>JAITYX010000082.1:1283962-2567924 GCA_021018815.1 Talinum fruticosum | reverse complement strand
CCACGTATTGCTCACCAGAGCCTTCATCTGGCGATACTTCGCTGCCTCTCGATCTGAGATCGCCGCTTTTTCGTCAATGCCATAGATCATAGATAGTCTTGAATGACCTATAAAGTCTGAATTCCGAGGACATAGAGTCGATTTTATTCCAAGAGTATGAGGAGCAAAACTATAGAGAGACTTGGTAGACACTGAGTACACCCACTGCAAGTAGAGAGAGAGGGGCTTCTTCCGAGTCTAAGGCGAAGAAGATGGCCTCAACTTGAGCCGTGAACCCAGTATACCGAGTTGAGTTTAGTACCCGCACTCCTCAAGTTCTTTTTGCCAACAACAACCGGCAGACCTCGTAAACAGCTGCTTAGATCCGAGGGGAGAGGAACTTTGGATTGTTTAAATACAAGGGTGAGAAGAGCACCGAAGGGAAAAGGGGTGTTCTTCTTATTTTGGAGTCGAGTCAGCACAGTCGCCATCTCGCTCAATGATGGAGGAGAAGAGGTCTACTCATAGCCCTCAAGAATGTCAAAAGAGCTTTTAAATGTTTTCGGGTTCTCCTTAATGGAATGCTTGAGAGAAGAAGGTTCTCATCGGCAGGAAGCACGTAAGACATGCTTCGACTTGAGCTGAGTCACCGAAAATTTTTCCGTGACTCAAGGAACTCTTTTATGTATTTTTCAAAGAAGTCGTCACGACTTCGGTGAAGGGAATGGGGTTACTTGTTCAAGAAAAGAGATGAGACCTTGAACAGCGGTGGAGGAGAGGTGTTGATACGAGCGGCAACGTTCGAACTCTGGAGGTTAGGACACCTTCGAGAGCTTGTCGATGAGTGTAAACCTCGGAGACGAGTTTAGGATAAATGAACTCGTTGAAACAAAGAAAATTATAAACACCGGTGGTTTGGATGTGTGGCAACCACGAGAATTTTGTGGTTGGAAAGAACTTGTTGTCCAGGCGTAAGATGTTGGGTGACAATAGGTTTAGAGGAAGAAGAGCCTTCTTGGCTTTTTTGTGCGTGGCTTCTTCAAGGAAGAGCCAAGAAAGTCGGGATGATTACCTCTCTTAGGCATTTTGAAGGAGAAAAGAGAGAAGTGAAACTTTGAGAGAGTAGAGAAGAGAGTATGTCGACGAGAGTGAAAGGAAAAGAGTAGAAAAAGAGTTGAAAGCAATCGAGCTTACTTGAGATGAGCTTCACGTAGCTTGAAAATGTCCAGAGATCACTGTAGAGCGTAGAGAGCTTGCGCGAGAATTTTTGCTTTCGAGAAAGAGAGTAAATGAAATGTAAAGTAACGAGACGAAGGCGAATAGGCGCTATTTATAGGAAAAAATAATCATCCTTCAACACAACGCCGTTTGTATCCATTCCCGACTCGGCTCTTTCATCGAGTCACCTCGGACCGGTATGACGCGCTTCTCTTCTCAATGGTTCAACTCGAGCGGTTTGACTTCCAACGGCTAGAAGTCCGATCACGACGAGCGAGCGAGAGAAGAAGATTTTAAAAAATTTTGAAATTCTCCACTCATCTAGAGATGATTCCGGAGATTTGATGTCCACTTTTCTCAACGTCCGAGTTTGACTCGGATAAGTTTTCCGAGTGACTCGAAACTAGAAAAAATAACTATCACCTCGGCATCACTAATTCAACTCGAACAAATGGTTATTAAAGATTTGAACGCACAGAACACATAGTCATGCAATGAAAGTTGTCACATAAGAAATCTCATAATTATGCATTTAACATTCCAAGTTCATTCCTAATGAAAGCAGAGCGATCTTCACCAAGAGGCTTAGTAAAGATATCGGCTAATTGAAGATTAGTAGGAATGAATTCAAGTTCGATATCACCTTTCTCATAATGGTCTCTCAAGAAATGATACCTAACCTCAATGTGTTTTGTTTTTGAGTGTTGAACCTGATTTTGGTGATGCTGGATTGCACTTTGATTATCACACTTGATTGGAACTGATTTGAAGGCAAGTCCAAGATCTCTTAAGTGTTGCTTTATCCACGAGAATCTGCACACAGCATGCTCCAGCTGCAATATACTCAGCTTCAGCTAGCTGATAGAGCTATTGAGTTTCTTGCTTTTTGAGTGCCAAGATATTAAGGATTGACCCAGAAATTGGCACGCTCCTGAAGTGCTCTTTCTATCAACTTTGTGTCCAGCGTAATCCGCATCCGAGTATCCCATGAGAGTCGGGCTTTGAGTCTCTTGAGTACCATAGACCTAAGTTCTGAGTCCATGCAAGATATCTCGAATATTCTCTTCACCGCAGTGAGATGTGATTCTTTTGGATTAGCTTGGAATCTTGCGCATAAACAAACACTGAACATTATATCCGGCCTGCTGGAAATAAGATATAGCAAAGATCCAATCATGCCTCGATAGAGTTTCGATCTATTGCTTTACCTTTCTCATCCGAGTCAAGTTTTATATTGCTGCTCATGGGTGTAGCTGCGTGCTTTGCATCTTGGAGATTGTATTTCTTAAGCAGCTCCTTGGTATACTTTGATTGATGGACATAGATTCCATCTTTGTCTTGTTTGATTTGTAGACCAAGGAAGAAACCGAGTTCTCCCATCATGCTCATTTGGAATTCTCGACTCATTAACTCAAAAAATTCTCGACTGAAAATTTCATTAGTTGCTCCAAAAATTATATCATCAACATAGATTTGAACAATAAGGAAATCTTTCCCTTGGTTTTTATAAAGAGGGTCTTGTCGATCCGACCTCTTCTAAAATCATTTTGAACCAAGAAATTGCTCAATCTTTCATACCAAGCTCGGGAGCTTATTTAAGACCATAAAGAGCTTTTGAAGTCTGAAAACATGATTTGGAAATTCTGAGTTTTCAAACCCAGGAGGTTGCTCGACATAGACTTCCTCTTCAATAAAACCATTAAGAAATGCACACTTAACATCCATTTGATATAATTTGATACTCATGCTGGATGCAAATGCCAACAATATTCTAATGGCTTCAATTCTAGCAACAGGTGCAAAGGTTTCCCACAATCAATCCCTTCTTCTTGATTGTACCCTTGAGCCACAAGTCTAGCCTTGTTTCGACTACCAACCCACCTTTATCCAGTTTGTTCTTGAAAACCCATTTGGTTCCTATGACTGGGTGGTCGAAAGTTCGTTTGGTCGAGTCCGGACTTGGTTTCTTTCGAATTGATTGAGTTCCTCTTGCATGGCCTCTACCCATTCAGGTTCATTTAGGGCCTCTAGTGCATTTTTGGGTTCGATTAATGAAATGAATGCAGTGAATGCACATAGATTATGTAGAGAGGAACGAGTTCTTACCCCACTATTGATATCGATAATATGTTTTCTAGTGGGTGACTAGAAGCATACTTGAAAGCTCTACCTGTTCTCTCGATTCACCAGATTTGTAGGCTGAACCGCTTGATCTTCGTAAGCTTGGTCCGAGTGATCAGTTTGTTCTTCAGCATTCTGAGCGGGCTCTTGAATTGTCTCATTCCGAGTTACTTCATTCTGAGTGACTTCATTCTGAGTCGGTTGAGTTTGAATCCTGGCAGCATTCATGTTCATCACTATCATCATTTTCTGCTAAGCTTCAGATCTAAATATAAAGACTCACTTAGTTTTTCCTATTCGAGCTCATCAAACACAACATGGATGCGTTCTTCCACTTTGTTAGTTCTCTTATTGAAAATGCGATAAGCTTTACTATGAGAAGAATAACCTAGAAAGATACCTTCATCCGACCGAGCATCAAACTTGGTCAGGTGATCCTTACCATTGTTGTGAACAAAACACTTACATCCAAATGGTTTGAAATAGGAAATATTCGGTTTCTTCCCTTTGTAGAGCTCATAAGGTGTTTTCTTCGTAATGGGTCCGATGAGGCATCTATTCGAGTGTAGTTAGGTCTGTGTTGATCGCCTCAGCCTGTAAATAGTAAGGTAAGTTGTGCTCAATCATCATTGTCCTTGCTATTTCTTCAAGAGTTCTGTTCTTTCTCTCCACTACTCCATTTTGTTGAGGAGTTCGGGCGCTAAGAAGTTGTGAGAGATTCCATTCTTGTCGCAAAACTCCGAGAATTCCGAGTAGTCAAACTCTCTTCCATGGTCGGTTCGATTCTCTGAATCCGAGTCCGAGACTCAACTTGGAATTTTTCGCGAGCTTGCTCGAACTCCTTGAATGCTTCATTTTTGTGCTTAAGAAAACATACCCAAGTAAATCGTGAAGAATCATCACTAATAACAAGTATATATGATTTACCTCCGCGGCTCTTAACAGGGATTTCACCACATAAGTCTATATGCAGCAGCTCAAGCACTTTGGATGTGGAAACTGTCTTCGAGAGATTTGAATGATGATCTGATTTGTTTCCCTCTTGTGCACGCTTCACAAACTTTATCTTTCTCAAAAGCCCAGTTAGGTAAACCTCTAACCGAGACCATGAGATGCCAATTTCTTGATAGTATGCATGCTAATATGGCCTAATCTATGATGCCATGTCCATGAGTCATCATGAAGAGATGCTTTTAAACAAGATAAATTCGACTCGGGTCGAGAGAGAGGAATAATATAAGTGTTACCCGATCTTTTACCCGAGAGTTTGATCTCCTTTGTGGTATCATCGAGAGATGTAATAGTTTGTCTCGAGTAAATCTCACCTCTTGACCTTTATCACATAATTGAGAGATGCTTGAGCGGATTGTACTTTAGTCCTTTGACAAGGTAAAGCCTGGGCTGACCAGATTACTTCCCATTCCAACCTTGCCTATCCCAACTATCTTGCCTTTGCTATCATCTCCAAAAGTGGACTTTCCTCCTTTGTTCTCTTCTAACTCGGAAAAGAGTCCTGAGTCTCTCGACATGTGGCGTGAGCATCCACCGTCTAGGTACCAGTGTCCTTTTGCTCTTTTCACGAGTACCCTCTTGAGGATTTGTTTCCTCACTTGTCCGAGTCCGAGTCCGACTCTACTTCGGCTCCGAGTCGAGAGATTGCCATCGGACATTTTGAATCATCTGAGTCATCGTCATCTTCGATGAGTCCTCATCACTCCATGTGGCCATCATGGCCCTTTTCTTCTTTCTGTCCCTTTTTCTCTTTGGATAGTCTTTGACTATGTGATCTTTGCTGCCACATTCAAAACAGCCAGAGTTTTTAGTCAAAGATAACTTTGAAGGAGAAGAGTATTTACCTTTCCCGCCCTTCTTGTCCTTTTTGTAGAACTCTTCTTTTGGCTTCTTATCCCATCTTTTGTGCTTCATCATTCTCTTGAAGCCTCTCGCAATCAGTGCCATGGGATCCTCTTCTGAGTCGGAGGAACTCAGATCGGCTTCTCTGGTTTCTAAGGCTTTTAGCGCTATGTTCTTTTAGTGCTGCCCTCAAGCATCCTCCTCTTCCAGGTGGATTTCATGAGTGAGAAGCTTCCCAATGAGCTCGTCTAGCTTTAGAAGTGATAAGTCTCGAGCCTCTTCTATGGCGAGTCACCTTGGGACCCCATCTTCTCTTGGGTAGACTTCGAGTAATTTTCTGCACATTTCCTCGTGGGAAATTTTCTTACCCAAAGATTTGAGATTGTTGGTAATCTCGGTGAATCGAATGAACATCCGAGTGATGTTTTCTTCTGGCTCCATCTTGAATAGCTCATATTTATGAAGATACTCGGCTTATCTTCGCTTGTCCGACCTCGACTTATACCTTCGTAAGTGTCGACCGGGGTGTCCCACACTTCTTTAGCGGAGTCACGGGCAGATACTCGATTGTATTCTTCTCGAGCTGATGGCGCACATTAGAATGTTCATTGCCTTGAAGTTCTTTCGAACTTCTCTGCTTCACCTGAGAAAACTCGGCCTTTATCTTGGGAACGAGTCTAAATTCTTCTATCTTCATGGGAATGTAGTTTCCTTTTTGGATGATGTCCCAAACATCTTCATCATGATCCAGGAGGAAACATTCCATGAGTTTCTTCCAAGTGCACGAAATTTGATCCTTTGAATTTTGGTGGTCTCATTGGAAGATCTTCCTTCATCGAACTCTCCGTTGTTCCGAGCCATTTGATCTTTAGACCTTTGGATGGTTAGATCCTTTATGAAAGGCTAGGCTCTGATACCAATTGAAGGTTTGCTCGGGAGAGACTGAATCACCCTGAGGGGGTGAATAGGGTGGTGGAAGATTTTTCGAAAATCAAACACTTTTGATCAAGGCATATACAGAGGCGCATTCTCGAGTTTGAAACGGGGTCGAAAAGTATCTACTCGTAATTGCGATAAAGAGTAACTTAGTAGATAAATCGAAACTTTGAATCTGTCTCGAGTCTAGAATGTACTCGAAAGTGAAAACACAGAAAGTACGTGAAACCCTCCTGGGGTGAAAACCACGGACCGTGCTAATCCAAGCACGAAGTCAATTCCACTATTTTGAGTCCACAAAATACCGTAGATCGATCGAACCCGAGTTGCTCCCTTATACAACTCTTTTACAAGTTTTTCCTAGACTCGTAGTTTCCCTTATCTCGATCTAGTACTTCCTAGCCGAGATAACCCTTACAAGTTAGGGACAAGCGAGACGAGTTAACCCTTACGACTCGGCTCAAGGGGACCTTACTTAGACGAGTAAGAAAGAGAGAGTGCTTCAGTAATTAAGTACAAGACCTCACAACTCGTAGATATATAATGAGTTACGAGTGGGAGTTGTAAGTAGAAGATTGAGAATGAATACAACGACTTTGCTCGAAGTATATGTATTAGCAATAGGTTTGTTAATCTTCAAGTCTTGAGAGTTGGCTTCTATTTATAGATGCACCAAGCGGCATAGCCGTTGAGTCCATCTTTCCGATTGAGGGTCCTTTGTAGCCGTTGTTAAGAACTTTCTAAGTCACTCGTGAAAGTATCCGTTGAGATATGAATGTTGGACGGCGGTTCTTAACGCCTTTGGAAGTCCCAAAACCACTTGCGTGTGTCTTGAAAGATAAGGTGGAAACCATCGTTAAGCTTAGGCGCTTCGAGTTTTCCAGATTTGAAACAGATGACCTCGACACAATCTTTTGGGGCTGGGTCGGAGAATGGGAAAAGCCATGTCTGTTTGGTGATTTGATGTTTTGAAGCCGATTACTTTTGTATTTCAAAGGTGTATCCTTATTTGAATCACCTACAAAAGTAAATCAAATTGGTTCTCCAAAGTATAAAATACTTTTGTCTAAGATTAAACACGAGATAATAATATAATTAAGATAATTAATTGACTAATTATACGAGTCGAAAAAGAATGAAATTTTCTGAGTCTAATATCCATGAAACTCAAAATTCCATTCGGTGCTAATTCAATGAAACTGTCATACAGTAGAACACCGGGAAAGGAAATAAACTTGATCTGTATTTGCCACGGTCTGCACTATAGCGCCTTCACTATAAAGGTAATTAGGAACCTGTGAATAGTTTACTCCAGCATGCTTGGTGCCGTAATACTAGTCAATCAATATGCGAGAATTTGGCTTAAGGAGACTCAGAATCGTAAGATAGAGAATGTGGGAGGATGCCGAGGTCTCAATAAGAGGCAAGTAGAATACATGGAAATAATCACATTGAATGGAGGAAATACTATATCACCTGATAAAAGTTTCTAAGGCATAGAATGACTCCTGAACTGCACCTATGTTGGAAAGCCTTATACCCGATCCCTCTGCAGGAACTTGCAAATGCCAGATCGAGTCCAGTCTCCACGGTGAGCACCTAACTTAGATGGCCAGAGTCCTGAAATGAGGCACTGGATTAGCTTACGCCCGACCCGAGTAGCAATGCAATGGAACCTGTGTGAATCGGCCATGACCACTGCAAGGCCAAATACTCCTCGGGTGACCGATACCTAAGAAAATTTTCAGGAAGGGTGGAAAAGAATCCTCTACTGTGGGAGTGAAATAATACGAAACCGTACGCTCTCGGAAGCATGGGAGGACGGGGTGGTTCTCACGCATGCTTATGCTGAAGAATGAGCCTATGACTCATGTGTTGGCTGCTAAGGAACCACCGAGCCAGAATAAAGCCGTAGCCTCACAGGCAATCGTCACTGCCATCAGACTGAACTCCGGCGATCTATCACACTGACTTAAGCTTCTGTGAAATTAAGGAGGTCCAAACCACCGATGTCAAGAATCACTTAATGAAACAGGTTAGGGTGAAATGTGTTTACCCTAACCCGTGAGATAATGGGTTCTCCCCGAAACGCATTGAGGTGCGCAGCCTGGATCGACATCCATGCAGGGCACTATTCGGACAGCGGCCATGAGTGACCAACTCTAGGCAACTCTAATACTAGATATGACCTGGGGTCAACAGGGCCGCATAATGCCGCCAAAGGAGATTTGCTGGGGATAAGCTTCATCACGAGTGGAAATGTACCAGATCACCACCCAAGGCCCCCTAAATGACCGCCTTCAATGATAGTTGAGCTTAGGGGTAAAAGATGTCGCCAGGAGGCTTGCCTGTATGTGCCCACCGGGAAGAGTTCTATTAGCTCAATCGATCGGCGCTCGCACGAAGATGAACGCGCTGGCTTTCGACCGCCGGCTTTGCCGGATGTAAAAAGCATCGTGGTAGTGGTTGCTCACTTCTTTAGAAAGAATCGCGCGAGCCGTAGTCGGCAGGTGCTGGCGAGAATGCTCACTGGGACACCGAAAATATCGTGAGAATCCAACGCCCAAAACCTAAGGGTTCTCCGTAAGGTTCATCTACTTCAGGAGTCAGACTCCAAGATTTGTGTCGAAAGGCGGAGAGTCGGGCGGACAATGTGAATATTCCCTTACTTACCTCCTTGCTGGTCCTTTGAGGGACTATGAGGCTTAGCACAAGATGGTTATCGGTTCATGACATGTGACCCTCGTTTCACAAGAAGCAGATAAATGCCCTGGACATTTGTGGGGATCACATGCGATCACTATAGGCTTAGGGTTGTATTTCTTTTCTATTTAAAGCTGAGTTTGTTCATCTTTATAAAGTATCCAAATATCAAATTGTTCAAGTATTGGGGTTTTGGTGATAGTCAATTGGGGTATCAAATTGTGAAGTGTGTTATTATAAGGAGAGTGTGGTAATATTTGGTAACCTCGGGTTTCGGGAAGTTCTCGGGCTGAGATCGTTCTTGTACTCTCTTATAATAGTGGAATCGGTTGTTTGTGCTAATCGTGATTTTTTATTGGTTTGGGTTTTCACGTTAAAAATCTTATGCCCGTTGTTTTAATGCTTTCATTTGATTTGTTAAATTTCTGATTATCTTGTTCATTAAAAACACTTACGCATTCAATGTGCTCGATTTCCTTACACATATAAGTGTGAATTTGTGTTGCACACGGTTAATATTCCCTTCGTAATCGATGTATGTTATTGATGCTAATGAAAAATCTCATTTAGTAAATGTGATGCTTTAACTCTTTAAATGATTTTTTAATAATTTCTCTTATTTTATTGAATTGTAATGTATTTAAGTTGTATTTCGTTTAGAAATGCATGGTATTATTTGCATTAAATTTATAAAATAAGTATTTATAGGAAAAGTAATATGCACATAATAAAAAGCTTTGAGAGGGCCGAATCAAATGCGCAGATCATTAACCATTAAATATTAAATGTATGATTAAGAAAAAAATTATAAACATATAATGAAGCAATCAACAAACCTTTTGTGTATTACAGTCTTAATAATTCTAAGATTTTACATGGATATATATAAGAAAATAAAAAACATTGATCTAATTAAATTAAATTAAATTTCATTGTTACTATGAACCAAAAATAAACTTATAATATACTTTTCAACTATTAATAAGGTGATTTAGAATTGAGGAAAAAAAAAAGGTGATCTAAAAGAGTCAAGCAAAACAGTATTGTACCAATTGTTCATCAATTTTCGAAGCTAATAAAAAATAATTTGCTATACAATGTAATCTTACATGCATCTTAACCAAAAAAGGGAAAAATGATTTACATATATCTACGATTACTTAAATGTAATTACCTTGAATAAATAAATTAACTATAAAATAAAAATTAATTATTTGTTATAACAACTTTGTTAAATTTTTAAATTAATTTTTTGTTTGTTAGAAAATCTAAACACTGGACAAATGTGTGTGTATGTGTGTGTTAAACGATATTTTTATTAATATAAATAATATAATACCTATGGTCCATGGATCTTAAGAGTGTTTCATCTAGTCAAGTAGTAAGAGCAAATATATAGCCACATTTATGAATAAAATATATGTTGAAAATTTTTGTGTAAATGTATTTCAAAAAATCAAGTAAGAACTTTTATAATTAAGAAAACAACATAAATATTACAAAATAATATTCAAATCAAATACAACTAACAATTATTAGAATAAAAGGCATGAAATTTATATATAACATTGAAAATTAAACCTTGTCGTGTAACTTTGAATAATTAAATTGTAATATATGCAACTACATAATAGAATGAAATACTGAGTTCTAATGAGAATAATATTTTTTGAATAATTAAATTATAATATTAAGTAACTTGATAAAAATTTCTTAAAACACTTTCATTAGATAGACCCAACATATTTATAAAATATTAATAATATAACCAAAATTTGCTAGCTTTTGTTTATTTTTTAATATATTTATTTGAATTCTAGAGCAATAAAATATCTAATATCTAAAATAACATGAATGAAGTGTAAAACTAAATGTAAGAAAAGTGAATACTAATAAAATAACATGAATGCTTTTGTTCATTAGAATGAAATATCATTGTCGAATATTTTCCCGTAGAGAGATGACAAGGCATAAAACATAATTTTTCCAAGTCCTCCACTTCTACAATCCTAGCTATCCTATAGAGGTCCTGTTTGATTTAATTTTAGTTTACGAGTCTTACAACTTTTTATAACTCCTTATAATTCCTTACAATTTCTTATAATTGTTTACATCTCCTTACAGCTTACTTACATCTCCTTACAACTTTTTATAACTAACCTTACAATTATCTTACACCTCCTTAAAGCTACCTACAACTTTTTACGCGTTTTCTTACTCCTTACAACTAATGAAACATGGCCATAGTAATCAAATACAAAATCTTTGTGAACATGGAAAAAGAAGAATAAAAATATGATCAATTTTAAGAAAGAATCAAACAACTAAGACTAATCAAGATCAAATCGAGGTAAAATTTTTAATTTCTACTAAAATCATAATGGATCAAAATTTTCCGCTTTAGTATACCATAGAAGAACAATACTTATAACACTATCACAATACCTACTTTTTAAGGCCCTGTTTGGTATGCAAAAGTGGAATGGAATAGAATCAAGGAATGATACCTGAGGGGTTAGGTATAGAACTTGAAAATTTTCTTCAAGTGTTTGGTAGAGAACGGGAACGGAATCAAGTTCCAATTCTTGTTGTCCTGGTTGTTAACCATGGGATAAAATTAAAATTATTTTATTTTTTAAATTATTTTATATCGTTGTAAATTATTATTATTATTATTATTATTATTATTATTATTATTATTATTATTATTATTATTATTATTATTATCATTTGATTCAATAAAAGTTGAACCTCGTTAGCATTGTTGATAATTGAGTCTTATATTTATTTAATTTTTTAAATTAACTATCTTGTAATTTTTTCAATGATAAACAAATTTTATTTATAATTTTTAGTAAACCTATTTTCAAACTATAATGTTCTACCAAACAATATGAAAAAAATTTATATATAATAATAATAATAATAATAATAATAATAATAATAATAAAACAACAAAAAAACCCCAAATCTAATAGCAAAAATAACAACAACAACAACAACAACAACAACAACAACAATAATAACAATAATAATAATAATAATAATAATAATAATAATAATAATAATAATAATAATATAGCAAATAGGATAATTTTTTTTAATAATTATAAACCGATCCCCCTTCTATTTGGGGGATTCAAGTTCCTTTATTTTGAGGAATACCCAACCAAACAATTGAAAAAGGAACTTGAAATCACAGGAATCAAGTTCCATTCCAGCTTTGCCCAACCAAACAGAGCCTAAGTGGATTGTGAAACAAATCAGTCTTTGTGCGATATTTATGTAGAAAAAATTGGCCAATTATGAAGTAACTTAAGAGATCAAAATTAAATTTTTAAATGAATAACTCAATAAAAGATAGAAACATTACAACTTAATTTATTCATATTTTAAAAGGTATATCTAATACAATAATAAAAAAAAAAAAGACTTTAATTTAGAAAGTAATCAAATTATACTAATTATTATGATTGTTATTAAGTTGGCTGTTACAATATTCATGTACAACCCTTTCAGTCTCATTTATGTAAGCTTTTAGGGTCTATTTGGACCTAAGAAAATAGCTTGGAAAGAAAAAAAATTGGAAAACTATTTTTTTTTCCTTTGTTTGGATTAAAGAAAAAGAGATGGTAAAAAAATTTAAAAGAAAGTATAGGAAAAGGTTAAGGAAAGTTAGTGTAAAAAATTTTCTTTACTAAACCAAAGGAAAATGGTTGGAAAATAAACTCAGGCCTCCCCGAAGTCCCCCTTCGCTCTTCGCTCTTCGCTCGTCTCTCTTCTCGGGCTCTCCGCGTCCCTGCTCCACCGACGTCCTTCTTCACCAGCGTCCTTCTTCGCCGATGCTAAGGAGGACCTCCCCGAGCCCCTTGCCTCCCACAACTATTTTTTCATCGGGCTCTCCTTTCCTCGCTTTCCTCGTGCTATTCTCTGCCGAGTGTTCTTCTTTGCCATCGATCTCTATCCTTCAAGCAACGGTTTCTCTCGTCCGGTAAATCTTGCTCTCTCTCTCTCTCTCTCTCCTCCGGTAACCCATCCCCTTCTCATATCTTGTAAACTAGGGTTTTAGGGTTCAATATGGATTCGAGTGTTTTTGGGTTCATTTGGACAAATTATGTGAGTTTGTGGGCATTTGATGTTGTATATTTGTGATTGAGTGGATTTATCTATCCGGGTTGGTTCAATTTCTGTAGATACAAGGAGAAATTTAACTAAAAACTCTTGTGTTACATTCATGCTAGCAATGATATATGCAACGATATTGGTTACCCCGTACATTGCTCTCCTTTTTTTCCTTGTTCTTTTGTAGGTCATGCGTAAAATTCTTGCAATTCATGCCATGAGTATATTGTAATTTGGATATGGTTCAAATGCACATTTAGGCCATTAGTGAGTGATGCCTGTAATTGGTAATATAGTGTCTCTTCAAAATTTCAATGAGTTACATCCACATACATGATTGTGCTTTAATTGATTTATGTATTTGTCGTGATTATTTTTCGTAGCATCTCATTTTGTTTGTAGCATGTCCTTTTTCATTGTTTCTATCCCATTCCTATGCATCATAGTCTCTGTAAGATTTTCTTGATATTGTGGATTTATACACTCTGTAAGATGTGGTTGAGTGCTTCTTTATATGGCCTCGCTATAAGTTTCTTCCTAGAGTCCACTACTTTGTTGGCAGCCTTTAGGTTATTAGTTAGTCTCTTTTTCCAATGACTCTTCACCTTCAATCTGGCCAGGCTTCAGTTTAGAGCGCATTATATGTTTGATTTTTCTCATTGGTATAGATTTATCTCTCTTTCCTCTTTCCCTTGTTTTGATATTCCTATCTCGGATTGATCCGCTTATGCTAAAAGATTGTAGATATCTCGTGTTGGCTTTGTGTTGGTTTTTAATCAAGAAGATAGAAATGGTTTTTAGTTTGCACCTAGATTTGGCTAAAGCTTGGTGATGGACACCAACTCAACTCAGCACAATATGATTCTGTTCTATGTATTTATGAGTTTATGAATAGCAATGTTGGGAAGAGGTCATCAATTTCAATCAGCTGAGTGATGATTCATGTGTTTTGTAGTTTAATCATCAATGACATCAAACAAAATGAGGAACACTTCACTCCCTCAAGCAAATCGCCCCAAGTTGCCCTCCAGTAACTTTTAAGGATTTGTCGATAAAAAGAAATTCAAAGCGTCCAGCTCTAGAATCGTCTTATATTGAGGATGACACTCGAAGATCAAGATGCAATTTTCAGACCATGACGAAGTTTGTCTAATCAGACAGTATAATACCAATGATGAATCCGAGGAGGTACTCTCCCTAAGTTTCTATAGATTGTTGTATACTCTCATGTGTAAATATTATTATCTCGTTGTATAATTAAGTTATGTTATATGATTGAATTTTGTTGATTGGCATTTAAATTTAGTGTAGAAAACATGTCAAAAAAATTCTATATTCTTGTTTCCATCATCAAACTTGGGCTTTATGTATAAATATTTTGACAATCAATACATTAGTAAATGATTTTGAGCTACGAGTATACGATCAAAGTTCTTGCTCGCCTGGAAATTGTAACTCTCAAAGTTGATAGATACCTTGCCCCTATATTCGAATCTTAGTGCTTTATTATCTTATAGCTATTGTGATTGTTTCTATAGATTGATGAATAGGAGAAGCTTAGAAAATGGGACTGCTTGTTTATGGTGCATTTGCAGCTAGCCTAGTATCCATTCCATGTCTTAACGAGTTATGTTGATAGACCACTACCGAAGGATAGTGATCGGGATATATACATCGTCAATTTTTTTGAGGAGACTTGCACAAAAAAGGAGCAAGATTGTCGTAATGAGTTTCGTATGGGAAAAGAAGCCTTTGCTAGGTTGGTTTGCATATTACGTGATTCAGGGAGATTAAGAGACATCTATTTTAGTGTAGCCGAGGAACGACAAGTTACCAAATTTCTCCATATTATTGGACATAATAGGAGAAATTATTCTACAAAGTTAGATTATTGGCGTTCCGGTGAAACGAGTAAGTAGACACTTCCATAATATCTTGAAGGCCATCATTTCCTTAGAATCAATATTTTTAAAGCAACCGGATGGATCTGAATGCCCTCTTAAGATTGCAAACAACTTGAGGTTCTTTCCTTATTTTAAGGATTGTGCTGGTGCATTGATGGGTCACATTTTCGTGCAAAAGCGCCTAGTTCAAAGATATCGAGGACGGAAGCAATACCCTACCATCAATGTTCTTGCAGCTTCTGGTTTTGATTTAAAGTTTACTTATGTGTTATCCGGTTGGGAAGGGTCATCTTCTGATTCTAGAGTTTTAAATAGTGCACTAGAGAATAGGATTGACAAGCTTGAAGTGCCTAGTGGAAAGTATTATTTTGTTGATTCAGGATACCAATTGAGAAGTGGTTTCTTAACTCCCTATCGAAAAACATGTCATCATTTGAAAGAATATGGTGTCCTTGCTCCCCAAAATACTAGAGAGATATTCAACCATAGACATTCTTCTCTTCGAAATGCAATAGAAAGAGCTTTTGGTGTTCTAAAGAAGAGATTTGCAATGTTGGAAAGTGGGAATGAACCTTTCTACTTTGTAGGACACAAGCCGATATTGTGCTTGCGGGATGCATATTGCACAACTATTTGATGGATGTCGATCCGAGATATGGAACTCATAGAAGAAGTTGATCATGAATTAATTAACGAGCCATATGATGTTTGTCTTCCAAATTCAACAAGTGAAAATAAAGAAATGGATTCAGAGATAAGTTGGCTAATGAGATGTGAAGAGATAATAATAGTGGTCGTAATACTAGGTATGTTGTAGCTTTAATTTATGTTTGAGTTTATTGTTTTAGTTTATATTTCATTTTCTATTTCTATTTCTATTTCTATCTACAATTGTTTTAATTTAAATTTACTAGTCTCTGGTTTATTGTGCATTTTCTTGTTTTGTTTTAGTTTATCTATTTTAGTTTCTAATGAGAAGTATATTTATGTTTGCTTTGGTTATAGGATGAATGTGAGCTCCTGGAGGACGGAACCATTTCTACCGAGAAGACGAACTTGACACGGACTGATGAGATGGTGCAATGTTGGTAGATGCATTGTTGGACCAAATGGAGAAGGGTCAAAAATCGGTAGTACATTCACTACTTTTGCATTGACTAGTGTTGCTGAGTTAGTTGGCTCCAAATTTCGAAAGTTAAGTTTTTCTGTTTCAAATGTAAAAAATAGATTAAAAACTTTGAAAAAGGCATACCGATGCTCAGAAAGTTCTGTCACAAAGTGGGTTTGGCTACAACGAATCGACTCAAATGATAGAGGTAGCACCGGATGTGTGGCAAACCTACATTGTGGCAAACCTTTTTTATTTTTCCAATCAATTTTCCTACTTCCAAACAATGGAAAAAATGTTAGTTGGAAAATCAATTTTTTTCCTTGTGTTTTTCTCTAATCCAAGCAAGGGAAAAAAAAAAATTTCTCTGAACTTTTTTCCTTCTCATTTTTTTCTCTCGAATTTTCTTCCCGACCTACTTTCCTAGGTCCAAACAGAGCCTAAAAGTTTGGCTTGAGAAAAACCTTTTAAAATATGCCTAAACAAAAGGGTCAGCCCTGATGCAGATGGGTTTGACCCAAAAAATATCCGGTTTTGGGGTTTGGGAATTCCGGGTTAAAGTTCTCGAATTTAGTCCAAGACCCTGAATTGTTTGGCACGTGTTTGGATTGGATTGTCTGGTTAACTAAGTTTTTCCTGGGGCTCGATGTGTATGTACTTATGCTTACTCTTATAAGTGATTCTCGGGTAAAGAACAACGGGTATTCTTCAGGTTTAAACTGCTGATTGTGCCATGGAAGATTGATAGTCATATAGAATTTGTGTTTAAGGTTTTGAGGTGCATCTATGTTCTGTTACTCCAGTATAAACAAAACAATTGTGTTGATTGCTGCATGGGCTAGGACGAGAAGTGTTGATAGTGGCTTGGCTTCTGATGTGCGCGCTTGTTTCTTGCAGCCGCTACTTTATGGTGGCAGGAGCGCTGTTCCTGCTGGTATGGCAATGATGTCGATGCTTTTACCGGATGGGAGAATAGGATATGTATTATAAGTTTATATCATTCCAAAATCTGAGATCACCTTTTTCTTTTTAAGTTGTGTTGAAAGTATTTACTTTCTGTACTCGCCATGTATGCAACTTGGGTGTTTTTCTTCCTTCTACTTGTCATGTGAAATAATTTACCTTCCTGCAGGCAACAGCCAGGAATGCAAGCACATACCTCTCCTCCACAGCACAGAGGCAGTCGAGGTGGTAGCAGAGGTCGAGATGTCTACTCTGGTGGGGGGAAGCAGCAATGAAGGTGGTCGGGGACAGTCTCGGTATAACCCTTATTGACGTTAAACCATGGCCGTCGCATTCTGATCTCGAAGCTGTTATTTTTCGTTGCAATTGTAACATGGAAATTTAGTGTTGGGATCCAATATACTGGAATCCTGTAGTGAAACAAAGTTTTCCTGTATCGTCATGTGATTTATTATCAGTTGATTTACGATGTGTTTGGTCGTGGGAAAAATATTTTCCTAAGAAATTATTTTTTATGCGAAAATAAATTTCCAAGGAAAACCATTTTTTACCCACATTTTTCTTTGTTTGGTAGAAGAAAATAATTTTCTAAAATAGCTACTTAAATACAAAAATCAACCATAAAAACCCCATAAATATGAAAAGAAAAATTAAATAACTAATTCAACTTCAAAACCCATATATATATATGTTGAGCACCTAAATTTAATAAGTTTGTACATCTCCCTATGATCAAACTTTTCCACGTATAAAATAATAGAAATTAAAAAAAGAAACAAATACTATAAAAAAAAATTCATCTATGAACTTTACAACAAAAAAGGAAAAAGATAAAGACAAAACTTGGAAAAAGAAACTAAAGGTGACAAAGTAAGAGAAGTTTGCCCATTAATAAGACTTTATTTTCCCTTGATTGAGGCAGACGAAAATTAACTTCCTTCCTCATAAAACGAAATTTATTTTCCCTTGATTGAGGGAAATTATTTTCCTACGAAATTATTTATCCACCACTTACCTCAAACGCCGGAAAAATAGAATAATAATTTTCCGAGAAAATATTTTCCACTCGAAACAAACACACCTTAATGATTTAGTGTAGATGCTTAGTTAACAAATTCAGGGATGACTGATATTTCCTTTTAACATAATTTTTATTTATTATTAATATGATACATATTCTAGAATGAAACAGATTAAAATATCCGCTAGACAGATGAATCATAGATGGATGAAGAAATTCATGGTCCATATAGGCATATGCATAAAAGTGGTATCCATCTAGGTTAGATCGCACAAACGGGTCAGGCTATATACAGGTCATATCATGTTTGAGTGACCGAGATTCAATTTAGTTTTGATTTCGAGTCAGGTTGAGGTTAATTTTTATACAGGTTGAATGTCCGAGTTTGGTTTGGATCTGATTGAGTCAATTTTGGTTTATTATGTTGAATCTAAGTACAGTCTTATCAGTTCGGATTAATTTTGTCAGCTCTAAATCTAGGTGAAGCTATTACACAGTACTGCAATGCGTGAAAGCTATTATTTTATAGGAAGTTATCATACAATTTATTATTTGACCACTACAAAGTCATAGGTAAAACGTCACTCCTGGCAGGCAGTGCAACAACCACGGCGGTTACTGGGCAGGGAGAGGACAATAAACTTACTGACTGCTCCTCTTTCTTTGCTTCAGAGACGGAAGTCCTATGGTAAGATCAGGCTAATTGTTCCCTTCATGGAATTGAGATATTGACATTGTTAACAATGATACCACATCATGTCTCTAGCTACATTGAAACATTGAAAAGAAAAAAAACTGATTTTGCCAGGATGACCTCACTCGTTTAAGTTGAGGTTTTGACAAGATGAACTTTACTAATTGTTGAAGAAATGAAGACACAAATCCTCTTTGGATCAATAATACAGGCACTGCAGGAATGATACAATGTATCAAATTCTACAACTACACTATCTGAAACTGTTCTGCTAGCCTAGCATCCCTTCACTAACTCCCACTAAGTTTTGCTAAAATGTTGCCACGCCCTAATCTTCACAAGAATTATCTGAGGTATAAAACGATGCTAGATGCAATAGCCTTAGCCTCACGCTCCTTTATTCATCTCCAAAGGCTTCGTTCTTCCACTCTTGCTCTTTATTACATTGAAGACTCCAGCCGTGTTTGACAATAGCGGAATAGGAGCTGTGCAGGCACGAAAGATTAAAGAAAAGCATAATTTACCTGCACAAAACCACGGAAGCATCATAAGCAAGTGTCAGGATGGTAGGGGTGGGGCAAAGACAAGGAAAAAGGCTGTTATGCAGCATCACCAAACTCATTCTTTTAGAACTTTTGATCACCAAAAAGGAAAAAAAATCTGAATTTAAAGGCTGCTCAAACTAAAAAGAGTCAACCAGTAATCAATAATCTCCATGGACTAACAAGCACATAAATGTCTGCCTACCATCCTTGAAGTCCCACTTCATGCAAATTCATAGATCTATCTATGTATCCAAATTATCACAGTTGGTACAACCTATCCAGAGTAGTTAAACTTTCATCAGCTCAAGCATCCCAACCCCCCTTCCCTCCCAAGAGCCTCTTTCAACACCAATGAGGGGACACAGGATGATGTTCATGGGATTCAAATCTAGGTTTCTAGCACACAACACACTAAGGAGATTACCAGAAATTTTGACAGAAAGAACACCTTTATAATTAAAATAAGGTTAGCATCATTTTCCTTTTGCTGAGCCCACTGCTTTTCCATTGTTCACAGTTAGACAAGTTAGAGAACTTGCATCAATATTGTTCAAAAGAAACCAGCTAGTCTAGTTGTATTTAATTTATGAAGTTCTGGATTCATCAGCAACTGTGCAGATATGATTGAGCTAAACAAGAAAAAAAGAAAAACCAAAAGAAGACAGCAGATTGTTGCAGGCAATCAACACAAAAATTAGTTCACATGTAACAAGAAAACGGGACTATACAAAACACAAGGGACAGCACAAGCACCATTAGCAACATGAATTTGATAGTAGTTTAATTATGGGGAAAAAAAAAAAAAAAGAGGCAGTCATGTTGATAAAGACAAGGCAATGAATTTGATTCTTTTGCACTAGAGCATATCAATTTAACACTCATAACCACATCCCTAACCTACTCTGTTTAGCACTCATAACCACATCCCTAACCTACTTTGTTGTAGAATTCAGACAAGGAAATGCCTCAAGTAATGATAATTGACCACGTCTCTGCAGATACTAACACAGCTGCAAAAGTTGCACAGGCAAGCAGTGCTAGAGAAAACAAAATAAATGAGCTAAGCAGAGGCAACAAATATAGCTATCTTTCTTAGAGCATGTCATATTCATAGCAGCTATCTAGCAGAAAAAGTTTTCACCAAAATAGGAAATATACTAGACTCTATAGCCACAAATGATACAAAGCAATGATCAGCGAAGAACATTCATATTCAGGAAATTAGGAAATATTTGGACTTAAGGAATTATCAGCTATTACAAACAATTGCTAAATGTAACTTACAAGGATACTCTAGAATGGTCACAATCACAATAAGAAATTTAGGATTACCATTTTCTAAGGATCATTTTGTTATTAACAATAGAATAAGTTTAGATTTGGTTAGGAGAGCAAATAGAGATTATTTACTGATTTCAGATAAATTTTGTTTCTTGTTATCAGGCTGAACTCACAAATTTCCAGTTTGCTGAATACAATGCCTGAAAGCATACCTAAAGACATGGTGCAGTTATTGGTAGATAGGATGATTACATATGAACTCCGAGATTACAACAGCCAAGGTGCACAGAGCCATAGTGCCATACCCTAGCCAAATTTGGCATTCGTCTCCTTAACTATTCTTCTGACCCTCAGCCCTCAACTTCATCTAATCCTCTTTCTCATATCTTCTCTCCCCTTTTTCTCCATCTTGTTCTACCTCAGCTAAATACTGTGCAAAAGACAAGTTACCTTCTTGGTACCAAAGCAAGGGCCATGCAGGGAGAATAAGGGGCTGACATATTAGTATTTCTCGAAGGAGATACATCACAATAATACAAAGAAAAGTCAATCATTCTTACCTTCGCAAGTTAACAGAAGATAATCACATAACAGAAGTTCTAAAGTAAAACAACACTTACATTATCCACGATTCTTCACATGAAGACTGAAAGATCCTGTGGTGGATCGATCCAGATACTCTCAAAAGGATCTTGCTCTCCCCAATCATGGAATTGTTTACGAGGATAGTATCGGCAGTCCTTTAGTGAATATGATATGCATCTTTTCCCATAGAAACGAACCTTAGAGAAATAAACACTATTCCTCATTATGCCGGGTAAATCAGTTCTTGAATGAGATGACAGAAAACTTGCAAATAGTGTAATCCCATCTAAGGTCGTCACTTCTTCCCATACCATGTTCTCCTGATCTA
The DNA here is from genome assembly GCA_021018815.1 of Talinum fruticosum. Lineage (NCBI taxonomy): Eukaryota > Viridiplantae > Streptophyta > Magnoliopsida > Caryophyllales > Talinaceae > Talinum > Talinum fruticosum. The sequence continues at coordinate 2,546,562 of JAITYX010000082.1, read as the reverse complement.
GCTTAAATATGATCGGGTAAGCACTATAACAGGTGTACATCACCAAGATATCTCCATTGTGTTCTACCAGAAACTTGCCTTTCCACCAGTTTTTGGTGAAAAAGTTCTCTGGACATCTGGGCGGAGGCACCACAAGAACATTCCATGTAAGCCCTTTTGGATCAAAAACCCCAATCCAACCAGTAAGACTAAGACAGTAAAACTGCCCATTTGAGAAAACCAACTTGTTCCAAATACTACTAACAAAAGGCAGGCGATTTTGGTAGTTGGCAGTTGTCCATTCTGTTGCCCCTGGATGACATGTGCTAATAGCAACAATTGTTGGGCTAACATGCTTCACCGTAAAGACTATGCAGCTAGGCGATGTCGGATCACAAGAGAAAGCAAATATTTGGGTGGAGATCTCGAATCTAGGCAACTTGATTGACTCTCGTGAGAAGGGGTTAAAGAAGAAAAGACGGTTAGTTCTTGGCCTACATAAGAGTAGCCAGCCACCTTTTGTGTAACAAACTCTAGACCCATACAACTCCGGTAACTCAATGCAATATGTCTTACGGGAGAGAGGGTTATAAAATTCATACATATCACCAAATTTTGGAAAATACATAATCCAGGGTGGCTGGTTCACCAAGCGCACTGAAACAGCAATTGAGTACCACCTCTTACAAACAGCAGAAACACGGACATTTTCTCTAAGATTCAAATGGGAAAGAATTAGTTCTAAGAGTTCAGCTGGAAGATCGGACCAAGATCGCAGTTCTTTTGTATTTTGCTTGACCTCAATAGTGGTTCTTTTATCATCTCTAATAGCTGCAGACAACCTACACAGAATTCATAGGTGATAAGCTTCCAACTTGGGAGATCCGAAACTAAACAATAAATCACATTTTTCAAATTTGGGAAAGTTTGAATAAACCATTGCACCATGCTCTTACAAATCCATTAAAAACCCAAGCCCAGTTAACATGAGAAACAGCATCAAGAGTTAAAACCCCAAAAGGATAAATCCTATTTGAATGAATTCCCTTATGCAGCTCCCAATTGAAAACCCTAGACATTCAACAAAATCCAGATGGTATGCAAAATTGGAATTCGTAAGAGATCAGCTCAATCACTCAACCATAGGCCCATCCTTTTCATCCCTTAGATTCAACTGAGACCTAAAACAAATCAATGAGCGTGAGGTACATACAAATGAATAATCAAATTGTACGGACATAAATTACAGATGGAGATTAAGTGCTGTCGAATTGCAATTGAATTAGGCAATTAACAAGATAACCAATTTTGAAACAGCAATTGTACTGAATCTCAAACCAAAACCCTAATTTACTGTAGCCAAGAAGAATTGAAGACATTAAAGGATAAAAAAATCAGCTTTGCACAACAATTGAGGTAGAGGAGGTAGAAAAACACTTACGATTTGAGCCGCCGCCTCTTTCCTGCCATGATATAAGAGATAAAATGGGGCAAATGGGGATGAGAGAGAGAAAGAGAGAGAGCGAAGATGTGTGTGTGAAATGGAAGAGTAACAGAGACAGAGAGAGAGAGAGAGAAGGAAAGTAGTTAAGTGCGCAACCAGCAACCTGAACTCAACCTGTATGATAAACCTCGAGAGATTAGCCATTATTTTGCAAAATTATGTTTTTAATTTTCCTTTATTTCTAAAAATTAATTCATAAAATTCTCAGATATTACATGTAGATTATGGCCAACAGAAGCCAAATCATTGATCATTCTTATTTGATTGTTAATCTCAGTTCCAATTAGCATATAACTGATTCTCATCAGTTAGTAAGCAAATGACAAAGTGGATCTCGATTAAAAGTTAACAAATTTTAACATCAGAAATCAAATTTTAAGAATTCTTTTGATTTCTACTCTATTTATTTATGTGTAATTACATGGTAAATAATCACATAAAAATCTACATTATTAAGACATTTATACTCCATACTATATACTTGAAAATAGACGTAATTAGATTCTAATAATGTAAATTGTACCAAACATTCCATTCTATTCATGTAAACTTCTTTAACTCTTCAGAAAAGGAATAAACATGTTTAAACTTTATTAGGAGAAACAATCCATTTTTAGCAGGTAAGTCGGTTTAAACTATATTTGACAATGGGTCCTAGATTAGACCCAAACCCGACCACATAATCGGGTTTTGGTCCATTATATTTGGACCCGATGGGTCTAGGTCGGATCCGGGTCTAATTGGCTCGGGTTGGGTCCGAGTGCGGGTCTCAAAATTAAGTCCCAAATTCGGCTCGAGACCAGAGTTAAGACCGAAACCGAATTAAAAAAGAAAAATAGCTCGACAGAGATTCTTAAAATTATTCTAAAAAGTGAAAATCCTAACGTCCCTCTCTCTCCCTTCTCATTCCTGCAATTCCCCCTTCATGCACATACATAACAATCACACTCTCCTTCCTCTCTCTAGCAGCTCTCTCGCTTGAAGTTTGCTCTCTTAGTCACTACTCGAGCTCTTTCTCTCTATGGCCGCTCTTCGTCTTTCTCTCCGACTCGTTGTCGCTCTCCATTTTCCTTTGCGGCTCTCACTGTCAAACTCTTCTCGCAAATCGCTCCGCACCTATGCCTTATTCCGAGTCTCTGTCATCCCTAGTGCTTGGGTGCTTAAATTTCTATATTAAGTAGTTCTTAAACCCGTGTTATGCATGGGCTATTTTAAAACTTAGTTAAAGTAATAAATGTTAATATATGGTTTCCAATAATTTTATTCTTGATGGAAAATATCATTTTTTTCTTGAAAATTGATCTCTACGTTATGTTATATTCATATTAGTCACTCTATTTTTGAAATTCAAGATATAATTTTAGCTAGTGTTAGTAATATTCTTCAAAATTACATAAATACATGATTAAAATTTATGTTATGAAAATAATAATAAATTTTTATTAATGAAATGTATCTATTAAGCACTCCTAAATCAATTATGTGTACCATCCTCATTCTCATGAAAACCAATAATGATGATTTATCAAGGTATTTCAAGGGTTATACATTATAGTATATATATATGATAAATCTTAAAAACATCTTAAGTCACTTATTGCTTCATTGTAATTTACTTATGGGATTATAAATACATGAAGAAGACATAGATCGGGAGTAAAAATTGCATCCAAATGATCGAAGTTCATTGCGATTAACAACAATCGGGACATCAATAGGGCATCAAAACCAAAAGGGGACTCAATCTTACAAAGAGATTGATAAATCAGCTGGAAGCAATCTAATAGTACCACAACAAAGTCTGTTTGGTTGAGAAGGTTTTGGATAGGGCAATACTAGAAGATGTGATAGACGAGAATAATCCTCAATCCGAAGAACATGAGCGAGATAGCTACTTCACAGCCAAGGATGAGTTCTTATGCAAGCACTTGTCAACCCGTAAGAAGGTAAGTCTATGAAATTTATACCGTGGTGGAAGTGAATGGATCGAAAATTGCACAATTAGATCATAAGGACATTGTCTGGGGAAATTGAGTACTGAAAAAATGTGATCCTGTGGAGGGTGTTAGGGGCAAATCCACCATTTGACATTATGGATGGGTTTGTTAGAGGGATATGGAAAAACCAAACTATTGACAAAGTTACTATGGTTAGAAAAGGAATTTTCCTGGTTCGATTTGGCAATTTACAAGACAAAGAGGTTTTGCTAGCTAAAGGTATCTATTTTTTGACAGAAATCTTTCCTTGTCAAACCTTTGAACCTTGAGTTGGAAATAGATACAAATACATTAGTTCTTTGCTTGTCCGGGTCTAACTCCCGAGTTGGATATAAGATATTAGGGTATTGATAGTCCGAGTAAGATTGGAAGTTTGATTGGCATTCCAATTAAAACCGATAAGCATACCATAGAAAAAACATGCTACAAGTATGCCGATTACTAATTGATATCCAGATCAATGAACCACTTCCGGAGGCAATCCAATTTGCCAATGAAAATGGGGTGTTAATTAAGTAGAAGGTGGTTTTCGAGTGGAAACTTGTAAGATGCTATCGCTATGATCTATTTTGGCATGATGTGTAACATTGCAGGAGGAAGAAGAAGACAAGACAAGAATGGAGACCGAAGCAGTAACATATTAATCCAATAGGCATAAACTAGGAGGGAAGCGTTAGGAGGAAGACCTCCGGATGGAAAATCTACTTTTCTCGGAATGCTAGGGGCTTAAATAGCCCTAATAAACGAGTAGATATCAAGAACTATCTGAAAAATCAAAAAATAGGCTTGGTTGGTTTGCTAGAAACCAAATTGAAAGCCGATATGGAGGAGGTTGTAGCTAATAATATGTTGGATGGATGACAACAATATCACACAAATGGTCATTTGTTACAGAGAAGTATAATTATGCTAGCATGGAGACCGCAATATTATAAGGTGCGGATAGAATTTACAATTGAACAATTAATTCACCTGCAGAGTTACTCAACTAAACTTAGGGGCTATGTTTTTGCAAACAATAGCTTATGGATATAACAAAGTGCAACAAAGGAAGGTTATGTAGGAGACAATAATACACACAACAAGAATAGTTACGAAGCTTGGTGTATTCTAGGGGATTTCAATTCAGTTTTGAAAATGAAGGACATACTAGGAAAGGCAGAAATTATAGAAGGGAAATTGAGGATTTTAGGAACTGCTTGGAATCTAGTGGATTAAAAGTATCTTGCAGTTGTATGGGACCAAAATACACATGGTCTAATAACCAGGTATGGTCTAAAACTAAGCTGGGCTTTAGCTAACACGTAATGGTATAATGCTTTTGAGTTTGTGCATGCTGAATATCTACATAAAGGACTCGCGAGATCACTCTCCAATTTTGCTATCATTTCCTGAATGTCTAAAAAGAACTTCTAGTTTTAAGTTTTGTGACATGTGGGAAAAAGACCCAAAATTCCATGATTTTGTGAAAAATGGGGTTGAACATACTAGGCATGCATTAAAGATGATAGAGTTGAGGAGGATCCTGATGTGCATAAAAAAACCTTTGACAAGGATCAACTAGGACAAATATGTTGATATTCATGATCAAGTTGATATGACTAGAGCATAATTGGAACAAATACAAAATGCATTGCAACAGGATCCCCGTAATCAAATGCTACGATAGACGAGAATTGGTGAAGAGGAATAAATACTTACAGACTTCCGCAATCATCTTTTTTATTGAAGAAGCAACAGTAAAAAATGGATTGGACACATTATGGAGATCAATGTACAAAGTGGTTTTTGGCTTGAATCAAAAAAAAAAAAAAGGAAGAGAACAAACTTTATATATGCTTTGTTAGATAATGCAGGTAGGAGGGGTGGAAAGGTTTGATGCGAGTTGCACGGATCACGGTAGAGTTTTACCAAGCATTTACTTGGCACTCAAAAACAACAGAGGAAGTTAAATACAAGCGCAATGGACAAGGGGGCAATCCTCAGTATATCATAGTAGATTGACTTATGCAAACCATTTAGCAATGAGGAAATCAAAAAGTAATGTGGTCAATTCCAAATGATAAACGTCCGCGTCTTGATGGATGTAATAGTGGTTTTATCAAAGCTATATAAGATAATTTTTGGAAACACATGTATGTGTTTTCAATAAATGCCAAATGAAAAAGACTCGCAACACAACCAATCTAGTGCTCTTGCCTAAAGTCCCTAACCCACTAAATGCAGTTGATTTTAGGCCAATTTCTTGCTGTAATGTAATCTATAAATGTGTCTCCAAGCTCATATGTGGAAGATTGAGGGAAGTCATGCCATGTTTGGTGAACAAGAGTCAGGAAGCTTTTGTCAAAAATAGGGAATTGTTGCACAATGTGCTCGCTATGCCATGAAATTGCACGAGGATTCAACGAAATACTATATCTCCTAGGTGCATATTTAAGTTTGACATAAGGAAAGCTTATGACTCCTTACATTGGGAGTTCATTCAGGAAATGATGCATGCTTACAAGTTTTCACATGAATTTACTCAATGGATAATGGCTTGCATAGCTACCACATCTTTCACTATAAATGTGAATGGGAATAGCTATGGTTTTTTCAAGGGAGGGAGGGGCTTAAGACAGGGGGATCCCTTATCTCCCCTGCTCTTGGTCCTACCAATGGAGTATCTAACAAGGTTATTTGAACAAGTAGCAGACCATGTGGATTTCATGTTTCACCCAAGTTGCAAAAAGCTCAAACTCACCCATTTAATTTTGCAAATGATTTGATCATCTTCACGTGCAACAAAACAAAATGCAGTGAATATCATAATGGAGACTTTTAATGTATTTTCAGCATCTTTTGGGGTAGAAGCAAATCATGGGAAATATGAAGTGATTCGTTGTTGGAATAGACCAGGAAAGCAAGGCAAAAATCATCGAGAGCACTTGGATTCAATGAGGGACACTTCCCAATTAAATATTTAGGCTTTCCTATCACAACTAATAGATTTTCTAAAGTAGCATGCATGATACTAATAAACAAGATCACTGCAAGGATCCAAACATGGGCATCAAGGCATATCTCTTATATGAGGACGGTGACACTCATTAACTTTATTTTGATGGGTATATATAGTTTTTAGGCCTCTATTTTCTTGCTATCCCAAGAGGTGATTGATCAAATCAATCCAAAATGCATGAATTATCTATAGGGGGCTAATGAGAAATATAAGAAAGTCCATTATGTAGCATAGGAGGAAACCCGCAAACCTAAGGCATATGGTGGTATTGGGCTAAAAAACTTAATAGTATGGAATGATGCATTCATAGCCAAACTAGTATGGGCAATTACAAGAAAAACAGGATAATTTATGGGTCGGATATGTCAAAGACATTGATTGGTGGGATTACCAACCAAGAGGAGATATGTAATACTCGTAATTTTACGAAAAGCATCTGTAAAGCATAGGATTATTGAGTATTATTCAGCGAATCTAGGGGGTGAGTGGTTGATTTTATTTACAGACCGGACGTATTACTTCACTATTCCTTCGGAAGCTACTGTCGAATAAACTAAATCAAGGAAATTGCCTCCCTTTTTCCATTTGAGCTAAACGGTTGGGTGATTAGGAATTGTCGTGGCTGACATATCAAAATAAGTTAGGATGCGAGGGCATAAGAGGATGGAAGAGGAAGGGATATGAACTTGTCGTACATGAGCCGATGATTACTTTGGCTAGATTATGACAAGATAAGAAAGATTAATTGGGGGTCCAATAGAAAGGAGAGGTGGGTTTTGTCAGGCGGTGGAGGGAGAGAGTGCAAAAATAAAAGAAAAGAGGGACCGAAGGGAGGGGGACTCGGGGAAAGAAAGCGAAGAAAAGAAGCAGAGCTAGAGAAGGAAGAAAGAGGGAGCACCGAACGGGAGACACAGAGAGAGGAGGCGAATGTGCGAGAGCCGAGGAGACCGAGGGGGACCGGTGACCACCGCAGAACCGAAGGCGGCAGCCGATGACGTGAAGAGACGACGAGCAAAGGGAAGAGAGCGAGAGATGGGGGCAGAGCGAGGGCAAAAGAAAGAATCGGAACAGAGAAAGAGCGTGAGAGACCGAGCCCAACCCCGAGGGACAGCGAGAACGGCGAACCGGCAAGGCGAGAGGCGAGGAAAGGGAGCGAAAGCAAGCACGGAGAGCGAGAGGAAGCAAGAAACGGGAACTAGAGGTAGGGGAGCGGACCCGAACAGAAATAGAGCAAGAGAGAGAGCTTGAGCGGGTGAAACCGGAGGACCGAGAGGCGAGAAAAGTGAGAGAAAGCGAGGGACCAAAACCTAGTAGAACGCAGAATACTCAATTCATTTCTCAAACCGTAAAACCCGAGGTGGGTAGTCTTATACTCTAAACTATTAGTATTTTCGAAACCCAAATGAATTTATTGTGATTATTGAACTTTGTTGTGAATAGTGAATATGTGTGTGAGTAAACGAGTTTAGTAATTGCTAAAAAAGGAATTAGGAGTCTTGAGTGGAATTGGTAGTTGTTTAGGCCCGAATTGAAAATCTGGGAATTCGAGACGAGTTAGGCTGCTTGGGTGTAGTGAGTCATGTCGAGAATTCAATCGATTGGGGATGAGGACGTTATGGTTTGAGCATAAGTTATGAATTAATATTTCGGATTGAGCCTTAGAGATTTATTGAGTTTACAACATTAACGAGATGATTGCTAATATCGGGAAATAATGAGTGAAGTATAAAGAGGAGTATGAATTCATGTTGATGGATGTACAATTGAGACATAGGAGTGAGAAATAGGTGATTGTCGAGTTAATTGAGTTCGAAGTAGATTTAAATCCTCGAGGTTGAACTCAATGTGAAGGTAAGTGAAGCTAACGGAAATTGAATAATGAAAAAGGATTGAGAGTTATATAATTAAGGATGGACGAACAAGAGTCGATTAATAAGAAAGAAACATACGATGGGAGTTAAGGCGAGGAAATGACGAGTCGTGAATTGTAAGGTTAAGTTGAGTTTAGAATGTATCTAGGTCCTTGAGATAAAGTTAAGTTGGAAGATGAGTCTAGCAAGAGGAACTTAAGTGATAAAGTGAGATGAGGAGTTATACGGCTGAGTATAAGCAAAGGAAGTTAATTTATAAAGTAGAGACCTAGAATAAGGAATTGAAGTAAAGACAGAGAATTGTGAGAAATTCGGACGTTGAATTAGGTGGTGTCCGCTTGTGGTTATTGTGGCTCGGAAAATGGAAATTAATCATACTAAAGCGATGGATTGAGAAAGGTATAGTTGGAAAAGAGCTGAAAATGACTCGCTTACATTGAATGGTGGCTATTTGTGTTGAGTGATTACTTTATGTGATGCTCAAAAGTAGTTTTGAAAGGAGTTTTGTCTTTTACGTGAAATGATCCTTGAATACAACTTCTTGTGAACTGCGTTTCAAACGTGATTATGTTTTAAAGAAGCGAAACTTGCTTGAGAAAGTAAATCATATTTGAGAAAGTGAATTTATGAGGGTGATACGTGGTGTCATGCCTTCCTTGATATTAAACTAACTTGAGAAAGTCTGTTTGAAACGGATGTGATGGATGATTATGTGCAAATTATTTTTAATCGAATGGCTACGGATTGTTTAGCATACCGAAGGGTTCGAATTGGGGACACCCAGCTAGAAACTTCGAGGAAAGGGTTCTAACATGGGTCTTGCAGGTGGCGGGATGCCGGATCCGAGACTTCCTAGAAGATAGGTCCCGGGAGCCTTTTGTTCGTGGTCGTGCCACTGGAATTAAGAAGCGCTAGTTCAAATCCTCGAAGGCCTAGAAAGTTGATTCAGTTCAAAAAAAAAAAAAAAAGTTGTTCGTGAATGTGAAACCGTGCTTTTAAATGATTAAAGAGTTGTGATCTTTAAGTTGTAAGAGATTTCATTGAAAGTATTTAGAATTGTATTATGCTATTATGCTTTCACCAATTTCATTATTATGAGTAGTATGTGTAAAGAATTTCCATTTTAAGGGTGTAAGACTCCAGTGAGCCCGTGGCTTATTGCTCACCCCCACAAATTCCCCATTTTTCCTCCTCGGTGTTGTAGGTACATTTTCGGGAAGTATGATCTACACTTAGCATATTTCGGACTCCGCCGATTGCTCGCTTGTCGTTTACTTGGGTGGTTCGAGTCAAGCATATGCATTTCTTGTATTTCTAAGCATTGTAGTTTGTAATTTAGTTCATATAGTTGTACAAGATGTATAGTGAACCATTTAGATTATTTTAAGTCTTATCGCATGATTGGTTGAACTCCGGCGTGTGGCCGTTGAGTTGTATACTTCGAGCGTGTGGCTCGTCGAGTTATATTGTGGTTTTATGCGGGGTTTTAAGTCATTAAGCCTATGGGATAGTCCACATTTCAAACATGACTCTGCTGAAATTTTTAGGAAATCTCAATTCGTTTAGAAAACCACCTTTACTACCTCTAAGTTGAATTTAAAGAGCCGAACCGACACTGATAGAGCCTTGAGAGTTCTCATAAGGAACTCGGCGATGTAATACTCCTAGGGGTTGTTTTGGGGTGTTACAAGATACTTGTTGGTACTGGAGGAGAATTTGCAAAATAAAAGAAAATTTCAAAGGGGGAGTGCAAGTAGCAAGAGGAAAGGGTGAATATAACGTTAAAGATGGATATATGAGGGGCTAAACTTACAAAGCAAAGAGAAATGGGCTAGAGTAGTGTGGTCAAGGATGAACATCCCAAAACATCCTTTATTTCCTGGCTGATAGTGAAGAGAAGGATTCTAGTTAAAGATAGACCGCAGAAAATCCACCCATTGATGGATAAAAATTGTGAGTTATGCAATGGTGCAGTTGAGACTATAGAACATTTGTTCTATGAATGTCCTTTTGTTGAACAAATTAGGAGGGGTGTATCGGAATGGGAAAGAATTGCACAACATAACAAGTGTGTGCGGATGGATTGAGAACCCGCACAAAATAAAAAAGGAGAAATGGCTCAAATAGTTATAATGGGTGTGCACCAATGCAATATCTATGGCATATGGACAACGAGGAATGACAAGTTATTCAAGAACAAGAATCCATCTATAGAGGGCATTCTTTATATGATTATAGGAAATGTTAAACAGTGAGCTATGTTTATAACAATGAACTCAAGGAATTTTGAGAAATATATAGAAATGTCGGAAAAAGGGGGAGGGTAGAATTCAAGTGGGTGAAGGGGTAAGCACCCCTTTAGATACACTCGACCCATTAGATAAACACCTTTAACCCCGACAGTTTAATTTTAATCTAACAGTCTAAATTAAAAGGTATTTTTAAAATTAAAAAAGAAAAATAAAAAAATTAAGGGGAAGGGTCGGTGTAGACGACATTTCCCAATCTTTCCCCTTCTCTCAAAACTTGCTTTCTCATCTCTCTCACTCTCGATCGCCTAGCCGCCGAAATTCGCCAAGCCGCAGCTCGTGCCCACCCGCCGGTAGCTCTGTCACCGTCGGACACCCGCTGTCATCCACCATACACCTAGCCACCCGCCTGTCATTGCTCCCTCTCTCCCTCTGCTCTCTCGCTCTCTCTCGTCGCCGGCGGTACCCGTGCCCCTCTCTCCGGGTTGGCCGCGTCTATGTTGCCGATTGCTTAGCCACTCGTTTATCGGTCAAAGCCTCTATCATATCCAGCCATTTCATGGTAAAAGCTCTCTCTTTGAAGCGAAATTAGGGTTTTTAAAATTAAAATTAGGAGATTTCATTACTACAACCCGAAATACGGTTTTGTTTCTCTTTGTAGCCAAATGGTGTTATGCTATTCCGTGATCATGCCATTGGTGATCTTGCTCAGTCGTGACCGAATTCTAAAAATCTTGTCTTGGGCTTGAGCCTTTTTCTTATTGCTCGTTATCTTGATAAGATTTTTAGAGGTTGCATATTTAGAATTAAAGTTGTATATTGTGATGATGATTGGGCTTATCTCTTATGGATAATTTTTAGAGGTCTGTATATTGTGATGATGATCCAGGAACTCAATGATTTCGAGTGCACCTATGGATAATTGATTGTTTAAATGATTGATGAGACTGTATATTATGATGATGATTAGGCTTATCTTTTGTTCTAGCCGATGTCAAGATTTTGTACACTAGCCTTGAATTATGGGTAATCTTGGATCATAATTGTGTTTCGCTTATGCCTAGATTTAACTTGGTGATATTGGTGCTGCCATTGTTTTTTAAAAATTCATGATCACATTTATCTCTCTTCGTATTTTGGTTTCTTTTGGTTGATGTGCGAGAAAATTGTAGTGAACTTAGTTCTCGGATTGTGAAGAGGATGAATGCATTTACTTGTTATTGTTGTGCTTAGTTGCGAGAGAATTCGAGTCGCTTAGATAGAGTTAGATTGTGGACTCTAGAGAACTATGAAGGATTTGCATTATGAAGTTTAACATGGAAGACTTGGCTTTCCGTGGAAGCCTATTGGCCTTTCTCAGCCCCTGCACTGTAGCCCTTAGAGTACTATCTCCTGCTGTGTATATTTAAACACTTCCTAGTTGATCTCACTCGGGTGGATCCTAAGTCTTTGGCATACTATACTAGTGGTCTATGTATGAATTTTAACATTGAGTTCTTGATTGTGGATTTGGATTACCGTGTTCCTCTATCAATTAGTTTACTAGTGTAGATATATACTTATTGTTGTTTTGTTCCCAATTTAAAGGTGCATTTTGCCTATTGCTTAGCTAACTCGGAACTCATAACTTACCTTGTAACTTGGTTAACAAAAGCCTATTAGCTCAATACAGGAGAGCATTTGTGTAATGACACGAACGATGTGGGTTCGAATCCCACATAGGTTATCTTGGGCTTCTTGTTCCTTTCTTGTAGCTTCTTACTTGTTCAAGCTTCTTACTTGTTGAACAAATCCATATAAAATTTTTTGTTTGTTGGTCAAAGGAATTGTTAATGGCTGGAGCTGATCCTAATGCTATACATGATGAAGGTGAATCCGTGTTACGGAGAAGTGGCCAAAAATACAATGATCGTGCTATTGTCATATCGAGAACATAAAGGATCAAGATCGGTAGGAATTCGAAATATGAAGAACATGAAGTAAGTACATCTTGAACCTCTTAAACCTTAATGCTTGTAACCCTTATGTATTGCTAATTAATATAAACAAAAAAATTGTGTATTAGGACAATTGAGTTGTGATTATGAAGTTAATGAGCTCGTGGTGTAAATATGACAAGTTAATATTGTTAGTATGAAGAAGTGACCTTATCGGTTTCTTGACCTGTTCATAGGCACATAAAGGACCTTCAATAATCCTTAGGAAGTTCGGATTAATGATGGTTGTTTCATTCAGTTTCTAAGATGCTACCAAACTCATAAGGAGTCCCCGATATGTTGATGAAGTCATTTGAGTGAACTGATAACTATTCGGATTAATGCGAAAGTTGGCTTTATCACAAATCCTCATACATTGGTCACGCCAAGTCTTTCTTTTTGGTTTTGATTGTTTGTTTACCATTTGGTTTATAGTTATTATGAGTGACACCCTCCTCCTCCCTTGCACATAAGAAAGATTCTATGTACTCTTTTATGGGTTTTCTCATTTATTCTTCCGTAAAACCCTCCAAACAAGTGTAACACCTTGTAAAAAACAGTCCTTTCGTAGAGGAAAGAGAGACGAGGAAGCGAGGTGGGCGAATGCTCAAGACATGCGGGCGGCCGAGGGCGCCTAGTGGCTGGCGGCCGAGGGATGACCGAGAGTAAGACATGTATGAGTGTATGAGTTACCGCTACTATGGCTCATTTGGTTTAAGAAAATATAACACATTTAAATTGCAAAATGAACTACATAAAGCATACAACTTTTTTAGGCTCAAAGTAATACACCCCCATCAGCAATCATTTCCTTTTAACTTCTCTATTTTTAATATCTATTATTTATCATTGATCACCAAAGTTGGATTTTCATTATCATTTATAACTAAATTCAGCTAAGGTGATCTAATTATAAATAACCTATGTGGGAATTGAACCCACATCTTCAATGCAATTGCACGATGCTCTTCCATTTGAGCTAATAGGCTCATAACAATAATCAATTATGAGATATAACAACCATTCAACTGAAAACAAGTTTTCAAAATCAACTCCTTACACCACTTCTATATCCCCGATACAACTCAAGAAGCATCGGTACCTTTGTTGATGCTCCGGGTAGGAAACACCAAGCAAGACTACTTTAAATGAGCCACCAAGCGGACACGCAATGCTTGCCTTTTCATCCTGAAATAGATTGAGAATTGAGATTCAACTACCTCTATACACCATAAGACCAATTCTAAGTTGTTTTCATCAAGAGATTGATCCGTGATCCGAGTAATTTCGACAACCTATACGTAAGAAACTGGAAGGAAAGGTAAAATATAAATCTTTAGGGAAATCCATTATACCACATGCCATCCTTATATGAAGAATGAAGTGATGAAATAAGATTTTTCCTTTGTAAAGTGCGGTGTCCTCACTCCCCATTTTAGAAAATTAAAGACTCATACCCATCAATTCCTTTCCTTTCAACACTTGTTCTAATTGCATATTGGCTAATCACTCATCATCCCCGACTTTACAATTATGCATGAATTCTCGCTAAAGCCAAATTGATCATCATGTAACCCCCATACCAGAACAATAGTAGAACAATTGATCAATAATTGAAGACTCGGACTCGGAAACTAGACCATTCCGAGTACTACCGAAGACAGTACAAACCTCTTCCCTCCTATGTTTTGTTTACAAGTCACTCTAAGTATTATAGAAAGTATTGCATATGTTTTCATTCGATTCTGACTGACTCGGAAAACACATTTTTATCTATCATCTCACACTTATGTTTCGAATCACTCGGACACTACTTAAAGTTATCGCATGTTCAAATAATCTCTCTAACACTTAATATCCGAGTTCTAACCGCATATCTTGAAGTAAAGTGAATTATAACGTTAATTCAACTTTTTAAGTCTACATATTTGTTTGAGATTTATTTGTCTAGATCAAGTACTTATACTCCGATGTTTTCACTCTTATATTTTGATCTTTCTTAAGAGTAACTCGACGGAATTTGAGTATAATGAATATTAGACTTAGAAAATTCCACTCTTCTAGGCCCGAGATAATTATACACTTAATTATCTTAACTAAATTATTATTTGTGCCTAATCTTGGACCAAAGTATTTTATACTTTGAGAATCAAAATTATTTCCTTTTGTAAGTTATCCAAACAAGGTTATCTCATTTTTGAATTACAAAAGTAACCGGCTTCAAGTCGTCAATCATCGACACACAATGCTTTTCTACTTCTAAATAAGGCCCAGACGACTGTGTCGTGGTTGTCTGTTTTCAAAAATGAAAAAGTTCAACATTAAGCTCAACAAGTGGTTTCCACCCTACTTTTCGAGACAACACCAATTGATTGGAGCACCCTTAGAAGTCAAGAGCCGTTGCACAATGTTCACATATCAACGGATATTTTCTAAGTCACTTAGAAGAACCATTACAACGGTCACAAAGGACTTCGTTCAAAAATTAGTCATAACGGCTAATCTGCTTGGTCATCTATAAATACAAGCCAACTCCCAAGACTTGAAGATTGCTTGGACATATTGTCAATACACATTAATTAAGTAAAAGTCATTGTAGTCATACTCAATCTTCTATTTAGAACTCCCGACTTGTAATTCATACTTTCCGAGTTGTAAAGTCTTGTAATCGGTTACATATTCTTTCTTACTTTTTGAGTAAGGTCCCTTGATCGAGCTGTAAGGGTTAACTCAGCTCAGCTTGTCCCTAGCTGTAAAGGTTACCTCGGTTAGGAAGTATTAGATCGGATAAGCGAATTTCGAGTGTAATACAAGCCAACTCCCAAGACTTGAAGATTGCTTGGACATATTGTAAATACACATTAATTAAGCAAAAGTCATTGTAGTCGGACTCAATCTTCTATTTAGAACTCCCGACTTGTAATTCATACTTTCCGAGTTGTAAAGTCTTGTAATCAGTTACATACTCTTTGTTACTTTTTGAGTAAGGTCCCTTGACTGAGCTGTAAGGGTTAACTCAGCTCGGTTGTCCCTAGCTGTAAAGGTTACCTTAGTTAGGAAGTACTAGATCGGATAAGGGAATTTCGAGTGTAGGAAAACTCTGTAAGGAATTGTTTAATGGAGCAATTTTGATTGAGTCAGTCTGCTGTATTTTGTAGGTTTAAAATAGTGGATTTGACTTGGTGCTTGGACTAGCACTCGTTCGTGATTTTCCGCCCCAGGAGGGTTTCCACGTATATCCGTGTTCACGCATTTCTAAGTCCAATCTAGACTCGGATTGTCTTGATTAATCTTTTCAAACTTTAATCTTCCAAGTTTGTGAAAATTCCCTCATCACTTTATTCACCCACCCTTCTAGGGTGAGTAAGACTCTCCAAGAGCAAACCTTCAATTGGTATCAAAGCCTAGCCTTTCGTAAAGGATCTAACAATCTAAAGGTCTAAAGATCAAATGGCTCGGAACAATGGAGAGTTCGATGAAGGAAGATCTTCTAGCGAGACCACCTAAGTTCAAAGGATCAAATTTCGTGCACTCTGGAAGAAGCTAATGGAATGCTTTTTCTTGGACAACGATGAAGATATATGGAACATCGTACAAGAAGGTAATTACATTCTAATGAAGATGGAAGATACAATACCTGTGCCTAAAGCAAAGTTCGAGTACACCACTGAAGAGGCGGAAAAGTTCGAAAGAACTTTAAAGCAATGAACATTCGATGTGCGCCATCGGCTCGAAGGCTACAACAGGTGTCGACTTGTGACACGGCTAAATATGTGTGGGACATTCTTGTCAACACATATAAAGGAACAAGCCAAGTAAGACAAGCGAAGATAAGTCAATATCTTCACAAATATGAACTGTTCAAGATGGAGCCGAAGCAAACATCACTCAAATGTTTATACACTTCATTGAGATTACAAACAATCTCAAATCTCTCGGGTAGAAAGATTTCTCATGAAGAAATGTGCGAGAAAAATTCTAAGAAGTCTACCCAAGAGAAGATGGGGTCCCAAGGTGACAGCCATTAATGAAGCTTAGAACCTCTCTCAAATAAAGCCGAGACGAACCGATTGGGAAGCTTCTTACCCATGAAATCCATCCGGAAGAAGAGGATGTCGAGGTCGAGCACCAAAAAGAACATTGCGCTAAAGGCCTCGGAAAGCAAATGAGAAAGTCTGCGTTCCTCGGATTCGAAGAGGATCGCTTGAGGCTTTAAACGAATGATGAAGTATAAGAAATGGGAAAAAGGCCAAGTGAAGAGTTCTACAAGAAAAATAAGAAGGACAAAAAGGTAAACACTCCTCCCCTTCAAAGTTATCTTTAACTAAGAACTCGGCTATTTTAATTGTGGCAGCAAAGATCACATAGTCAAAGACTATCCAAGGAGAAAGAGGGACAGAAAGAAAAAGAAGGCTATAATGGCCACATGGAGTGATGAAGACTCGAGACGACTCAAAGTGTCCGATGGCACTATCGGACTTAGTAACGGAAACTAAGTTAAAGTCCGACAACTCGAGACATCGAGGAGACAAATTCTCGGGAGGTAATTGAATACTTTCTTAAGTTCTCCAAAGTTGATTTAGCTAAATATATTTACACTTTGGAAGAAAAGTACAATTCCGATTCTTCTCAATTCAAAGAACAACTTGAGTCTCTCACTTTTGAGAGCATTGGTTTGAAAACTGAATTGGAAAAGCTGAGACTTACTCTAAGAGAACTCAAGACTAGTACTTAGGCTAATGAGACTAAGTCTCGAGAAACTCAAAAGAGAAAATGAGCATCCGAAACAAAAATTGAATGAGTCTCAAGAGCTTGTTTAGAAATTTACTCAAGGTTAGAAAAACCTTGACATGCTTTTAGGCTCTCAATGTGTCTCCTTCGAAAGCAAGGACTTGGTTTTAACAAAGAGGAGGAATCAAATTCCTACTCGGATCTTTTCAAAAGGATTCCAGAAGCTGTGAAGTTCGGGAAGGCTGAGCATGGTCTTATTCATAAAAATGAAAGGAGGACTGAACCTGGACCAGTCTACAAGAGAAAACCTTCTCTACCTATTTATAAAAGAAAAGGTTTTCAAAAGAAAGAGACACAGACTCAGTTTTCTAAAAGGAAGACTTAGAATCATACCAAACCCAAAGTAATTCAAATCTGGGTTCCTAAGAGTCTTCTTCCTTAGAAAAGGACCACGAGTAAAGGGAGTTACTGGGTTCATTAGAGGAAGTGAGAAGGGTTAACGTGTTTCGACTTGCGAGTAACTCGAGAAAAGACAAAAGATCATTGGTACCTAGATAGTGGATGCTTACGCCACATGTTAGGAGAGTCAAGACTCTTTTCCGAGTTAGAAGATTAGAAAGGAGGCAAAGTCACTTTTGGAGATGACGAGTAAGGGCAAGATAGTTGGAATAGGTAAGATTGGAAAAGGAGACAACCTGGTCGACCTGATCTATCTTTTCAAGGGATTAAAGTACAATCTACACAGCATCTCCCGGTTGTGTGACAAAGGTCAAGAGGTAAGGTTAACTCGGACAAATTGCTATATTTACGATGCAACCACCAAAGAGATTAAGCTCTCGGGTAAGAGATAAGGTAATACCTACACTATTCCTCTTTCCGATCCAAGTCAGAATTTATCTTGTTTAAAAGCATCCTTGTATGATGATTCTTGGACATGGCATCGTAGACTAGGTCATGTGAGCATGCATACTATCAAAAAGCTTGCATCTCATGGTTTAGTTAGAGGTTTGCCTAACTGTGCATTTAAGAAATATAAAATTTATGAAGCATACACAAAAGGGAAACAGGTTAAATCAACTTTCAAATCTCTCAAAGCTGTTTCCACTTCCAAAGTGCTTGAAATGTTGCATATGGATTTATGTAGTGAAATCCCTGTAAAGAGTCTCGGAGGTAAATCATATGTACTTGTGATTGTTGATAACTACTTACGATTTACCCGGGTTTGTTTTTTTAAGCACAAAAATGAAACTTTCAAAGAGTTCGAGCAAGCTCGTAGGAAAATTCAAGTAGAGTCCCGGACTCGGATCGGAAGAATTCAAACCGACCATGGAAGGGAGTTCGATTACTCGGAATTTACAGAGTTCTGCGATAAGAATGGTATCTCCCACAACTTCTCAGCATCCAGAACTCCTCAACAGAATGGGGTAGTGGAGAGAAAGAATAGAACTCTTGAAGAAATAGGAAGGACGATGATGATTGAACACGATCTACCTTACTATTTACAGGTCGAGGCGATCAACACAATAAACTACATACTTGAATCGATGCCTCATCGGACCTATTCTGAAGAAAACACCATACGATCTCTATAAAGGAAAGAAGCCTAACATTTCATACTTCAAACCCTTCGGATGCAAGTGCTATGTACACAATAACGGTAAGGATCACTCGACCAAATTTTATGCTCGGTCGGATGAAGGTATTTTTTTGGTTATTCATCTCATAGTACAACATATCGCATTTTCAATAAAAGAACTAACAAAGTGGAAGCAAGCATCCACGTTGTTTTTGATGAGATTGACCAGGGAAAACCAAGTGAGTCAACATTCTCGGATCCGAAACTCGGTCGAGATGAAGATGACCTTGCTGAAGGTGAGCTCGAGACGAGTCAAGAAAAAGCAACTCGGAATGAGGTAACTCGGAATACCATGACTTAGAATGAACCAACTCAAGAGTCGGCTTAGAATACTGAAGGTCAATTGGATGAGCAAGTTCAATCGGATCGGACCATCGAAGATCAACTTGTTCAACCTGAAATCCGGTGAACCAGAGAACAGTGTAGAGCATTCAAATATGCTTCGAGCCACCCACTCAAAAACATCTTGTCCGACATCAACGAGTGGGGTAAGAACTCGCTCTTCTTTGTAAAATCTATGTGCATTCATTTCATTCATATCATTAACTCGAACTCAAAAATGCAATAGAGGCCCTAAATGAAACCGAATGGGTAGAGGCCATGCAAGAAGAACTTAATCAATTTGAGAGAAACCAAGTCCGGACCTTGACCAAACGACCTTCGACCATCTAGTCCTAGGAACCAAATGGATTTTCAAGAACAAACTGGATGAGGATGGGTTGGTAGTTAGAAATAAGGTTAGACTTGTAGCTCAAGGTTACAATCAAGAAGAAGGAATATCGGGAAACCTTTACACCGATTGCTAGGATTGAAGCAGTTAGAATCCTATTGGCATTCGCATCAAGCATGAATATTAAATTGTATCAAATGGATGTCAAATGTGCTTTTCTGAATGGTTTCATTCAAGAGAAAGTCTATGTTGAGCAACCCCTTGAATTTGAAAACTCAGAATTTCCAAATTATGTCTTCAAGTTGCAAAAGGCTCTTTATTGTCTTAAACAAGCTCCCGGAGCTTGGTATGAAAGACTCGAGCAGTTTCTTGGTTGAAATTAATTTCAAAAGAGGTCAGATTGACAAAACTCTTTTCATAAAAACCAAGGAGAAAGACTTTCTCATTGCTAAAATTTATGTTGATGATGTAATTTTTGAGTTACTAATGAAAATCTTTGTCGAGATTTTTCCGAGTTAATGAGACAGGAATTCCAAATGAGCATGATGGGTGAGCTCAATTTCTTTCTTGGTCTACAAATCAAACAAGATAAAGATGACAGCTATGTCCATCAATCCAAGTATACCAAGGAGTTGCTTGAAGAAGTACAAGCTTCAAGATGCAAAACATGCGAGCAACACCAATGAGTAGCGACGATAAAATTGGACTCGGATGAAAAAGGTAAAGCGAGTAGATCAGAAACTCTATCGAGGTATGATTGGATCTCTGCTATATCTTACATCTAGTAGGACGAGACATTATGTTTAGTGTATGTCTCGTGTGCAATATTTCAAGTAATCCAAAGGAATCACATCTCATTACGGTGAAGAGAATTTTTAGATATCTTACAGGAACTTAGAATCTAGGTCTATGGTTTTCAAGAAACTCAGAATTGACCCTCACTGGATACTAAGATGCTGACTATGCTGGATACAAGGTTGATAAAAAGAGCACCTTAGGAGCATGCCAATTTCTAGGTCAATCGCTTATATCTTGGCACTCAAAGAAGCAGAACTCATTGCACTATCAACTGCTGAAGCTGAGTACATTGTAGCTGGAGCATGCTTTGTACTCGGATTCTATGGATCAAGCAACACTTGAAAGACCTTGGACTTTCATTCAAATCAATTCCGATCAAGTGTGATAATCGAGTGCAATCAGCATCACTAAGAATCCAGTCCAACACTCAAAGCCAAAGCATATTGAGGTTAGGTATCATTTTATGAGAGACCATTATGAGAAATGTGATATTGAACTTGAATTCATTCCTACAAAATTTCAATTAGCTGATATCTTTACTAAGCCACTTAGCGAGGATCAGTTTTTCTTTATTGGGAATGAACTTGGCATGATAAATGCATGATTATGTGTTCTTCTAAGTAAAATTATCTTGCATGATTATGTGTTACATGTTTATTTAACAATTAGTTGAGTTGAACTAGTGATACTTGAGCTATGAGTTATTCTCTATTTGCACTTTCCGAGTCACTCAGAAACTTTACTAAGTCGGACTCGGTTTTGAGAAAATTGGACTTCAAACTTCGAAATCATCTCTAAACTAGTGGAGAATTTCAGAAATTTGTTTTAAAATTTCTCTTTTCTCTCTCTCTACTGCGCGCATCGATCGGTGAACTAGCCGTTGGGAGACAAACATTAGAATTCTAACCGTTGGAGAGCGGAAAAGACACACCAATCTGAGGCGACCATTGGAGGTTTGGGTCGAACGGATCTCGAAGGACATTTCTTTCGCTATAAATAACATCCCTTTTCCTTCATTTCGCTACTTGACTCTCTGCTAACCTAAACTCTCGCATACTCACTCTTGCAATCTAAGCTCTCATGTATTCTTAAGCAATCTCAGTACTCTCTCTCTCTCTCTCTCTCTCGCTTCTTCGAGTTAGCTCATCTTCTTCTTATATCTCTTCGACCATGCCTAAAAGAGGTTCCACTCTAGATTTTCTAGACTCTGCAACTAAGAAGCTCGGAACCAAAAGCTAATAGGGTCCTTTTAACCCCTCTAAAATCCTTGTCACCCAACATCTTACGTTGGATGAAAAATTCTTTCCAACCACAACCTTCTCATGGTTGAAACACATCAAAACCACATGTGTATACAACTTTCTTTGTTTCAGTGAATTTATATACCCAGAACTTGTTGCTTGAGTTCTATGCAAACCTTTCTTGCTCTAAGGGGATCATCACCTCAAGAGTTCGCAACATAGTGGTTCGTATAAATCTCTCTCTCCTCCATCGTTTGTTTAAATTTTCATCTATGTTCCTCAACAGCAACCTCATCCCCTTCAATGAAGTTGTTGATGAGTTCTTTGAAAAATACGCCAAGGAAGTCCCTAAGTCATGCAAGAACTTTTCGTGACTCGGATGAAGACTAAGGCTAGACTTCTCTGTTTCTTGCTCGATGAGAACTTTCTTTTCTCATCACTCCAAGCAAAGAGAATCCCAACTCAAACATTCTCAAAGCTCTGTTTGACATTCTCGAGGGCTACGACGTAGACCTCTTCCCCACCATTATCGAGCGGATGGCCGCCGTGCCAGCTCAGGCTAAGAAATCCACCCCTCTTCCTTTCGGAGCCCTACTTACCCTTGTCTTTAAATAATTTAAGGTTCCGCTCCCTCAAATCCAAACAAAGTATCCGAGGCTGCCATCATTGTTGGCGAAAAGAGCTTATTGGATACGGATACCAGGAAACCCAACCCGATGTCCGGGTCCATAGCTCGGAACCGAGGCAACCTCCCCTCCCTCCCCCTCCCCCTCCCCTCCCCCTCCGCCTCGGACTCGGACTCCTCTCTCACTCCCTCCTCCACCTCAGGTCCTCCTCCCGTAGTCATTGCTACTTTGTCCGCCACACTAATAGACAAGCTCTCCTCTCGTGTCCACGGAAATCCGGGACACTCTTCGCTCCTTCAAGACCGTCCTTCAATCCATGACCATTAAACAAAAGATGGCACAATCTCGGATTCGAGAGAAACAAGATGTGTTTCTCGAAATGAATAATTTGGTTAAGGAGTAGCAGGAGAAGCTTGAACTCCTCGGAGAAAGGTGCACCAAAGCCGCTCGGGACCCATACAGCTCAAATACATCCGAAGAGTCCTCGAGCCTCGCCAAGTCTCCATCCGAAGAGCTAGCCGACGAAGAAGAGGAGGCTACGGCTGAAGTAGCTCCTTCGAGGAGAAGGAGGAAGAAGAGAAGGAAGAAGAGAAAAAGCAAGAAGGAGAGAAGCAAGACGAAGCCGAGGGACAAGGTGCTCCGGGTCCTCAACCGGAACCGATAAGCTCAAACAGCGAGCTCGAGTGACTTAGAAGACCCTGCGGATGTTGGACGAGTCCGCAGCAGTCAAACCAGAGGAAGCACCCCCTCCGTGACGTTCCAAGAGGATGAGCCTCTAGACCACCTCGTTCCGGGTCGGCCACTCGGAGGTGAGCCACTTCTAGAGATACCAGCGTTGCCACCGCCCATATCTTTAACATCTTCACAAGCATATCGGCGCTGGCGCACTGCACGCTCATCCGCCTCAACTCGGACCGCCCCAACTCCACCATCTTAATTTTTTTCTTCTCTATTCTATTTTTTTGTCCGGACATCAAATTGTATCAACTTGATACATTCTTCCCCAATTTTTGTTTTTGCTGAAAGGCAAGGGGAGAATACACTAGAAAATTTGTTGTCTTATTTGGGGGAGTTTTCTCACCCTCTCTTTTATATGTATTTTTGTGTTTTTATGTATATATATGAATGAAGTTTCTAATTTCGATCATATTGATACATTCTTCCCCAATTGTATCAGCTTGTTTTGGTATCTTACTCGATATAATTACTCACCACTCTTCACCATATGAGTTATCCGTAAAAATATTTTTAAGTTCGATAGACTTCACTCATTACTCTATTTTCTACGATATTTCACTGAGTTAGAATGAAAACTCATGATTCTTTCACTAACAAAGTTTCTATCTAAGTGTGGAATGCCTTTCATCAAAAGGGAGAGATTGAAGACTCGGACTCGGAAACTACACCATTCCGAGTACCACCAAAGATAGGTACAAATCTCTTCCCTCCTATGTTTTGATTACAAGTCATTCTAAATATTATAGAAACTATTGCATATGTTTTCATTCGATTACTGACTGACTCAGAAAACACATTTTTATCTATCATCTCATACTGATGTTTTTGAGTCACTAAGACACTACTCGGATTTATCGCATGTTCAAATAATCTCTCTAACACTTCAAATCTAAGTTACGATTGCATATCCTAAAATAAAGTGAATTACAACATTAATTCAACTTTTTAAGTCAGCATATTTATTTGAGAATTATTTGTCTAGATCAAGTACTTATACTCGATGTTTTCACTCTTATAACTTGATCTTTCTTAAGACAGGACTACGATGGAATTTGAGTATAATGAATATTAGACTCGGAAAATTCCACTCTTCTAGGCTCGAGATAATTATACACTTAATTATCTTAACTAAATTATTATCTCGTGCCTAATCTTGGACCAAAGTATTTTATACTTTGAGAACCAAAATTATTTACTTTTGTAGGTTATCCAAACGAGGTTATCTCATTTTTGAATTACAAAAGTAACTGGTTTCAAGTTGTCAATCACCAGCAGACAAGGCTTTTCGATTTCTAAACAAGGCCCGGACGCTGTGTCGGGGTTGTCTGTTTTCAAAACTGAAAAAGCTCAACACTAAGCTCAACGGTGGTTTCCACCCTACTTTTCGGACAACACCAATTGATTGGAGCACCCTTAGAAGTCAAGAGCCATTGCACAATGTTCACATCTCAACGGATCTTTTCTAAGTCACTTAGAAGAACCGTTACAAAGGTCACAAAGGACTTCGTTCGGAAATTAGTCATAACGGCTAATCTACTTGGTCATCTATAAATACAAGCCAACTCCTAAGACTTGAAGATTGCTGGACATATTGTCAATACACATTAATTAAGCAAAATTCATTGTAGTCATACTCAATCTTCTATTTAGAACTCCCGACTTGTAATTCATACTTTACGAGTTGTAAAGTCTTGTAATCAGTTACATATTCTTTCTTACTTTTTGAGTAAGGTCCGTTGACTAAGCTGTAAGGGTTAACTCAACTCAATTGTCCCTAGTTGTAAAGGTTACCTCAATTACGAAGTACTAGATCGAGATAAACGAATTTACGAGTGTAGGAAAACTCTGTAAGGAATTGTTTAAGGGAGCAATTCTGGTTGAGTTAGTCTCGCTATATTTTGTAGATTCAAAATAGTGGATTTGACTTGGTGCTTGGACTAGCACTGTTTGTGGTGTTCTGCCCCAGGAGGGTTTCCACGTATATCCGTGTTCACGTATTGCTAAGTCCAATCTAGACTCGGATTGTCTTGATTACTTTTTTCAAGCTTTAATCTTCCAAGTTTGTGAATATTCCGTCATTACCCTATTCACCCCCTCTAGGGTGACTAAGACTCTCCAAGAGCAAACCTTCAATTGGTATCAAAGCCTAGCCTTTTAGAAAGGATCTAACAATCCAAAGGTCTAAAGATCAAATGGCTCGGAACAATGGAGAGTTCGATGAAGGAAGATCTTCTAGCAGACCACCTAAGTTCAAAGGATCAAATTTTGTGCACTCGGAAGAAGCTAATGGAATGCTTCTTGCTGGACAACGATGAAGATGTATGGAACATCATACAAGAATGCAATTACATTCCAATAAAGATGGAAGATAAAAGACCTATGCCTAAAGCAAAGTTCGAGTACATAACTCGGACATAACTCGGTCATAATTAAGCGGTTAATTATTATGAAATAACCGAGAAAGATGGTATGAGTAAATAATTTCACAAACACTTTATATTCTCGAGCACTAACTCAATGTTCTAACCGAAAATAAATTATTGCGTTAATTCTCTTTTCTAAGTTAGTTTATTGAATGAAATTATTTACCTAATCAAGTCTATGCATTTTGCTTATTCAATCTTGATAACTTGATCATTTCAAGGATTAACTCAAGATGAAATTTGAACCTATTGAATATTAGACTCGGAAAATTCTATTCTTTCAGATCGAAGATAATTAAGCACTTAATTGTTATGAAATAATTATTATCTTTGCCTAATCTTAGACCAAAATATTTTTATACTTTGAGTACCATTGTGATTTTCTTTTGTAGGTTGATTAAAGTATTTTAATATTATTTTGAAAAACAAAAGCAACTCGACTTTTAAGCCGTTAAACACCAATAGACGAGAAAGACACCTTTTTTAGAAAAGGCTCGGACACCGTGTTAGGGTTGTTTGTTACCAAATCTGGTAAACTTCAACTTTGAGTTTAACGGTTGTTTCCACCCAGTTTTCAGTCACAATCGAGTGGGATGGACTACTTTTTAAGCCAAGGACCTAAGCACAACGTTCATAGAATAACGACTCCTTTTCCGAGTGACTCGGACTATCCGTTATAATGGCTAGTGAAACTTTCAAGTCCATAATTGGTCTCAATGGCTACTTTGCCCTGATGAGTAGAAATAGAAGTCTTCCTACAAGACTTGAAGATTTCTGGAACTCAACATATTCTACTCTTACTCAATCGTCTAGCTATTACAACTCTACTTCTTAAGTTCTTACTTTATGAGTTTTAAAGAGAAACGTCTTGTAATCACTCTTACATTTTCAATTCTCTGTTAAGTCCCTTGACTGAGCTGTAAGGTTAACTCAACTTAGTTGTTCCCTAGATGTAAAGGTTACCTCGGTTATGAAGTACTAGATTAGATAAGGGAATTTCGAGTTTAGGAAAAATGTGTAATTAAATTGTCTAAGGAAACAATTCGTAGGGGTCGAGTCCTTGTATTTTGTGGATTCAAAATAGTGGATTTGACTTAGTGCTTAGATTAGCACTGTCCGTGGTTTTCTGCCCAGGAGGGTTTCCACGTATTTTCTATGTCTTGTAAGTTTCCGAGTCCAATCTAGACTCAAAATTATTTTTTAAGTCTTTGCTATGCGAGAATACTTTGTTAATCCGAAAAATCTTCCACCACCCTATTCACCCCCTCTAGGGTGACTTAGCCTCTTGAAGAGCAAACCTTTAATTAGTATCGGACCCTAGCCTTCTCAAAGGATCTAACACATCTAAGGTCTAAAGATCGGATGGCTCAAAACAATGGAGAGTTCGATGAAGGAAGATTTTTCACCAAACCACCCAAGTTTAAGGGTTCAAACTTCATACACTCTGGAAGAAAATGACAGAGTGCTTCATCCATGATTATGATGACGAGATTTGGAACATCATCTCGCAATGGCAACTACACTCCCACGAAGATGGAATGAACAACACCTATACTCAAGGTGAAGTATGAGTTAACTCATCGAAGAGAATGAGAAGTACAGGAAGAACTTCAAGGCCATGAACACTCGATGTGCGCAATCAATTCGGAAGAATACAACATAGTATCTGCATGTGACACGACCAAAGAAGTATGGGATACACTCGTCAACACTTATGAAGGAACCAACCAAGTGAAGTAAGCAAAGATAAGTAAGTTCCTCCACAAGTATGAGATGTTCAAAATGGAGAGAACATCAATCGGATGTACATTCACTTCACTAAGATTGTCAACAATCTCAATTCTCCGGGTAAGAAGATGACTCATGAAGAAGTTGTGAGAAAAATCCTAAGGAGTCTACCCAAGAGAAGATGGGGTCCCAAGGTGACAGCAATAGAGGAAGCTCAAGATCTCTCTAAGTTGAAGTTAGATGAGCTCATTAGGAAGCAACTCACTCATGAGCTGCACCTAAAAGAAGAGGAAGCTAAGGTCAACACCCAAAGAAACATTGCACTCTAGGCCTCGGAAGAAAGACGTCAAAGTCTAAGCTCCTCAGATTCTAAAGAAGATCCCATGACACTTATAGCCTGATGCTTTAAGAGGATGATGAAATACAGAAAATGGCAGTAAAAGCTAAAGCGGGAGTTCTACAAGAAAGACAAGAAAGGTAAATATTCATCCTCTTTAAAAGCGCCTTTAACTAAGAACTTTGGTTGTTTTGAGTGTGGCACAAAGGAGCACATAGTCAAAGATTATCCTAAGAGAAAGAAGGACAAAAAGAAGAAAAAGGCTATGGTAGGTACCGGAGTAATGATGACTCGGAAGAAGATGATAACTCGATGAATCAAAGTGTCTAATGGCACAATCAAACTCGAAGTTTTATCCGAGTTAGGCGATGATGGATCGGACGACGAGGAAACAAATCCTCATGAGCTACTTCCTTAAGTTTTCAAAACTTGATCTTGCTTGATATATTTTTACTTTGGAAGAAAAGTCCAATTTTGAATCGTCCGAATTCAAAAAGCAACTAGAGTCTCTTAATGCCGAGAGCATTACTTTGAAAAAGAGTTAGAAAACTTGAGATAAAATCTGAAAGTGCTTGAGGCTAGTACTCAAGATAATGAGACTGAGTATGAGTGCCTCGGAACAAAGAATGAGCAACTGAAATAGAAGCTCAATGAGGCTCAAGAGTTGGTTTTAAAACTCACCCAAGGTCGAAAAACCTTGATTTGTTAGTTGGCTCTTAGTGTGTCTCATTTCGAAAAGAAGGTCTTGGGTACAATGTTGAAGAGAAAGATAACTCTTATAACAATCTTTTCAAAACTTATTCCGGAACTATTAAGTTCGGGAAGGCTGAGCATGGTCCCATTCATTCACAAAGAAAAAGGGACCGAGCCGGCACCGGTTTTCAAGATAAAGCCTTCTTAACCTGTTTCCAAAAAGAGAGGTTTTTAAATAGAAGAGACATAGAGTTAGCTCTCTAAAAAGAAGACTCAAAATCAGACCAAACCCAAAATTATTCAAATCTGAGTTCCTAAAAGTGCTCTTCTTCAGAAAAGGACCATAGTAAAAGCTATTACTCGGGTTTGTAAAAGGAAGTGAGAAGGGTTAGTTTGTTTACGTTTTGCAGGTCACTCGAAACAAAAGGGTCAATTGTACTTAGACAGTGGATGTTCATGTCACATGTCCGGAGACTCAAGACTCTTCTCGGAATTAGAAGAAATGAAAGGAGAAAAAGTCACATTTGGCGACAACAACAAAGGCAAGATAGTTGGAATTAGAAGGATTGGTTAGGGAGACAATTCGTGAGTCAAGTCTACCTTGTCAAAGGGCTCAAGTACAAGCTTCACTACTAGAAAACCGATGAATAGCGATGGAAAATGTAAAATAGCGACGGAACTTTCAAATTAGTGACAGAACACATTCGTCGCTATTTACTCAGTCGCTAAAAATTAGCGATGGAATTTTCCGAATCCGTCGCTAATTAACGATGGGACCGCATTTCGTAGCTGCTCCGAGTCGGCGACGAAAAAGTGTATTCCGTCGCCGAGATTAGCCATGAAAGATCACATTCCGTCGCTGAAATCGGTGACGAAATATTCGAAATGCCGTCGTTGACTTCCATCGCCGACGTCATGAAATCCGTCGCGATGTCACGAATTCCGTCGTTGTTTTGTCGCTAACTCGTCGCTAATCCGTCGCTAGTCCATCGCTGTTCAGTCGCTGTTTGGCTAGAAATCAACAATATTTTTTCCTATTTTTTGGCAACCTAGTACAAAAAATGTGAATGGATATACAAATCCAACATTCACATATGTGACAATTACATTTGGCATTTACATATGCCACAACATACACTACACATAAGGTGTTCCTCCAAGTTGGATACACAAATCCAACATACATTTTACAACCATAAACAATCCAAACACATTTAGAACCACTTCACAAGTTCACAAAAATAACCATACAAAAGTTCACAAACAACCATAAACACAAAATCCAAAAGTTCGCAAAATGTTCACTAATAAACACAAGTTCCGATCATAACGAATTAAGGGTTCTCACTCTTCCTCTTCCTCTTCCTCTTATCCTTGTACTGCTCTAGGGTGAGATCCGGATGTTGCTGAGATTTCATAAATTCAATGAAGAGTGCTATTGGCCTAGCGAAACTCTCAACCTTTTCTTTGAGCTCCCTATTTTATAACACAAGCAAACGAGCATGCTCAATCCATTGATTTAACTCGAAGTTAAGTTTTGCACTTGTTGCTCTCAAATCTGGGTCATCCGGAGTAGCAGCTTTTGTTGATTTGAAGGACATGGACATGGTGTTTTTAAGTTTTTGCCTCGGATCCAAGTCCATAAATACGACCTTTCTTGTTCGCATTGGCTTTTACCCACAACTCATGTTGTGAAGGGGTAGACACAGGATCCTCTTCTAAGTTGGGATCATCAGTACAAGGTTGAGTGGGTTAAGTGTTTTGCAACTCTTCCCACTCTTTATAAACTTTCCTGAATAATATATAAATTTTTGAGGCATGTAATTATCAAAGGTTGTCAAAGAAGACCTTATATTGAAAAACTTAAAAATTGCATATATAAGATAACTCACATTAAAGACTCGAGACTTTGCATGAGTAACATTCTGAGTAACTTTCAAGGAATCGGTATAAACTCCATCTCTTATAAGTTTTGATTACAAGTCATTCTAAGTGATATAGAAACTTTTCGAGTGGTATAAAATCTTTTCTAAGTGTTACGAAACTATTGCATTAGTTTTCATTTGATTCTTACTTGACTCGGAAAGCATACTATTGCTCATCTTTTCACATCTGTAGTTCAGAGTCACTCGGACAACACTCGGACTTATCGCATGTTCAAACAATCACTCTAACACTCTTATACTTAGATCCGACTTCATATTTTAAGTTCTAAGTAAATTACAATGGTAATTCATCTTTCTCGATCATCATGCTTCATTTGAACTTTGTTAGTCTAGATCAAGTATTGCTACTCTGATATTCTTTATCCGACTTGGTTTATTTCTGGATCGACTCGGATGGAATTTGAGTATAATGGATATTAGACTTAGAAAATTCCACTTTTCCAAGACTCGGATAATTATGCACTTAATTATCTTAATTAAATTATTATCTGTGTCTAATCTTAGACCAAAGTATTTTATACTTTGAGAACCAAATTGATTTACTTTTGTAGGTTATTTTAACGAGGTTATCCTACTTTTGAATTACAACGATGAATCGGCTTCAAGATGGTCAAATCACCGAGCATACAAGGCTTTTTCTACTTCGACCAAGGCCTAGAAACTATGTTAGGGTTGTCTGTTTCCAAAGCTGGAAATCTTCAACGCTAAACTCAATGGTGGTTTCCACCCTACTTTTTAGACACCACCAGTGAATTGGGACATTCTAAGGAGTCAAGAGCCGTTGCACAACGTTCACAACTCAACGGATCTTTTCTAAGTGACTCGGAAGAACCGATTACAACGGTCACCGAGGACTTTGAATAAGAAGATAGTCACAACGACTAATATGCTTGGTCACCTATAAATAGAAACCAACTCTTAAGACTTGAGGATTGCTTGGAACCATTGTCAATACACATACTTAAGCGAAAGTCTTTGTATTCATATTTAATCTTCTACTTACAACTCCAACTCGTACTTAACATCTTTCTTAGTTGTAAGGTCTTGTAATCAGTCACAACTTTGATTTTTACTTTCCGAGTAAGGTCCCTTGACTGAGCTATAAGGGTTAACTTAGCTCGGTTGTCCCTAGCTGTAAAGGGTATCTCGGTTAGGAAGTACTAGATCGAGATAAGAGAATTTCGACTCTAGGAAAACCTTGTAAGGAATTGTCTAAGGGCGCAATTCGGTTAAGTCTCGTCCACGGTATTTTGTGGATTCAAAATAGTGGATTTGACTTTGTGCTTGGATTAGCACTGGCCATTGTTTTCTGCCTCAGGAGGGTTTTTATGTAATTTCGAGTTATCACTTTTACGAGCCCAATCTAGACTCGGATTGCTTCAAAGTCGGTTTTGACTTAATTCTTCCTTTTATTGTTTAAATTTCCTCATCACCCTATTCACCTCCCTCTAGGGTGACTAACTCTTCTCAAGAGCAAACCTTCACACATAAATGGCCTTGGATTTCTAGTCAACCCATTGGTCCTTTTTGGTCTTGTGGGTTCATGAAAAGAGTTGGGTCAATAGAGGAAGAACTCCTTTAAGCTCCTTCATCTAAATACAAAAAAGTTATTGGACATTTAATTTGCTAATTTGAACATGTTAGTAGTTGCATGCGTAATCATTAAAAAGGGTATGTACCAATCTCCGCTTATGCTCCGTCATAGGGATTGCACCACAAGTGTGAAGCGATGAACCAAGTCCACCTTGATCAGCATTGCGGTTTTTCCGAGCCTCGCTCATAGAACTTCTTGTACTCAGTAGTTTCCCGAGTATTCTAACAACTCTTTCCGAGTAGTTGTGACCCAAGCATATAGGCTTCTTTTTAGTTTTTCTTGCTTTTAGCATTAAGTCCTTCAATTGATCACTTCCTTTCTTCTTAAAATTTCGTCCGATTTGGACTTCATCGACTGGAGACCAAGTGTATTCTGTATAAATGAAAATGTAGTTTGTAAGTTATAAAAATATAATATAATGCTCAAACATACACAATAAGTCATTATGTTACCTCAAATTCAGAAAACTAAAGATTTGTCATTACCTTGAACTCAAAAAACCAAAGATCTCATTGTGATCGAGGAACTTTACCCCATGTAGGCTATGATCCATCATACTTGCTTTGGAAGATGTGGGAAATTGTGCTCACCACTTTATCAATGGGAAAGAACCTAATCAAGAAACATACAAAATAGTTAGTTATAATATTCTTGTATTAAGCTTATTTCATTTTATTGCTT
Organism: Talinum fruticosum; assembly: GCA_021018815.1. NCBI lineage: Eukaryota > Viridiplantae > Streptophyta > Magnoliopsida > Caryophyllales > Talinaceae > Talinum > Talinum fruticosum. The sequence goes on along the minus strand of JAITYX010000082.1, from coordinate 2,514,143 downwards.
ATGATCACACTTACCCTTCACCATCTAGCTCAATGCGAATCTTTAATCGGCTACTAGCATTGTTTTATTCAAGCTCACTAGCTTGCTCATCGCCTGCATCAATTGGACTATCATTGTTAGGCCTTTGTGGTGGCCTTTGTTCAGCTCCAATGTTGATTTGTTGTTTTATTCAAGCTTACTAGCATGCTCATCACCTGCATCGGTTGCACTATTGTTGGTAGGCCTTTGTGGTGGCCTTTGTTCGGCTCCAATGTTGATTTGTGGTATAAATGTCATACCATATTGGAGTTTGTATGTGAGGGATGTGCGGGATGTTTAGAATTGTACCCATTGGAGGTTGGAAATAAGGAGGGTTTGGGATGAACGACCCACCCATAGGAGTTTGGTTGTAAGGGGAGTGTGGAGGGAGTGCTCCACCTACAGGAGATTGAATGTAAGGAGGGTTTGGAGGGGGCTAGAAGTATTTACATTGTCACCTTCACCATTGGTATTGAAGTTGTTTCTAGCCCTTCCCTAAGTTGCGTATCTTTTCGACCTACCTCTACCTCGTTCTATAATTCCTAAAATAAACAACACATAAACATTGGTAAGCATCTAACGGTTAAAGATAGATTATATAAAATTGTTGCACCTTTAAATAAGCATTAAGAAAGTACACGTTAGTGAACAACACATAAGCGTTAGTTATAAATATTCTTCTATTAAGAAATTACGCGTTACTCAATCTAAATTGTTTCACCTTCTATACATTAGTAAGAATTAATTTGATTACAACATAAATTAAAGTGATTCAATATAAAACAACGTAAAAGAAGACATAACTTGTGACAACATCCATATTATTAACCATCATCCTCATCATCAGTATCATCATCTTCTTCTTCACTATCCTCTTTGTCATCATTGAATATGAGATGTTCTTCTTCCTCATCGGTGATGTTATCATCATCCCATTCACCTTCATCATCTTCTTGACCATCATCTTCTGCACTAGCATCCTCAATCCCATCTTGTTGGTTTAAAAGCACATCATCAACTAATTCTTCGGCTGATATTGAGTTACCAACCAAAGTGTCCAAGCAAAGTTTCCATAATAGGATCGATTGTGCCCATACTATCCTCTTGGAATGCAAGAGAAATAGTATATTGGTCATCAACTCGGCCCTTGGTTTTGCTGCCACTACGACGAACCAACTCATGTTATCTCTAGGGATGCCTTGTGGATATGACATATAATACACCCGAGTTGCGAGTACCAGCAAATATGAAAGGATCGTACTTACGATAGCACCTCGTGGGATGCACTTCAATATACGAACTAAGTTTATGGCACCGAGTACCTCGAGGACGACTAGGGTCAAACCAATCACATCTAATCAAAACACACCTTTTATTGGTTCCCCAACATATTCGACTTCAACTACCTCTTGCAAAATGCCGTAGTAATTATTTTCAATATGTCCTCCATCGGTGTCTTTCGGACAAACACCACAATTGCAGGTCATCCTCCCTTCATTTTGAGCCTTAGTATGAAATAACATTCCATTCACCGTGTATGTTGTCCATGTTTTCACTCTCCTTAAAGGTCCTTGAGCTAATTGCATCAAGTAAACATTCTTTTCATCATGATATACTCGATAATAATGAATTTGTGTCAATAACATAATATAATTTAGTTCATTGAAATTGAAGAACCCATTTTAATAAATTTTTCAATGACCACTAAGTTCTAATATATGATACTCACAGCTCCTCCGAACCAATCTTCGAACTCATTTTCCACCATTGCATCAATTGTCGCATCACTTACATCAGCATACGTAGCTCGTTTTTGGTGTTCGAAGAGACTGAGTTTAAAATGTTTATTAAATATCACATCATCATCGAAAAAATAATTTTAGTAACAAGTGTTATATAGGACAAGATAAACACACTCAAGGTAAGGTTTAACTTCGAACAGTTCGAGTAAATTATGGAGATGTGTAGCCTTCTTTTCCTTATCATTAAGGAAACGCAGAGTTAACTTCCCAATTATAGCACCTTCTGGTATGAATACCAAAAGTGTAGGATTGTGGTATGGAACTTCACTCCCCTCATTTCGTTGACTTCTATTGTGCATACAAGGCACTTTAGAGCCGAAATAGTAAGACGGAAAATGTGTTTCTTCAAATCGTGCATATTTTGCAGCAATACTCCCTTCGAGGCTTCGATTTGTTTCATATGGACCTCTTCAATCGGCTGAAGAACCTCTCAAAGGGATACCTCCAACGGTATTATACCGGACCACGTAATTTTGCTTCTTCCGCCAAGTAAACAGGCAAGTGTTCTATCATATTGAAGAACCCAGGAGGAAATATTGTTTCCAATTTACAAAGTGTAATGGAAATATTTCAATGCATTTGCTCTAATTCTGCATCTCATAAAACATATGAGCAAAGGTTCTTGAAGAATTCAATAATTTCGATGAGAGACACTAAAACCTCATCCAGGAGTGCACAAAATGCTATTGGAAGAAGACTCTCCATGAAAACATGACAATCATGACTTTTCATGCTATGGAACCTAGTAGAGTTTGGGTCTACAAGGTATGAGATGTTAGAACAAGTAATCATCCGGCATTTTCAACTCTCTTGCCTATTCACATATAGCCCTCTTTTGCTCCAACGACAACACATATTTTGCCTCCGGTTTGAGAATTTTACCATTTGGTCCATGCTTTAAATTTAACTCCTCATGATCACACAACTCTGCCTCATCCATTCTTGCCTTGATATCATCCTTTGTATACAGTGTTAATAATATTCTCAAAAAGTTCTTTTCAATGTGCATTACATCTTAAGTTGTGGCGAAGCAATTGATTTTTCCAATATGGAAGCTCCGAAAATATGCTTTGTTTTATCCAATTTTGATCCTTTTTGAACCCCGAAATGTTGATTTCCTGTTCTTCGTTACTTTGGGAAAGTTCTCAACCTATTGTTTTATTTATTCCCAAGTATATCGACGAGGAAGACTCGAATGTACAGTTTTTCCTTTTGTAAATGCTGTGCATTCCTTCAAAATGCATGACTTTGTGACAAAAACCGTCAATTGAAATCAAACCATGAAAATTTTCTCCCATTACTAAGTTTCAATGCTTTTGTTGATTCATACATACTGGGCATGACATGGCACCATGAGTACTCTATCCAGACAACATACCGTATGCCTGGAAATCATTAATGGTCCACATCAACGCAGACCTTCATGGGAAAATTCTCACCTTTTGAAATATCATATGTTTCCACACCATTTTCGCATAGTGTTTTCAACTCATCAATAAGAGGCTGCAAATACACATCAATTTTATTTTTCGGATTTGTAGGCCCTTGTATGATGCATGTCAAGAACATATAAGGCGTCGTCATGGATAATTCTGGTGGTAGATTATAGGGTGTAACAATGATTGGCGAGATTGAATAAGAGCTTGAAGCTTGGGTGAATGGATTAAACCCATCCGCACATAAACCAAGTCTAATATTTCTAGGCTCAGTAGCAAAATTGGGGTAAACTATATCAAAATGTTTCTATGCTTCACCATCCGAAGGATGACAAGGGACACCATGTTCTCTTACATGCTCATAATGCCATCTCATGTGCTCTGCTGTTGTTTTTGAAGCAAACAAGCGCTGAAGTCTTGGTATTAATGGCAAGTAATGCATCCTTGCAAATGGAGTCCTTGGAGTTTTTCCTTGTCTTTCCCTTTGACGCTTCCATCTCGTATGACCACAAAACTTGCATGATTCAAGATTAATGTTCTCTTTGTAGAACAACATGCAACCTTTTTGACAACAATCAATTTTTGAACATCCATCCCAAGATTTTTAATGACCTTCTTTGCATGGTGAATGTCATGAGGAACCCGGTTATCATGGGGACAAATCTCCTTCATAAGTTGTGGAATCTCATTAAAGAAATTTTGAGGTATGTTGTAGTCGAACTTGATGCTCAATAGTCTAACGGCTGCAGACAACTCAGTGTGAGTTTCATTTCCTTACTATAAAGGTCGTTATGCGGACTCAACCATATTAAAGAAAGATTGGGTATTGGTATTTGGAGGCTCACTTGTAGAGCCTTGATTTGACATCATGGCATGCTGTGATCATATCATTCATACGAGTCGATATTTGATTCTACATCGTCGTAGTTCATATGATTGGAGCCACTTTCGTTGTAGAATATGTTAGAAGTCATACCACCATCCTCATATAAATGAGGATCTATTTCTCCATGACTTGTCCAATACCAATAGTTTGGAAGAAAACCATATTGATAAAGGTATAACTTAACTTCTTCGGGATCCTTGTACTTCGATTTTTGCATTTGCGACATGGACACCTATATTCTTGATTATGCACAAATTCTAATTGACTTCCAGCATGTGCATCAAACTCCTTAATCCCGTCTAAAAACTCTTGTCTCTACCCAACTCTACCAGGTAATAACCTACGTTGCGTAGGCCTGTCCATATATATTCGATTGACATTTAACAATTTATTCAATTATTAGTTATTAATCAATACATGGAGATGTTATGATTACCTTTCTTTAGTCTAATGAACATAATATATAACCATTATGCATTGAACATATACTTTTCATATAAATAAATTTCTTTAATTTATATATTTTACTCTTAATTATTTATTTCATCATTAAACTAACCATACCTAATTAGTATAAATGAACTCACACAAATAAAATTCATTACATTATTTCTACCTAATTAGTATAAATTAACTCACACACAAATATAATTTATAAAATTATTTTAAAATTTACAACAATAATTTTATTTCTAATTTCGCACAATTAACCACTATCTATTGATAAATTGTCAAAAGTTCAATAAATTTATAAATAAACCACAAACAATTACACATAAATCACAAACAACATTTATTTCAACTTCAACAATTTCTTTCAACAAATCTAACCTCACATACTTTAAACAACACAACATATATACATAAATCACACAATGCACATTTTTTTTATTTCAAATTCATTTACAAAGAACATTAATTTGCATCAAATTATATAAAATCATCAATTTATACTAAATTATTCAAAACCCTAAGTCCAACAACAATGGAGAAAACACTACCTTGAAACACTTATTAGGCGGCGGGGAAATGGCGGCGGCACGACCGACGGCGAGCAACGACTACGAGCAACGGCGGCAGCAACGACGGTCTCCTCCCTATCCTTCAACTCCTTCGGCCAAACTTCAGAAATAGAAGGGCGGTAGACCGGCAGCGATGGCGGCGGACGTCGGCGTGAACGGCGGACGGTATCGGGGTGGTGGACGAGTGGTGGTGGTGGATGGTCGACGGTTGGGTATCTCTCTCACTTACTATCGTACTCGCTCTCTCCCTCCCTCCCATTTTTTGCTTCTCTCGGTCTGGCCGAAAGGGCAGATCTGAAACTTATATTAGGTGAGGGACGGAATAGTCCATTGTTAACTAAATTTTTTTGGTTAGCGACGGACCAACGACGGAAAATTCCGTTGCTAACTACAAAATTTATTTTATTTTAGTTTTTTTATTTGTGCTAGATGTGGAAATTTTTATTCCGCAATAATTCGTCGCTATTCTCGACAGCGACGGAATTGTCTGTCGCTATTTTGGAAATAGCGACGAAACGGATTTCCGTCGCTAATTCCACCGCTGTTTGACACACTTCCTACTTTTTGTTAGTTTCCGTCGTTGATTCCATCGTTCTTTAGCGACGGAACTGTTTTCGTCGCTAATTAACAGTTTTGTAGTAGTGCTTCGAGCATTTCTCGGTTATGTGACAAAGTTCAAGACGTAAGATTCACTTAGACCAATTGCTTCATTTATGATGCGGTTACCCAAGAGACAAAACTTTCGAGTCCGAGGTCGGGTAACACCTATACCATTCCTCTTTCGATTCTAGTCAAGATTTATCATTCTTAAAAGCATCTTTAAATGATGATTCATGGACATGGCATCGTAGACTAGGTCATATAAGCATGTATACCATTAAAAAGCTTGCATCTCATTGTAGGAACCATGTCCGGCCGGGGCCCGCAGAGCTTTTCCACTTGTGTCGGGTCTCTTTTTTTTAATATTGATTTTGAAGATGGTTTTAGAAAAGTCGATTTTGGAATGTGGGGATGAACCTTTTATTAAGATTTCGAATTTTATTAAATCTGATTTAAAGTGAATTAGGCAAAGTTAAATGGCGGTTTTATTAACCTTTTCCTTTTAGTAATTAGTTTTAGAATTCCTAGGATCTTATTTTCTAATTAAGGAATAAATGATATTAGGGTTATGATTCTGCCGTGAGGTTTTAGGGCCATATCGGTGTGAAAACACCAATATGGACCGAAGCCACCACCGCCGACCCACGATGATGGCCGTGGCCTACACCGATGGGAGTCGAGCGTCGGCCGGAGGCCATGGCTGGTGAAACCAGCTTCGGTCTCTGCCCATTGGGCGGATCTAGAACTCGATACCATCTTTCCCGCAACCGAGAAAATACCAAGATGCAATACAACGAAATAAAGTAAAAGAGGACTCGCTAGTCAATTTTTAGAAAGAAAACTAATAAAAACAAAATTTTCTCTTCCAATCTTAGTATAAGAAAACTAAGACTGAAAGTGGTAAAAGACGACTCCATCGGCTTTGAACCGAGAATCGGATTCGGGAACGAGGGTACGAAACGTAGGGATAAATCCCTCTAAAGACTCAAACCTTACATATATATCATTTTAAGTTCCATCAAGGGATCGGGTATAAGACTTTATCTCTCATAAGGTTTTGATTAAAAGTCATTCTATCTCGCTTTAATGACTTTTACGAGTGACATAACATCTTTTACGAGTGTTACGGAATCTATCGTATATATTCTCTTTTGACTCTAACCGACTCGAAAGTATATTCTTGCTTATCAGTTCACACATAGTTTCGAGTCACTCGGACAACACTTAGATACATTACATGTTCAAACACTTGTTATAGTTTGCATAAACTCGGCTTTGACTTCATGATTTAAGTTTGATTGAATTATTGTGTTAATTCATGTTTCAAAGTCAGCATGCTTGGTTTTGGTAGTCTAGATTAAGTCTCTCTACTCGATGTTCTTTATCCGACTTGCTTTACTTCTAGACTAACTCGGATGGAATTTGAGTATAATGGATATTGGACTTAGAAAATTCCACTCATTTAGGACTTAGATAATTATGCACTTAATTATCTTAATTAAATTATTATCTCGTGTCTAATCTTGGACCAAAGTATTTTATACTTTGAGAACCAAATTGATTTACTTTTGTAGGTTATTCAAATGCGGTTATCCTATTTTTTCAAATACAAAAGTAACCAGCTTCAAGATGTCAAATAACCATTAGACAAGGCCTTTTCTACCTCCGACCGAGGACCGGACACCGTGTCGGGGTTGTTTGTTTCCAAAATTGGAAATCTGCAATGCTAAGCTCAATGGTGGTTTCCACGCTACTTTTCGGACACCACGAGTGGATTGGGACTTCCAAAGGAGTCAAGAGCCGTTGCCCAACATTCACACCTCAACGGATATTTTCCGAGTGACTTAGAAAAACCATTGCAACGGTCACAAAGGACTCCCGGTCGGAAGATAGTCACAACGGCTAGTCCGCTTGGTTATTTATAAATAGAAGCCAACTCTCAAGACTTGAAGATTGCTGAACCAACTGTCAATACACATACTTAAGCAAAAGTCATTGTATTTATACTCAATCTTCTACTTGCACCTGCAATTTTGTGTTTAACATCTTTTTAAGTTGTAAGGTCTTGTAATCGGTTACAAACACTCATTCTTACTTTCCGAGTAAGGTCCCTTGACTGAGCTGTAAGGGTTAACTCAACTCGGTTGTCCCTAGTCTGTAAAGGTTACCTTAGTTAGGAAGTACTAGATCGGATAAGGGATTTTCCGAGTCTAGGAAAATCTTGTAAGGAATTGTCTAAGGGAGCAATTCTGGTTGAGTCTTTCCTCTATATTTTGTGGATTCAAAATAGTGGATTTGACTTGGTGCTTGGATTAGCACCGACCGTGGTTTTCTCGCCTCAGGAGGGTTTCCACGCAACTTTCCGTGTTTGCACTTTTCCGAGTCCAATCTAGACTCGGACTCTCCCCAAAGTCATCTCTAGTTTTATTCTTCCATTACTTGATTTAATTTCCTCATCACCCTATTCGCGCCCTCTAGGGTAACTTAGTCTCTCCAAGAGCAAACCTTCACCCTCCATTCCGCCCATCTCGAAGACGATCATTACTAGTTTGAGTAGTGTATTAATAAAGATGTAAGAAAACATGCATACAACATGCGAAACAAAATTAAAGCAACCAAAACATAACAAGGAAAACGATAAAGAAAAGCAATAAAAGAAAGAAAAGCGGGAAATGAAAGATTACATCGGTCGGGGAGGAAATTAAAGCGATTACATCTCTTAAACCACAATATGGAAAACAAATAAAACTGAAATAAATTTAACCGTTTGAAGGCTGAAATATGGCCCTCGGGTTGTCCCACCTTGCTGAGTTGGATCCCCTCGTCGGATCTCTCGATGTAATGACGACAATTTGAAGAAAATGGCTAATTATGTGAATTGTGTCTAGGGTATGGTAATGATCGGTTGAATGAGTGCCCATAGATCAGAATAATAAAATATTCTTTAACTCTTTGCACAAATTCAATGGTGAAAGATGAATGTTTATAGAAAACTTGGCGAGTAATGGTTAGATGAGAGTGTTCAAGTTAGCTTTCGATAGCGTGATGCCAAGGTAGGAAGCCATATGAGAATGAGAGCCAAGGCTTCTATTTATGGGAGAGAACCTAATTCACAAATGACCTAGGTTTTGTCTCTTATCGGTCATCCAAATAATCGAAATAAAAACCAGCCCATTCCTTAAGAGATAGAACCGGATTAGAAGATGATAAAATCGTATAGAACTGGTTAAAAGAGGGAGGCCGGCACCGGCCAACCGGACCCTCGAAGGGTTTTGTGCCCTAGTTGTGTCTCCAAGGACTCTCCAAGCTCAAAACGCAGTGTTCCACCATGCTTCTAGAAGGCGAGCACCGGCCACGACGTCATTTGGGGGAAAGCTGCTAGCCTCGTGTGGATCTGTCTTATGAAGTTTAAAACGCAGCACTTTAATACTCCCGATCATGAAATGCAACGCTTCAACGTCGTCTTCGGGTCTTCGACTCCTTGTCCGACTTGGACAACGAGTAGAATGTTGTATTCTGTACTTGGAATTTCCCAAGCACACATCATGGGACTCCACAATCTCTAAAAGGCTCGGCCCGCGGTCCGAAAGAAAAAGGATGTGGACCGACCCAAGGCAAAAGGTTATTTAAGTGGTGTTGGGTGTTCTTTGTGGTTTATCGGCTTATGTTGCACCGATTGATCACGATCCGAAATCCAAATCCACAAACAGGACTCGGGATTATCATCATCGGGTCGACAAAACAAAACACGTAAATAACGATGAAGACTCGGGTTTTGACTCTTAAGTCATTCCGAGCATTACATGAAAACTCGGTATAAATCCTATCTCTCTTAAGTTTTGATTCCAAGTCATTTTGAGCACCATAGAAACTCCGATCTAAGTTTTCATTATGTTATGACTGACTCGGAAAGTGCCTTATTGCATATCTCCTACACTCGGTGTTTCGACTCACTTAGACTTCACTCGGAACTATCGCATGCTCAAATAATTTCTCTAACACTCTTATTTTGAGTACTTGACTGTGTGTTTCAACGCAAAAAAAAATTACAACTTTAATTCTTTATTCCTTGAGAATTATTTGACCGGATCAAGTTGTTATACTCGGATATTTTTACTCTCTCAACTTGATCGGCTTAGGATTGACTCAAGAAAGAATTTGAGTATATTGAATATTAGACTCAGAAAATTTCTTTCTTTTAGGCCAAACATAATTAAGCATTTAATTATTTTGATTTGATTATTATCTATGCCTAATCTTGGACCAAAGTATTTTATACTTTGAGAAGAAATGTGGTTTTCTTTTGTACGTTATTCAAACGAGGCTAAATTATTTTTGAAATATAAAAAGTAATCGACTTCTAACCGTTAAACACCATCGGGCAAGTTTTAGCTACTTCGGACATGGCTCATAAACCGTATCGGGGTTGTTTGTTTCCAAAACTAGAAAACTCAAACTCTCGGACAAACGGTTGTTTCCACCTTAGTTTTCGAGTCACCACTAAGTGATTGGACCATCTTTTGGAGCCAAGAGCCATTTCAAAACGTTCACATTCCAAAGGATCTTTTCGAGCGCCTCGGAATAGCCGTTACAACGGCTAGTGAAGACTTCTGTCCGGAACCAAGACTCAACGGTCACTCTGCTCGGTTCGCTATAAATAAAAGCCTCGTATTTATTGTTGAACTAATTGTTGTTCTCATTCTTACTCAATCTTCTATTTAACACTCCAAGCCTCGTATTTAAAATCTTGTGAGTTGTAAAGAAAGTCTTGTAATCAGTCACATTCTTTTCGTACTTTCTAAGTGAAGGTTAGCTCTTGGAGAGATAAAGTCACCCTATAGGGGGTGAATAGGGTGATGGGGAAAATTAAACAAGTAATGGAAGAATAAAACCAGATATGACTCGAGGAGTGAGTCTAGATTGGACTCGAAAAGTACCAACTCGAAAGTTACGTGGAAACCCTCCTGGGGCAGAAAACCACGGTCGGTGCTAATCCAAGCACCAAGTCAAATCCACTATTTTGAATCTACAAAATACGGAGGAAAGACTCAACCAGAATTGCTCCCTTAGATAATTCCTTACAAGATTTTCCTAGACTCGAAATTCCCTTATCCGATCTAGTACTTCCTAACCGAGGTAACCTTTACAGACTAGGGACAACCGAGCTGAGTTAACCCTTACAGCTTACTCAAGGGACCTTACTCGAAACTAAGAATGAGTGTTTGTAACTGATTACAAGACCTTAGAACTCAAAAAGATGTTAAGTACAAAGTTGGAGTTGCAAGTAGAAGATTGAGTATGAATACAATGACTTTTGCTTAAGTATGTGTATTGACAGTTGGTTCAAGCAATCTTCAAGTCTTGAGAGTTGGCTTCTATTTATAAATAAACAAGTAGACTAGCCGTTGTGACTATCTTCTGACTGGGACTCCTTTGTGACCGTTGCAATGATTTTTCTAAGTCACTCGTAAAATATCCGTTAAGGTGTGAACGTTGGGCAACGGCTCTTGACTCCTTTGGAAGTCCCAATCCACTGGTGGTGTCTCGAAAAGTAGGGTGGAAACCACAATTGAGCTTAGCGATGTAGATTTCCAGCTTTGGCAACAGACAACCCCGACATAGTGTCCGATCTTCGGTTAGAGGTAGAAAAAGCCTTGTCTGCTGGTGATTTGACATCTTTAAGTCTGGTTACTTTTGTATTTCAAAAAATAAGATAACCTCATTTGAGTAACCTACAAAAGTAAATCAATTTGGTTCTCAAAGTATAAAATACTTTGGTCTAAGATTAGACACAGATAATAATTTAATTAAGATAATTAAGTGCGTAATTATCCGAGTCCCAAAAGAGTGGAATTTTCTAAGTCTAGTATCCATTATACTCAAATTCTATCCGAGTTAGACTAGAAGTAAAGAAACTCGGATAAAGAACATCGAGTAGAGAGACTTGATCTAGACTACCAATGTTCAAACCAAGCATGCTGACTTAGAAGCATGAATTAACACGATAATTCAATTTAACTTAGAACATGAAGTCGAACCGAGTTTATGCACATTAAAGCGAATGTTTGAACATGCAATATATCCGAGTGTTGTCCGAGTGACTCGGAACCGTGTGCGAACAGAGTATGCTTTCTGAGTTAGTTAGAATCAAGTGAGAACATATGCAATGGTTATGTAACACTCGAAAAGATTCTATATCACTCGAAATGTTTCTAAGACACTTAGAATGACTTGTAATCAAAACCTTATAAGAGATGAAGTCTTATACCTCATTCGTTGATGGAACTCGGAATGATGTATGTGTAAAGTCCGAGACTTCAATCTCCCCCTTTTTGTTGAAATGCATTACATACTTAGACAGAAACTTTGTTAGTGATAAAGATATGGTTTTTCATCCTTTCTCAAAGGATAAGTTAGAAAAACATGATAGAATTGGATAGAGTAGATATAGTGAATGAAACTTAGATTATATCGAGCAAATAAGCTGAGATTGCATAAAAAGAGCTAAAGTATCGTAGAAAAAAATTACTGAGGAATAGAGCAATGATAGACTGAATTGAAACTCGAAGTAATAAACTCGAAATAATTGCTTTAAGTAGTAAACTCGAAATATTTGCAACTTAGAAGGCATTAAACAGGATTAGTAATGAAATTTCATTATAATTTAAACTAAAAAGTTAGACAAAAGAGGGTGAGATAAACTCCCCTAAACAAGACAACAAATTTTTCTAACTATTCTCCCTCTAAGTAAAATAAAAAAGGAGGAAGAATGTATCAAGTAGATACAGATTTGATGTCCGGACAAAAAAATTTAAAAACAGAAAAAAAAGTTAAGATGGAGGAGATGGAGCAGTCTAAGTCGCGGATGGTGGACGAGCGAGTGCGCCTTCGTTGATATGATCCGGAAGATGTTGACGAATGTGGCGGGGCAGCACGGGATCTTTGGAATGGGCTCGGCTCCGAGTGGTCGACCCGAACTAGGTCGTCCGGAGGCTCATCCTCCGGGAACTCGACCGATGGAGGGGTGTGCTCAAGCCGACCAGCTGCCGACCGACCATGGTCGGCAGGGTCTTCGACCCACTTAGACTACTGTCTAAGCCGATCATTTCCGGTTGAGGTTTTGGAGCACCTTGGCCCTCTCGTTGCTGCTGCTCGCTCGCTGATTGTTCCGCTTCCTTCTCCCCTTCCTTAGATGGAGCTGCCTCAGCCACATGCTCTTCTTCTTCTCCTTCTTCTCCCCTTCGAGAGGAGGATTTGGCTGGACTCGAGGATTCTTCGGATGTATCGGAGTCTACCGGATCCTAAGCCGCCTTGGAGTGCCGTTCTTAAAGGAGCTCAATCAGCTCCTTCTACTCCTTAACCAGTGCCTTCATCTCGAGAAACACGTCTTGCTGCTCTCGGATTTGGGATTGGGTTGTTTTCTAGTTAATGGTCATAGACCGAAGGACGAGTCTTGAATGACCGGAGGGTGTCCTTGAAGCTTGTCCACCCCGACCGAGGGAAGCTTGTCCATGATAGCGGAGGACAAGGTAGAAGAAAGAATCGAGAAACACCTGAGGTGGAGGCACCACCAGGTGGAGGAGGTAGAGAGAGAGAGTGGGCTGAGTCTAAGTTTGAGGCGGAGAAGGGGGCCTCGGCTTCGAGCTATGAATCCGGACACCCGGTTGGGTCTCCCGGTATCCATATCTAAGGAGTTCGTTTTTGCCAACGACAATGGTAGCCTCGAAACTGCATTAGGATCCGAGGGAAGAGGAACTTTGAATTGTTTGAAGATGTGGGTGAGAAGATCCCCGAAAGGAAGTGGGGTGTTCTTCTTGTTCCGAGTCCGAGCGAGCACAATTGCCATTTGCTCGACTATTGCAGGAAAAGGTCTACTTCGTAGCCCTCGAGGATGTCATACAAAGCTTTTAGATGCTTGGAGTTGGGGTTCTCCTTGCTAGAATGCTGTGAGAAGAAAGTTCTCATCAGCGAGAAAACAAAGAAGGCGAGCTTCGATTTGAGTTGGGTCACGGAGAAGTTTTTCCGTGACCCGGGGAATTCTTTAGCGTACTTCTCAAAAAAGTGATCAGCAACCTTGTTGAAAGGTATGGGGTTGTTGTTTAAGAACATAGAAGATACTTTAAAGAGGCGATGGAGAAGAGAGGTGTTGATGCGGACGGTTATGTTTTCAACTCTTGAGGTGAGGATACCCTCAAAGCTAGAAAGATTGGTGTAGAACTTAGAAACGAGTTACGGGTAAATGAAGTCACCGAAATAGAGGAAATTGTAAACCCCTGTTGATTTGATATAGGCCAACCATGAAAACTTTGTGGTCGGGAAGAATTTGTCATCCAACGTAACGTGTCCGATGACAATAGGTTTTGAAGGATTTGAGGGTCCTTCTTGGCTTTTGGTACGGGGTTTTTGGTGGCGGAACCAAGAAAATCGGGGTGGGAACCTCTTTTTGGCATGTTTGATATGGAAAAGAGAGAGAGAAAGAGATGAAATTTTGTGAAAGAAAAGAAGAGAGAAAGAGATAGCTCTACGAAAGTGAGCGAGAAAAGAAAAAAATTAAAGAGTAGAAGGAGAGAGCTGAGAATGACAGAGCTTACTTGATATGAACTTCACTTAGCTTAAGAGCGACGAGAGTTTCTTTGATCGCCGAGAGCTTGCTCGAGTTGAAGTAATTGAGAGAGTGAAAGTAAGTAGAGAGTAAAGTAACGAAATAAAGGAAAATAGACACTATTAATAGAGAAATAATCATCCTTCGAATTCGTTCGACTCGGCTCTTCAACGGTCACCTCGGACCGGTGTGAGTGTTCCGCTCTCCAACGGTTAGAATTCCAGCGATTGTCTCTTAACGGCTAGTTGTCCGATCCATGCGAGAGAGAGAGAGAGATAAAGAAATATTTTAAAAGAAATTTATGAAGTTCTCCACCGATCTAGAGATTATTTCGAAGTTTGATGTCCATTTTTCTCAAAATGCGAGTCCGACTCGGTTAAGTTTCGAGTGACTCGAAACCGCAAACAACTAATAACTATCAGCTCAATATCATTGGTTCAACTAAACTAGTGGCTATTAAAGAAAGTAAGAACATAACACATAATCATGCAAAGTAATCTTACACGTAAAAGCACATAATTATGTATTAATCATGCCAAACTCATTCCTAATAAAGCAAAACCGATCCTCACTAAGTGGCTTAGTCAAGATATCAGCTAGGAATGAATTCAAGTTCAATATCACCCTTTTCAGAATGATCTCTCGAAAATGATACCTGACCTCAATATGCTTAGTCTTTAAGTGTTGAACTGGATTCTTGGTGATGCTGATTGCACTTTGATTATCACACTTGATTGGAATTGATTTGAATAAAAGTCCAAGATCTCTCAAGTGTTGCTTCATCCATAAAATCCGAGCACAGCATGCTCCAGCTGTAATATACTCAACTTCAGTAGTTGATAGAGCTACTGAGTTTTGCTTCTTTGAATGCCAAGATATCGTGGATTAACCCAAAACTGGCTGGCTCTG
The DNA here is from genome assembly GCA_021018815.1 of Talinum fruticosum. NCBI lineage: Eukaryota > Viridiplantae > Streptophyta > Magnoliopsida > Caryophyllales > Talinaceae > Talinum > Talinum fruticosum. The sequence continues at coordinate 2,498,868 of JAITYX010000082.1, read as the reverse complement.
AAGTGCTCTTTCTATCAACTTTGTACCCAACATAGTTAGCATCCGAGTATCCAGGTGAGAGTCGGTTCCGAGTCTCTTGAGTACCATTGACCTAAATTCCGAGCCGTTGCAAGATATCTAAATATTCTCTTCACCGCAGTGAGATGTGATTCTTTTGGATTAGCTTGAAATCTTACACACGACGAGACAGTAGACATTATGTCCGGCCTACTGGAAGTAAGATAGAGCAAAGATCCAATCATACCTCAGTAGAGTTTTTGATCTATTGCTTTACCTTTCTCGTCTCGGTCTAGTTTTATACTCGTTGCTCATAGGTGTTACTACATGTTTTGCATCTTGAAGTTTGTACTTCTTCAGCAACTCCTTGGTATACTTTGATTGATGGACATAGATGTCATCTTTGTCTTGCTTGATTTGTAGACCAAGGAAGAAATTGAGTTCTCCCATCATACTCATTTGAAATTCCTTTCTCATTAACTCAAAAAATCTTGACACGGAATTTCATTAATAGCTCCAAAAATTATGTCATCAACATAGATTTGAGAAATAAGAAAGTCTTTGCCCTTGGTTTTTATAAAAAGAGTCTTGTTAATCTGACCTCTTCTAAAATCATTTTCAACCAAGAAATTGCTCGGTCTCTCATACCAAGCTCCGGGGGCTTGTTTTAGACCATAAAGAGCTTTTTATAATTTGAAAACATGATTTGGAAATTCCGAGTTTTCAAATCTAGGGGGTTGCTCAACATAGACTTCCTCTTCAATGAAACCATTGAGAAAAACACATTTAACATCCATTTGATATAACTTAATATTCATGCTAGATGCAAATGCCAATAAGATTCTAATAGCTTCAATTCGGCAATAGGTGCAAAGGTTTCCCCACAATCAATCCCTTCTTCTTGATTATAAGCTTGAGCCACAAGTCTAGCCTTATTTTTGATTACCAACCCACCTTCATCCAGTTTGTTCTTGAAAACCCATTTGGTTCCTATGACTGGGTGGTCGGAAGGTCGTTTGGTCGAGTCCGGACTTGGTTTCTTTTGAATTGATTGAGTTCCTCTTATATGGCCTCTACCCATTCAATTTCATTTAGGACATCTAGTGCATTTCTAGGTTTAGTTAATGATATGAATGCAGTAAATGCACATAGATTTTGAAGAGAGGAACGAGTTCTTACCCCACTTGTTGATGTCGGATAATATGTTTTCTAGTGGGTGACTAGAAGTATACTTGAATGCTCTACCTATTCTTTGGTTCACCGGATCTGTAGGTTGAATTGGTTGATCTTCGATAGTCCGTTCTGAGTGAGCTTGTTCATCCGATTGACCTTCAACATTCCGAGCTGGCTCTTGAGTTGTCTCATTCCGAGTCATGTTGTTCCGAGTCTCTTCGTTATGAGTGACTTTGTTCCGAGTGACATTAATTTGATTCTTGATGAGCTCATTTTCATCAAGATCATCATCTCTGCTCGAGCTTCAGGTTTGAGAATATTGACTCACTTGGTTTATCCTGTTCAATCTCATTAAACACAACATGGATGCTCTCTTCCACTTTGTTAATTCTTTTATAGAAAATACGATATGCTTTGCTATGAGATGAATAACTAAGAAAGATACCTTCATCTCGACCGAGCATCAAACTTGGTCGGTGATCCTTACCATTATTTTGAATGAAGCACTTACATCCAAAGGGTTTGAAGTATAAAGTGTTGGGTTTCTTCCCTTTGTAGAGCTTCTATGGAGTTTTCCTCAGGATGGGTCTCGATGAGGCATTTATTCAACATGTAGTTTGTCTGTGTTGATCGCCTCAGCCCGTAAATAGTAGGGTAGATTATGTTCAATCATCATTGTCCTAGCTCTTTCTTCAAGAGTTCGGTTCTTCCTCTCCACCACTCCATTTTGTTGAGGAATTCTTGGAGCTGAGAAGTTGTGAGAGATGCCATTCTTGTTACAAAACTCTGCAAATTCTAAGCAGTCGAACTCCCTTCCATTGTCGGTTCGAATCCTCCGGATCCGAGTTTGAGACTCAACTTGGATTTTCCTGTAGAGCTTGCTGAACTCTTTGAATGCTTCATTTTTGTGCTTAAGAAAACATACCCAGGTAAATCGTGAGTAGTCATCAACGATAACAAGCACATATGATTTACCTTCGAGACTCTTGACGAGGATTTCACCACATAAATCCATATGCAATATTTCAAGTACCTTGGATGTGGAAACAGTTTTCAGAGATTTGAAAGATGATCCGACTTGTTTCCCTTTTGTACATGCTTCATAACTTTTATCTTTTTTGAACTCACGGTTAGGCAATCCTCTCGACTAAATCATGAGATGCAAGTTTCTTAATGGTATGCATGCTAACATGACCTAGCCTACGATGCCATGTCCATGAATCATCATGAAGAGATGCTTTTAAACAAGATAAATTCTAACTTGGGTTAGAAAGAGGAATAGTATAAGTGTTACCTAATCTCTTACCCGAGAGCTTGATCTCCTTAGTAGCATCATCGGAGATATAACAATTGGTCCGAGTGAATCTTACCTCTTGACCTTTGTCACACAGATTGAGAGATGTTGAGCGATTGTACTTTAACCCTTTGACAAGGTATATTGGGCTGACCAGATTGCTTCCTTTTCCAATCTTGCCTATCGCAATTATCTTGCCCTTGCTGTCATCTCCAAACGTGACTTTTCCTCCCTTGTAATCTTCTAACTCAGAAAAAGTCTTGAATCTCCCGACATATGGCGTGAGCATCCACCGTCTAGGTAACACTGCCCTTTTGTTCTTTTCGGGCCACTCGCAAGTCGAAACAAACTAACCTTTCTTACTTCCTCTAATGAACCCAAGTAACTCCCTTTAATGTGGTCCTTTTCGAGGAAGTAGACTCTTGGGAACCCAGATTTGAATAACTTTGGGTTTGGTCTCGATTCTCGAGTCTTTCTTTTAGAGAACTAAGTCTCGTGTCTCTTTCTTTTGAAAAGCTTTTGTTTTATAAACCGGTGGAGAAGGTTTTCTCCTGTAAGTCGGTCCGGGTTCGAGTCATCCTTTCATTCTTATGAATGGGACCGTGCTCAGCCTTCCCGAACTTCACAGCTTCGGAATCCTTTTGAAAAGTTCCGAGTAGGAATTGGATTCCTCCTCTTTGTTAAAACCAAGACCTTCTTTTCGAAGGAGACATATTGAGATCCTAAGAGCATATCAAGGTTTTTCTGACCTTGAGTAAATTTTAAAACAAGCTCTTGAGACTCGTTGAGCTTTTGCTTCGCTTGCTCATTTTCTCTTCTTAGTGACTCGGACTCAGTCTCATTGGATTGAGCACTAGTCTTGAGTTCTCTTAGAGTAAGTCTCAATTTTTCCAATTCATTTTTCAAAGAGATGCTCTCGAAGTAACAAACTCAAGTTGTTCTTTAAACTAAGAAGAATCAGAATTGGACTTTTCTTCCAAAGTAAAAATATATTTGGCTGAATCAACCTTAGAGAATTTGAGGAAGTATTCAATTACCTCTTGAGGGTTTGTTTCCTCATTGTCTAAGTGATCTCGAGTCCGATTATATTTCAGCTTCTAAGTCGGAGAGTGCCATCGGACATTTTGAATCATCCGAGTCCTCATCATCTTCTAATGAGTCTTCATCACTCCAAATGGCCATCATAGCCTTTTTCTTCTTTCTATCCCTCTTCCTTCCGGGTCGAGTCTTTGACTATGTGTTCCTTGCTCCCACATTCAAAACAGACCGAGTTCTTAGTTCAAGATAACTTTGAAGGGGAAGAATGTTTACCTTTTCTGTCCTTCTTGTCTCTCTTGTAGAACTTTTCTCTTGGCTTCTTATCCCATCTTTTGTACTTTATCATTCTTTTAAAGCCTCTAACAATGAGTGCCATGGGATCCTTTTCGAGTCAATGGAACTCGGATTTGCTTCTCTGTTTTCTAAGGCCTTCGAGTGCAATGTTCCGTTTAGTGCCGACCTCTGCATCCTTCTCTTCCAGGTGGATCTTATGGGTGAGTAGCTTCCCAATGAGTTCGTCTAGCTTCAGTAAGGACAGGTTCCGAGCCTCTTCGATGGATGTCACCTTGGGACCCCATCTTCTCTTGGGTAGACTTCGAGTATCTTTCCGCACATTTCCTCGTGGGAAATCTTTCTACCCAGAGATTTAAGATTGTTAGTAATCTCGGTGAACCGGATGAACATCCGAGTGATGTTCTCTTCGGCTCCATCTTGAACAACTCGTACTTGTGAAGATATTGGCTTATCTTCGCTTGTCCGACCTGGCTTGTGCCTTCACAAGTGTTGACAAGTGTATCCCACACTTCTTTGGCTGTGTCACAAGCCGACACTCCCTTGTATTCTTCGAGCCGATGGCACACATCGAGTGTTCATCGCCTTGATGTTCTTTCCGAACTTCTCGCTTCATCGGTGGCATACTCGGACTTTGTTTTGGGCATGAGCCTTGTTTCTTCCATCTTCATGGGAATGTAGTTACCTACTTGTATGATGTTCCGGACATCTTCATCCCGATCAAGCGTAAAACATTTCATGAGCTTCTTCCAAGGTGCACGAAATTAGATCCTTTGAACTTTGGTGGTCTCGTTGGAAGATCTTCCCTCATCGAACTCTCCATTGTTCTAAGCCATTTGATCTTTAAACCTTTAGATAGTTAGAGACTTTCTGAAAGGCTAAGCTCGATACCAATTGAAGGTTTGCTCTTGGAGAGATAAAGTCACCCTAGAGGGGGTGAATAGGGTGATGGGGAAAATTAAACAAGTAATGCAAGAATAAAACTAGATATGACTCGAGGAGAGTCCGAGTCTAGATTGGACTCAAAAAGTACTAACTTAGAAAGTTACATGGAAACCCTCCCGGGGCAGAAAATCACGGTCGGTGCTAATCTAAGCACCAAGTCAAATCCACTATTTTGAATTCACAAAATATAGAGGAAAGACTCAACCAAAATTGCTCCTTTAGACAATTCCTTACAAGATTTTCCTAGACTCGAAATTCCCTTATCCGATCTAGTACTTTCTAACCGAGGTAACCTTTACAGCTAAGGACAATTGAGCTGAGTTAACCCTTACAGCTCAGTCAAGGGACCTTACTCGGAAAGTAAGAATGAGTGTTTGTAATCGATTACAAGACCTTACAACTCGGAAAGATGTTAAGTACAAAGTTGGAGTTGCAAGTAGAAGATTGAGTATGAATACAATGACTTTTGCTTAAGTATGTGTATTGACAGTTGGTTCAGCAATCTTCAAGTCTTGATAGTTGGCTTCTATTTATAAATAACCAAGCGGACTAGCCGTTGTGACTATCTTCTGACTGGGAGTCCTTTGTGACCGTTGCAATGGTTTTTCCGAGTCACTCGGAAAATATCCGTGGAGGTGTGAACATTGGGCAACGGCTCTTGACTCCTTTGGAAGTCCCAATCCACTCGGTGGTGTTTGAAAAGTAGGGTGGAAACCACCATTGAGCTTAGCGTTGGAGATTTTTAATTTTGGAAATAGACAACCACGACACGGTGTCCGGTCTTCGGTTAGAGGTAGAAAAAGCCTTGTCTCGCTGGTGATTTGACATCTTGAAGCCGGTTACTTTTGTATTTCAAAACATAGGATAACCTCGTTTGAATAACCTACAAAAGTAAATCAATTTGGTTCTCAAAGTATAAAATACTTTGGTCCAAGATTAGACACGAGATAATAATGTAATTAAGATAATTAAGTGCGTAATTATCTCGAGTCCTAGAAGAGTGGAATTTACGAGTCTAATATCCATTATACTTAAATTCCATCTCGTGTTAGTCTAGAAGTAAAGCAAGTAAGATAAAGAACATCGAGTAGAAAAACTTGATCTAGACTACCAATGTTCAACCAAAGCATGCTGACTTAGAAAGATGAATTAACACGAGTAATTCAATTTAACTTAGAACATGAAGTCGAAGCGAGTTTATGCACATTACAGCGAATGTTTGAACATGCAATATATCCGAGTGTCGTCTAAGTGACTCGGAAGCGTGTGCGAACAGCAGTATGCTTTCTAAGTCAGTCAGAATCAAGTGAGAATATAAGCAATGGTTCTATAACACCGAGAAAAGATTCTAAGACACTTAGACTCGACTTGTAATCAAAACCTTATAAGAGATGAAGTCTTATATCCGATTCCTTGATGGAACTCGGAATGATGTATATGTAAAGTCCGAGTCTTCACTAAGTAAGGCCCTTGACTCGAGCTGTGAGGGTTAACTCAGCCCAGCTTGTCCTTGATTGTAAAGGTTACCTCGGTCAGGAGGTACTAGATCGAATAAGGGAACTTCTCGGTCTAGGAAAACAATGTAAGGAATTGTTTAAGGGACCAATTTTGTCGAGTCGGTCTCGTATTTTGTGGATTCAAAATAGTCTAAGTCACCTTAAAGGGGGTGAATAGAGTGATGAAGAAAATTAAATGATTTTTTTACAACAAATCGGCTAAATAGCGATTCCGAGTCTAGATTCGACTCGGAAAAATGATAACTACAGTTTTACGTGGAAACCCTCCCTGGGCGAGAAAACCATGGACAGTACTAACCCAAACACCAAGTCAAATCCATTATTTTGAATCCACAAAATACAAGGACTGACTCTACTAGAATTGCTCCCATAAACAATTCCTTACAATGTTTTTCTAGACTCATAAGTTCCGTTATCCGATCTAGTACTTCTTGACTAAGGTATCCTTTACAATCGGGGACAACTAAGCTGAGTTAACCCTTGCAGCTTAGTCAAGGGACCTTACTCGGAAAGTAAGAAAAGAGTATGACTGATTACAAGACTTTTCTTTACAACTCGGAAAATATTAAATACAAACTTAGAGTTATAAGTAGAAGATTGAATAAAGAATGAGAACATCAACTTCTACTCAAGTAATGTGTTCAACAATAATGTTCAACAATCTTCTAGGCTTGTAAGTTGCCTTCTATTTATATCTAACCAGGCAGAGTGACCGTTGAGTCTTGGTTTTAGATAGAAGGCTTCACTAGCCGTTAGTAACGGCTCTTCCGAGTCACTCGGAAAAGATCCATTGGGATGTGAACGTTGTGCAACCACACATGGCTCCAAAAGATGATCCAATCACTTGGTGGTGACTAAAGGTTGTGGTGGAAGCATCCGTTAAGCCTAAAGTTGGAGTTTTCCGGTTTTAGAGACAGACAAGGCGGATACGGTGTTTGAGCCATGTCCGGAAATAGGTAAAGCTTTTCTGCTGGTGTTTGACGAGCTAGAAGCCGGTTGCTTTTGTATTTCAAAAATGAGTTAGCCTCATTTGAATAACCTATAAAAGTAAGCCACATTGGTTCCTAAAGTATAAAATACTTTGGTCCAAGATTAGGCATAGATAATAATTAAATTAGAACAATTAAATGCTTAATTATATTTGGCCTAAAAGAGTGGAATTTTCTGAGTTTAATATTCAATATACTCAAATTCCATCCGAGTCAATCCTAAGGATGATTAAGTAGAGAGAGTAAAATATCGGGGTATAACAACTTGATCCGGTCAAATAATTCTCAAGGAAATAAACTAACTTAGAATAAGGAATTAACACTCGTAATTATCTTTGCGTTGAAATACATAGTCATTACTCGGAATAAAAATGTTAGAGAAATTATTTGAGTATGCGATAGTTCTGAATGATGTTTGAGTGAGTCGAAACATTAGTGTAGGAGATATGCAACAAGGTGCTTTCCGAGTGAGTCGAAACAAATGAAAACTTATATAAGAGTTTCTATAGTGCTCGGAATGACTTGAAATAAAAAGCTAGGAGAGATAAGATTTATATATGAGTTCTTCATGTAATACTAAGAATTACTTAGAGTTAGAAACTGAGTCTTCAATCTCCCCTTTTGATGAAGGGCATTCTACACTTAGATAGAAACCTGTTAGTGCGAGACATAAGTTTTTATATTTAATGATCGTAACATATCGAACGAAGAGTGATGAATAAGAAGTATTCCATACTTCACTACTAGAAAACAGGAGATTAGCGATGGAAATAGCGACGAAATTTTAGTTATTAGCGACGGAATTTCGTAAATAGCGATGGAACTGTTCCGTCGCTGAAATGCGGGTCGCTAAATATCAGCGACGGAATTTTTCAAGTCCGTCGCCAATTAGCGACGGATTAGCGACGGATTCTCCTTCCGTAGCCGATTGAAATCAGCGATGGAAAGTCTTTCCGTCGCTGATTTAGCGACGGAAATGTGGGACTTCCGTCGCTGATTTCCGTCGCTAAACCGAGTGACGGAAAAACCCCACTTCCGTCGTTGATATTCGTCGCCAATTAGCGATGGAATTTGATGTAATTTCGTCGTTAATTTCCGTCGCTTCTTGGTACTTGTTCAGTCACCGATCCGTCGTTCGTTCGTCAAAAATTTTGAATATTATTTGCTAATTATTCGTTATCCTAGTACATAACATTGTGAATGGATATACAAATCCATCATTCACATATGTGACACTTACATTTGGCATTTACATATGCCGGCCACAAATAATTAATCAAAGTTGGATATACAAATCCAACTTACATATTCAACATCATCAACAACCATAACATACTTAAAACAAATTCACAAGTTTAACACAACAAGCAAACAATAGCTCACAAAAACCGAGAACACATTTAAATAGTTCGCAAAGTGGTGATCACCAATATATACAAAAGTTCACATTTGAATTCACTCATCCTCTTCCTCATCCTCTTCCTCATCCTCTTCCTCTTGTGGTTGTGGTGGTCGATGGTGAGATCCAAATGCTTGCTGAGACTGCAGAAATTCATTCATACGTGCTATTGGCTCAGCGAAACCGTCGACTTGTGCCTTAAGATGCCGATTTTGTAACTCAAGCATCCGGCAATGCTCAATCCATTGATGTACCTCGGAATTTAAATTATGCACTCGTTGCTCTCCATTCCGAGTCATCCGTAGTAGAAGGTTTCGGTGATTTGAAGGACATTGTTGGTTTCAAGTTTCTAGCCTCGGATCCAAATCCATAAATGCGACCTTTCTTGTTCGCATTTGCTTTGACCCACAACTCTTGTTGTGAAGGGGTGGATACATGATCCTCGGAAGAGTTGGGGTCATCATCTGGAAGTTTGAGTGGGTTGAGTGTTTTGCAACTCTTCCCACTCTTTTGAAACTTCTCCGAATATAATATAAATATTTGAGGCATGTAAATATCACAGGTTGTTAACGAAAAAATAGATAGAAAAATATGCGGAATTCATATATAAGGTTACTCACGTAAATGGCCTTGGATTTTTGTCCACCCATTCGTCCTTTTTTGTTTTGTGCGTGCGTGAAAATAGTTGGGTCGGTAGAGGCCGAACTCCTTTAAGCTCCTTCATCTAAAATTAAAAACAAATTAGTAGAGAATCAATTTACCAATATGAACATGTTAACAGTTGCATGCGTAATCAATAAGAAAGGGGTACATACAAATCGCCGCTTATGCTCCGTCATAGGGATTGAGCCACACGTATGGAGCGATGAACCAAGTCCCCCCGATCAGTATGACGGTTTTTCGAGCTTGCTCGCGGAACTTCTTGTACTCAACAGCTTCCCAATATTCGAGCAACTCGCGCCAGTAGTTGTCACCCAACCATTTCGGCTTCTTCTTAGTTTTCCTCGCCTTGAGCATGAAGTCCTTTAAGCGATCACTGCCTTTCTTTTCAAAATTTCTTCCGATTTGGACTTCATCGGTTGGAGACCAAGTGAAAAATTTCTATATAAATAAAAACGTGGTTTATACGTTATAAAATTAAAATATAATGTTCGAACATGCACAATAAGTGATTATGTTATCTAAACTTGAGAAAACTAATGATGTGTCATTACCTTAAACTCAGAAAACCATTGATCACGTTGTGATCGAGGGACTTTACCCCATGTAGGCCAAGCTCCATCGTACTTGCTTTGGAAGATGTGGGAAATTGTACCCACAACTTTGTCAATGGGGTAGAACCTAATCAATAAACATATAAAATAGTTAGTTCAACTAATAACTAATATGCTTATTTTATTTTATTATTTATTATCACACTCACCCTTCACCATCCGGCTCAATTCGGATTTTTCTTGGCTGCTAGCGCTACTTGATTGAAGACAAGGATCCTCGTTCCTCGTATCGGTTGGTCCTTCATTTGTAGGCATTTGTGGTGGCCGTTGTTCGGAACCAACGTGGATGCGTGGTACATTATTTGTACCATATTGGTGATATGTATATGTACTCGACGGGTTTGAGTACATATGGGGTTGCTCGAGAATATGGAGGGTTTAGAAAGAAAGCCCCACCTAGTGGGTTTTGTATGTGTAGGAAGTTAGGGAGTTGGAAAAAGGGAGGGTTGGGAATAAATGACCCCCCAATGGAGTTTGGTTTTGAGGGGAATGTGGAGATAGTGCTCCACTAGCGGGAGTTTGAAGGTTCCGAGGGTTTTGAGAGGGGGTAGAAGTGCTGACATCATTACCTTCCCCATCCGTAGAGGTGTGTCTAGCCCTTCCCGAGTAGCCGATCTTTTGGTTCCGCCTCTACCTCTCTCCATTTTTCCGTACATAAACAAGTAATTCACACTATTAGTAAACATCCAACGGTTCAAGTGATTTCATATAAAACAACATATAAACAATAGTAAACATATGCACATGTAAGCGTTAGATATAAATCGAAGCATGTGAATAAAGTATGCTTCAATGGTTTAACCTTCATTACATTAATAAGAATTCATTCGATGACAACATAAATGAAAGTTGTACAATAAAAAACAAACTCAACAAAAGCACATTATCAACTACTCATCATCCTCAGCATCGGTGTTATCATCATCTTCTTCACTATCCTCTTCGGCGTCATTGAATAGGGTATGTTCTTCTTCATCATCGGTGATATTGTCATCATCCCATTCCCCTTCTTCATCTTCTTCACCTTCCTCGTCTTCACTAACATCCTCAATCTCATCTTCTTGATTTAAAATAAAATCATCAACTAATTCTTCTGCTGAGCTTGAGTTATCAACCAAAGTTTCGGCAAAGTTTCTATTATTGGATCGATCGTACGCATACTATCCTCTTGGAATGCACGAGGAATAGTATATTGGTCATTAACTCGGCCCTTGGTTTTGATGCCACTACGACGAACCAATTCAGCTTTTCTCTAGGGACCCCTTGTGGATATGACATATAATACACCCGAGTTGCAGTGCTAGCAAATATGAAAGGATCGTACTTACGATACCGCCTTGTACGATGCACTTCGACATACGAACTAAATTTATGGCACCGAGTTCCCCGAGGACGACTAGGGTCAAACCAATCGCATTTAAATAGCACACACCTTTTTATTGGTTCACCAACATATTCAACTTCAACAACCTCTTGCAAGATGCCGTAGTAATTATTTTGATCATGTCCTCCATCAGTTCCTTTCACACGGACACCACAATTGAAGGTCATGCTCCCTTCATTTCGAGCCTTAGTATGAAATAACATTCCATTCACCGTGTACGCTGTCTATGTTTTCACTCTCCTTAAAGGACCTTGAGCTAGTTGCATCAAGTAAACATGCTTTTCATCATGATATACTTGATAACAATGAATCTCGTGTCAATAACATAGTGTTTGTTTAGTTTATTACAATGGAACAACCGATACTAATAAAGTTGTGGCACGAGCAATAAGTAACAACATATGATACTCACAGCTCCGTTGAACCACTCTTCGAACTCACTTTCCACCATTGCATCAATTGCAAGCATCACTAACATCACCATACATAGCTTGTTTTTGGTGTTCGAATAGGCTAAGTTCAAAGATTTTATTAAGATGACATCATCGTTCGAATTAAACTATAAAATTATTCAAACGAGTGTTCATTAGACAAGAGAAACTCACTCAAGGTAAGGTTTAACTTCGGCACATTTCAAGAAAACATGCAGATGTGCGGCCGTCTTTTCCTTATCATCAAGGAAACGCGGATCGCACTTCCCAATTGGAGCAACTTCTGGTATGAATACCGAAAGAGTAGGATTGTGGTTTGGAACTTTGCAGTCCTCATTTCGTCGACTTCTAGTGTGCATACAAGGCACGTTAGAGCCGAAATAATAAGAGGCAAAATGTGTTTCTTCAAATAGGGCGTACTTTTCAGCGATACTCCTTTCAGAGCTTCGATTTATTTCCTATGGATCTCTTCAATCGGTCGAAGAACCTCTCAAATGGATACATCCACCGATACTGTACCGGACCACCCAATTTTGCTTCCTCCGCCAAATGAACCTAGCAGGTGTTCCATCACATCGAAGAACCCAGGAGGAAATATTGTTTCCAATTTACAAAGGGTTATTGAAATATTTCGATGCATTTGCTCTAACTCCACATCCCGTAACACGGATGAGCAAAGGTTCTTGAAGAACTCACTAATTTCAATGAGAGGCGCTAAAACCTCGTCCGGGAGTGCACTAAATGCTATTAGAAGAAGGCTCTCTATGAAAACATGACAATCATGACTTGTTCATGCTATGGAACTTAGTGGAGTTTGGGTCGACAAGGTATGAAATGTTAGAGTAGTAATCATCCGGCATTTTCAACTCCCTTGCCCATTCACATATTGCCCTCTTCTCGCTCCAACGTTAACACATATTTTGCCTTCGGTTTGAGAAGTTTACCAGTGACTCCATGCTTTAAATTCAACTCTACACGATCACACAACTCTTCCAAATCCATTCTTGCCTTGATGTCATCCTTTGTTTTACCAGGAATATCCATAACAAGTGTTAATTATATTCTCAAAAAGTTCTTCTCAATGTGCATCACATCTAAGCTATGGCGAAGCAATTGATCTTTCCAATATGGCAGCTCCCAAAATATGCTTTGTTTTGTCCAATTATGATCCTTTTTAAACCCCGAAATGTTAATTTCCTGCGCTTCGTTACTTTGGGAAAGTTTTCAACCCATTGTTTTATTTCTTCCCCGGATAACGACGAGGAGAACCCGAATGTACGGTTTTGCCTTTTGTAAACGATGTGCTGTTCCTTCGAAACGCATGACTTCGGGGCAAAAACCGCCGATGGAAATCAAACCATGAAAATTTTCGGCCATTTCTAAGTTTAAATGCTTTTTTTTGATTCATACATACCGGGCATGACATGGCACCATGTGTACTCCATCCGGACAACATACCATAGGCCGGGAAATCATTAATGGTCCACATCAACACAGCCTTCATGAGAAAGTTTTCACCTTTAGAAATATCATATGTTTCAACACCATCTTCCCATAGTGTTTTCAACTCATCAACAAGAGGTCTGCAAGTACACATCAATTTGATTTTTCGGATTCGTCGGCCCTGGTATGATACATGTCAAGAACATATAAGGCGTCGTCATGCATAACTCGGTGGTAGATTATATGGCGTAACAACGATCGGCCGATTGAATAAGACCTTGTAGGTTGGCTGAATGGATTAAACCCATCCGCGCACAAACCAAGTCTTATGTTTCTAGGTTCGATAGCAAATTCGGGGTGAACTCTATCAAAATGTTTCCATGCTTCACCATCCGAAGGATGACAGAGGACACCATCTTCTCTTACATTCTCATAATGCCATCTCATGTGTTCTCGCCGTGGTTTTGAAGCAAACAAGCGTTGAAGTCTTGGTATTAACGGCAAGTAATGCATCCTTGCAAATGGAGTTCTTTGACTTTTGCCATGTCTTTCCCTTTGACGCTTCCATCTCGCATGACCACAAAACTTGCATGAATCAAGGTCACTGTCCTCTTTGTAGAACAACATGCAACATTGTCGACAACAATTAATTTTTGAACATCCATCCAAAGATTTTTAATGACCTTCTTTGCATGGTGAATGTCACGAGGAACTCGGTTATCGAGCGAACAAATCTCCTTCATAAGTTGAGCAATTTCATTAAAGCAATTTTGAGGCATGTTGTAGTCGGACTTAATGCTCAACATTCTAACAAGTGGTAGACAACTCGGTGTGAGTTTCATTTCCCGCCCACAAAGGTCGTTGCGCAGCCTCAACCATATTAAAGAAACTTTGGGCATGGGTATTTGGAGGCTCACTTGTGGAGTTTTGATTTGAGATCATGGCATCTCTGACCATATCATTCATACGGTCGATATTTGTTTCGACATCGCCGTAGTTCATATGATTGGCGCCACTCGTCGTCGTTGAATACGTTATAAACCATTGTTTGCTCCTCATGTAAATGAGGATCTATTTCTCCATGACTAGTCCAATACCAATAGTTTGGAAGAAAACCATATTGATAGAGGTGTAACTTAACTTCATCAGGATCCTTATACTTCCGATTTCTACATTTGCGACATGGACACCTATATTGTTGATTATGCACAAATTCCGATTGGCTTCTAGCATGTGCATCAAACTCCCTAACCCCTTCTAAAAACTCTTGTTTATACCCAACTCTACCGGGTAATAACCTACGATACATCCATTTACGATGCGTAGGCCCGTCCATAAATATTCTGATTAAAATTTAACAATTTATTACATTATTAGTTAAAAATACCAACACATGGAGATGTTATATGATTACATATTTTCTATAACGAACATAATCTATATATAACCATTATGCATCTATAAAATTTTTTTAATATACATAGATTTCTTTAATTTTAATAATTTACTCTTAAATATTTATTTCATAATTAAAGTAATCATACCTAATTAGCATAAATAAACTCATATACATATAATTAAACTAATCATACAAGTAAAGCAATCATACCTATAAGCATACCTAATTAGCGTCAACAACCTCACACAAATAAACAACAAACAATTACACATATATAAATCAAAAACACCATTTCCCTCAACTTCAACAATAATGTCCCACAAATCCTACACAATTGCACATTTTTCTATTCAAATTCATCCACAATCAACATTAATTTCCACCAAATTACATATATTCGTCAATTTCAGACTTACATTTTTTAAACCCTAAATTTAACTTCAATAACATTTACTCCATAAACAACAAAATTGCACATTTTTCTATTCAAATTCATCCACAAACAACATTAATTTCCACTAAATTACATATATACGTTACTTTCAAGTTACAATGTTCAAAACCCTAAATTTAACTTCGATGACATTTACTCCACAAACAACACAATTGCACATTTTTCTTCTCAAATTCATTCACAAACAACATTAATTCCTACCAAAATACATATATTCGTCAATTTCAAGTTATATTTTTAAAACCCTAAATTTAACTTCAATAACATTTACTCCTTAAACAACACAATTTCACATTTTTCTCAAATTCATTCACAAACAACATTAATTTCCCACAAATTACATATATTCATCAATTTCAATATCAATTTTGTAAAACCATAAATCTACAAAAATCAACACAAGCATACCTCAAATTTATGGGCGGCACCGGCGGCGACGGTGAAGGTCGGGCGTGATGCGGCAGCGGCGGCGGTTCGTCGGCGGCGTCCTCCACCCAGGCGGCAGCGGCGGTGCGGGGTCGGGCGAAACGAAGCTAAGACCGGTGGTTATACGGCCTTGGGGGTCCTGAACCGCGGCGGAAGGGAGGCGGTGGCAGCAAGCGACGGCCGACAAGGCGGCGTGCGTAGTCGCCGGCGGTAGTGGCCGATGGAGGTGGTCAAGCTGCGGTGGTGTCGCTCTCGCTCTCGCTCTCGCTCTCGCTCTCTCGTTGCTCGTGAAATCCGAACCGGCCGATGCCTGGTTCGGATTTATTCGTAATTAGCGACGGAACAGATCCGTCAGCTGTTCCGTCGCTAATTACGAAATTGTCGGCTAGCGACGGATTAGCGACGGAATATTCCGTCGCCGAGACCAAAACAGCTGACGGAAGTCATTTTCCGTCACTAATTCCGTCGTTATCTCGCTCCAGCTTGTCATTTTGTGTCGGTGTCCGTCGCCGATTCGGTCGCTACATAGCGACAGATTGGTTTCCGTCGCTATTTTACAATTTTGTAGTAGTGCTTATAAAATGCATTGCATATCATATCATCACTCATAATCAGGTATGCGAGATAACACATTTGAGCAAAGAAATGAATATATTATATCAAAGCGAGAAAAGTAAGAAGAAATCTTTAACTCGAAACATGTAACTCGAAATATGTACGTAAAAAAATATTCATTCATTCATTGCTCAAAGAAAGAGAGGATGAGCTCCCCTAAACACAACAACAAGTTTTCTATATTCTCTCCCCTTAGCATTTCATCAAAAAGAGGCAATAGAATTACAATCTGGTACAATTGATGTTGGACAAAAGAAAATTAAAGAAAAAAATAGACTAAGAAGGGGGCTTACTGTCGGGAGGAGGAGGGACGAGTAGTGCGCCGCTGGCTGATATGCTTGGGAGGAGGTGGATGATCGTGGCAGCGGCAACACATGAATGTTTGGAGCGCCGATATCCTCTTCGAGCTCATTCTCCTGGAAAATAGTGGAGGGAGGTGCTTCGACTTAGTAGGCGTGGACTGACCAATGTCCCCAGCTTTTTCTAACCCACTCGGATCAAGATTTGAGGAGATCAATTGTGGTTCGAGAGCTGGTGCACCTTGGCCCTCGGGTTGAGTGGCCCCTTCTTTTTCTTTCTCCTCTTCCTTCTCCTCCTCGGGTTGGGCTGCTTCAGCTTCTTCTTCTACCTCAGCCGAGGTAGTCTTAGCTAAGGTCGGAGGACTCCTCGGAGGTATCTAAAGTTTACGGGTCCTGGGCAGCCTTGGATTTGCGTTCTTGAAGAAGTTAGAGCTGCTCACACTACTCGTTGACGATGCCCTTGAGCTCAATCAACAGATCCTGGTTCTCTCGGATCCGAGACTAGCCGGTCTTCCGGTTGATAACTAGGCCTTGAAAGACATTTTTGAGAGAGCGGAGGGTGTCTCGAAGTTCTTCGAACTACGGAAGAAATTTTGTCTACTAATACGAGTAAACATAGTAGCGGAGGCTGTAGGAGGTGGTTGAGAAGTAGAGGGACCAACAGAGGAAGGAGGAAGTGGTCGAAGAGTCCGAGTTTGAGTGGGAAGGGGTGAAGGAGGTTTCAACTTAGACCCATGCACCTAGACACCAGGCTTGACTTCCTGGTATCCGTAGCCTAGAATCTCCTTTCTGCCAACCACAATGGTAGCCTCGAAACGACATTTGGATCGAGGGAAGGGGAACTTTGGACTGTTTGAAAATAACAGTCAAAGAGCTCCAAAGGGAAAAGGAAAAGCTATCTTTGATTGAGGTGGCACGAAGCCATTTGCTTAATGATAGAGGGAAGAGGTCTACATCGTAGCCCTCTAAGATATCAAATAAAGCTTTGAGAATCTTGGAGTTAGGATTCTCTTTGCTAGAATGATGAGAGAAGAAGGTTCTCATCAAAAGGAAATAGAGTAGTCCGGCCTTAGTCTTCATCCGAGTCACCGAGAAATTCTAGCATGACTCGGGAACTTCCTTGGCATACTTCACAAAGAATTCATCGGCAATCTCCAGTAAAAAGTATAGGATTGGAGTTAAGAAAAAGAAGAGACTTAGAAAAGGCGATGAAGAAGAGAGAGGTTGACTCGGACAACCTTCTCTTGAACTCGTAAGACATGTTAGAATAGAACTCGGCAACGAGTTCATGATAAATAAATTCACTGAAGCACAAAATTGTACACTCTAGTGCTTTTGATATGTTGTAACCACGGAAAAGAAGTGGTTGGGAAGAATTTATCATCCAACGTGAGAAGTTGGGTGACAAAGATTTTAAAGGGATTAGAGGTACCCTCTTAAGGAGTTTTGGTGTGGGGCGTTTTGGTAGTAGACCCCAACAAATGAGGTGCTGAACCTCTTTTAGGCATGGTGAGATTTTTCGAGAAACACGAGAGGACACGAGAAGGAAAAGAGAGAGAGCACTTAGAATTCAGAGAGAGAGCAAGAATTCTTAGAGAGTAAGAAGGCGATGAGTAAAGTAAAGAAATGAAGGTAAAGGGATGCTATTTATAGCGAAGAGAAATGACCTTTGGCCTTCGATCGACTCGAAGCTCTAACGGCAATCTCGGACATGTGTGAGGTTCCGCTCAATGGCTAAAATTCTAGCGAGCTTTCTTCTAATGGGTAGTTTTCCGATCTAAATGCGCGGCGAGAGAGAGAGAGAGAGAGAGAGAGAGAGAGAGAGAGAAGAAAGAATTTTCAAAAATATTTCTAAAATTCTCCATTTATCTAGAGATAATTCAAAAGTTTGATGTCCATTTCTGTTGAAAAACCGAGTCGACTCACTATGGTTTCCGAGTGACTCGGAACACTCGGAGACCTAATAACTCATAGCTCGGTTTCACTTGGTCAACTAATCCATTTGTTATTAAAACGACAGAAAACATATAACTCATAATTATGCAAGGAAAGTTCACTTAGAAAACACATAATCATGCATTAATCATGCCGAGCTCATTCCTAATAAAACAAAACTGATCCTCAATAAGTGGTTTTGTAATATAAGCTAACTGAAATTTTTAGGAATGAATTCAAGTTTAATATCACCTTTCTTAGAATGGTCTCTCGGAAAATGATACCAGACCTCAATATGCTTTGTTTTTAGTGTTGAACCGGATTCTTGGTAATGCTGATTGTACTCGATTGTCACACTTGATTGGGATAGATTTGAATGATAACCCTAAAACGTTCAAGTGCTTGCTTGATCCATAGAATCCGAGCACAACAAGCTCCAACTGCAATGTACTCAGCTTCGGCAGATTGATAGAGCAATAGAATTTTGTTTCTTTGAGTGCCGGGATGTGAGGGACTGACCCAAAAATTGGCATGCTCTTGATGTGCTCTTTCTATCAACTTTGTATCTAGCGTAATCGGTATCTAAGTATCAAGTGAGAGTCAATTCCGAGTCTTTTGAAGACCATAGACCAAGACTCCGAGTCTCTGTAAGATATTTGAAAATTCTCTTCACCGTAGTGAGATGTGATTATTTTAGATTAGCTTGAAATCTTGCACAAAGGCGAGACACTAAACATGCTATCTAGCCTACTAGATGTGAGATAAAGTAGAGATCCGATCATACCTTTGTAAAGTTTCGATCTACGACTTTCTCTTTCTCATCCGAGTCGAGTTTCAGACTGCTACTCATAGGTGTTACTACATGTTTCACATCATGTAATTTGTACTTCTTCAAAAGCTCCTTAGTATACTTAGATTGATGGACATAAATGCTACCCCTGTCTTGTTTGATTTGTAGACTAAGAAAGAAGAGTAGTTCTTCCATCATATTGATTTGTAACTCCTGTCTCATCAACTCGGAAAACTCTTAACATAGAGTTTCATTAGTAGCTCAAAAATGTTGTCTTCAACATAGATCCGAGTAATAAGAAAATCATTCCCCTTGGTTTTTATAAAAAGAGTTTTGTCAATCTGACCTCTTTTGAAATCACTTTCAACCAAGAAACTGCTTAGCTTTCATACCCCTGTCTTGTTTGATTTGTAGACTAAGAAAGAAGAGTAGTTCTTCCATCATATTGATTTGTAACTCCTGTCTCATCAACTCAGAAAACTCTTAACATAGAGTTTCATTAGTAGCTCAAAAATGTTGTCTTCAACATAGATCCGAGTAATAAGAAAATCATTCCCCTTGGTTTTTATAAAAAGAGTTTTGTCAATCTGACCTCTTTTGAAATCACTTTCAACCAAGAAACTGCTTAGCTTTCATACCAAGCTTTGGGAGCTTATTTAAGACCATATAAAACCTTTTGCAATTTGAAACATGATTTGGAAATTCTGAGTTTTCAAATCCAGGGGGTTGCTCAACATAGACTTCTTCTTGAATGAAACCATTCAGAAAAGCACATTTAACATCCATTTGATAAAGCTTGATATTCATGCTAGATGCAAATGCCAACAAGATTCTGATTCCTCAATCCTAGTAACAGGTGCAAAGGTTTCCCCACAATCAATTCCTTCTTCTTGATTGTAACCTTGGGCAACAAGTCCGGCCTTATTTCTATCTACCAACCCTTCCTCATCCAGTTTGTTCTTAAAAACCCATTTGGTTCTTATGACTGGGTGGTTTGATTGTCATTTGGTTAGAGTATAGACTTGGTTTCTTTCAAATTGATTGAGCTCTTCTTACATGGCCTCTACCCATTCAGGTTCATTTAGGGCTTGTAGTGCATTTTTGGGTTCTTTTAATGATACGAATGCGGGAAATACACACAGATTATGCAAAGAAGATCGAGTTCTTACCCCACTATTGATGTTAGAAAGTATGTTTTCAGGTAGGTGGCTGGATGTATATTTGAAAGATTTACTGTCCTTTGATTTACCAAGTTTGTTGGTTGAATAGGCTGATCTTCGATTGGTTGATCTTGCTAAGTCTCATTGACTTGTTTTTCGATGATTCGAGCTGGCTCTTGAGTTTGTTCAATCTCGAGTCATAACATTCCGAGTTGCTCCATTCCGAGTTGCCTCGGTAATTCTGTTTTGACTCTTTCGAGCTCGGCTTCGGCAAGGTCGTCTTCATCTCTGTTAAGTCTTAATCTTAGTATGTGCACTCACTTATCCTGCCAAGATCAATTTCATCAAAGACAGACATGGATACTTCGTTCCACTTTGTTAGTTCTTTTGTTAAAAACTCGATAAGCTTTGCTATGAGATGAATAACCCAGAAATATACCTTCATTTGACCTAGCTTCAAACTTAGTCGGATGTTCCTTACCATTGTTATGGACAAAACACTTACACCCGAATGGTTTGAAGTAGGAGATGTTGAGTTTCTTCCCTTTGTAAAGCTCGTAGTGTGTTTTCTTCAAGATGGGTCCGATGAGGGATCTGTTGAGTGTGTAATTTGCTTGTGTTGTTTTCAATCATCATAGTCCTTCCTATTTCTTCAAGCATTCTGTTCTTTTTCGCCGAGTACTCCATTCCGTTGAGGAGTTCTTGGTGCAGAGAAGTTGTAAGAGATGCCATTCTTGTCATAGAAGTCTGCAAATTCCGACTAATCAAACTCCTTTCCATGGTCAGTTTGAATCCTTCGATGGGAGTCTAAGACTCCACTTTAATTTTTCTACAAAGCTTAGTGAACTCTTTGAAAGCTTCACTCTTATTCTTAAGAAAACACACCCAAGTAAATCATGAGAAGTCATCAACAACAAGTACATATAATTTACCTCCAAGACTTTTCATAGGAATTTCACCAGACAAATCCATATGAAGTAATTCAAGCACTTTGGATGTAGATACAGTTTTGAGTGGCTTGAAAAATGATCTAACTTGCTTAGCTCTTGTGTATGCCTCACAGATTTTATCTTCCTTAAAAGCACAATTAGGTAAACCCTAACTAATCCATAAGATTCACGTTTCTTGATAGTATGTATGCTAATATGGCCTAATCTACGATACCAAATTCATGAATCATCAGTCACGAGATGCTTTCAAACAAGATAAATTCTGACTTGAATCTGAGAGATGAATAATGTAAGTGTTACTTGACCTTAGACCTGAAAGCTTAGTCTCTTTGGTGACTACATCAAAGATGTAGCGGTTGGTGCGAGTGAACATTACTTCTTGACCTTTGTCACATAGCTGAGAAATGCTAAGGAGATTGTACTTAAGTCCTTTAACAAGGTAGACTGGGCTGACTATGTTGATTCCTTCACCAATTTTACCGATCCCTACTATCTTGCCTTTGCTCTTATATCTAAATGTGACTTTTCCTCTTTTTAGATCTTATAGCTTACGGAAGAGTCTTGAATCTCCGACATGTGCTTGTGAGCAACCACTGTCTAAGTACCAATGACCTTTCTTCTTCTTCTGAGTTACCTGTAAGACAGAAACAAACTAACCCTTCTCACTTCCTCTTACGAACCCAGTAAGTCCCTTTACTGAGGTCTTTTCTCGTGGAAGAGCACTTTTGGGAACCCAGATTTGAATAACTTTGGGTGCTGGTCCGATTCGAGTCTTCCTTCCGGAAAATTGAGTATGTGTCTCTTTCTTTTGAAAATCTTTTCTTTTGTAAACTGCAGGAGTGAAGACTGAGACTTTACATATACATCATCCGACTTCCATCAAAGAATCACGTATAAGACTTCAGCTCTCATAAGGTTTTGATTTCAAGTTATTCTGTGTGCCTTAGAAACTTTTTTGAGTGATAGATCATCTTTTTTGAGTGTTACGGAAACCATTGCATATATTCTCACTTGATTCTGACTGACTCGGAAAGCATACTCTATTCACACACTATTACGAGTCACTCGGACAACACTCGGATTTATCGCATGTTCAAACACTTGTTCTATTTTGCACAACTGCAGATCTAACTTCATGTTCCAAAAACAATCACATTGATAATTCATTCTTCTAAGTCAGCATATTTTTGTTTGAACTTTGCTTTGTTTAAATCAAGTATGATATCCTTTATTTGACTTGATTCTATCTTATATTGATGTAGATGGATTTTGAGTCTCATGGATATTAAACTCGGAATATTCCATTCGTTTTTCGACTAAGAAAATTATGCACTTAATTATCTTAATTAATTTATTATCCGTGTCTAATCTTGGACCAAAGTATTTTATACTTTGAGAACCAAATTGATTTACTTTTGTAGGTTATTCAAATGAGGCTATCCTATTTTTGAATTACAAAAGTAACCGACTTCAAAATGTCAAATCACCAGCAGACAAGGCTTTTTTCATCTACGTCCTAGCCCCGGACACTCGTGTTAGGGTTGTGTGTTTCCAAAGCTGGAAATCTACAACGCTAAGCTTAACGGTGATTTCCACCTTACTTTTCAAGACACCGCCAGTGGTTTTGGGACTTCCAAAGGAGTTAAGAGTCTGTTGCCCAACGAACATACATCAAAGGATATTTTACGAGTGACTCGGAAAATCTACTACAACGGTCACAAAGGACTTCCAGTCGGAAGATGGTCACAACGGCTAGTCCGCTTGGTCATCTATAAATAGAAGCCAACTCTCAAGACTTAAAGATTGCTTGAACCAACTGTCAATACACATACTTGAGCAAAAGTCTTTATATTCATTTTTAATCTTCTACTTACAACTCTAACTCTATAATTAATATTCTCTCGAGTTGTGAGGTCTTGTAATCGATCACAAACACTTATTCTTACTTTCTAAGTAAGGTCCCTTGACTAAGTTGTAAGGGTTATCTCAGCTCGATTGTCCCTACCTTTAAAGGTTATCTTAGTTAGGAAGTATTAGATCACATAAGGGAATTTTTGAGTCTAGGAAAAACTCGTAAAAAGTTGTCTACGGGAGCAACTTTGGTTGAGTCATTCTACTATATTTTGTGGATTCAAAATAGTGGACTTGACTTCATGCTTGGATTAGCACGGTCCGTGGTTTTCTGCCCTAGGAGGGTTTCCACGTAATTTTTGAGTTGATACTTTTCTGAGTCCAATCTAGACTCAGTCGATTTAAAGTTCGATCCAATCTGTATCATCATTTTCCATATATTTCGAGTCGGTGTTTTCCGAGTTCATTCTTAACTCACACTCTACTCATAATCATATTATGTGTTTAACTCGAGCGAATTTCCTCATCACCCTATTCACCCCCTCTAGGGTGGCTTAACTTCTTCGATAGCAAACCTTCAATTGGTATCGAGCCTAGCCTTTCGGAAAGGATCTAACCATCCAAAGGTCCAAAGATTAAATGGCTCAAAACAACGGAGAGTTCGATGAAGGAAGATCTTTCAGCAGACCACCAAAGTTCAAAGGATATAACTTCGTGCACTCGGAAGAAGCTCGTGGAATGTTTCTTGCTAGATCATGATGAGGATGTCCGGAACATCATACAAGTAGGCAACTACATTCTCATGAAGACGGAAGAAACAAGACTCGTGCCCAAGACAAAGGCCGAGTTCACTGCTGAAGAAACAGAAAAGTTCGGAAAGAACTTAAAGGCGATGAACATTCGATGTGCGCCATCGGCTCGGAAGAGTACAACCGAGTGTCCGCTCGTGACACGGCCAAAGAAGTATGGGACACACTGGTCAATACTTATGAAGGCACAAGCCAGGTCAAACAAGCAAAGATAAGCCAATATCTTCACAAGTATGAGCTGTTCAAGATGGAGCTAGAAGAAATCATCACTCGGATGTTTATCCGCTTCACTGAGATTACCAACAATCTCAAATCTTTGGGTAAAACGATTTCCCACGAGGAAATTTGCAGAAAGATACTCAAAAGTCTACCCAAGAGAAGATGGGGTCCTAAGGTAACAGCTATCGAAGAGGCTCAAAATCTGTCGTTACTGAAGCTAGATGAACTCATTGGGAAGCTTGTCACACATGAGATCCACCTGGAAGAGGAGGATGCAGAGGTCGGCACCAAAAAGAACATTGCGTCGAAAGCCTCGGAAATCGGAGAAGCAAATCCGAGTTCCTCCGACTCGGAAGAGGATCCCATGGCACTTATCGCTAGAGGCTTCAAGAGAATAATGAAGCACAAGAGATGGGATAAGAAGCCAAGAGAAGAATTCTATAAGACAGACAAGAAGGATAGAAAAGGTAAACACTCTTCCCCTTCAAAGTTATCTTTGACTAAGAACTCGGTCTGTTTTGAATGTGGCAACAAGGAACACATAGTCCAGGACTGTCCCAAGAGAAAGAGGGACAGAAGAAAGAAAAAGGCTATGATGGCCACATGGAGTGATGAAGACTCATCAGAAGACGATGAGGACTCATACGACTCAAAATGTCCGATGGCTCTATCTCACTCGAAAGTCGAAACAGAGACGGATTCGGATGACTCGGACAATGAGGAAACAAATCCTCGGGAGGTATTGAATACTTTCTCAAGTTTTCCAAAGTTGATTTAGCTAAGTATATTTTCACTTTGGAAGAAAAGTCCATTCGACTCTTCCATCTTTAAAGAACAACTTGAGTCAATCAATTATGAGAGCATCTCTTTAAAAAATGAATTAGAAAAACATAGACTTACTCGAAGAGAACTTAAGACTAGTGCTCAATCCAATGAGACTGAGTCTGTGTTACTCGAAGGGAAAATGAGCAACTAAAGCAAAAGCTCAACAAGTCTCAAGATCTTATTTTAAAGTTTACCCAAGGTCAGAAAAACCTTGATATGCTCTTAGGGTCCCAATGTATCTCCTTCGAGAAAGAAGGTCTTGGTTTTAACAAAGAGGAAGAATCCAATTCCTACTCGGAACTTTTCAAAAAGGATTCCGGAACTGTAAAACTCGGAAAGGCTGAGCCCATACCAGCTTATAGGAGAAAGTCTTCTCCACCGGTTTATAAAAGAAAAGTTTCTCAAAAGAAAGAGACATAGACTCGGTTCTCTAAATGGAAGACTCGAGAATTAGATCAAACCCAAAGTCATTCAAATCCGGGTTCCGAAAAGTCTTCTTCCTCGAGAAAAGGCCTCGGTAAAGGGTGTTACTTGGGTTCCTTAGAGGAAGTGAGAAGGGTTAGTTTTGTTTTTGACTCCCGGGTGACTCAGA
This sequence comes from Talinum fruticosum, assembly GCA_021018815.1. Taxonomy (NCBI): domain Eukaryota; kingdom Viridiplantae; phylum Streptophyta; class Magnoliopsida; order Caryophyllales; family Talinaceae; genus Talinum; species Talinum fruticosum. The sequence goes on along the minus strand of JAITYX010000082.1, from coordinate 2,473,369 downwards.
AAAGAATAAAAGGGCATTGGTACCTAGACGGTGGATGCTCACGCCACATGTCGGGAGATTCAAGACTCTTTTCCGAGTTAGAGGACTACAAAGAAGGAAAAGTCATGTTTGGGGATGATAGCAAAGGCAAGATAATTGGGATTGGCAAGATTGGGAAAGGAAGCAATCTAGTCGGCCCAGTGTACCTTGTCAAATGGTTAAAGTATAACTTGCTAAGCATCTCTCGGCTATGTGATAAATGTCAAGAGGTAAGATTCACTCGAGACAAATTGCTATATTTTTGATGATGCTACCAAAGAGATCAAGCTCTCGGGTAAGAGATCAGGTATTCCCCTTTCTAACCCGAGTCAGAACTTATCTTGTTTAAAAGCATCTCTTCATGATGATTCATGGGCATGGCATCGTAGACTAGGTCATATTAGCATGCACACCATTAAGAAACTCGCATCCCATGGTTTAGTTAGAGGATTGCCTAATTGTGCATTTAAGAAAGATAAAATTTGTGAAGCATGAGCAAAAGGGAAACAAGTCGAGATCATCCTTTAAATCCTTGAAAACTGTTTCCACATCCAAGGTGCTTGAACTGTTGCATATGGATTTATGTGGTGAAATCCTGTCAAGAGTCTCGGAGGTAAATCATATGTGCTTGTTATTGTTGATGATTACTCATGATTTACCTAGGTATGTTTTCTCAAGCATAAAAATGAAGCCTTCAAAGAGTTCAGCAAGCTTTGCGGGAAAATCCAAGTTGAGTCTTAGACTCGGATCTAGAGAATTCGAGCCGACCATGGATGGGAATTCGACTACTCGGAGTTTGCAGAGTTTTGTGATAAGAATGGCATCTCTCACAACTTCTCAGCACCAAGAACTCCTCAACAAAATGGAGTGGTGGAGAGAAAGAACAGAACTCTTGAAGAAATAGCAAGGACTATGATGATTGAACACAATCTACCATACTATTTCTGGGTTGAGGTAGTCAACACAGCTAACTACGCTTTGAACGGATGCCTCATCGGACCCATTACTGAAGAAAACTCCATACGAGCTCTACAAAGGGAACAAACCCAATATTTCATACTTCAGACCCTTTGGATGTAAGTGCTTTGTTCATAACAATGGTAAGGATCACTGACCAAGTTTGATGCTTGGTCGAGATGAAGGTATTTTTCTTGGTTATTCATCTCGTAGCAAAGCTTATCGCATTTTCAATAAAAGAACTAACGAAGTGGAAGAAAGCATCCACATTGTGTTTGATGAGATTGACCAGGAAAAACCAAGTGAGTCATCATTCTCGGACCTAAAGCTCAGCAGAGATGATGATCGTGATGAAAATGAGCTCATCAAGAATCAAATCCATGTCACTCGGAATGAAGTCACTTAAAACAAAGTGATTCAGAATGAGACAACTTAAGAACCAGCTTAGAATGTTGAAGAACAATATGATGAACAAGCTCGGTCGGAACAGGACTTCGCGGATAAACCAATTCAACCTACAGATTTGGTGAACCAAAAACATGTAGAGCTTTCAAGTATGCTTCTAGTCACCCACTAGAAAACATATTATCCGACATTAACGAGTGGGGTAAGAACTCGTTCCTCTCTTCAAAATCAATGTGCATTCACTGCATTCATATCATTAACTGAACCTAGAAATGCATTAGAGGCCCTAAATGAACTTGAATGGGTAGAGGCCATGTAAGAGGAACTCAATCAATTCAAAAGAAACCAAGTTTGGACTCGACCAAACGACCTTCTGACCACCCAGTCATAGGAACCAAATGGGTTTTCAAGAACAAACTGGATGAAGGTGGGTTGGTAGTAAGAAATAAGGCTAGACTTGTGGCTTAAGGTTACAATTAAGAAGAAGGGATTGATTGTGGGGAAACCTTTGCACTTGTAGCTGAATTGAAGCCATTAGAATTTTATTGGCATTTGCATCTAGCATGAATATCAAATTGTATCAAATGGATGTGAAATGTGCATTTCTCAATGGTTTTATTGAAGAGGAAGTCTATGTTGAGCAACCCCCTGGATTTGAAAACTCTGAATTTCCAAATCATGTTTTCAAACTGCAAAAAGCTCTCTATGGTCTTAAATAAGCTCCCGGACCTTAGTATGAAAGAGCTGAGCAATTTCTTGGTTCAAAATGATTTTAGGAGAGGTTAGATTGACAAGACTCTCTTTATAAAAACCAAGGGGAAAGATTTTCTGATTGCTCGGATATATGTTGATGACATAATTTTTCGAGCTACTAATGAAATTCTATGTTGAGAATTTTACGAGTTAATGAGACAGGGAACTTCAAATGAGTATGATAGGAGAACTCAATTTCTTCCTTGGTCTACAAATCAAGCAAGACAGAGATGGAATATATGTCCATTAATCAAAGTACACCAAGGAGTTGCTAAAGAAGTACAAACTTCAAGATGCAAAGCATGCAGCAATCCCCATGAGTAGCGGCATAAAGCTGGACTCGGACGAAAAAGGTAAAGCGAGTAGATCGGAAAATTTATCGAGGTATGATTGGATCTTTACTATATCTTACTTCCAGTAGGCCAGACATAATGTTTAGTGTCTGTCTGTGTGCAAGATTTCAAGCTAATCTAAAAGAATCACATCTCACTACGGTGAAGAGAATTTTCGAGATATTTTGCGGGGACTCGGAATTTAGGTCTATGGTACTCTAGACACTCGGAACCGACTCTCACTGGATACTCGGATGCTGATTATGCTGGGTATAAATTTGATAGGAAAAGCACCTCAGGAGCCTGCCGGTTTCAGGTCAATCCACGATATCTTAGCCCTTAAAGAAGCAAAACTCGGTAGCTCTATCAACTGCCGAAGCTGAGTATATTGCAGCTGGGGCATGCTATGCTCAGATTTTATGGATAAAGCAACAATTGAAAGATCTTGGACTAACATTCAAATCAATTCCAATCAAGTGTGATAATCGAGCGCAATCGGCATCACCAAGAATCCGAGTTCGAGCACTCATAGACAAAACATATTGAGGTCGAGTATCATTTCTTAAGAGACCATTACGAGAAAGGTGATATTGAAATCAAATTCATTCCTACCAATCTTCAATTAGCTGATATCTTTACTAAGCCACTTAGTGAGGATCGGTTTTACTTTATTAGGAATGAGCTAGGTATGTTAAACGCATGATTACGTGTTTTTCTATGTGAAAATTTTCTGCATGATTATGTGTTACGTGAATACTTTCTTTAATAAGTTATTAGTCCAGTTGAACCAATGATACTGAGCTAAGAGTTATTATTTGATTGCGGTCTCCGAGTCACTCGGAAACTTAGTTGAGTCAAACTTAGATTTTGAGAAAAACATGGACATCAAACTTCGAAATCATCTCTAGATAAGTGGAGAATTTCGAATTTATTTTCAAAATCTTTTCTTTTTTTTCCTCTTTCGCACGCTGAGATCGGACAACTAGCCGTTGGGAGAAAACTGCTGGGATTCTAACCGTTGGAAGAGAGAACAGTCACACTGGTCGGAGGTGACCGCTGAAGAGCCGAGTCGAACGAATATTGAAGGATGCTTACTTCTTTATAAATAGTGCTTATTTTTATTCATTTCGTTACTTTACCATTTGCTTACTCTCTCTCTCGCAACTAAATATTCGTGAACAAGCTCTCTACTATCAAAGCAACGCTCGGTGATCTCAAGCTTCGTGAAGAACATCTCAAGTAAGCTCTATTGCTCTCGGTTCTGTCTTCTTTTACTCTTTTATTTTCTTTAAGCCTTCACTCTCTATCTCTCTCGAAAGATCATTCTCTTTCTCTTTTCTACACCAAAATGCCGAAAAGAGGTTCTCACCCTAATTTTCTTGGTTACGCCACCAAGAAGCCTCGCACAAAAAGCCGGGAAGGTCCCTATACTCCTTCCAAACCTCCTATCACCCACCATCTCGTGCTTTGGATGATAAATTCTTTCCAACCATAAAGTTTTTGTGGTTGCCTCACATCCAATCCATCGGGGTCTACAATTTTCTTTGTTTTAGCGAGTTCATCTATCTCGAACTCGTCTCCGAGTTTTACACTCATCTTTCTAGCTCTAAGGGTATTCTCACCTCACGAGTTCGAACATCACCGTTCGCATCAATACTTCCCTCCTCCATCGAATTTTCAAAGTATCTTCTCTTTTCTTGAACAACAACCCCATACCTTTAAATGAAGTGGTTGACGACTTCTTTGAGAAATACGCTAAAGAATTCCCTAGGTCACATAAAAACTTCTCTCGTGACCCAACTAAAGTCGAAGCTCGTCTTCTGTGTTTCTTGCTGATGAGAACCTTCTTCTCACAACATTCTAGTAAGGAGAGCCCCAACTCCAAGCATTTCAAAGCTCTATTCGATATTCTAGAGGGCTACGAAGTAGACCTCTTCCCTGCTATCATTGAGCAAATGGCAGCTGTGCAGGCTCGGACTCGGAACAAGAAGACCACCCCTCATCCTTTCGGGGCTCTTCTCACCCTCGTTTTCAAACAATTCAAAGTTCGTCTTCCCTCGGATCCTAATGCGGTTTCGAGGCTGCCATAGTCATTGGCAAAAACGAACTTCTTGGGTATGGATACCGGAAACCCAACCGAGTGTCCGGGTCCATAGCTCGAACCGACGCCACCTTCTCCGCCTCGGACTCGGACTAAAACTCCTCTCTCTCTACCTCCTCCACCTGGTGGTGCCTCCACCTCGGGTGTTTCTCAAGTTATCTCTTACGCCTTGTCCACTTGCTCTCTTAGACAAGCTCTCCTCGGTGTCCACTGAGTTCAAGGACACCCTCCGGTTATTCAAGACTATCCTTCGGTCTATGACTGTTAACCGAAAACAACCCAATCCCAAATCCGAGAGCGGCAGGATGTGCTACTCGAGATGAAGGCTCTGGTTAGGGAGCGAGAGGAGCCGATTGAGCTCCTTGGAGAGGTGATCCAAGGCGGCTCGGGAACTCGTTAACTCGGATACCTCCGAGGAATCCTCGAAGTCCGGCCAACTCTTCCTCACAAGAGGAAGAAGAAGCAGAAGAAGAAGAAGAAGCTCAGCCTACGGCTGAGGTAGCTCCATCCGAGGAAAGGGAGAAAGAAGAGGCGGAGTAAGGAGTAGAAGGCGAGGGTCTAAGTGCTCTAGAACCACAACCGGAGATGATCGGCTCGGACGGTAGTCCGAGTGGGTCGGACGACCCTGCCGACTATGGTCGGTTAGCGGCCAGTCGGACCGAGCGCACCCCTCCCGCGGTCGAGTTCCGGGAGGATGAGCCTCCGGACGACCTCGTTACGGGTCGACCACTCGGAGCCGAGCCGATACCGAAATCCCAGTCTTGCCCCCGCCGCGTTCAACTACATCTTCTCGTTCTTATCGGTGCGGGCGCACTACTCGTCCTTCATCTTCAACCTGGATCGCTCCATCTCGTCCCTCTTAGTTTTCTTCTCTTTTTATTTTTTGCTGAAAGGCAAGGGAGAGAATAGCTAGCTAGAAAAATTTGTTGTCCGGTTTAGGGGAGCTTCTCTCACCCTCTCTTTTGTATAATTTTCTTATCTTTAATGAATTAATGCGTTTCATTAATAATTTCGAGTTTAATGCTTAATGCAATTATTTCGAGTTTCCATTTCTTGTTCGAGCATGTGAACTATATCTATCATTGCTCTAATACCCAGTTATTATCTTTTCCTTAAATGAATTAATGCATTTCATTAATAATCCCGCTATCGGTGGCCAATCATTGTTTTGTTAACAAGTATTTTTTCTTGCTCCGATACTTTAGTTCTTATTAGTGCAATCTCAATCTATTTGCTATAATAGATTAATTTGCTTTGATATAACTAAATTTTATCACATCTTACTAACTTATTTTACGAGCAAGATTAAAACACCGGATCTATATCACCGATAAAGTTTTGTCTAAGTATGGAATGCCTTTCATCAAAAAGGGGAGATTGAAGACTTAGACTTTACATATACATCATCCGACTTCCATCAAAGAATCGGGTATCGGACTTCAGCTCTCATAAGGATTTGATTTCAAGTCATTCGTGTGCCTTAGAAACTTTTCCGAGTGATAAATCATCTTTTTGAGTGTTAAAGTAACCATTGCATGTATTCTCACTTGATTCGACTTACTCGGAAAGCATACTCTGTTCACACACTGTTACGAGTTGAAGACTCGAGACATCTGCTCTATATCTTTACGAGTCATGCAAAAGGAATCGGGTATAACGATGTCATTTATATAGAGTTTTGATTCCAAGGCATTCTCTGTGTCTTAGAAACTTACTTGAGTTAAAAAGTATATTTTCTATGCGATTCGGCCTTTACATATCTCTTTAATCGCTTTTCGGTTAGCGACTCGGAAAAACTTGTTCTTTATTCCGAGTCCACTCTCACTCGAGAATCGACTTGTGGTTATTTACTCTATTGTTTGCAAAGTCGGCATTCGTAGTTCATTTCATGCTTAGTCTACATCAAGTGTTTCCCACTCGATATTTGTTAATAGAACTTGATTCTTTGCTTAAGACTAAGTCTTATGGAATTCCGAGTATCATGAATATTAGACTCGAGAATATTCCATTTCTTTTCGACTCGAGATAATCTGTTGGTTAATTATCATGATTATGTTATTATCTATGTCTAACCTTGGACCAAAGTATTTTATACTTTGAGAACCGAAGGTGTTTTACTTTTGTAGGTTATTCAATCGAGGATATCTTTTCAAACTACAAAAGTAGCCAGGCTTCGAACGTCAAATCACCAGCGAGAGATGGCTTTTCACCTTTCCTGCTCTAGTCCCGGAAGATTGTGTCGAAGGCATGCGCTTCCATATCCGGAAAAGCTGGAACGCCAAGCCTAACGGTGGTTTCCACCTCATTTTCAAGACACAACCGATGGTTTTGGGACTTCCAAGAGAGTTAAACCGTTGTCCAACGTCCATATTTCAACGGATACTTTACGAGTGACTCGAAAGCCTTTCACAACGGTCACGAGAGGAGTCTCGGTCAGCGAGATGAAGATAACGGCTACTCTGCCTGGTCATCTATAAAAGGAAGCCACTTCACAAGACTTGAAGATGAGCCGAACATATTGTCAATACACGTACTTGAGCAAAGTTATTGTATTCATTCTCAATCTTCTACTTACAACTCCTACTCGTAATTCATTACTTTACGAGTTGTAAGGTCTTGTACTAAGTTACAAACTCTTCTTACATTCTTTGTAAGGTCCCTTGACTAAGTCTGTAAGGGTTAACTCGGCTTAGTTGTCCCTAGCTGTAAGGGTTATCTCAGCTAGGAAGTACTAGATCGAGATAAGGGAATTTACGAGTCTAGGAAAACTTGTATAGAGTTGTCTAAGGGAGCAACTCGGGTTCCGTCAAGTTCACGGTATTTTGTGGACTCAAAATAGTGGATTTGACTTCGTGTCTGGATTGACACGGGCCGTGGTTTTCTGCCCGGGAGGGTTTCCACGTAAATTCTCCGTGTTCTATTTCGAGTTCATTCTAGACTCGGATCGCCTGCTGAACGTGTTTACTCCGATTCATTACATTCCGAGTCCAATCTTTTCGACCCCTTGCTTAGACTCGGAATCTGTCTTTGACTCTTCTCTGTCAAAAGGTGTGTGCCTTCGCAAAGAATTTTTCATCACCCTATTCACCCCCCTCTAGGGTGAGTCGGACTCTCCCCGAGCAAACCTTCATGAGTCACTCGGACAACACTCGGATTTATTGCATGTTCAAACACTTGTTCTATTTTGCACAACCGCAGATCCGACTTCATGTTCCAAAAATAATCACATTGATAATTCATTCTTCTAAGTCAGCATATTTTTGTTTGAACTTTGCTTTGTTTAAATCAAGTATGATATCCTTTATTTGACTTGATTCTCTCTTAGACTCGACTCGGATGGATTTTGAGTCTCACGGATATTAGACTCAAAATATTCCATTCGTTTTTCGACTCGAGATAATTATGTGCTTACTTATCTTAATTAATTTATTATCTCGTGTCTAATCTTGGACCAAAGTATTTTAGACTTTGAGAACCAAATTGATTTACTTTTGTAGGTTATTCAAACGAGGCTATCCTATTTTTGATTTACAAAAGTAGCCTAGCTTCAAAATGTCAAATCACCAGCGAGACAAGGCTTTTTCCATCTACAACCTAGCCCCGGACAACGTGTCGGGGTTGTCCGTATCCAAAATTGGAAATCTATAACACTAAGCTTAACGGTGATTTCCACCTACTTTTCAAGACACCGCAAGTGGTTTTGGGACTTCCAAAGGAGTTAGGAGCCGTTGCCCAACGAACATACATCAACGGATATTTTCCGAGTGACTCGGAAAATCTGCTACAACGGTCACAAAGGATTTCCAGTCGGAAGATGGTCACAACGGCTAGTTTGCTTGGTCATTTATAAATAGAAGCCAACTCTCAAGACTTAAAGATTGCTTGAACCAACTATCAATGCACATACTTGAGCAATAGTCTTTGTATTCGGTTTCAATTTTCTACTTATAACTCCAACTCGTAATTAATATTCTCCGAGTTGTAAGGTCTTGTAATCAGTCACAAACACTTATTCTTACTTTCTAAGTAAGGTCCCTTGACTCGAGTCGTAAGGGTTATCTCAGCTCGATTGTCCCTAGCTGTAAAGGTTACCTCGGTTAAGGAGGTACTAGATCGGATAAGGGAATTTCTGAGTCTAGGAAAAACTCGTAAGAAGTTGTCTAAGGGAGCAACTTTGGTTGAGTCATTCTACTGTATTTTGTGGATTCAAAATAGTGGACTTGATTTCGTGCTTGGATTAGCACGGTCCGTGGTTTTCTGCCCCAGGAGGGTTTCCACGTAATTTCTAAGTTGATATTTTTCTAAGTCCAATCTAGACTCGGTCAGATTTAAAGTTCAGTCCAATATGTATCTTCATCTTCCACATATTTACGAGTCGGTGTTTTACGAGTTCATTCTTGACTCACACTCTCCTCGGAATCATATCAAGTGTTTAACTCGAGCGAATTTCCTCATCACCCTATTCACCCCCTCTAGGGTGACTTAGCTTCTCCGAGAGCAAACCTTCAAGGAGAAAGCTTTTTCTTGTAAGCTGGTGCTGGGCTTAGTCCTATGTTCATTTGTATGAATGGGACCGTGCTCGGACTTCCTAAACTTTACAATTCGGAATCCTTTTTGAAAAGATTAGAATAAGATTTTGATTCCTCTTCTTCATTGAAACCAAGTCCTTCTTTCTCGAAAGAGACACGCCGAGAGCTTAATAGCGGATCAAGGTTTTTCTAACCTTGAGTGAACTTTAAAACAAGCTCTTGAGACTTATTGAGCTTTATTATCAGTTGTTTACTCTTTATTCGAGTGACTCGGACACAATCTCATTTGCTTGAGTACTGGTCTTAAATTCTTTCACATTTTGTCTTAAACAAGCTCCTAGAACTTGGTATGAAAGACTAATCAACTTCTTGGTTGAAAACCATTTTAAAAGAGGTCAGGTTGACAAAACTCTTTTCATAAAAACCAAGGGGAAATATTTTCTTATTGCTTAGATTTATGTTGATGATATCATTTTTCGAGCTACTATTGAAACTGTATGTCAAGAGTTTTTTGAGTTGATGAGACAGGAGTTCTAAATGAGTATGATAGGAGAACTCAACTTCTTTCTTGGTTTACAAATCAAACAAGACAAGGATGGAATTTATGTCCATCAATCCAAGTATACCAAAAAGCTTTTGAAGAAGTAAGAACTACAAGATGTGAAGCATGCAAGCAACACCTATGAGTAGCAGTTTGGAACTGGACTCGGATGAAAAAGGTAAAGTCGTAGATCGGAAAGTCTACAGAGGTATGATTGGATCTCTACTCTATCTCATTTCTAGTAGGCCAGATATCATATTCAGTGTTTGCCTTTGTGCAAGACTCCAAGCTAATCCAAAAGAATCACATCTCACTCGTGGTGAAGAGAATTTTCAAATATCTTGCAGGGACTCAAAATCTTGGTCTATGGTTTTCAAAAGACTCGAAGTAACTCTCACTGGGTACTCGGATGTTGATGATGCTGGATATAAAGTTGATAGAAAGAGCACATCAGGAGCATGTCAATTTTTGGGTTACAAAGAAATAAAATTATGTTACTCTATCAACTACCGAGGTTGAGTACATTATAGCTAGAGCTTGTTGTGCTCAGATTTTGTGGATCAAGTAGCACTTGAAGGATCTAGGGCTATCATTCAAATCTATCCCAAACAAGTGTCATAATTAGAGTGCAATGAACATTACAAAGAATCCGGTCCAACACTAAAAAACAAAGCATATTAAGGTCAGGTATCATTTTCTAATAGACCACTATGAGAAAGGTGATATTGAACTTGAATTCATTCCTACGAAATTTCAATTACCTAATATTTTTACTAAGCCACTTAGTGAGGATCAGTTTTGTTTTATTAGGAATGAGCTTGGTATGATTAATGTATGATTATGTGATTTATTAAGTGATTTATCCTTGCATAATTATGTGTTATATGCTTTTAATAACAAATGGATCAGTTGATAGAGTGAGACTGAGCTATAAGTTATTGGTTTTCTGAGTGTTCCGAGTTACTCGGAAAACATACTAAGTCGAACTCGGTTTTGAGCAAAATGGACATCAAATTTACGGGATTATCTCTAAATAAATAAAGAATTTCATAAATGCTTTCAAAAATTCTTTCTTCTTTCTCTTTCTCTCTCTCTCTCTCGCCACGCGTTTCGATCGGAGAAAACTAGTTAGTGGAAGAAAGTTGCTGGAGTTCTAGCCGTTGGAGAGCGGAACGTCACACCGGTCCGAGAGTACTATTTGGTATTCTCGGTCGAACGAAGGCTGAAGGTAATTTCTTTTCACTATAAATAGCATCCCTTTATCTTCATTTCTTTACTTTACTCACTGCCTTCTTGCTCTCTACTCTAAGCATTTCTGCTCACTCATATTCTCTCTCTCTCTTAATTCTAAGCGTTTTCTCTCTCTCTATTTCTCTGTTTCTCAAAAATCATCATGCCTAAGGGAGGTTCAAGATCCGAGTTGTTGGGGTTGACTACTAAAAAGGCCCACATAAAAACGCTCTCTTGAAGGAACCTCCAATCCTTCTAAAATCTTTGTCACCCAACATTTTCACGCTGGATGATAAATTCTTCCTAACCACCTCTTTTTCGTGGTTGCGGTACATCAAAAGCACCGGGTGTACAATTATCTTTACTTTAGTGAATTCATTTACCCGGAACTTGGTGCCGAGTTCTATTCAAACATGTCCTACTCTTAGGGAATTATTATATCAAGGGTTGAATAGAAGGTTGTTCATGTTAAGCTCACTCTTCTTCACGAGACTTTTCAAAGTCTCTTCCCTTTTCTCAATTGCAATCCTATACCTTTTGTGGAGATTCGATGAATTCTTCGAAAAATATGCTAAGGAAGTTCCTGAGTCATAAAAGAATTTCTTAATGACTCGGATGAAGACCGAGGCAAGATTGCTTTGTTTCATTTTGATGAGGACCTTTTTCGCTCATCATTCCAAGCAAAAGGAATCCGAACTCCAAGATTTTCAAATATTTGTTCGATATCTTAGGGGGCTACGACGTAGACCTCTTTCCTTCGTCATTGAGAAGATGGCTTCTGTGCCACCTCAATCAAAGAAATCTGCTCCATTCCCCTTCGGAGCCCTTTTTATTGTTATTTTCAAACAGTTCAAAGTTCCCTCCCCTCGGATCCAAATGTTATTTTTGAGGCTGCCATTGTGGTTGGCAAAAAGAGCTTCTTGGGTACGAGTACCAGGAAGTCAAGCCCGGTGTCCGTGTACATGGGTCCGAGTTGAAACCTTCCTTAGCCCCTCTCACTCGGACTCGAGACTCATCTAGCACTTCCACCTCTTTCTACTGGTCCCTCTACTTCGTACCACCTCCTCTACCCTTCTTCGTTGTGTTTACCGAGTAAACTTGCTTACGTGTCCGAAGAATTTAAGACCACTCTCCACTCTCTCAAAACCGTCCTTCAAAGCCTGGTTATCAACCGGAAGACCGGGCAGTCCTAAATTTTGGAGAACCAGGATCTGATGATCGAGCTCAAGGCCATCATTAAGGAAATGCGCGAGCAGCTCCAGCTCCTCTAAGAACGAAGATTGAAAGTTATTGAGGACCGAGATACCACCGATACTTCGAGGAGTCCTCCAGCCTAGCTAAGTCCACCTCGAGCTGAGGTAGAAGAGGAAGCTTAGGAAGCAAGCGAGGAGGAAGTTCAAGTTGAGGAAGAAGAAGGCTGAGAAGAAGGAAGAAGAGGACAAAGAAAAAGAAGAGGTTGCTCAACCCGAGGGCCAAGGTGCAAAAGAACCGTAACCGAACCATAACCGATCTCCTCGGATCATGTTTTGAGTGGGTCAAAAGAGGCTGGCGAAGTTGGTCGATCCAAAGAAGCTATCCTAGAAGCACGACCCACTGGTGTCTTTGAGGAAGACGAGCTCGACGATGATGTGCCCTTGGTTCATAGAACTAGGACAGAGTGCATTCCGGATATCCCAGGTCTTGCAGCCGCCCCATTATTCCACTTCTACACAAGCGTACAAGCGAATGCGCACTTGCTCGTCGCTTTCCTCTCGACAACAAGCCCCCTGTTCTTAGGTCATTTTATTTATTTTTGTCCAACATCAATTGTACTCATTTGCTATTTTCTTTCCTCATTTTTGATGAAATTCTAAGGGGAGAAAATATAGAAAACATGATGTTGTCTTGAGGAGGAGTTCATCCTCTTTCGAGCTATGAATGAAATTTTTTTCTCTCGAACAAACTTGGTTTTGAGTCATTTCTTTGTTGTGATTTATTATCGACATAACTATTCCGAGTTATGATATGATCTCGAACTATATTTTTTAAGTATCAACTGTCACTCTCGCTCCGATACGCTCCGATCATTGAAAATGAAAACTCATGTTTCGCACTAACAACTTTCTATCTTAAGTATGGAATGAATTTCATCAAAAAGAGGGAGATTGAAGACTCGGGTTTTGACTCTAAGTTATTATGAGTATTACATGAAGACTCAATTATAAATCCTATCTCTCTTAAGTTTTAATTCCAAGTTATTCTAAGCACCATAGAAACTCTTATCTAAGTTTTTATTCTATTCCGATCGACTCGAAAGTGCATTATTGCATATCTCCTACATTGGTGTTTTTGACTCACTCGGACATCACTCAGAACTATCACATGCACATATGATTTCTCTAACACTCTTATTCGGATTAGTGACTGGGTGTTTCAATGTAAAAATAATTACAACGTTAATTCTTTATTCTAAGTCAATTTATTTCCTTGAGAATTATTTGACCGAGATCAAGTTGTTATATTCTGATATTTTTACTTGAAGACTCGGACTTTACATATCACCTTTACGAGTTCTATCTAGGGAATCAAGTATAAGACTTTCTTACTTATAAAGTTTTGATTCCAAGTCATTCCCTGTGTCTTAGAAACTTTTCCGAGTGATATAGTATCTTCTCCGAGTGTTAAAGAATTTATCTTATGCATTTACACATGATTCCGAGTGACTCGGAAAGCACATCCGCACTCACCTTGTTTCACTCGGTTCCGAGTCAATCGATACTCGCATTTATTGCATGATTCAAATAGTATCTTTCTCGCGCTCCGACTCTGGTATTTCGGTTCGAATTCATGCTCGGCCTAGATCAAGTTTATTTCCTCCGATATTCTTTAGTCAACTTGATTCTCTTTTAGATCGACTCATATGGAATTTTGAGTCTCATGAATATTAGACTCGTAAAATTCCATTCTTTTTCTAACTCGGATAATTAGTAAATTAATTATCTTAATTATTTTATTATCTCGTGTCTAATCTTGGACCAAAGTATTTTATACTTTGAGAACCAAATTGATTTACTTTTGTAGGTGATTCAAACGAGGCTATCCTATATTTGAAATACAAAAGTAATCGGCTTCAAAACGTCAAATCACAAGCGGACAAGGCTTTTTCCACCTCCGACCTAGCCTCGGACATCGTGTCGTGGTTGTCTCGTTTCCGAAATGGAAATCGCAACGCTAAGCTCAACGGTGGTTTCCACCTTACTTTTGAAGACACCGCCGGTGGTTTTAGGCACTTCCAAGGAAGACAAGAGCCATTGCATAACGTTCACATATCAACGGATATTTTCCGAGTGACTCGGAAAATCCTACCCAACGGTTATAAAGGAACTTCCGGTCGGAAGATGGACACAACGGCTAAGCTGCTTGGTCATCTATAAAATGAAGCCAACTCTCAAGACTTGAAGATTACCGAAACTATTGTTAATTCACACACCTGATCAAAAGTCTTTGTATTCATTCTCAAGCTTCTACTTACAACTCCCACTCGTAATTCATTATATTCTAAGTTGTAAGGTCTTGTGCTTAGTTACAAACACTCTCTTTCTTACACTCTAAGTAAGGTCCCTTGATTGAGCTATAAGGGTTAACTCAGCTTCGGTTGTCCTTAGCTGTAAGGGTTATCTCAGCTAGGAAGTACTAGATCGGATAAGGGAATTTCGAGTCTAGGAAAACTTGTAAAGAGTTATCTAAGGGAGCAACTCGGGGTTCGGTCAGTCTATCGTATTTTGTGGACTCAAAATAGTGGATTTGACTTCGTGCTTGGATTAGCACAGTTCGTGGTTTTCTACCCCAGCTTGGGTTTCCACGTACTTTCTCTGTCTTCACTTTCCGAGTACATTCTAGACTCGGACGGACTCAAAGTTTCAACTTAATCTGCTTCTTTACTCTTCTCTATATTCCGAGTTCATACTTTTCCGACTTTAATATAGACTCGGAATCCGCATTTATCCGCACTTTTTCAAAAGAGTTTGATTTGAAGAAAAATCTTCCACCACCCTATTCACCCCCTCTAGGGTGACTTAGTCTCTCCCCGAGCAAACCTTCAATTGGTATCATAGCCTAGCCTTTCGTAAAAGGATCTAACCATCCAAAGGTGTAAAGATCAAATGGCTCAAAACAATGGAGAGTTCGATGAAGGAAGATCTTCCAGCGAGACCACCAAAGTTCAAAGGATCCAACTTCGTGCACCGGGAGAAACTCATGGAATGTTTCCTCCTGGATCATGATGAAGATGTCCGGAACATCATACAACAAGGAAACTACACTCCCATGAAGACTGTAGAAACAAAACTCGTGCCCAAGATGAAGGCAGAGGTCACAGCTGATGAAGTTGAAAAGTTCGGAAAGAACTTCAAGGCTATGAACATTCTTATGTGCGCCATCAGCTCGGAAGAATACAACCGAGTGTCCGCTCGTGACACGGCCAAAGAAGTGTGGGACACACTGGTCAACACTTATGAAGGTACAAGCTAGGTCAAACAAGTGAAGATAAGGCAATATCTTCACAAATATGAGCTATTCAAGATGGAACCAGAAGAAAACATCACTCGGATGTTTATTCGATTTACAAAGATTACCAATAATCTCAAATCTCCGGGTAAACAGATCTCCCATGAAGAAATGTGCAGAAAGATACTCGAAGTCTACCCAAGAAAAGATGGGGTCCCAAGGTGACAACCATAGAGGAGGCTCGGAACTTATCTCTACTAAAGCAAGACGAACTCATTGGGAAACTTCTCACTCATGAGATTCACTCGGATGAGGAGGATGCAGAGGTCAGCACCAAAAAGAACATTGCAGCTGAAAGCCTCGTAAACCAGGGAAGAAGATCTCGAGTTCCTCTCACTCGAAGAGGATCCTAGGCACTAATTACTAGAGGCTTCAAGAGAATGATGAAGCACAAGAGATGGGACAAGAAGCCAAAAGAAGAGTTCTATAAGAAAGACAAGAAGGATAGGAAAGGTAAATACTCTTCTCCTTCAAAGTTATCTTCGACTAAGAACTCCGGATGCTTTGAATGTGGCAGCAAGGAACATATAGTCAAAGACTGTCCAAAGAGAAAACGGGACAGAAAGAATAAAAAGGCTATGATGGCCACATGGAGTGACGAGGACTCATTCGAAGATGAAGAGGACTCGGATGACTCAAAGTGTTCGATGGCACTTTCGACTCGAAGCGAAGCGAGTCGGACTTAGATCAATCGGACAATGAGGAATCTAATCCTCAAGAGGTAATTGAGTACTTTCTTAAACTCTCCAAAGTTGATTCGGCCAAGTATATTTTCACTTTGGAAGAAAAGTCCAATTCGATTCCTCTCACTTTAAAGAATAACTTGAGTCAATTTCCTCCGAGAGCTTTTCTTTAAAAAATGAGTTGGAAAAACCGAGACTCACACTCGGAGAACTCAAGACTAGTGCTCAAATCAATGAGACCGAGTCTGAGTTACTCGAAGAGAATATGAGTAGCTAAAGCAAAAGCTCAACGAGTCTCAAGATCTTGTTTTAAAGTTTACTCAAGGTCGAAAAACCTTGACATGCTCTTGGGATCTCAATGTGTCTCCTTCGAAAGGAAGGTCTTGGTTTTAACAAAGAGGAGGAATCCAATTCCTACTCGAGCTTTTCAAAAGGATTCCAGAACTGTAAAGTTCAGGAAAGCCGAGCACGATCCCACTCATAAGAATGAAAGAAGGACTTAGCCTAGACCAGCTTTTAGGAGAAAACCATCTCCATCATTTTCAAAAGGAAAAACCTTTCAAAAGAAAGAGGCACAAACTCAGCTTCTCTAAACGGAAGACTCGGAATTAGACTAAACCCAAAGTCATTCAAATCGGGTTTCGGAAAACCTTCTTCCTCGAAAAGGACCACGAGTAAAGAGTGTTACTGGGTTCATTAGAGGAAGTGAGAAGGGTTAGATTGTCTCTGTTTTGCAGTGCTACTCGAAGAGATCGAAAGGACACCGATATCTTGATAGTGGATGCTCACGCCATATGTCAGGAGACTCGGGACTCTTTTTGAGTTAGAAGAGCATAAAGGAGGAAAAGTAACTTTTGAAGATGATAGCAAAGGCAAGATAATTGGGATTGGCAAGATTGGAAAGGGAAGCAATCTAGTCAGCCCAGTTTACCTTGTCAAAGGATTAAAGCATCATCTACCTTACTATTTCTGGGCTGAGGCAGTCAATATAGCCAACTACACCTTCAACGAGATGCCTCATCGGACCCATACTCGAAGAAAACACCATATGAGCTCTACAAAGGGAAGAAACCCAATATTTCCTACTTCAAACCCTTTGGATGCAAATGTGTTGTTCATAACAATGGTAAGGATCACCTAACCAAGTTTGATGCTCGGTCGGATGAAGGTATTTTTCTAGGTTATTCATCTCATAGTAAAGCCTATCGCATTTTCAATAAGAGAACTAACAAAGTGGAAGAAAGCATTCACGTTGTGTTTGATGAGATTGAACAGGAAAACCCAGTGAATCATCATTCTCAAATTTGAAGCTCAGCAGAGATGATGACCTTGACAAAAGCGAGCTAGTCGAGAATCGGACCCAACCAACTCAGAATGAAGTCACTCGTAATGAAGTGACTCGGAATGAGACAACTCAAGAGGCAGCTCGGAATCTTGAAGAACAATATGATGAACAAGATCACTCGGAACAAGCTTCGAAGATCAAGCAGTTCGATCTACAAATCTAGTGAATCGGAGAACAGGTAAAGCATTCAAGTATGCTTCTACTAATCCTCTATAAAACATATTATCTAATATCAACAAGTGGGGTAAGAACTCGTTCCTCTCTTCAGTAATCTATGTGCATTCACTACATTCATTTCATTAATCGAACCCAAAAACGCACTAGAGGCCGTAAATGAACCTGAATGGGTAGAGGCCATGCAAGAGGAACTCAATCAATTCGACAGAAACCAAGTCCGGACTCCGACCAAACAACCTTCCGACCATCCAGTCATAGGAACCAAATGGGTTTTCAAGAACAAACTGGATGAAGGTGGGTTGGTAGTCGAAACAAGGCTAGACTTGTGGCTCAAGGTTACAATCAAGAAGAAGGGATTGATTGTAGGGAAACCTTTGCACCTATTGCCGAATTGAAGCCATTAGAATCCTGTTGGCATTTGCATCTAGCATGAATATCAAATTATATCAAATGGATGTTAAGTGTGCATTTCTCAATGGTTTTATTGAAGAGAAAGTCTATGTCGAGCAGACCTCCTGGTTTTGAAAACTCAAAATTTCCAAATTATGTTTTCAAACTTCAAAAAGCTCTTTATGGTCTTAAATAAGCTCCTAGAGCTTCGTACGAAAGATTAAGCAATTTCTTGGTTCAAAATGATTTTAGAAGAGGTCAAATCGACAAGACTTTCTTCATAAAAACCAAGGGGAAAGATTTCCTTATTGTTCGATTTACGTTGATGATATAATTTTTGGAGCTACTAATGAAATTCCGTGCCGAGACTTTTCCGAGTTAATGAGTCGGAATTTCAAATGAGTATGATGGGAAAACTCAATTTATTCCTTGGTTTACAAATCAAGCAAGACAAAGATGAAATCTATGTCCATCAATCAAAGTACACCAAGGAGCTGCTGAAAAATATAATCTCCAAGATGCAAAGCACGCAGCTACACCTAGGAGTAGCAGTATAAGACTTGACTCGGACGAGAAAGGTAAAGCAATAGATCGAAACTCTATCGAGGTATGATTGGATCTTTGTTGTATCTTACTTCAAGTCGACCATACATAATGCTTAGTGTCCTGTCTATGTGCAAGATTTCAAGCTAATCCAAAAGAATCACATCTCACTGCGGTGAAGAGAATATTTAGATATCTTGCAGGAACTCGGAATTTAGGTCTCGTGGTACTCAAGAGACTCGGAACCGACTCTCACCTGGATACTCGAGATGCCGATTACGCTGGACACAAAGTTGATAGAAAGAGCACTTCAGGAGCTGGCCAATTTCGGG
The DNA here is from genome assembly GCA_021018815.1 of Talinum fruticosum. Lineage (NCBI taxonomy): Eukaryota > Viridiplantae > Streptophyta > Magnoliopsida > Caryophyllales > Talinaceae > Talinum > Talinum fruticosum. The sequence continues at coordinate 2,454,488 of JAITYX010000082.1, read as the reverse complement.
TCAATCCCTAATATCATGGCACTCAAAGAAGCAAAACTCAGTGGCTCTATCAACTCGCCGAGGCTAAGTATATTGTAGCTGGAGCATGCTATGCTCAAATTTTATGGATAAAGCAACACTTGAGAGATCTTGGACTTACTTTCAAATCAATTCCAATCAAGTGCAACAATCGAGTGCAATTAGCATCACTAAAAATCCAGTTCAAGCATTCCATGACAAAACATATTGAGGTCGGTATCATTTCTTAAGAGACCATTCTCGAGAAAGGTGATATCGAACTTGAATTCATTCCTACTAATCTTCAATTAGCCGATATCTTTACTAAGCCTCTTGGTGACGATCAGTTTTGCTTTATTAGGAATGAGCTTGGTATGTTAAATGCATAATTATGTGGTTTCTATGTGAAAATTTCTTTGCATGATTCTCGTGTTGAGTGTTTAGAATTCCTTAGTAACCATCGGTTCGATTGACTTAGTGATACCGAGCTGGTAGTTATTTTTTCTTCCAGCTTCGAGTCACTTAGAAACCGAGATGAGTCGGACTCGGACATTGAGAAAAATGGGCATCAATCTTCTGAAATCATCTCTAGATAGATGGAGAATTTCGGAATTTGTTTTCAAAATTTTTCTCTTTCTATTTCTCTCTCATGCGCTATGATCGGACAACTAGCCGTTGGAAGAAAAACCGCTAGAATTCTAACCATTGAGAAGAGAACCGTTACACCGGTCCGAGGTGACCGTTGAGGAAGCTGAGTCAGAACGGATATTGAAGGACGATTATTTTTTCTATAAATAGCTTCTACTCTCCTTCATTTCTCTACTTTACCTCTTGCGCAATATCTCTCTCTCTCTCTCTCTCTCTCTCAAACTCAACTCTTCGTGAACAAGCTCTCCGTACTATAAGTAACTCCAAGTACTTTCAAGCTTCATGAAGATCATCTCAAGTAAGCTCAGCTACTCTCAACTCGTTCTTCTACTTTTTTTTACTCTCTACGAGTTCTTCTGTTCTCATTCTTCTCTAGCTTTTCTACTCTCTCTTTTCTCTTAAAAATGACTAAAAGAGGTTCTCACCTCGACTTTCTTGGCTCTGCCACAAAGAAACCCCGAACCAAAAGCCAAGAAGGCCCTTCATCTTCTAAGCCTATTGTCACCCAAAGCATCTTGCGCTGGATGATAAGTTCTTCCCAACCACCAAATTCTCGTGGTTGTCCCACATCCAAACAACTCGGGGTTTATAACTTTCTTTGTTTCAGCGAGTTCATCTACCCCGAACTAGTATCCGAGTTTTACACTCATCTCACCAGCTCCGAGGGTGTCCTAACCTCCGGGGTTTAGAACATCACAGTTCGTATAAACACCTCTCTTCTTCATTGTCTATTCAAGGTCACTTCTCTCTTCTTGAACAGCAATCCAATTCCTTTCATTGAGGTTGCTGACGACTTCTTTGAAAAGTATGTAAAAGAATTCCCTGGGTCATGCAAAAATTCCTCTGTGACTCGGTTGAAGTCGAAGCTCGTCTTCTATGTTTCTTGCTGATGAGAACTTTCTTCTCTCAGCACTCTAGTAAGAAGAACCCCAACTCCAAGCACCTCAAAGCTCTCTTTGACATTCTTGAAGGCTACGAAGTAGACCTCTTCCCCTCCATCATCGAGCAAATGGCGAGTTGTGCCAGCTCAACTCCAAAACAAGAAGAACACCCCTCTTCCTTTCGATGCTCTTTTTACCCTTGTATTTAAACAATTCAAAGTTCCTCTTCCCTCATATCTCGACCGTAGCTTCGAGGCTACCATAGTTGTAGGCAAAAAGGAACTTTAGGGAGTACGAGTACCGGAAACCGAACCTGGTGTCCGGGTTCATAACTCGGAGTTGAGGCCCTCTCGGACTCGAAAGAAACCCCCTTTCTCTTCTTGCCCCACCTGGTGGTGCTTCCACCTCAGGTGCCTCTAAATCTCTCTCTTCTATTTTGTCCTTCATCTTCATGGACAAAATCAACTCTGTGTCCTTGGAATTCAAGGACATACTCCGATCACTTAAGACTGTTTATCGGTCTATAACCATCAACCAAAAAACAGCCCAATCTCAAATCCGAGAGCAGCGAGAACCTACTTATTGAGATGAAGGCTCCGGTGAAGGAGCACAAGGAGCTGATAGAGCTCCTCCAAGAGAGATGGTCCAAGGTAGCTCAGGACCAAGGTAACTCCGACACATCCAAAGAGTCCTCAAGCCTCGCTAAGTCCTCCTCCGACGGAGGAGAAGAGAACGAAGAAGATCAAGAAGAGGCGAAGCCGAAGAGCCTCGCTGCTAAGGCAGCTCTTTCTGGCCAAGGGGAGGAACAAAAGGAACAACAAGGAGCATCGGCTGAGGGAACAAGTGCTCCTCAAGCTCAACTGGAAGTACTCGGCTCAAACAGTGAGTCCGAGTGAGTCGAAGACTCGGCTGCATAAGGACACTCGGCAGCGGGTCAACTCGAGCAATCCCCTCCAGCTGCCGAGCTACAAGAGGATGAACCTCTGGATCCCCTCGTTCCGGGTCAGCCACTCGGAGCCGAGCCTATGCCGGAGATCCCTGTCCTCCCTCTCGCCACGCTCAAGCACATCGTCATGATCATATCGGCACCGGCGCTCCGCTCGTCCTCCTTCTTCCACTCCGACAACTCCACCCCCTCTTAATTTCTTCTTCTTGTATTTACATTTTTTTCTTTTCTTTTGCCCAGACATCAAAATTGTATTTCTTGTGTTCTTTCCATTTTTTGTTTTTGCTGAAAGGCAAGGGGGAGAATAATTAGAAAATTTGTTGTCTTGTCTAGGGGAGCTTCTCTCTCTCACTCTGTACATATTTCTTTCAAATTTAATGAACTTATGAATTTTGTTCCAATTCGAGTACAATGATAAATGTAGGCATTTATGCGTTTTCCATCTAATATGTCTTATTGCTTAGCATCATTAACAATTATTGTTCTAGATCTCTTTCTTGCTCGATATCTATGAGAATTTAAGTTTCTTTTCCGAGCAAGACTATAGACTCAATATTTTATCACTAACAAAGTTTCCGCTTAAGTATGGAATGCCTTTCATGAAAAAGGGGAGATTGAAGACTCGGACTTTACATATCACCTTTCCGAGTTCTATCTAGGGAATCAAGTATAAGACTTTCTTACTTATAAAGTTTTGATTCCAAGTCATTCCCTGTGTCTTAGAAACTTTTCCGAGTGATATAGTATCTTCTCCGAGTGTTAAAGAATTTATCTTATGCATTTACACATGATTCCGAGTGACTTAGAAAGCACATCTGCACTCACCTTGTTTCACTCGGTTCCGAGTCAATCGATACTCGGATTTATTGCATGATTCAAATAGTATCTTTTCTGCGCTCGACTCTGGTATTTCGGTTCGAATTCATGCTCGGTCTAGATCAAGTTTATTTCCTCCGATATTCTTTAGTCAACTTGATTCTCTTTTAGATCGACTCATATGGAATTTTGAGTCTCATGAATATTAGACTCGGAAAATTCCATTCTTTTTCTAACTCGGATAATTAGTAAATTAATTATCTTAATTATTTCATTATTCGTGTCTAATCTTGGACCAAAGTATTTTATACTTTGAGAACCAAATTGATTTACTTTTGTAGGTGATTCAAACGAGGCTATCCTATATTTGAAATACAAAAGTAATCGGCTTCAAAACGTCAAATCACAAGCAGACAAGGCTTTTTCCACCTCCGACCTAGCCTCGGACAATCGTGTCGGGGTTGTCCGTTTCCGTAAATGGAAATCCGCAACGCTAAGCTCAACGGTGGTTTCCACCTTACTTTTGAAGACACCGCCGGTGGTTTTAGGCACTTCCAAGGAAGACAAGAGCCATTGCATAACGTTCACATATCAACGGATATTTTACGAGTGACTCGGAAAATCCTACCCAACGGTTATAAAGGAACTTCCGGTCGGAAGATGGACACAACGGCTAAGCTGCTTGGTCATCTATAAAATGAAGCCAACTCTCAAGACTTGAAGATTACCGAAACTATTGTTAATTCACACACTGATCAAAAGTCTTTGTATTCATTCTCAAGCTTCTACTTACAACTCCCACTCTGTAATTCATTATATTCTAAGTTGTAAGGTCTTGTGCTTAGTTACAAACACTCTCTTTCTTACACTCTAAGTAAGGTCCCTTGATTGAGTCTGTAAGGGTTAACTCAGCTTCAGTTGTCCCTAGCTGTAAGGGTTATCTCAGCTAGGAAGTACTAGATCGAGATAAGGGAATTTCGAGTCTAGGAAAACTTGTAAAGAGTTATCTAAGGGAGCAACTCGGGGTTCGGTCAGTCTATCGTATTTTGTGGACTCAAAATAGTGGATTTGACTTCGTGCTTGGATTAGCACAGTTCGTGGTTTTCTACCCCAGTTGGGTTTCCACGTACTTTCTGTGTCTTCACTTTCGAGTACATTCTAGACTCGGACGGACTCAAAGTTTTAACTTAATCCGCTTCTTTACTCTTCTCTATATTCCGAGTTCATACTTTTCGACTTCAATATAGACTCGGAATCCGCATCTATCTCGTGAAGGTTTGCTCGGGGAGAGTCCGAGTGACCCTAGAGGGGGTGAATAGGGTGATAGAAAATTCTTTTAGAAAATTCGCACTTTTGTGCAGAAATGTTGCAAAGACAGATTCCGAGTCTAAAGACAAAGTCGAAAAGATTGGACTCGGAATGTAATGAATCGAGTAAACACGTTCAGCAGGGCGATCCGAGTCTAGAATGAACTCGGAAATAGAACACGAGAGAATTTACGTGGAAACCCTCCTGGGCGAGAAAACCACGGCCCGTGTCAATCCGGACACGAAGTCAAATCCACTATTTTGAGTCCACAAAATACCGTGAACTTGACGTAACCCGAGTTGCTCCCTTAGACAACTCTATACAAGTTTTCCTAGACTCGAAATTCCCTTATCTCGATCTAGTACTTCCTAGCTGAGATAACCCTTACAGCTAGGGACAACTAAGCTGAGTTAACCCTTACAGCTTAGTCAAGGGACCTTACAAAGAATGTAAGAAGTGTTTGTAACGAAGTACAAGACCTTACAACTCGTAAAGTAATGAATTACGAGTGGGAGTTGTAAGTTGAAGATTGAGAGTAAATACAATGACTTCTATCAAGTAAGTGTATAGACAATATGCTCGGCAACCTTCAAGTCTTGTGAAGTGGCTTCCATTTATAGATGACCAGGCAGAGTAGCCGTTATCTTCATCTCGCCGACCGAGAGTCCTCTGTGACCGTTGTGAAAGGCTTTCCGAGTCACTCGAAAGTATCCGTTGAAATATGGACGTTGGACAATCGGTTTAACTCTCTTGGAAGTCCCAAAACCATCGGTTGTGTCTTGAAAAATGAGGTGGAAACCACCGTTAGGTTTGGCGTTCCAGTTTTCCGGATATGGAAGCGCATGCGCTTCGGCACAATCTTCCGGGACTAGAGCAGGGAAGGTGAAAAGCCATATCTCGTCGGTGATTTGACATTCTCAAGCCGGCTACTTTTGTAGTTTGAAAAGATATCCTCGATTGAATAACCTACAAAAGTAAAAACACCTTCGGTTCTCAAAGTATAAAATACTTTGGTCCAAGGTTAGACACGTATAATAAAATAATTATGAAAAATTACGTAATTGATTATCTCGAGTCGAAGAGAAATGGAATTTTCGAGTCTAATATCCATGATACTCGGAATTCCATAATACTTAGTCTTAAGCAAAGAATCAAGTTCTATTAACAAATATCGAGTGGGAAACACTTGATGTAGACTAAGCATGAAAAGAGCTACGAATGCCGACTTTGCAAACAATAGAGTAGATAATCACAAGTCGATTCTCGAGTGAGAGTGGACTCGGAATAAAGAACAAGTTTTCCGAGTTGCTAACCGAAAAGCGATTAAAGAGATATGTGAAGGCCGAATCGCATAGAAAAGATACTTTTTAACTCAAGTAAGTTTCTAAGACACAGAGAATGCCTTGGAATCAAAACTCTATATGAATGACATCGTTATACCCGATTCCCTTTGCATGACTCGAAAGATATAGAGCAGATGTCTCGAGTCTTCAATCTCCCCTTTTTGATGAAAGGCATTCCATACTTAAACGTAAACTTTGTTAGAGGAAAAATAGAATGATTCTGAGTAGTTTGAGTAAAAGTAAGGCATATTGAATAGATCGAGCAATATACAATATATCGAGCAAATTAAAGTATGCTTGAACTCATTAACTCGTAAAAGAAAGAACTCGAAATTAATAATGAAATGCATCAATTTATTAAAAGAAATTACAAGGGCGGAAAGAACTCCCCTAGACAAGACAACCAGTTTCGACTACATTTTCTCCCCTTGCCTTTCAAAGAAAAACAAGAAACAAACAGAAGGGAGAAAAGTACAAGTAATACACATAAGTTGTCCGGACAAAAAGAAAATTTTGAAACAGAAATTCTGGAGACACCGAGGAATCGTGACTCGAGTGCATGGCTCCAACTAGGAGGGAGGGGATTTCGAGTGGAGGCGGAGGTGCGCCGCGCCGATAAGATCTTGACGATGTGCTTGAGCGCGGCGAAGGGAGAACCGGAACAATTCGTAGGGGCTCAGCTCCGAGTGGCCGACCCGGAGAAAGTGGATCGAGGGTTCTTCCCTTGGGACCTCGGGGCTGGAGGGGCTGCTCCGGCCGACTCGCCGGAGGAGCGAGATCTTCGACCCACTCGGACTCGTCGTCCGAGCCGAGTACAGCAATTTGAGCTTGGGGAGCAGTGCTGTCCCTCGGCAGCTGCCACGGCCTCTTCTTCCCTTGGCCCGGAAGGGGCCGCCTCGCCCGCAGTTCCTCGGCGTCCTCCGCCGCATCCGTAGCTTCTTCCTCTCGCTTCCTCTGCTTCCTCGCTGTCCGAGGAGGAGGTCGAGCTCGGGCTCGAAGACGCCTCGGATGTGTCTCGAGTCATCCGGGTCCCGAGCCGCCTTGGACCGCTCTCTCTCGAGGAGCTTAGCCAGCTCCTTCTGCTCCTTAACCAGCTCTCTCATCTCAAGAACAAGAGACTCGTTGCTCTCGGATTTGGGACTCGACCGGTCTTTTGGTTGATGGTCGACCTTGAAGAACAGACTTGAAACCCCGAGCATGTCTCCGAATTCGAAGACACAGAGGTGATCTTGTCCATGAAGACAGGGGACAAGAGGGCGGAGAGAGTTTTGGAAGCACCTGGAGGTGGAGGCACCACCAGGTGAAGACGGAAGAGGGAGAGGGGTTGATTTCCGAGTCCGAGGTGGAGAAGGAGGCCTCGGCTCCGAGTTGTGAACCCGCACACCGGGGTTAGTTTCCCGGTATCCGTATCCTCGGAGTTCCTTCTTGCCGACCACAATGGCCGCCTCGGACACCGCGTTAGGGTCGAGGGAAGAGGAACTTGGAATTGTTTGAAGACAAGGGTGAGAAGAGCACCGAAAGGAAGGGAGGTGTTCTTCTTGGTTTGAAGTTGAGCTGGCACAGCGGCCATCCGCTCAATGATGGAGGGGAAGAGGTCGACTTCGTATCCCTCCGGGATATCGAAGAGGGCTTTGAGGTGCTTGGAGTTGGGGTTCTCCTTGCTAGAATGCTCGTGAGAAGAAGGTTCTCATCAGCAGGAAACACGAAGCCCGGCTTCGACTTCAACCGAGTCACGTAAAAGTTCTTTCGGACCCGGGGAATTCTTTGGCATACTTTTCAAAGAAGTCGTCGGCGACTTCGATGAAAGGGATAGGGTTGCTGTTCAAGAAGAGAGAAGAGACTTTGAACAGGACGGTGAAGGAGAGAGGTGTTGATACTGAACGGTAATGTTCTGGACCCGAGAGGTTAGAACATTTTCAGAGTGAGAGAGGTGAGTATAAACCTCATAAACGAGTTCGGGATAGATGAACTCGCTGAAACACAAGAAATGGTAGACTCCGGTGGTTTGAAATCTGCGGTTAAGATCCGATCGCAGCGCTCGAGAAAGAGAGAGAAAAAGAGTTTGAAATTATAATCCGAAACTCTCCACTGTTCTAGAGATAGCTTCAGAAAATTTGATGTCCAATTTTCTCTTACGTCCGAGTTTGACTCGTAAAAGTTTCGAGTGACTCGAAACACAGTAAATAACTATCAGCCCAAGTATCACATGATCAATCGAACTAATGGCTATTGACAACGAAAGCACATAGCACGTAAATATTCAAGAGTCACAACACAAAACTAAGCATTTAACATACCAAGCTCATTCCGAATAAAATGCAATTGATCTTCACTAAGAGGCTTAGTAAAGATATCAGCTAATTGAAGATTAGTAGGAATGAATTCAAGTGTAATGTCACCCTTTTCCGAGTGATCGCGTAAGAAATGATACCCGACTTCAATATGCTTTGTTTTTGAGTGCCGGACAGATTCTTAGTGATACCGATTGCGCTTTGATTGTCACACTTGATTGGGACAGAGTTGAGAGTTAGTCCAAGATCCTTCAAGTGTTGTTTTATCCAGAGAATCCGAGCGCAACAAGCTCCAGCGGCAATATATTCAGCTTCGCAGCTGATAGAGCTACCGAGTTTTGCTTCTTTGAGTGCCGGGATATTAGGGATTGACCTGTAAACCGGCAAGCTCCGGACGTGCTCTTTCGATCAACTTTGTATCCTGCGTAGTCCGCGTCTCGAGTACCCGGCCGACTCGCTCCGAGTCTCCGGAGTACCACAGTCCTAGACTCCGAGTGCCCGAAAGATATCTCGAATATTCTCTTCACCGCAAGTGAGATGTGATTCTTTTGGATTAGCTTGAAATCGTGCGCATAAGCAAACACCGAACATTATGTCCGGTCCGCTCGAAGTAAGATATAGCAGTGATCCAATCATACCTCGATATAGTTTCGATCTACCGATTTACTCGTTTCATCTGAGTCGAGTTTTATACTCGTCGCTCATAGGAGTAGATGCGTGCTTTGCATCTTGAAGTTTGTATTTCTTCAGCAGTTCCTTGGTGTACTTTGATTGATGGACAAAGATTCCATCTTTGTCTTGTTTGATTTGCAGCCCAAGGAAGAAATTGAGTTCTCCCATCATACTCATTTGGAACTCTTGGCTCATCAACTCGGAAAATTCTCGGCACGTAAATTCATTAGTAGCACCGAAAATAATATCATCAACATATATTTGAACAATGAGAAAATCTTTCCCTTTGGTCTTTATGAATAGGGTCTTGTCGATCCGACCTCTTTTAAAATCATTTTGAACCAGAAGTCTGCTCGCTCTTTCGTACCAAGCTCTAGGGGCTTGCTTAAGACCATAGAGAGCCTTTTGAAGTTTGAAAACATGATTTGGAAATTCCGAGTTTTCAAAACCAGGAGGTCGCTCGACATAGACCTCTTCTTCAATAAAACCATTGAGAAAGGCACACTTAACATCCATTTGATATAATTTAATATGCATGCAGGATGCAAATGCCAACAAGTATTCTAATGGCTTCAATTCTAGCTACTCGGTGCAAAGGTTTCCCCACAATCAATTCCTTCCTCTTGATTGTAACCCCGAGCTACAAGTCTAGCCTTGTTTCGACTACTACTCCACCCTCATCCAGCTTTGTTTTTGAAAACCCATTTGGTTCCTATAACTCGGGTGGTCGAAGGTCGGTTGGTCGAGTCCGGACTTGGTTTCTCTCGAATTGATTCAACTCTTCTTGCATGGCCTCTACCCATTCGGGTTCATTAAGGGCTTCTAGTGCATTTTTGGGTTCAGTTAGAGAAATGAATGCAGTGAATGCACATAGATTATGAAGAGAAGAACGAGTTCTTACCCCACCGTTGATATCGAAATAATGTTTTCTTGGGGATGACTCGGAAGTAAATTTGAATGCTTTACCAGCTTCTTTGATTCACCAGGTTTGTTGGTTGAATTGCTTGATCTTCGAAGCTTGCTCTAAGTGATCTTCTTCATTGACTTGCTCGTTCGAGCGACCTCTAGAGTTGTCTCATTCTCGAGCTTCCTCGTTCCGAGTGGTCTCCTTCCGAGTCTTTATAGACTCATCTTCGTCATCATCCTTTCGAGCTTCAGCTTCCGAGTATGAAGATTCACTTGGTTTTCCCCTGTTCAAGCTCATCAAACACTACGTGGATACTTTCTTCCACTTTGTTAGTTCTCTTGTTGAATATACGATAAGCTTTGCTATGAGAAGAATAACCTAGAAAAATTCCTTCGTCTCGACCGAGCATCAAACTTGGTCGATGATCCTTACCGTTGTTGTGGACAAAGCACTTACATCCGAAAGATCTCGAAATAGGAAATATTTGGCTTCCTTCCTTTGTAGAGCTCATAAGGTGTTTTCTTCGTAATGGGTCTCGATGAGGCATCGATTGAGAGTGTAGTTGGCCGTGTTTATCGCCTCTCGCCCGTAAATAGTAAGGCAAGTTGTGTTCAATCATCATCGTCCTTGCTATTTCTTCAAGGGTTCTGTTCTTTCTCTCAACTACTCCATTCTCGCCGAGGAGTTCTGGGTGCCGAGAAGTTATGAGAAATTCCGTTCTTGTCACAAAACTCGAGAATTCCGAGTAATCGAACTCCCTTCCATGGTCGGCTCGAATCTTTTGAATCCGAGTCCGAGACTCAACTTGAATCTTTCTACGGAGCTTGCGTAACTCCTTAAAGGCCTCATTCTTATGCTTCGTAAAACACACCCATGTAAATCTTGAAAAGTCATCAATAATAACAAGTATGTAAGATTTACCTCCGAGACTCTTCACAGGATTTCACCACATAAGTCCATGTGTAGTAATTCAAGCACGTTGGATGTGGAAACTGTCTTCAGAGATTTGAATGAAGACTCGACTTGTTTCCTCTGGTGCATGCTTCACATACTTTATCCTTCTCAAACGCACAGCTTAGGTAATCCTCTAACCGTACCAAGAGATGCAAGCTTTTTGATAGTATGCATGCTAATATGACCTAATCTACGATGCCAAGTCCAAGAATCATCTTGAAGATATGCTTTTAAACATGATAAGTTCTGACTTGGGTCGAGAGAGGGATGATGTAGGTATTACTCGATCTCTTACCCGAGAGCTTTACCTCTTTGGTGGTCTCATCTCGTGATGTAGCACTTGGATTGAGTGAATTTTACCTCTTGACCTTTGTCACAAAGCCGGGAGATGCTAAGTAAGTTGTACTTAAGTCCTTTGACAAGGTAGACTGGGCTCACCAGATTGTTTCCATTACCAATCTTCCCAATGCCCACTATCTTGCCCTTGCCGTCATCACCAAAGGTCACCTTTCCTCCTTTATATGACTCCAGCTCAGAAAAGAGTCCTTGGTCACCCGACATATGTCGAGAACATCCGCCGTCCAGGTACCAGTGTCCTTTGATCTTTTCGAGTGACTCCGCAAAACAGAGAGAATCTAACCCTTCTCACTTCCTCTAACGAACCCAAGAACATTCCTTACCGTGGTCCTTTCTCGAGGAAGAAGGTGCTTCGGAACCCGCACTTGAATAACTTTGGGTTTAGTCTCGATTCTCGAGTCTTCCTCTCGGAGAACCGAGTCCGTGTCTCTTTCCTTTTAAAAACCTTTCCTTTTAAAACAGGAGAAAAGGGTTTTCTTTTGTAAATAGGTCTCGGGTTTAGTCCTCCTTTCATTTCTGTGAATGGGACCTTGCTCAGCCTTTTTGAACTTAACAGCTTCGGAATCTTTTTGAACAATTCCGAGTAAGAATTAGATTCTTCCTCCTTGTTGAAACCAAGACCTTCTTTTCGAAATGAGACACATTGTGATCCTAAGAGCATATCAAGGTTCTTCCGTCCTTGAGAAAACTTTAAAACCAGATCTCGAGACTCAATGAGCTTCGTTTCGCTTGCTCATTTTCTTTCCCGAGTAACTCGGACTCGGCCTCATTAGTTTGAGCACTTGTCTTGAGTTCTCTCGAGTGTGAGTCTCAGCTTTTCCAATTCGTTTTTTAAAAAGGTGCTCTCGTAAGTGATTGACTCAAGTTGTTCCTTGAAATGAGAAGAATCGAATTGGACTTTTCTTCCAAAGTGAAGATGTACTTAGCTAAATCAACTTTGGAAAATTTGAGGAAGTAGTTTATTACCTCTTGAGGATCAGCTTCCTCGTTGTCCGAGTCCGAGTCCGACTCTCTTTCAGCCTTCCGAGTCGAAATTGCCATCGGACACTTCGAGTCATCCGAGTCTTCGTCGTCTTCGCATGAGTCCTCGTCACTCCATGTTGCCATCATGGCCTTTTTCTTCTTCCTCGTCCCTTCTTCGTTTTGGACAGTCCTTGACTATGTGGTCTTTGCCGCCACATTCAAAACATCCGGAATTCTTAGACAAGGATAACTTTGAGGGTGAAGAAAACTTACCTTTTCTCGTCTCTCTTGTCCTTTTTGTAGAATTCTTCTTTTGGCCTTTTATCCCATCTTTTGTGCTTCATCATTCTCTTGAAGCCTCTTGCAATGAGTGCCATGGGATCATCTTCCGAGTCGAGGAGCTTGGACTTGCTTCTTTGGATTCTCGAGGCTTTAAGCGCGATGTTCCTTTTGGAAGTACCCTCAGCATCTTCTTCTTCCGGATGTATCTCATGAGTCGAAGCTTTCCAATGAGCTCGTCTCGGCTTCAAGAGTGAGAGGTTCTGAGCCTCTTCTATGGCAGCTTACCTTAGGACCCCATCGTTTCTTGGGTAGGCTTCGAGAATTTTCCGGCACATTTCTTCATGGGAGATTTTCTTTCCCAAGGATTTGAGATTGTTGGTGATCTCAAGTGAAGCGTATGAACATCTCGAGTAATGTTCTCTTCTCGGCTCCATTTTGAAAAGCTCATATTTGTGAAGATACCGGCCGATCTTCGCTTGTCTCACCCGACTTGTACCTTCGTAGGTGTTGACCGGAGTGTCCCACACCTCTTTAGCGAGTCACGAGCAGAGACTCGATTATATTCTTCCGAGCTTATGGCGCACATGAGGATGTTCATGGCTTTGAAGTTCTTTCGAACTTCTCTGCTTCGCCGGCGTGAACTCAGCCTTTGTCTTTGGAAGGATTCTGAATTCATCTCGTCTTCGTTGGAATGTAGTTTCCTTGTTGTATGATTTCCCATACTTCTTCATCGTGATCCATAAGGAAACATTCCATAAGCTTCTTCCAAAGGACCGAAATTTGAACCTTTGAATTTTGGTGGCCTCGTTGGAAGATCTACCTTCGTCGAACTCTCCGGTGTTCTCGAGCCATCCGATCTTTAAACCTTTGGACTGTTAGATCCTTTCTGAAAGGCTAGGCTCGATACCAATTGAAGGTTTGCTCTGGGAGAGTCTCGAGTCACCCTAGAGGGGGTGAATAGGGTGATAGAAAATTCTTTTAGAAAATTCGCACTTTTGTGCGAGAAATGTTGCAAAGACAGATTCCGAGTCTAAAGACAAAGTCGAAAAGATTGGACTCGTAATGTAATGAATCGAAGTAAACACGTTCAGCAAGGCCGTCTCGAGTCTAGAATGAACTCGTAAATAGAACACAGAGAATTTACGTGGAAACCCTCCCGGGCAGTAAAACCACGGCCCGTGTCAATCCAGACACGAAGTCAAATCCACTATTTTGAGTCCACAAAATACCGTGAACTTGACGTAACCCGAGTTGCTCCCTTAGACAACTCTATACAAGTTTTCCTAGACTCGAAATTCCCTTATCTCGATCTAGTACTTCCTAGCCGAGATAACCCTTACAGCTAGGGACAACTAAGCCGAGTTAACCCTTACAGCCTTAGTCAAGGGACCTTACAAAGAATGTAAGAAGTGTTTGTAACGAAGTACAAGACCTTACAACTCGTAAAGTAATGAATTACAGAGTGGGAGTTGTAAGTTGAAGATTGAGAGTAAATACAATGACTTCTATCAAGTAAGTGTATAGACAATATGCTCGGCAACCTTCAAGTCTTGTGAAGTGGCTTCCATTTATAGATGACCAGCAGAGTAGCCGTTATCTTCATCTCGCCGACCGAGAGTCCTCTCGTGACCGTTGTGAAAGGCTTTCCGAGTCACTCGAAAGTATCCGTTGAAATATGGACGTTGGACAACGGTTTAACTCTCTTGGAAGTCCCAAAACCATCGGTTGTGTCTTGAAAAATGAGGTGGAAACCACCGTTAGGCTTGGCGTTCCAGCTTTTCCGGATATGGAAGCGCATGCCTTCGACACAATCTTCTCGGGACTAGAGCAGGGAAGGTGAAAAGCCATATCTCGCTGGTGATTTGACGTTCCGAAGCCGGCTACTTTTGTAGTTTGAAAAGATATCCTCGATTGAATAACCTACAAAAGTAAAAACACCATCTGGTTCTCAAAGTATAAAATACTTTGGTCCAAGGTTAGACACGTATAATAAAATAATTATGAAAATTACGTAATTGATTATTCGAGTCGAAGAGAAATGGAATTTTCCGAGTCTAATATCCATGATACTCAGAATTCCATAATACTTAGTCTTAAGCAAAGAATCAAGTTCTATTAACAAATATCGAGTGGGAAACACTTGATGTAGACTAAGCATGAAAAGAGCTACGAATGCCGACTTTGCAAACAATAGAGTAGATAATCATAAGTCGATTCTCGAGTGAGAGTGGACTCGGAATAAAGAACAAGTTTTCCGAGTTGCTAACCGAAAAGCGATTAAAGAGATATGTGAAGGCCGAATCGCATAGAAAAGATACTTTTTAACTCAAGTAAGTTTCTAAGACACAGAGAATGCCTTGGAATCAAAACTCTATATGAATGACATCGTTATACCCGATTCCCTTTGCATGACTCGGAAAGATATAGAGCAGTGTCTCGAGTCTTCAATCCGCACTTTTTCAAAAGAGTTTGATTTGAAGAAAAATCTTCCACCACCCTATTCACCCCCTCTAGGGTGACTTAGTCTCTCCCCGAGCAAACCTTCAATTGGTATCATAGCCTAGCCTTTCGTAAAAGGATCTAACCATCCAAAGGTGTAAAGATCAAATGGCTCAAAACAATGGAGAGTTCGATGAAGGGAGATCTTCCAGCAGACCACCAAAGTTCAAAGGATCCAACCTCGTGCACTGGGAGAAACTCATGGAATGTTTCCTCCTGGATCATGATGAAGATGTTTGGAACATCATACAACAAGGAAACTACACTCCCATGAAGACTCGTAGAAACAAAACTCGTGCCCAAGATGAAGGTAGAGGTCACGAGTGATGAAGTTGAAAAGTTCGTAAAGAACTTCAAGGCTATGAACATTCTTATGTGCGCCATCAGCTCGGAAGAATACAACCGAGTGTCCGCTCGTGACACGGCCAAAGAAGTGTGGGACACACTCGCTCAACACTTATGAAGGTACAAGCTAGGTCAAACAAGTGAAGATAAGGCAATATCTTCACAAATATGAGCTATTCAAGATGGAACTAGAAGAAAACATCACTCGGATGTTTATTCGATTTACAAAGATTACCAATAATCTCAAATCTCTGGGTAAAAAGATGTCCCATGAAGAAATGTGCGAAAGATACTCGAAGTCTACCCAAGAAAAGATGGGGTCCCAAGGTGACAACCATAGAGGAGGCTCGAACTTATCTCTACTAAAGCAAGACGAACTCATTGGGAAACTTCTCACTCATGAGATTCACCTGGATGAGGAGGATGCAGAGGTCAGCACCAAAAAGAACATTGCGCCGAAAGCCTCGTAAACCAGGGAAGAAGATCCGAGTTCCTCTCACTCGAAGAGGATCCTAGGTACTAATTACTAGAGGCTTCAAGAGAATGATGAAGCACAAGAGATGGGACAAGAAGCCAAAAGAAGAGTTCTATAAGAAAGACAAGAAGGATAGGAAAGGTAAATACTCTTCTCCTTCAAAGTTATCTTCGACTAAGAACTCGGATGCTTTGAATGTGGCAGCAAGGAACATATAGTCAAAGACTCGTCCAAAGAGAAAACGGGACAGAAAGAATAAAAAGGCTATGATGGCCACATGGAGTGACGAGGACTCATTTGAAGATGACGAGGACTCGGATGACTCAAAGTGTCCGATGGCACTTTCGACTCGAAGCGTAGCGAGTCGGACTTAGATCAATCGGACAATGAGGAATCTAATCCTCAAGAGGTAATTGAGTACTTTCTTAAACTCTCCAAAGTTGATTCGGCCAAGTATATTTTCACTTTGGAAGAAAAGTCCAATTCGATTCCTCTCACTTTAAAGAATAACTTGAGTCAATTTCCTCTCGAGAGCTTTTCTTTAAAAATGAGTTGGAAAACCGAGACTCACACTCGGAGAACTCAAGACTAGTGCTCAAATCAATGAGACCGAGTCTGAGTTACTCGAAGAGAATATGAGTAGCTAAAGCAAAAGCTCAACGAGTCTCAAGATCTTGTTTTAAAGTTTACTCAAGGTCGAAAAACCTTGACATGCTCTTGGGATCTCAATGTGTCTCCTTCAGAAAGGAAGGTCTTGGTTTTAACAAAGAGGAGGAATCCAATTCCTACTTAGAGCTTTTCAAAAGGATTCCGTAACTATAAAGTTCAGGAAAGCCGAGCACAGTCCCACTCATAAGAATGAAAGAAGGACTTAGCCTAGACCAGCTTTTAGGAGAAAACCATCTCCATCATTTTCAAAAGGAAAAACCATTCAAAAGAAAGAGGCACGGACTCAGCTTCTCTAAACGAAAGACTCGGAATTAGACTAAACCCAAAGTCATTCAAATCGGGTTTCGGAAAACCTTCTTCCTCGTAAAAGGACCACAAGTAAAGAGTGTTACTGGGTTCATTAGAGGAAGTGAGAAGGGTTAGATTGTCTCTGTTTGCAGTGCTACTCGTAAGAGATCGAAAGGACACCGATATCTTGATAGTGGATGCTCACGCCATATGTCGGGAGACTCGGGACTCTTTTTTGAGTTAGAAGAGCATAAAGGAGGAAAAGTAACTTTTGAAGATGATAGCAAAGGCAAGATAATTGGGATTGGCAAGATTGGAAAGGGAAGCAATCTAGTCAGCCCAGTTTACCTTGTCAAAGGATTAAAGCATCATCTACCTTACTATTTCTGGGCCGAGGCAGTCAATATAGCCAACTACACCTTCAACAGATGCCTCATCGGACCCATACTCGAAGAAAACACCATATGAGCTCTACAAAGGGAAGAAACCCAATATTTCCTACTTCAAACCCTTTGGATGCAAATGTGTTGTTCATAACAATGGTAAGGATCACCTAACCAAGTTTGATGCTCGGTCGGATGAAGGTATTTTTCTAGGTTATTCATCTCATAGTAAAGCCTATCGCATTTTCAATAAGAGAACTAACAAAGTGGAAGAAAGCATTCACGTTGTGTTTGATGAGATTGAACAGGAAAACCCAGTGAATCATCATTCTCAAATTTGAAGCTCAGCAGAGATGATGACCTTGACAAAAGCGAGCTAGTCAGGAATCAGACCCAACCAACTCAGAATGAAGTCACTCGTAATGAAGTGACTCGGAATGAGACAACTCAAGAGGCGACTCGGAATCTTGAAGAACAATATGATGAACAAGATCACTCGGAACAAGCTTCGAAGATCAAGCGATTCGATCTACAAATCTAGTGAATCGGAGAACAGGTAAAGCATTCAAGTATGCTTCTACTCATCCTCTATAAAACATATTATCTAATATCAACAGTGGGGTAAGAACTCGTTCCTCTCTTCGTAATCTATGTGCATTCACTACATTCATTTCATTAATCGAACCCAAAAACGCACTAGAGGCCGTAAATGAACCTGAATGGGTAGAGGCCATGCAAGAGGAACTCAATCAATTTGACAGAAACCAAGTTCGGACTCCGACCAAACAACCTTCCGACCATCCAGTCATAGGAACCAAATGGGTTTTCAAGAACAAACTGGATGAAGGTGGGTTGGTAGTCGAAACAAGGCTAGACTTGTGGCTCAAGGTTACAATCAAGAAGAAGGGATTGATTGTGGGGAAACCTTTGCACCTATTGCCGAATTGAAGCCATTAGAATCCTGTTGGCATTTGCATCTAGCATGAATATCAAATTATATCAAATGGATGTTAAGTGTGCATTTCTCAATGGTTTTATTGAAGAGAAAGTCTATGTCGAGCAGACCTCCTGGTTTTGAAAACTCAAAATTTCCAAATTATGTTTTCAAACTTCAAAAAGCTCTTTATGGTCTTAAATAAGCTCCTAGAGCTTCGTACGAAAGATTAAGCAATTTCTTGGTTCAAAATGATTTTAGAAGAGGTCAAATCGACAAGACTTTCTTCATAAAAACCAAGGGGAAAGATTTCCTTATTGTTCGGATTTACGTTGATGATATAATTTTTGGAGCTACTAATGAAATTCTCGTGCCGAGACTTTTCCGAGTTAATGAGTCGGAATTTCAAATGAGTATGATGGGAAAACTCAATTTATTCCTTGGTTTACAAATCAAGCAAGACAAAGATGGAATCTATGTCCATCAATCAAAGTACACCAAGGAGCTGCTGAAAAATATAATCTCCAAGATGCAAAGCACGCAGCTACACCTAGGAGTAGCAAGTATAAGACTTGACTCGGACGAGAAAGGTAAAGCAATAGATCGAAACTCTATCGAGGTATGATTGGATCTTTGTTGTATCTTACTTCAAGTCGACCATACATAATGCTTAGTGTCTGTCTATGTGCAAGATTTCAAGCTAATCCAAAAGAATCACATCTCACTGCGGTGAAGAGAATATTTAGATATCTTGCAAGAACTCGAATTTAGGTCTCGTGGTACTCAAGAGACTCGGAACCGACTCTCACCTGGATACTCGGATGCCGATTACGCTGGACACAAAGTTGATAGAAAGAGCACTTCAGGAGCTGGCCAATTTCGGGTCAATCCCTAATATCATGGCACTCAAAGAAGCAAAACTCGGTGGCTCTATCAACTGCCGAGGCTAAGTATATTGTAGCTGGAGCATGCTATGCTCAAATTTTATGGATAAAGCAACACTTGAGAGATCTTGGACTTACTTTCAAATCAATTCCAATCAAGTGCGACAATCGAGTGCAATTAGCATCACTAAAAATCTAGTTCAGACATTCCATGACAAAACATATTGAGGTCGGTATCATTTCTTAAGAGACCATTCCGAGAAAGGTGATATCGAACTTGAATTCATTCCTACTAATCTTCAATTAGCTGATATCTTTACTAAGCCTCTTGGTGACGATCAGTTTTGCTTTATTAGGAATGAGCTTGGTATGTTAAATGCATAATTATGTGGTTTCTATGTGAAAATTTCTTTGCATGATTCTCGTGTTGAGTGTTTAGAATTCCTTAGTAACCATCAGTTCAGTTGACTTAGTGATACTCGAGCTGGTAGTTATTTTTTCTTCCAGTTTCGAGTCACTTAGAAACCGAGATGAGTCGGACTCGGACATTGAGAAAAATGGGCATCAATCTTCCGAAATCATCTCTAGATAGATGGAGAATTTCGGAATTTGTTTTCAAAATTTTTCTCTTTCTATTTCTCTCTCATGCGCTATGATCGGACAACTAGCCGTTGGAAGAAAAACCGCTAGAATTCTAACCATTGAGAAGAGAACCGTTACACCGGTCCGAGGTGACCGTTGAGGAAGCTGAGTCAGAACGGATATTGAAGGACGATTATTTTTTCTATAAATAGCTTCTACTCTCCTTCATTTCTCTACTTTACCTCTTACGCAATCTCTCTCTCTCTCTCTCTCTCTCTCTCAAACTCAACTCTTCGTGAACAAGCTCTCCGTACTATAAGTAACTCCAAGTACTTTCAAGCTTCATAAAGATCATCTCAAGTAAGCTCAGCTACTCTCAACTTGTTCTTCTACTTTTTTTACTTTCTACGAGTTCTTCTGTTCTCATTCTTCTCTAGCTTTTCTACTCTCTCTTTTCTCTTAAAAATGACTAAAAGAGGTTCTCACCTCGACTTTCTTGGCTCTGCCACAAAGAAACCCCGAACCAAAAGCCAAGAAGGCCCTTCATCTTCTAAGCCTATTGTCACCCAAAGCATCTTGCGTTGGATGATAAGTTCTTCCCAACCACCAAATTCTCGTGGTTGTCCCACATCCAAACAAGCTGGGGTTTATAACTTTCTTTGTTTCAGCGAGTTCATCTACCCCGAACTAGTATCCGAGTTTTACACTCATCTCACCAGCTCCGAGGGTGTCCTAACCTCCGGGGTTTAGAACATCACAGTTCGTATAAACACCTCTCTTCTTCATTGTCTATTCAAGGTCACTTCTCTCTTCTTGAACAGCAATCCAATTCCTTTCATTGAGGTTGCTGACGACTTCTTTGAAAAGTATGTAAAAGAATTCCCGGGTCACGCAAAAATTCCTCTCGTGACTCGGTTGAAGTCGAAGCTCGTCTTCTATGTTTCTTGCTGATGAGAACTTTCTTCTCTCAAGCACTCTACTAAGAAGAACCCCAACTCCAAGCACCTCAAAGCTCTCTTTGACATTCTTGAAGGCTACGAAGTAGACCTCTTCCCCTCCATCATCGAGCAAATGGCAGTTGTGCCAGCTCAACTCCAAAACAAGAAGAACACCCCTCTTCCTTTCGGTGCTCTTTTTACCCTTGTATTTAAACAATTCAAAGTTCCTCTTCCCTCATATCTCGACCGTAGCTTCGAGGCTACCATAGTTGTAGGCAAAAAGGAACTTTAGGGGTACGAGTACCGGAAACCGAACCCGGTGTCCGGGTTCATAACTCGAAGTTGAGGCCCTCTCGGACTCGAAAGAAACCCCCTTTCTCTTCTTGCCCCACCTGGTGGTGCTTCCACCTCAGGTGCCTCTAAATCTCTCTCTTCTATTTTGTCCTTCATCTTCATGGACAAAATCAACTCTGTGTCCTTGGAATTCAAGGACATACTCCGATCACTTAAGATCTGTTTATCGATCTATGACCATCAACCAAAAACAGCCCAATCTCAAATCCGAGAGCAAGCAGAACCTACTTATTGAGATGAAGGCTCCGGTGAAGGAGCACAAGGAGCTGATAGAGCTCCTCCAGGAGAGATGGTCCAAGGTAGCTCAGGACCAAGGTAACTCCGACACATCCAAAGAGTCCTCGAGCCTCGCTAAGTCCTCCTCCGACGAGAGGAGAAGAGAACGAAGAAGATCAAGAAGAGGCGGAAGCCGAAGAGCTCGCTGCTAAGGCAGCTCTTTCCGGCCAAGGGGAGGAACAAAAGGAACAACATGTAACAACCCGATCCTAAATCACAATTATTTATTTTAAATTACACTATTTATTTTATTAATTACACTATTTATATAATTGAGCGCGTGCACTTCAATTCGATATCTTATATTTAAACTATTTTTATCTCGTATGTTATGCAGCTAAGGCGAGAAGTGGCCCCAATAAAAATCTCATAATAAGATTTTAATTTGTGTACATCATTATTAAAAACAAACAAAATTAAAAGTAACAATAAAAGAAAACAAAATAAATAAAATAAACAAATAAAAATAAAACTTTCAGATTTTTTTGAAAGAAAAATCCAGAAATGGATTTTTCCGGAATTTTGGGGAAAAAAAAAAAAAGAAAGAAAGAGGCGGTTAAGATCAAATTAAATGGGCAATGCAATTTCAATTTCCCTGCTCCTTCCTCCTCTCGCTCTTCCCGTCTCTGCCCCTTCCTTCCTCCCCTGCTTCCTCTTCCTCGCGGCAGCTTCTCCGGCCAGCACGGCGAGCGACGCCGGCGGGAAACCGGCGCCGGTCGTCCCCGTCCCTCTCTCGTCTCGCTACCTCCCTCTCTCGCTGCCGTGTTCTCGCTGCCCCGCACCGCGGTTCCTCTGCCGCGGCCACCTAGCAGCCAACCCCAGCAGCAGCAGCCGCCGGAGCAGTCGCCGGCGTTGCCCGGTTGCCGCCGATACAGCCACCGCGCCACCACCCCTGTTCGCCCTTCTTGAATCCTCCTCTCCGAATTTGAAGGTAAAATACTAAACCCTAAATTATCAAGTTCCTTATTTATTTAAGCAGTTATAATTGTGAAATTGAGTTATTTGATTTATAAATATGTTTGTGGAGTAAAGTTAAAGATTAAGTTGGGAGAATTCGAATTGGTGCGGAGGATTTAGGATTCGTGTTTTGGTGAATTGATTGTACGAATGTGATTCCTTTGGGGAAATTATGAACTAGTGAATGAGATTGAGGATGCTTTGTTATCGAATTGAACAATTTGGTAGAATTGTTACATTTTGTAAATAGCTAGAATTGAACACAAAGGAAGAGAAAAATAGGCGGGGAGGATGAAGTCGATAACGAGATGGTGTAAGAGGCATGGGGGACATTTGAACATTTGGTATGCTTAATTGGGATGTGAATACGAGTTTTGTCGAGGAAATAACGCTTAGGCACTTAAATTGGTGTATATGTATGAGTTTTGGGCAATTCGGCAAAATTGTGAAACCTTCCGATGGAAGGGCATTTGATGAGTTAATTAATTATTTAACTATAGGTTCTGAGTGTAGAGAAGGGAGAAGTGAAGAAGGAATTAAGAATAAGTGTTGTGTATATATGTACACCATTTTTCAATCCAAGTCATCTAGCAAATCGAATAACCCCAACATCATTGGGTATTTAGTTAGCCTAATCAACTTCTCTAACTAATATGAATTGTATTCAATAAACGCAGTAAAGCTGAGTAATACAAACATTAATTTAATCGATTTTCATACGAATATAAGAAATGAAGTACATTGTTAAAGCTTATACAAATTCAAGCATTAAAACTCAAGAAAACATTATTAACTTTAGAAATCCATTTTAAACAGAGTCGAGGCCACTTCCGTTGCCGAATAGTCGATAACTCAAATTTCTGCAAAAAGGGAGAAACAAATACTCTCAATTCGAGTACGTTCATTGCTCGTACCTTTTGAAAACTCACATGTTTCATCAAATCTCAACATTTCTCATATATCTAATTAATAATGAATCAATTGCAAATCAAGTTTTGCCACCTAATCAAGTGGTCCCCGCTCAATCATCAATTATCGGGGCTTATGCCCATCAATTATCAATAATCGGGGCTTATGCCCAACCCGCGCGGCTTCAACTCGGGTTCTCGGTCGGCCCGGGAGGTGTGCACCTTACTAAGATCGTATCAATTATCAAGGGGTTCCACTTTCAGATAATAACCGGCAAGCAAGTTTTACTCATATTCTCTCCCCCGATTTCAAACTAAAATGAATTGAAATGCGCGCGCTCAATCAAAATATTCTTCAAAGTTATTTTACAGATGCGAGAATGTTCGTACCGAGTCTCGACTCACTTTTCAAAATATTTTACTGTTTTTGTTTTAGGAAGAAGCATTGGCGAACAATCAACCATTTATTAAGTCCGACGAAGGCAAACCCTAGCCAGCCACGTGGCATTCGCAAATCGAAGGCACATAGACGCTCACAGGTGACTTTACCTTCAACCGGGGTTAGGTATGACCTTGGGAATTATTATACGTCGTATATTAGTTTGTGGAATAGACAAAAGTCTAGGTTGTATAAATATGGTGTTACTAAACAAGTAAATCAGTATTGTGAGATGACTTGGAAATTTTGAGGGTAATTACTTCGTCGAGGTCAAGCATAGATTGTAAGCCCTTTTATTCTAATTACATAGCCTTGTCCTATCTTTAGGACGGCGGTAACGCCTTCGGTCGTTGACTTCCGCTGCGACCTTACCTAATATTCTCGAATTAGAGAATTATTAAGTATTAGTAATCAGGGCGTTACACAACAAGGAGCATCACTGAGGGAACAAGTGCTCCTCAAGCTCAACTGGAAGTACTCAGCTCAAACAATGAGTCCGAGTGAGTCGGAAGACCTGGCCGCACAAGGACACTCAGCAGCGGGTCAACTCGAGCAATCCCTTCCAGCTGCCGAGCTACAAGAGGATGAACCTCTGGATCCCCTCGTTCCGGGTCGGCCACTCGGAACCGAGCCTATGCCGGAGATCCCTGTCCTCCCTCTCGCCACGCTCAAGCACATCGTCAAGATCATATCAGCACCGGCGCTCCGCTCGTCCTCCTTCTTCCACTCCGACAACTCCACCCCCTCTTAATTTCTTCTTCTTGTATTTACATTTTTTTCTTTTCTTTTGCCCGGACATCAAAATTGTATTTCTTGTGTTCTTTCCATTTTTTGTTTTCTGCTGAAAGGCAAGGGGAGAATAATTAGAAAATTTGTTGTCTTGTCTAGGGGAGCTTCTCTCTCACTCTGTACATATTTCTTTCAAATTTAATGAACTTATGAATTTTGTTCCAATTCGAGTACAATGATAAATGTAGGCATTTATGCGTTTTCCATCTAATATGTCTTATTGCTTAGCATCATTAACAATTATTGTTCTAGATCTCTTTCTAGCTCGATATCTATGAGAATTTAAGTTTCTTTTCCGAGCAAGACTATAGACTCAATATTTTATCACTAACAAAGTTTCGCTTAAGTATGGAATGCCTTTCATGAAAAAGGGGAGATTGAAGACTCGGACTTTACATATCACCTTTCCGAGTTCTATCTAGGGAATCAAGTATAAGACTTTCTTACTTATAAAGTTTTGATTCCAAGTCATTCCCTGTGTCTTAGAAACTTTTCTCGAGTGATATAGTATCTTCTCCGAGTGTTAAAGAATTTATCTTATGCATTTACACATGATTCCGAGTGACTTAGAAAGCACATCTGCACTCACCTTGTTTCACTCGGTTCCGAGTCAATCGATACTCGGATTTATTGCATGATTCAAATAGTATCTTTTACGCGCTCGACTCCGGTATTTCGGTTCGAATTCATGCTCGGTCTAGATCAAGTTTATTTCCTCCGATATTCTTTAGTCAACTTGATTCTCTTTTAGATCGACTCATATGGAATTTTGAGTCTCATGAATATTAGACTCGTAAAATTCCATTCTTTTTCTAACTCGGATAATTAGTAAATTAATTATCTTAATTATTTCATTATCTCGTGTCTAATCTTGGACCAAAGTATTTTATACTTTGAGAACCAAATTGATTTACTTTTGTAGGTGATTCAAACGAGGCTATCCTATATTTGAAATACAAAAGTAATCGGCTTCAAAACGTCAAATCACAAGCGGACAAGGCTTTTTCCACCTCCGACCTAGCCTCGAGTACATCGTGTCGTGGTTGTCTGTTTCCGAAATGGAAATCGCAACGCTAAGCTCAACGGTGGTTTCCACCTTACTTTTGAAGACACCGCCGGTGGTTTTAGGCACTTCCAAGGAAGACAAGAGCCATTGCATAACGTTCACATATCAACGGATATTTTCCGAGTGACTCGGAAAATCCTACCCAACGGTTATAAAGGAACTTCCGGTCGGAAGATGGACACAACGGCTAAGCTGCTTGGTCATCTATAAAATGAAGCCAACTCTCAAGACTTGAAGATTACCGAAACTATTGTTAATTCACACACCGATCAAAAGTCTTTGTATTCATTCTCAAGCTTCTACTTACAACTCCCACTCTGTAATTCATTATATTCTAAGTTGTAAGGTCTTGTGCTTAGTTACAAACACTCTCTTTCTTACACTCTAAGTAAGGTCCCTTGATTGAGCTATAAGGGTTAACTCAGCTCAGTTGTCCCTAGCTGTAAGGGTTATCTCAGCTAGGAAGTACTAGATCGGATAAGGGAATTTCGAGTCTAGGAAAACTTGTAAAGAGTTATCTAAGGGAGCAACTCGGGGTTCAGTCAGTCTACTGTATTTTGTGGACTCAAAATAGTGGATTTGACTTCGTGCTTGGATTAGCACAGTTCGTGGTTTTCTACCCCAGCTTGGGTTTCCACGTACTTTCGTGTCTTCACTTTCTGAGTACATTCTAGACTCGGATAGACTCAAAGTTTCAACTTAATCTGCTTCTTTACTCTTCTCTATATTCCGAGTTCATACTTTTCCGACTTCAATATAGACTCGGAATCCGCATCTATCCGCACTTTTTCAAAAGAGTTTGATTTGAAGAAAAATCTTCCACCACCCTATTCACCCCCTCTAGGGTGACTTAGTCTCTCCCCGAGCAAACCTTCAATTGGTATCATAGCCTAGCCTTTCGTAAAAGGATCTGACCATCCAAAGGTGTAAAGATCAAATGGCTCAAAACAATGGAGAGTTCGATGAAGGGAGATCTTCCAGCAGACCACCAAAGTTCAAAGGATCCAACCTCGTGCACCGGGAGAAACTCATGGAATGTTTCCTCCTGGATCATGATGAAGATGTCCGGAACATCATACAACAAGGAAACTACACTCCCATGAAGACTGTAGAAACAAAACTCGTGCCCAAGATGAAGGTAGAGGTCACAAGTGATGAAGTTGAAAAGTTCGGAAAGAACTTCAAGGCTATGAACATTCTTATGTGCGCCATCAGCTCGGAAGAATACAACCGAGTGTCCGCTCGTGACACGGCCAAAGAAGTGTGGGACACACTGGTCAACACTTATGAAGGTACAAGCTAGGTCAAACAAGTGAAGATAAGGCAATATCTTCACAAATATGAGCTATTCAAGATGGAACTAGAAGAAAACATCACTCGGATGTTTATTCGATTTACAAAGATTACCAATAATCTCAAATCTCTGGGTAAAAAGATCTCCCATGAAGAAATGTGCGGAAAGATACTCGAAGTCTACCCAAGAAAAGATGGGGTCCCAAGGTGACAACCATAGAGGAGGCTCGGAACTTATCTCTACTAAAGCAAGACGAACTCATTGGGAAACTTCTCACTCATGAGATTCACCTGGATGAGGAGGATGCAGAGGTCAGCACCAAAAAGAACATTGCGCTGAAAGCCTCGTAAACAAGGGAAGAAGATCCGAGTTCCTCTCACTCGAAGAGGATCCTAGGCACTAATTACTAGAGGCTTCAAGAAAATGATGAAGCACAAGAGATGGGACAAGAAGCCAAAAGAAGAGTTCTATAAGAAAGACAAGAAGGATAGGAAAGGTAAATACTCTTCTCCTTCAAAGTTATCTTCGACTAAGAACTCGGATGCTTTGAATGTGGCAGCAAGGAACATATAGTCAAAGACTCGTCCAAAGAGAAAACGGGACAGAAAGAATAAAAAGGCTATGATGGCCACATGGAGTGACGAGGACTCATTTGAAGATGACTAGGACTCGGATGACTCAAAGTGTTCGATGGCACTTTCGGCTCGAAGCGTAAGCGAGTCAGACTTAGATCAATCGGACAATGAGGAATCTAATCCTCAAGAGGTAATTGAGTACTTTCTTAAACTCTCCAAAGTTGATTCGGCCAAGTATATTTTCACTTTGGAAGAAAAGTCCAATTCCGATTCCTCTCACTTTAAAGAATAACTTGAGTCAATTTCCTCTCGAGAGCTTTTCTTTAAAAATGAGTTGGAAAAACCGAGACTCACACTCGGAGAACTCAAGACTAGTGCTCAACTCAATGAGACCGAGTTTGAGTTACTCGGAAGAGAATATGAGTAGCTAAAGCAAAAGCTCAACGAGTCTCAAGATCTTGTTTTAAAGTTTACTCAAGGTCAGAAAAACCTTGACATGCTCTTGGGATCTCAATGTGTCTCCTTCGAAAGGAAGGTCTTGGTTTTAACAAAGAGGAGGAATCCAATTCCTACTCGGAGCTTTTCAAAAGGATTCCAGAATCTGTAAAGTTCGGGAAAGCTGAGCACAGTCCCACTCATAAGAATGAAAGAAGGACTTAGCCTAGACCAGCTTTTAGGAGAAAACCATCTCCATCATTTTCAAAAGGAAAAACCTTTCAAAAGAAAGAGGCACGGACTCGCTTCTCTAAACGGAAGACTCGGAATTAGACTAAACCCAAAGTCATTCAAATCGGGTTTCGGAAAACCTTCTTCCTCGTAAAAGGACCACAAGAAAGAGTGTTACTGGGTTCATTAGAGGAAGTGAGAAGGGTTAGATTGTCTCTGTTTTGCAGGCTACTCGAAGAGATCGAAAGGACACCGATATCTTGATAGTGGATGCTCACGCCATATGTCGGAGACTCGGGACTCTTTTTTGAGTTAGAAGAGCATAAAGGAGGAAAAGTAACTTTTGAAGATGATAGCAAAGGCAAGATAATTGGGATTGGCAAGATTGGAAAGGGAAGCAATCTAGTCAGCCCAGTTTACCTTGTCAAAGGATTAAAGCATCATCTACCTTACTATTTCGGGCCGAGGCAGTCAATATAGCCAACTACACCTTCAACAGATGCCTCATCGGACCCATACTCGAAGAAAACACCATATGAGCTCTACAAAGGGAAGAAACCCAATATTTCCTACTTCAAACCCTTTGGATGCAAATGTGTTGTTCATAACAATGGTAAGGATCACCTAACCAAGTTTGATGCTCGGTCGGATGAAGGTATTTTTCTAGGTTATTCATCTCATAGTAAAGCCTATCGCATTTTCAATAAGAGAACTAACAAAGTGGAAGAAAGCATTCACGTTGTGTTTGATGAGATTGAACAGGAAAAACCCAGTGAATCATCATTCTCAAATTTGAAGCTCAGCAGAGATGATGACCTTGACAAAAGCGAGCTAGTCGGGAATCGGACCCAACCAACTCAGAATGAAGTCACTCGGAATGAAGTGACTCGGAATGAGACAACTCAAGAGGCAGCTCGGAATCTTGAAGAACAATATGATGAACAAGATCACTCGGAACAAGCTTCGAAGATCAAGCAGTTCGATCTACAAATCTAGTGAATCGGAGAACAGGTAAAGCATTCAAGTATGCTTCTACTCATCCTCTATAAAACATATTATCTAATATCAACAGTGGGGTAAGAACTCGTTCCTCTCTTCGGAATCTATGTGCATTCACTACATTCATTTCATTAATCGAACCCAAAAACGCACTAGAGGCCGTAAATGAACCCGAATGGGTAGAGGCCATGCAAGAGGAACTCAATCAATTTGACAGAAACCAAGTCCGGACTCCGACCAAACAACCTTCCGACCATCCAGTCATAGGAACCAAATGGGTTTTCAAGAACAAACTGGATGAAGGTGGGTTGGTAGTCGAAACAAGGCTAGACTTGTGGCTCAAGGTTACAATCAAGAAGAAGGGATTAATTGTGGGGAAACCTTTGCACCTATTGCCGAATTGAAGCCATTAGAATCCTGTTGGCATTTGCATCTAGCATGAATATCAAATTATATCAAATGGATGTTAAGTGTGCATTTCTTAATGGTTTTATTGAAGAGAAAGTCTATGTCGAGCAGACCTCCTGGTTTTGAAAACTCAAAATTTCCAAATTATGTTTTCAAACTTCAAAAAGCTCTTTATGGTCTTAAATAAGCTCCTAGAGCTTCGTACGAAAGATTAAGCAATTTCTTGGTTCAAAATGATTTTAGAAGAGGTCAAATCGACAAGACTTTCTTCATAAAAACCAAGGGGAAAGATTTCCTTATTGTTCGGATTTACGTTGATGATATAATTTTTGGAGCTACTAATGAAATTCCGTGCCGAGACTTTTCCGAGTTAATGAGTCGGGAATTTCAAATGAGTATGATGGGAAAACTCAATTTATTCCTTGGTTTACAAATCAAGCAAGACAAAGATGGAATCTATGTCCATCAATCAAAGTACACCAAGGAGCTGCTGAAAAATATAATCTCCAAGATGCAAAGCACGCAGCTACACCTAGGAGTAGCGAGTATAAGACTTGACTCGGACGAGAAAGGTAAAGCAATAGATCGAAACTCTATCGAGGTATGATTGGATCTTTGTTGTATCTTACTTCAAGTCGACCATACATAATGCTTAGTGTCTGTCTATGTGCAAGATTTCAAGCTAATCCAAAAGAATCACATCTCACTCGCGGTGAAGCGAATATTTAGATATCTTGCAGGAACTCGGAATTTAGGTCTCGTGGTACTCAAGAGACTCGGAACCGACTCTCACCTGGATACTCGGATGCCGATTACGCTGGACACAAAGTTGATAGAAAGAGCACTTCAGGAGCTGGCCAATTTCTGGGTCAATCCCTAATATCATGGCACTCAAAGAAGCAAAACTCAGTGGCTCTATCAACTGCCGAGGCTAAGTATATTGTAGGCTGGAGCATGCTATGCTCAAATTTTATGGATAAAGCAACACTTGAGAGATCTTGGACTTACTTTCAAATCAATTCCAATCAAGTGCGACAATCGAGTGCAATTAGCATCACTAAAAATCTAGTTCAAGCATTCCATGACAAAACATATTGAGGTCGGTATCATTTCTTAAGAGACCATTCCGAGAAAGGTGATATCGAACTTGAATTCATTCCTACTAATCTTCAATTAGCTGATATCTTTACTAAGCCTCTTGGTGACGATTAGTTTTGCTTTATTAGGAATGAGCTTGGTATGTTAAATGCATAATTATCTGGTTTCTATGTGAAAATTTCTTTGCATGATTCTCGTGTTGAGTGTTTAGAATTCCTTAGTAACCATCGGTTCGGTTGACTTAGTGATACTCGAGCTGGTAGTTATTTTTTCTTCCAGCTTCGAGTCACTTAGAAACCGAGATGAGTCAGACTCGGACATTGAGAAAAATGGGCATCAATCTTCTGAAATCATCTCTAGATAGATGGAGAATTTCGGAATTTGTTTTCAAAATTTTTCTCTTTCTATTTCTCTCTCATGCGCTATGATCGGACAACTAGCCGTTGGAAGAAAAACCGCTAGAATTCTAACCATTGAGAAGAGAACTGTTACACCGGTCCGAGGTGACCGTTGAGGAAGCTAAGTCAGAACCGATATTGAAGGACGATTATTTTTTCTATAAATAGCTTCTACTCTCCTTCATTTCTCTACTTTACCTCTTACGCAATCTCTCTCTCTCTCTCTCTCTCTCTCTCTCAAACTCAACTCTTCGTGAACAAGCTCTCTGTACTATAAGTAACTCCAAGTACTTTCAAGCTTCATGAAGATCATCTCAAGTAAGCTCAGCTACTCTCAACTCGTTCTTCTACTTTTTTTACTCTCTACGAGTTCTTCCGTTCTCATTCTTCTCTAGCTTTTCTACTCTCTCTTTTCTCTTAAAAATGACTAAAAGAGGTTCTCACCTCGACTTTCTTGGCTCTGCCACAAAGAAACCCCGAACCAAAAGCCAAGAAGGCCCTTCATCTTCTAAGCCTATTGTCACCCAAAGCATCTTGCGTTCGGATGATAAGTTCTTCCCAACCACCAAATTCTCGTGGTTGTCCCACATCCAAACAACTCGGGGTTTATAACTTTCTTTGTTTCAGCGAGTTCATCTACCCTCGAACTAGTATCCGAGTTTTACACTCATCTCACCAGCTCCGAGGGTGTCCTAACCTCCGGGGTTTAGAACATCACAGTTCGTATAAACACCTCTCTTCTTCATTGTCTATTCAAGGTCACTTCTCTCTTCTTGAACAAGCAATCCAATTCCTTTCATTGAGGTTGCTGACGACTTCTTTGAAAAGTATGTAAAAGAATTCCCGGGTCACGCAAAAATTCCTCTCGTGACTCGGTTGAAGTCGAAGCTCGTCTTCTATGTTTCTTGCTCGATGAGAACTTTCTTCTCTCAGCACTCTACTAAGAAGAACCCCAACTCCAAGCACCTCAAAGCTCTCTTTGACATTCTTGAAGGCTACGAAGTAGACCTCTTCCCCTCCATCATCGAGCAAATGGCGGTTGTGCCAGCTCAACTCCAAAACAAGAAGAACACCCCTCTTCCTTTCGGTGCTCTTTTTACCCTTGTATTTAAACAATTCAAAGTTCCTCTTCCCTCATATCTCGACCGTAGCTTCGAGGCTACCATAGTTGTAGGCAAAAAGGAACTTTAGGGGTACGAGTACCGGGAAACCGAACCCGGTGTCCGGGTTCATAACTCGTAGTTGAGGCCCTCTCGGACTCGAAAGAAACCCCCTTTCTCTTCTTGCCCCACCTGGTGGTGCTTCCACCTCGAGTGCCTCTAAATCTCTCTCTTCTATTTTGTCCTTCATCTTCATGGACAAAATCAACTCTGTGTCCTTGGAATTCAAGGACATACTCCAGTCACTTAAGATCTGTTTATCGGCCTATGACCATCAACCAAAAAACAGCCCAATCTCAAATCCGAGAGCAAGCAGAACCTACTTATTGAGATGAAGGCTCCGGTGAAGGAGCACAAGGAGCCGATAGAGCTCCTCCAGGAGAGATGGTCCAAGGTAGCTCAGGACCAAGGTAACTCCGACACATCCAAAGAGTCCTCGAGCCTCGCTAAGTCCTCCTCCGACGAGAGGAGAAGAGAACGAAGAAGATCAAGAAGAGGCGAAGCCGAAGAGCTCGCCGCTAAGGCAGCTCTTTCCGGCCAAGGGGAGGAACAAAAGGAACAACATGTAACAACCCGATCCTAAATCACAATTATTTATTTTAAATTACACTATTTATTTTATTAATTACACTATTTATATAATTGAGCGCGTGCACTTCAATTCGATATCTTATATTTAAACTATTTTTATCTCGTATGTTATGCAGCTAAGGCGAGAAGTGGCCCCAATAAAAATCTCATAATAAGATTTTAATTTGTGTACATCATTATTAAAAACAAACAAAATTAAAAGTAACAATAAAAGAAAACAAAATAAATAAAATAAACAAATAAAAATAAAACTTTCAGATTTTTTGAAAGAAAAATCCAGAAATGGATTTTTCCGGAATTTTGGGGAAAAAAAAAAAAAGAAAGAAAGAGGCGGTTAAGATCAAATTAAATGGGCAATGCAATTTCAATTTCCCTGCTCCTTCCTCCTCTCGCTCTTCCCGTCTCTGCCCCTTCCTTCCTCCCCTGCTTCCTCTTCCTCGCGGCAGCTTCTCCGGCCAAGCACGGCGAGCGACGCGGCGGGAAACCGGCGCCGGTCGCCCCCGTCCCTCTCTCGTCTCGCTACCTCCCTCTCTCGCTGCCGTGTTCTCGCTGCCTCGCACCGCGGTTCATCTGCCGCGGCCACCTAGCAGCCAACCCCAGCAGCAGCAGCCGCCGGAGCGGTCGCCGGCGTTGCCCGGCTGCCGCCGATACAGCCACCGCGCCACCACCCCTGTTCGCCCTTCTTGAATCCTCCTCTCCGAATTTGAAGGTAAAATACTAAACCCTAAATTATCAAGTTCCTTATTTATTTAAGCAGTTATAATTGTGAAATTGAGTTATTTGATTTATAAATATGTTTGTGGAGTAAAGTTAAAGATTAAGTTGGGAGAATTCGAATTGGTGCGGAGGATTTAGGATTCGTGTTTTGGTGAATTGATTGTACGAATGTGATTCCTTTGGGGAAATTATGAACTAGTGAATGAGATTGAGGATGCTTTGTTATCGAATTGAACAATTTGGTGGAATTGTTACATTTTGTAAATAGCTAGAATTGAACACAAAGGAAGAGAAAAATAGGCGGGGAGAATGAAGTCGGATAACGGATGGTGTAAGAGGCATGGGGGACATTTGAACATTTGGTATGCTTAATTGGGATGTGAATACGAGTTTTGTCGAGGAAATAACGCTTAGGCACTTAAATTGGTGTATATGTATGAGTTTTGGGCAATTCGGCAAAATTGTGAAACCTTCCGATGGAAGGGCATTTGATGAGTTAATTAATTATTTAACTATAGGTTCTGAGTGTAGAGAAGGGAGAAGTGAAGAAGGAATTAAGAATAAGTGTTGTGTATATATGTACACCATTTTTCAATCCAAGTCATCTAGCAAATCGAATAACCCCAACATCATTGGGTATTTAGTTAGCCTAATCAACTTCTCTAACTAATATGAATTGTATTCAATAAACGCAAGAAAGCCGAGTAATACAAACATTAATTTAATCGATTTTCATACGAATATAAGAAATGAAGTACATTGTTAAAGCTTATACAAATTCAAGCATTAAAACTCAAGAAAACATTATTAACTTTAGAAATCCATTTTAAACAGTAGCTGAGGCCACTTCCGTTGCCGAATAGCCGATAACTCAAATTTCTGCAAAAAGGGAGAAACAAATACTCTCAATTCAGGTACGTTCATTGCTCGTACCTTTTGAAAACTCACATGTTTCATCAAATCTCAACATTTCTCATATATCTAATTAATAATGAATCAATTGCAAATCAAGTTTTGCCACCTAATCAAGTGGTCCCCGCTCAATCATCAATTATCGTGGCTTATGCCCATCAATTATCAATAATCGTGGCTTATGCCCAACCCGCGCGGCTTCAACTCGGGTTCTCTGGTCGGCCCGGGAGGTGTGCACCTTACTAAGATCGTATCAATTATCAAGGGGTTCCACTTTCGGATAATAACCGGCAAGCAAGTTTTACTCATATTCTCTCCCCCGATTTCAAACTAAAATGAATTGAAATGCGCGCGCTCAATCAAAATATTCTTCAAAGTTATTTTACAAGTGCAGAATGTTCGTACCGAGTCTCGACTCACTTTTCAAAATATTTTACTGTTTTTGTTTTAGGAAGAAGCATTGGCGAACAATCAACCATTTATTAAGTCCGACGAAGGCAAACCCTAGCCAGCCACGTGGCATTCGCAAATCGAAGGCACATAGACGCTCACAAGGTGACTTTACCTTCAACCAGGGTTAGGTATGACCTTGGGAATTATTATACGTCGTATATTAGTTTGTGGAATAGACAAAAGTCTAGGTTGTATAAATATGGTGTTACTAAACAAGTAAACTCGTATTGTGAGATGACTTGGAAATTTTGAGGGTAATTACTTCGTCGTGGTCAAGCATAGATTGTAAGCCCTTTTATTCTAATTACATAGCCTTGTCCTATCTTTAGGACGGCGGTAACGCCTTCGACCGTTGACTTCCGCTGCGACCTTACCTAATATTCTCGAATTAGAGAATTATTAAGTATTGGTAATCGGGGCGTTACACAACAAGGAGCATCACTGAGGGAACAAGTGCTCCTCAAGCTCAACCGGAAGTACTCAGCTCAAACAAGTAGTCCGAGTGAGTCGAAGACTCGGCCGCACAAGGACACTCGGCAGCGGGTCAACCCGAGCAATCCCTTCCAGCTGCCGAGCTACAAGAGGATGAACCTCTGGATCCCCTCGTTCGGGTCAGCCACTCGGAACCGAGCCTATGCCGGAGATCCCTGTCCTCCCTCTCGCCACGCTCAAGCACATCGTCAAGATCATATCAGCACCGGCGCTCCGCTCGTCCTCCTTCTTCCACTCCGACAACTCCACCCCCTCTTAATTTCTTCTTCTTGTATTTACATTTTTTTCTTTTCTTTTGCCCAGACATCAAAATTGTATTTCTTGTGTTCTTTCCATTTTTTGTTTTTGCTGAAAGGCAAGGGGGAGAATAATTAGAAAATTTGTTGTCTTGTCTAGGGGAGCTTCTCTCTCTCACTCTGTACATATTTCTTTCAAATTTAATGAACTTATGAATTTTGTTCCAATTCTGAGTACAATGATAAATGTAGGCATTTATGCGTTTTCCATCTAATATGTCTTATTGCTTAGCATCATTAACAATTATTGTTCTAGATCTCTTTCTAGCTCGATATCTATGAGAATTTAAGTTTCTTTTCCGAGCAAGACTATAGACTCAATATTTTATCACTAACAAAGTTTCGCTTAAGTATGGAATGCCTTTCATGAAAAAGGGGAGATTGAAGACTCGGACTTTACATATCACCTTTCTGAGTTCTATCTAGGGAATCAAGTATAAGACT
This sequence comes from Talinum fruticosum, assembly GCA_021018815.1. Lineage (NCBI taxonomy): Eukaryota > Viridiplantae > Streptophyta > Magnoliopsida > Caryophyllales > Talinaceae > Talinum > Talinum fruticosum. Next base: position 2,418,834 of record JAITYX010000082.1, on the reverse strand, counting down.
TTCTTACTTATAAAGTTTTGATTCCAAGTCATTCCCTGTGTCTTAGAAACTTTTCTCGAGTGATATAGTATCTTCTCTCGAGTGTTAAAGAATTTATCTTATGCATTTACACATGATTCCGAGTGACTTAGAAAGCACATCTGCACTCACCTTGTTTCACTCGGTTCCGAGTCAATCGATACTCGGATTTATTGCATGATTCAAATAGTATCTTTTCACGCGCTCCGACTCCGGTATTTCGGTTCGAATTCATGCTCAGCCTAGATCAAGTTTATTTCCTCCGATATTCTTTAGTCAACTTGATTCTCTTTTAGATCGACTCATATGGAATTTTGAGTCTCATGAATATTAGACTCGTAAAATTCCATTCTTTTTCTAACTCGTATAATTAGTAAATTAATTATCTTAATTATTTCATTATCTCGTGTCTAATCTTGGACCAAAGTATTTTATACTTTGAGAACCAAATTGATTTACTTTTGTAGGTGATTCAAACGAGGCTATCCTATATTTGAAATACAAAAGTAATCGGCTTCAAAACGTCAAATCACAAGCGGACAAGGCTTTTTCCACCTCCGACCTAGCCTCGATACATCGTGTCGTGGTTGTCTGTTTCCGTAAATGGAAATCCGCAACGCTAAGCTCAACTGTGGTTTCCACCTTACTTTTGAAGACACCGCCGGTGGTTTTAGGCACTTCCAAGGAAGACAAGAGCCATTGCATAACGTTCACATATCAACGGATATTTTCCGAGTGACTCGGAAAATCCTACCCAACGGTTATAAAGGAACTTCCTGGTCGAAGATGGACACAACGGCTAAGCTGCTTGGTCATCTATAAAATGAAGCCAACTCTCAAGACTTGAAGATTACCGAAACTATTGTTAATTCACACACTCGATCAAAAGTCTTTGTATTCATTCTCAAGCTTCTACTTACAACTCCCACTCGTAATTCATTATATTCTAAGTTGTAAGGTCTTGTGCTTAGTTACAAACACTCTCTTTCTTACACTCTAAGTAAGGTCCCTTGATTGAGCTATAAGGGTTAACTCAGCTCGCTTGTCCCTAGCTGTAAGGGTTATCTCAGCTAGGAAGTACTAGATCGGATAAGGGAATTTCTGAGTCTAGGAAAACTTGTAAAGAGTTATCTAAGGGAGCAACTCAGTGGTTCAGTCAGCCTACCGTATTTTGTGGACTCAAAATAGTGGATTTGACTTCGTGCTTGGATTAGCACAGTTCGTGGTTTTCTACCCCAGCTTGGGTTTCCACGTACTTTCTGTGTCTTCACTTTCTGAGTACATTCTAGACTCGGATAGACTCAAAGTTTCAACTTAATCTGCTTCTTTACTCTTCTCTATATTCCGAGTTCATACTTTTCCGACTTCAATATAGACTCGGAATCCGCATCTATCCGCACTTTTTCAAAAGAGTTTGATTTGAAGAAAAATCTTCCACCACCCTATTCACCCCCTCTAGGGTGACTTAGTCTCTCCCCGAGCAAACCTTCAATTGGTATCATAGCCTAGCCTTTCGTAAAAGGATCTGACCATCCAAAGGTGTAAAGATCAAATGGCTCAAAACAATGGAGAGTTCGATGAAGGGAGATCTTCCAGCAGACCACCAAAGTTCAAAGGATCCAACCTCGTGCACTCGGGAGAAACTCATGGAATGTTTCCTCCTGGATCATGATGAAGATGTCCGGAACATCATACAACAAGGAAACTACACTCCCATGAAGACTCGTAGAAACAAAACTCGTGCCCAAGATGAAGGTAGAGGTCACAATCGATGAAGTTGAAAAGTTCGTAAAGAACTTCAAGGCTATGAACATTCTTATGTGCGCCATCAGCTCGTAAGAATACAACCGAGTGTCCGCTCGTGACACAGCCAAAGAAGTGTGGGACACACTGGTCAACACTTATGAAGGTACAAGCTAGGTCAAACAAGTGAAGATAAGGCAATATCTTCACAAATATGAGCTATTCAAGATGGAACTAGAAGAAAACATCACTCGGATGTTTATTCGATTTACAAAGATTACCAATAATCTCAAATCTCTGGGTAAAAAGATCTCCCATGAAGAAATGTGCAGAAAGATACTCGAAGTCTACCCAAGAAAAGATGGGGTCCCAAGGTGACAACCATAGAGGAGGCTCGTAACTTATCTCTACTAAAGCAAGACGAACTCATTGGGAAACTTCTCACTCATGAGATTCACCTGGATGAGGAGGATGCAGAGGTCAGCACCAAAAAGAACATTGCGCCGAAAGCCTCGTAAACAAGGGAAGAAGATCTCGAGTTCCTCTCACTCGAAGAGGATCCTAGGCACTAATTACTAGAGGCTTCAAGAAAATGATGAAGCACAAGAGATGGGACAAGAAGCCAAAAGAAGAGTTCTATAAGAAAGACAAGAAGGATAGGAAAGGTAAATACTCTTCTCCTTCAAAGTTATCTTCGACTAAGAACTCGGATGCTTTGAATGTGGCAGCAAGGAACATATAGTCAAAGACTCGTCCAAAGAGAAAACGGGACAGAAAGAATAAAAAGGCTATGATGGCCACATGGAGTGACGAGGACTCATTTGAAGATGACTAGGACTCGGATGACTCAAAGTGTCCGATGGCACTTTCTGGCTCGAAGCGTAAGCAGTCGGACTTAGATCAATCGGACAATGAGGAATCTAATCCTCAAGAGGTAATTGAGTACTTTCTTAAACTCTCCAAAGTTGATTCGGCCAAGTATATTTTCACTTTGGAAGAAAAGTCCAATTCGATTCCTCTCACTTTAAAGAATAACTTGAGTCAATTTCCTCCGAGAGCTTTTCTTTAAAAAATGAGTTGGAAAACCGAGACTCACACTCGGAGAACTCAAGACTAGTGCTCAAATCAATGAGACCGAGTTTGAGTTACTCGAAGAGAATATGAGTAGCTAAAGCAAAAGCTCAACGAGTCTCAAGATCTTGTTTTAAAGTTTACTCAAGGTCGAAAAACCTTGACATGCTCTTGGGATCTCAATGTGTCTCCTTCGAAAGGAAGGTCTTGGTTTTAACAAAGAGGAGGAATCCAATTCCTACTCGTAGCTTTTCAAAAGGATTCCAGAATCTGTAAAGTTCAGGAAAGCCGAGCACAGTCCCACTCATAAGAATGAAAGAAGGACTTAGCCTAGACCAGCTTTTAGGAGAAAACCATCTCCATCATTTTCAAAAGGAAAACCTTTCAAAAGAAAGAGGCACAGACTCAGCTTCTCTAAACGGAAGACTCGAATTAGACTAAACCCAAAGTCATTCAAATCGGGTTTCGGAAAACCTTCTTCCTCGTAAAAGGACCACAAGAAAGAGTGTTACTGGGTTCATTAGAGGAAGTGAGAAGGGTTAGATTGTCTCTGCTTTGCAGTGCTACTCGAAGAGATCGAAAGGACACCGATATCTTGATAGTGGATGCTCACGCCATATGTCGAGAGACTCGTGACTCTTTTTTGAGTTAGAAGAACATAAAGGAGGAAAAGTAACTTTTGAAGATGATAGCAAAGGCAAGATAATTGGGATTGGCAAGATTGGAAAGGGAAGCAATCTAGTCAGCCCAGCTTTACCTTGTCAAAGGATTAAAGCATCATCTACCTTACTATTTCTGGGCCGAGGCAGCCAATATAGCCAACTACACCTTCAACAGATGCCTCATCGGACCCATACTCGAAGAAAACACCATATGAGCTCTACAAAGGGAAGAAACCCAATATTTCCTACTTCAAACCCTTTGGATGCAAATGTGTTGTTCATAACAATGGTAAGGATCACCTAACCAAGTTTGATGCTCGGTCGATGAAGGTATTTTTCTAGGTTATTCATCTCATAGTAAAGCCTATCGCATTTTCAATAAGAGAACTAACAAAGTGGAAGAAAGCATTCACGTTGTGTTTGATGAGATTGAACAGGAAAACCCAATGAATCATCATTCTCAAATTTGAAGCTCAGCAGAGATGATGACCTTGACAAAAGCGAGCTAGTCGGAATCGACCCAACCAACTTAGAATGAAGTCACTCGTAATGAAGTGACTCGGAATGAGACAACTCAAGAGGCAGCTCGGAATCTTGAAGAACAATATGATGAACAAGATCACTCGTAACAAGCTTCGAAGATCAAGCATTTCGACCTACAAATCTAGTGAATCGGAGAACAGTAAAGCATTCAAGTATGCTTCTACTCATCCTCTATAAAACATATTATCTAATATCAACAAGTGGGGTAAGAACTCGTTCCTCTCTTCGTAATCTATGTGCATTCACTACATTCATTTCATTAATCGAACCCAAAAACGCACTAGAGGCCGTAAATGAACCCGAATGGGTAGAGGCCATGCAAGAGGAACTCAATCAATTTGACAGAAACCAAGTTCGGACTCCGACCAAACAACCTTCCGACCATCCAGTCATAGGAACCAAATGGGTTTTCAAGAGCAAACTGGATGAAGGTGGGTTGGTAGTCGAAACAAGGCTAGACTTGTGGCTCAAGGTTACAATCAAGAAGAAGGGATTAATTGTGGGGAAACCTTTGCACCTATTGCCGTAATTGAAGCCATTAGAATCCCGTTGGCATTTGCATCTAGCATGAATATCAAATTATATCAAATGGATGTTAAGTGTGCATTTCTTAATGGTTTTATTGAAGAGAAAGTCTATGTCGAGCAGCTCTCCTGGTTTTGAAAACTCAAAATTTCCAAATTATGTTTTCAAATTTCAAAAAGCTCTTTATGGTCTTAAATAAGCTCCTAGAGCTTCGTACGAAAGATTAAGCAATTTCTTGGTTCAAAATGATTTTAGAAGAGGTCAAATCGACAAGACTTTCTTCATAAAAACCAAGGGGAAAGATTTCCTTATTGTTCAGATTTACGTTGATGATATAATTTTTGGAGCTACTAATGAAATTCTCGTGCCGAGACTTTTCTCGAGTTAATGAGTCGGAATTTCAAATGAGTATGATGGGAAAACTCAATTTATTCCTTGGTTTACAAATCAAGCAAGACAAAGATGGAATCTATGTCCATCAATCAAAGTACACCAAGGAGCTGCTGAAAAATATAATCTCCAAGATGCAAAGCACGCAGCTACACCTAGGAGTAGCAAGTATAAGACTTGACTCGGACGAGAAAGGTAAAGCAATAGATCGAAACTCTATCGAGGTATGATTGGATCTTTGTTGTATCTTACTTCAAGTCGACCATACATAATGCTTAGTGTCTGTCTATGTGCAAGATTTCAAGCTAATCCAAAAGAATCACATCTCACTCGCGGTGAAGCGAATATTTAGATATCTTGCAGAACTCGTAATTTAGGTCTCGTGGTACTCAAGAGACTCGTAACCGACTCTCACCGGATACTCGGATGCCGATTACGCTGGACACAAAGTTGATAGAAAGAGCACTTCAGGAGCCGGCCAATTTCGGGTCAATCCCTAATATCATGGCACTCAAAGAAGCAAAACTCAGTGGCTCTATCAACTCGCCGAGGCTATGTATATTGTAGCTGGAGCATGCTATGCTCAAATTTTATAGATAAAGCAACACTTGAGAGATCTTGGACTTACTTTCAAATCAATTCCAATCAAGTGCGACAATCGTAGTGCAATTAGCATCACTAAAAATCTAGTTCAAGCATTCCATGACAAAACATATTGAGGTCGGTATCATTTCTTAAGAGACCATTCTGAGAAAGGTGATATCGAACTTGAATTCATTCCTACTAATCTTCAATTAGCCGATATCTTTACTAAGCCTCTTGGTGACGATTAGTTTTGCTTTATTAGGAATGAGCTTGGTATGTTAAATGCATAATTATCTGGTTTCTATGTGAAAATTTCTTTGCATGATTCTCGTGTTGAGTGTTTAGAATTCCTTAGTAACCATCGGCTCAGCTTGACTTAGTGATACCGAGCTGGTAGTTATTTTTTCTTCCAGCTTCGAGTCACTTAGAAACCGAGATGAGTCGACTCGTACATTGAGAAAAATGGGCATCAATCTTCTGAAATCATCTCTAGATAGATGGAGAATTTCGGAATTTGTTTTCAAAATTTTTCTCTTTCTATTTCTCTCTCATGCGCTATGATCGAACAACTAGCCGTTGGAAGAAAAACCGCTAGAATTCTAACCATTGAGAAGAGAACTGTTACACCGGTCCGAGGTGACCGTTGAGGAAGCTAAGTCAAAACCGATATTGAAGGACGATTATTTTTTCTATAAATAGCTTCTACTCTCCTTCATTTCTCTACTTTACCTCTTACGCAACCTCTCTCTCTCTCTCTCTCTCTCTCTCTCAAACTCAACTCTTCGTGAACAAGCTCTCTGTACTATAAGTAACTCCAAGTACTTTCAAGCTTCATGAAGATCATCTCAAGTAAGCTCAGCTACTCTCAACTCGTTCTTCTACTTTTTTTTACTCTCTACGAGTTCTTCTGTTCTCATTCTTCTCTAGCTTTTCTACTCTCTCTTTTCTCTTAAAAATGACTAAAAGAGGTTCTCACCCCGACTTTCTTGGCTCGCCACAAAGAAACCCCGAACCAAAAGCCAAGAAGGCCCTTCATCTTCTAAGCCTATTGTCACCCAAAGATCTTGCGCTGGATGATAAGTTCTTCCCAACCACCAAATTCTCGTGGTTGTCCCACATCCAAACAACTCGGGTTTATAACTTTCTTTGTTTCAACGAGTTCATCTACCCCGAACTAGTATCCGAGTTTTACACTCATCTCACCAGCTCCGAGGGTGTCCTAACCTCCAGTGGTTTAGAACATCACAGTCCGTATAAACACCTCTCTTCTTCATTGTCTATTCAAGGTCACTTCTCTCTTCTTGAACAGCAATCCAATTCCTTTCATTGAGGTTGCTGACGACTTCTTTGAAAAGTATGTAAAAGAATTCCCGGGTCACGCAAAAATTCCTCTCGTGACTCGGTTGAAGTCGAAGCTCGTCTTCTATGTTTCTTGCCGATGAGAACTTTCTTCTCTCAGCACTCTACTAAGAAGAACCCCAACTCCAAGCACCTCAAAGCTCTCTTTGACATTCTTGAAGGCTACGAAGTAGACCTCTTCCCCTCCATCATCGAGCAAATGGCAGCTGTGCCAGCTCAACTCCAAAACAAGAAGAACACCCCTCTTCCTTTCGGTGCTCTTTTACCCTTGTATTTAAACAATTCAAAGTTCCTCTTCCCTCATATCTCGACCGTAGCTTCGAGGCTACCATAGTTGTAGGCAAAAAGGAACTTTAGGGGTACGGTACCGGAAACCGAACCCGGTGTCCGGGTTCATAACTCGTAGTTGAGGCCCTCTCGGACTCGAAAGAAACCCCCTTTCTCTTCTTGCCCCACCTGGTGGTGCTTCCACCTCAGTGCCTCTAAATCTCTCTCTTCTATTTTGTCCTTCATCTTCATGGACAAAATCAACTCTGTGTCCTTGGAATTCAAGGACATACTCCAGATCACTTAAGACTGTTTATCGATCTATGACCATCAACCAAAAAACAGCCCAATCTCAAATCCGAGAGCAAGCAGTAACCTACTTATTGAGATGAAGGCTCCGGTGAAGGAGCACAAGGAGCTGATAGAGCTCCTCCAGGAGAGATGGTCCAAGGTAGCTCAGGACCAAGGTAACTCCGACACATCCAAAGAGTCCTCGAGCCTCGCTAAGTCCTCCTCCGACGGAGGAGAAGAGAACGAAGAAGATCAAGAAGAGGCGAAGCCGAAGAGCCTCGCTGCTAAGGCGGCTCTTTTCGGCCAAGGGGAGGAACAAAATGAACAACAAGGAGCATCAGCCGAGGGAACAAGTGCTCCTCAAGCTCAACTGGAAGTACTCAGCTCAAACAGTGAGTCCGAGTGAGTCGGAAGACCTGGCTGCACAAGGACACTCAGCAGCGGGTCAACTCGAGCAATCCCCTCCAGCTGCCGAGCTACAAGAGGATGAACCTCTGGATCCACTCGTTCGGGTTAGCCACTCGGAACCGAGCCTATGCCGGAGATCCCTGTCCTCCCTCCGCCACGCTCAAGCACATCGTCAAGATCATATCGGCACCGGCGCTCCGCTCGTCCTCCTTCTTCCACTCCGACAACTCCACCCCCTCTTAATTTCTTCTTCTTGTATTTACATTTTTTTCTTTTCTTTTGCCCGGACATCAAAATTGTATTTCTTGTGTTCTTTCCATTTTTTGTTTTTGCTGAAAGGCAAGGGGGAGAATAATTAGAAAATTTGTTGTCTTGTTTAGGGGAGCTTCTCTCTCTCACTCGTACATATTTCTTTCAAATTTAATGAACTTATGAATTTTGTTCCAATTCGAGTACAATGATAAATGTAGGCATTTATGCGTTTTCCATCTAATATGTCTTATTGCTTAGCATCATTAACAATTATTGTTCTAGATCTCTTTCTTGCTCGATATCTATGAGAATTTAAGTTTCTTTTCCGAGCAAGACTATAGACTCAATATTTTATCACTAACAAAGTTTCGCTTAAGTATGGAATGCCTTTCATGAAAAAGGGGAGATTGAAGACTCGGACTTTACATATCACCTTTCCGAGTTCTATCTAGGGAATCAAGTATAAGACTTTCTTACTTATAAAGTTTTGATTCCAAGTCATTCCCTGTGTCTTAGAAACTTTTCCGAGTGATATAGTATCTTCTCCGAGTGTTAAAGAATTTATCTTATGCATTTACACATGATTCCGAGTGACTCAGAAAGCACATCCGCACTCACCTTGTTTCACTCGGTTCCGAGTCAATCGATACTCGATTTATTGCATGATTCAAATAGTATCTTTTCCGCGCTCCGACTGCGGTATTTCGGTTCGAATTCATGCTCGGTCTAGATCAAGTTTATTTCCTCCGATATTCTTTAGTCAACTTGATTCTCTTTTAGATCGACTCATATGGAATTTTGAGTCTCATGAATATTAGACTCGAAAATTCCATTCTTTTTCTAACTCGGATAATTAGTAAATTAATTATCTTAATTATTTCATTATCTCGTGTCTAATCTTGGACCAAAGTATTTTATACTTTGAGAACCAAATTGATTTACTTTTGTAGGTGATTCAAACGAGGCTATCCTATATTTGAAATACAAAAGTAATCGGCTTCAAAACGTCAAATCACAAGCGGACAAGGCTTTTTCCAGCTCCGACCTAGCCTCGGACAATGTGTCGTGGTTGTCTGTTTCCGTAAATGGAAATCGCAACGCTAAGCTCAACGGTGGTTTCCACCTTACTTTTGAAGACACCGCCGGTGGTTTTAGGCACTTCCAAGGAAGACAAGAGCCATTGCATAACGTTCACATATCAACGGATATTTTCCGAGTGACTCGTGAAAATCCTACCCAACGGTTATAAAGGAACTTCCGGTCGGAAGATGGACACAACGGCTAAGCTGCTTGGTCATCTATAAAATGAAGCCAACTCTCAAGACTTGAAGATTACCGAAACTATTGTTAATTCACACACTCGATCAAAAGTCTTTGTATTCATTCTCAAGCTTCTACTTACAACTCCCACTCGTAATTCATTATATTCTAAGTTGGAAGGGCTTGTGCTTAGTTACAAACACTCTCTTTCTTACACTCTAAGTAAGGTCCCTTGATTGAGTCTGTAAGGGTTAACTCAGCTTCGCTTGTCCCTAGTCTGTTAGGGTTATCTCAGCTAGGAAGTACTAGATCGAGATAAGGGAATTTCCGAGTCTAGGAAAACTTGTAAAGAGTTATCTAAGGGAGCAACTCGGGGTACAGTCAGTCTCATCGTATTTTGTGGACTCAAAATAGTGGATTTGCCTTCGTGCTTGGATTAGCATGGTCCGTGGTTTTCCGCCCCGGGAGCGTTTCCACGTACTTTCGTGTCTTCACTTTTTGAGTACATTTTAGACTCAGCACGGACTCAAAGTTTCAGCTTAATCGCTTCTTTACTCTTCTCTCGTATTCTGAGTTCATACTTTTCCGACCTCAATATAGACTCGGAATCGGCATTTGTCCGCACTTTATTCAAAAGAGTTTGATTTGAAGAAAAATCTTCCACCACCCTATTCACCCCCTCTAGGGTGACTTAGTCTCTCCCCGAGCAAACCTTCATTACACTCTCTACTTGATCTCGCTTAGGATTGACTCAAGATGGAATTTGAGTATATTGAATATTAGACTCGTAAAATTCCATTCTTTTCGACCAAAGATAATTAAGCATTTAATTATTCTGATTTAATTGTTATCTACGCCTAATCTTGGACGAAAGTATTTTATACTTTGAGAACCAATGTGGTTTGCTTTTGTATGTTATTCAAACGAGGCTAACTTATTTTTGAAATACAAAAAGCAACCGGCTTCTAGCCGTTAAACACCAAGCAGATAAGTTTTAACTACTTCGGATATGGCTTAGACACCGTGTTAGGGTTGTTCGTTTCCAAAACCGAAAAACTCCAACTCTAGGCCTAACGGTTGTTTCCACCTCGGTTTTTAGTCACCATCAAGTGATTGGACCATCTTTTGGAGCCAAGAGCCATTGCACAACATTCACATCCCAACGGATCTTTTCTCAGCGACTTAGAATAGCCGATTACAACGGCTAGTGAAGACTTTTATCCGTAACCAAGACTCAACAGTCACTCTGCTTGGTTGGCTATAAATAAAAGTCATTCCACAAGACTAAAGGATTGGTGAATAGAATACTGAAACTGTATTTATTGTTGAACTAATTGCTCGTTCTTATTCTTACTCAATCTTCTATTTACAACTCCAAGTTTGTATTTAATATCTTCCGTAAAGAAAGTCTTGTAATAAGTGAAGGTTTGCTCTGGGAGAGTCTCGAGTCACCCTAGAGGGGGTGAATAGGGTGATAGAAAATTCTTCGCGAAAACACACTCTTTTTGACGTAAAAGAGGCAAAGACAGCTTTCGAGTCTAAACACAGGGTTAGAAAAGATTGGACTCGTAAAGCAATGAATCGAAGAAACAAGAGCAGTTAGGTCAGTCCGAGTCTAGAATGAACTCGTAAAGAGAACGCTGAGATTTTACGTGGAAACCCTCTCGGGGCAGAAAACCACGGCCCGTGTCAATCCGCACACGAAGTCAAATCCACTATTTTGAGTCCACAAAATACCGTGAACCGATCGAACCCGAGTTGCTCCCTTGGACAACTCTATACAAGTTTTCCTAGACTCGAAGTTACCTTATCTCGATCTAGTACTTCCTAGCCGAGATAACCCTTACAGCTTAGGGACAACTAAGCTGAGTTAACCCTTACAGACTTAGTCAAGGGACCTTACAAGGAATGTAAGAAGAGTTTGTAATCGAGTACAAGACCATACAACGCGAGAGTAATGAATTACAGAGTGGGAGTCGTAAGTTGAAGATTGAAAGTAAATACAATAACTTTGAGCAAGTATGTGTATAAACAATATGTTCGGCAACCTTCAAGTCTTGTGAAGTGGCTTTTATTTATAGATAACCAAGCAGAGTAGCCGTTATCTTCATCTCGCTGACCGAGAGTCTTCTCGTGACCGTTGATAATGGCTTTCCGAGTCACTCAAAAGTATCCTTTGAAATATGGACGTTGGACAACGGTTTAACTCTCTTGGAAGTCCCAAAACCATCGGTTGTGTCTTGGAAAATGAGGTGGAAACCACCGTTAGGCTTGGCGTTCCAGCTTTTCCGGATATGGAAGCGCATGACTTCCGACACAATCTTCTCGGGACTAAAGCAGGGGACGTGAAAAGCCATATCTCGCCGGTGATTTGACGTTCGAGCTCGGCTACTTTTGTAGTTTGAAAAAATATCCTCGATTGAATAACCTACAAAAGTAAAACACCTTCGGTTCTCAAAGTACAAAATACTTTGGTCCAAGGTTAGACACAGATAATAAAATAATTATGATAATTACGTAATTGATTATCCGAGTCGAAAAGAAATGGAATTTTCTCGAGTTTAATATCCATGATACTCGTAATTCCATATGACTTAGTCTTATGCGAGGAAACACGTTCTATAACGAATATCGAGTGAGAAAAGCTTGACATAGACTAAGCATGAAATGAACTACGAATACCGACTATGCAAACGATAGAATAAATAACCATAAGTCGATTCTCGAGTGAGAAACGGCGGAATACCGGTTTAGTCGAAATGAGATTAGTCTCGAGTGGGAGTGGACTCGTAATAAAGAACCAGCTTTCGAGTCGCTAACCGAAAAGCGATAAAAGAGATAAGTGAGGGCCGAAACACTTAGAGAAAATACTATTTTACTCAAGTAAGTTTCTAAGACACAGAGAATGCCTTGGAATCAAAACTCTACATGTATAGAATCGTTATACCCGATTCCTTTTGCATGACTCGAAGAATATTGAGCAGATGTCTCGAGTCTTCAATCTCCCCTTTTTGATGAAAGGCATTCCATACTCAAACAGTAAACTTTGTTAGAGGAAAATAGATTGATTCCGAGTAGTTTGGTCATGAGTAATGCATATTGAATAAATCGGAGCAAGATATAATATATCGGAGCAAAATAAAACAAAGTATGCTTTAACATTAACTCGTAAAAGTAGAGAACTCGTAAATTAATAATGAAATGCATCACTTTATTAAAAAGAAATTACAAGGGAGGAAAAAAAAAGAAACTCCCCTAAACAAGACAACCAGCTTCTAACTACATTTCTCCCCTTGCCTTTCAAAGAAAAACAAAGTAACAAAAAGAAGGGAGAAAAGTACAAGGAATACACATTAGTTGTCCTGGACAAAAAGAAAATTTTAAAGAAGAAAGTCTGGAGACACCGAGGAATTGTGACTCAGTGCATGGCTCCAACTAGGGAGGAGGGGATTTCGAGTGGAGGCGGAGGTGCGCCGGCGCCGATACGATCTTGACGATGTGCTTGAGCGCGGCGAAGTGAGAACCGGAATTGTTCTCGTGGGCTCAGCTCCGAGTGGCCGACCCGGAGAGAGTGGATCGAGGGGTTCTTCCCTTGGGACCTCAGGGGCTGGAGGGGGCCGCTCCGGCCGACTCGCCGGAGGAGCGAGGTCTTCGACCCACTCGCAGTGCCGTCTCGAGCCGAGTACAACGATTTGAGCTTGGGGAGCAGGCCGACCCTCGGCAGCTTGCCACGGCCTCTTCTTCCCTTTGCCCGGAAGGGCCTCGCCTCGCCCGCAGGTTCCTCAAGCATCCTCTCGCTGCATCTGCAGCCTTCTTCCTCTTCTTCCTCGCCTTCCTCGCTATCCGAGGAGGTCGTGCTCGGGCTCGAAGACGCCTCGACGCGTCTCGAGTCATCCCGGTCCCGAGCCGCCTTAAACCGTCTCTCTCTCGAGGAGCTCAGCCAGCTCCTTCTGCTCCTTAACCAGCTCTCTCATCTCAAGAACGAGAGACTCGTCGCTCTCGGATTTGGGACTCGACCGGTCTTTTGGTTGATGGTCGACCTCGAAGGACAGACTTGAAAGCCCCGAGCATGTCTCTCGAGTTCGAAGACACAGAGCCGATCTTGTCCAGAAGGCAGGGGACAAGAGGGCAAAGAGAGTTTTGGAAGCACCGAAGGTGGAGGCACCACCAGTGTAAAGGGAAGAGGGAGAGGGGTTGATTTCTAAGTCCGAGGTAGAGAAGGAGGCCTCAGCTCGAAGTTGTGAACCAAGACACCGTGGTTAGTTTCTCGGTATCCGTACTCCCGGAGTTCCGTCTTGCCGACCACAATGGCCGCCTGCACACCGCGTTAGGGTCGAGGGAAGAGGAACTTGAAATTGTTTGAAGACAAGGGTGAGAAGAGCACCGAAAGGAAGGGAGGTGTTCTTCTTGGTTTGAAGTTGAGCCGGCACAGCGCCATCCGCTCAATGATGGAGGGGAAGAGGTCAACATCGTATCCCTCCAGGATATCGAAGAGGGCTTTGAGGTGCTTGGAGTTGGGGTTCTCCTTGCTAGAGTGCCGTGAGAAGAAGGTTCTCATCAGTAGAAAACACGAAGCCTGGCTTCGACTTCAACCGAGTCACGTAAAAGTTCTTCTCGGACCCGGGGAATTCTTTAGCGTACTTTTCAAAGAAGTCGTCGGTGACTTCAAGTGAAAGGAATAGGGTTGCTGTTCAAGAAAAGAGAAGAAACTTTGAACAGATCGGTGAAGGAGGGAGGTGTTGATACTGAACAAGCAATGTTCGAACCCGAGAGGTTAGAACATTTTCAGAGTGGGTGAGATGAGTATAAAACTCATAAACGAGTTCGAGATAAATGAACTCGCTGAAACACAAGAAAGGGTAGACTCCGGTGGTTTGGATGTTGGACAACCAGGAGAATTTGGTTGTTGGGAAGAATTTGTCGTCCAGCCGCAAGGTGCCGGGTGACAACGGGTTTAGAAGGGGTTGAGCTTTCGGCTTGTTGGTGCGGGGCTTTTGGAAGAGGGGGAAGCCCGGAAGTCGGGATGGTTTCCGCTTTAGGCATTGTGAGAGTTGGAGAGAAAAGATGAAGCTTTTCGAGTGAGAGAGAGAAGAAGGTCTAGAAGAGAAGAAAACGAAAATGGTAGAAGAAAAGAGAATAGAGCAATCAGACTTACGAGAGAGAGAGAGCTTCTTCAACGCTTGCGTACGATCGGAGGTCACTGCTCACGTAGAAAACTTCCGCGAGAAGATTTTCGTTTGAGAGGGAAGGAGTTTTAGAATACCGAGATGAAGATGGATAGACGCTATTTATAGAAAATAACCGCGCCCGTCCACTATCCGTTAAGTAACTCCGTTCCGACTCAGCCTTGTCCATCAGCCACCAAAGACCGTGTGACGGTTCTTCTTCAACGGTTGAGAAACAAGCGGTTTGAAATCTACGGTTATGATCCGATCGCAGCACTCGAGAAAGAGAGAGAAAAAGATTTTGAAATTATAATCCGAAACTCTCCACTGTTCTAGAGATAGTTTCGTAAAATTTGATGTCCAAATTTCTCTACGTCTCGAGTTTGACTCGTAAAGATTTCGAGTGACTCGAAACACGAAATAACTATCAGCCCAAGATCACGGAATCAACCGAACTAATGGTTATTAACAACGAGAGCACATAGCACGTAAATATGTAATAATCGTAACACGTAACTAAGCATTTAACATACCAAGCTCATTCCGAATAAAGCAAAATTGATCTTCACCAAGAGGCTTAGTAAAGATATCAGCTAATTGAAGATTAGTAGGAATGAACTCAAGTGCAATATCACCCTTTTCCGAGTGATCGCGTAAGAAGTGATACTCGACCTCAATATGCTTTGTTTTTTAGTGCCGGATAGGATTCTTAGTGATACTGATTGCGCTTTGATTGTCACACTTGATTGGAACCGAGTTGACAAATAGTCCAAGATCCTTCAAGTGTTGTTTTATCCAGAGGATCTCGAGCGCAACAAGCTCCAACGGCAATGTATTCAGCCTTCCGTAGTTGATAGAGCTACCGAGTTTTGTTTCTTTGAGTGCCAGGATATTAAGGATTGACCTGTAAATTGGCAAGCTCCGGATGTGCTCTTTCGATCAACTTTGTATCCTCGCGTAGTCCGCGTCTCGAGTACCCAGCCGAGTCGGCTCTGAAGTTTCGGAATACCACAGCCCTAGATTCCGAGTGCCCGCAAGATATCTCGAATATTTTCTTCACCGCAGTGAGATGTGATTCTTTCGGATTAGCTTGAAATCGTGCGCATAAGCAAACACTAAACACTATATCTCGGCCTCGCTTGAAGTAAGATATAACAGTTGATCCAATCATACCTCGATAGAGTTTTTGATCTACCGCTTTACCTTTCTCATCCGAGTCGAGCTTTATGCCGCCGCTCATGGGGGTAGATGCGTGCTTTGCATCTTGAAGTTTATATTTCTTCAGCAGTTCCTTGGTGTATTTTGATTGATGAACAAAGATTCCATCTTTGTCTTGTTTGATTTGCAACCCAAGGAAGAAATTGAGTTCTCCCATCATACTCATTTGGAACTCTTGACTCATCAACTCGTAAAATTCTCGCATAGTAAATTCATTAGTAGCACCGAAAATAATATCATCAACATATATTTGAACAATAAGAAAATCTTTCCCTTTGGTCTTTATGAATAGAGTCTTGTCGATCCGACCTCTTTTGAAATCATTTTGAACCAAGAAGCCGCTCGCTCTTTCATACCAAGCACGAGGGGCTTGCTTAAGACCATAGAGAGCCTTTTGAAGTTTGAAAACATGATTTGGAAATTCCGAGCTTTCAAAACCAGGAGGCTGCTCGACATAAACTTCTTCTTCAATAAAACCATTGAGAAAGGCACACTTAACATCCATTTGATATAATTTAATATGCATGCAGGATGCAAATGCCAACAAGTATTCTAATGGCTTCAATTCTAGCTACTGGTGCAAAGGTTTCCCCACAATCAATTCCTTCTTCTTGATTGTAACCTTGAGCTACAAGTCTAGCCTTGTTTCTGACTACCACTCCACCCTCATCCAGCTTTGTTCTTGAAAACCCATTTGGTTCCTATAACCGGGTGGTCGAAGGTCGGTTGGTCGAGTCCGGACTTGGTTTCTTTCAAATTGATTTAGTTCTTCTTGCATGGCCTCTACCCATTCAGGTTCATTAAGGGCCTCTAGTGCATTTTTGGGTTCAGTTAATGAGATGAATGCAGTGAATGCACATAAATTGTGTAAAGAAGAACGAGTTCTTACCCCACTCGTTGATATCGAAATGATGTTTTCTTGGGGATGACTGGGAGTAAATTTGAATGCTTTACCAGCTTCTTTGATTCACCAGGTTTGTGGGCTGAATTGCTTGATCTTCGAAGCTTGTTCTGAGTGATCCTCTTCATTGACTTGTTCGTTCCGAGCGACCTCTTGAGCTGTCTCATTCCGAGCTTCCTCGTTCGAGTGGTCTCAATCCGAGTCTTAGTAGGCTCATCTTCGTCATCATCCTTTCGAGCTTCAGCTTCCGAGTATGAAGACTCACTTGGTTTCTCCCTGTTCAAGTTCATCAAACACTACGTGGATACTCTCTTCCACTTTGTTAGTTCGCTTGTTGAAGATACGATAAGCTTTGCTATGAGAGGAGTAACCTAGAAAATACCTTCGTCCGACCGAGCATCAAACTTGGTCGATGATCCTTACTATTGTTATGGACAAAGCACTTACATCCGAAAGGTCTCGAAATAGGAAATATTTGGCTTCTTCCCTTTGTAGAGCTCATAAGGTGTTTTCTTCGTAATGGGTCCGATGAGGCATCGATTGAGAGTGTAGTTGGCCGTGTTTACCGCCTCTCGCCCGTAAATAGTAAGGCAAGTTGTGTTCAATCATCATTGTCGTTGCTATCTCTTCAAGGGTTCTGTTCTTTCTCTCAACTACTCCATTCTCGCCGAGGAGTTCTGGGTGCCGAGAAGTTGTGAGAGATTCCATTCTTGTCACAAAACTCGAGAATTCTGAGTAATCGAACTCCCTTCCATGGTCGGGTCGAATCTTTTGAATCCGAGTCCGAGACTCAACTTGAATCTTTCTACGTAGCTTGCTGAACTCCTTGAAGGCTTCATTCTTATGCTTGAGAAAACACACCCAGGTAAATCTTGAAAAATCATCGATAATAACAAGTATGTAAGATTTACCTCCGAGACTCTTCACAGAATTTCACCACATAGGTCCATATGCAGTAATTCAAGCACGTTGGATGTGGAAACTGTCTTCGGAGATTTGAATGAAGATCTCGACTTGTTTCCTCTCGGTGCATGCTTCACATACTTTGTCCTTCTCAAACGCACGCTTAGGTAAACCTCTAACCGCACTATGAGATGCAAGCTTTTTGATAGTATGCATGCTAATATGACCTAATCTACGATGCCAAGTCCAAGAGTCATCTTGAAGAGATGCTTTTAAACAGATAAGTTCCGACTTGGGTCAGCAAGAGGGATGATGTAGGTATTACCTCGATCTCTTACCCGAGAGTTTTATCTCTTTGGTGGTCTCATCTCGTGATGTAGCACTTGGATTGGGTGAATCTTACCTCTTGACCCTTATCACATAGCTGGGAGATGCTAAGTAGATTGTACTTTAGCCCTCTGACAAGGTACACCGGGCTCACCAGATTGCTTCCTTTTCCAATCTTTCCAATGCCCACTATTTTACCTTTGCTGTCATCACCAAAAGTCACCTTTCCTCCTTTATATGACTCTAGCTCGTAAAAGAGTCCTTGGTCACCTCGACATGTGTCGAGAACATCCGCCGTCTAGGTACCAGTGTCCTTTTAATCTTTTCCGAGTGACCCGCAAAACAGAGAGAATCTAACCCTTCTCACTTCCTCTAACGAACCCAAGAACATTCCTTACCGTGGTCCTTTTCTCGAGGAAGAAGGTGCTTCTGAACCCAGATTTGAATGACTTTGGGTTTTGTCTCGATTCCGAGTCTTCCTCTCGTAGAACCGAGTCTCGTGTCTCTTTCCTGTTAAAAACTTTCCTTTTCAAACAGAGAAAATGGTTTCTTTTTGTAAATAGGTCCGGGTTTAGTCCTCCTTTCATTTTTGTGAATGGGATCATGCTCACCTTTTTGAACTTTGCAGCTCTGAATCCTTTTCGAACAATTCCGAGTAAGAATTAGATTCTTCTTCTTTGTTAAAACCAAGACCTTCTTTACGAAACGAGACACATTGTGATCCCAAGAGCATGTTAAGGTTCTTCCGACCTTCGAGTAAACTTTAAAACCAGATCTCGAGACTCAGTGAGCTTCGTTTTAGTCGCTCATTTTCTTTCTTGAGTAACTCGGACTCAGCCTCATTAGCTTGAGCACTTGTCTTGAGTTCTCTCGAGTGTGAGTCTCAGCTTTTCTAACTCGTTTTTTAAAAGAAGTGCTCTCGTAAGTGATTGACTCAAGTTGTTCCTTGAAATGAGAAGAATCGTAATTGGACTTTTCTTCCAAAGTCAAGATATATTTAGCTAAATCAACTTTGGAGAATTTGAGGAAGTAGTTTATTACCTCTTGAGGATCAGCTTCCTCGTTGTCTCGAGTCTCGAGTCCGACTCTCTTTCGCCTTCGAGTCGAAATTGCCATCGACACTTCGAGTCATCTCGAGTCCTCGTCGTCTTCGGATGAATCCTCATTACTCCATGTTGCCATCATGTCCTTTTTCTTCTTCCCTGTCCCTTCTTCGTTTTGGACAGTCCTTGACTATTTGGTCTTTGCTGCCACATTCAAAACATCCGTAATTCTTAGACAAAGATAACTTTGAGGGTGAAGAAAACTTACCTTTTCTCGTCTCTCTTGTCCTTTTGTAGAATTCTTCTTTTGGTCTTTTGTCCCATCTTTTATGCTTCATCATTCTCTTGAACCCTCTTGCAATGAGTGCCATGAGATCATCTTCCGAGTCGAGGAGCTCTGGACTAGCTTCTTTGGATTCTCGAGGCTTTAAGCGCAATGTTCCTTTTGACAAGTACTCTCAAGCATCTTCTTCTTCCGGATGTATCTCATGAGTCGAAGCTTTCCGATGAGCTCGTCCGGCTTCAAGAGTGAGAGGTTCTCGAGCCTCTTCTATGGCAGTCACCTTAGGACCCCATCGTCTCTTGGGTAGGCTTCGAGAATTTTCCAAGCACATTTCTTCATGGGAGATTTTCTTTCCCGGAGATTTGAGATTGTTGGTGATCTCAGTGAAGCGAATGAACATCCGAGTAATGTTCTCTTCTCGGCTCCATTTTGAAAAGCTCATATTTGTGAAGATACTCGACCGATCTTCGCTTGTCTCACCCGACTTGTACCTTCGTAGGTGTTGACCACGAGTGTCCCACATCTCTTTAGCAGAGTCACAGGCAGAGACTCGATTATATTCTTCTCGAGCTTATGGCGCACATGAGGATGTTCATGGCTTTGAAGTTCTTTCGAACTTCTCTGCTTCGCCGGCGTGAACTCGACCTTTGTCTTGGGAAGGATTCTCGAATTCATCTGTCTTCGTTGGAATGTAGTTTCCTTGTTGTATGATTTCCCATACTTCTTCATCATGATCCATAAGGAAACATTCCATAAGCTTCTTCCAAGTGACCAAAGTTTGAACCTTTAAATTTTGGTGGCCCGTTGGAAGATCTTCCTTCATCGAACTCTCCGGTGTTCTCGAGCCATCCGATCTTTAAACCTTTGGATTGTTAGATCCTTTCGAAAGGCTAGGCTCTAATACCAATTGAAGGTTTGCTCGGGAGAGTCTCGAGTCACCCTAGAGGGGGTCAATAGGGTGATAGAAAATTCTTCGCGAAAACACACTCTTTTTGACGTAAAAGAGGCAAAGACAGCTTTCGAGTCTAAACATAGGGTCGAAAAGATTGGACTCGTAAAGCAATGAATCGAAGAAACAAGAGCAGTTAGGTTGTCCGAGTCTAGGATGAACTCGTAAAGAGAACGCTGAGATTTTACGTGGAAACCCTCTCGGGGCAGTAAAACCACGGCCCGTGTCAATCTAGACACGAAGTCAAATGCACTATTTTGAGTCCACAAAATACCGTGAACCGATCGAACCCGAGTTGCTCCTTGGACAACTCTATACAAGCTTTCCTAGACTCGTAAGTTACCTTATCTCGATCTAGTACTTCCTAGCCGAGATAACCCTTACAACTAGGGACAACTAAGCCGAGTTAACCCTTACAGACTTAGTCAAGGGACCTTACAAGGAATGTAAGAAGAGTTTGTAATCGAGTACAAAACCTTACAACTCGTAGAGTAATGAATTACAGAGTGGGAGTTGTAAGTTGAAGATTGAAAGTAAATACAATAACTTTGAGCAAGTATGTGTATAAACAATATGTTCGGCAACCTTCAAGTCTTGTGAAGTGGCTTTTATTTATAGATAACCAAGCAGTAGTAGCCGTTATCTTCATCTCGCTAACTAAGAGTCTTCTCGTGACCGTTGATAATGGCTTTCTGAGTCACTCGAAAGTATCCTTTGAAATATGGACGTTGGACAACGGTTTAACTCTCTTGAAGTCCCAAAACCATCGGTTGTGTCTTGAAAAATGAGGTGGAAACTACCGTTAGGCTTGGCGTTCCAGCTTTTCCGGATATGGAAGCGGACATCTTCTCGACAAAATCTTCTCGGGACTAAAGCAGGGGAGGTGAAAAGCCATATCTCGCTGGTGATTTGACGTTTGAAGCCGGCTACTTTTGTAGTTTGAAAAAATATCCTCGATTGAATAACCTACAAAAGTAAAACACCTTCTGGTTCTCAAAGTATAAAATACTTTGGACCAAGGTTAGACACAGTATAATAAAATAATTATGATAATTACGTAATTGATTATCTCGAGTTAGAAAAGAAATGAAATTTTCCGAGTCTAATATCCATGATACTCGTAATTCCATATGACTTAGTCTTATGCGAGGAAACACGTTCTATAACGAATATCGTAGTGAGAAAAGCTTGACATAGACTAAGCATGAAATGAACTACGAATACCGACTATGCAAACGATAGAATAAATAACCATAAGTCAGATTCTCGAGTGAGAAACGGCGGAATACTCGGTATATTCGAAATGAGATTAGTCTCGAGTGGGAGTGGACTCGGAATAAAGAACTAGTTTTCGAGTCGCTAACCGAAAAGCGATAAAAGAGATAAGTGAGGGCCGAAACACTTACAGTAAAATACTATTTTACTCAAGTAAGTTTCTAAGACACAGAGAATGCCTTGGAATCAAAACTCTACATGTATAGAATCGTTATACCTGATTCCTTTTGCATGACTCGAAGAATATTAAGCGAGTGTCCGAGTCTTCAATAAGTTACATTCTTTTCTTACTTTCTAAGTAAGGTCCCTTGACTGAGCTGTAAGGGTTAACTCAACTCGGTTCTCCCGATTGTAAAGGTTACCTTAGTTAGGAAGTACTAGATCGGATAAGGGAGCTTCGAGTCTAGGAAAACATTGTAAGGAATTGTTTAAGGGAGCAATTCTGGTTGAGTCGACTCATCCGTATTTTGTGAATTCAAAATAATGGATTTGACTTGGTGTTTGGATTATCATTGTCCTTGGTTTTTTCCCCAGGAGGGTTTCCACGTATATCTTTCTTATTACTTTTTTGAGTCCAATCTAGACTTAGAATCCGGTGTTAAGTCTGTATTGCTTGCAAAAATTGTTTAATTTTCTTCATCACCGTATTTAACCCCCTTTAGGGTGACTTAGACTCTCCAAGAGCAAACCTTCAAACGAGATAAAGGATGACACTTTGTAAGTGTATACAGTTAACCCCCACTTTGACCGAGTCTAGAAAGACAAAGGGTCAAACTAGACACTAAAGGGTACTTACCTCGATTTCTACCGGACATTGTGTGATGCTTGGAATTGGTTGTAGTCAAACCTAAACTTGATTGCGCTGCATGAGTTCTGAAGTTTGGTAAAAGGATCCTAAGCTTGGCTTGATCGGAGCCTGAAGCTTGGCATATTTCGATGCTAAAACTTCGATCGTCTTTTGATATGAAGCTTAGCTAAATAATCTGCTATGCTAGCATACTTGTTAGTGCATAATTGAATTGACAAAAGATCAATGTTTTTAACTCGAATAATTCAGTTGAAACAGACGGATAAAACTATTCTAGAAAAGCTGATTGGTGGGTTGGGAAACTCCCACTTGCATACATAAGGGACGAAAATAACATGCTCCAAGAGGACAAAGTTGCTTGGACTAGGGAAGTAGGCTAGGTTTCAAAATCTGTTGCCGATTGGACACCACGACGCCTCGTGGCCTGCTCTAACCAACCTTTAGCAGGCGTGGCCCCTGGCTTGGTTGGCTGGATTACTTCGACTCCCCATTAATTGTTTGACCTTTGTTTTATATGCTTGCATGTCTTGACCGGCTTGCCTATAAAAGGGGTGCATAGTGTGTTTCATTTTGCACACTAACTCTTCATCTTACTCTTGCTCTCCTCTTGTATTTCCTTACTTTGCTCTTTCTTGAAAGCTAGTTGGTTCTCAAGAATTTCTTGCCTTAAAAATGCCTAGAAGAAAAGCTCATCCTATGGGAAGAACTAGAGTTGAGAGTCTTACTCAAGACTCCTTCCTCGAGTGCAAATGGTGTCCGCAAAATGAATGGGATCCAAGTGATCTTCTAGTTGAGGTCGAAAGCCATGTTTCCTCACTTGCCGTCTCCTCTTTGGTAAGCTAGTTGGCTTAAACCTCTTCATTTGCTCATTTAGAGTAAAGTCAACAAAAATCGTGTTGGATTTTGTCTTGCGTAAAGGCTCAATTAGAAACAAGTGGAGCCAGCCCAAAGTTTATGGAGACATACGAGAGGATGCACTTTCCTCCGGAGATTGTCATTTATAATGCTCGGGTTTGGACCTCTACATCGCTTTACGCCATCTCATTGATAGGACGGAGAGGGATCCTATTAAAGCCATCAGTGAGTGGTTTTGGGACACCACCAACACATTCGATTTTCCTTTTGGTGAGATGACAATAACTCACTTTGACTTTGTCTGTTTTATCCTGGTCTAGGCTTTTCACGGGAACCTTTAGCTTATGACCGGAATTTGTACAAAAATTGTGACTAACTCCTTCACCTCTTTGGTCCCATGGTAGGGAGGTTTCCACATAATAACCACTTCAAATATACTATTCTTTTTTAGGCTTTTGAGGATGAAGTTTTCTGGCCTCAACATTCTCCTCAACAACAAGTGAGGGTTGTGCTTGCTCTCCTCTTGAGCATGATCCTCTTCTCCGATCAGGCCGCTAAGATTCATGTTCACTACTTACTGAACTTAGTGGATCTTGATAGAACAAAGTAGCTCAATTGGGGTGCTCTTTTACATACTTGCCTCATTAGGGGCCTCCGTGCCGGTGTGCGGCATATATTGCCGTAACCGAATTCCACCAACTATCTTGCTTTAAACGACTTATGGAAGATCATTGAGGTATGTTCAAATTTTCCTTTCTTTAATATTTACTTTTCATCTTATGCGGATAAAAAGCTTTGCTTAACTTGTTAAAATGTAGCCATGGCTGTATGAATATTTTCCACATCTCTCTCCCGATGGAACGAATTGGCCCGCTTTCTCGGTGTCCGTATCATGGGTTAGCATAAATCTTGAGCGAACCAAAATACATGAAAAAGCCTTTTGAGGTCATCCCTCAACCATGTTAACTTGGTATGTTACTTCTACCTTCAAAATTTGCTCCAAATAGGCCTAAATGAGCTTTTCAACACACTTTACGCATTCTGGTCATGCCCACAGCGTAGACCACTCGCATGTAAGGCTTCCCGTGGTGCACTCCAACCCCTTATATTCACGGTTTTTGTCCATTTTCTTGTTGTTTTTCATTCTTGCTTGCTGATTTCTTGATAATTCTTGTATGTAGGCCAACTTCCATCCTTGGGTTCAACTTCAACTTCCTCAAAATGTCCTTGTGGCCCGGGAATTGAGCGAGAGAAGGATCTTGTTTGATGATCCTTTTGGGTTTTGTTCGTATCTTGGGGAGAGGGGTACTCCTCAAATTTGAGTTAACACATAGCCTCCATTTGTTCCGGTTGATCCTCCTTCGACCATGTTCTATTTTCGTTCTCTTTCTCTCGGCCGAGCAAGCAGTGACCATGGTGGGTATCCGCTTACCTCACTTTTGAATTTACACACCTCCTATGCCCATCATGCATCTCGCATCATGACTCAACTAGTAAGTGCTCAATTTCTCACTTATAATTTTGAATTTCTTGTATGTAAATTAATCGTCATCTTCTCTTCCTTGGCAGCTCACTCCTGTTGACATTCACATCCCGAATCTCAATGTGGATGTTACTCTTCCTGGGGGACCTCCTCGCTTTGCTACAATTCCTGAAATCTAGGAAGAGGAATGTGTTGGGCATCTCTTTCCTAGAAATTGGTAAGGGGTAAGAGTTATGTGCTCTTTCCTTTAGTAACGTGCTAAAGTATCTTCGTCATTGATAACCTTAAATAAACTTTACAGATACGACCGGGAGCAATCTAGGATCATATCTATTACATTGCAGTCAACTATTTGTGGAATCTAGAATTTCTTTACTGATTGATCTTTCTTTACTTCTCGAGTAAGTCCTCAATTAGCATAGTGCTAAATTCTTTAAGCTTTTAGTGATTTGCTAATCGCTTTCTTGATCTTGTAGAGACGCTAATCGAGAGCCACTCCTTCTAGTAATCTACCCGGAGTGCCCGAGACATCATCCCAAACTCATGAACAACAAATTCTTTCTAGTAGTAATGCTAGACAGGGCTCGCCACGACGTTCTTCGCGGCGTTTCTTAAACTTATTATTTTCCATTTTCTTTTTATTATTTTCTTTTGAGGGAATGGCGGCTATGTGCAACTTTTTCAAAGTTGTCTTTGAAATTTTTTGCATCATATAAATAAAGAACGCATTTTTTATTGAGTTTAGCATTCATGTCATTTGAATAGAGTATAATCATACTAAAAATACGTAAATATTAAATACAAATCACCCTAAAAGTGGTTATCCAATAATCTTCATCATCATCATCTAGAACATCGCCAAAAAGGTAGTCGCCTGTATCTTCCACGATCGGCGTCGAAGCTCACCTATCCGTCGCCATGTTTGAAGAGCTAGCTCCGGAGCCCCAAGTTGATTGTGAAGACTTATGATAAGTCTCACTATAGGACATTCGGTGAAAATCATAAGGCTTGTCATAAGGATCGAGTGCTTGCAAGAGTATAACATCAATACCGGTTGCGAGACGAGCTAGGTTCAGCTCCGGATGAACTAGGCCCAAGTCCGGATGAGCTTAGTCCAGCTTTAGAACTACTCCGCATATGAGAACGTCGAGATGCACACTTGTGAGGTTCCAACCTTAGTAGTATTACTAGATGGCATTTGAGGTCGATCGGTTATATGGGCATGAACCCCATAACCGCCGAGGAAACCTCCTGAAGGGAGAAACCTAGAGCGGCGATCCTAAAATACAAAAGAGTGATTAACACACAACCTAAGAACTCATGAGTTAACATTTTAATTAACTGGGCTTACCCATAACGATCGAACGCTCGACCGATAAACAAGCCCTTAACGAACGAAGGGCGGACTGGAATGTGATCGACATCTTTGAAGACTACCGCCGGTCATACTGCATTTTCATTATGTTAGAAAAACATTTTAGCACACAACTCAAAATAAAGAGCATAATACTCTTACCCCTTTCTAGTTCCTCGAAATGGATGTCCTACACACTCCGACTCGAAAGCTCGATATTCCGACGATATGCAGGTGCTCCCAGTGCAAAGACACATCAACCTCAAGGCTATGAATATAGATGTTGTGCGGAAGTATTTGTACTACAATAAGGTTAATTTCCATACTAGAAACAAAGCCAAGTAGATGAGCAAATGAAACTTACCATCCGGGTCATAATCTTGAAGGTCATCTCGCTCCTGCTCTTAAAGGGTAATCAAGTGAAGATAGAACATGACTATGGTGGATCTTAAGGAACAAAAAGAGGCCACGTGTTGTGATGAATCTGGGGTGTAACCTACTCATCAAGATACTAACAAAAACCAACGAACCTTGTAGTAGGACTTGCCTCTCACTCAACTCTCTTGCAATGTGGAACCGTGAAGGGAGTTGACTCGGAACTAGGGATGAAAGTTGGCTTTCTCCAACACATGACCCACAAAACAATATAGCAAAGTTAGCCGAACAGAGGTGGCTGGACATGGCCCATAACCGGCACCGGTTTCAACAAAGCGTGGCCGACGGCTTTACAGGCCATGTAGGCAAGTGGGCTTTTGGAGCCCACTATCTCACCTTGACCCAGTCTACATTTCGGTATGTGAAGGTTTGATATTGGAGAGATTAAGTCACCCTAGAGGGGGATGAATAGGGTGATGGAAGATTTTTTGTGAATTAATAAGGTATTCTGTTGAGCAAAAGACTAAGAAAATAATTCCGAGTCTAGATTGAACTCATAAACAAATAAAAACACATAATATACTTCGAAACCCTCCCGGGGTAGAAAACCACATACAATGCTAATCCAAGCACCAAGTAAAATCCACTATTTTGAATCCACAAAATGCAAGGACCGACTCTTTACATAATTGTTCCCTTAGACAATTCAATTACAAGTTTTTCCTAAACTTAGAAATTCCCTTATTTGATCTAGTACTTCCTAATTGAGGTAACCTTTATAACTAGAGACAACCGAGCTGAGTTAACCCTTATAGCTCAGTCTAGGCACTTAGTAGAGAATTGAAAGTTTAGAAGTGATTACAAGACTTTCTCTTTACAACTCAAAAAGTAAGAACATAAGAACTAAAGTTGTAAGCTAAAGATTGAGTGAGTATGAACTAAGTAAATGTTTAGCAATAGGTTCGTCAATCTTCAAGTCTTGTGAGAAGGCTTCTATTTATACTCGGGAGGGCAAAGTAGCCATTGAGGCTTGTTCTGGACTTGAAAGCTTCATTAGCCATTATAACGGCTAGTTTGAGTTACTAAAAAAGGAGCCGTTGCATGATAAACGTTGTGCTTAGGTCCTTGGCTCAAAAAGTAATCCATCCCACTAATTGTGACTGAAATCTAGGATGGAAACAACTGTTAGAGTCAAAGTTGAAGTTTACTGGATTTGGTAACAAACAACCCCGACACGATGTTCGAGCCTTGTCCGGAAAAGGTGTTTTTCTGTCTCGCTAGTGTTTAATGGTAGGAAGCCGGTTGCTTTTTCTTTTTAAAATAAGATTAAAAATACTTTAATTAACTTGTAAAAGTAAATCAAAGTGGTACTCAAAGTATAAAAATACTTTGGTCTAAGATTAGACAAAGATAATATTTAATTTATAATAATTAAGTGCTTAATTATCTTCAACCCGAGTGGTCAAACAGACAGTATTTAGAAATACTATGTTTAGCACTAAACTAAATGGCTTAGGCGAAAACCGAGCCCAACCCAAACTACGCAATGGCCCTAACCG
Source organism: Talinum fruticosum (assembly GCA_021018815.1). Classification (NCBI taxonomy): domain Eukaryota; kingdom Viridiplantae; phylum Streptophyta; class Magnoliopsida; order Caryophyllales; family Talinaceae; genus Talinum; species Talinum fruticosum. The sequence goes on along the minus strand of JAITYX010000082.1, from coordinate 2,390,962 downwards.
GCATCGGTCAATGCCCGGTCAACGAGAACACAAATGAGCCTAATTCGGCTTTAGCATTCTAGTCTTTCCTTCCCATATTTGGTCATTTTCTTTTAAGACAACCCATTTTAGGAAGTTTGTTACTTGCAATTATTTTAAGTGAGCAATCTAAAATAAAGCACAAAAGTAATCATAATACTTGCTTTTTATTTTATTGATAATAGGGATAAGCCTACTACTTATTCGAGTACATAGATAAAAAGGGAAATAACGAGCATAAAACTTGGAAAATAAAATTGTTCTAAAGAGGCAAAACAATAATCTTATAAAAATAAATTCTTCTTAGTCTTAAGCCTTAGTCTATCATTATTTTCTTTCCTTTTAAGTCACTTGACTCACCTACGTCTCCTTGGGTTTGTTTCTTTAGTTTTTCAATCCTACGAGGCCTTCTCTCCGCTTCCTCTTTAACCTCTGTTTCTCTTGGCAAGCCCACTCATCAGCTTGCAGGACCACTTCGCTAATTTGTAAGGGTGTACCAGCAGGAGCATCCCTTCTTTGGTCACATTTTGGAGTCCTCCGTGTCTCCCGCATCGTGAGATCGGACTCCTTTGTCCATTCAAGATAAATTTTAGAAACAACTTCGGATCGTATCTCTGCAGACTTATTCAACCATGACAGGTTCATCCTATACTCACTCCAAAACTAGACTTGACTAACGCTGCTCGGAACACCAAAAGTGGGAGGAGGAATGCAATCCGAATAGGGTATGTCCCGTACTCGACCTATAAGCAGCAGCAAGACCAGATCAATCGTCTTCAAGAGCACAGATCCAAGGCTATTAAGGGCTCAAAATCTCAGTCTAAAGAAGATATATCCTTAGATTCCTCTAGCGCTTCGAATAAAGAAGAAGAAGAAGAAGAAGCTGGAGTAGGCCAAACTGAAGGCCAAAGAGAGAAGGAACCCGAGGTAATCTCCTTAGAGCACATCGAGTTTGCCTTAAAAGAGGTTGGGGACGTTGGTCAATCCCGAGCTCAATCTTCCGCACAACTATCTCAAGCTGCACAAGCCGAGGGCTCGGAAGAGGAAATAGAGGAAGCAACACCTCTAGTTTGATGGTTTGCACATCAAGCTCAAAAACTTCCTCTCCTCTTGTCACCCATTCCATGACTAGCAGCTTCATCTTAAGGCTATCATCGTAGAAGAACGAGTCCTTGTTCCTCCTCCTCCAATCACACTACTCCACCCCCTTCGATTTTAAATTTGTTTTTGTCCAATATTTATGTATCTCTGTTTCCTCCCTCCTCGGCTTACTTTGATGAAATACATAAGGGGAGAGAAAAGGTAGATAGATGTTTGGTCTAGGGAAATTCATGATATGTCTATGTATTTATTTTATGAGTAATGAAATTTTGCTATTTTTTAGCATAATTGACTTGTGTTATTCATATCTCTTCTTTTCTCGCTCTAATACTTGTTCATATCTATTTCATTTAGTCTCGATATATCTTATCTCTAGTATTTCTTACATCAACTTGCTCTAATGATGAACTTTGACTTACTTTCACTAAGAACATCTTACAGCTCATTCGTTTCGAGCCATGAAAACTTAATTATCTAAACTTCTAGGTCTTACTTTAAGTGTTGCATGCCTTTCATAAAAAGAGAGAGATTTAAGACTCGGGGTGTAACTCTCTGTCTCTCTATGATTTTGAATTCAAGTTATTATCAATCTCTAAGAAGCTCATCATTAAGTTTTCAACCCCGTATGACCTACTTAGAAATCATTTCCTGAGTAAACATACACCACATAGGGTTTCGACCCACTTAAAGGCAACTTAGACGTATCTCATGAGTAAATAATTTAACATGCATATATTATTCTGAGCTCGACTTTATATGTTAAGTAGAAAAGAATTACATTGTTAATTCTTACTTCTAAGTCAGATTTATTAACAAGAAATTATTTACCCGACCAATTTGATGCATTGTGTCTATATAATATTAATCTCTTGATCATCTAAAACATACACACTAGATGGAATTAGAAAATATTGTATATTAGACTCAAAAATTCCATATTCTTAGGCTAAGGATAATTTAAGTGCTTAATTATTATAAATTAATTATTATCTTTGCCTAATCTTGGACCAAAGTATTTTTATACTTTAAGTACCACTTTGAGTTGCTTTTGCAGGTAGATTAAAGTATTTTAATCACATTTTATAAAGCAAAAGCAACCGCCTTCTAACCATTAAACAGACAATGTACGGAAAAGCACTTGTTTCAGGACAAGGATAAGACACCGTGTTAGGGTTCTTTCTTATCAAATTAGGTAAACTTCAACTTTGAGTCTAACGGTTGTTTCCACCTCGGATTTTAGTTACAACCAGTGGGCTAGATCATCTTTTGAGCCAAGGACAAAAGAAAGACGTTCACATTTGCAACGACTCCTTTTCGAGGGATTTACACTACCTGTTACAATAGCTAGTGAAGGTTCCCAAGCCGATTCACTTGTCCTGCCATGGTCAATCTCATCAAAGACAATGTGGATACTTTCTTCTACTTTGTTAGTTCTCCTTCATAAAATTGTATAAGCTTTAGCATGAGTTGAGTAACATAGATATATACCTTCATCCGACCTTGCATCAAACTTAGCCAGATGTTCCTTACCATTGTTATGCACATAGTGAAGACTCGGATCGTAGATCTAAACCATTATGAGTAATACATGAAGACTCGTGTACAAACCTCATCGCTCCTAAGTTTTTATGACAAGTCATTCTGAGTGATATACAAACTCCTGTATAAGTTTTCATTTGTTTCTAACCGACTCGGAAAACACATTCCTCGCATATCTTCTGCGTTGATGTTTCGACTCACTTAGACAACACTCGGATCTATCGCATGTTCAAATAATTTCTCTAACACTTTTGTTCCGAGTTCTGATTGCATATTCAAAGCAAAGTGAATTACAATGTTAATTCCTCTTCTCTCGATGATTTTACTCTTTTTAAATTGATCATTCTTAGGACTCGAGTCCGATAGAATTTGAGTATATTGAATATTAGACTCAGAAAATTCCACTCTTCTAGGCTTAATAAAATTATGCACTTAATTGTCTTAATTAAATTATTATCTCGTGCCTAATCTTTGACCAAAGTATTTTATACTTTGAGAACAAAAGCGGTTTACTTTTATAGGTTATCTAAACGAGGTTACCCCATTTTTGAAATACAAAAGTAGCCAGCTTGACGATGTTAATCACCAGCAGACAAGTTTTATCTACTTCGAACAGAGCTCGGACACCGTGTCGTGGTTGTCTGTTTCCAAAACTGGAAAACTCCAACGCCAAGGTCAACGGTGGTTTCCACCCGCTTCTCGGACATCACCAGTTGACTGGAACATGTTTAGGAGCCAAGAGCCTTTGCACAATGATCACATCCCCAACAGATCTTTTCCGAGTGACTTAGAAGAGTCGTTACAACGGCCACTAAAGGCTTTTGTTCGTAACCAAGACACAACGGTCACTTTACTTGGTCATCTATAAATAGAAGCCACTTCACAAGATTTAAAGATTGCTGAATCCATTGCTGAAACTCTCTCTCTTAGTACATTAGTCATTCAATCTTCTTCTTATAGTCTGCAAGTCTCGTATCGAGTACTTTTTTGAGTTGTAAAGTCTTGTAATCACTTACATACTTCTCTTACTTTCTGAGTAAGGTCCCTTGACTTAACTGTAAGGGTTATCTCAGCTCGGTTGTCCGTACCCGTAAAGGTTATCTCAGTTTGGATGTATTAGGTCAAATAAGGGAACTTCGAGTCTACGAAAACATTGTAAGGTGAAGGTTTGCTCTTGGACAGAGTTAGTCACCCTAGAGGGGGTGAACAGGGTGATGAGGAAATTTAAGCAATAAATGGAAGAATAAAGTCCAAAACTGACTTTCATGCAATCCGAGTCTAGATTGGACTCAAAAAATGATAGCTCAAAAGTACGTGGAAACCCTCCCGGGACAGAATACAACGGCCAGTGCTAATCCAAGCACCAAGTCAAATCCATTATTTTGAATCCATAAAATACTGCAGTGAACCAGAATTTCTCCCTTAGACAATTCCTTACAAGGTTTTCCTAGACTCGTAAATTCCCTTATCTCGATTTAGTACTTCCTAACCGAGGTAATCTTTACAGACTACGGACAACCGAGTTGAGTTAACCCTTACAGCTCGGTCAACGGACCTTACTTAAAAAGTACGATGAAAGTTGTGTTTGATTACAAGACCTTACAACTCGGAAAGATGTTAAGTGCGAATTGGAGTTAAAAGAGGAAGATTGAATATGGATACAAAGACTTTTGCTTAAGTATGTGTAATGACAATTGTTCCAAGCAATCTTTAAGTCTTGAGAGTTGGTTTCTATTTATAGAGGACCAACCAAATTAGCCGTTGTGACTATCTTCCGATTAAAAATCCTCGGTGACCGTTGTAACGGTTTTTCTTAGTCACTCGTAAAAGATCCGTTGAGTTGTGAACGTTGTGCAATGACTCTTGACTCCTTAGGATGTCCCAATCCACTGGTGGTGTCTCGAAAAGTTGGGTGGAAACCATCGTTGAACTTAGCGTTGAAGATTTCCAGCTTTGGAAACGGACAACCCCGACACGGTTTATGTGCCTTAGTCGAAGTAGAAAAAGCCTTATCTCGTCGGTGATTTGACATCTTGAAGCCGGTTACTTTTGTAGTTCAAAAGTAGGATAACCTCATTTAAATAACCTACAAAAGTAAATCAAATGTTGGTTCTCAAAGTACAAAATACTTTGGTCCAAGATTAGACACGGATAAAATTTAATTAAGATAATTAAGTGCATAATTATCTGCGTCGGAAACGAATGAAATTTTCCGAGTCTAATATTCATTATACTCAAATTCCATCCGAGTTTGTCCGGAGAAAGATCAAGGTAGATGTTGAATATTAGAGAAAGAATGTTTGATCTAGACAGATACAGTTCAAACAAAACAAGTCGACTAAAAGAGATGAACTAAAGCCGTAATTCACCCGAATTTGGAATATGAAGTCGGACTCGTGTTTAAGCATGTTAGAGTGAGTGTTTGAACATGCGATATATCCGAGTGTTGTCCGAGTGACTCGGAACTAGAGATGTGAAAAGATGAGCAAGAGTATGCTTTCCGAGTCACTGAGAAACAAATGAAAACTTAGGTAGTAGTTTTTGTAACACTCGGAAAAGTTTTTATATCACTTAGAATGACTTGTAATCAAAACTTATAAGAGATGGAGTTTATACCGATTCCTTGACAGTCACTCGGAATGTTATACATGCAAATTCCGAGTTTTCAATTTCCCCTTTTTGATGAAAGACATTCTTTACTCGAGATAGAAACTTTATTAGTGTTAAAACCCTGCGTTTTCATTCTTTATTAAAGAATAAGTTAGAGTCAAGAGATAGAATCGTATAAGAAAGTTAAAGTGATTTAAACTTAAATTCTATCCGAGCAAATAAGCTTAGATTACATTAGAGTGAAAACTAAAGTATCGCATAGAAATGAAGTAAATCAACCTCAAAGCATTGCTTATATCGAGCAAAAAAACTGACCGAGTTGTTGTATCAAAGTAAGATGTACAAAAATAAATTGAAGCATTAAGCACGAAATAGGAACTTCATTCATATTCACAAAAACATATATATACAAAAAAAAAAAAAGAAAGAGAGAAACTCCCTTAAACAAGACAACAAATTTTTCTAATTATTTATTCTCCCACTTGCCTTTCATCAAAAACAAAAAGGAGGAAGAATGTATCAAAAAGATACAATTTGTATGTCCGGACAAAAACAAAGAAAAAGAAAATTAAAAATAGAAAAGAAAAATTCTAAGAAGGAGGGGAGGGAGCGATCCGAGTCGAGGTGGGTGGATGAGCAGTGCGCCTTCTCCGGTAAGATCGTGATGAAGTTCAAGATCGAGGCGGGGGCAACATTGGTATCTCCGGGATAGGCTCAGCTCCGAGTGACTCGACCCAAAACCAAGTCGTATAGAGGTTCATCCTCCTGAAATTCGACCGAGGGAGCTGCTGACCGACCTTGGTCAGCGAGGGTCTTCCGACCCACTCGGACTACTGTCTCGTGCCGATCGGCTCTGGTTGGAGTGCCTGGAGCACCTTGGCCCTCTCGTCGCTTCGGCTCCTTCTTCTTCTTCCTTCTCCCCTTCCCCTTTCTCCTCGAAGGAGCTGCCTTAGCCGCAGTCTCCTCTTCTTCTTCCGCGTCTTCTTGCTCCCCGGAGGAAGATTTTGCTGGGCTCGAGGACTCTTTAGACGTGTCCGAGCGGACCGGGTCCCGAGCAGCCTTTGAGCGCCTTTCCTGGAGGAGCTTGTTAAGTCGTAGTTTATACGTATTTTTAGTAGTTATTTAGTTTATATTATATAGTTTATTTTATCTAATTTATTCTATTTTGTCTATTTATAGGTAATTATCGAATAAAGTGGGGAAGAGAAGAAATGTCGTTAAAAGTGGATTTTTAGCTACCGACAAGCATCCAAGAAAATATATGAAGTCGGTCCATAAATATAATATGTAATAAAATATTTATTTTAGGATATTATATTTTAGGAAATCCTAATTGGAATAGAAAAGGAAACTTAGAAGAGAAGAAAGAGAAATAAACCCTAACTCTTTCACCCTATATATACTACTTATTATCATCATAAAAGGGAGCCCGGGAGGAGCTACACGCAGCCCTTGCTGCTGCCCCATCTTGGCTGACCTAGACCCACACACACTCACCACTTCTTTCCCTTGCTGCCCACACCCTTCGTGATCGCTGCCGCTCGCACCTTGCTGCCGACCACCGAGTACAGCCGCCTAGCCACCACTGCCGCCACCTCCTCGGCTGCTGCCGTTGCTGCTTGCTCTGGCTGCTGCCTGCTGCCGCCTGCTTGCTGCTGCTGTCTGCTGCCAGCCCACACCAACACCACCATCCATCATCATCTTCTTCATCTTCCCGGTCAAAGAAACTAATATCGGTAGTATAATTTAGTTTTGTAATTTTTATTAGAAAAGATTGAGTTTTTATTGATAGATTAATACTAAAGATGCTAGTTTTATTTAGTTTACATGTTTTAACTTACATTATGTGTGAGTAGTTTTTCTTATACTTGGTATAATCTACTTGAAGCCATGTTAAATTATTTATTTTGAAACAAAGTTTCGATTTTTATTGTCTTATTGATTCAATCCATGATTTTATGATAATTTGTGTTTAATGTTTATGAATTTATGTCTAATTAATTAGAGTGCACGCTATTTAGTTTTATATAAATTCATGTGATAGTTTAGAGGGTTTAAGTACGTAATTGCTTGATCTTTTAGACATAAGTATCACCCTAGTTAATCATGGATGGCTCATACCCATCTCTTTTAATTAGGAAATTATCATAGATCCTTCTTAAATTAATTTGCTAGTAGATTGGTTATTAGGTGCTAGATGATGTTTTTCTAATACTTAATGCTCTGATTTGATTAAATTCTAGTGCTAGTGCTAGGGTTATCAATATTAGTAGGGTTTATATTAGGGCTAGGCCTAAGTAAACTAATAACTAAGGAAAAACGGGGAAGATCCGCTAGTGGTTGTCTTCTACAGTTTAGCTCATGGGTAGATCAATTTGTGTGTTAATGATAAATAATAATTTGCATGGTGGATATAGATTATACTAAGTGTTTTTATAAATTTGTTATCTTTGATAATTATTTGTTTGCTTTTAGTTATTCTCTTGAGTTATTGATTTTTACTTATAAAGTTATAGTCTTTTATTATCAATTTCATTAAACCCCTAAAGATCAGTATTTTAGGTTAGTTTTAGTAATTTTATTTTAATTTAATTTTGAGTCTTTACATATTTTAATTTTCAGAATTAATTTTCTGTCAGCTTTTATTATTTTTGAGTCAGTTTGTTAGAAATTAGTTTAAAAATAGTTTCTTTTGTTATTTTTTGTGTTTTATTTTCTTTTAGGGTTTAGATAGAGTCCTAGTTTGCTGTGATTAAATTTTAGAATTTTTGGAATTAATTTGATATTTTTTCAGATTTAATTCTTGAATTTAATTACTGCAGGTTTTTAATAAAATAAATTCGTAAATTAGATTTTAAATTTTGTTTTTACATTTTTAGGGTCTGGTTAGGTTTAGAAAATTAGTATTACTATTCTGGGTAATTTTAGTATTTATTTTCGTAATTATTTTAGTGCAGAATTTTACTTATTTAATTTTCTGTTTTAGAATTTGTTTATTTTCTGCTTTAGTTTTCTGTTTTAATTGTTCTAAAAAATATACAAAAATATTTCTGGGTTATTGTAGTTTTATTATTCTGTATAAATTATTTATTTAGTTATTAGATAATTTTCTATGAATTTTAGTTATTGATTTTAATTTATATTTTCTATTTTGTTTTTAAGAGTAGTAAATTTAATTAGATTAAAACTTGCATGTTATTATATCTTTCCTCGTGGATTCGATCCCTACTTGCCCTTGCTATATTGTTTATTATAAGTTTAAGTAGTGGTTTAATTTGTTGTCTGTACGACAAGCTTAACGAGCTCTATCATCTCCTTCGCTCCTTGACAAGTGCTTTCATCTCAAGAAGCACATCTTGCTGCTCTCTCGATTTGGGACTCGAGTAGTCTTTTAATTGATGGTCTTAGACCGGAGGACAGTCTTGAATGACCGGAGGGTGTCCTTGAGTTCAATAGACACCGAGGAGATCTTGTCCATTATGGCAGTGGACAAGGCATAAGAAATGACTTGAGAGACACCTGAAGTGGAGGCACCACCAGGTGGAGGAGGTAGAGAGAGAGGGATTGTGTCTCGAGTCTATGGTAGAGAAGGTTGCCTCGGTTCTAAGCTATGGACCCGGACTCTTGGTATCCATAACCAAGAAGTTCTTTCTTGCCAATTACGATGGCAGCCTCGAAACCGCATTAGGATATGAGGGAAGAGGAACTTTGAATTGTTTAAAGATGAGGGTGAGAAGAGCCCAGAAAGGAAGTGGGGTTGACTTCTTAGTCTAAGTCTAAGCTGGTACAGCGTCCATCTACTCGACTATGGCAGGAAAGAGGTCTACTTCGTAGCCCCGAAGGATATCATACAGAGCTTTGAGATGCTTGGAGTTGGGGTTCTCCTTACTCAAATGCTAAGAGAAGAAGGTTCTCATCGGCAGGAAACACGAGACGACGGGCTTCGACTTTAGTTAAGTCACGGAGAAACTTTTGCGTTACTTAGGAAATTCTTTGGCGTACCTCTCAAAGAATTCATCAGCAACCTCATTGAAAGATATGGGGTTGTCTGTTGAGGAAAAGAGAAGAAACTTTGAAAAACGGTGAAGAAGAGAGACGTTTACTCGGACAACAATGTTTTGGACTCGGAGGTGAGTATACCCTTAGAGCTACACAGGTTGGAGTAAAACTCGAAACAAGTTCTAGGTAGATGAACTCGCTGAAACAGAGGAAATTGCACACCCTGTTGATTTGATGTGATTCAACCACGAAATCTTTGTGGTTAGGAAGAATTTGTCATCCAACGTTAGGTGTTGGGTGACAATAATTTTAGAGGGATTGGAGGGGCCCTCTTGGCTTTTTGTTCGGGGTTTCTTGGTTGCGGAACCAAGAAAGTGCAGGTGGGAACCTCTTTTCGGCATGTTTTGATGAGAAAAGAGAGATGATGAACTTTGAGAAAGAGATAGAAAGCTCGAACAAATAGAGTGAGTAGAGAGTAGAGAATAAAAAAAATGAAAGAGTAGAAAGAGAGTTTAGAGCAATCGGTGCTTACTTGAGACTTCTTTCACTTAGCTTAAGAGTCGGTTCGTGCCTTGAAAACAGTGAGCTTTCTTGAGATGTAGTACGAGAGAGAGAGTATGTTGTGAGTAAATTATCGAAATTAAGGTAAAAGGCTGATATTTATAGAGAAAGAATTATCCTTAGAATTCGTTCGACCTAATTCTCCAACGGTCGCCTTAGACATGTGTGATCGTTACGCTTCTTCAACGGTTAGAATTCTAGTGATTGTCTTCCAACGGCTAGATTCTAGCGATTGTCTTCCAACGGCTAGTTCTTAGATTGATGCACATGAGCAATAGAGAGAAAAAGGAGATTTAAAAATAAATTTCGAAATTCTCCACCGATCTAGAGATGATTTCGGAAGATTGGTGTCCATTTTTCTCAAAATCTAAGTCTCGACTCAGTAAAGTTTCGAGTGACTTAGAAACAATAAGCAAACAATAACTCATAGCTCAGTATCACCGGCTCAACTGAACTAATTATTATTAAAACAACGTAATGAAACATTTAGCACACAATCATGCAATGTAATTTCACTCAGAAAAGCACATAATTATGCATTAATCATACCAAGTTCATTCCTAATGAAACAAAACTGATCCTCACTAAGTGGCTTAGTAAAGATATCAACTAACTGAAGTTTGGTAGGAATGAATTCAAGTTCAATATCACCTTTCGCAGAATGGTCTCTTTGAAAATGATACCTGACCTCAATATGTTTTGTCTTTGAGTGCTTGAACTGGATTCTTGGTGATACTGATTGCACTTTGATTATCACACTTAATTAGAATTGATTTGAATGAAAGTCCAAGATCTCTCAAGTGTTGCTTTATCCATAAAATCTGAGCACAGACATGCTCCAGTTGTAATATATTCAGCTTCAGCAGTTGATAGGGCTACTAAGTTTTGCTTCTTTGAGTGCCAGGATATAAGGGATTGACCTAGAAACTCGGATGCTCCTGAAGTGTTTTTCTATCAACTTTGTACCCAACATAGTCAGCATCCGAGTAGTCTCGTGAGAGTCGGTTCTAAGTCTCTTCGAGTACCATAGACCTAGATTCCGAGTCCCTGCAAGATATCCGAAGATTCTCTTCACTACAGTGAGATGTGATTCTTTTGGATTAGTTTGAAATCTTACACCCGGATATACACTAAACATTATGTCTGGTCTACTAGAAGTAAGATATAGCAGAGATCCAATCATACCTCGATAAAGTTTCGATCTACTACTTTACCTTTCTCGTGTGAGTCCAGTTTTATGCTACTCGCTCATAGGTATTGTTGTATGTTTTGCATCTTGAAGCTTGTACTTCTTCAAGCAACTCCTTGGTATACTTTGATTGATGGACATAGATGCCATCTTTGTCTTGCTTGATTTGTAGACCAAGGAAGAAATTGAGTTCTCCCATCATGCTCATTTGAAATTCCTGTCTCATTAACTCGAAAAATCTCGACATAGAATTTCATTAGTGGTTCCAAAAATTATGTCATCAACATAAATCTAAGTAATAAGAAAGTCTTTCGTCTTGGTTTTTATAAAAAGAGTCTTGTCAATATGACCTCTTCTAAAATCATTTTTAACTAAGAAATTGCTCGAGTCTTTTCATACCAAGCTCTAGGAGCTTGTTTTAGACCATAAAGAGCTTTTTACAACTTGAAAACATGATTTGGAAATTTTGAGTTTTCAAATCCAGGGGTTGCTCAACATAGACTTCCTCTTCAATGAAACCATTGAGAAAAGCACATTTAACATCCATTTGATACAATTTGATATTCATGTTAGATACAAATGCTAATAGAATTCTAATAGCTTCAATTCAGCAACAGTGCAATTGTTTCGCCACAATCAATCCCTTCTTCTTGATTGTAACCTTGTGCCATAAGTCTAGCCTTATTTTTAAATACCAACCCCTTGATCAAGTTTATTCTTGAAAACCCATTTGGTTCCTATAACTAGGTGGTTAGAAGGTCGTTTGGTCGAGTGCAGACTTGGTTTCTTTCAAATTGATTGAGTTCCTCTTGCATGGCCTTTACCTATTCAGGTTCATTTAGGGCCTCTAGTGCATTTCTGGGTTCGAGTTAATGAAATGAATGCAGTGAATGCACATAGGTTTTGTAGAGAGGAACGAATCCTTACCCCACTGTTGATATCAAACAAGATGTTTCGAGTGGGTGGCTCGAAGCATATTTGAATGCTCTCCCTATTCTCCGGTTTACCGATTTGTAGGTTGAATTTATTAGTCTTCAAAAGTCCGTTACGATTGAGCTTGTTCATCTGATTGACCCTCAGCATTTTGAGCTGGTTCTTGAGTTGTTTCATTCTGAGTCAGGTTATTCCGAGTCGCTTCATTCTAAGTGAATTTGATTTGACTCTTTACGAGCTCATCTTCACTAAGATCATCATCTTTGCTGAGCTTCAAATCTGAGAATGTTGACTCACTTGGTTTTCCCTGTTCAATCTCATCAAAAACAAGGTGGATGCTTTCTTCCACTTTGTTAGTTCTTTTATTGAAAATGCAGTAAGCTTTACTATGAGATGAATAACCAAGAAAAATACCTTCATCCGACCAAGCATCAAACTTGGTCAGGTGATCCTTACCATTGTTATGGACATAACACTTACATCCAAAAGGCTTGAAGTATGAAATGTTTGGTTTCTTGCCTTTGTAGACCTCGTATGGAGTTCTCTTCACAATGGGTCTAATGAGGCATCTATTCAATGTGTAGTTTGCTATGTTGATCGCCTCAGCCCATAAATAATAAGGTAGATCATGTTCAATCATCATCGTCCTTCCTATTTCTTCAAGAGTACGGTTCTTTCTCTCCACTACTCCATTTTGTTGAGGAGTTCTTGGTGCTGAGAAGTTGCGGGAGATACCATTCTTGTCATAGAACTCTGCAAATTCTCAGTAGTCAAACTCCCTTCCATGGCTAGTTCGAATTCTTTTAATCCGAGTCCGAGACTCAACTTGAATTTTCGTGCAGAGCTTGCTGAATTCTTTAAATGCTTCATTTTTATGCTTTAGAAAACAAACCCAGGTAAATCGTGAATAGTCATCAACAATTAAAAGCACATATTATGTAGCTCCGAGACTCTTGACAGGGATTTCACCACATAAGTCCATATATAACATTTCAAGCACCTTGGATGTGGAAACAGTTTTGAGAGGTTTTCAAGATGATCTAACCTGTTTCCCTTTTGTGCATGCTTCACAAATTTTATCTTTCTTAAACACACGGTTAGGAAATCCTCCGACTAAACCATGAGAAGGAAGCTTCTTAATGGTATGCATGCTAACATGACCTAGTCTATGATGCCATGTCCAAGAATCATCATACAAGGATGCTTTTAAACAAGATAGATTCCGACTTGGGTCGAAAGGGGAATAGTGTAGGTATTACCCGATCTCTTACCCGAGAGCTTAGTCTCCTTGGTAGTTTCATCAGAAATATAGCAGTTGGTCTAAGTGAATCTTACCTCTTGACCATTGTCACATAGTTGAGAGATGCTAAGTGGATTGTACTTCAATCCCTTGACTAGATTGTCTCCTTTTCCAATCCTCGCCTATCCCAATTATCTTGCCTTTGCTGTCATCTCCAAATGTGACTTTGCCTCCCTTGTAATCTTCTAACTCAGAAAAGAGCCTTGGATTTCCTAACATATGGTGTGAGCATCCACTGTCTAGGTACCGGTGTCCTTTTGTTCTTTTCGAGCCATCTACAAGTCGAAACAAACTAACCTTTCTCACTTCCTCTAACGAACCCATTAACTCCCTTTATTGTGGTCCTTTTCTCGAGGAAGAAGACTCTTGGGAACCCATATTTAAATAACTTTGGGTTTGGTCTGATTCTGAGCCTTTCCTTTAGAGACCTGTGTTTGTGTCTCTTTCTTTTGAAAATCTTTTCTTTTATAAACTGGTGGAGAGGGTTTTCTCCTATAAGTTAGTCTAGGCTTAGTCCTCGTTTCATTCTTATGAATGGGACCATGCTTAGTCTTCCTGAACTTCACAGTTCCGGAATCGGTTTGAAAAGATCCGAGTATGAATTGGATTCCTCCTCCTTGTTAAAACCAAGTCCCTCTTTTCCGAAGGAGACACATTGAGACCCTAAGAGTATGTCAAGGTTCTTCTAACCTTGAGTAAATTTCAAAATAAGTTCTTCGGACTTGTTGAGCTTTTTCTTGAGATGCTCATTTTCTCTTCGACTCGGTTTCATTAGATTGAGTACTAGTCTTGAGTTCTCTTAGAGGAAGTCTGAATTTTTCTAATTCATTTTTCAAAGAAATGCTCTTAGAAGTGATAGTCTTAAGTTGTTCTTTAAACCGAGAAGAGTCGAATTGGACTTCTCTTCCAAAGTATAGATGTATTTAGCTAAATCAACTTTGGAAAACTTGAGCAAATATTCAATTACCTCCCGAGGATTAGTTTCCTCATTGTCCGAGTGATCGAATCGACTCGGATTTAGCTTCGAGTCCGATAGTGCCATCGGACACTTTGAGTCATCCGAGTCTTCATCTTCTTAAGATGAATCTTTGTCACTCCATGTGGCCATCATAGCCTTCTTCTTCTTTCTCGTCCCTTTTTCTTCTCGGACAGTCTTTGATTATATGATCCTTGCTGCCACATTCAAAATAGCCGAGTTCTTAGTTAAAGATAATTTTGAAAAGGAAGAGTGTTTATTTTCTATCCTTCTTCTCCTTTTTGTAGAATTCTTCTCTTGACCGTTTATCCCATCGTTTGTGCTTCATCATTCTTTTGAAGCCTCCGGCAATAAGTGCCATGGGATCTTCTTCCGAGTCCGATGATCTCAAATTTTCTTGTCTGCTTTCGAGGCCTTCGAGTGCAATATTCTTTTTGGTGCCGACCTCGGTGTCCTCTTCTTCCGAGATGGATCTCATGGGTGAGTAGCTTCCTAATGAGTTCGTCCGGCTTTAATAAAGAGAGGTTCCGAGCTTCCTCGATCGTTGTCACCTTTGGACCCCATCTTCTCTTGGGCAGGCTTCTTAGTATCTTTCTGCATATTTCCTCATGGTAAATCTTTCGACCCGGAGATTTGAGAATGTTAGTAATCTCAGTGAAGCGGATGAACATCTAAGTGATGTTTTCTTCCGGCTCCATCTTGAATGGCTCATACTTGTGAAGATATTGGCTTATCTTCGCTTATCTAACTTGGCTTGTGCCTTCATATGTGTTGACAAGAGTGGCCCACACTTCTTTCGCTGTGTCACAAGCCGATACTCGTTGTATTCCTCTCGAGCCGATGGCGCACATCGGAATGTTCATGGCCTTGAAGTTCTTTATGAACTTTTCTGCTTCTACAGATGGTGTACTCGACCTTTGATTTAGGCACGAGTCTTATTTCTTCTCTCTTTATTGGAATATAGTTGCCTTCTTCTATGATGTTCCATACATCTTCATCGTGATCCGAGAGAAAGCATTCCACGAGCTTCTTCCGAGTGTACAAAATTTGATCCTTTAAACATTGGTGGTCAGCTTGAACATCTTCCTTCATCAAACTCTCCATTGTTCCGAGCCATTTGATCTTTAAACCTTTGGATGGTTAGATCCTTTCCGAAAGGCTAGGCTCGATACCAATTGAAGGTTTACTCTTAGAGAGAGTTAGTCACCCTAGAGAGGGGGTGAATAGGGTGATGAGGAAATTTAAGCAATAAATGAAAGAATAAAGTCTAAAACTGATTGTGGCTCAAGGTTACAATCAAGAAGAAGGGATTGATTGTGGGGAAACTTTTTCACCAGTTGCTAGGATTGAAGCAATTAGAATCCTATTGGCATTTGCATCAAACATGAATATTAAATTGTATCAAATGGATGTCAAATGTGCTTTTCTGAATGGTTTCATTCAAAAGGAAGTCTATGTTGAGCAGCCCCTAGATTTGAAAACTCGAATTTCAAAATCATGTTTTTAAATTGCAAAAGGCTCTATATGGTCTTAAACAAGCTCCCGGAGCTTGATGTGAAAGACTGAGCAGTTTCTTGGTTGAAAGTGATTTCAAAAGAGGTAAGATTGACAAAACTCTTTTCGGAAAAACCAAGGGAGAGAATTCCTTATGGCTCAGATTTATGTTGATGATATTATTTTTGGAGCTACTAATGAAAATCTCTGTCGAGAATTTTCGGAGTTAATGAGACAGGAATTCCAAATGAGAATGATGGGAGAGCTCATTTTCTTTCTTAGTCTACAAATCAGACAAGATAAAGATGGCATCTACGTTCATCAATCTAATTATACCAAGGAGTTGTTGAAGAAGTACAAGCTTCAAGATGTGAAACATGCAGCAGCACCCATGAGTAGTAGCATGAAGCTAGACTCGGATCGAAAAAGTTAAAGCGAGTAGATCGAAACTCCATAGAGGTATGATTGGTTCTCTGCTAAATCTCACATCCAGTAGGCCAAACATTATGTTTAGTGTATGTCTCGTGTGCAAGATTTCAAGCTAATCCAAAAGAATTACATCTCACTGCGGTGAAGAGAATTTTCGATTTCTTGTAGGGACTTAAAATCTTGGTCTATGATTTTCAAGAGACTCATAATCGACCCTCATTGGATACTCGGATGCTGATTATGCTGACTACAAGGTTGATAGAAAGAGAACACCAGGAGCATACCAGTTTCTAGGTCAATCCCTTATGTATTGGCACTCAAAGAAGCATAACTCGGTTGCTCTATCAACTCCTGGAGCTGAGTACATTACAGCTTGGAGCGTGTTGTGCTCGGATTCTATGGATCAAGCAACACTTGAAGGATCTTGGACTTTCATTCAAATCTATCCCAATCAAACAACCGATAATTTTAATAATCACTTCCAAGCCCAATTTTTGCTTCTTTTCTAATATGATTTGCTCCTCGGGCCCTACAATTGAGTAAGCGGACATAACGAAAGGATGGTAGGAAAGAGGTCTGGACCTCAATAACTTAAAACCTCCGAACTTAGTTTCAATAACCTCGGGACTAATCCAAGGTCATATCTCGTTAGGTAGTTGGGACTCTTAAAGGCTTATAAAGTTAGGAGTTCAATCCTATTTCCAAAAGACCAATGTTATAGTTGATGCCTTACGTACAAAAAACTCAGCATAATATAAACACCATGATCATCCCCCAACCAATTCATGTTTCAAAAATTATCAAGGCAGAGAAGTAAGACCTTCAAGTACCCAAGAAATATAGGATTGTTAACTACCTTGAAGTTAAACCATTAAAGTTGAAGTGAAATCAAGTGGGACAGACAAAAGCATGATAACAAGGTTGAGGAAGGTAAATTCCTAAGACTTGTGATACGTAAGGACAACACCTTACAAAAGCTTGAAATCCTTTGAATGCAAATCTTAACCAAAGACCCGAGCAATTATTCCCAAAGAGCAAAAGTGATAAAAGCTCATCTCACTAAATAACCACAACGAATTACCATATAGGATGACGAAAATATTGAGATAAGTGCAAACCTTATAGGCATGAAAGCAAGAACCTAAACATAATATCTTGTCATTCATTTCGAAGTACCTATAAGGTTTCATATACGGCAATCTTTCAAACATATGTGTCGACCAATGGTAATCCAAGGTTTACGCTTCAGTTAAAAACCATCTTACTTGCAAGTTTCGAGGACGAAACTTATTTTAAGGGGAAGATCGTAATAACCCAAACTTTAAAACGTATTATATCTAATACGTTCAATTAAAACAAGCGCGTGCATTTCAATTCCAAAATATTTTCATATCATATATATATGTGTGTATCAAAATTTTCTTGCAGGACCCAAACGTAAGCGACGACGATGGATGGCCAATATTTACAATAAAATTCATAATGTATCAACTCCCCAAATATTACTTATACTTATAATTCATGCCCGATCCTTTCTATTATAAACATTTAATCTAAATCAAATTTTTTATAAACATTTATATATACATATAGAGGCATTCCTACACCTATATGTAAGCATAAAATATATCACCCAAAACTAATTCAACACACTTATGTATATGAGCATCTAATGTCAATTGCTAGAAATAAGGTTAACCTAAACTTCTACTTAAGCAAATAAACAAAATTTATTAGCAAAAACACTATATATAATAAATAAAAATAATCATGAGAAAAATAATAAAAATAAAAATAATAAGCAGCCATCTGATGAGATTAATAATAATAAATAATAAAAATAATAAACGAATTATTAGATATTTTTAGTGGTCAAGTGAAAACTTGACACCACTAATCATACCTAGCCTTGCTTAGCAATTGACAAAGCACTTGATTAGCATGCATTCTTACCATCTGTCATCCACAAAACCCAGCCCATGCCAGCTTAATCATGCATATAATCATCAAATTTGGTATAAAAAGGGTGTTTTAGCAGCAAAATTGGGCCTAAAAACACTAATCTCAGCATTTTCTCTCTCCTCTCTGCAGCTGACCACCAGCCCCACTTTGGCCCCTTCCACAGACCATCACCGACCTCCTCCATCGACCCTAACTCATCATAACTCTTCTCCATGCTGCACTAAACAAGAAACACCTTTCCGATCACTATTCCCGCCACACGGTCGCCGGAAAATTGCCCCGAAAACCCCCGTCGACCAACTTCACACCACCACCTTTCACTCTTCTATAGTCTCCCTCTCACCTCCGGCCACCCTCAGCCACGCCGGCCAGCACCCTTCCGGCAGCCCAACCCTTCGGGGCCGCCGACCGCCCATCACCGGCCGACCACCGGCCACCAAGCCACCCAAAACAAACACCCTCCAAACCCTCCAAATAACTCAAAACCACCAAACCACCTCTCCTCTTTCCACACCACCCATGGCCGCCACCACCTGACCACCGACCGGAAACCCAACTACCGCCACCTGCATGCACCGCCGGCAGCCACCCAAGCACCACCACTGCAGCCCCCATGCATACACACTCTCCTTCTCTCTCTCCTTTACATATGCCCTAAAACCAAGTTCCTCAAAAACCCACCATCACCACCACTACCACTGCCACACCACCACCACCGAGGACCACCACCGAGCACCGGCGCCACCGATGCCACCGGAGCACCGCCTGCCGCCGCCGGATTCCACCTGCAACCACCACCTTTGCTCCATTCTTCTTCCTTAGGTAAAAACCTAAACCCTAACCCTAAAAATTAGCTTAACCTAATCTAGCTTTTAAAAACTAATTAAAATTAGATAAAATATGAAGTACACAGGAAATATGATTAGATTAGTAAGCATAAAAATTTAATCAAGGCATGCATGTTCTAACCCTTGTAATTAAGAAAATAAAATTGGTAATGGATTCATTATAATTCATGTTTAAGTTACTAATAGTAATTAATTATGCATGCATGCTAAATAAAAACCTAGTAGTATACTAATACATGTAAATTAAACCTTGCATGCATGATTAAGTAAAAATAAATTAGCATATTAACAATAAGTTCATAATTAAATTCTTGCATGCATGTTAAATAAGTAGCATGTTCATTACATGAGTGTTGTTAAAATAGAAATTTATTTAGTTATTAGGTGCATGTTTAAATGATTAACCAAAGATTAACCTAGCTATAAACTTAAAGTAATTAGTTAAATCCTAAAGCATGTTTAATTAATAAATAAACTAGTAGTAGTACATGATTGCATGTGTAAATCACCAAAAATATTAATGCATGCTTAGTAAAATTCATGCATAAACTATAATCACTTAATGAGTAAATGCATATTTATTAAACTTGTAATTAGCTAAGTTAAAGATATTAAAATGCATGTTTAATTTCTAAAATAATTCATGTGAAAGATTATTATTATTTACATTCACAAATAAAATAACTTAGCTAAAATTTCAATAAAATAAGGCATGAGCCAAATACTTATAAAATCATATCAATTACCATGGAATAAGGTGATTATTCCCAAAACCAAATCCTTATTAATGAAATGCGTTTCAAAACTCTATGTTAAGGGCCATCAAATCGAAGTCCGCTCGGGTCCTATGCAAATCCCACCAAGAACAAGTATACTATCAACATTATCGAGTACGTTCATTGATCGTGCCCTTCAATGTTTTATTTACAAATCAAGGTCGGATATGGCCGACATCAACAACAATAAAGAATCATTTGCAAACAGTATTTGTCATATAAAAGTGGGCCCGCCCATCATTACTTCACCATTGTTCAAAGTCGGCACACCGTAACTGCGCCGCACCAACTGGACTTCCCGATCGGTCCGGGTGTGTACACATTTAGGGAAACCCGATGATCGCAAGGGTCACCACACGAGATAATTAATTAGCAACAGTTTTACATTATTCACTCCCCTCATTTACAAACGAATTGAAATGCATGCGCTCAACTCAACTACTTCATAACCTTTATTTTACGAGCATGATAATGGACGTATTGAGCTTCGGCTCACATTTCGAAAATGTTTTCTTGTTTTGTTTTAGGTAAGATGTTGAAGGTATGAAGCAAAGGTCTATTCGGGACTTAAAGGCTCGCAATAGCAAGTTGGGGTATTAGTGGTCAAGTGAAGTTGATTTCGTATCGGGTTTAACATGTACTTGTTGCATAATTTGTAGTTTCCTAGCAAGGTATAACCTTGGGTAAAATGCATACAAAGCCTTGCCTTTTCCTCCGGTAAGGGCGGCGGTAATGTCCCTAACCTCCTTTCCACTGCGCTAATCATCGGCTAGCGGTTTATTTAGACTAAAACCGGTGATTACGGGTTTGGGGCGTTACACATACCGACTCGGACTTAGTTTTTGAGCAAAATGGACGTTAATCTTCCGAAATCATCTCTAAACAAGTAGAGAATTTTAGAAAATTCTTTTAAAATCTTTCTTCTCTCTCTCTTTACCACGCGCATCGATAAGAGAACTAGTCTTTGGGAGAAAGTCACTGGAATTGTAATCGTTGGAGAGCAAAAATATCACAGACTCTCGAGGCGACTGTTGGAGGTTTAGGTCGGATCGAATATTGAAGGACATTCCTTTTCACCATAAATAGCATCCCTTTACCTTCATTTCGCTACTTTACTCTGTACATACTTACTCTCTAAAGCTTACTCACTCTCGCTCTCAAAGCTCTCAGTGGTCACTCTCTCATTTTCTCTCTCTCTCTTTCTCTCGAGTTCACTCTCTCTTTCTCTCTCAAATCTTCAGCCATGCCTAAAAGAGGTTCAACCCAAGATTTTCTATGGTCTCGACCAAGAAACCTCACACCAAACAAACTCAAGAGGGTACCTCTAACCCCTCAAAGTGTTCGTCACCCAACACCTCGCGTTGGATGACAAATTTTTCCTAACCACATTGTTTTCATGGTTGCAGCACATCAAAACCACTGGAGTGTGTAATTTTCTATGCTTCAATGAGTTCATCTGCCCGGAACTTGTGGCCGAGTTCTCGCTCTCACATATCTTACTCGAAGGGAGTCATTACCTCACGAGTTCAAGACATAGTTGTTCGTATAAACCTCTTCCTCCTTCACCGACTTTTCAAAGTCTCCCTTTCTTTCTGAACTGCAATCCCATCCCATTCAATGAGATTGCGGATGAGTTCCTCAAGAAATATGCCAAGGAGGTCTCTAAGTCACGCAAAAACTTCTCTATGACTCGGATGAGGACTGAGGCATGAATGCTTTGCTTTCTTCTAATGAGAACCTTCTTCTCTCATTACTCAAGCAAAGAGAATCCCAATTCTAAGGTTCTTATAGCACTTTTTGATATTCTTGAGGGCTACAATGTAAACCTCTCCCCAGCCATCCTTGAGTAAATGGCTTCGTGCCAGCTCAATCTAAAAAGTCATCTCCTTTTCCCTTCGGAGCCCTTCTAACTGTGGTCTTTAAATAGTTTAAGGTTCCCCACCCTCGGACCCAAATGCGAGTGGCTAAGGCTGCCATTGTGGTAGGCAGGAAGGAACTTCTCGGCTACGGGTACCGGGAAATCAAGCCTGGTGTTTGGGTCTATGGGTTTGAGTTGAAGCCCCTTTACCTCCTTCCACTCGGACTCGGACTCCCTATCTCTCCCTCCATCGGAGGTGCATCCACCTTAGAACTACCTTCTACAACAACTGTTACTTTGTTTACAATTTTGGTACACAAACCCTCCTTAGTGATCGAAGAACTTTAGGGCACTTTCCATTCTCTAAAAAACATCCTTGATCCGGTTATCAATAAGAAGAGGGCTTAGTCCGATATCCGGGAGCACCAGGATTTGATCATCAAGATGAAGGGACTCATCAAAGAGCAGAATGAGCAACTTCAGCTCCTCCAACAACGCAAATCTAAGGCTGCACAGGACTTAGAAAGCTCGGACACTTCGAGGAGTCCTCGAGCCCAACCAAGTCCCCTCCGCCGAGGCTGAAGATAAAGAAGGCTGCGGATGAAGCAGCTCAGCTGAGGAGAAGAAGGAAGAGAAGGAGAAAGAGAAGGAAGAGGAGAAGGATGAAGAAGAAAAAGAGAAGAAGGAAGCAACTCAGTAAGAGGGACAGCGTGCTATAGTCCCTCGAACCGGAGCTAATCGGCTCGGACGACAATTTGAGTGGGTCGAAGACCCTACGGAAGTTGGTCAGTCCAAAGTGGTCAAGTTATAAGAAGCACCTCTCTGCGTTGTTTTCCAAGAGGATGAGCTAGAGGATGACTTGGTTCGGGTCGATCGACTGCAAGCGAGCCACTACCGACATTCCTGTGTTGCTTCCTCCACGGTCTTCAACGTCATCACAAGCTTACTGGCGCTAGCGCACTCGCTCGCTCCTCCACCTCAGCACCACCAAGCACCCCGTCTTAATTTCTTTTTGTAGTTTTATTTTTGGTCCAAGCATCAAGTGTATCTGTTTGATGTTTTTCTTCCTTGTTTTTGATGAAATGCAAGGGGAGAAAGATAAGAAAACCGATGTTATTATGTTTAAGGGAGTTCACTCTTTTTTGTTTTTCTTTTTGTATATATGAATGAATTTTCTTTCTTTGAGTAGAATCATTTCGAGTTAACTCTTTCCGAGTTCGATTTCTCATTTTATTTCTTTTCTGCTCCGATATATCTGTTCATATTCTTTGCTAATGAGTTATCCACAACAATGCATTTTCTAAGTATGAAATATTTCACTCACTACTTATTCCGATATGTTCTATTTAGTGATGAAGGTTTGCTCTCCGAGAGGCTAAGTCACCCTAGAGGGGGTGAATAGGGTGATGATGAAATTTGCTTGAAACTTAAAATAGATATGACTATAAGGTGAGTGGGAGTCAAGGATGAACTCGGAAAAGCACCGACTCGGAGTTCAGTAAAGAATGAAGAAACAGATTAAATAGAACTTTAAAACTGTCTCGAGTCTAGAATGCACTCGGAAAAGTGATAACTTATAAAGTATGTGGAAACCCTTCCGGGATAGAAAACCACGGACCGTGCTAATCCAAGCACAAAGTCAAATCCACTATTTTGAGTTCACAAAATTCAGTAGATCGACACAACCCGAGTTGCTCCCTTAGAGAACTCCTTACAAGTTTTTCCTAGACTCGAAATTCCTTATCTCGATCTAGTACTTCCTAACCGAGATAAGCCTTACGAGTTAGGGACAACTGAGCTGAGTTAATCCTTACAGCTTAGTCAAGGGACCTTATTTAGAAAGTAAGAGAGAGAGTTTGTAACTAAGTACAAGACCTTACAACTCGGAGAAATATTAAATACGGAATTGGAGTTGTAAGTAGAAGATTGAGAATGAATACAATGACTTTTGCTCAAGTATGTGTATTAACAATTGGTTCAAGCAATCTTCAAGTCTTGAAAGTTGGCTTCTATTTATAGATGACCAAGCAGCTTAGCCATTGTGTCCATCTTCCGATCGGAAGTCCTTTGTGACCGTTATAATGGATTTTCCGAGTCACTTAGAAAATATCCGTTGAGATATGAACGTTGGGCAACGGCTCTTGACTCCATTGGAAGTCCCAAAACCATTGCTGGTGTCTTGAAAAGTAAGATGGAAACCACCGTTGAGCTTAGTGTTGCGATTTCCAGCTTTGGAAATAGACAACCCCGACACGATGTCCGGGGCTAGGTCGGAGGTGGAAAAAGCCTTGTTTGCTTGGTGATTTGACGTTTTGAAGCTGGTTACTTTTGTAATTCAAAAATAGGATAGTCTCGTTTGAATAACCTACAAAAGTAAATCAATTTGGTTCTCAAAGTATAAAATACTTTGGTCAAAGATTAGACACAAATAATAACATAATTAAGATAATTAAATAACTAATTATCCGATTCGTAAAAGGAATGGAATTTTCTGAGTCTAATATCCATGATACTCAAATTCTATCTTAGTTAGTCTAGAAGATAATCAAGTCATAAGGAGAATATCGGAGTAAACAAACTTTATCTAGACTAAACAAAGTTCAAACAAGATATGCTGACTTATAATAGTAAGTTAACAATGTAATTCCTGGAACATGAAGTCATACCTGAGTGTGAAGTGGCATGTAGAAGTATGCTTTCCGAGTCAGTCGAATCAAGCGTAAACATATACGATAGTTTCTATAATACTCGGAGAGAATGCTATATCACTCGAAAACTGTAAGTATAAAGTCCGAGTCTTCAATCTCCCCTTTTGATGAAAGGCATTCCATACTTAGACAAAAACTTTGTTAGTGATATAAATCTGATTTTGAAAACTTGCTCGGAAAATAACTTGAGATTTCATAGCTATCGAGCAAGAAAAGAAATAAATCTAGAGATAAACACAGCGAATGATTGAAGAAACAATTATTAATGAAATGCATTACTTCATTAAAATCAAAGAAAATATTTACAGAGGGTGAGAGAGACTCCCCTAAACAAGACAACAAATTTTTCTATCTATTCTCCCCTTGCCTTTCAATAAAAACAAAAAAATGGGAAGAATACAACAACGCAAAAGAGAAAAACATGAAATACTGTAATTAAGTAAAATTAAGAAACTAAGGAGGTGATGGAGCGGTCGAGGTTGAGGAGGAAGGACAAGTGGTACGCCGCTGGCGATAAGATCTTGACGATGTGCTTGAGCGCGACGGAGGAAGTACGAGAATCTCTCGGCATCCGCTCACTTCGAGTGGCTGACCTAGAACTAGGTCTTCCAGAGGCTCGTCCTCTTAGAACTCAACGAATTGAGTGGTGTGCTCAGCCGATCGACCACGGTCGGCAGGTCTTCTAACCCACTCGGATCGCTGTCTCGAGCCGCTCGCTTCGGTTGCGCTTCAGAGCACCTGGACCCTCGCTTGCTGCTCCTTGTCCTTCTTTACCTTGCTCTTCTTGCTCGAAGGAGCTGCCTCAGCCGCGAGCTCCTCTCGCTTCTTCTCCTTCTTCTCCTTCTTCCTCTCCTCTCGTCCGAGGAGGACTTGGCGAGGCTCGAGGATTCTTCGAAGTGTCCGAGTCACCTTTATCCTAAGCTACCTTGGATCTTCACTCCTGAAGGAGCTCGAGAAGCTCCATTTACTCCTTAACCGGAGCCTTTATCTCAAGAAGCACATCCTACTGCTCTCGGATTTGAGATTGGGCGGTTTTCTGGTTGATGGTCATAGACTAGAAGACAGTCTTGAATGATCGAAGAATGTCCTTGACTTCCAAGGACACAGAGGAGATTTTGTCCATGAAAGCGGTGGAAAAATGGAACAGAGAGATTTAGAAACACCTGAGGTGGAGGCACCACCAGGTGGAGCAGGATGAGAAAGAGGCGCTTCGGCCTCGGTCCGAGGCGAAGAGGGTTGCCTCAGTGTCCGAGCCGTGGATCCGGACACCAGGTTAGGTTTCCTGGTATCCGTACCTAAGAAGTTCCTTCTTATCGACTACAACGGTAGCCTCGAAACAGCGTTCGGATCTGCGGGAATAGGAACTTTGAATTGTTTGAATATGAGAGTGAGAAGAGCACCGAAAGGAAGAGGGGTGTTTTTCTTGTTCCGAGTTTGAGCTGGCACAAGTGGCCATTTGCTCAACGATAGCAGGAAAGAGGTCTACTTTGTAGCCCTCTAGGATATCAAAAAGAGCTTTAAGATGCTTGGAGTTGGGGTTCTCCTTGCTAGAATGCTCGTGAGAAGAAAGTTCTCATCAAGAAGAAACATAGAAGACGAGCTTCGACTTTAGTTAGGTCACGTAAAAGTTTTTGCGTGACCCAGTGGAACTCTTTGGCGTACTTCTCAAAGAAGTCGTCGACGACCTCATTCAAAGGTATTGGGTTGCTGTTCAAGAAATGGGAAGATACTTTGAACAGACGATGGATGAGGGAAGTATTGATTTGAACAAGTAATGTTATGAACTTTGGAGGTTAGAATACCCTCGTAGCTGGAAAGGTGAGTGTAAAACTAAGAGACGAGTTTAGGATAGATGAACTCCATGAAACTTGTAGACCCCGGTCGATTGTATGTGGGGCAACCATGAAAATTTTGTGGTTGGGAAGAATTGATCATCCAACGTAAGGTGCTCGGGTGACAAGAGGTTTCGAATTTGAGGGGCCTTCCTGGCTTTTTGTGCGGGGTTTCTTGTTGGCAAAGCCAAGAAAATCAAGGTGAGAACCTCTTTTCGGCATTTTGATGGAGAAAAGAGAGAGTAGATAAGCTTTAGAGAGATGAGGAGAAAAGAGCTCGAAGAGAGTGAAAGAGAAAAATAAAAGAGTGGAAGAAGAAAGAGTTTGAGAGTAACAGAGCTTACTTGATATGTTCTTCACGAAGCTTGAGATCACCGGAGTCACTTTAATCACACAGAGCTTGTTCACGAAGATTAGATTTCGAGAGAGAGAGTAAGCAAAGAGTAAAGTAACGAAATAAAGGAGAATAGGCGCTATTTAAAAGAAAATAATCGTCCTTTAGTATCCGTTCTAACTCAGCTCTTTCAGCGGTCACCTCGGACCGGTGTGACTGTTTTCTTCTTCAACAGCTAGAATTCCAGTGGTTGTCTCCCAAAGGCTAGTTGTCCGATCACGGCGCGCGAGAGAGAGAGAGAGAAAAAGAAAGATTTTTAAAATAAATTCTGAAATTCTCCACTTGTCTAGAGATGATTTCGAAGTTTGATGTCCATTTTTCTCAAAGTCTCGAGTCCGACTCATCTAAGTTTCGAGTGACTCGGAAAATGGAAATAGATAATAACTATCGGCTCCGTATCACCGGATCAACTCGAACTAATGGTTATTAAAGAATCGTAAGCACATATCACATAATCATGCAATGAGATTTTCACATAGAAAACACATAATTATGCATTTAACATACCAAGCTCATTCCTAATGAAGAAAAACTGATCCTCACTAAGTGGCTTAGTAAAGATATCAGCTAATTGAATATTGGTAGGAATGAATTCGAGTTCAATATCACCTTTCTCGGAATGGTCTCTTAAGAAATGATACTCGACCTCAATGTGTTTCGTCTTTGATCGCTGAACCGGATTTTTGGTGATGCCGATTTCATTCTAATTATCACACTTGATTGGAACCGATTTGAAAGAAAGTCCAAGATCTATCAAGCATTGCTTTATCCATAAAATCTGAGCACAACATGATCCAGCTTGCAATATACTCAGCCTCGGCAGATTGATAGAGCTATTAAGTTTTGCTTTTTGAGTGCCAAGATATTAAGGATTGACCCGTAAATTGGCAAGCTCCCGAGGTGCTCTTTCTATCAACTTTGTACCCAGTGTAATCAGCATCCGAGTATCCAAGGAGAGTCGGCTCCGAGTCTCCGGAGTACCATAGACCTAAATTCCGAGTCCTTGCAATATATCTCGAATATTCTCTTCACCGCAAGTAAGATGTGATTCTTTTGGATTAGCTTGGAATCTTGCACATAGACAGACACTAAACATTATATCTGGCCTACTAGAAGTAAGATATAGCAAAGATCTAATCATACCTCGATAGAGCTTCGATCTATTGCTTTACCTTTTTCGATCCGAGTGCAGTTTTATGCTACTGCTCATAGGTGTTGCTGCATGCTTCGCATCTTGAAGTTTATACTTTTTCAGCAGCTCCTTGGTGCACTTTAATTGATGGACATAGATTCCATCTTTGTCTTGCTTGATTTGTAAACCAAGGAAGAAATTGAGTTCTCCCATCATTCTCATTTGAAATTCCTGTCTCATTAACTCGAAAAATCTCGACACGTGAATTTCATTAGTAGCTCAAAAATTATGTCATCAACATATATCCGAGCGATAAGGAAGTCTTTCCCGTTGGTTTTTATAAAGAGAGTCTTGTCAATTTGACCTCTTCTAAAATCATTTTGAACCAAGAAATTGCTCAGTCTTTCATACTAAGGTCCGGGAGCTTGTTTAAGACTATAAAGAGCTTTTTGCAGTTTGAAAACATGATTTGGAAAATCTAAGTTTTCAAATCCAGGGGCTGCTCAACATAGACTTCCTCTTCAATTAAACCATTAAGAAATATGCACTTAACATCCATTTGATATAACTTGATATTCATGCTAGATGTAAATGCCAACAGGATTCTAATGGCTTCAATTCTCGCTACAGTGCAAAGGTTTCCCCACAATCAATCCCTTCTTCCTGATTGTAACCTTGAGCCACAAGTCAAGCCTTGTTTCTGATTACCAACCCAACTTCATCCAGTTTATTCTTGAAAACCCATTTGGTACCTATGACTGGGTGGTCAAAAGGTCGTTTGGTCGAGTCCGGACTTGGTTTCTTTTAAATTGATTGAGTTCCTCTTGCATGGCCACTACCAATTCAGGTTCATTTAGGGCCTCTAGTGCATTTTTAGGTTCAGTTAATGAAATGAATGCAGTGAATGCACATAGATTCTGAAGAGAGGAATGAGTTCTTACCCCACTCTTGATATCGGATAATATGTTTTCTAGTGGACGACTAGAAGCATACTTGAATGCTTTACCTATTCTCTAGTTCACCGGATCTCGTAGGCTGAATTGGTTGCTCTTGCGAAGTTTGTTCCGAGTGAGCCTGTTCATCGGCTTGTCCTTCAAGCATTCCGAGCGGGTTCTTGAGTTGTCTCATTCCGAGTCATATTGTTCCGAGTCACTTCATTCCGAGCTGGTTGGGATTGATTCCTCATGGGCTCGGTCTCATCAAGGTTATCACCTCTACCGAGCTTCAGTGTCCGAATGATGATTCACTTAGCTTTTCCTCTTCAATCTCATCAAACACAACGTGGATGCTTTCTTCCACTTTGTTAGTTCTCTTATTGAAAATGCGATAAGCCTTACTATGAGATGAATAACCCGGAAAAATACATTCATCTCGACCGAGCATCAAACATAGTCGAGTGATCCTTACCATTGTTGTGAACAAAACACTTACATCCAAAGGGTTTGAAGTATGAGATATTGGGTTGCTTCCCTTTGTAGAGCTCCTATGGTGTTTTCTTCAGGATGGGTCCGATGAGGCATCTCGTTCAAGGTGTAGTTTGCCGTGTTTATCGCTCTCACTGAGAAATAGTAGGGTAGATTGTGTTCAATCATCATTGTCCTAGCTATTTCTTCAAGAGTTCTGTTCTTTCTCTCCACTACTCCATTTTGTTGAGGAGTTCTTGGTGCTGAGAAGTTGTGGGAGATGCCATTCTTCTCACAAAACTTGGCAAATTCCGAGTTGTCAAACTCCCTTCCATGGTTAGTTCGAATTCTCTGGATATAAGTATGAGACTCAACTTGGATTTTCCTGCAGAGCTTGCTGAACTCTTTGAATGCTTTATTTTTGTGCTTAAGAAAACACAACCAGGTAAATCATGAGTAATAATCAACAATAACAAGTACATACGATTTACCTCCAAGACTCTTAACAGGGATGAAGGTTTGCTCGGGAGAGTCCGAGTTACCCTAGAGGGGGTGAATAGGGCGATGGAGGATTTTCTTAGAAATTCAAACTCTTTTACCAAAGAAGAGACAGAAATGCATTCCGAGTCAAAAGTGTAGTCGAAAAGTATGGACTCGAAATGTCGTAAAGAGTACAGAAGCAAATTAAGCTAAAGCTTTGAGGTCATGTCCGAGTCTAGAATGAACTCGGAAAGTAAACACTCGGAGATTACGTGGAAACCCTCCTGGGGCAAAAAACCATGGACCGTACTAGTCCAAACACGAAGTCAAATCCACTATTTTGAGTCCACAAAATACCGTAGACTAACCGAACCCGAGTTGCTCCCTTAGACAACTCTTTACAAGTTTTCGTAGACTCGAAATTCCCTTATCTCGATCTAGTACTTCCTAGCTGAGATAACCCTTACAGCTAGGGACAACTAAGTTGAGTTAACCTTTACAGCTTAGTCAAGGGACCTTACTCGAAAGTAAGAAAGTGTTTGTAACTAAGTACAAGACCTTACAACTCGTAAAGTAATGAATTACAGAGTGGGAGTTGTAAGTAGAAGATCGCGAGTAAATACAATGACTTTTCTCAAGTACGTGTGTTAATAAAAGGTTCGGCAATCTTCAAGTCTTGAAAGTCGTCTTCTATTTATAGATGACCAGGCAGAGTAGTCGTTATCTCCATCTCGTTGACTCGAGAGTCCTTTGTGACCATTGATAAGGGCTTTCCGAGTCACTCGTAAAGTATCCATTGTGATATGAACATTGGGCAACGGTTTACTCTCTTGGAAGTCCCAAAACCACCGGCGGTGTCTTGAAGGATAAGGTAAAACCATCGTTAAGCTTGGCTTTCAGTTTTCCAGATTTGCAAATAGACGACTCCGACACAATCTTCCGGGACTGGGATAGAGAAGGTAAAAAGCCATGTCTCGCTGGTGATTTAACGTTTTAAAGCCGATTACTTTTGTATTTCAAAAGTGTATCCTCGTTTGAATAACCTACAAAAGTAAATCAAATTTTGGTTCTCAAAGTATAAAATACTTTGGTCCACGATTAGACACGAGATAATAATATAATTAAGATAAATAAGTCGGTCATTATCTCGAGTCGAAAAGGAATGGAATATTCCGAGTCTAATATCCATGAAACTCAAAATTCCATCCGACTTAGTCTAAGCGAAGAATCAAGTTACATAAAGAATATCGAGTGAAATAACTTGATATAGACTAAGCATGATTCAAAACTAGAAGCGCCGACTATAACGTAATAAGACTTATATCATGAAGTCGACTCGAGTACGATTATACGAAATATTAGTCAATTCATCATGCAATATATTTAAATGATGAGGGACTCGGAACCGAGTGAGATATGCATATCTTTGTCAAATATGTAAGAATGAAAACTCTTGATCTTTTTACTAACAAAGTTTCTATCTAAGTATGGAACGCCTTTTATCATAAAGGGGGCAATTGAAGACTCAAACTCGAATTTATAACATTCCGAGTACTATTAAGGACTCGTGTACAAACATCATCCCTCCTAAGTTTTGATTACAAGTCATTCTAAGTGATATAGAAACTATTGCATATTTTTTCATTAGATTCTGATCGAATCAAAATACACACTCGTGTTCATCAACTCACACCGATGTTTCGAGTCACTCGGACACCACTTAGATTTATCGCATGATCAAACAATCTCTCTAACACTTTTTCTAAGTTCTGACTTCATATTCTTAGGTAAAGTGAATTACACCGTTAATTCACCTTTCTAAGTCAGCTTGTGTATTCGAGAATTATTTGTCTAGATCAAGTACTTATACTTTGATATTTTCTTTATAACTTGATATTTTCTAAGACTCGACTTTGATGGATTCCGAGTATAATGAATGTTAGACTCGTAAAATTCCACTCCTCTAGGCCTAAAATAATTATATACTTAATTATCTTAATTAAATTATTATCTATGCCTAATCTTGCAGCAATGTATTTTATACTTTGAGAAACAAAATTGTTTACTTTTGTAGGTTATCTAAACGAGGTAATCCTATTTTTTGAATTAAAAAATTAACTGGCTTCAGTCGTCAATTATACAAGGCTTTTCTACTTTTGAACAAGGCTCGGACACTATGTCGTGGTTGTCTATTTCCAAAACTGAAAATCTTCAACGCCAAGTTCAACGAGTGATTTCCACATTACTTTTCGGACACCACCAGCTGATTAGAGCACCTTTAAGAGTCAAGAGGCATTGCGCAATGTTCACATCTCAACGGATCTTTTCGAGCGACTCGAAGAACCGTTACAATGGTCACAAAAGGACTTCTATTCGAAGAGAGGCACAACGGCTAATCAGCTTGGTCATCTATAAATAGAACCCAACTCTCAAGACTTGAAGATTGCTGAGACTTGCTAGAATTATTGTCGATACACATTACTTAAGACAAAGTCTTGGTATTCATATTCAATTTTCTATTTACAACTCCCAACTTGTAATTCATCCTTTCCGAGTTGTAAAGTCTTGTAATAAGTCACATACTCTTTCTTACTTTCTGAGTAAGGTCCCTTGACTGAGCTGTAAGGGTTAACTCAGCTCAATTGTCCCTAGTTGTAAAGGTTACCTCGGTTAGGAAGTACGAGATCGGATAAGGGAATTTCGAGTCTAGGAAAACTCTATAAGGAATTGTTTAAGGGAGCAATTCTGGTTGAGTCGATCTGCTCTATTTTGTGGATTCAAAATAGTGGATTTGACTTTGTGCTTCAATTAGCACTGGCCGTGGTTTTCTCGCCCTAGGAGGGTTTCCACATATATCCGAGTTCACACTTTTCCGAGTCTAATCTAGACTCGCATTGTCTTGATTACTTCTTTCAATCTTTAATCTTCCAAGTTTGACAAAATTTCATCATCACCTTATTCATCCCCCTCTAGGGTGACTAAGACTTTCTAAGAGAAAACCTTCAAGAGCCATTAGACACTTAGAGTCATTAGAATCATGATCTTCGGAGGAGTCATCATCGCAGGTAACCACCATATCCTTTTTCTTCTTTTTGTCCTTCTTTCTCTTTGGATAGTCCATGTTTATGTGCTCCTTGCTACCTCACTGAAAATAGCCAAAGTTCTTAGTTAAAGACAACTTCTTTGTGAGAAATCTTTCTACCTAGAGATTTGATATTGTTGACAATCTCGGTGAAGCGAATCTACATCCGTTATGTTCTCCTCAGGCTACATTTTGAACAGCTTGTACTTGCGAAGAAACCGACTTATTTTTGCTTGTTTCATCTGAATGGTTCCTTTATAGGTATTGACAATGTATCCCATACTTCTTTGGTTATGTCATAGGCTGACATTGTATTGTATTCTTCCGAGTTAATAGCACACATCGAGTGTTCATGGCCTTAAAGCTCTTGTATTTTTCATTCTCTTTAGTGGTGTATTCTGACTTCTCCTTGGGTACAACTCTTGTTCCTTCCATCTTCATAGGAGTGTAGTTTCCATGCTTGATGATGTTCCAAACATCCTCATTACAGTCTTGGATGAAGCATTCCATCATCTTCTTCCAAAGTGTACAAAGTTTAATCCCTTGAACTTAGGTGGTTTGGTGAAAGATCTTCCTTTAGTGAACCCTCCATTGTTGTAAGCCATGTGATCTTTAGACCTTTGGATTGTGATATCCTCTTGAAAGGCTAAGCTCTTATACGAATTGATATAAGCTCTTTTAGAGGTTAAGTCACCCTAGAGAGGGGTGAATAGAGTGATCGAAGATTTTTTTGAATTAATGAGTCGGGCCTTGTATTTGAGTCTATGGGAACAATTTTGTAAAGAGTCAGGCCTTGTATTTTGTGGATTCAAAATAGTGGATTTGACTTGGTGTTTGGATTAGCACTGTCTCGAGGAGGGTTTCCACGTATTTTTGTGTCTTGCACTTACTGAGTTCAATCTAGACTCATAATTGTTTTCCAAATAGCAATTGTGCAGATTTGTTTACAAATTCTCAAAAGTCTTCCATCACCCTATTCACCCCTCTAGGTGACTTAACCTTTCGAAGAGCTAACGTTCAGCATGCTTAAATTAGTGTGGATTTTTGTGTATTTAACCTTTTTGTGTGAGCCTTTAGATTAGTTTAGGAAGTTAAGGTTCACTAAATAACCCCGACATGGTTTAAAAAATAAAGTACAATAATGAACCTTCTTGAGTTTGTCTTTTTATGTGCATTTTTAGCAAAAGTCAAATTTGGCTTTCCTTTTAAAGGTTTTAGAGTAAAATAAACTGTACATTAGGGGTATTGGACATTTATATACCAAACTATAAAGTTGACTCGATCATGCCGATGATTTGGGGGTGATTTTTTTTTCTAAACCACCACCTATTTAGGGGGCATCTATTCGGTTGTTTTATGAAATGTCAAGCTAAGAAAAGGGGAATTAATGTGCTATACCCAACTAAATTAGTTATTCTCATCGTGACACATCATAAACAAACTTAATTGCACCCACTAGATAGGTCGTAGTTTAGAAAAGAAAATCACCCCCAAAGTACGGTGCATGATCGATCAAATTTATAGTTTCGTATATAAACATCCAATAGCGCCAAAGTACAATTTATTTTAATCCAAAAACTCTTCCTTTTAAGGTCAATCAATTTGTTGCCTTTTTAGAGTAAGTCCAAATCCTTCCAATCTTGGTCATTTCTATATTAACAATCCCTAGCTATAGGGCCTAGCTGAGTCAGCATCCCGTCCATCTGTTAGGGTGGGTCTTTCTATGGACCCCCTTCTCTTTTTAATAGGTCTTAGACTTTAGCTTTGTTTCTCCGCATATTTGAATTTTTTTGCACTAAGTGCATTTGTCCAATAAAATTCATCTCAAATTAGGAGGGTCTTTTGTTACATTTTAGCGAATTCTAAATTCATCCCATATTAGGATAGTCTTTTGTTGCATTTTAGCTAATTTTAAATTCATCTCAAATTAGGAGAGTATTTTTAGCCAATTCTAAATTCATCTCAAATTAGGAGGGTTTTTGTTAAATTTTAACCAATTCTAAATTCATCTCAAATCAAGAGAGTCTTTTGTTACATTTTAGTCAATTCTAAACTTATCTCTCGTTAGGTGGGTCCTTTTGTTGCATTCTAGCCAAAGTCTAAACTCATCTCAATTAGGATGTGTCCATTGTTACATTTACCAATTTCCTTATGTTCATTTCATTTTAGGCAATACCATTCTCATTTTTGCATTTATCCAAAATAAATTCATCCTAATATAAGCGACTTCATTTGTGTCATTTCACTTTTGGTCCACCTACATTCTTTATGTGCATCCAAAAAAATGAGCATAGTTTTTTCATCTTCTTTTATGCCTAGTCTCTCCTCGGGTCTAAAGCTTGAGTCCCTTCTCCCCAAAATCTTGTTTCCTCTATTATGGTCCTGAGCATTTATTCCTTTAAGGTTGCAAAATAGGGAAGCCAACTTCAACTCGGGTTTCGTCAAAATTCGAGTTCGAAACAATTAGACCGGTTGAGTAGAGAGTCCGGTACAACACTCTAGCATTCAACACCATCCCAATCAATTCTGGTGTGGCAAATGTCGGTGCACTTAACACCGATTTAATCAATTTTTCCATCATCGAACAATACCTAAAAACAATTCCCGTCCAATGGATGAACAACTAAAGTCGTCTCCTATAATGACCTTGATCTATGAATTTTCTACTAAAATGGAACCCAGGATTGAGGCTCAAGATAAGAGAATAGAATCCATGTCTGAAACCCTTGCTCTTATCCTTAAGACTTTACGGAAAATAGGAGGAAAACAAAGAGGGAGAGAAAGAAGAAAAACCTCGATCACCTTCTAATGGCCAACCTAATCCGAAACTAATCTCGAACCTCAATTTGATCCACGCATAGATCAAATAGAGAGAATGCTAAGAGACTTATCCATGTTCAAAAGCCCCTACTATGACCTTATGGGATTCACTTCAATCCCTAAAGGAAAACTCGCCTCCTAATTAACTTTACCATGCTAGACATAAAAATTCATGGTTTTAAGAATCCCTACCATCAAGTCCTAAATTTATAGGACGAATGACTCTAAAAAATGTACTTGAAGAGACATATCATGTTGTTATCCGTTGGACATTTGATAACGATGTCATGAAATGGTCCAACGCAGTTGACCCAAACAACGACACTAATTACACCAATCTTTGTAAGGAGTCCTTGCATCAATACTCCTATAACACCAACTTACTAGTTACTCTTTGTGACTAAGAACTACTCAAATAAGAAGAGAAAGAAACTTTCACCAACTTT
Source organism: Talinum fruticosum (assembly GCA_021018815.1). Classification (NCBI taxonomy): domain Eukaryota; kingdom Viridiplantae; phylum Streptophyta; class Magnoliopsida; order Caryophyllales; family Talinaceae; genus Talinum; species Talinum fruticosum. Next base: position 2,355,072 of record JAITYX010000082.1, on the reverse strand, counting down.
CTTACTAGGTGGACGGAAAAGGCTACCCATATGGTAAACTAACCTTCCGAGAAGGATCAAGTTAGAATTATTGTGAAGAATTTTTTACCAGCGTGTAATTAACATATGAAGTTCTTGCCTTTCATGACATTCGTAACCCTTAGAGACACATGTATTCTGATTGAAGAAGTGTCTGCTGCGACCACAAAAGCCATGCCAAGTTATTGAGGTAATTACCGGAATAAAGACAAGAAGAATTCTAATACGGGAACTACTAGTAGGGATGCAGATGTCAATGCCCTTAACAGGTATACCAACTACACTCTAATAGACACCACTTTTTCTCAAGAACATGATCACCTCATTTCCAAGGGTATGATTAAACTTTAGCCAATTAGAGAAGAATTAGAAACCACAAAACACTTGGAAAAATTGGCACGCGAGTAAAAATCAGTAAGTACCACTGTGCACGAGCACACAATACCGAATAGTGTTGGACTTTCAAGAACAATGAAGAATTAGATTCTAACTCTAAGTCATTCTGAGTACCATATGAAGATTCGGTATAAATCTTATCTCTTCTAAGTTTTGATTTCAAGTTATTCCGAGTGTTATAAAATTCTCGTATAAGTTTTCATTCGTTTCGATCGACTCAAAAATCACAATATTGTATATCTTCTACACTGATGTTTCTAACCGACTCAAACATCACTCTAAACCATCGCAAGTTGAAATAATTTCTCTAACTCTCTTATTCCGAGTTCCGATTGCATATTTCAACGCAAAGTGAATTACAAGTGGTAATTCCTTTTTCTAATTCAGTTTGTTTGTTTGAGAATTATTTGTTCAGATCAAGTTGTTACACTCGATTTTCTATTCTTTTAACTTGATCATCCTTTGGATTGAATCTGATGGAATTTGAGTATATTGAATATGAGACTCGAAAATTCCACTCCTCTAAGGAAAAAATAATTATACACTTAATTGTCACAATTTAAATATTATCTCTGCCTAATCTTGGACCAAAGTATTTTGTACTTTGAGAACCAAAGTGGTTTACTTTTGTAGGTTATTCAAACAAGGCTAACTCATTTTTGAAATACAAAAGTAGCCAGCTTCTAGCTATCAATCACTAGCAGACAAGCTTTATTTACTTTTGAACAAGGCTTAAACACCGTGTTAGGGTTGTCTGTTATGAAAATTAAAAAACTCCATTGTCATGCCCAATGGTGGTTTTCACCTTGCTTTTCGGACATCACCAGTTGACTGGAGCACCTTTTGGAGCCAAGAGCCGTTGCACAATGTTCACATCCCAATGGATCTTTTCCGAGTGATTCGAAGAGCCGTTACAACGGCTACTAAAGACTTCTGTTTAAAACCAAGGCACAATGGTCACTTTGCTTGGTCATCTATAAATAAAAGCCACTTCACAACACTAGAAGATTGTTGAACATCATTGCAAAACACATTACTCAAGCAAAAGTCATTATTTTCATATTCAATCTTCTATTTACAACTCCTAGCTTGTAATTAATATTTTCTAAGTTGTAAAATCTTATAATCAGTTACATAATTCTCTTACTTTCTGAGTAAGGTCCCTTGACTGAGCTGTAAGGGTTAACTCAGCTCACTTGTCTCGTGATCGTAAAGGTTATCTCAGTTAGGAAGTACTAGATCGGATAAAGGAACATCCGAGTCTAGGAAAACATTGTAAGGAATTATCTAAGAGAGCAATTCTAGTTGAGTTAGTCCTTTGTATTTTGAGGATTCAAAATGGTGGATTTAACTTGGTGCTTGGATTAGCACTATCCGTGGTTTTCTCCCCGGGAGGGTTTCCACATATTTCCGAGTGTTTGCTTTTCTAAGTTCAATATAGACTCGGACTCGCCTCTGTTTATCTCTTTCAAAGCAAAATTGTTTAAGTTTGTTAAAATTTCCTGATCACCCTATTCACCCCTCTCTAGGGTGACTTAGACTCTCCAGGAGAAAACCTTTAATTGGTATCGGAGCCTGGCCTTTCTAAAAGGATCTAACGATCCAAAGGTCTAAAGGTAAGATGGCTCGTAACATTGGAGAGTTCGATGAAGAAAGGTCATCCACCGGACCACCAAAGTTTAAGGGGTAAAACTTCATGCATTGGAAGAAAGTAATGGAGTGCTTTATGCTCGAGCAACGATAAAGATGTTTGGAACATCATCCAAGAAGGAAATTACATCCCAATGAAGATGGAAGGAACAAGATCGGTGCCTAAAGAAAAATTCGAGTACACCAATGAAGAATTAAAGAAGTTCGTAAAGAACTTCAAAGCAATGAACATTCTAATATGTGCTATTAGCTCAGCGGAGTACAATAGAGTGTCGACCGCGACACAACCAATGATGTGTGGGACACTCTTGTCAACACATACAAAGGAACAAGCCAAGTGAAACAGGCAAAGATAAGCCAATATCTTCACAAATATGAGCTGTTCAAGATGGAGCTAAAAGAAAACATTACTCAAATGTTTATTCGCTTCACCGAGATTACAAACAATCTCAAATCTTTCAAGTAGAAAAATTTCTCACAAAGAAATATGTAGAAAAATTATGCGAAGTCTACCAAAGTGGAGATGGGGTCCCAAGGTGACAGCCATCGGGGAAGCTTAGAACCTCTCTCAACTAAAGCCGGACAAACCGATTGGGAAGCCGCTTACCCATGAGATTCACCTCGAAGAAGAGAATGCTGAGGTCAACACCAAAAGGAACATTGCACTCGAAGGCCTCGGAAAGTAGAGGGAATGTTTTAGTTCCTTAGACTCGAAGCGGATCCAATGGCACTCGTTGCCCGAGGCTTCAAAAGAATGATGAAACATAAAAAGTAGGAAAATAGGCCAAAGGAAGAGTTTTACAAGAAGAAAGGTAAATATTCTTCCCCTTCAAAGTTATCTTGAACTAAGAACTCGGCTGTTTTGAGTGTGGTCGCAAAGATCACATAGTCAAGGACTCTCCGAAGAGAAACAAGGACAAAAAGAAGAAGAATGCCATGATGGCCACATGGAGCAATGACGAATCATCCAAAGAAGAAAATTATTCCGATGACCGAAAGTGTCTAATGGCACTAACGGACTCGTAAGCTGAATTTGAGTTAGATTCTGACAACTCGCATACTCGAGGGGACAAGGGTTCAGGAGGTAATTGATTACTTTCTCAAGTTCTCCAAAGTTGATTTATCTAAATATATTTACACTTTGGAAGAAAAGTCCAATTCTGATTCTTCTAAATTTAAAGAAAAACTTGAGTCTCTTACTTCGAGAGCAATTGTTTGAAAAATGAATTGCAAAAACTAAGACTAACTCCGAAAGAACTCAAGACTAGTACTCAGGCTAATGAGACTAAGTCTCGAGTCAGTCGAAGAGAAAATAAGCATGTGAAAAGAAATCTCAATTAGTCTCAAGAGCTTCTTTTAAAACTTACTCAAGGTCGAAAAACCTTGACATACTTTTAGTTTCTCAGTGTGTCTCCTTCAGGAAAGGAGTTGGTTTAAATGAAGAAGAGGAATCTAATTCCTACTCTAATCTTTTCAAAAAGAATTCTAGAACTATGAAGTTCGGGAAGGCTGAGCATGGTCCTATTCATAAGAAAGAAAGGAGGACTCAGCCCAAACCAGCTTTACAGGAGAAAACCTTCTCCACCTGTTTACAAAAGAAAAGATTTTCAAAAGAAAGAGACGTAGACTCAATTCTCTAAAAAGAAGACTCAAAATCGGACCAAAGCCAAAGTCATTCAAATCTGGGTTCCCAAGAGTCTTCTTCCTCGGAAAAGGGCCACAGTAAAGGAAGTTACTCGGGTTTGTTAGAGCAACCGAGAAAGGTTAGTGTGCTTATGATTTGCAGGTAACTCAAAAAAGGATGAAAGCTCATTGGTACTTAGACAAATGCGTATGCCGCATGTCAAGAGATTCAAGACTCTTTTGTGTCTTAGAAGATTTTAAAGGAGGCAAAGTCACTTTTGGAGATGACAGTAAGGGCAAGATTGGTGAAGGAGACAACCTGGTCGTGAAGACTCGGACTCGAATCTAAATCATTCTCGATACTATATAAAGACTCACGTACAAGCCTCATCCCTTCTAAGTTTTGATTACAAGTCATTCCGAGTTTTTAGAAACTCCCGTATAAGTTTTCATTCATTTCCGATCGACTCGTAAAACACATTATAGTTTATCTTCTCACATTAATGTTTTTGAGTCGATCAGACATCACTCGGTTCTATCGCATCGTCAAATAATCTCTCTAACACTTTTTATTTGAGTTCGATCGCATGTTTTAACACAAAGTGAATTACAGTGTTAATTCCTCTTTCTAAGTCAGCTTGCGTGTTTGAGAATTATTTGTCCCGATCAAGTCCTTATACTCTAATGGTTTCACTCTTTTTAACTTGATCTCCCTTAGAACTAACTCTTATTGAGTTTGAGTATAATGAATATTATACTTAGAAAATTCCAATCTTCTAGGCCTAAAATAATTATGCACTTAATTATCTTAATTAAATTATTATCTGTGGCTAATCTTGGACCAAAGTATTTTATACATTGAGAATCAAAGTGGTTTACTTTTGTAGGTTATGCAAACGAGGTTATCTCATTTTTTAATTACAAAAGTAATCGACTTCAAGTTGTCAATCACCAGCAGACAAGGCTTATCTACTTCGAACAAAGCTCGACGCCGTGTCGTGGTTATTTGTTTCCAAAATAGGAAAACTCATACGCTAATCTTAACGGTGGTTCCCACCTTACATTTCAAACATCACCAGGTGACTGGAGCACCTTTCGGAGCAAAGAGCCATTGCGTAACGTTCACATCCCAACAGATATTTTTTGAGCGACTCGAAGAGTTGTTACAATGGCCAGGAAAGACTTTAGTTCAAGCAACTAGACACAACGGCTAATCCGCTTGGTGGTCTATAAATAGAAGCCACTTCACAAGACAATAAGATTGCTGGAACTATTGTCGAAACACATTACTTAAGCAAAAGTCATTGTTTTCATATTCAATCGTCAATTTACAACTCCCAACTTGTAATTCATACTTTCCGAGTTGTAAATTCTTGTAATCGATCACACACTTTTCTTACTTTCGAGTAAGGTCCCTTAACTAAGCCGTAAGGGTTAACTCAGCTCAATTGTCCCTAGCTATAAAGGTTACCTTAGTTAGGAAGTACTAGATCGATAAGGGAACTTCGAATCTAGGAAAACTCTGTAAGGAATTGTCTAACTGAGCAATTCTGGTTGAGTCAAGACGTTGTATTTTGAGCATCTAAAGTGAAAGCTCGATGAGTGCCAAGAGCTTCTTTTTAAATTCAATCAAGGTCGAAGAACCTTAATATGCTTTAAGGCTCTTAATGTGTCTCCTTCGTAAAAGAAGGTCTTGGTTTTAAAGAAGAGGAGGAATCTAATTCCTACTCAAATCTTTTCAAAAAGGATTCAAGAACTGTGAAGTTCGGAAGGCTAAGCATGGTCCTATTCATAAGAATGAAAGGAGGACTGAGCCTAGACCAGTTTACAGGAGAAAACCATCTCCACCTCTTTATAAAAGAAAGGATTTTCAAAAGAAAGAGACGTAAACTCGCTTTGTAAAAGGAAGACTTAGAATTAGTCCAAACCAAAATTCATTCAAATCTGGCTTCCCAAGATTTTTCTTCCTCGAAAAGGACCACAGTAAAAGGAGTTACTGGGTTCGTTAGAGGAAGTGAGAAGGGTTAGTGTGTTTCTAACATGCAGTAATCGAGAAAAGGATAAAAGGTCATTGGTACTTAGACAGCTGGATGCTCACGCCACATGTCAAGAGATTCAAGACTCTTTTTGAGTTGGAAGATTACAAAGGAGGCAATGTCACTTTTGGAGATGACAAGTAAGGGCAAGATAGTTGGAATAGGCAAGATTGAGAAAGGAGATAATCTGGTCAGCCGAGTCTATCTTGTCAAGGGATTAAAGTACAATCTACTCAAGATCTCTCAATTGTGTGACATGTTCAAGAGGTAAGATTCACTCATACCAACTGATATATTTTTGATGCAGCCACCAAAGAGATTAAGCTCTCAGGTAATACCTACACTATTCTTATTTCTAATCTAAGTCGAATTTATATTGTTTAAAAGCATCATTGCATGATGATTCTTGGACATGGCATCGCAGATTATGTCATGTTAGCAAGCATACTATAAAAAAGGTTGCATCTCATGGTTTAGTTAGAGGTTTACCTAACTGTGCATTGAAGAAAGATTCTATGAAGCATGCACAAAAGGGAAACAGGTCGATCATCTTTCAAACCTCTCAAAGTCTGTTTCCACATCCAAAGTGCTTGAAATGTCGCATATGGACTTATGTGGTGAAATCTCTGCAGAAGAGTCTCGGAGGTAAATCATATGTACTTGTGCTTGTTGATGATTACTTATGATTACCTAGGTTTGTTTTCTCAAGAAAAAAATGAAGCTTTCAAAGAGTTCAGCAAGCTCTACAGGAAAATTCAAGTAGAGTCTCGGACTCGGATCGAAGAATTCAAACCGATCATGAAAGGGAGTTCGATTACTCGGAATTTGCAGAGTTCTGCGATAGGAATGGTACCTCTCACAACTTCTTAGCACCAAGAACCCTCAACAGAATAGGGCGGTGGAGAGAAAGAACCGAACTCTTAAAGAAATAGGAAGTACGATGATGATTGAACATGATTTACCTTACTATTTCTGGGTCGAGGTAGTCAACACGTAAAACTACACACTAAACAGATGCCTCATCGGACCCATCTTGAAGAAAACTTCGTACGAACTCTACAAGGGAAAGAAGCCCAACATTTCATACTTCAAACCCTTCGGATGTAGGTGTTTTGTACACAATAATGGTAAGGATCACTCGATGGTCAGTCGGATGAAGGTATCTTTTGGGTTACTCATCTCACAAGAAAGTATATCGTGTTTTTAATAAAAGAACTAACAAAGTGAAGAAAGCATCCACGTTGTATTTGATGAGATTGATCGGGGAAAACCAAGTGAGTCAACCTTTTAAGATCCGGAACTAAGTCGAGATGAAGATGATCTTGCTGAAGCCGAGCTCGGACAGAGTCAAAAGAAAGCAAGTGAGAACATCATGACTCGGACTAAACCAGCTCAGGAGCTAGCTCGTAATGCTAAAGGTCAAGTAGATTAGTAAACTCAGCCGGATCGGACCACTCAAGATTAGCCAAGTACAACTAACAAACTTGGTGAACTGGAGAAGAGATAGCGCATTCAAATATGCCTCGAGCCACCCACTCGAGAACATTTTGTCCGACATCAACAGTGGGATAAGAACTCGTTCTTCTTTGCAAAATCTATGTGCATTCATTGCATTCATATCATTAGCAGTAACCCGTAAATACACTAGAGGCCCTAAATCAACCTGAATGGGTAGAGGCTATGCAAGAGGAACTTAATGAATTTGAGAGAAACCAAGTTTGGACTTTGACCAAACGAGCTTTTGACCACCCAATCATAGGAACCAAATGGGTTTTCAAGAACAAGCCGAATGAAGATTTGTTAGTAGTCGAAATAAGGCTAGACTTGTGGCTCAAGGTTACAATGAAGAAGAAGGGATTGATTGTGGGGAAACTTTTGCACCAGTTGCTAGAATCGAAGTAATTAGAATCCTCTTGGCATTTGCATCAAGCATGAATATTAAGTTATATCAAATGGATGTCAAATGTGCCTTTCTGAATTGTTTTATTCAAGAGGAAGTCTATGTTGAGCAACCCCTGGATTTGAAAACTCGGAATTTCAAAATCATATTTTCAAATTGCAAAAGGCAAAGCTCTTTATGGTCTTAAACAAGCTCGCAGAGCTTGGTATAAAAGACTCAGCAGTTTCTTAGTTAAAAATGATTTCAAAAGAGGTTAAATTGATGAGACTTTTTCATAAAAACAAAGGGGAGAGACTCTCTCATTCCTCATATCTATGTTGATGATATAATTGTTGGAGCCACTAATGAAAATCTCTCGTCCGGATTTTTCTAAGTTGATGACACAAGAATTCCAAATGATCATTATGGGAGAGCTCAATTTCTTCCTTGGTCTACAAATCAGACAAGATAAAGATGGGATCTATGTCCATCAATCCATGTATACGAAGCAGCTTGTCAAGAAGTACAAGCTTCAAGATGCAAACCATGCAAAGCAACACCAATGAGTAGCAGCATGAAACCGGACCCAAACAACAAAGGTAAAGCAAGAGATTAGAAACTTTATCGAGTTATGATTTGATCTCTACTATATCTCACATCCAATAGGCCGGACATTATGTTTAGTGTATGTCCGTGTGCAAGATTCTAAGCTAATCCAAAAGAATCACATCTCACTACGTTGAAGAGAATCTTCATATATCCTGCAGGGACTTAGAATCTAGGTCTATGGTTCTCAAGAAACTCGTAACCGACTCTTACCGGATACTCAAATGCCGACTATGTTGGATACAAAGTTGATAGAAAGAGCACTTCAAGAGCATGCCGCTTCTAGGTCGATCCCTTATATCTTAACACTCAAAGAAGCGTAAATTAGTTGCTCTATCAACTACTAAAGCCGAGTACATTGCAGTAGGAGCGTGCCGTGCTCGGATTCTATGGATCAAGCAAGCACTTGAAAGATCTTGGACTTTCATTCAAATCAATTCCAATCAAGTGTGACAATCGAGTGCAATCAGCATTACTAAGAATCCAGCTTTAGCACTCAAAGACAAAGCACATTGAGGTCGGTATCATTTTCTTAGAGACCATTATGGGAAAGGTAATATTGAACTTGAATTCATTCCTATAAAATTTCAGTTAGTAATATTTTCACTAATCCACTTAGTGAGGATTAGTTTTGCTTTATTAGGAATGAACTTGGAACGATTAATGCATGATTATGTGATTTTCTAAGTGAAATTGTCTTGCATGATTATGTGTTATATGTTTTCCTTCTTTGCCTTAATAACAATTGCTTCAATTGACTCGCTAACACCGAGCTAGGAGTTATTATGTGTTTGCATTTTCTCGAGTCGACTCGCTTTTGATAAAAATGGACTTCAAACTTCGAAATCATCTCTATATTAGTGGAGAATTTCAAAAATTTCTTTTGAAATTTCTCTTTCTCTCCCTCTACCACGCGCATCAATCGGAGAACTAGCCGTTAGAAGAAAGTTACTGGAATTCTAACCGTTGGAGAGCAAAAACGTCATACTTGTCTCGAGGCGAGGACATTCCTTTTCGCTATAAATAGCATCCCTTGACCTCCATTTCACTACTTTACTCTCGGCTAACTTACTTTTGTGCTTACTCGCTCTTACTCTCAAAGCTATCAGTACTCACTCACTCTCTCTCTCTCTCTCTCTCTCTCTCTCATTCAAAAATCATCAGCCATGCCTAAAAGAGGTTCAGCCCAAGATTTTCCAGATGTCTACGACCAAGAAAATCCTAATTCGAAGATTCTCAAAGCTCGTTCGATATCCTTGAGGGCTACAATGTAGACCTCTTCCCACCCATCATCGAGTAAATGGCCACTATGCCAGGTCAGTCCAAGAAATCGTCTCCTCTTCCCTTTGGAGCCCTTTTGAGTGTGGTTTTCAAGCAGCTTTAAGGTTCCCTCCCTCGGACCGAAATGCAAGTGTCCGAGGCTGCCATTGTTGTTTGCAAGAAGGAACTTCGGGATATGGGTACCAGGAAACCAAGCCTCGGTGTCCGGGTCCATGGGTCGGAACCGAAGCCCCCTTCACGCCTTCCTAAGACTCGGACTTAGACTTCCTTATCTCTCCCTCCTCTACTAGGTAAGGCTTCCACCTCAAAACCTCCTCCGGCGGTCTCACTGCCTTGTCTTTAGTCTTGATAGATAAGATCTCTTATGTGACCGAAGAATTTTGGGCCCCTCTCCGCTCCTACAAAAATTTCCTTCGAGTATGGTTATAGACCAAAAGCGAGTCTCATATAGGAGAGCATCGGGATCTACTTCGGAGATGAAGAGCCTAGTCAAGGAGCAACAGGAGCAACTTTAGGTCCTCCGCGAAAGGAGAACCAAGGATGCTCAGGACCTGGACAACTCGGATGCTTCTTAGGAATCCTCAAGCCCTGCCAAGTCCCCTTCTGGAGAGGCGTAAAAGAAGAAGAAGAAGAAGAAGAAGAAGTTGTAGATAAAGCAGCTCGTGAGAAAGGAGAAGGAGGAAGAGAAGGAAAAGGAGAAGGAGGAATTAGGAGAAAAGAAGGAGGAAGTAGAGGGACAAGGTGCTGAAGTTCCTTAACTAGAGCTAATCAGCTCCGACAGCGAGCCTCGAGTGGGTTAGAAGACCTCGCGGACGTTGGTCAGCCCACAGCTGTCAAACCAGAATAAGCCCCTCCCTCCGCACTTTTCCAGGAGTGTGAACCTTTGGATGACTTAGTTCCGGGTCATCCATTCATAACCGAGCCGCTACCAAAGATCCCAGGTGTTACCACCGCTCCGGTCATCAACGTCATGCCAAGCTTACCAAGCACCGGCGCACTACTCGCTCATCCACCTCAAGCACACACAACACCCCCAAGCACCGCCATCTTAATTTCTTTTCTTTTGTTTTGTATTTTTTTGTCCAAACATCAACTGTTCTTCTTGCTTGTATTCGTCCCTCGTTTTTGTTTTTGCTAAAAGGCAAGGGGGAGAACAATAGAAAATTTGATGTTGTTATGTTTAGGGGAGCTCTCTCACCCTCTCTCTTGTATATATTTTTTTCTTATGAATGAATCTTTCATTAAGAAGCATTCTTTCCGAGTTCAATCTCTTATTTATTTATTTTTCTCTAATATATCTCGTTTGTATTTTGTTGTTGCTCTGTAATAGCTGTTCATATTTCTTTTGCTAACCGTGTTATCCGCATAAATGTTTTAAGTAGTGATAGTAACTAAAGTGCTTTTTTTAGTATGACTCACCGCACTCATTACTTCTTATTCTGATATGTTCGAGTGAGAAATAATGAAAACTCATGCGATAACTTAGACTTTGCATGTATAACATTCCGAGTGCTATCAAGGAATCAGGTACAAACTTCATCTCTTGTAAGTTTTGATTTCAAGTCATTCTAAGTGCTATAGAAACTTTTCCGAGTGATACGTAAGCTTCTTTGAGTGTTACAAAAACTATTGCATAGGTTTTCATTTGTTTCGATCGACTCGTAAAGCATACTCTTGCTCATCATTTCACATTTGTAGTTCCGAGTCACTCGGACAACACTCGGATTTATCGCATGCTCAAACACTCGGATAATTATGCACTTGATTATCTTCATTAAATTATTATCCGTGTCTAATCTTGGACCAAAGTATTTTATACTTCGAGAACCAAAATTGATTTACTTTTGTAGATTATGTAAACGAGGTTATCCTACTTTTGAATTACAAAAGTAACCGGCTTCAAGATGTCAAATCACCGAGTAAACAAGGCTTTGTCTACTTCGATCAAGGCTCATACACTCGTGTCGTGGTTGTTCGTTTTCAAACCGGAAATCTTCAACGCTAAGCTCAACGGTGGTTTCCACGCTACTTTTCGGACACCACCGGTGGATTGGGACATCCTAAGGAGTCAAGAGCCGTTGCACAACATTCACATTTCAACGGATCTTTTCTAAGCGACGAAGAAGAACCGTTACAACGATTACAGAGGACTTCTAATCGAAGCTAGTCACAACGGCTAACCCGCTTGGTCATCTATAAATAGAAGCAAACTTTCAAGACTTGAAGATTGCTAGAACCATTGTCAATACACATACTTAAGCAAAAGTCTTTGTATTCATATTCGATCTTCTACTTACAACTCCAACTCGTGCTTAACATCTTTCCGAGTTGTAAGGTCCTCGTAATCGACCACAACTTTTCTTCTTACTTTTTGAGTAAGGTCCCTTGACCGAGCTGTAAGGGTTAACTCGAGTCGGTTGTCCCTAGCTGTAAAGGTTACCTTTTGTGCCGGTAAGCCTCGAGAGGAGATGGTAGAGCGCGGTGGCAGTAGCACCGGGATGTTGAGAAGCGGCTCGGACCTAGGTGGTCGAGTCAGGATAATATCGACCTCCGGCTCGTCTTCCTGGAAGATTACAGGGGCTTATGAGTCAGCTAATTTGGACTGTCCAAAGTCCCTAGCATCTTCTCGACCTACTCGGATTTGAGGAGATCAGCTCGAGTTCGGGCTCCATAGGCCCTCGTCTTTTGGTGGAGCATCCTCTTCCTTTCCTCCTCCTTCCTCCTTATTCTCTTCTTCAGCCGAGCCTCGCCTCGCCTCAGTCTGCGACCTTAGCTTCTTCTTCTTCTTCTTCTACCTCATCGAGGTAGACTTAGCCCGGCTAGAGGACTCCTCAAATGTGTTGGAGGCTTCGAGTCCTGTGCAGCCTTCATCCCGCTCTTCGAAGGAGTTAAAGCCGTTCACGTTGCTCGCCAAGAATCCCCTTGAACTCAAGCATCGTGGATTAAGACTCCTGAATTTGAGATTGGCCGGTATTTTGGTTAATGACCATACCACGAAAAATAGGCTTGAGAGAACGAACAACCGATCGAAGTTGGTCACTGCTGAAATGAGTCTTTCGACCAAGGCGAGCAAATGCGCCAGCGGAGAGAGCAGAGTTAAGAAGAAGAGAGACCATATGAAATGGATGGATGAGCTGGTTAAATCCGAGTATGGGGAGGAGGAGAGGTAGGCTCCAACTCGGAAGAGTGAACCCATTCACCGGGTTTAACCTCCTGGTATCCATACCCCATAAGTCCTTTTTGGCCTAGAACTATGGTTGACTCGAAACAGCAGAGAGATGCGAGGAAAGGGTGATCTTGAATTGTTTGAAGATAAGAGAGAGAAGAGATCCAAAAGGGAAAGGAGCAAATTTCTTTGATTGAGCGGGCACTTGAGCCATTTGCTCGATAATGAAAGGAAAGAGGTCTATGTCTTAGCCCTCCATGATGTCAAACAAAACTTTGAGAACCCTAGAGTTTGGGTTCTCCTTGCTCAAGTAGTGAGCAAATAAAGTTGTCATCATAATGTAGCAGAGCAATCATACTTCATTTTTTATCCGAGTCACAAAAAAATTTTCCCGTGCTCAAGCACTTCTTTGGTGAATTTGTCGAAGAAGTCATCAATAATTTCTAGGAATGGAATGTGATTGGGATTGACAAAAAGTGTAGTGACATTAAAAAGTTTGTGGAGAAGATGGAGGTTGATTCTAACAACCGTACCTTGAACTTTAGAAGTGATGACACCTCCGGAAAAGGATTTGTTGGCATAGAACTCAAGCAACGAGTTCCGGATAAATAAAGTCGCTGAAAGCATAAATAATTGTATAATCCAGATTCTGGAATGAATTTGAGCCAGGAGAAGGAGGTTGTCTTGAAAAACTTGTCATCGAATGTGAAGTGTTGGATGACAAACACTTTTGAGGGGTCAGATGTACCTTCTTGAGTTATCTTTTAGGCCTTCTTGATTGCAGACCCCATGAACTCGGTTGTAGAACCTCGTTTAGGCATTATGAGAATGAAGAAATGAGAGGCTACTAGAGAAGAGAGCGAGAGAGAGAGAGAGAGCACTTTGAGAGCAAGGAAAGAGTGTGAGAGAGCAGAGTATTTCATGTGAAAAGACTATGGCGTAAAGTTAAGAAATGAACACGAATAGATGTTATCAATAGAGAAGACAAAAATTTCCTTCAACCTTCTTTCTTTACATTCAAATGGTATTCTCGGACGGATATGACGTACAACAGTCCAACGACTACAATTCAAGTGTTTTTCTGTCTAACGGCTCAATTTCTTTGATAGCGGCGCATGTCAAAGAGAGGAAGAGACTTTAAAAAAAATCTTTCTAAGATTCTCCAATCATCTAGAGATGATCTCAAAAGTTTGGTGTCCATTTTGCTCAAAGACCGAGTCCGACTCAGTATGGTTTCCGAGCGACTCGAAGCAATTAACTCATAGCTCACTCTCATTGTTAAGTCAATTGATCCATTTGTTAATCAAGTATAAGTCAAAATTATACACTTAAAACATGTAATCATGCATTCATCATGCCAAGCTCATTCCTAACAAAACAAAATTGATCCTCACTAAGTGGCTTAGTGAAAATATTAGCCAACCGAAATTTCGTAGGAATGAATTCAAGTTCAATATCACCTTTCTCATAATGGTCTCTCGAAAATGATACCTGACCTCAATATGCTTTGTCTTTGAATGCTGAACTAAATTCTTATTGATGCTGATTGCACTTTGATTATCACACTTGATTGGGATATATTTGAATGAATGTCTAAGATCTTTCAAGTGTTGCTTGATCCATAGAATCCGAGCGCAAGCACGCTCTAGCTACAATGTACTTAGCTTCAGTAGTTGATAGAGCTACTGAGTTTTGCTTCTTTGAGTGCCAAGATATAAGGGATTAACCTAGAAATTGGCATGCTCCTGATATGCTCTTTCTATCAACTTTGTAACCAGCATAGTCAACATCCGAGTATCTAGTGAGGGTCGGCTTCGAGTCTCTTCAAAACCATAGACCAAGATTTTGAGTCCCAAGTAAGATATCTAAAAATCCTCTTCACCGCAATGAGATATGATTCTTTTAGATTAGCTTGAAATCTTACACACATACATACACTAAACATAATGTTTGGCCTATTGGATATGAGATATAGCAGACATCCAATCATACCTCTATTGAGTTTCGATCTAGTTCTTTACCTTTTTCATCCGAGTCCAGCTTCATGCCGCTACTCATGGGTGTTGTTATATGTTTCACATCTTGAAGCATGTACTTCTTCAACAATTCCTTCGTATACTTAGATTGATGGACATAGATTCCATCTTTGTCTTGTCTGATTTGTAGACCAAGAAAGAAATTAAGCTCTCCCATCATGTCTTGTCCGATTTTCATTAGTAGCTCCAAAATGAAATCATCAACATAAATCCGAGCAATAAGGAGATCTTTCCTCTTGGTTTTTATGAAAAGAGTTTTGTCAATCTGACCTCTTTTGAAATCATTTTCAACCAAGAAACTCCTCAGTCTTTCATACCAAGCTCTGGGAGCTTGTTTAAGACATATAAAGCCTTTTGCAATTTGAAAACATAATTTGGCAATTCTGAGTTTTCAAATCTAGGGGTTGCTTAACATAGACTTCTTCTTAAATGAAACCATTCAGAAAAGCACATTTAACATCCATGTGATACAACTTAATATTCATGGTAGATGCAAATGCCAACAAGATTCTAATTGCCTCGATCCTAGCAACTGGTGTAAAGGTTTCCCCACAATTAATCCCTTCTTCTTGATTGTACCCTGGAGCCACAAGTCTAGCCATATTTCTGACTACCAACGCATCCTCATCTAGTTTGTTTTTAAAAACCCATTTGGTTCCTATAATTGGGTGGTCGAAGGTCGTTTAGTCAAAGTCCGGACTAGATTTCTCTCAAATTGATTAAGCTCTTCTTACATGGCCTCTACCCATTCAGGTTTATTTAAGGCCTCTACTCGCATTTCTTGGTTCTCAGAATGATATGAATGCAATGAATGCACACAGATTTTGAAAAGAAGAATGAGTTCTTGCCCCACTTTTAATGTCGGATAGGATGTTCTCAAGTGGGTAGCTCAACGCATATTTGAATGCTCTACTGTTCTCTGGTTCACCAAATTTGTTGGTTGAACTGGTTGATCTTCGATAGTCTAAGCTTGCTGAGTTTGCTCATTTGCTTGTCCTTCAGCTTTCCGAGCTATCTCGTTGAGTTGGTTCGATCCGAGTTACAATGTTCCGAGCTGCCTCATTTTGAGTTGCTTTCTTCGACTCTTCCTAAGCTCGACTTCACCAAGATCATCTTCATCTCGAATGAGTTTTAGATCTAACAAGGTCGACTCACTTGTTCTTTCCCGATCTATCTCATCAAACACAACGTGGATACTTTCTTCCACTTTGTTAGTTCTTTTGTTAAAAACATGATAAGCTTTACTTGTGAGATGAGTAACCTAGAAAGATAACTTCATCCGACCTAGCATCAAACTTGGTCAAGTGATCCTTGTTGTTATTGTGAACAAAGCACTTACATCCAAAGGGTCTGAAATATGAGATGTTGGGCTTCTTTCCCTTGTAAAGCTCGTAGGAAGTTTTCTTAAAGATGGGTATGATGAGCATCCGTTCGGTGTGTAGTTTGCTCGTGTTGATCGCCTCAACCCGTAAATAGTAAGGCGGATCATTTTCAATCATTATTGTCCTTCCTATTTCTTCAAGAGTTTGGTTCTTTCTCTCCACTACTCCATTTTGTTGAGGAGTTCTAGGTGCTGAGAAGTTGAGAGAGATACCGTTCTTATCACGTAACTCGCAAATTCCGAGTAGTCGAACTCTCTTCTATGGTCGGTTCGAATGCATATAATCCGAGTCTAAGACTCTACTTGAATTTTCCTACAGAGCTTGCTGAACTCTTTGAAAGCTTCATTCTTGTTCTTAAGAAAACAAACCCAGGTAAATCGTGAAAAATCATTAACAATCACAAGTATATATGATTTACCTCCGAGGCTTTTCACAGAGATTTCACCACATAAATCCATATGAAGCAATTCAAGCACTTTGGATGTGTAACGCCCTCAATCACCATTACTTAATAATCCCTTCATTAGGGACTATTACGTAAGGTCGCAGCGGAAGGTAACGATCGAAGACGTTACCGCCGTCCTAAAAATATGACAAGACTAATTAATTGAAATAAAATGAACTACAATTTGTGCATCCACTGTTATATTCCCAATGATCCTGTTAAGAGTAACTACTTACTACCCAAGTAGCTAAATCATCCCAAAATACAGTTTACTGATTTAGCAACATAATATTTATACAACCTATACTTTTATCTAATCCACGAATAATATACAACGTATAATAATTCCCAAGGTCATACCTAAACCCCGGTTGAGGGTAAAATCATTGTGAGCGTCTATGTACCTTCGGCTTTGCGGATGCCACGTGGCTGGCTAGGGTTTGCCTTTGTCGGACTTAGTAAGTGGTTGATGGTTCACCAATGCTTCTTCCTAAAACAAAAACAGTAAAATATTTGGAAGAGTGAGTCGAAACTCAGTACGAACATTCCTGTCATCGTAAAATAACTTGAAGAATATTTTGATTGAGCGAGCGCATTTCAATTCATTTTAGTTTGAAATCGGGGGAGAGAATAGAAGTAAAACTTGCTTGCCGATTATTATCTGAAAGTGGAGCCCCTTGGTAATTGATACGATCGTTGAACAGTGTCACCCCCGGCCGATCGATAACCCGAGTTGACGCCGCGCGCGGTATAATTGGCGGGCCTAAGCCCTTGGTAATTGATAATTGGGCGGGGACCACTTAATTAGGTGGCAAAACTTGCCTTGTAAATGATTCATTGTTATTTGTATATATGAGAAATGTTGAGATTTGATGAAACATGTGAATTTTCGAAAAGTACAGGCAATGAACGTACTCGAATTGAGAATATTTGTTTCTCCCCTTTTGCGGAAATTTGAGTCACCAGCTATTCGGCAACGGAAGTGGCCTCGGTTCTATTTAAAATGGATTTCTAGGGTTAATAATGTTTTCTCGAGTTTTAATGCTTGAGTTTGTATAAGCTTTAACAATTTATTTCATTTCCTATATTCGTATGACAATCGATTAAACTAATGTTTGTATTACTCAGCTTTACTCGTGTTGATTCCATTTCAATTATTGAATATAATTTATATTAATTAAAGAAGTTGATTAGGCTAACTAAATACCCAATAATGTTGGTGTTATTCGATTTGCTAGCTGACTTGGATTGAAAATGGTGTACATATAAACACAACACTTATTTTTAATTCCTTCCTCACTTCTCCCTTCTCTCGCACTCAAAACCCATAGTTAAATAATTAATTAATCCATCAAATGCCCTTCCATCGGAAGGTTTCACAACTTTGCTGAATCGCCCAAAATTCATACATATACCATGTTAAGGTTATGAACGTTATTCTCTCAACAAACTTCATATTCACAACCACAATTAGGCATGTCTAATGCTCAATTACTTTCCATACCCGTACACTTGCACATTACCGAATTTCAACCTCTACGCACGCATTCTCCTTTTGTTTGCTCAATATGACTATTGTTCAAAATGTAGCAATTCCACCAAATTGTTCAATTCCCATACATACACCATGTTCAGATCATAAGCATTGTTCTCCCGACAAATTTCACATTCACAACCACTATTAGGTATGCTTAATGTTCAAATCTTCCTCACATGTCTACACTTACACATTGCTTAATTTCACTCTCTGCATACACATTCTCATTCATTTGTTCAATATAACCATTTCCAACATATAATAAATTCATCAATTTACCCAATTCTATGATAAACATCTCCCAAACTCATTCACTAATTCATAATCTCCCCACGAGAATCACATTCGTTCTCATTCATACAATACACAACCAATCCATTGAGATGCCACAACTCGATTATTCACACCAATTCGAATTTTCCCAATTTAATCTTTGAATTCACTCCATAAATATATATCTAATTATACTTCAATTTACAGACTACAATTGCTCAAATAGATAATGAAATTGATAATTTAGGGTTTAGAGTTTTACCTTCGAATTCACGGAGGAGGAAGCCGGGAAGGAGCGGCAGAGACTTGAGACGGTGGTGCGTGGTAGCTGCCTCGGCGACCGCCGGGCAGGGGACGGCGGCTGGCTCCGGCGGCCGCCGCTGCTTGTGGGTGGTGGTTGGTGGCGAGTGGGTTGCCGCGGTGGGGAGGCAGTGGCAACCGCCCGTGCGCGAGCGACAGCGAGAGAGATGGAGAGCGGTGGCGAGTGAGGTGTCGGCGTCTCCCGACGACGCCGGCGTTGGCTTCGGCCGGCGTTGGTGGCGCCTGATGGCTGGGAGCAGGCCGCAGATGGAGGCAAGGGAAAGAGCGAAGGCGCGCGAGGGAGAGCGAAACGAGAGCGGTAGCGTGAGGGAGGGTGCCGGTTGCCTCCGACCGGTGCCGGCGTTGGCTTTCGCCTGGCGTTGGCGGCGCGGTCGCCGGAACCGGCTTACCAGGGAAGAAGGGTGTGGAGAGGCAGGGAGATGCAGAGGAGGCAGGGGAAGGGGAGAACGAAGGAGCACGGGAGAGAGAGGATGAGCCTCGAATGTATTTTTAAGTCGTCTACATTCCGGAGACTTCCTTCTCTCGGATTTTTCCTTACAAAAATCTGATTTGATTATTTGATTGTTTTGATTTATTTATTTATTTACTTATTTTGTTTCCTTTTATTGTTACTTTTAATTTTGTTTTAATAATGATGTTCACAAATTAAAATCTCATTATGAGATTTTTATTAGGGCCACTTCGTCGCCTTAGCCGCATAACACATGTATAAGGATAATGTAAATACAAAATATCGAATTGAAGTGCACGCGCTCAATTATATAAATAGTGTAATTAATAAAATAAATAATGTGATTTAAAATAAATAATTGTGATTTAGGATCGGGTTGTTACAGGATGTGGGAACAATTTTGAGAGGTTTGGAAGATGATCTAACTTGTTTCCCTTTTGTGCATGCTTCACGGATTTTATCTTTCTTAAATGGACAGTTAGGTAAACCCTTAACCAAACCATGAGATGCAAGCTTTTTTATAGTGTGCATGCTAACATGACCTAGTCTACAATGTCATGTCCAATAGTCATCATGCAATGATGCTTCTAAATAAGATAAATTCTGACTTGGATCAAAGAGAGGAATGGTATAGGTATTACCCGACCTCTTACCCGTGAGCCTAGTCTCTTGGTAGTTGCATCACAAATATAGTAATTGGTCCGAGTGAATCTTACCTCTTCATCTTTGTCACACAACCGAGAGATACTGAGCAGATTATACTTTAATCCCTTGACAAGATAAACAGGACTAACCAAGTTGTCTCCTTTACCAATCTCGCCACTTCCAACTATCTTACCTTCACTGTCATCTCCAAAAGTGACTTTGCCACCTTTAAAATCTTCTAACTCACAAAAGAGTCTTGAATCTCCTGACATGTGGCGTGAGCATCCACTCTCTAAGTACCAATGACCTTTCGTCCTTTTCCGAGTTACTTGCAAATCAAAAACACACTAACCCTTCTCACTTGCTCTAATGAACCTAGTAACTCCCTTAAATATCGTCCTTTTCCGAGGAAGAAGACTCTTGGGAACCCAAATTTGAATGACTTTGGGTTTGGTCCGATTCTCGAGTCTTCTTTCTAAAAACCGAGTCTATGTCTCTTTCTTCGAAAATCTTTCCTTTTGTAAACAGTTGGAGAAGGTTTTCTCCTGTAAAATGGTCCGGGCTCAATCCTCCTTTCATTCTTATTAATAGGACCATGCTAAACCAACCAGAACTTCACAGTTCTAGAATCCTTCTTGAAAAGATTGGAGTAGGAATTAGATTCCTCCTCTTCGTTAAAACCAAGTCCTTCTTTCCTGAAGGAGACACACTGAGAGCCTAAAAGCATGTCAAGGTTTTTCCGAACTTGAGTAAATTTCAAAACAAGCTCTTAAGACTCATTGAGCTTTCTTTTCGGATGCTCATTTTCTCTTCGGAGTGACACAAACTTAGTCTCATTAACTTGAGTACTACTCTTGAGTTCTTTCAAAGTTAGTCTCACTTTTTCAATTCATTTTTCAAACAATTGCTCTCGAAGTAAGAGACTTAAGTAGTTCTTTGAACTGAAAAGAATCAGAATTCAACTTTTCTTCCAAAGTGTAAATTTATTTAGCCAAATCAACATTGAAGAACTTGAGAAAGTATTCAATTACCTCTTGAGGACTTGTCTCCTCGATTGTCCGAGTTGTCGCATCTAACTCGATTCAGCTTCGAGCCTCGTTAGTGTCATCGGACACTTTAAGTCATCAGAATCATCTTCTTCTTTAGATGAGTCATCATCACTCCATGTGGCCATCATAGCCTTCTTCTTCTTTCTGTCCTTCTTTCTCTTCGAACAATCCTTGACTATGTGATCTTTACTTCCGGATTCGAAACGACCTGAGTTCTTAGTTAAAGATAACTTTGAAGGGGATGAATATTTACCTTTTCTGTCCTTCTTATCTTTCTTGTAGAACTCTTCCTTTCACCTCTTTTCCCACTTCTTATGCTTCATCATTCTTTTGAAGCCTCGGGCAATGAGTGCCATTAAATCCTCTTCCGAGTCTAAGGAACTCGGACTTTCCCTCTACTTTCCGAGGCTTTCAGTGCAGTGTTCTTTTTGGTGCTAACCTCGGCATCCTTTTCTTCCAGGTGAATCTCATGGGTAAGCAACTTCCCAATCAATTTGTCTGGCTTTAGTTGAGAAAGATTCTGAGCTTCCTCGATGGCTGTCACCGTAGGACCCCATCTTCTCATTGGTAGACTTCTCGAATTTTTCTGCACATTCTTCATGAGAAATCTTTCTACGAAGAGATTTAACATTGTTTCTAATCTCAGGGAAGTGGATAAACATCTGAGTGATGTTTTCTTCTGGCTCCATCTTGAACAACTCATCTTTATGAAGATACTCGACTTATCTTCGCCTATTTCACTTGGCTTGTTCCTTCATATATGTTGACAAGAGTGTCCCATACATCTTTGGTTGTGTCCCAAGTCGACACTCTGTTGTACTCTTCCGTGTTGATAGCACAAATTAGAATGTTCACTGCATTGAAGTTCTTTCTAAACTTCTCCGATTCTTCACTGGTGTACACGAATTTTTCTTTAGGCACATATCTTGTTCCTTCCATCTTCATTAGGATGTAGTTTCCTTCTTGTATGATGTTACGGACATTTCATCATTGTCTAGTAGAAAGCACTATCAGTTTCTTCCAATGTACGAAGTTTGACCCTTTAAACTTTGGTGGTCCGGTGGATGACCTTCCTTCATCGAACTCTCCATTGTTCTAAGCCATCTAATTTTTAGACCTTTGGATAGTTAGATCCTTCTTGAAAGGCTAGGCTTTGATACCAAGTGAAGGTTTGCTCCTGGAGAGTCTAAGTCACCCTAGAGGGGGTGAATAGGGTGATGAAGAAATTTAAACAAACTTTGACAATTTTTACTTTGAAAGAGATAAACAACCGAGTCCGAGTCTAGATTGAACTCATAAAAGTAAATACTCGTAAATACATGGAAACCCTCATGGGGCATAAAACCACGGACAGATGCAAATCCAAACACCAAGTCAAATCTACTATTTTGAATCCTTAAAATACAAAGGATTGACTCTACCGAATTGCTCCCTTAGACAATTCCTTACAATGTTGTCCTAGACTCGAAGTTCACTTATCTCGATCTAGTACTTCCTAACCGAGATAACCTTTACAGCTTAGGATAACCGAGCTGAGTTAACCCTTTACAGCTCACTCAAGGGACCTTACTTAGAAAGTAAGAAAAGTATATAATCGATTACAAGACTTTACAACTCGGAAAATATTAAGTACAGGCTTGGAGTTGTAAGTAGAAGATTGAGTAAGTAATGCACTAAGAGAATTAGGCAATGTATTGATCAATAGTTTCAGCAATCTTCCAGTCTTGTGAAGTGGCTTCTATTTATATATGACCAAGCGAGTGGCCGTTGAGTCCGATTTCGGATCGAAGTCTTTACTAGCCGTTGGAAGGGCTTTTCCGAGTTACTCGTAAAAGATCCGTTGGAGTGCGAACGTTGGGCAATGGCTATTTGCTCCAAAAGGTGTTGTAATCAACTAGTGTTGTCTCGAAAAGCAAGGTGGAAAACACCGTTGAGCCTAGTGTTGGAGTTTTCCAATTTTGAAAACAGACAGCCTCGACACGGTGTTTGAATCCTATCCACAATTGGCTAAAAATGTCTGCCGGTGTTCAATAGCTTGAAGCCGGTTGCTTTTGAAATTAAAAAGATAGATTAGCTTTGTTTAAATAACCTACAAAAGCAAACCACATTGGTTCTCAAAGTATAAAAGACTTTGGTCCAAGGTTAGGCAATGATATTAATTAAATTTGAGTAATTAAGAGCATAATCATCTTGGGCCTAGAGAAGTGGAATATTCTGAGTCTAATATCAAATAGGTTCGAACTCAGCTCAGAATAACTCCTAGGAAGATCAAGTTGAAGAATAATCAATCAGAGAAAGTGAATTTGATCTATCAATAATCATCTATGAAATAAACTTACTTAGACGATCGAATTAACACTGTAATTCAGTTTACGTTAGCAAACACAATCAGTACTCGAAAAAATGTGTTAAGAGTATTATTTGATCATGCGATGGTTCCAAGTAGATTTTGAGTAGGTTAGAATACCTTAGTAGAGAAGATATAAAATAAAGTGATATCCGAGTCATTCGTAACAAAGATGAAAACTTAGATATGAGTTTCTATGTAGCTCCTAATGACTTACAATCAAAACTTAAGAGAGATAGAAGTTTATACATGAGTCTTTCATAAGATATTTAGAGTTAAGATCTCGAGTCTTCAAAGTGCTTAATTATCTTTGGCCTAAAAGAGTGAAATTTTCTGAGTTTAATATCCTTTAGGTTTATATTCCATCTTGAGTCAGCCCATAAATGATAAAGTTAGAGAGTGTAAAATATCTCGGATATATGAACTTGGACTAACAAATAATTCTCCAAGAATAAACTGACTTAAAGATAAAGAATTAACGTTGTAATTCATTTTAACTTGAAGCAAGAAGTCAGTACTCGTAATAAGTTTGATAGAGAAATTATTTGTTCATGCGATGATGTTGAATGATGTTTGAGTGGATCGAAGCACAAATTAGAGATATGCAATGAAGTGCTTTCCGAGCGGGTTAGAATCGAATGAAAACTTAGATAAAGAAGTCTATAAAGCATAGATTGAGTTAGAATCAAAACATAAGAGAGATAGAGAGTTATACCCGAGTCTTCATGTCTCGAGGGTGATACAGGGATGATTTATGATGTTAGATTTTGTACTTTTCCAACAAATTTGCCACTTCCTTCTTGAAATGGCTACCATGATCACTTATTAGCTTGTGGGGCACCCCATAA
This sequence comes from Talinum fruticosum, assembly GCA_021018815.1. NCBI lineage: Eukaryota > Viridiplantae > Streptophyta > Magnoliopsida > Caryophyllales > Talinaceae > Talinum > Talinum fruticosum. The sequence goes on along the minus strand of JAITYX010000082.1, from coordinate 2,331,083 downwards.
CGACAAATGATATTTTGGGTAATGAACTTGGCTACCTGTTTCGACGTCAAAGCTGTATAACAAGCCGCCTCTACCCATTGTCCGAAGTAGTCGATTGCTACTAACACAAATTCAGGACCGCCTGTTCCTTTAGGGGTCACCTTGCCAATAATGTCGATATCCCAAACCAAAATTGGCCAGGGTGAAGCTAACGTTGTGAGAAATAACGGTGGTTGGTGTTGTAAAATTGCATACACCTTACATTTATGGCACCTTCTAACAAAATCATAACAGTCCGACGTCATGGTTGACCAGTAATAATCAAGTCTCTAAACCTTTTGGACCAACATCCTACCATTCATATGAGCTGCACACCGCCTACCATGACCCTCCTCCATGATACACTTTGCTGCATGTTGTTTGACACAAAGTAAGCTAATCCTATAATTGATTTTCTTAAATAGTTGCTCCCGATTGATGAAGAATTCGGCGGCCAACATCCTAATGCCTCGTTGGGCTTTAGGAGTGGAGTCTAAGGGATACTCATTCTTATCCGGATACTCGATAAATATCATGATATCAACTGGTATGGTCGAGTATTAGACACTTTTAATGTACGGATGTATGCAAGATGACTCGTCGCTCAATGTGAACGAGCATTGAATGAATGCGGGTAGGGATATTGATCATGGATGCTAACTTGGCTAGTGCATCCGCAAATTTATTATCATCCCTAGGAAGGTAAGTGAAATACATTATCTCAATGTGCTTAGATACTTCGTCGATACACTTGGTAGGGTGACAAGGCTACACAACGTAACTTCCACCTCTAGGAAATTTGATTGATGATCAAACTGGAGTCACCGAAAACCCCGATATTGTTTACCCCAATCTCTATAGCAGCTTCAAGTCCTCGTGATGCAAGCTTCGTACTCTACAACATTATTGGTGACTTTAAAGTCTAGTTTGACTAAAATGGGAGTATGTGCTCCCTCCGATGAGATTAAAAGAATTCCCACTCCAAAGCCCTTTTGATTGGATGTGCCATCGAAGTATATTGTCCAAACATCCATCTCTACTCGTAAAATGTCTTGATCCGGAAAGTCAAGGTTTTCAGAGTTGCTATTCGAGCACAGGCTGATTAGCTAAGAATTCCGACACTACCCTTCCTTTGATCGCTTGAGGAACAAACTTGAGTTCGAATTCGATAGCATGGCAATCAATCACTCTATCTTACTACCGATAGTCGATTGCTCAAGTATGTACTTAATAGGATCCATAAGTGCCACCACATGTACCTTGTGGGCTAACATGCAATGCCCGAGCTTCTTCGTAGCCCAAACGAATTCCAATGATGTCTTCTCTAATGGCGTGTATCTAGTCTCATAATCCAGGAACTTCTTACTTAGATAGTAGATCATGCGTTCTTCTTTCCCCTCTCATTGAGCTAACATGGCTCCCATAGCCGTTTCCGTTGTGGTGAGATACAGGAGTAAAGGTTTCCCTAATTGGGATGGAAGTAACACTGGAGGATTAGCCATGTATTCCTTAACCTTCCCGAGTGCTTGTTGGCACTCGGTATTCCAAATGGGATCACATCCTTTATTTAATATCTTGAAAATAGGTTCACGGACCATAGTCGGCTTTGATATGAAACGATCGATATCGTAAACATCCTAGGAAACCCCTTATCTCTTTTTCTATGCGTGGTGGTGGGATCTCCTGAATGGCTTTGATCTAGGCTGGATCAACTTCAATTCCACTAAGACTCGACAACATAGCCTAACAGACTTACCCAAAATCACTCCAAAGGCACACTTTTGAGGATTAAGGCGCATGTTGTACTTCCCGAGTCTATGGAAGAATTTTCTCAAGCCGGGTAGGTGCCCCGCCCTATCTTTAGAGTTTATGATCATATCATCTACATAAACTTCAGCTTCTTTATGGATCATATCATGCAATAGAGTTGTTGTTGTCCTCTAATACATTACATCGGCATTCTTGAGCCCAAATGGCATCACTACATAACAAGAAGTCCCCCATTGAGTGATGAAGGTCATCTTCTCCATATCTTCTTCAGCCATCTTCACCTGATTATACCCAGTATAACCGTCCATGAACGAGAGCAAAGCATGATCCGCCGTATTATCTACCAGGAGATTAATATGAGGCAACGGAAAATTATCTTTAGGATCGGCTTTGTTTAAATCCTCAAGTCAACGCACATGCAAATCCCGCCATCTTTCTTTGGGACCGGAACTATATTTGCTACCCACCGAGGGTAGCGAACTACCTTAATGAACCCAGCTTCTAACCGCTTCGAACCTCTTCCTTAATCTTCAAAGCCCATTCCAGCTTCATCCTCCTCAATTCTCGCTTAACCGGCTTAGCATCTTCATGAAGCGAATTTTGTTTTCTACTATACTCGGGATCTATACCGGCATGTCTTTGTAGGATCATGCAAAGACATCTATGAATTCTCTATCGAGTAAAGTAAATTGCTATTACTCTACTTGATGGAAGGTTTTCCCAATATTAACTTCTTGAGGTTGATCAACTAACCCCGCATTAATTGTTATTGTTTCCTCTATCATTGGTGAGCAATTTTCATGATCTTTAGTTCTTTAGGAATTTCTTGTTCATCATTAGAGGCAAAACAATTAAGACCAATAGGAGGCAAGGAGTAAGAGAAAGGTTCGCTTTATTGAATGAAGCAACAAGTACATTAGGCTCGTAAATAGAATTAGATATGACGTAATTAGGAGCAGAGATAGAAACAACGTAAGAAGAAGTACGAGCCCTAGCACTAGATTCAAAAAGAGGATGCGCTCCTAGACTCGACAACAAATTTCTCGGCCCTCATCAATGTCAATCAAAGTAACATGCTTGGAACCTTCAATATCAACATCAAAGATAAACATGGAAGGATAGAATCAGCGGTGCGACATAGCTTGTGCTACCGAGACCGAATTCCTTTCTAGGTTACTCTCTTGTCCGAACAGGAGACCGAAAAGATTATTTCCGGAGAGATTGGTCCAACTCTGTTGTACACTCGTCCCTCTTTAAGGAGGTGAGCTGCCTTTTTCCATAATACATCGGTCATTGAAAATCTCCGGACCAAGTACTAGGATTCCTTTCTCCATGATACAAGACGGCTCATGAAAACCATAATAAGGGAAATTGTCTCCTTCTCTTAGAAACTCGCCCATTCGAGTATAGGGAAAGGGCTTGATAGAGCGGATCGTGTGTGGTGCATTCCTCTTTCTTTGAATTTTCCAGTTGGCTTGAGCTCTTTCCTTAGTAGTAGGTTGATAGCCTAGTCCGAAGTTGTAATTATTAGTGGGTTCAAGGGGTGAAAAAGTAGGGTGGTATGCCCTTTGCCTTGCAGGAAGACTCGGAAAATAGCCCTTCTTCCTAAGCATTGAATGGACATTAGGGTTGTATAAGGATTAGAGTTAAAAGGTGCTTCATCCCGTTCTAAGGTAGCGATGGTTTCAAATCTGTACAGCTCCTCATTATTAGCATCATGCTCGATCTCAACTACGATTCTTTAGAGGTTATAGTAGCAGAAAGGTTATCCCCGTTGACAGCTATGTCTTGACCATTGATGATCATATTAACCTTCTAAAGCACTATAGAGGGCACCACTCGATGATCATGTAACCAATAACGTCTTCGAAGTAACACTACTACAGGAATCACTTTTAACTAGGTTAAAAACGACATTTAACAATGGTTAACAAAGGCCGTATATGTGGCCGTCGTTGTATGTAGCATTTTTAACTACGATTCAACAACCGTAGTAAAAGATCACCTACGACGACGATTTTCATGTAAAAATCGTTGCCATAGGTACGTATATAACAACAGTTTTCAATAAAGAACCATCATTATATATTTACATATGATGATGGTTCTTTTGACAAACCGTCGTCATAAGTCCCACCTAGAAATGCCAAAATGTTTCAAGTGTATGACGACGGTTCTAATGTAAGAATCGTCGTCATAGGTTTGAAGTTTTCTTAATAGTTTTTTTGTTTTTTCTGTCCCCCGTACAAAATACACTCCAAAATACATCACAGCTTACATAGCAACAAACTTACTAGAACGGCCATAGGTACCTAGAACAGCCTCAATTTTCCAACATAAATACAAGAATTTCCAACTTACTACAACCAAAACAAAGTTCCATCTCGAACAAGTTCGCAACACGGTTCCATATTTCACATTTAAGTTCAAGCAAAGAATATTATTACAATTGATGTGAAATAATAATACAAAGAGTACTCTTCTTAAGTGTTTAATGTGAAAAAGTTCATCTCCCCTCTTGAAACTTTGTGCTATATAAACTTATTTCAATGTTTTTGCTCTAAGGAACATCTCTATTTTCCTAATAAAGTGATGCTTTTGTATAGTAGATTTAGTTATGTGATCGTCTTTATGATGATATTGCTTGTTTAGAGTTGTTGTAGAGGTAGCCTAGACAACATAATACATCATATTTGCAGTCCATGCTATCGTTGTACGAACTCCAAACAAGCAATATACTCATAAAGACAAACACATTACTCAATGAACTAAAAAGCATCACATTAGGAAAATAAAGATGAATCTTGTGGCATAAATATTAAAATCATTTTAAACCACAAAGTCTCAAGAGAAAGAGATGGTGTTTTTGACATAAGTACTGAAAAAGGAATACACAAACAGGACATCTCACCAAGCAATCTATGCTTCCTTTGTCATGGTCCCAAAGTAATGCTCCTCATGTACTCGCTCGCTTTGAGTTTGTGCAGGGTGGTAGACTGGACAATAAGCAACTTAATAACTGTGGAATAACATTAAGTGGGAGCAAAGATTAGCAACCTAAAATTGAGAAAACCGTTAATCAACAATTATCCATAAGAAATATGCACAAGAAACTTTACCCGAAAGGCTTAGTCCTTTTGGTACTCATCGAATGAGGATCTTCTACCCTTCCATTTGACACCATAGTCCCTATTTTTCTTCTTGGAGTTCTTGCAAGGGTAGAGGTTCTACAACATATAAAAACTATGGAAAACATTAAGCGGGTTTTCCAAAACATAAAAAGTGTTAAACAATAATTATTCACAAGAAATATTATCTCGAATGATGGCCCTCATCGAATGATGATCTTCTACCCTTCCAATTGGACAACTTAGTCCATATTTTGATCATCATCGAAAAAATCATCTGTTTACATGAATACTACAAGTAAAAAATAATGAAAAGCAAGTTTTAGTTTCTAAAACAAGCAACAATATTGGATATCATTCGGAATAATACTAATGTTCTTACCGAGTTGATATAATTATATGGTTTATGCTTTTTTCCCCCTCCTTTAGACTTATCTTCAATATATATGCCCTCTTGATGGTCAACCCTTAAATACAATCCTTCAAAATTGGGATCCTCATTTTTGACAGGCATTCCTAAGGAGAACGGTGGGGTCTTCTCAATAAACTCATACACATCTTCACCATCCCCACCAAGCAACGTGCCTCTTCCCTTGAATAACAATAGACCACTTATCATTGGCCGAGTCCTCAACGTATAACGAATTGATCCCCCTTTAGGCCCTTCTCTTGTGAGATCGACCATCGTGAATCCCATCTCATCAACTCGATACACCGTTATTATTATCAGTCCATTTGCACCGGAAAACAGGCTCACGTAAGTCAACATAGTCTAGCTCCCATATCTCCTCAACGACACCGTAATATGACATTTTAGCTACAACGAGATCGTTGTCCTTGGAGTTGGAAACATGAAGTGTGTGCGCTCCAATGTGACCCCACTATTTTGCGAGGTGCTCCTATTATCCCGGCTCTTTGTGTAGAAAGAGTATCCATTGATGTCATACCCACGGTAAGATATGACTTCCAACTCGCAACCCTCTACCCAAGCTAACTAATGTTTGAGAGATATGTTCTCATGATTCTTCCAATTGGCTAGTGATCACTCTATCTCCGAACCAGTTGAAAAATGTGCGATTATGATCGGTCAGCACCCATGTCTCATTTTTTCCTCGTAATGTCTCCTTATGAGGGATTCATGCTCATCAATGAAGGGTTGCACTTCATCGCTGTTTTGTAGAACATAAACATGTGCTTGATCCCTTATATCTCGACCGATTGTTAGAACCGTCGGCCACAGCTTCCTCTCGCCCACCTATCTTCCCTATAAATCGATGTTTTAGAATACCAACTTCTTCGATTTTAGGGTAGTATTCACAGCAGTAACTCAACACACTCCTCGGTTGTGTATGCCTCAACAATGCACGCTTCCGATCAGCACCAATTTCTAACATACCCTTTGAGAATTTTCATGAAACGTTCGAAAGGGCACATCCATTGGTAAAAATCTAGACCACGGAATCGCACTTCTCTCACGAAATGGACAACGAGGTGCACCAATATATCAACAAAAGAAGGTGGCAAGTACATCTCAATTTGGCACAAAGTAACAATTACGCCGCATCGAAGATCATCCAATTTCGCAAATCAACGACTTTGTTGTATATGGCATTGAAGAAGAACCAATGTCTTGTGATTGATCTGTCTAACATGTTTCGAGCATCACAGCTCGGATAGCAACGGACAGTATTTGCTACATTAAAGTATGATAATCGTGACATTTAAGACCGATTAGTCTATAATCAGTCATTCAAACGAAGTCTACCGACGTTTGAAGAATATCCTCGTGCCACTTTGAGTTTTTCACGGTCTCACACAAACGTTGTTTTTCCCTTCTACTTAATGTGTAAGATGCAGGAGGTAAATATGTTTTGTTCCCCTTTGGTTGTTATGTTAATTCCTCTTGTATTCCCATTTCACACGTATTCAGCTATGCTTTCCGTCCATCCTTAGTCTTCCCCGACCTATTCAAAAGAGTGCCAGTGAGACTTTCACGCATTTTTTCACAATGTGAATTACATCAAGACTATGTGTTACATACAACTCTTTCCAATATGGAAGATAAAAAAAATTTATCTCTTTTTCCACACACCGTTTTCGGATTAACATTGGTATGGCTTGCCGAACTCCATATCAAGATCCTTCACTTGTTCATATATTTGATATCCTATTAATGGAGTTAAAGCAGAATCCATCTCAGCTTTACTATTAAAAGCCTTCTTTCTCTTACGATATTGATGGGAAAAGGGAAGAAACATTCGATGTCCGAGATAGATCGTCTTTTTCCATGCTTGAGTTGATATGAGTAATGTAACACCCCAAAACACCCCTGGAGTATTACATCGCCGAGTTCCTTAAAGGAACTCCCAAGGCTCTTTCTAATGTTGGTTAGGCTGTCTAAACTCAACATAAAGTAATACTCGGTGGCTTTTCCTAAAAGAAGCCGAGATTCTCTAAAAATTTCGGCGAGTTCCGTTTGTAACATGGACTAACCCATAGGCTTAAAGCCTTACAATCCCGCATAAAAAGCATAATAAAACTCGACGAGCCACACGCTCGGAGTATACAACTCAACGGCCACACGCCGGAGCTCAACCAATCATGCGGTAAAACTAAAAACAATCTAAAAGGGTTTACTACACTTATGGTACAAACTACATGAACTAAATTACAAGTACAATACTTAGAAACATCGAAATGCATAATCTTGACTTGAATCGTTCTAGGCATATATCAAACAAGCAATCGGTGGAGTCCGAAATATGCTAAGGGTAAATCATGTTCCTGAAGTGTACCTGCAACACTCGGGAGGGAAAGGGGGAAATTTGGTGGGGGTGAGCAATAATCAACGGGCTCACCTGAGTCTTATACCCTTAAAATGGAAATTTCTTTACACATAATACTCATAATAATGAAATCTGCGAAAGCATAATAATATAATACAAATCTAAATACTTTTCAATGAAATCTCTTGCAATGAAAAAGATCAAGACTCTTTAATCACTTAAAAGCACAGATTCACATTCATGAACAATTCGTTTAGGGTTGAATCAACTTTTCCGGGCCTTCGAGGATTCGAACTAGCACTTCTTTTCTCATAATTTCACGTAATTTCTCCGATTTCTCCGATTTCTCTTATTTCACTGGGCGCGACCCCAAATAAAAGGCTCCCGGGACCTATCTTCTAGGAAGTCTCGAGTCGGGCATCCCGCCTCTCGCAGACCCCTGTTAGAATCCTTCCCTCGAAGTTTCTAGTCGGGCGTCCCCGCTCGAACCCTTCGGTATGCTAAACGATCCGTAGCCTCGTTGATTCAAAACTATTTGCACATTCTCATTTATCACATTCACTTCACAACTTTTTCAATCGATTTAGTATCAAGGAAGGCATGACACCACGTGTCACCCTTACAAATTCACTTTCTCAATTCAGCTTTGCTTCTTTAAAACACATTCACCTTCGAAAGACAGTTCACAAGAAATTGCAATCAAGAATCATTTCACATAAAATACAAAACTCCTTTCGAAACTATTTTTGAGCATCACGTAAAGTAATCACATAGCACGAAGAATCTCCATTCATTGCAAGCAATCAACCTCAACTCTTTTCCAACTAAGCTTTTCTCAATTCATCAATTCAATACGATTGAATCCATTTCCGAGCCACAATAACCACAAGTAGATATTATTTAACTCGACGTTCTCACTTCTCCCAATTCACTATCTTGACCTCAATTCCTCATTTCATGACTTCATGTATAAACCGACCTCTTTTGCCCTCATTCAACCATATAACCTTAAACTTATGTTACCGAGTCTCCTCCATCCCCATTCACCCTTTAATTTGATTCATTCTCAAAGATCTTAGACATGACTTTGGCTTAGTTCAACTTTACCGCCCCCAACTTGCTATTCCCCAACCTCAATTTCCCATTTAATATCTCTTACCTTATTAATCAATTCTTGCTTGCCCATCCTTAATTATGTACCTCTTACTTACTTTTCATTATTCGATTCCCGTTAGTTTTACTTACTTTCACGCTCGGTTCAACCTCAAGGATTTAGAATATACTTCGAACGCACTTAACCTCACAATTACCCATTTCTCACTTAAATGCCCCAATTGCGCGTCACTCAATACGATCTCCTATTCCTCTTGACACTCCCCTTGTTATTTCCCGAATTAGTACTCGTTTCTTAATGCCGCAAATTCAATAAATCCCTAAGACTCAATTTGAATATTAATTCATAACTTATGCCCAAACCATACGTACTTATCCCCAACTTATCGATTCCCGATACTACTCCTTATACCCTAGTAACCCAACTTCGTTTGAATTCCCGGTATCCAGCTTCGAGCCTAAACAACTATCAATTCCCCTTACAACTCCTAATTCTATTTTCAAGCAACTACTAATCCCACTCGAAGCATACAAGTTCGGTATTCACAAACACATTCAACAATCACAATAAGCTCATTTGGATTCGAAATTAGTAGTAGTTTAGAGTATAAGACTACCCACCTCGGATTCTCGGGTTTGGAGTTGATCGAACCGCTTGTTGTCTCTACTCGCATTCGGTTGCGTTAGGTATCGGGGACTCTCGCTTCCTCTCACTTCCGGTTCAGCGGTTCGGCTTCGGCCGCCCCTCGGTCCGGCCTTCACGCGTCCGCCGCCGGTCTTTCCCCTTTGCCGCCGTTGCTTGCCCCGGTCCCCGGCCTCTCAAATTTTCTCACGCTGCCCCTGCTCCACCCCTTGCTCTGCACAGCCTCTCGCTTTCTTCTCTCGCTCGCCGCTTACTCGGGTTGCCTGCCGTCGTTTCCGGGTCTGCGTTGGTCGCCGGCCACCCCTTGGTCCTGTCGGACCTTGCACCGCTCGCCTTCTTTCCCCCGTCTCTGCGCTCGGTCTTCCCTCTTCCCTTCTTCCTTCGTTCCATTTCTTCCCCTTTTCGCCTTCCCGAGCCCCCGCTCTCCCCTTGCCCGCAGCCGCTCGCCGTTCGGACGGGCCACCGACTTTGCTCGGCTCCCGCACGCGCTCTCTCGTCTCTCTGCGCGTTTTGCGGCGCTGTCCCTCCCTCTCGCTCCTCCGTTTCCCTTACGGGCGCCGGCCGCCTTCCCTCCGTTCGCCGCCCGACTTGCCGGCCTCCGACCTCGGCTCCGGGTCCCGCGCACCCTCTTTCTCTCTCTCTGTTTCTCCCGCTCGTTCTTCCTCTCGCTGCTCGGGCTTCCCGCCCCCGAGCCCTCTTTCTTTTCCTTTCTTTCCATCGCCTAATTGGGTTGGCTGGTGGATGATCCTTATTGGACCCCCAAATTAGCTTCTATCCCATCTCTTCGTAATTCAGCTAAAGTAATCACCGGCCCATATACGACAAGTCCATATCTTTTCCCTTCGTCCTCTTACGCTGCTGCGTTCTAACGTATTTTAATACGTCGGCCACGACAATTCCTAATCGCCCAACAATTTAGCTCAAATGAAAAAGGAAGGCAATTTCCTTGATTTAATTACTTAACACCAGCCTCCAAAGGCTTCTAACATAATATGTCCGGCCGTAAATAAAATCGGTCGCTCAACCCCCTAGTTGCGGGGAAAAATACTCAATAATTCTATACTTTCCAAATGTTTTCTTTAAAATTTCGGGTATTACAAGTAAGTACCCTCTACGCAAATGGGGCATGCCTTGTGTCCTTTGATGGTGTATCCGGACAAGTTTCCGTACATGATGAAGTCATTGATTGTGGTGAAGATCATAGCTTGTAATGTAAATTGTTGTTGACAGTATACATCGTAAACCGATACACCTTCATCCCACAAAAGCTTGAAATCTTCAACAAGAGGCACCAAGTACACATCTATATCATTTCCCAGCTATTTTGGCCCAGAAATGAGCATTGACAACATAATGTACTTGCGCTTCATACACAACGATGACGGTAGGTTGTAGATAACTAAAAGAATGGGGCAACAACTGTGCTTGGTACTTAGGTCATTGTGGGGGTTTTTTCCGTCCATACAAAAACCTAGACGTAGATTTCGTGCTTCCCTACCAAACGGGAATAGGGAATCGATCTTCTTCCATAGAGGAGAATCGGCAAGGTGACGTAGCTTGTCATCATAGACTCTTCCGTCAGCATCCAACATCAAGTTCTTTGCATCATTTGCACTTGAAAAAGGCGCTTAAACCTCGAGTATTATCGGCAAGTACCACAAGCACCTTTGCGGGAGGTCCCTCAACACTCTCTCTATCAATGTTTTTTATTGTGTATCAAGGTACACCACACTTAGGACATTCGTGTCTATGTGCATGTTCTTTTTGGTACAATATGTAATCGTTGAGGCAGGCATTTATCTTCTTATACGCTATGCCCATAGCACACAACATCCTCTTTGCATCATATGTACGATTAGGAAGGACATTGCCTTCTAGGAGTATATCTTTTACCACACCCAAGCAAGTCCGTGAAACTTTTGTCACTCCAACCGTTAGCCATTTTCAAGTTCATTAACCTCAACACAACCGATAAACGGGGTATATTTATCACTCCCCGAGTAAAGAGGCTTCTCCGAATAGGCTAACAATTGCTCAAATATGTGTGGTTCATCGACTAAATCATGTTCTACTACATGAACTAGATCTTTAGGTCGATCTTCTAATTCCATACTACTACTCGCTTCAATTTCATCATACCCTTCATCTTCCTCTCGGTACAGGTATATTCATAAACTCCTCTTCCCATGCCAACCCACACCTTATAAGTTGTGTCAAACGCATGTCCATATAGGTGACCTTTTACAACCTTAGAGGGTGCACGGTTAAGGATACCAACAAGAATTCCGAGTGCCTCTCGGTGAACCAAAAGGTTTACCCCAAGAGTGTGTGCTACGAGGGAGGAGGTACCATTTCCTCGAGCAATCATGCTTTTTGGGCCCGCCTAAAGGAAACAAGTGGGAGCCTCTCTAAAGAAAGGTTAAGCAGGGGGTACAATAAAGTTTTCCTAGTGGTCCAAAAACAAGTATTTAAACTAGTTCCAAGGTTACTAAATGCAAGATGTCTAACGCACGCACATCATTAAAACTCACTACTCAAATTTTTTATTTTTGCCCTCTTAATAAAGAGTTTATCCCTAGTGGAGTCGTCACTCGTAGGAACCATAACCTGAGTGGGGACCCCGCACCGAGCTTCCCCACGATTGCCTTTTTGGCGTAAGGGTTTTCGAAGTTAGAAAATGATTGTAGGGTTTTGAAAATGTTTTTGAAAGTGGGGACGAATCTTTTATTAAGATTTTCGAACTTTCTTAAATTTAATATAGGCAAAGTTTGAATGGCGGTTTTATTAATTATTTTCAAAATTCTCAAGATATTATTTACTAATTTAAGGGATAAATAAATATTAGGGTTTTAGTCTCGCCGTGAGGCTTTAGGGCCGATTGGTGTGAAAACACCAATCTGGACTCGAAACCTCGTCTGTCAACCACCCGGTGAGGCGGCAGCTGTACCTGGAGGTGGCGGGCGTCGGTCAAAGGCCAAAGCCGAGGAAATCAGCCTCAGCCTCCGCCTCGGTTAGCAGATCTAGAACAAATTTTTTTATTCCAACAATCGAAAATACCAAAATGTAAATTTACTAAGAATAAAGCATAAAATAAGGGAGTCGGAAGTCGGTTTTAGGATGAAAACCGACAAAAACAAAAACTTGCTTTTCCAATCATTGTATAGGAAAACTAAGACTAAAACAAGGCTAAAATAGACTTCATCGGTCTTTAAACCAAGAATCGGATTCGGGGCGAGGGTACGAAACATAGGGAAACCGTTCTATTGCGCCCGTCCGAAGACGACCATTACTATTTTTAGTAGTCAATTAAAATAATGTTAAACAAACAACCAAGCAGCATATTACAACAATAAATAAAAGCAACCAAACAGTAATAAAAGCAAAAGCAAGAAAGAAAGCGTTAAATAAAAGAAAAACGAAAACCGAAAGAATTACATCAAGCGGGGAGGAATTAAAAGGAGCGATTACATCTCTTAAACCACAATACGTAAAGTGATAAATAAAGCCTATAAATAAAATAAATCGTTTGAAGGCAACATAATCGCCCTCGTATTGTCCAACCTTGCCGATCCGGATCTCCACACTCGGAACTCTTGATGCAACGGTGATAAACAACATGAAGAAAGGGTTTGTTTTTATAGATTATGTGAAAGGTGAATGCATGAAGAATTTGAACGACAAGTTGAATAGGTACCTAGAGATTAGAATAACTAAATATTCTTTAGCTCTTGGCACGGATTCAATGGCGGTGAGGGAAACCGAATGTTTGAGATTGGTTTCAGCAGAGTAACATTTAGGTATGAATGCTTTAGTTAGCTTTCTGCAAGCATTACACATAGGAGAAAGTCGTATGGGAATGAGAGCCATGGCACTCTATTTATAGGAGAGGTCCTAGGTCACAAATGACCTAGGGTTTTGCCTCTAATCTGTCGTCCAAATAGCAAAAATTAAACCAGTGCTAATATCCTAAGCGATTGAACCGGATAAAGAACCGATAAAATTGGATAGAACCAGGTTGGCGGGCGCCGGTCACCTGGGCGCCCTAGGGTTTCGTACGATAACGTGTATCCAAGGGATTCTCCAAGCCAAAATGCAGCGTTTCACTTAAGTCTTCGGGATGGCGGGCGCCGGCCATGACATCGTTTTGAGGGGAAAAGATTCTGGTCTCGTGTGGTCCGTCTTGTGAAGCTTAAAATCAGCACTTTGATGCTTATGATCATGGAATGCGATGCTTTAAGGCCGTCTTCAGGTCTTCAGCTCCTTGTTTGATTGGACAAAAGTAAAATGTAATATTCTGAACTTAGAATTTCCCGACACACAGACTGGACTCCGTTGTCTCCGAAGGCTTGGCCCGGTTCTCGGATCGCCCGAAAGAAAGGGGGATTTATGGACCGACCCAAGGCAAAAGGTTGTTTATTTGTTACTAGGGGTTCTTTGTGGTTTACTAGTTCATGTTGCACCACTCGATCAAAGTTTGAGATCTAAATCCTCAAACAAGACCCGGGATTTCATCATCGAGCCAACAAAATAAAATACAAAAATAAAGAGATAAGGGACGACACTTTTTAGGTGTCTACAACTACGTACCTTCCATTTTTACGAAATCTTACTAATGATCATACTAGTCATTGAAAACTCGATGCTTTAGGCTCCGATAAGTATAACAAAGCATCAAGCACCATGATGAATGCTTCATACTCCGCGGCATTGTTGGTAACCTCGAAATCTAGTTTGATTGAAATGGGAGTATGTGATCCCTCCGGTGAGACTAGAAGAATCCCTACTCTAAAGCCCTTCCGATTGGAAGCGCCATCAAAGTACATTGTCCATGCGTCCACCTCTACTTGTAAAATTTTTTCATTTGGAAAGTCGAGGTGTTCGGGTCGTGATTCAGTTACAAGTAGATCAGCTAGGAATTCTAACACTAGTCTTCCTTTGATAGCTTTTTAAGGGACATACTTGAGTTTGAATTCTAACAAGCATGACAATCAATCTTTGCTATCTTACTACGGATGGTTTGTTGCTCAAGGATGTACTTAATAGGATCTATCGATGCTACCATATGTACCGTGTGGGGCAACATGTAATGCCCGAGCTTCTTCGTAGTCCGGACTAATCCTAATGATATCTTCCGTAATGGCGTGTGTTTAGTCTCATAATCAAAGAATTTTTGGCTTAAATAGTATACCGCATACTCTTCTTTTCCGTCTCATTGACCTAGCATGGCCCCCATAGTTGTCTCTATCGTGGCAAGGTATAAAAGTAAAGGTTTCGCTGGTTGGGGTGGAACTAGCACTCGGAGGGTCGGCTTAGGTATTCCTTTAACCTTCTTGAATGCTTTTTGCACCTGGTATCCTAAATAGGCTCGGACTTCAATTCCACTTCAATTCCTAAGAAATCCTCGTATCTCCTTCTCTCGTCTTCGGCGGTGGAATCTCCTGAATAGCTTTGATCTTGGATAGATCAACTTCAATTCTACTAAGACTAACAACATAGCCTAATAGCTTGCTTGAGGTTACCCCAAAAGGCACACTTTTGAGGATTAAGGTGTGTGTTGTATTTTCTCAGCCTTTCAAAGAATTCTCTAAGGCTGGGTAGGTGCCTTGCCCTATCGTTTGACTTAATGTAAAACCCGAAAATTTCAGGTGTTTGCTAGCTAGTGAATTAAATTATTAAAAGTTAAGTGAAAAATTTGAAATTATTAAATTAAGTGAACTATAATTTTTCCGAGTCAAAATTAAACCCGAGAATTGAAACCCGAGCATGGGTTAGCTTAAATGGGCTTCTTGAAATTAAATTTGGGCCTGATTTCTTAAAGCCCAAAGTAGATAATTAAAATAATAAAAAAGAAAATGAGATGAGTGGCATTTGAGGAGGATCCGGCGGATGATTAGAGCAAGGAGATTAGGGGTCCATTTAGAATTAGGCAACAAGCCCATTATGTGTAATTAGGAAAAGAGGAGAGAGAGTGGGACTCGAGATCGAAGAAAAGAACAAGAAGAAGAGGAACAAAGGAAAAACAAAAGAAGTAGAGACAGAGGAGAGCGAGAGGAAAGCAGAGGAAAGCGAGAGAGGGAGAGAACGCGAGAGCCGGTGGCTCGCGGCCGCCTGACCGGCGAGGACGCCGCTCGCCGGTGGGCGAAGGGAGAGCAAGGGCTCGGGAGGCCGAGCAGATCAAAAGAAGAAAGGGGAACGAAAGAACGCGGAAGCGAGAGGAAAGCGAGAGGAGGACGAGTGTTAGAGCGAGAACGAGAGAGGAAGAGAAGGCACGGCGTGCCTGCGCGGCCAACGAGCGCGAGAAGGGATCCGGCTTGACCGGAAAACCGAGGCCAGGGGTTTGAGAACCCGAAAACAACATAGCAAAGGGAGACAGCGAGAGTTTGAGCGAAGGTAGAAGAAGTGGGCACCGGGAAGAAAAAGGAAGGGGGAACCGAGAGGAAGAAAGGGAAAGAGGAAACAGAAATTGAAACCCAATTCGAAACTTTCCAAAACCGAAATTCCTGGAACCTCTAAGAATCCAAGGTGAGTAATCTGAATTCATCCTCTAAAATAAAATGAATTAGGTGGATTGAACATGAATTCGAGAAGTATGAAATTGGAAACCTTAGTTTAATTGAAGAAGTTAAAGGCTTAAATTCACTAAATTAAGCAACTCACGAATTAAAGAGCATGTTGTGATTATGTGATATCTAGTTCTGAATTTGTGATGTTTAAGTATTATTGAGCATGAGTATTGAGAATTGGATGAGATTAGCTTAAACAGAATTAGGGAGAAAAATGAGAAAGTTAAGTTCATGACTTATGTGCAGATTTTCTATAATTATGCATGCTGTCCGAATTTCTATGAATTCATGTGTAGCCCAAATTTCCTGAAAATTTTACTGCAGCTTTGTAGCAATTTATGAAAATTTCCTGTAAATTTTGGTATGCATTGGATGAGTATATTGGAAGATATGGAATTTTGAGTGAAAATGTGCTGTTTTGGGGCAAAAATCGGAATTAAGTGAGTAACTGGATTAAGAACTGAAATTTAAGAAGCTATATGGCTAGATTAAGAGATATATAATGTTTAAGGAAAGTTATAAAATCATAAACCACCTCTGCGCAATAATACGCAATCATGAAAACAATGAGTTCATTGATGGAAATCCTAATTGACATGTTTATGTGATCATGTGTTTGTCTTGAATTACATCGATTATAAGTGACGTAAGCATGCGTATGTGAAATGAATTGATTGTATTTGAGCTAGAAATTTCTTATGTGAATTGGTACTTGCGAAGGAGTTACGTATGAAGCTGATAATCATGAATTATATGAATTAAGTATATCTTATGTATGAGTAATAAGAAGATATAAGAAAATAAAGAACACATAAAGAACTAAAGAAGGGAGAAAGGATTGTGTTATTGATCTAAGACCCCACGAATTAAAGAACCCTCTCGAAGCTATGGCCATAGAAGTGTCTCGTCAACCCAAAGCCACGAATTGAATTGCTTCCAAGAATTATTAACGATATGCGTCCTTCGAGTTGAGGCTGCCTCGAGGCCACGAATTGTTTTGCTTCGAGGCCACGAATTGTATGCCTCCAAGAACCGAGCCCACGAATTGTTTTGGCTCCAAGAACTGGGTCTTTAGAGTAGAACATAAATCTTCTTTCCATTCGAAACTAAGAATACTTAAGAATTACGATATGAAGAAACGAATGATCGTGCATAATGAACAAGAAAGAAAGAATCAATGATTTATGAAATGCACGATTGAACTCAAGAAAAGGAATGAGAAGAAAAATGAATCTTGATTTCATAAGAAACGAATACGATAAGAAGTAAGATATGATTTACGTGATGAATGCTTTACATGATGAATGATACTCGTGACTTACTTGTGTAGAAAGATGAACGGAGTATGTGTGATTGAATTCATGAGTAATTGATGTCATTATTTTCTCGGCAAATTGGTAAGTTTAGTACCTCGCATGTCTTAAGTATGTATAAACCGAATCGCATGTTATGAATGAATTGTGAACTTACGTGTGTTTGTTAATGAATTAATGTTTAAAGTGAAACCGAGGTTGGGTTTGCGTTACTCACCGGGCTCGTGGAGCTCATGACCTCACCAAAATTTCAGGTACGAGGTTAAGACTCGCAAGAGTTGCCTTGGCTTTTAGAAGAAGCAAACCAACGGATAGGAGATGCCGGATTCATTGCATGTTTATTTGTCTTTTGTTTGTAAAGATGTCGTAAAGATCGGTTGTATGTAAACTTAAGTTTTGACCATGAATATAAAAGTCTTATGTGAATACTCCGAGCGTGTGGCTCGTTGAGTTTGTGTTGTGTTTACTCCGAGCATGTGGCTCGTTGAGTTTATGATTGTGTTTCGTCCGGGGTTAAGGCTTTAAGCCTATGGGTTTAGCCATATTACGGAGGAAACTCGCCGAAATTTCCGAAAAACCTTTGAAAACCTAGAAACACGCTTCCTCCAAGCAAAGAGAAAACTAATAACCCTAAGTTGAGACCTTAAGCGGCCTTAGGGGTTCCTCTCGGGAACCCCGGCATGTAATACTCCTAGGGTGGGTTTGGGTGTTACACTTAATGATCATGTCATCCATAGAGACTTTGGCTTTATTGTGGATCATGTCGTGCAATAACATCATAGTTGTCCTCTCGGTATGTCGTCCCAACATTCTTGAGCATAAATGGCATCACCACATAACAAGTACATCGCCCATTTAGTGATGAAGCTCGTCTTCTCTGTGTCCTCTTCAACCATCTTCACCTAATTGTAGCCAACATAACCGTTCATAAACGAAAGTAGAGCATGACCCGTTGTGTTGTCTACAAGGATGTCGATAGGGGGCAATGGGAAATCATCCTTGGGACTTGCTTTATTCAAATCCCGGATGTCGACGCACATCCGAACCCTACTCGTCTTTCTTCGAACCAGATCTGTGTTTACTACCCACCGAGGATAGTGAACTACCTTGATAAACCTAGCCTCTAATTGCACTTTAAGAAAAAGGCGGTTTAGAAACGAAATTTTTGTCTCTAAATCATCAAATTTCGTCTCTAACCACATTTAGAGACGAAATAGAAACGAAAATCATTTTGTTTCCAAAGCGTCATCGCAAATGAAGTTTAAAAACGAAATGAAATTTCGTTTCAATTAGAAAGGAAATTTAGAGACGAAATTTCTTTGGTCTCAAATAGAGACGAAACGTTTCGTCTCTAAATATGAAAATTTCATTTTCATGTTTAGAGACGAATTTCCATTTCGTCTCGGATAGACACGAAAATTTCGTCTCTAAATATGAAATTTCGTTTTTTGTCTCTAAGTGTAAAATTTTCGTTTCTAAATTTAGTGTCAACCTATTTAGAAATGAATTTCAGTATCGCTTAAAGATGAAATTTTAAATCCTACATATACCAAAAATAACATGCATATATTTTAAATCGAAATCGTTACATGTAAAATAGTTTTGTTTTTAAAAAAGACAAATATATACATGGCAAATTCTAAATTTCAAGTAACGTGTCCTACTAGCTACTTATATACATCAATATATATAGCTTAACAAAGTAAGCTAAAGGGGAGGGGTGTTTCTTAGTGCTCGGAGCTTCCAAGATGAACTTAAATTCTTGAAATAGCATCTTTTTGTTGTTTAACTTCCTCCGGAGTAGATCTAAGCGTCTCAATTGTACCTTGGAGATTCTCTTCGATTTTTGCAAGCGACATTCCAATTGGGCCACCATAGAAGGGGTGTAAGATACGGATGAGGACCATGAGCGACAAGAAGGTGACCTTTGGAATCTGGATTGCAAATAGCTCCCAAGCCCATAAACCAAACCCTTTTCATTGACTCCTGCGGCCGCTTGAAAAAAAGTTCATCCTCGTTAACCTCGGTTCCCGCTTGTGAACCATTAAGCTTTAAACGCTTAAACTCATCCCGCAATAAACAAATCATTCAATAAATACTAATAAGAATCTAATCAAATCAAAACATAACCCCCGCACATAAACAAGCTAAGATATGTATCACTTGAATAAGCAAAACTACCATTGATATTTAATCCCGGAGGCTCAATGTAAACATTAGGAGAAAATTTCATTCAAAGACAGAGTTGCATAACCATTTCGAGTTTTGTAATTACATTAAAGAACGAAGGTGGAAAAATTCTTTCCAATTTGCAAATTATCTCAACAACATCTGTTTTCTAATCGTTCCACATCATTCATGTGAACCCTTTTCATGCAAATATCTCGAAAAAATTGACTAAGTTCGATCAAAACTTTCCATACAATCCTCGGGAGTAGCTCTCTAGTAGCAATCGGCAAAAGTCGCTCCATAAAAACATTGACAATCATGGCATTTTAAGTTATGCAACCAACCATTTGTTCGATCAACACAGCTGCTCATGTTGGAGGCAAATCCATCCGGGAATTTCAATTGATAAATCCAATCACATAACACTTTCCTTTGCTCCTTCCTTAGCACAAATAGAGCACTAATCATCGCCTCTCTACGACCTCCATCACTAGTATTCATTTTCCGCAAATTAAGTCTTCTGCGTTTGCAATGCATAGCAAGGTCTTTCTTTGAAATAATATCATCTTTTGATTTCCCCTTCACATTCATTATTGTGTTTATTACTTGCTCAAACACATTATTCTCAATGTGTATAACATTGAGGTTGTGCCTTATCAATAACTTGCTCCAATATAGAAGATCCCAAAATATACTTCTCTTAGACCAATTGTGAGATTCTCCATAACCTCGGACTTTTGCCTTGGTAATCGAAGTTTTTGGAAATAAGGACACACGATTCCATATGTGCTCTCCATTAAGCCTAGGAGGAGGTGAGGAATAATCCTCTCTATTTTTGGAAAAAGCACTTCTATTCCTACGCAACATGTGATCCATATGTAGAAATTGACGATGACAATCGAACCATTAATGTTTGTTCCCATGTTTAAGCCCGAAGGATTTAGTTTTGTCCATACAATAAGGACAAGACAATCTACCCACTATCATCCACCGAGAAAGCATGCCGTATGCAAGGAATGTCCAAATAAGAACTACCTTCATATTAAAATTTTGCTTTCGAGCTATGTCATATGTCATGAGGCCCACATTTTATAACTCTATTAGCTCTTCAATTAAGGGTTGCATGTATATATCTAAGTTGCCTTTTGGATTTCTAGAGACAGTATTAGAAGGCTAATAAACATAAACTACTTCTTCATGCACATCCAAAGAGGTAGATTATAAGGCGTGAGAATTACGGGCCAACATGAATAACTTTGTCCAAAATGCCCAAATGGTGAGAAACCATCTGTACACAATCCTAATCGCACGTTAGGAGGCTCCGAAGCAAACTTAAGGAAGGTAGTATCAAGGTGTTTCCACACTTCCCCATCGCTTGGATGTTCCGTGAAGACATCAACATGTGAGTGTTCGTGATGCCATGTCATATGCTTAGGCACATTTTTTGTTGTATACAATCTTTGTAGTCTAAGGCCAATTGGAAAGTAAATCAACAGTTTCTTAGCAATCTTCTTATTACCACTTTCGGACTACTTTATATATCTCTCCGCATCACAAACCAAACATTTCTCCAACTCCTCTACATCCTTCCAAAACAACATGTATTCATTAGGGCATACATGGATTTTATGATGTGGAAGTTCAACCCCTTCTAATAGCTTCTTTATTTCATAAAAGTTGGATGCCATCTCATTGTTGTTCGGACACATATCCTTCATTAATGATGCAACTCCATGAACGGCTAGATGGGGAAGGTTAAACTCACACTTAAAGTTTGTTTTTCATGCCACGGCTTTCAAAAGGGACATATCGGATCCATCGTATAAAGGTTTCTCTCGCACAAGCTCGATAAATCTTTTGGCCTCTAGAAATGGCTCTTCTTCATTATCACCCAACCCTTCCTCTACCTCATGATTTGCCACTGGAGCATATACATCTAATACCATATCTCGTATAGAGTTTCCTCCTTTCTCTAGATTGGATAAGCTATATTACCTTGTTTATGTTCTGTTGGGCCGGAACCCTTACTTATATAAGTGTAGCTTGATGATATCACATCCAAGCAAGGCCTATTCCAACACTTAAACACAAGGACATTTTATCTTATGATATGTTCTCGTAGGTCCTCCTGCTTCGGTAGCAAACTTAATAAACTCATGAACTTTTGCAACAAATATCATGCTAAGGTAACCTTCTGCGTCATGCCTTTGATACATCCATTGTCTACTTTCATCAATTTGTTTGATTAGTTTTCTCAAACTTTAACTGTATATATAAAAGAATGTATGTTATAGGTAATGAAAAAAATCATGATTAGCATGTCCTAACTACCATGATATGACCTATACTCCTTCTAAAGGGTAGGTGGTCCTAAACCCATTTAGGAATTTAAAGCTTATGATTATGTAGGTTACATTGTTGCATATATGCGTAAAAATTTTGGCACCATTTCCCCACAGCTTCTCTAAGCACAACTTTTCACGTGAAAGTCATACCCAAAGAACAATATTTGAGGAAATTCAACCGAAACTTTCTAGCACATATGCAACAACTATAGTAACCATACAATCATGAACTTGTTTGAGGAAATTCCCAAACTATCCAACATGGATAATTCAAAATCTCATATGTGACAAGTTCTCATATTAACAAACCCCTAAAAAAAACAATGAGTAATTTGTCACTATAAGCTCACTACGTATAACATTTTGAATGGGCTCTCTATGTTTAAAAATGAACTATTAATATGTTAACGTTTATAAACCCATACATACTTGAAATGCATATATTTTATTATTATATTTAAGTTTTAGATATTAAACCCTATTTTGTTTATATATTTTTTTCGTGCTATATATAAGTTCTTTCAAGCTATTTATAATTAAACGACGACAACAAAATAGCAGCTCACAACAATGGATCAGGGTCAGAAATGTATCAGCAGCAAAATAGGCAGGACAATTACACAATAGTAAGCACATTTCCATTAATAAATTAATGAAAAAGCAGTCAGACCAATAATAACAGTAAAGCAAAGAGGGCTTTAAATGCTGCCTCTCTATTACCAAATTGTACTTTGCTCAAAATTGAAATGTCTATCTCAACTTGAAGTTTAGCAATAAGCATACGTAACAGTAGTAATTAAAAACTGAATCCAAGTTAAGGTGATGAGATGATAATATTAATGTGTGGGAGGGCAGTAACTACCAAAAAAAAAAGGTTTTTTGGCATTTGACTGACCTTTTTCTAAGCCTCCTTTCCTGGCAGCCTCTTTATTCTTAGCAAGTCTTCAGAGAGTTTGTTTTCAAGCAAAATCCACAAAACATTTAGATTACCTAATATCTTTGTGCTAGAGATGAGATAAGAGTGCCTAATATCCACAAAAATCCATACATTTATCATACTTTTGGATTCTTATCTGTTAACCTTCAATCTAAATTATACCAATTTACAGGGCAGTAGTGGTATACGTGTATTAAACGCCTAGCTAGCAAGTTAGCAACACCATTCTACATATAGAGATTGTCTTGACCTAACTGGACTAAAAACAGACTAGTGGAGGCCATCTAAAAAATTGGGTATACACATCTAGTCATCGCCATGTGATTATACCTGCTGTTGTGTCTCCCCCTGCTGCTTTCTGGAAATCCATGAGAATAATCAAATTCACTATATCCATCACAATAACATATCATCATATCACTACACACTTCTCTCTCTTTCTCTCTCTAAATGACGTTACATTTACATGACACATTTACACACTTACATATCATACATCAGCACAATTCTCCCTTTGATTGTTCTTAATCAGGGGGTTTAATTTATATATAAATGTTTTGATCACCAGAGTTCTGGGGTTAAGTTATGAATAGTAACTAGAGCCAAATGACATGATCAGTGACTAAGAGTCTCTCTCTTCAAGGGGGTTAATCTCCCTCTATCTCTCTGTGTGTGTCTGAGACTCTGAAAGTCCTCCAAGTCATGGTGTAATAGTCATATCTATTTTAATGTAAAATAGGGTATTCTTTAGTTACTTTTCTGGTTGATTTCTGCAGAACCTGGAAAATTGGAGCTAGTGTTTAGATGAATGTACAGAAGTGCTGGGTTAATTAGTGTACTCTAGTAATAGTAGTTGTAGTACTACTTGATCCATGATTGCCATTCATCACTGACATTCCCTGAATACTTGAACACTAATTTTCATACACAGCATAACACAGTATGAGATCACACCAATAATTTCATACATTCTAGTCCCAGGATAACAAACTCCATTATAAGCATTATGAGAATAGTAATAGAAAAGGAAATGCAGACATAATACTTAGAGCAAATTATGTCTCAAACAAATAATTCAAATCCAACAAAAAAAACAATCAGTGGGGGTGAAACCCAACCCTCATAGATGCAACACCCAAAAATAACAAAGATAAGAAAAGTAACAAAGTCAGCGGCTTGCTGGTTAACTTAAGCCTAAAGACTAGCCTCGAAATCCATACAAGGGGAGCACAAAAAATCCTCAAAGAAGCAAGGTGGTGACTGGACTGATCCGAGGCCATAGGCAACAACTAAAATGAACACCAAAGCAGAACATAGACAAGATTATTATAAAATAATATCCACTATAGATAGAGAAGTTTCACACCAGCATTCAGTCACACCAGTAATGAGGCTAAGGGTTCCTGAACGAAACTCTAGCAAATATCTTTCGGAAACAGTGAATACGAAGACTAATACGCTCATTAGCAAAAGTAACAGTCCATAATGCCAAAACACTAATCTAAAATTGATCTAACAAATAACAAGAATACAAAACTAAGGGTAGATGTACATACGTTAGACTTGCTGACTCGCACTCGAAGAGAGGAGAGGAAGGACCGGAGGAAGGCACTTGCTGACTCGCAAGATGGTGGGCGGCCAGAGCTTCACCAATATAGAATCTGACAGAGAGAAGCGAAGACAGTGTCGAGCTTCGAAACACGACTTTGGAGCAGCCAATTGAATCCACCAAATCGCTAGGGTTCTCCGTGAATTGAAGCCTAGATAAATCAATTCAGCAAATCAACCAAACCTAATGGTAATTCACCCAAAAATTGAGACAAATCCAGGAAGAACTGTGACAAACCTTGCCGGCCAGAGGAAGAACTGAGTAGCGCGAACCCCAGCCGCAGGGGGAAGAACTCAGCAGCGCGAAAAACAAAATCGGGGGATAAGTATGGTTTTACTGGGTTGCAGCAACGAAAACGAGAGACGAAAACATAGAGACGAAAACCATTTTCGTTTCTTATTTTCGGCTCTATCACAAACGAAAATTCATTTTCGTCTCTAATTTCGTTTCAATCAGAGACGAAAATTGTTTATTTCTAAATTTCGTCTCTAAATATTATTTTGAAACCAAAATTGGATTTTGTCTCGCTTTTTTTTTTTTTTTTTTGAGTGTTGCTTCTGGACCTCTTCCTTAATCTTCAATATATACTGAGGTTTCATCCTTCCGAGCTTTTGCTTGACTTGCTTGACGTCTTCGTAAAGTGGAATTTTATGTTCCTCTATACTTGGATCTACCCCCGACATGTCTTTGTAGGACCATGCAAAGACACCTATGAGATTTGTAAGGAACAAAGTAAATTGCTTCTACTCCTCTCGGATCTAGTGTCTTCTCAATCTTAACCTCTTAGGATTGATAAACCGATCCTAGATTAATTGTTATTGTTTCCTCTATTATTAGTGAGCAATTTTCATGATCTTCCGTAGCTTTTATTAACTTTTTATGGATTTTTGCTCATCATTAGAGGCAAAATAATAAAAAAACAAAAGGAGGCAAAGAGTAAGCAAAAAGATTCATCTTATCGAATGAGGAAATAAGTACATCGGACTCGAAACAAAAGATGCAAAATTGGAAACAACGGAATTAGAGAAAGAACTAGAAGCAATAGGAAGAGAAACAAAAGCCCTAATACTAGACTCACGAAGGCAATGCTCTCATAAGCTAACAACAAATTCTTGGCCCTCCTCAAGCATCGATCCAAGTGATATGCTTAGACCTTTCATCGTCGACGTCGGTGATGAATCCGGACGGATCGAACTACAGGTGCAACATGGCTCGTGACGAGTACGAGACCGAATTCCCCTCTAAGTTCTTTTCCTGTCCGAATAGCAAATGGAAGATATTATTCCCAGCCAAGGTGGTCTAGTCTTTTGTGGACTATTCCTATTCAAGAAGGTAGGATGTCTCCTTTTCTAATATACAACAATCATTAAAGATCTCCAAATTGTGAACCGGAATACCCTTATCTTTGAGGTAGTATGGCTTAGGAAAACCATAGTAAGGGAAGTCGTCCCCTCTTTTAGGAATTGCCCATTTAAAGTATGAGGAAAGGGCTTGATGGAGCAAACTGTGTGAGGTGCGATCCTCTTAGTTTGAACTTCCCACTTAGCTTGGGCCATTTCCTGTAGTAGGTTGATAGCGTATCCCGAGTTTATAGTTGTTAGTAGGTTCAAGGGGTAGAAAGATAGGGTGATATGCCCTTCTCGAGTGTAGCTAGGCACTGGAAAATACCCCCTTTTTCCTAAGCATCGAGTGGACGCTAGGGTTGCCATAAGGATTGAAGTTCAAATGTGCTTTATCCTTATCTAAGGCAGACAGTAGTCTCAAATCCGTAGAGTTCCTCGTCATTAGCGTAGTGCTCAATTTTGATGACCGTTTCATTGGAGGTGATGGTAGCACAGAGATTGTGCCCGTTGACGATTACAACTTGATCTTTGCCGATCATCTTAACTTTTGCAAGTGTAGATGGCAATGCTTGATGATCATGCAACCAAGGGCGTCTTAAGAGTAAATTGAATGTAGCGAGGATGTGTAGGACTTCGAAGCAATGTTTTTACTACGGCCCTACATTGATTGGTTAGGTCAGCATTCCTAAGACTGTTCTCTTAAAATTGTCATAGGCTCGGAGATGAACAGATCTGTTTAGAGAGTTGTTGCTCTCCGATTCCTAACCTTTTGGCAATCGTCTAAAGGCAAAAATTTACAGATTGTTCTGTTGTCCACCAAGGTTAATGGGATGAACTTGTTGATGCAAGTTACTGATTAAATAAAGGGCATTGTTATGTGCAACGCCTTCTTCAGGGAGATCCTTTTGATCAAAAGTAATGGTTTCGTCTTCACTGTCGATCAATCTACTACTTCTTTAGGTGTGGTTTCATGAGAGACCTCGATGTTGCTAAGTGCATCAATTAAGGTCTACCTATATTTCTTGGGAGCATATGTGAGTTGCTATATTGAAATGTCGACTTTTTACTTTTGAAGTCTGTTTTAGGATTAGGTCTTCTTCTTTAGCAGACTTTAGATTGCTTTGGGGTTTCTTAATTCTATTGTGGATCTAGGGGTGCATTATATCGTCCGGATCTAGTAAGGAATTGGATTTCCGGATTTTTAGGTTCTCCTCAATAGTCTTCTTCTTCTAAGGGTAGTTTGTCCTAGAAGTCATCGTCATTGTCGTCACTATTATTTCTAGTTTCGTAAACGTCTTCTTCATCACTTATGCACAACCCATGGACTTTTGAATCGAATGGAGGAAAACTTAGAATTGGTTTAGACTCACTGATGCCTTTAACAAAGACAAATGGGCTCGGAGAAAATAGCTATGGTGCCATTGAAAGGATTCTTGGTATGACTTGGTTTTTGGCAGCCTTAGGTAGAGGGAGCCGACCGTTGCGGAACATACTCTCGAGTTTTTCTTGAACGTCCAACATTGCTCGATGTCGTGTCCTCGTGCACGATGGTATCTCGTAAAATTTTCTCGCATCCCAGCTTTTATATTGTTTCGCGATTTCTAATTCTAATCTTATGGGCGGTAATTTTATGTTTACCTTAGCTAATAAATGGTCAAGGGCTTGAGCATATATGGTATCAATAGGAGTGTAGTCACTATACCTACCGAGGGCATTGACATTTGCACCCCTACTAGTAGTGTCTAGATTGGAGGTTTTCTTATCTCTAGACCGATAATTACCTCTATACCCCATCACGACTTTTGTGGTCATGGTAGAAAGATCTTCTTCTATCAGCATGTCGGCATCTCTACTAAGGGCTAAGAAACTCATCATTGGCGGGAATCCGAGGTGTTGATTGTAGGCATGAAGGTTCTTCATAATGATCCGTACTTGGTCCTTCTCGGAAGGTCGGTCTACCATGAAGGTCTGCTCTTGGAGACTCTAAGTCACCCTAGAAGAGGGGTGAATAGGGTGATGGGGAAATTTAAACAAGTAATGGAAGAATAAAACTAGAGATGACTCGTGGAGAGTCCGAGTCTAGATTGGACTCGGAAAAGTGCTAACTAAGAAAGTTACGTGCAAACCCTCCTGGGGCAGAAAACCACGGACAGTGCTAGTCCAAGCACCAAGTCAAATCCACTATTTTGAATCCACAAAATATAGTAGAAAGACTCAACCAAAATCGCTCCCTTAGACAATTCCTTACAAGATTTTTCTAGACTCGAAGTTACCGTATCCGATCTAGTACTTCCTAACCGAGGTAACCTTTACGAGTTAGGTACAACCGAGCTAAGATAACCCTTACAGCTCAGTCAAGGGACCTTACTCGAAAGTAAGAATGAGTGTTTGTAAACTGATTACAAGACCTTACAACTCGGAAAGATATTAAGTACAGAGTTAGAGTTGTAAGTAGAAGATTGAGAATGAAATACAATGACTTTTTACTTAAGTGCATGTATTGACAGTTGGTTCAAGCAATCATCAAGTCTTGAGAATTGGCTTCTATTTATAGATAACCAAGCGGATTAGCCGTTGTGACTATGTTCGACTGGAAGTCCTCTCGTGACCGTTGTAATGGATTTTTGAGTCACTCGTAAAATACCCGTTGAGGTGTGAACATTGGGCAATGGCTCTTGACTCCTTTGGAAGTCACAATCCACTCGGTGGTGTCTCGAAAAATGGGGTGGAAACCATCGTTGAGCTTAGCGTCGCAGATTTTCGGTTTGGAAACGAGACAACCCCGACACGATGTCTGGACCTTGGTCGGAGATGGAAAAAGCCTTGTCTGCTAGTGATTTGACATTTTAAAGCTGGTTACTTTTGTAATTCAAAAATAGGATAGCCTCGTTTGAATAACCTACAAAAGTAAATCAATTTGGTTCTCAATGTATAAAATACTTTGGTCCAAGATTAGACACGAGATAATAATCTAAATTAAGATAATTAAGTGCATAATTATCTCGAGTCGAAAGAAATGAAATTTTCCGAGTCTAATATCCATTATACTCAAATTCCATCCGAGTCGATGTAGAAGTCAAGCAAGTCAAATAAATAACATCGGAGTAGAAAGACTTGATCTAGACTACCCAAGTTCAAACCAAGCAAGCCGACTTAGAAATATGAATTAATACAGAATCGAATCAAACTTAGATCATGAAGTCGATCCTGAGTTTATGCAAAATAGAACAAGTGTTTGAACATGCAATACATCCGAGTGTTGTCCGAGTAACTCGAAACTGTGTGTAAACCGATAAGCAAGAATATGCTTTCGAGTCGATTAGAGTCAAAAGAGAATATATACGATAGATTCTATAACACTCGGAAAAGATATTATATCACTCAGAAAAGCTCTTAAAGCGAGATAAAATGACTTTTAATCAAAACCTTATGAGAGATGAAGTTTTATACCCGATCCCTTGATGGAACTCAGAATGATATACATATAAGGTTTGAGTCTTCAATCTCCCCTTTTTGATGAAAGGCATTCCATACTTAGACAGAAACTTTGTTAGTGATATAGATATGATTTTTCATCCTTTCTCAAGGAATAAGTCGAAAAACATGATAGAATTATGTAAGTAAATGAAGTGAAACTTATATTCTATTAGAGCAAAATAAGCTGAGATAGCATAAAAAGAGCTAAAGTATTAGAGCAAGAAAATAACCGAGTATCGGAGCAATGACAGACATAGTTGTTGAATCGTAGCAAAGAAAAAAATACTAAGTAAGAAATTGAAACTCGTAAATAATAAACTCGGAGATAGTGCAACTCGGAAGGCGGATAAGCAGAATTATTAATGAAATACATTATAATTTACACTAAAGAGTTTACACAAAAGAGGGTGAGAGAAACTCCCCTAAACAAGACAACAAAATGTTTCTAACTATTCTCCCCCTTGCCTTTCAAGCAAAAACAAAAAGAGGAAGAACATATCAAGTAGATACAGATTTGATGTCTGGACAAAAAAGAAAATTAAGCAAAAAAAAATTAAGATGGAGGAGATGGAGCGATCTGAGTCGAGGTTGGTGGACGAGCAGTGCGCCTTCGTTGATAAGATCCGGAAGATGCCGATGAGCGAGGCGGAGGCAACACCGGGATCTTTGGAGGAATGGGCTCGGCTCCGAGTGGCCGACCCGAACTAGGTCGTCCAGAGGCTCATCCTCCCGGAACTCGGTTGTCGGAGGGGTGTGCTCAGGCCGACAAGCTGCCGACCGACCATGGTCGGCAGGGTCTTCCGACCCACTCGGACTATTGTCCGAGCTTATCATCTCAGGTTGTGGTTCGGGAGCACCCGGGCCCTCTGCTCGTCGCTGCTAGTTCTTCTTCCTTCTCTCCTTCCTCAAATGGAGCTGCCTCGCCGCGAGGCTCCTCTTCTTCTTCTCCCCCTTCGAGGAGGATTTGGCCGGACTCGAAGATTCTTCAGGATTGTCTAAGTCGACCGGATCTCGAGCCGCCTTAGATCGCCTCTCCTAAAGGAGCTCGATCGGCTCCTCTCGCTCCTTAACCGGGGCCTTCATCTCGAGAAGTACATCTTGCTGCTCTTGGATTTGGGATTGGGCGGTTTTCGGTTAATGGTCATAAACCGAAGGACAGTCTTGAATGACCGAGAGGATGTCCTTGAACTCGGTGGACACCGAGGAAATCTTGTCCATGATAGTGGAGGATAAGGCAAAAGAAAGAATGTGAAAAACACCCGAGGTGAAGGCACCACCAGGTGGGGAGGTAGAGGAAGAGGGGATTGAATCCGAGTCCGAGGCGGAGAAGGTGGCCTCGGTTCGAGCTATGGACCCGGACACCCGGTTGGGTCTCCTGGTACCCATACCCAAGGAGTTCTTTTTGCCAACGACAATGGCAGCCTCGAAACAGACGTTAGGATTTGAGGGAAGAGGAACTTTGAACTGTTTAAAGATGAGGGTGAGAAGAGCCCCGAAAGGAAGTGGGGTGGTCTTCTTGTTCGAGTGTGAGCGAGCAGAGCCGCCATCCGCTCGACTATAGCGGGAAAGAGGTCTACTTTGTAGCCCTCTAGAATGTCGTACTGAGCTTTGAGATGGTTGTAGTTAGGGTTCTCCTTGCTAGAATGCTTGTGAGAAGAAGGTTCTCATCAGCGAGAAAACAAAGAAGGCGAGCTTCTAATTTGAGTTGGGTCACGGAGAAGTTTTTGCGTGACCTAGGGAATTCTTTAGCGTACTTCTCAAAGAAATCATTAGCAACCTCGTTGAAAGGTATGGGGTTGCTGTTCAAGAACATACAAGATACTTTGAAAAGACGATGAAGAAGAGAAGTGTTGATGCGAACAAGTGATGTTCGAACTCCGGAGGTGAGGATACCCTCGGAGCTAGAAAGATTCGAATAGAACTCATAAACGAGTTTTGGGTGTATAAAATCACCGAAACAGAGGAAATTGTAAACCCCTGTGGACTTTATGTGAGCCAACCACGAAAACTTAGTGGTAGGGAAGGATTTGTCATCCAACGTTAGGTGTTGAGTGACAAGAGGTTTGGAAGGAGTAGAGGGCCTTCCTGGCTTTTGTGCGAGGTTTCTTGGTGGCGGAACCAAGAAAATCAGGGTGGGAACCTCTTTTTGGCATGTTTGTTGTTGAAAAAAGATGAAAGAGATGAACTTTTGAAAGAGAGAGAGGAGAGAAAGCTCAACGAGAGTGACAGGAGAAAAAAAGAGAGAGAAAGAGCCGAGAGCAACAGAGCTCACTTGAGATGTTCTTCTTTTAGATTGAGAGTGACGTATGTTTCTTTGAATGCAGAGAGCTTATTTCGAGTTTAAGTAAGTGCGAGAGTGAGAGTAAGTAGAGAGTAAAGTAACGAAATGAAGGAAAATATAAGCTATTTATAGAGAAATAATCGTCCTTCGGTATTCGTTCTAACTAAGCTTCTCCGACGGTCACCTCGGACCGGTGTGACTGTTCCGCTTTCCAACGGTTAGAATTCCAGCGATCTGTCTTTCAACGGCTAGTTGTCCGATTAATGCGCGCGAGATAGAGAGAGAACAAGAGAGATTTTGAAAGAAATTTATGAAATTCTCCACTAATCTCGAGATGATTTCAAAAGTTTGATGTCCATTTTCTCAAAGTCTCGAGTCCGACTCATTTAAGTTTCGAGTGACTCAAAACCGCAAACAACTAATAACTGTTAGCTCGGTATCACCGGTTCAACTCGAACTAATGGCTATTAAGGAAAGTAAGTACACAGACATATAATCAAGCAAAGTAATTAAAAAAATTAATTATGCATTAATCATGCCAAGCTCATTCCTAATAAAACAAAACTGATCCTCACTAAGGGGCTTAGTAAAGATATCAACTAATTGAAGATTGGTAGGAATGAATTCAAGTTCAATATCACCCTTTTCGAACGATCTCTTAGAAAATGATACATGACCTCAATATGTTTAGTCTCTGAGTATTAAACTAGACTCTTGGTGATGCTGATTGCATTTTGATTATCACACTTGATTGGAACAGATTTGAATGAAAGTCGAAGATCTTTCAAGTGTTGCTTTATCCATAAGATCTTAGCACAAGCATGCCCTAGCCGCAATATACTCAGCTTCAGCAGTTGATAGAGCTATTGAGTTTTGCTTCTTTGAGTGCCAAGATATCGTGGATTGACCCGAAACCGGCAGGCTCCTGAGGTGCTCTTTTAATCAACTTTATATCGAGCATAGTCAGCATCCGAGTATCCGAGTGAGAGTCGGTTACGAGTCTCCGGAGTACCATAGACCTAAATTCCGAGTCCTCGTAAGATATCTCGAATATTCTCTTCACCGTAGTGAGATGTGATTCTTTTAGATTAGCTTAAAATCTTGCACACGAGACAGACACTAAACATTATGTCCGGCCTACTGGAAGTGAGATAGAGCAAAGATCCAATCATACCTCGGTAGAGTTTCGATCTCTCGCTTTACCTTTCTCGTCCGAGTCCAGTTTTATGCTGCTCGCTCATAGGTGTTGCTTGCATGTTTTGCATCTTGGAGTTTATACTTCTTCAGCAGCTCCTTGGTATACTTTGATTGATGGACATAGATGCCATCTTTGTCTTGCTCGATTTGTAGACCAAGGAAGAAATTGAGTTCTCCCATCATAGTCATTTGAAATTCCTGTCTCATTAACTCAAAAAATCTCGACACGGAATTTCATTAGTAGCTCCAAAAATTATGTCATCTACATAGATCCGAGCAATAAGAAAGTCTTTCCCCTTGGTTTTTATATAAAGAGTTTTGTCAATCTGACATCTTCTAAAATCATTTTCAACCAAGAAATTGCTCGAGTCTTTCATATCAAGATCTAGGAGCTTGTTTAAGACCATAGAGAGCTTTTTGCAATTTGAAAACATGATTTGGAAATTCCGAGTTTTCAAATCCAAGGGCTTGCTCAACATAGACTTCCTCTTCAATGAAACCATTGAGAAAAGCACATTTAACATCCATTTAATATAACTTGATATTCATGCTAGATGCAAATGCCAATAAGATTCTAATAGCTTCAATTCCGCAACAAGTATAAAGGTTTCCCCACAATCAATCCCTTCTTCTTGATTGTAACCTTGAGCCACAAGTCTAGCCTTATTTCTGACTACCAACCCACCTTCATCCAGTTTGGTTTTGAAAACCCATTTGGTTCCTATGACTGGGTGGTCGGAAGGTCGTTTTGTCGAGTCCGGACTTGGTTTCTTTCGAATTGATTGAGTTCCTCTTGCATGGCCTCTACCCATTCAAGTTCATTTAGGGCCTTTAGTGCGTTTCGGGTTCGGTTAATGATATGAATGCGGTGAATGCACATAGATTTTAAAGAGAGGAACGAGTTCTTACCCCACTTGTTGATGTCGGATATGATGTTTTCTAGTGGGTGACTAGAAGCATACTTGAAAGCTCTACCTGTTCTTTGGTTCACCGGATCTGTAGGTTGAATTGGTTGATCCTCAATAGTCCGTTCCGAGTGAGCTGGTTCATCGATTGACTTTCAATATTCCGAGCTGGCTCTTAAGTCGTCTCATTCCGAGTCCGAGTGACTTCATTCCGAGTGACATGTTTTTGATTCTTGATGAGCTCATTTTCATCAAGATCATAATTTCTACTGAGCTTCGGATCCGAGAATGTTGACTCACTTGGTTTTTCCTGTTCAATCTCATCAAACACAACATGGATGCTTTCTTCCACTTTGTTAGTTCTTTTATTGAAAATACGATATGCTTTGCTATAAGATGAATAACCAAGAAAAATACCTTCATCCGACCGAGCATTAAACTTGGCCAGGTGATCCTTACCATTGTTATGGACGAAACACTTACATCCAAAGGGTTTGAAGTATGAAATATTAGGTTTCTTCCCTTTGTAGAGCTCGTATGGAGTTTTCTTCGAGTATGGGTCCGATGAGGCATCCGTTCAATGTGTAGTTGGTTGTGTTGATCGCCTCGGCCCGAAATAATAGGGTAGATTATGTTCAATCGTCATTGTCCTAGTTATTTCTTCAAGAGTTCGGTTCTCCTCTCCACCACTCCATTTTGTTGAGGAGTTCTTAGTGCTGAGAAGTTATGAGAGATGTCATTCTTATCACGGAACTTTGCAAATTCCGAGTAGTCGAACTCCCTTCCATGGTCGGTTCGAATCCTTTGAATCCGAGTCCGAGACTCAACTTGGATTTTCCTACAAAGCTTGCTTGAACTCTTTGAATGCTTCATTTTTGTGCTTAAGAAAACACACCTAGGTAAATCGTGAGTAGTCATCAACAATAACAAGCACATATGATTTACCTCCGAGACTCTTGACAAGGATTTCACCACATAAATCCATATGCAACATTTTAAGCACCTTGGATGTGGAAACAGTTTTCGAGAGATTTGAAGGATGATCCGACTTGTTTCCCCTTCGTGCATACTTCATAAATTTTATCTTGCTTAAATGCACAATCAGGCAATCCTCCGACTAAACCATGAGATGCAAGTTTATTAATGGTATGCATGCTAACATGACCTAGTCTACGATGCCATGTCCATGAATCATCATGAAGAGATGCTTTTAAACAGGATAAATTCTAACTCGGGTCGAAAGAGGAATAGTATAAGTGTTACCTAATCTCTTACCGAGAGCTTGATTTCCTTGGTAGCATCATCGAGAGATATAGCAGTTGGTCCGAGTGAATCTTACCTCTTGACCTTTGTCACACAGTTGAGAGATGCTTGAGCGGATTGTACTTTAATCCTTTGACAAGGTATACTCGGGTTGACCAGATTTCTTCCTTTTCCAATATTGCTTATCCCAATTATCTTGCCTTTGCTGTCATCTCCAAACGTGACTTTTCCTCCCTTGTATTCTTCTAACTCATAAAAGAATCTTGAATCTCCTGACATGTGGCGTGAGCATCCACTGTCTAGGTACCAATGCCCTTTTGTTCTTTTCTGAGCTACCTGCAAGTCGAACCAAACTAACCTTTCTCACTTCCTCTAACGAACCCAGTAACTCCCTTTACTCGTGGTCCTTTTCGAGGAAGTAGACTCTTGGGAACCCAGATTTGAATAACTTTGGGTTTGGTCCGATTATAAGTCTTTCTTTTAGAGAACTGAGTCTGTGTCTCTTTCTTTTGAAAAGTTTTTCTTTTATAAAGCGGTGGAGAAGGTTTTCTCCTGTAAGTCGGTCCGGGCTCGATCCTCCTTTCATTCTTATAAATGGAACTGTGCTCAGCCTTTCGAACTTTACAGCTTCGGAATCCTTTTGAAAAGTTCCGAGTAGGAATTGGATTCCTCCTGTTTGTTAAAACCAAGTCCTTCTTTTCCGACGGAGACACATTCGAGATCCTAAGAGCATATCAAGCTTTTTCCGACCTTGAGTAAATTTTAAAACAAGTTCTTGAGACTCGTTGAGCTTTTGCTTCAATTGCTCATTCTCTCTTCGAGTGATTCGGACTCGGTCTCATTAGATTGAGCACTAATCTTGAGTTCTCTTAGAGTAAGTCTCGGCTTTTCCAATTCGTTTTTCAAAGAGATGCTCTAACAAGTAATAGACTCAAGTTGAGCTTTAAACTGAGAAGAATTAGAATTAGACTTTTCTTCCAAAGTAAAAATATATTTGGCTAAATCAACTTTGGAGAATTTGAGGAAGTATTCAATTACCTCCTGAGGATTTGTTTCCTCACTGTCCGAGTGATCCGAGTCCGACTCTGTTTCGGCTTCTCGGTCAGAGAGTGCTATCGGATATTTTGAGTCATCCGAGTCCTCATCATCTTCTGATGAGTCGTCATCACTCTATGTGGCCATCATAGCCTTTTTCTTCCTTCTATCCCTCTTTCTCATGGGACAGTCCTTGACTATGCGTTCCTTGCTTGCCACATTCAAAATAGTCGAGTTCTTAGTCAAAGATAACTTTGAAGGGGAAGAGTGCTTACCTTTTCTATCCTTCTTATCTTTCTTATAGAACTCTTCTCTTAGCTTCTTACCCCATCTCTTGTGCTTCATCATTCTCTTGAAGCCTCTAGCGATGAGTGCCATGGCATCCTCTTACGAGTCTAAGAAACTCATATTTACTTCTCTGGTTTCGAGGCTTTAAGTGCAATGTTCTTTTTGGTGCTGACCTCTGCATCCTCCTCTTCCCGATTGATCTCGTGGGTGAGTAAGTTCCCAATGAGTTCATCCGGCTTGAGTTGGGATAGGTTCCGAGCCTCTTTAATGGCCGTCACCTTGGGATCCCATCTTCTCTTGGGTAGGCTTCGAGTATCTTTCTGCACATTTCCTTGTGGGAAATATTTTTACCCAGAGATTTGAGATTATTGGTAATCTCGGTGAAGCGGATGAACATCCGAGTGATGTTCTCTTCGGCTCCATCTTGAACAGCTCATACTTGTGAAGATATTGGCTTATCTTCGCTTGTCCGACCTGGCTTGTGCCTTCATAAGTGTTGACCAGTGTGTCCCATAATTCATTGGGTCGTGTCACGAGCGGACACTCGGTTGTACTCTTACGAGCTGATGGCGCACATCAGAATGTTCATCGCCTTGAAGTTCTTTCGAACTTCTCGCTTCATCGACAGTGAACTCAACCTTTGTCTTGGGCACGAGTCTTGTTTCTTCCATCTTCATGGGAATGTAGTTGCCTACTTGAATGATGTTCCGGACATCCTCATCATGATCCAAGAGGAAATATTCCATGAGCTTCTTCCAATGCACGAAATTAGATCCTTTGAACTTTGGTGGTCTGCTGGAAGATCTTCCTTCATCGAACTCTCCATTGTTCTCAGCCATTTGATCTTTAAACCTTTGGATGGTTAGATCCTTTCTAAAAGGCTAAGTTCGATACCAATTGAAGGCTTGCTCTTGGAGAGACTAAGTCACCCTAGAGGAGGGGTGAATAGGGTGATGGGGAAATTTAAACAAGTAATGAAAGAATAAAAATAGAGATGACTTTATGGAGAGTCCGAGTCTAAATTGGACTCGGAAAAGTGTTAACTCATAAAGTTATGTGGAAACCCTCCCGGGGCGAGAAAACCACGGACGAGTGCTAGTCCAAGCACCAAGTCAAAT
The DNA here is from genome assembly GCA_021018815.1 of Talinum fruticosum. Taxonomy (NCBI): domain Eukaryota; kingdom Viridiplantae; phylum Streptophyta; class Magnoliopsida; order Caryophyllales; family Talinaceae; genus Talinum; species Talinum fruticosum. The sequence goes on along the minus strand of JAITYX010000082.1, from coordinate 2,293,782 downwards.
CCACTATTTTGAATCCACAAAATATAGTAGAAATACTCAACCAAAATCGCTCCCTTAGACAATTCCTTATAAGATTTTCCTAGACTCGAAGTTACCTTATTCGATCTAGTACTTCCTAACTAAGGTAACCTTTACGAGTTAGGGACAATCGAGCTGAGATAACCCTTACAGCTCAGTCAAGGGACCTTACTCGGAAAGTAAGAATGAGTGTTTGTAAACCGATTACAAGACCTTACAACTCGAAAGATATTAAGTACGAGTTGGAGTTGTAAGTAGAAGATTAAGAATGAAATACAATGACTTTTTACTTAAGTGCGTGTTTTGACGAGTTGGTTCAAGCAATCATCAAGTCTTGAAAATTGGCTTCTATTTATAGATAATCAAGCAGATTAGCTCGTTGTGACTATCTTCCGACTGGAAGTCCTCTCGTGACCATTGTAATGGATTTTCCGAGTCACTCGGAAAATATCCGTTGAGGTGTGAACGTTGGGCAACGGCTCTTGACTCCTTTGGAAGTCCCAATCCGCTAGTGGTGTCCGAAAAGTGGGGTGGAAACCACCGTTGTGCTTAGCGTCGCAGATTTCCAGCTTTGGAAACGGACAACCCCGACACGATGTCTGGGCCTTGGTCGAAGATGGAAAAAGCCTTATCCGATGGTGATTTGACATTTTGAAGCCGGTTACTTTTGTAATCCAAAAATAGGATAGCCTCGTTTGAATAACCTACAAAAGTAAATCAATTTCGTTCTCAAAGTATAAAATACTTTGGTACAAGATTAGTCACACATAATAATCTAAATTAAGATAATTAAGTGTATAATTATCCGAGTCGGAAAGAAATGGAATTTTCTAAGTCTAATATCCATTATACTCAAATTCCATCCGAGTCAGTCTAGAAGTCAAGCAAGTTAAATAAATAACATAAGAGTGGAAAGACTTGATCTAGACTGCCCTAGTTCAAACCAAGCAAGCTGACTTAGAAATATGAATTGATACGATGAATCGAATCAAACTTAGATCATGAAGTCGATCCCGAGTTTATGCAAAATAGAACAAGTGTTTGAACATGCAATATATCCGAGTGTTGTCCGAGTGACTCGAAATTGTGTGTAAACCGATAAGCAAGAATATGCTTTCGAGTCGGTTAGAGTCAAAAGAGAATATATACGATAGATTCCGTAACACTCGGAAAAGATATTATATCACTCGTAAAAGTCATTAAAGCGGATAGAATGACTTTTAATCAAAACCTTATGAGAGATGAAGTCTTATACCTGATCCCTTGATGGAACTCTGAATGACATATATTTAAGGTCCGAGTCTTCATACCATGTGGGCAGCCTTTGTCCTCCATCTAGTGCGAAAGTTGGTAAAGATTTTTTCTCACCTTGGTTGATCAAATCCAAGTCTCTAACGAGTGACATGTAGATCAATGTTATAGGAGTATCGATGTTGGAACTCCTTACACGGATCTGTCCAATTGGTGACCTTGCGTAGGTCGACCGTATTATACCACTTCATTACATCGGCATCGAAAGTCCACGGGTGGGAAGATGATATGGTAAGTGTCTTTCGGTATGTACTTAAGAGTCATTGCTCCTATGAAGTTGCGTACATGATGATGGGGATTGTTGGAACTTGATATCGGGCATGGTAAACTTAGGGGTAGTTTCCTTTGAGGATTGAAGTTAATCCCTTATGATAAAAATAGTGATAACTAAACATAGATGACACCCTTAGTATTTGTTCTATCCGATCTATACGTGGATCGAGCCGAGGCTTGGATTCATGCTTGGGATCTGTTTGGAGGAGATCAACTAGGTAGAGGTGGAAGAAATCCTCCTCTTAACCGTTTTGCTTCCTCATCTCTCTTACTATCTCGCAATAGCTTTTAGGATAACCTCAAGATCACTTAATATAAACTCTATTTTCTCATCCCGAGCGTCTATCCTAGCTTCCACCCTGGCTGAATTTTCATTAAGTAAAGCGAGCATATGGGATTGTTCTGGTGTTTTGTCCATTGGAGGGGAATTCTTTTTAGGTACTGTCCTGCGGCGAAAAATAGACTAAATCGGTGTGTTATGCACCGAAATATGTCATACTCGGTGTAGACCGCGAAGTAGAGCATGGTGTAGAGCAAAGAGAAGATGTGCCGAACTCCTTGTTGGGCCGTTCTAACCTTTTAGAGCTTGAATTCCGACGAAACTCAATTGCAATAGACTTCTTTATTCTGCAGCCCAAAGGATGATGCTTAGGACCAAGTGAAAGAATACCACTTTTGGGAAAAAGGGGCTTAAGCGTGAGACCTGACGAGACTAAGAATGTTTTTGATTTGGATGCACATAAGGAATGTAGAACAAATGGAATGTATGCAATGATGCATATGACTTAATGATTTGGGATGATTTGGTGACTTGGCTAATGCCTAACTGAAATGCATAACTAAAATGCATAAATGACTTATCCTAATGGAAGATAGGTTTACTTTGGCTAAATGCAAAATGAGAATGCACTTACCTAAGTAAGAGGAATTTTATTTTTAGAGATAAAAATGCATAATGGACTCACCCAATTTGAGATAAACTTTATTTTGGCTCAATGAGAAATGGAAATGCAAAAGGAACTCACCTATTTTAAGATGAATTTTATTTTGGCTAAATGAGAAATGAAAATGCAAAATCGACTCACCTATTTTGAAATGAAATTTATTTTGGCTAAATGAGAAATGAAAATGCAAAATGGTGATCTAGATAAATAAGAAAAGGCCAAAATCTAGAAACCGACTAACTAAAAGATAGAGGGACCCTTGGTAAGACCTTTCTGGACCGATCGGCACCGATTACCTAAAACCGCCTAAAAGAAGATTTTAGGATGACTTGTGAATGCAATTAATGAACCAACCTCAAAGCAAAAGGTAATTTGACTTTTAGCTATAAATGCCCATAATGGATCGACTCTTAGGAAATTTTTATTAAGATATTTTATTTGCACCAATGCAATGGCTAATCAAAACTCCTCACCTATCCCTAAAGGCTCACAAATAGAAAATTAAATCTAAATAATGACACTTATCCAAGCATGCAAATGAAGGGGCAAGGTGTCACCTAACGATTAAAGGTCTATGATCAAAAGAGGGTTAAGACTAGGTAGAATACATGGTGACTCATAGTTTGAGGATTTAGTCTTCGTGTGGTGCACGACAAGAAAAAATGCATTGAATCCTCAATATCTCTCGGTAAGCTAAGAGCGCATGCTACGATGGGAGAGTTACCGCCTCCGTTGGCAATCAAGCCTAGTTGGGCCTGCCTGGGACGCAGCGCGAGCCTCTTCCCAAAAGTGTTTAGAAGGGGTAAAACCTAATGGTCCACTAACGAAATAAACTATGTTCAAGGGTTGCTAAATTGGAGATGCCTAATGCAAATACATTATTAAAACTCAATACTCAAATTTTCAAGTTTTGCCCTCTTAATAAGTGATTTATCCCAGTAGAGTCACCACTATAGAAACCACGATCCCTCATCCCGCCGAGGGGGACTCGCGCTTCCCCACGGATTGGCATAGGGTTTTCTGAAAATTTTTTATTTATTTGATTTTGGAAGATGAAACTAATTATAGGGTTTTGAAGATGAAACATAGAAAGTGGGGATGAATCTCTTATTTAAATTTTGAAATTTTATTAAATCAAGTTGAAATGGATCAAATAAGACTTAATGATGATTTTATTAATTATTTTATTTTAGGAATTACTTTTAGAAGTCCTGAGATATTATTTCTTAGCTGAAAAATAATAAAAATTAGGGTTTGGATCTACGGTGAGGCTTTAGGTCCGAACCGAGTGTGAAAATACCAATTTGGATCTGAACCACGCCTGTTAACCACTCGATGCGAGATGGCTAAGGAGCTCGGTCTCGGCGTCGGCTTGACTAACGGATCCAAAATCCTTTTTTTTGTTTTTTATCATCGTTCAATCAGAAAAATCGAGAAGCAATATTAGAGAAGTAAAGTAAAAATAGGAGTCACTAGTTAGTTTTTAAGAAAGAAAAATTAACAAAAATAAAATAAATGCTCTTTCAATCTTAGTATGGGAACAATAAGAATGAAAGAGGCTAAATAGTGACTCCATCTCGAGAATAATTGAGAATCGGATTCGGGGCATGGGCATGAAACGTAGGGATAAGCCTTTTTGTTATACCGAGTTAAACGACGGCCATTAGTAGTTTGATTAGTGAACTTACATAATGCACTAAACATAAGCAAACAAACGATGCAAAATTTAAAGCAACCAAAACATGATATAAAGCGATAAAAAGAAAATAAAAAGGAAAGTGGTAAAGAAAACAAAAGCGAAAAGAAAAGAAAAGTAAGTAATTAAAAGGTTAGATCGGGCGAGGAGGAATTAAAAGTAATACAATTTGTTCTCCACAATACGTAAAGCGATAAAAACATAAAATAATATAGATAATCGTTGTGAAGGCTGAATTGGTGCCCAAAGGTCCTCCCACTTGCTGATTTGGATCCTGGATCCGGATCCGGTGATGCGACAGTGGTGAATCAAGAAAGGGCTTTTATGAGTTTTGTATGGGTAAGTTTGTATAGAATAGGAAAAATCAGCTGAATGAATACCAAGAGATTAAAATAACTAAATATTCATCAACTCTTGATAACGATTCAGTGTCGTCGTCTTTAGGAAAGAGCCATTTGTGGTTACTCTTCAATAGAGTAATGCATAAGAAAAAGTCATATCCGGTTAACATTCAGCAGCGTAACGCATAGGCCGAAGTCTGCAGTGAAATGAGAGCCTAAGCTCTCCATTTATAAGGAGAAGTCTAAGTCACAAATGACCTAGGGTTTACACTTAGCCAGCCGTCTAGAATCAGCTGAAAAACCGAGCCAAAACAGTAAGTGATAGAACTGGATAAAACCGAATAGAATTGCGGTCGGGGCGCCGACCACTAGTGTTGCCTAGGGTTTCGTGCCCTTCCGTGATGTAAAAGGAGTCTTCAAGCTAAAACGTGGTGTTTCAAGGCGAACTAATCCAGGTAAGGGGCGCCGCCTATACGGTGACATTTTTGGGATGTGTGCTCGTCTCGGGCAAACTGTCTTAGAGCTAAATGCAATACTTTGATACTTGAGATTGCAGCAGCTTAATGTCGCTTTGAGGTATCCAGCTCCGTGTCTAGTTGGAAAAAAGTGAAACGCGAAGTTTAAACCCGAAATCTCCCGCACGTGGCACCGGACTTCCGTTGCCTTTGGAGGCTTGACCCGTGCTTGGATCATCCGAAAGGAAAGGGATTTTTGACGGATCGAAGGCAAAGGGCTATTTTATTTAGTGTTAAAGGGTTCTTTGTGGCTTATCGGCTTCCATAACACCAGTCAAATATAGTTCGTGAACCGGATTCTCAAACAGGACTTGGGATTTCATTATTGGGCCAACAATATAAAACATAGAAATAAAAGTGATAAGGGACGACGCATTTTAGGTCTCTACATCTATAACTATGGTTCTTAATTAAAAACTATCGTGTTAGGTCTTGGCCCAAATACCCCTATTTTGGCCCAAATTTGAGGCTAAGACCTATTACTACTTGTTCTTTAGCAAGAACTATAATAATAGGTTATATTCGAATCTACTACTACGGTTTTTCCTTAAGAAACGTATTATTAGATCTGAATTTTTGTTTTGTTTTTTCATACCCCCTGTACAAAGTTATACAAACAGAATATACACAATTACAACCACAAAAACTTACACAACAACCACCAACAACCTAAATTGTTCCATATACAAAATTTCGAATCAATTACTACAAACACAACAGATTCTATCCGTAACAAGTTCGACATCAATTCCATATTTCACAATAAATTCCAGCAAATAATATATTACAATAATGTGAAATATAATACAAAGAGTACTACTCTTTCAGTATTTATGTCAAAAAGTTCATCTCTCATCCGGAAACTTTGTGATATAAATTGATTTCAATGTTTATGTCAAAAGGAAAATCTCTATTTACCCAAATTTATGCTTTTGTAGTAGATTTAGTTATGTGATTTGTCTTTAAGTAAATAGAGATGAACCATTTAGCATAAATATTGAAATCATATATACCGCAAAATTCAAAGACCTTGAGATGGACTTTTTCACATATATACTTAAAAAGGATATATTGTAATATGAGATATAATATAAGGAGTGCGTACACCAGCAAAAGATCTCACCAGCACATTCCTTTGTCATGATCCCATATTTATACTAAAAAGTGATTTAAACCAAAAAATTCCAAATGAAGTTGGAATATTTTTGGTATTAATTACTTGTTTAACATAAATATGGGAGCAATTTATTCCTTTCGATCCTCAACAAACAATCGGTTATAGGAAAGTGTTAAAGTCAAAAATAATGAGAAAGCACACTCGTAGTTGATGAAATAAGTAAAAAATATGGATATCCATCAATAAAATTGTTAAACAATAATGTCCTTATCGATTTAATATAATTACATGGTTTATGCCTTTTTTCCCCTCTTTTGGAATTATCTTCAATATATATGCCCTCTTGATGGTCAACCCTTAAAAACAATTCTTCAAAATCGGCATCCTCATTTTTGACATTCCCAAGTAGAAGGGTGGGGGTCTCCTCAACAAACTCACACGCATCATCACCATCCCCCCATCCACGTGCCTCTTCCCTTAAAGAACAATGGACCACTTATCATTAGTCGGGTCCTAAACGTAGAACAACTCTCTTACTTGGGATACCATAATGACACTACTAGAAAACTAACAATTAGCAACAGAAATGGCGATGGAATATTGTCCAATAGCGACGGATTTCATAAAATAGCGACGGAAATATTTCGTCAGCTGAAACTCAGGTCGCTAAAACTTACCGACGGATCAGCGACGGAAACGTCTTCCGTAGCTGATTTAGTTTAGCGATGGATGGAAACTTCCGTCGCTGATTATAGCGACGGAAATTGTGATATTTCCGTCGCTATTTTCTCGTCACTGAACAGCGTAGGTCCGTCATTGTTCCATCACTGTTCGAGCAGAAATACAAAATACAATTCTCTAATTATTTATAACCCTAGTACAAAAATTGTGAATGGATATACAAATCCAACATTCACATATGTGACACTTACATTTGGCATTTACATATGCCGGCCACAAAGAACTCATCCAAGTTGGATATACAAATCCAACTTACATATTCGAAATCATGAACAATCAAAACATATTTAAAACAAATTCACAAGTTCAAAAAAACAACCATACAAAAGTTCACAATAAACCATAAACACATCTGAAAAGTTCGCAGTGTTCACCAATATACACAAAAGTTCACAATGCATTCAGGGTCCTCACTCTTCCTCATCCTCTTCCTCTTCCTCTTCCTCTTCCTCTTCCTCTTGTGGTTGTACTTGGTTGACGGTAAAATCCAGATGCTTGCTGAGACTTCATAAATTCGAGTGAAGCGTGCTATTGGCTCAGTGTAACTGTCCACCTTTTCTTTAAGCTGCCTATTTTTCAACCCAAGCACCCGAGCATGCTAAATCCATTGATGTAACTCAGAAGTTAAATTATGCACTTGTTGCTCTCAAATCCGAGTCATCTGCAGTAGAAGCTTTTGGTGATTTGAAGGGCATGGTTGGTTTGAAGTTTTTAGCCTCGGATCCAAGTCCATAAATGCGACCTTTCTTGTTCGCATTGGCTTTGACCCACATCTCATGTTGTGAAGGGGTGGAGACATGATCCTCGGAAGAGTTGGGGTCATCACTAGAAGGTTGAGTGGGTTGAGTGTTTTACAACTGTTCCCACTCTTTTTGAAACTTGTCCTGAATAATATATAAATATTTGAGGCATGTAACTATCACGAGGTTGTTAACGAAAACCATAGATTGAAAAATATGAAAATTGCATATATAAGGTTACTCACATAAATGGTCTTGGATTTTTGGTCGACCCATTCGTCCTTTTTTGTTTTGTGGGTTCGTGAAAATAGTTGGGTTGGTAAAGGCTGAACTCCTTTAAGCTCCTTCATCTAAATAAAAAAAAAGTTAGTAGAGAATCAATTTACTAATATGAACATGTTAATAGTTGCATGCGTAATCACTAATAAAGGCGTATGTACCAATCGCCGCTTATGCTCCTTCATAGGGATTGAGCCACAAGTATGGAGTGATGAACTAAGTCCCCTTTGATCAGCATGGTGGTTTTTCTAAGCCTGCTCACAGAATTTCTAGTAGTCGGCAGTTTCCTAATATTCCAAGCAACTCGCGCCGATAGTTGTCACCTAACCATTTCGGCTTCTTCTTATTTTTCCTTGCCTTCAGCATGAAGTCCTTTAATCGATCACTTCCTTTCTTTTCAAAATTTCTACTTATTTGGACTTCATCGGTTGGGGACCAAGTGAAAATTTTCTATATAAATAAAAAAGTAGTTTGTAAGTTATGAAATTATAATATAATGTTCGAACATGCACAATAAGTCATTATTTTATCTAAAATTCAGAAAACTCGGCCCTGTCATTACCTTGAACTCGAAAACCACAGATCACGTTGTGATCGAGGAACTTTACCCCACGTAGGCCAAGCTCCGTCGTACTTGCTTTGGAAGATGTGGAAAATCGTGCCCACAACTTTGTCAATGAGGAAAAAACATATAAAATAGTTAATTATTATCACACTTACCCTTCACCATCTAGCTCAATTTGAATCTTTTCTCAGCTGCTAGCACTGCTTGATTCAAGACTAGCATGCTCGTTGCTCGCATCGGTTGGCCTATCATTTGTAGGCCTTTGTGGTGGCATTTGTTCGACACCAACATGGATGCGTGGTACATTATTTGTACCATATTGGTTATATACATATGTATTGGACGGGTTTGAGTACATATGAGGGTGCTAAGAATAAGGAGGGTTTGGGATGAAAGACCCACCCAATGGGCTTTGCATATGGGGGATGTTTGGAGGTTAGAAAAAGGAGGGTTGGGAATGAATGACCCCCTAATTGGAGTTTGGTTGTAAGGGGAGTGTGGAGATAGTGCTCCACCTACAGGAGATTGAAGGTTATGAGGGTTTTGAGAGGGGGTAGAAGTGCTGACATCATTACTTTCCCCATCGGTAGTGGTGTTTCTTGGCCTTCCCGAGTAGCTGATCTTTTGGACCTGCCTCTACCCCTCTCCATATTTCTTAACATAAACAACATAAAAACATCATTAGTAAACATCCAACGGTTAAAGTGATTCCATATAAAACAACATATAAACATTAGTAAACATATAAACATGTAAGCGTTAGATATAAATATTCTTCTATGAATAAATTACTCTTCAAGTGTTTCACCTTTATTACATTAATAAGAATTCATTTCATTACAACATAAATGAAAGTTATTAAATATAAAACAAACCAAAAAAAGAACATCATCAACTAGCCATCATCCTCATCATCGGTATCATCATCGTCTTCTTCACTATCCTCTCGGCATCATTGAATATGATATGTTCTTCTTCTTCATTGGTGATGTTATTATCATCCCATTCACCTTCCTCATCTTCTTCACCATCCTCTTCTTCACTGACATCCTCAATCCCATCTTCTCGGTTTAAAATAACATCATCAACTAATTCTTATGCTGAGATTGAGTTATCAACCAAAGTGGTCGGCAAAGTTTCCATTATAAGATCGATTGTACCCATACTATCCTTTTAGAATGCAAGAGGAATAGTATATTGGTCATCAACTCGGCCTTTGGTTTTGATGCCACTACGACGAACCAATTCAGTTTTCTCTAGGGACCCCTTGTGGATATGACATATAATACACCCGAGTTGCCGTACTAGCAAATATGAAATGATCGTACTTACGATAACGCCTTGTATGATGCACTTCAATGTGAGTTTCATTTCCTACCCACAAAGGTCGTTGCGCAACCTCAACCATATTAAAGAAAGTTTGGGCATGGGTATTTGGAGGCTCACTTGTAGACTATTGATTTGAGATCATGGCATCCGTGACCATATTATTCATACGGTCGATATTTGATTCTATATCGCCGAAGTTCATATGATTGGTGCCACTTTCGTCGTTGAATATGTTAGAAGTCATACCACCATCCTCATGTAAATGAGGATCTATTTCTCCATGACTAGTCCAATACCAATAGTTTGGAAGAAAACCATATTGATAAAGGTGTAACTTAACTTCATCGGGATCCTTATACTTCCGATTTTCGCATTTGTGACATAGACACCTATATTGTTGATTATGTACAAATTCGATTGACTTCTATCATGTGCATCAAACTCCTCAACCCCGTCTAAAAACTCTTGTCTATACCCAACTCTACCAGGTAATAACCTACGATACATTCATCTACGATGCATAGGTCCGTCCATATATATTCCGATTGACATTTAACAATTTATTAAATTATTAGTTAGTAATATCAATACATGGAGATGTTATGATCACATTTCTTCTATAATGAACATAATCTACATATAAACATTATGCATTGAACATATATTTTTGTATTATACATAAATTTCTTTAATTTCTATATTTTACTCGTAAGTATTTATATCATAATTAAACTAATCATACCTAATTAGCATAAATAACCTCACACAAATATAATTAAACTAATCATACATAATCATAATTAATCATACCTAATTAGCATAAACAAACTCACACAAATAAACCACAAACAATTGCACATATATAAATCACAAAAAACATTTACTTCAACTTCAACAATAATTTCCAACAAATCTAACACCACATACTTTCAACAACACAAATTCTATACATAAATAACATTTACTTCAACTTCAATAATAATTTCCAACAAATCTAACTTCAATAACATTTACTCCATAAATAACACAATTGCACATTTTTCTTTTCAAATTCATTCACAAACAACATTCATTTGCAATAAATTATATAAATTCATCAATTTTAAGTTAAATTATTAAAAACTCTAAATCTAACTTCAATAACATTTACTCCATAAATAACACAATTGCACATTTTTCTTTCCAAATTCATTCACAAACAACATTAATTTCCAACAAGTTATATATATTCATCAATTTGAAGTTATATTTTTAAAAACCCAAATCTAACTTCAATAACATTTACTCCATAAATAACAAAATTGCACATTTTCCTTTTCAAATTCATTCACAAACAACATTAATTTCCAACAAATTACATATATTCATCAATTTGAAGTTAAATTTTTTAAAACCCTAAATCTAATAAAAATCAAGAAAAAAATACCTTCAAAGAAAGGGCGGCACGGGCGGCGGCGCGCGGGAGGATAGGCGTGCGGCGGCAGGAGCGGCGGTGACGACGGCGGCGTCCTCCAGGCGGTACCATTGGTGGCACAAGGGTCGGGAGAAAATAAGGGTCGGCAGCAGCGGGGACGAAGGGCGGCGGATGGCCGGAGGGCGGCCGGTGAAGGCGGCGGCGGGCGAACCGGCGGTGGGAGTAGGGTTGCTGACGGGTCTTGGTACTAATGCTCGCAATCGCTCGCTCGGAGCTCTCTCTCTTTGCTTTCGGAAATTCGGTCCGCCGAAAAGCCGGATCCGGAATTAAGTTAGTATTTAGCGATGGAACAGTCTGTCATTGTTCCGTCGCTAAATAAAAAATTTTACTTAGCGACGAAGAGCGACGACCTATTCCGTCGCTAAATACTAACTTAATTTAATTTAAATTCTTTTTTGGGTTTTCCTACATCTAAAAATCGATCTAGCCTTAGTGACGAAATATTCCGTTCGTTGAATAAAGTAGCGACTGAACAGTGCCGAAAATTTCAATCATCGATTCCAAATTAGCGACGATTCCTATTTCCATCGCTAATTTCGTCCTGTCCGACACAATTGTCGGTTTTGTCGAATCCGTCGCTATGTGGCGACGGACATGTTTCCGTCGTTTTTAGCGGTTTTGTAGTAGTGTGAATTGATCCCCTTCAAGGCCTTTTCTTATGAAATCGACAATCGTGAATCCTATCCCATCAACTCGAACACCGCTGTTATTATAAACCCATTTGCACCGAGAAACGGGCTCATATAAGTCAACATAGTCTATCTCCCATATGTCCTCAATAACTCAGTAATATCACAATTTAGCTACAACGGGATGTTTGATCTTGAAGCCGAGAAACATGAAGTGCATGAGCCTCCAATGTTACCCCACTATTTTTCATGGTGCTCTTATTGTCTTGGCTCTTTGTGTAAAAATAGTATCCATTGATGTAATACCCTCACGTTCACCTCCATTAGGAGGCGAACCAGATTCGGACCGAGCTTCCCCATGAATTTATCGGTCTCTTCTGTTTTTTAATATTCTTTTTGAAGATTGATTTTTGAAATTGATTTAGAAATAAAGTGTGTGTCTTTTATTAATATTTTGGAGTTTTAGAATATTATTTTGAAATTGACGATTTGCATTGATCATCTTATTTTTAAAATTAATTTTAGAATGTCTCGAGATGTTTTTTCATAATTTAGAAAAATAGAAAAATACGGATCCACTTTTTGCAGTAAGGTTTTTGGGCCAAAAAGGTGAATAAAACTGGTTTAGGCCGAGACCCCAACTCGGCCACTACCCGGCACTGGCGAGAGCCAACACTAATGGTGTCCGACGCCGAGCATAGGTCGAGACTGAAAAAATAAATCCCGGTCCTATATCCTCGCCTATTAGAAACTAAAATTTTTTTTCGTTTTTTAAAATTAGAAATACTGAGATGAGATTAGGAGAAATAAAATATGAAAAGGGGAGTCACCGGTAAGTTTTAGGAATAAAAACTAACAAAAGTAAGTTTTAGGAATAAAAACTAACAAAAATAAAAGAAATACTCTTCCAATCTTAGGATGGGAAAAGTAAGCTAGAAAGAGGTTTAAAAGATGATTCCATCGGTTTAGAATCGAGAATCCAGATTCGGGGCGAAGGTATGAAATGTAGGGATAAGCCCTTTCGTTTCGCTCGTCAACGGAAGACCTTTAATAATTCGAGAAGTGAGTTTAAGTAATGTGTTACAGGCAAGCATAGAAACATATTGTATGTGAATAAAATCAACCAAAACATGCTAGAAAGTGATAAAAGCTGGAATGAAAATAGAAGCGATAAAAGAAAGCGAAAAGGGAAAAAAATATTACATCGAGGGAGGAGGAATTAACAAGCAATTACATCTCCAATACACAATACTAAAAATAATAGATAGCATAAATAAATAAACCGTAAGAAAGCTTGAAAGCAAATATGGCACCCTCGAGGTTATTCCACTTGTTGATCTAGGTCTCGAACCTGGATCCGGAAGCGTGACGGTGGTGAATTGAAATGAGCTTTCTTCCGTGCTTTTGTGAGAGTAGATGGATATTAATGAATGATGAAGGATTTGAGATCAAGTGTTGGAAGTATAATGAATACTGGCAAGTGCATTTAGTAGCTCTTAATTAGGTTTTAGCGAGCACTTGGCCATCTCGCAAAATGAGAGCCTATGCTCTCTCTTTATAGAAGAAGATTAGGTCACAAAATGACCTAGGGTTTTGCTGCAATGACCAACCGAAATTAGCAATAAACCATCCAGCATAATCACAATAAACGGGACCAAATCAAGCTTTAACCGAATCCCGGGAATCACTATACGGTGAATGGCGTTGGCCTCGGGATGACATCGTTTGAAAATCTTGGTTTCCGTGCTTTTGCTGAACACTAGAGCAAAATGCGAGTGCTTTGGCATAATTGGCCTTGAAGCGTGATGTCGGCCTTGTACGGCGTCGTTTGGTGAACACTAACATAGAAACCACTTTTAATGACGAGTCTTTAACGATGGTAAAAAGGACAAACTGTCATGGAAAATGGACCGGTAGCATTTTTTTAAATAACCGGCATTAATTAACATACATGATGATGGTTCATTTAGAGAACCGTTGTCATATGTCACATATAATGATGGTTCTTTCATAGAACCGTCGTCAAATGTCTTTTAGATATAATTTAAAAACCCGAGAACATACCTGCTGTTTCCATGCCCACTTCATTTGCTCTCTCTCTCTCGGTCTTACCGCTCTCTAGAGTGCACTTTCGTCTGCTACTACTCGGATCTAGATATGCTCCGAGTAATACTTGTCGCCGGTATGTTATCCTCGTCGTTGTTCCTCTTGTTGTTCAATGTTTCGTTTTGCTCACTATATTCTTTCGTCTCTCCTCTTTCTTGTAGTTGTCTTCTCTTGCTTTCTATTTGCATCGGTGGCTATCTGTGTTTCGCCATGAATCCTCTCGCTCGCTCTCGCTGTAGTTTTCCTCGTTCTTACGGTATGAATCTCTATCCTTTCTTATTTTTCGCTTTAAGTTATTTACAAGATTTATATAGTTAAATGTTGAATGTATTTGGGGTGAATGTTTACAATATAGGGAATGTTTGAGATTGTTGAAATGTTGAATCAATTTTTGAGAATGTCGATAACATTTGTTTTAGTTTATTAAGTTGAAAATTTGTGAAATGTTTGAGATTTTGAGAAATGGGTTTAGGAGTTTAGGATTTTATTAATGTAGGCCTAAGGAAATAGAATGATAGTTAGGATGGTAAATCGAAGGAGTGTATACAATTTTATTTATGGTTTAGAGAAATGGAAAGATAATTTGTGTGAACTCATTTATCTAATTATCGAAATTGGTATCCAAATATGGTTAGAGTTTAAAGAAATAAAAATATTTATTGTTTAGAGTTTGAGGAAATAGAAAAATTTGTGGTTTAGGGTTTATGGATCAAAAGGGACAAAATATAAATGTGAAAATGTAAAAAATTGGAAAGATATTTGGATATAGGGATCTCCCTAAATACTTGTCATAAATATAAATTTGTTATCAAATTAGTTTATTTTGATGAGTTCATGTTGGGATGGACTAATTTATCCAATTATCTAAATTTTTTGTTTCCTTTTTGTTGCAAGTTTCTGTATTATACATGATCGTAAACTCGAGTCCATGATTTTTTTTTCAAGTTTATGTAATGCATAAGATAATAATGAATATCAATGAAATGTTGAGGCCATCCACTTAGTGTTCTTTAACTACCCTAAGACATAACTAGAACCGGAGTTCCCATAACCCTTGTTGACTTTAACAATGAGGTCGGATTCACTGCACAAGACATAAAGTCTATGTACAGCGTGGGTCGGTCCACAAAGACAGAGAAAGGGATAAAGGACTTGTTGGAGAAAAAGGTCATAAACAATAGGGAATTATATATTACTAGTTTTGTGATTGTTTACGTCCTTTTGCCTCCTGTTAATCCTTTGCCCCTTTTCTCTTTTTCGTGTACCAACCCACACTGCAAATGGACTTTATGTCTTCCTTTGAACCCGATCTCATTGCTAAAGATAACAAACATTATGGGAACTTCGGTTGTGGTTATGTGATGAGGTAGTTAAAGTGAATTAAAGGGATTGGCTTAACATTTTATTCATATTAATTATGCTATGCATTATGTAAAACTTCATAAATAATTATGTCTAGTTTATGATAATGTATAATACATCAAACTTGGAAGCAAAAAGATATATATATATATATATATATATATATATATATATATAAATGTATATAAATTTTAAAAAAAGAGAAATTTAACCACAATATAAAAAGTAAGAACTTATAACCTTTTTTGGATATATGGATCTCCCTAAATACATGTCGATCATAAACATAAATTTGTTATCAAACTTGTGTATTTTGATGAGGTGATGTTGGTTGAATAATTTATCCAATAATTTAAATTTTTGGTTTCCTTTTTGTTGCAAGTTTGTTGCATTATACATGACCGCAAACTAGAGGTCATGATTGTGTTGAAGTTTATGCAGTTTATAAGACAATAATATCAATATGAATGAAATGTTGAGGTCGTCGCTTTAATTTCCTTTAACGATCGAAGACATAACACGAACCTAAATTCCCTTGTTATGATTAATAATGAGGTAGGTTTTACAAGACAAAACATGAAGTCTACATGCAACATAAACCGATTCACAAAGAAGGGCATAAGGGGTCGAGGAGTCAAATGGAAACAACAACGAGAAAAAGGTGATAAACAATGACTATTGTTTATTATCTTTTGTTTCCATTTCACTCCTCTATCACTTGTGCCCTTCTTCGTGGATCAACCTATGTTGCATGTGCACTCTATATTTGGCCTTGTAAAACCGACCTCATTGTTTATCACAACAAGCAAATTCCGATTGGTGTTATGGCTTGGGTTGTTAAAGGAAATTAAAGAGATGGCCTCAACATTTCCTTCATATTTAATTGTCTTATGCATTAAAACTTCAAAAAATCATGCCTAGTTTATGAAAAATGTATAATACATTAAAATTGGAAAAAAAAAAGGAAACCATATATTATATATACAAGTTACAACAATGGTCCGTGAAGACTCACACTTTACATATACATCATTCCGAGTTCCATCAAGGAATCGGGTATAAGACTTCATCTCTTATAAGGTTTGCATTACAAGTCATTCTAAGTGTCTTAGAAACTTTTCTCGAGTGATATAGAATCTTTTCTTAGTGTTACGTAAACTATTGTATATGTTCTCCGAAGGTTTGCTCTGGGAGAGTCCGAGTCACCCTAGAGGGGGCTGAATAGGGTGATAGAAATTCTTTGCGAAAACACACTCTTTTTGACAGAAAAGAGGCAAAGACAGCTTTCGAGTCTAAGCACGAGGCCAGAAAAGATTGGACTCGAAAGCAACGAATCGGACGAAACAAGAGTAGTTAGGTTGTCCGAGTCTAGAATGAACTCGTAAAGAGAACGCAGAGATTTTACGTGGAAACCCTCCCGAGGCAGAAAACCACGGCCCGTGTCAATCCGGACACGAAGTCAAATCCACTATTTTGAGTCCACAAAATACCGTGAATCGATCGAACCCGAGTTGCTCCCTTGGACAACTCTATACAAGTTTTCCTAGACTCGAAGTTACCTTATCCGATCTAGTACTTCCTAGCTGAGATAACCCTTACAGCTAGGGACAACTAAGCTGAGTTAACCCTTACAGCTTAATCAAGGGACCTTACAAAGAATGTAAGAAGAGTTTGTAACTTAGTACAAGACCTTACAACTCGAGAGTAATGAATTATAGAGTTGGAGTTGTAAGTTGAAGATTTAAAGTAAATATAGTGACTTTTCTCAAGTATGTGTATTAACAATAGAATCGGCAAATCTTCAAGTCTTGTGAAGTGGCTTCTATTTATAGATGACCGGGCGAGTAGCCGTTATCTTCATCTGCTGACCGAGAGTCCTTTGTGACCGTTGATAGAAGCTTTCGAGTCACTCGAAAGTATCCGTTGAAATATGGACGTTGGACAACGGTTTAACTCTCTTGGAAGTCCCAAAACCATCGGTTGTGTCTTGAAAAATGAGGTGGAAACCACCGTTAGGCTTAGCGTTCCAGTTTTCCGGATATGGAAGCAGACGGCTTCGACACAATCTTACGGGACTAAAGCGGGGAAGGTGAAAAGCCATATCTCGCTAGTGATTTGACGTTACGAGCCGGCTACTTTTGTAGTTTGAAAAGATATCCTCGATTGAATAACCTACAAAAGTAAAACACCTTTGGTTCTCAAAGTATAAAATACTTTGGTCCAAGGTTAGACATAGATAATAAAATAATTATGATAATTACGCAATTGATTATCCGAGTCGAAAAGAAATGGAATTTTCGAGTCTAATATCCATGATACTCATAATTCCATATGACTTAGTCTTATGCGAGGAATCAAGTTCTATAACGAATATTAGAGTGGGAAAAGCTTGAAATAAACTACGAATACTGACTGTGCAAACAATAGAATAGAAAACCATAAGTCGATTCCGAGTGAGAAACGGCGGAATATCGGTATATTCAAAAGCGATTAATCTGAGTGAGAGTGGACTCGGAATAAAGAACCAGTTTTCGAGTCGCTAACTGAAAAGCGATAAAAGAGATAAGTGAGGGCCGAATCACTTAGAGAAAATACTATTTTACTCAAGTAAGTTTCTAAGACACGAGAGAATGCCTTGGAATCAAAACTCTACATGAATAACATCGATATACCTAATTCCTTTTGCACGACTCGGAAAGATATTGAGCGAGTGTCTCGAGTCTTCATTCTCACTTTATTCGATCGACTCACAAAGCATACTCTGTCCATACACAGTTCCGAGTCACTCGGACAACACTCGAATATATTGCATGTTCAAACATTCATTCTAATGTGCGAAACTCGCTTCGACTTCATATTCTACGTTAAATTGAATTACTTGTGTTAATTTATCTTTCTAAGTTAACATGCTTGGTTTGAACATTGGTAGTCTCGATCAAGTCTCTCTACTTTGATGTTCTTTATCTGACTTGCTTTACTTCTAGACTGACTCAAATAGAATTTGAGTATAATGGATATTAGACTCGGAAAATTCCACTCTTTTAGGACTCGAGATAATTATGCACTTAATTATTTTAATTAAATTATTATCCGTGTCTAATCTTGGACCAAAGTATTTTATACTTTGAGAACCAAATTGATTTACTTTTGGAGGTTATTCAAACGAGGCTATCCTATTTTTGAAATACAAAAGTAACCGAGCTTCAAGTTGTCAAATCACCGAGTAGACAAGACTTTTTTCTTACCTCGACCTAGGCCCGGACAATCGTGTCGGGGTTGTCTGCTTTCCAAAGCTGGAAATTTGCAACGCTGAGCTCAATGGTGGTTTCCACCCTACTTTTCGGACACCACCAGTGGATTGGGACTTCTAAAGGAGTCAAGAGCCATTGCCCAATAATCACATCTCAATGGATACTTTCTAATTGACTCGGAAAGACCATCGTAACGGTCACAAAGGACTTCCGAGTCGGAATATAGTCATAACGGCTAGTCCGCTTGGTTATCTATAAATCGAAGCCAACTTTCAAGACTTGAAGATTGCTGAACCAACTGTCAATACACGTACTTAAGCAAAAGTCGGTGTATTCATACTCAATCTTCTACTTACAACTCCAACTCGTACTTAATATCTTTCTAAGTTATAAGGTCTTGTAATTAGTTTACAAACTCTCATTCTTACTTTCGAGTAAGGTCCCTTGACTGAGCTGTAAGGGTTAACTCAGTTCAGTTATCCCTAACTATAAAGGTTATTTCGGTTAGGAAGTACTAGATCAAATAAGGGAATCTATGAGTCTAAGAAAATCTTGTAAGGAATTGTCTAAGGGAGCAATTCTAGTTGAGTCTTTCTACTGTATTTTATGGATTCAAAATAGTGGATTTGACTTGGTGCTTGGATTAGCACTGGCCGTGGTTTTCTACCCTAGGAGGGTTTCCACGTAACTTTCTAAGTTAGTACTTTTCCGAGTTCAACCTAAACTCGGACTCTCCTCGGAGTCTTGTCTAGTTTTATTCTTCCATTACTTGTTTAAATTTCCCCATCACCCTATTAACCCCCTCTAGGGTGACTTAGTCTCTCCGAGAGCAAACCTTCAATTAGTATTAGAGCCTAGCCTTTCATAAAGGATCTAACCATCCAAAGGTTTAAAGATCAAATGGCTCGAGAATAATGGAGAGTTTGATGAGGGAAGATCTTCCAGCAGACCACCAAAGTTAAAAGGATCTAATTTCGTGCACTCTGGAAGAAGCTCATGGAATGTTTCCTACTAGATCACGATGAAGATGTCCGGAACATCATAAAAGTAGGCAACTACATTCCCATAAAGACGGAAGAAACAAGACTCATGCCCAAGACAAAGGCCGAGTTCACTACTAAGGAAGCAAAGAAGTGCGAAAGAACTTCAAGGCGATGAACATTCCGATGTGCGCCATCGGCTCGGAAGAATACAACCGAGTGTCGGCTTGTTACACTCGCCAAAGAAGTGTGGGACACACTAGTCAACACTTATGAAGGCACTAGCCAAGTCGGGCAAGCGAAGATAAGCCAATATCTTCACAAGTACGAGCTGTTCAAGATGGAGTCGAAGAGAACATTACTCAAATGTTAATCCACTTTATTGAGATTATAAATAATCTCAAATCTCTGGGTAAAAAGATTTCCCACGAGGAAATGTACGAAAGATACTCATAAGTCTACCCAAGAGAAGATGGGGTCCCAAGGTAACGAGCCATCGAAGAGGCTCGGAACCTGTCCCAACTCAAGCCGAGACGAACTCATTGGAAAGCTACTCACCCATGAGATCCATCCGGAAGACGAGGACGCAAAGGTTAGCACTAAAAAGAACATTGTGCTTGAAAGCCTCGAAACCGATGAAGCAAATCTGAGTTCATCGGACTCGGAAGAGGATCCCATGGCACTCATTGCTAGAGTTTTCAAAAGAATGATGAAGCACAAGAGATCGGATAAGAAGCCAAGATGAGAGTTCTATAAGAAAGACAAGAAGGATAGAAAAGGTAAACACTCTTTTGCTTTGAAGTTATCTTTAACTAAGAACTCCGGCTATTTTGAATGTGGCATAAAGGAACACATAGTCAAAGACTGTCCCCGAAGGAAGAGGGACAGAGAGAAGAAAAAGGCTATGATGGCCACTTGGAGTGATGAAGACTCATTAAAAGATGATGAGGACTCGAGATGATTCAAAATGTCCGATGGCACTCTCGGACTACGAGCCGAATCGAGTTAGACTCGAGATCACTCAAACAATGAGGAAACAAATCCTCGGGAGGTAATTGAATACTTCCTCAAATTCTCCAAAGTTGATTTAGCCAAATATTTTTTACTTTGGAAGAAAAGTCCGATTTAAAGAACAACTTGAGTCTATTACTTCGAGAGCATCTCTTTGAAAAATGAATTGGAAAAGCAGAGACTTACTCTAAGAGAACTCAAGACTAGTGCTCAATCTAATGAGACCGAGTCCGAGTCACTCGAAGAGAGAATAAGCAACCGAAGCAAAAGCTCAACCAATCTCAAGAGCTTGTTTTAAAGTTTACTCAAGGTTAGAAAAACCTTGATATGCTCTTAGGATCTCAATGTGTCTCCTTCAGAAAAGAAGGACTTGGTTTTAATAAAGAAGAGGAGTCTAATTCCTACTTTGAACTTTTCAAAAGGATTCCGAACTATGAAGTTCGGGAAGGCTGAGCACGATCCCATTCATAAGAATGTAAGGAGGACTGAGCCTAGACCAACTTGCAGTAGAAAACCTTCTCCACTGGTTTATAAAAGAAAAGATATTCAAAAGAAAGAGACACAGACTCGGTTCTCTAAAAGAAAAACTCAGAATCGGACCAAACCCAAAGTTATTCAATCTGGGTTCCCAAGAGTCTACCTCCTTAGAAAAGGACCACGAGTAAAGGGAGTTACTCGGGTTCATTAGAGGAAGTGAGAAGGGTTAGTTTCTTTTTGACTTGCAGGTGGCTCAGAAAAGAACAAAAGGGTAGTGGTACCTAGACAGTGGATGTTCACGCCATATGTCGGGAGATTCAAGACTCTTTTCCGAGTTAGAAGATTACAAGGGAGGAAAAGTCACGTTTGGAGATGACAGTAAAGGCAAGTTAATTGGGATAGGCAAGTTTTGAAAAGGAAGCAATCTGGTCGACCCAGTATGCCTTGTCAAAGAAGTACAATCCGCTCAACGATCTCTCAACTGTGTGACAAAGGTTAAGAGGTAAGATTCACTCGGACCAATTGTTATATCTCCGATGATTCTACCAAGGAGATCAAGCTCTCGGGTAAAAGATCGGGTAACACTTATACTATTCCTCTTTCGGCCCAAGTCGAATTTATCTTGCTTAAAAGCATCTCTTCATGATGATTCATGGACATGGCATCCTAGACTAGGTAATGTTAGCATGCATACTATTAAGAAACTTGCATCTCATGGTTTAGTTAGAGGATTACCTAACTGTGCATTTAAGCAAGATAAGATTTGTGAAGAATGCACAAAAGGGAAACAAGTCGGATCATCTTTCAAATCTCTGAAAACTATTTGCACATCCAAGGTGCTTGAAATGTTGCATATGGATTTATGTGGTGAAATCCCTATCAAGAGTCTCGGAGGTAAATCATATGTGCTTGTTATTGTTGATGACTACCCACGATTTACCTAGGTATGTTTTCTTAAGCACAAAAATGCAGCATTCAAAGAGTTCAGCAAGCTCTACAGGAAAATCCAAGTTGAGTCTTAGACTCGGATCCGGAGGATTCGAACTAACCATGGAAAAGAGTTCGACTACTCGGAATTTGCAGAGTTCCGTGACAAGAATGGCATCTCTCACAACTTCTTAGCACCAAGAACTCCTCAACAAAATGGAGTGGTGGAGAGGAAGAACCGAACTCTTGAAGAAATAGCTAGGACAATAATGATTGAACATAATCTACCCTTTACGGGCTGAGGCGAGTCAACACAGACAAACTACACATTGAACAGATGCCTCATTAGACCCATCCCGAAGAAAACTCCACACGAGCTCTACATAGGGAAAAACCCAACATTTCATACTTCAAACCCTTTGGATGTAAGTGCTTTGTTCACAATAATGGTAAGGATCACTCGACCAAATTTGATGCTAGGTCGGATGAAGGTATTTTTCTTGGTTATTCATCTCATAGCAAAGCATATTGTATTTTCAATAAAAGAACTAACAAAGTGGAAGAAAGCATCCACGTTGTGTTTGATGAGATTGAACAGGAAAAACCAAGTGAGTCAACATTCTCGGACCTAAAGCTCAACAGAGATGATGATCTTGATGAAAATGAGCACATCAAGAATCAAATCAATGTCACTCGAACGAAGTGACTCGAACAACATGACTCGAGAATGAGACAACTCAAGAGCCGACTTAGAACGTTGAAGGTTAATCGGATGAACAAGCTCACTCGGAACGGACTCACTGAAGATCAACCAATTCACCCTACAGATTTGGTGAACCAAAGAACAGTAGAGCATTCAAGTATGCTACTAATCACCCACTAGAAAACATCTTATCCGATGTCAACAGTGGGGTAAGAACTTGTTCCTCTCTTTAAATTCTATGTGCATTCACTGCATTCATATCATTCACTGAACCCAAAAATGCACTAGAGGCCCTTAATGAACCTGAATGGGTAGAGGCCATGCAAGAGGAACTCAATCAATTCGAAAGAAACCAAGTC
The DNA here is from genome assembly GCA_021018815.1 of Talinum fruticosum. Taxonomy (NCBI): domain Eukaryota; kingdom Viridiplantae; phylum Streptophyta; class Magnoliopsida; order Caryophyllales; family Talinaceae; genus Talinum; species Talinum fruticosum. The sequence continues at coordinate 2,270,634 of JAITYX010000082.1, read as the reverse complement.
CGGACTCGACTAAACAACCTTCGACCACCCAGTCATAGGAACCAAATGGGTTTTCAAGAACAAACTAGATGCAGGTGGGTTGGTAGTCGGAAATAAGGCTATACTTGTGGCTCAAGGTTACAATCAAGAAGAAGGGATTGATTATGGGGAAACCTTTCCACCTGTTGCCAATATTGAAGCTATTAGAATCTTATTGGCATTTGCATCTAGCATGAATATCAAATTGTATCAAATGGATGTTAAATGTGCTTTTCTCAATGGTTTCATTGAAGAGGAAGTCTATGTTGAGCAACCCCTGGATTTGAAAACTTAGAATTTCCAAATCATGTTTTCAAATTGCAAAAAGCTCTCTATGTTCTTAAACAAGCTCCTAGAGCTTGGTATGAAAGACTGAGCAATTTCTTGGTTGAAACTGATTTTAGAAGAGGTCAGATTGATAAAACTCTTTTTATAAAAACCAAGGGGAAAGACTTTCTTATTGCTCGGATCTATGTTGATGTCATAATATTTAGAGCTACTAATGAAATTACGTGTGGAGTTTTTGTGAGTTAATGAGACAGGAATTTGAAATGAGTATGATGGGAGAAGTTAATTTCTTCCTTGGTCTACAAATCAAGGAAGACAAAGATGGCATCTATGTCCACCAATCAAAGTATACCAAGGAGCTGCTGAAGAAATACAAACTTCAAGATACAAAACATGCAGCAACACCTATGAGCAGCGAGCATAAAACTAGACTCGGACGAGAAAGGTAAAGCACTAGATCGAAACTTTATCGAGGTATGATTGGATCTTTGCTATATCTTACTTCCAGTAGGCAAGACATAATGTTTAGTGTCATGCTCGTGTGGAAGATTTCAAGCTAATCCCAAAGATTCACATCTCACTGTCGTGAAGAGAATATTCGGATATCTTGCAAGGACTCACAATTTAGTTCTTGGTACTCTAGAGACTCAGAACCGACTCTCACCTGGATACTCGGATGATGACTATGCTGGATATAAAGTTGACAGAAAGAGCACCTCGAGAGCCTCGCCGGTTTCTAGGTCAATCCACGGTATCTTGGCACTCAAAGAAGCAAAACTCGGTAGCTCTATCAACTGCTGAAGCTGAGTATATTGCAGCTGGAGCATGCTAGGCTCAGATTTTATGGATAAAGCAACACTTGAGAGATCTTGGACTTTCATTCAAATCAATTCCAATCAAGTGTGATAATCAAAGTGCAATCAAGCATCACCAAGAATCCAGTTTAGCACTCAAAGACTAAACATATTGAGGTCGGTATCACTTTCGAGAGATCATTCGAAAAGGGTGATATTAAACTTGAATTCATTCCTACCAATCTTCAATTAGCTGATATCTTTACTAAGCCACTTAGTGAGGATCAATTTTACTTAACCAGGAATGAACTTGGCATGATTAACGCACAATTATGTGCTTTTCCGAGTAAAATTACTTTGCATGATTATGTGTTGTGTGCTTACTTTCTTTAATAGCCATTAGTTCGATTGAACCAGTGATATTGAGCTGATAGTTATTAGTTGTTTACGGTTTCGAGTCACGCAGAAACTTAACTCGAGTCGGACTCGATTTTGAGAAAAATGGACATCAAACTTCGAAATCATCTCCGGATCGGTGGAGAATTTCGAAATTTCATTTAAAATCTTTGTTTCTCTCTCTCTCTCTCTCTCTCTCTCTCTCTCTCTCTCTCTCGCGTATCGATCGGACAACTAGCCGTTGAGAGACAATCGCTGGAATTCTAACCGTTGGAGAGCGGAACAGTCCACACCGGTCCGAGGTGATCATTCAAGAGCTGAGTCGAACGAATTCGAAGGACGATTATTTCTCTATAAATAGCGTCTATTTTCCTTCATTTCGTTACTTTACTCTCCACTTACTTTCACTCTCTCAATTACTTCAACTAGAGCAAGCTCTCTACGATCAAAGAAACTCTCTTCGCTCTCAAGCTTAGTGAAGTTCATCTCAAATAAGCTCTGTAACTCTCATTTCTCTCCTTCTACTCTTTCATTTTTTCCTTCTCCGCTTACTTTCGTAGAGCTATCTCTATCTCTCTCCTTCTCTTTCATAAAAGCTCATCTCTCTCTCTCTTTTCACATCAAACATGCCGAAAAGAGGTTCCCACCCTGATTTTCTTGGTTCCGCTACCAAGAAACCCCATACAAAAAGCCAAGAAGGCCCCTCTAATCCTTCAAAACCTCTTGTCACCCAACACCTTACGTTGGATGAGAAATTCTTCCCGACTATAAAATTTTCGTGGTTGGCTCACATCAAATCAACAGGGTCTACAATTTCCTCTGTTTTAGTGATTTCATTTACCCGAACTCATTTCGAGTTCTATTCCAATCTTTCTAGCTCCGAGGGTATCCTCACCTCAAGAGTTCAAAACATAACCGTCCGCATCAACACCTCTCTTCTCCACTTGTCTTTTTAAATTATCTTCTATGTTCTTGAACAGCAACCCCATACCTTTCGATGAGGTTGGTTATGACTTCGTTGAGAAGCACGCTAAAGAATTCCCCGGGTCACGCAAAAACTTCTCCGTGACCCAACTCAAATCAAAAGCTCGCCTTCTTTGTTTCCTACTCGATGAGAACTTTCTTCTCACAACATTCTAGCAAGCGTAACCCTAACTCCAAGCATTTAAAAGCTTTGTACGACATCCTTGAGGGCTAGGAAGTAGACCTCTTTCCTGCAATAGTCGAGCAAATGGCAGTCGTGCTCGCTGAGACTCGGAACAAGAAGAACACCCCACTTCCTTTCGAGGCTCTTCTTACCCTCATCTTTAAAGTTCCTTAGATTATGAGACTTGGTATACACCCTTAGAGAACACATCGTTGGCTTTAGTCCGGGCTACCAAGAAGCTCGAGCGAGTATATGTTGGCCAACACAAGTACATGTAGTAGCACAAATGGATCCTATTAAGTACATCCTTGAGTAACCAACTATTAGTAGCAAGATAGCCGGATGGACAGTCATGCTATCAAAATTTAAACTCAAATATGTCCCTCAAAAGGCAATCAAAGGCGGGGTAGTATTAAAATTCCTAACCGATCTACCAATGAACCGAATTGCAACTTGAACATCTCGACTTTCTAGACAAAAATATTCTACAAATAGAGGTTGACATGTGGACAATATACTTTGACAGCGCTTCCAATTACAAGGGCTTTGGAGTAGGGATCCTTCTAGTCTCACCGGAGAGAGAACATACTCCCATTTTAGTCAAGTTAAATTTTGAGATCACCAAAAACGTCACGAAATACGAAGCATGCATCACACGACTTCAAGCTGTCATAGAAATTGGAGTCAAGAATATCGGGGTTTTCGGTTACTCTAGTCCGATCATTAATCGATTTCACATAAGTGGAAGGTACGTAGTGAAGCCTTAATTAGTACCCTACCAAGCACATTTGATGGAATTAGCGAAACACTTTGATAGTATATCATACACATACCTTCCTATGGATGACAACCAATTCGCGGATGTCCTACCTAAGTTCGCATTCATGAATAATATCCCTAGTAGCATTCATTCAATGCCTATTCATATAGAACGACTGAGTCAACTCCGCACACATATACGCACTCGATGTATCTAGTACTCGACCAAATTAGTTGGTACCATGACATCTATCAATACTTAGACAACCAAGAATACCTGCTAAACTCTACACCTAGAGCCCAACGAGCCATCCGTATGCTACCAGCATAATTCTTTATCAACGAAGGGCAGCTGTACAAGAAAACCAACATAGGAATTAGCTTACTTTGTGTCGATCGACATGAAGCGGAGCGCATCATGATTGATATTAATGGTGGGGAATGTGGACCCCATATGAATGGAAGAATATTGGTTCAAAAATCCAAAGGTTAGGGAATTACTCGGTCAATCGTGGCGGTGGACTATCATGAAAGAGATACCACAAGTGTCAAGTGTATGCAAACTTGCAGCACCAATCACCATCTTTTTAACGACACTTGCATCACCCTGGCCATTTTCAATGTGGGGCATTGATATCATTGGCAAAGTGACCTCTAAAGGAACACGAGTTCGTATTAGTAGAAATTGACTACTTTACTAAGTAGGTAGAAGCAACCTCTTATGAAACCCTAAAGTCGAAGCACATGGCAAAGTTCATAACCGCAACATTATCTAGTGATATGGGGTATCACATGAACCGATTAGAGACCATGGTAGTCACTTCAAGAAGGAAATAGCTGACCTATTAGACAAATGGAAAATATCAAACACCATAGGTCTTCTCCCTATCACCCTAAGATCAACAGAAGCGATCGAGGCTGCCAACGAGAATATTGGCAAAATAGTGGAGAAAATTATTGTTAGCTATAAAGATTGGCTCGACAAGTTACCCATCACTTTATGGGGCTACCGGACCTCCATTACAACCTCAACTGGAGTAACACCCTACTCCCTAGTATATGGTGTGGAAGCAATCCTTCCAATAGAAATCGCCATTCTTTCATTACAAATCATCGCAGAAAGCCAAATTCCCGAAGTAGAATGGGCTAATCGTGCTACGAGGAGTTAGTGTTGCTAGATGAAAAACGCTTAAAGGCTCTACATAATGTCCAAATATACCAAGTGCGTATATCAAGGGCATTTAAGAAGAAGGTTAAGCCTCATAATTTTCATATTGGAGATTTGGTCCTTAAGAAGATTAGAGCACCAATTCGGGATCCTCGAGGAAAATTTAGGCCAAACCGACAAGGCCTATTCATACTTAGTCAAAAACTGCTAGGAGGAGCAATTAAATTGACTTATTTGGACTGGTGAAGAAATATTTCAATATACAAACTTGGATCAATTAAAGAAATACTATGTTTAGCATGACACTAAACAGTTCTCATAATTAGCTAGGCCCAGCCCAACCAGGTTGTGCCTTAGCCCGCACAAACCACTTGTCCGGACAACGGCTGGTTGGTCGAGCCGAGAAATCCGTTTGGCTATATTTTGTACTTAGTTGTTATATTTTCGACGACCCAATCTAACGGTCCACTTAATTAATTAATTCCTTTAAAGAAGGTATTTTGTCCTTAATTGTTATTTTTATGGATGGGCCAATTAGGCAATTTAATTTCTGTTTCTTCCTCTAAGTGAGCGATAAAATAAATGATGCATAAAAGTGAGCACAAAACTTACTTTTTACTTTATTATTAATAAAAGGTAAGCCTACTACTTACTTGAATACATTGCTATATAAAAGGGAAATAAAACAAGCATACTACTTCAAAAATAAATTGTTCTAAAAAGGAAAAACTAAAAACACTTCCCTAATTTTTTATTTCTTCCTAAATTCTTCCTAATTTCAGCCCTAGTCAATCTTTACTTTCTTCCCTTTTACATCACTAGACTCAACTGCATCCTCTTAGGTTCGCTTCTTTAGCTATTTGATCCTGCGAGTCCTCCTCTCCTTAGCTTCTTTAGCTTCAGCATCCCTTACGTGGGCTCGTTCGTCTATCTCGTGGGTTTACTTCGTGAATTTAAAGCGGTGGTGCAGTAGGGATAGCTCCTCTTGGGTCCCATTCTCGAATCATGAGTGCCTTACATCGTTTGGGCTCAATCTCTTTTATCCATACCAAATAAAATTCAAAAACTTTAGTAGTTCACTTATTTACAAGTTTCAGCAACCTTGGCGGGTTCGTCAAGTAATCAAGCCATGTCGGAACTCGCCTCGAACTACCGAAACCTACAAATAATTCAAAAGAAGCGAGCGAAATGCAATCCAAGTAAAGGATCTCCTAGACCCGTCCCATTTACCATATTACACGGTCGGGGAAATAGTACGTACTAGTTTTCGGACCTATAAAATGTACAAAAGGATGTTGTTTAATATGTGTCCTAAATTAGGACACTCTCTAATGTTCGATGAAGACTTAGGTATAACTCACTATCTCTCCGAGGTTTTGATTCTAAGTCATTCCGGACATTATAGAAACTCATATCTAGGTTTTCATCCCGTTCCGAGTAACTCATAAAGCGCTTCACTGCATATCTCTTACTTGTGTTTCTGTCTAACTCACATATCACTTAGAACCATCACATGCTCAAATAATTTCTCGAACACATTAATTCCGAGCACCGACTTTGTATTTCAAAGTAAAATGAATTACGACGTTAATTCTTTATACAAAGTCGAGCTTACTTCTTGGAAGATTATTTGGTTGAATCAAATTTAGGCTTATTGATGTTTTACCATCTAACTTAATTACTTCTAGGATTGACTAAAGATGGAATCTGAACCTAGGACATATTAGACTCGGAAAATCCCATTCTTTTAGGCCAAAGATAATAAGCACTTAATTACCGTAATTTAATTATTATCTCGTGCCTAATCTTGGACTAAAGTATTTTATACTTCGAGAACCAATGTGGTTTGCTTTTGTAGGTTATTCAAACAAGGCTAATCTATTTTTTGAATTCCAAAAGCAACCGAGCTTATAGCCGTTAAACACCAACAGACAAGTTTTAGCTACTTCTAGACATGGCTCGGACACCGTGTCAAGGTTGTTTGTTTCGAAAATTTGAAAACTCCAACTCTAGGCCTAATGGTTGTTTGCAATTCAGTTTTCAGTCACCACCAGTTGATTGGACCATCTTTTAGAGCCAAGAGCTGTTGCACAACGTTCACATCCCAACGAATCTTTTCGAGTGACTCGGAATAGCCATTACAATGGCTAGTGAAGATTTCGGTCCAGAAACAAGACTCAACAGTCATTCCGCTTGGTTGTCTATATATAGAAGCCACTTTGCAAGACTTGAAGATTGTTGTAGTTGGAATTATTGTTGAATTATTGCCTAACATTTACTTAGTGCATTCTTACTCAATCTTCTACTTACAACTCCAACTTTGTATTTCATATTTTCTTAGTTGTAAAGAAAGTCTTGTAATCAATTACATTATTCTCTTACTTACTTAGTAAGTCCCTTGACTGAGCTGTAAGGGTTAACTCAGCTTAGTTATCCATGATATTAAAGGTTACCTCGATCAAGAAGTACTAGATTAGATAAGGGAACTTCGAATCTAGAAAAACTTTTTAAGGAATCGTTTAAGGGAGCAATTTTAGTTAAGTCAGTCCTTTGTATTTTGTGGATTCAAGATAGTGGATTTAACTTGGTACTTGGATTAGCACTGTCCGTGGTTTTCTCGCCCGGGAGGGTTTCCACGTATATCCGTGTATTTGTCTTTCCGAGTTCGCTCTAGACTCGGAATATACTTTATCTAAGTGTTTGTGAAAAAATTGTTTAATTTTCTTCATCACCCTATTCACCCCTCTCTAGGGTGACTTAGACTCTCCAAGAGCAAGCCTTCAATTTGAATCGAGCATAGCCTTCTCAAAGGATCTAATAAATCCAAGGTATAAAGATCATATGGCTCGGAACAATGGAGAGTTCGATGAAAGAAGATCATCTACCTGGCCATCTAAGTTCAAGGGGTCAAACTTTGCACATTGGAAGAAAATGATGGAATGCTTCCCGATAGATAACGATGAAGAAGTTCAGGACATCATCCAAGAAGGCAACTAAATCCCAATGAAGACAGAGAGTGGAACTACTATACCTCAAGCCAAATATGAGTACACCATCGAAGAGACCGAGAAGTTTAGAAAGAACTTCAAAGTTATGAACACACCGATGCGTGCCATTAGCACGGAAGAATATAATGGAGTCTCAACCTCGTGATATAGCCAAAGAGGTGTTGGACACCCTTGTCAACACCTACGAAGGAACAAGTCAAGTGAAGCAGGCGAAGATAAGTCAATACCTCTACAAATATGAGTTGTTCAAGATGGAGCCGAAGAAAACGTCACTCGGATGTATGTTCGGTTCACAGAGATTACTAATAATATCAAGTCTTTGGGTGGAAAGATCTCTCACGAGGAAATGTTTAGAAAAATTCGAGAAGACTACCAAAGAGAAGATGGGGTCCCAAGGTGACAGCCATTGAAGAAGCTCATAACCTTTCTCTCTAAGGCCGGACAAGCTTATTAGGAAGTTACTCACCCACGAGATTCATCTAGAAGAAGAGGACGCCGAGGTCAGCACCAAAAAGAGCATTGTGCTAAAGGCCTCAAAAGCGAGACGTCAAAGTCCGAGCTCCTCGGAATCAAAAAATGATCCTATGGCACTCATTGCTCGTGGCTTCAAGAGAATGATGAAATACAAAAGTTGGAAAAAGGCCAAAGGAAGAGTTCTATAAGAAAGATAAGAAGGATGGAAAAGGTAATTACTCATCCCCTTCCAAATTTATCTTTAACGAAGAACTCGGTTGATTTGAATGTGGCAACCAGGAGCACATAGTCAAAGATTGTCCCAAAAGAAAGGACATAAAGAAGAAGGCTATGATGGCTACCGGAGTGATGATAACTCATCCGAAGAAGATGATTCCGACGATTCAAAGTGTCTTATGGCACCGACGGACTTAGAAGATGAATGCGAGTCGGACAATGAGAGCTCAATATTGAGGAGGTTACTCGGAAGAAGAAGGGTCACTAGTACTTGGATAGTGGATGCTCACGCCACATGTTAGGTGATTCAAGGCTCTTTTTGAGTTAGAAGATCTTAAAGGAGCCAAAGTCACATTTCGAGACAATAGCAAAGGCAAGATTGTAGGGATTGGCAAAATTGATAAAGGAAATAACTCGGTCGAGTCTAGTGTACCTTGTCAAAGGGCTGAAATACAATCTCCTCAAGCATCTCTCGGTTGTGGTTAGATTGTAGGGATTGGCCCTCATCTCGGAGTTCATGTTCGACGAGTGACCGGTTCCAAACACTAAAAATAAATCACATTCGAAGCAATGCCCAAAAGTGAGATAAGTACCCTTTAGTGTCTACTTTGACCCTTCATCTTTCGGACTCGGTCAAGCTGGGGCTAAATGACACATAAAACGTGTCATTCTTATCTCTTTTATTTACGTATTTTATTTTGTTAGCTCGATGATGAAATCGCAGATCCTATTTGGATATTAAGATCACGGTCGAGTCCGATTGGCGTGACGGAAGCTAGTAAACCACAAAAACCCTTTAGCACCAAAAAATTAACCTTATTTGCCTTGGGCCAGTCTAAAAACCAATTTCTTTCGGTCGGTCCAAGCCTAGGTCAACACTTCGAGTTAAACTTGGCCGGCATCGCACATCAAGCTATGTTACACACAAAACGCTGTTTTTCATCTTTAGCGTCCAATTGAGACACGGAGCTAATTTTGTTTATACGACGTCGTATGAAGGTTTGCTCTTGGAGAGACTTACTCACCCTAGAGGGGGTGAATAGGTTGATGAGGAAATTTAATCAATAAATGGAAGATTAAAGTCTAAAACAGACTTTGAGACTGTTTGAGTCTAGATTGGACTTAGAAAACTATTAACTCGTAAATTACGTGGAAACCCTCCTAGGGCAGAAAACCATGGTCAATGCTCATCCAAGCACCAAGCCAAATCCACTATTTTAAATCCACAAAATACAGTAGAACGACTTCACCGAATTGCTCCCTAAAACAATTCCTTACAAGATTTTCCTAGACTCGAAGTTCCCTTATTCGATCCAAGTACTTCCTAACCGAGGTAACCTTTACGAGTTAGGAACAACCGAGCTGAGTTAACCTTACAGCTCAGTCAAGGGACCTCACTCAGAAAGTAAGAAAGAGAATTTGTAACTGATTATAAGACCTTACAACTCATAAAGATGTTAAGTACGAGTTGGAGTTGTAAGTAAAATATTGAGTTTGAATACAAATACTCTTTCTTAAGTATGTGTATTGACAATGATTCCAGCAATCTTCAAGTCCCGAGGGTTAGCTTCTATTTATAGATGACCAAGCAGATTAGCCATTGTGACTATCTTCCGATTAGAAGTCCTCTCGAGACCGTTGTAACGGTTCTTCCGAGTGGCTCATAATTATCCGTTGGGATGTGAACGTTGTACAACGGCTCTTGACTCCTTAGGATGTCCCAATCCACTGGTGGTGTCCGAAAAGTATGGTGGAAACCACCGTTGAGGTTAGCGTTGAAGATTTTCAGTTTTGGAAACCGACAACCTTGACACGAGTGTATGGGCCTTGGTCGAAGTAGAAAAACCTTGTCTGCTGGTGATTTGATATCTTGAATTCGGTTACTTTTGTAATTCAAAAATAGGATAACCTCGTTTAGATAACCTACAAAAGTTAATCAATTTTGGTTCTCAAAGTATAAAATACTTTGGTCTAAGATTAGACACGAGATAATAATTTAATTAAGATAATTAAGTGCATAATTATCTAAGTCCTGGAAGAGTGGAATTTTTGAGTCTAATATCCATTACACTCAAATTCCATCCGAGTCGGTTTGGAGAAAGATCAAGTTAGATAAAGAATATCGGAGTAAGAGTACTTGATCTAGACAAATATAGTTCAAACAAAACAAGCCGACTTAAAGAAATGAATTAACGCTATAATTCACTTGAACTTAGAATATGAAGCCGGACACGAGTTTAAACGTGTTAGAGCGAATGTTTGAACGAGCGAATGTTTGAACATGCGATAAGTCCGAGTGTTGTCTAAGTGACTCGAAGTATAAGTGTGAAATGATGAGCAAGAGTATGCTTTACGAGTAAGTCGGAATCAAATGAAAACATATGCAATAGTTTCGTAACACTCGAGAGAAGGTTCCGTATCACTCGGAAAAGTTTCTATAGCACTTAGAATGACTTGTAATCAAAACTTACAAGAGATGAAGTTTGTCCTTGAATCCTTGACAGTACTCGGAATGTTATACATGCAAAGTCCGAGTCTTCATCGTATTAACCAGTACTGCATTTCATGGCAAACATCACAAAAACAATCTGTTTTACTCCAAGTGTCCAACTAAGACACGAAGCTCACTTTCACAAAACGACGCCGTTCTTGACCAACACCATATTTTAAGGGAGTCTTCCCCCAAACGCTGTGTTTGGCTCCACATTTCGGCTACAACATGGAAGGATGGTTGGACTATACAACGTCGTTTCTTGATTAGCGTCGCATATCTCGGCATTGTCCCCGGGATCCCGGTTTAGGGAAGATTTGACCGATTTTCCTGATTTTTCTAGCCAATTTGCTGCTTGATTTGGAAGGCTATTTTAGTTGTACCTTAGGTCATTTCGTGACCTAATCCTTCACTATAAATAGAGAGATTAGGCTCTCATTTTATAGATGGCCATTTCCAAGGTGTTACGCTACTAAACCTCGCTGAAATCTTACTAAGAACTATTGAATGCTTTATGTATTCTCGATCTCTTGGTTTTCTTTCAGCTAATTCTCACTACATTGCCAACATTCGATCCCTAATCTTTCATAAGTTACATACATCTTTCCACCTTCTCAAAAGTTCACAACAAAGCCACTTCCAATTTACCACCTGTCATGCTTCTAAATCCGGTTCGAGACTCATATCGGCATGTTGGACAACCTAAGGGCGCCAAATCCACTTTCAATTCTAACAGTTTATTTAATTTATGTTATTTATTACTTTTGGTATTGTGGAGAAAGGATGTAATCGCCCTTAAATTCCTCCCCACCCGATGTAATCTTTTATTTTCTTCTCGCTTTCTTTCGCTTTTTTCACTTTTCTATTGTTTTTTTTTTTTTTATCGCTTTCTTATCTACTTTTATCGCTTTCCTAAGCATGCCTTGGTTGATTTAATCTCACATATAATATGTTGTGTGCTTGCCTTTAATACATTCCCTAAACTCACTTCTCCAATTAGTGAAGGTGGTCTATTGATGGATGGAACAGTAAGGGCTTATCCCTATATTTTGTACCCTCGCCCCGAATCTAGATTCTCGTTTCTAGACCGATGGAGTCATCTTTTCAAACCTCTTTTAAGCTTAGTTTTTCCATACTAAGCTTGGAAGAGTATTTCTATATTTTTGTTAGTTTTTATTCCTAAAACTTACTCGGCGAATCTATTTTCCTTTTTTATTTCTCTTTAACTCGCTCCTCGATATTTCGACTAAAAATCACAAAAAGAAGATTTTTTTATTTTCTAACAGACTAAGCCATGGATCGAGACTCGACCACCTCATTGACGGCCTATGGCCGCGCTGGCGACCGTACGGTGCTTGCTCTTACAGGCGCCGAACAGTCATCAGGCAAAGCTTTGGTCCAAGCCGGTGTCTTTACACCGGTTTGGCCCAAAAGCCTAGCGACGTAAATAAATTTATTCTGTTTTTATTTTTTAAGTTGTGAAATAACATCCCGAGGCTTCTAAAACTAATTCCTAAAATAAATGATTAATAAAACTCCCAATCGCTTTTACTTAATCTATTTTAAACCGAGATCATAACAATCAAAAATTCTAATAAGAGATACATCCCCATTTCTAAAATTTAAAAATTATTTTTAAATCAAAACAAAAGAACCCCGCCATTCGTGGGGAAGCTTCATCCAAATCCAGTTCCCCCACCTAACGGAGGTGGACGCAGGGGTCATGGTTCTTACACAATTGAGTTGAAGTTACGTTATCAACTCGGCTAAGGGAAGACTTGAAAAGTGTTTGAAATAAAGAGAGTGTTTACAAGACTTTTCTCATAAGAGATTACAACTCGGAAAAATAAGAGATTACAATATGGAGTTGTAAGATACAAATATAAATTATAATTTTAGCTCTAAGTTTTAGCAGCGAGAGTCTTGTATCAAGACTTCTATTTATAGTCTACTTTGAGAGAAAGTCATTGAGTCTTCGACTAGAAGAACTGGATCAACAAACCGTTGCAACGGATAGTCTAGTTTCCGGACCATCTTTAAATTAGTCGTTGAGCCTAGGTCCTATCTTCCAAAAGTTGTTTTACCAACTCCAAGAGTTTAAAAAATCAGGTAAGAAAACTCACTAGAATTGGAAATGAGATATTACAAAAACGGCAACAAAAAAGCATGTCAACTTAGTTTGAGTTGTTCCGAATTTTTCGACTTTTATGTCTACAAATCTTCAACGGTTGTTAAGCCGTTGTGTTTTGCTTTTCTTTGAGATAATTTATCTTTAGAAAACGTACAAAAACAAATTAGATAAATGGATTTCAAAGTATAAAAACAAATTAGATTAGGATTAATCTAAATTAATAAATTAAAGACCAATTATCCTTAATCAATAAATTTGGAATTATATTCAATATGTCCATATTCCAAATATGTCCATATTCCAAATATGTCTAAACTCAAATAATAAATCTAACTTTATTGAGTACATGAGTTATATAGACATTTTCCATCTTCCGTCGTGTTAAGTAATTACATCGTAATGAATTTGGCTTAGTTAGAATTAAGACAATTAATAAAGCTTGTCATATTCAAAATGGTGTGATAAACATGAAAAAAATGTTTTGGCTTAATGTCCGGGTCATACTGAGTAGGTCGGCTTTTAAAAACTAAATATCTTAATCATGCTCAATTAATTTGACTGGTTAGTTTCTACCTTCGACAAAAACTCGAGTCCTTAGACTTTTTATAAGAAATCTTCTAAGATCAAAGTCTTAGGTTAGTCATCTATCAGTCATGTTAAATAAAGGGAATGTTATTTCAAATGACTTTATCTTGTGAATTTCTTTTAGGATGCTTCTTAGTTAATCCTAAATTTAAATGAATGTCCTTAACTCAAAATAAAGTAACGAGTCGATTAATCATACCCGAGTCTTCGGGCGCCCTTCCCGATAATCAAGAACTTTAATTGAATCATCTAATTGAGGCCATTGTCTGTAAATGCATACATATTAGGGTCCTAGTCCTGGCTGGAAATTAAAAAGTTTACAAAACCGAAAATGGAAAAGTTTACGTGACTAAGTTTTAAATGAACTTAAAATCATGCGGACACTTATTGGTCTGTCTAAAATTCTTTTAGAGTACATGGGTGGCGTATTCAGTTGAATGCTCACTTTTTAGTTCTTCTATCTTCTATTTTAACTGTTTGAGGGAAAAAGAAACAATCGGGAGTTAAACGAAACTACATGAGTTAGAAGACCCTAAGAAAAAGAACCCGAGAAGGCTAGTGTCATGACTTGTTGGTCATTTCTACCCTTGGATCTTTTTGTTGTTTTCTGTTGGTGCTAATGAATATTTTGTGTACCTAAACTATATATATACTAAGTTTACGATGTCGGGAATGTTTACATGTTTGTGTATGATATATATATATATATATATATATATAATACCCCGACTTGATTCTAGCTTCCGTCGTTATATGCATGTTGGGTTTATTTGACTCCGCATTAGTTAATAAGAGTGGATTTGAGTTGGCGTGTTACAAAAACCTCCTTATTCTCTACTCGGAAGAAGACTCATTGTATCATAAGGAAGAGTCTCGAGTCAAAATTTTTCGTTGAGTAGAGCCCGAGGTTAGACTCGACAAAGTAGTCTGCATGCTTGCCGATCTCTTGCTCGATGATGAGATCTTTCCTCCCTCTCTTTAGAGAGGGAAGCTCTCAAGCTCTCAAAGGAGAGAAATTTTTTTAATACTCGTAATTTTAATTGAGATGGTTATAAAAGTTAAATTAATTAATTAATTTTAATTAACTAAATTAAATTGACTAATTAATTATATATATGTGTATATTATTATTGAATAAATAAACAAAGAAATTACCCATTTCTGAAATTTAGACGCCAGTTAGAACTATTGATCATAATAGGTTCGGTAAATACCCTAATAGTTCAAAATTGGGAAAAAAAAAATGAAAAATGAGGAGGTGGGTTTTGTTGTATAGCAGATGGAGGAGAATAAACTTGGGGTCCAATAGTAACTGGCAGCAACACCATCATTCGGTGGAGAGAGAGGGGGAGAGCTAAAGAGGGAGAGTGAGGGCAATTGACTGAGAAGCAGAAGCAGAAAGGGGAAAGCGAGGGATTGAGAACAGAGCAAAGAAAGAAAGGAAGAAGAAGAGGCAGGGAAGAGGGGAAATCAGAGAAAAACCGAGGGAATGAGAGGAAAGCAGCGAGCAAACCACACAGAGAGAAGAAGAGAGCGAGCGAGAGAGAGCGAGATAGGAAGAGCCAGAGCAAAGAAGAGGAAGAAAGTACGAGACCCAAGCGGAGCAAGAAGGGGAAAGAGTGAAAAGGAAGAAGGAGAAAGCGAGAGAGAGAGACTAAAAACGGAAACATAGAGAGCATAAGAGCGAGATTGAAAGTAAAGGGAGACCGAAAGCAAGTAGGCGACGGGTTAAGGGAGCAAGAACACCTAGCGACGAGCGACTAACAGGGGTAGGGCGACTGGCGAGAGCAAGAGACAGAAACAGAGAGGACGCGAAAGCAGAGACCAAGAACCAGGAAGTAATTGTCCCTAAAATTTGAGGTGGGTAATTCAAACTACTGAATTTATGGAAATTTAAATCCAAAATGAATTTGTCATTCGATTATCTGCTTTAGTTTAATTTTTTAAATTGAATTGGGATAGATAGCATGGGAATGAATCGGAAAGAAACTAGTTAGACTGAGAATTGTGGTTTGAGTGTTTACTGGCTTTATGTAGTCATAGGCTTGAGTTGAAATTAATTGAATTTGGTATGATAAATTATGGTGTGGAGATTCACGTTGGTATAGTAGTAGGCAAATTGGAATGCAAAGATACAGTAGAAGTTTCCTGTCTTACTTTGTTGTGTGATTAGTGAATTTACTAATATGTGTTACTAGAAATGGATAAGAATATGAGTCCCTGAAACTGAATTGAATCTGAAGGTTAGCTGAATTGCAGAAAAATGGAGTTATCGAGTGAAATTGAAGGCTATTAGTG
This sequence comes from Talinum fruticosum, assembly GCA_021018815.1. NCBI lineage: Eukaryota > Viridiplantae > Streptophyta > Magnoliopsida > Caryophyllales > Talinaceae > Talinum > Talinum fruticosum. The sequence goes on along the minus strand of JAITYX010000082.1, from coordinate 2,254,861 downwards.
TGTAACTGAGTTTTAAGAAAATATGACAATTTAGTCATGTATACATGAGTGGGTAAAGTTGGAATTGCATGTAGTGAGCTATGGAGAAGTCGATTAAAGTAGTTAAACTCAACTCTTGTGGATTCCTAAATTGTTTATGTTTGAAATCCAATTAATTATGCTGAGAAATAAAGGTCTGGAGTGGAGAATTGTGGATTCCTAAATTGCTTATGTTTGAAATCCAATTAATTATGCTGAGAAATAAAGGTCTGGAGTGGAGAATAAGGGATGTAAGTTATACTGATGATTGATGCTCTATTAAGGTCTCGAAGTGGTGAATCGTGATTGTGGCGCTTGGGGTGTAGTTACCTTTTTACTTGAGGATTACTATGACTTGAAGGTGAATTTGAGGAAGGGGAGTTATTCCATAACTGATACCTGAAATATGAGCCTAAAGTAAATAGAACTGAAGTTGAATCAAATCAAAATGTGAAAATTGAGAGTTGTACTAAATTGAACACATATTGCTTTTAATTTGAGTTTATGGGCTCTTATGGAATTGAAAAGTGAATATCGGTTTTAAATACGAGTTCTCTAAGTTATCTTTACATCCGATTTACACATTGTTTTATGTTTGTTTACGCAAGTGTTATTTATATAAAAATCTATTTCCAATGCTTTTGATAATTTTATAAAATAATTGAGAAATTGAATTCAAGTTGCCAGGACAACTGGTTTGATCAATAATGACATGATTTAATTATTTACTTGGTTTAATTGTGATTGGGATACCTTTGAAATGCATGTTTTAGATGGTTTTGAACCTTTGAAATGTTATACTTTGAAACGAGGTTGAACTATGTTAGTTCTTGAATAATGTGACTTCAAATGGGAATTTGAGAATGCAGTCTTCCATATGTCCTCTTCAAGTACACATATTGTTGTTAAATGATTTGAAGAGCTAAGGAGTCTAACACCACAAGGTTCCTAATGCAGTCTAGGTTGATGGTCTAATACTAACAGGGGAGCTCGATTGATGCGGTCCGACCGTGGAACTCTCAATGCGGTGTGGGTTTCCTTGTTAACTTGATGCGGTCCACGTTAACAATTATTCTAATGAGGATAATAGAGTTTCTCTTTGACTTTAATAGTCCCGGGATTCGAAAAGGTCAAATTGGGATGTGGTCACCAAAATAAAGAGGGTACTAGTGTCTAGACAGGGATCCAATGTTCTAAGAGTGTCTCTTATTCAATTAGGAATTGAATAATTATTTGGCGTGTGAAACATGCTTTTATTCAATTAGGAAATTAAATAATTGTTTGATGTTTGAAAATACATTTATTCAATTAGAGAATTAATAATTTGCTAAATGAGTTGATTGAATTGCATTGATAACAATGCGACTTTGAAAATTCAAAAATCAAAATATAACGAAAATTGTGCTTCGGTGTGGTTTGATTCAATTAAGTGAGATGTTTGGAATTGTGAGAAATAAAATATTTGGAGCACATGAGGTGTTTAAGTTGGAGTTTGGAAATAAGGAATAAAAGTTATAATGTGAGTGATGGACTGTGCTATTACTCTATGATTGGTATATATATGCGTATAATATATGGATGTTGTGATTTTGGGATAGAATCACCCACTAAATTTGTGGTTTGCTCATCCCATCTCTCTCTTTCCTTTCCAGTACGGGCTAAGCAATCGGAGGATTTCCGGTTGAATTGTGGAAACGTGCTTAATGTGAAATCTTATATGGTTTTGGCTTGATTGTATTGCATGTTTACATAATCTAGTGCATGTAGCTACTGGAGTCATGTCATAGGCCAAACAAATCATTTTCGGTTATTAGGTGTACTCCGGCATGTGGTCGTTGAGTTGGATATTGTGTACTCCGAGCGTGTGACTCATTAAGTTTTGTTATGATTTTATGCGGGTTTAAGGCTTGTAACGTAAGGGATAGGTCATACTACCGCTAGAATTTTGGCGAAAATTTTTGAAAAATTTTCAAGAAAAATGTAAAATTATCTCTATAACCTTTACGTTGGGGTTAGAAAACCAAATCGGACTCCTTCACTAACCTTAAGAGTTCCTTTCGGGAACCCGACGATGTAATACTCTTAGGGTGGGGTTCGGGGTGTTATAGTTTTCCTTGTCTTTTTTTTTTTTTTTTTTTTGGTGAAAGAGGGTAAATATATTAACTAATAAGTAACTATTCCCTCAAGGGTTATATCTAAGTTCGTCCTCTATAAGAATGGAGAGGAAAGAAGAAGAAGAAAAATAAAATTACAATACAAAGAATGAGAAATAGAAAGACTTAATCTTGTTATCCAATCCGAGCCTTATTGCCCTCACAATAACGATGATTAATAAGAACATTACAACAATTTTAAATATATAAATGAGTATCCCGGATAAGAGTATCGATCTCTCATGGTGGTTGACATTCCCCGCGTAGAGTCTTAATAACCAATTGGTTATCTCCCTCAAGTAACAATAGAATGAAATCATGCTTGGATGACTACTCGTACTCCATTCCTCATAGCTGTAGCTTCAAGCAACCAGGACCGAGGACGACCCCAAGTTTGAAACTCCCGCTTGGATAAATCTTCCATCCCAACTTTTAATAACAAATCCTCCACTTGCAGTCGTAGAAGATTTTGATCCATCAAACTTAATTTTGATGAACCTCCCGGCGGTTTTCCCTTCGATATGTTGAGTTGAGGTGGTAGGAATTGTAGATGATGGAGGTGAATGAGAAGGATAATACAATCCATCAAATCTTCTCGTTGTCCTTCATTCCGCCCATGAACTTTTAGCTTTGACTATTGTAGAAACCGTGTTATACATTCCATTATTAAATATAATATCATTTCTATTTTTCCAAATACTCCATATTAAATAAACCAACTCGACTATTTCGATTGTTTTATTGAGATTCCTAAACCTTTGAAAAATATTATAAAGTGACAGAAAGTGTAGTTGACCGATATTAATATCAAGCCACTTGTGGAGAAAAGCTTTTTCCCAAGTGTCCTTAACAATTGGACATCTAACAAAGAGATAGTCGAACGATTCCTCACTATGTTGGCATATCGGGCAGTGGTTATCCACACTAATCCCTTTTCTTAAAAGTGTATCACGTGTACCTATGGAATTATGATGGAGTTGTCACAAAAAGAGTTTCGTTTTAGGCATAACATCCAAATTCCATATCCAACCACCTTTCCAAATATGGTTTCGACCCTCTAAATTGTGTGCATTTCAAGTTGCTGATTTTGTACTAAACTTCCTTGAGTTCGAAAGCCCCCAAGCACATCGTGTCTTCCACGTCATGATATGGAATGGGAACACTTTTAATTTCCCTACGGATGTCCATTGGAAGAAATGAGGAAAGAAATTAAATGTTCCATCCTTTATCCGAGGTAATACATATATCAACGAAGCATCAAGTGTTGGGATGTCATTTATAATATTATCATAACACTGGAGTAATGTTGATTGGCCACACCAAATATCATACCAAAATTTCACGAGACTTTCCATTACCAATTTTCCATTTCAATATTCTTTTAAAGAGCTCTCTCTCTTCGGAAGATATCTCCAGGCCCAAGAATCTAAAGGTTTAGATTTTAGCAGGAAAAATCATCGGATAAAGGGTATTTACAACGCATGATCCGAGTCCAAAAATTGTGTAGATCGTACAGGAATTTTCATATAAGTTTACAAAGAAAGGCTTGATTAGCGGTTCGTTTTCTTGAGACTCACACCCCCATATTTTTTGGCATGCATATTTTATCCTAAGAAACAAGGGGAAGACCTTTAATATCCTTTGCTTTACTCCGTAAAAAATCTTTGTTAATTTTATCCAACGAAGCGGATGTGCTCTTTGGCAATTTAAAACATTGCATAGTATGTGCACGAAGAGATTCCAAATTTGAGTGAATCGTAACTACCCATCCTCGCTTTTGAAAGCGAATTAGCTTTTCAATTCCGCAATTTCTTATCTACTTTGGCCAAAATATCAGCAAAGGTAATACTATTTGTCCTACCTTTAAAAACCGGGCATCCAAGATGCTTTCCGAAAGTCTCTATGCGGAATATTAAAAATTGATGACACCGAACTTCTATCGCAGACGTCGCATTTTTAGAAAAAAACAAGAGCTTATTTATGGAAATTGACTAGTTGGCCAAAGAGATTGCGTAACTCATTCAACATATTACTAAGTTTAAAGCACATTTCATGATTGGATTTATAGAAAAGTAAATTGTCGTCAACAAATAGTAAACAAGGTATTTTTGCGCTCTAGGCGCAATCTTAAGTCCGATATAATATTTTATCCGCATCACTCCAAGTGAAGTTTGGAAGCAAGAACGTCCATACAAATTATAAACGGATACGGAGACCAGGGATCTCCCTTTCTAAGACCTCTCGATGGCCTAAAGAACCCACATGATTCATCATTAATGATCGGAGAATAAGTAACGGAAGAAATACATTCTCTAATCCAACTAATCCAGGTATCATGAAAGCCAATTTTCTTAAGACAACCAAAAATAAAATCTCATTCAAGTCTATCGTAAGCCTTTTCCATGTCTAGTTTGAGATCAATATATGCTTGTTTACCTTTCATGTTACCAAACTCGTTAACAATTTCATGTGCTAAGAGTATATTGTCATGAATATCTCTATCCGCAACAAAGGTACTCGATATGAACTAATAATTATTCGTAGAATTGGACGTAGTCCGTTAACAATAATTTTGGAGATAATTTTATACAAACTATTACACAAACTAATTGGCCTAAAATGCTCCATTGACAATGGATTTGCCACTTTTGGAATAAGTGCAACAAAGGTGTGATTAACCTCTCTAAGTAATTTACCATATTTGAAGAAATCCAAAACGCATTGAATGAACTCATTACCAACAATATTCCAATGTTGTTGAAAAAAGCATTCTCCACAACCATAAGGTCCGAGCACTTTAGCAGGATTCATTTGAAAGATAGTAGTTTTTAACTTCATCCGGCATTACCGAAGGTATAAGATGTAAATTGTCGACTTTTGAGATAAGTGGTCTTAAGTTAAGATTAATTTGACTCGCATTATATCTTTGCATGCGAAATTTATTGAGATGCTTTGTATATCGCTTGGGTCTATACTCGGTTAAGGGCCAAAATGTTTGTAGAGCCTCGATATTAATTATTTACCAATTCACGTAATTGTTATGCCTAATTGGGTTCCTTAATCCCAAGAAAACAGAACAATAAGAATTTTGTTGAACCACTCCCATTGAAACATACATCGCTTATGGATTGTATCAAACCAGGAAAAAATTGACCGACCGTAATCTGTCCAAAAATTTTGGATTTTGGATACGATTTTCTTGACCCGAACTCGAAAAGAATCATACTCGAAAAACCCGCAAATTAGCGAGTCAAATCCTACCCATATCTTTTTGACTTGTTGAGACAAGGTAATAAAAATAACAATTTTAGTTTTGTCACTTATTGATTGAACGTTTTAAATCCATTATATAATTTTCCATTTCACTTTATCGCTATTTTAGTAATGGTTATTTATTATATCACATCATTTGGAGAGACGTTACATAACTCGTTGTAATATTTTACAAATGAACACTAATAATATTCGCTTCTCAACTTTGTTCTCATAAAAATTATATATAAAATTATACATAGTAAAATTTTAATGAAATATGTCCGGATTTAAATGGCTTAATATATTAAAAATATAATAAGTGCATAAGTCATACTATTGTATTTTTGGTGAAGTGAATGTATATAGTCACATCTTAAGTAATATAATAATATTACTATAATAATGTAAAATTATGATGGTATTATTAAAAATAATAATTTTAATTTATTGTAAATTTTTAATTCTCTTTTATTTGAAACTATTTTGACTGTACTTGAACCGTAACTTCTAGGATGGGCAATAAGACAAAGTTAAAACATAGTCAAAACTTTTATAATGAATGAAATGGGTCGATTGAGCATACTCATGTCAAGCCTTTCTCAATCTATTTTAAAATGGAGTAAATATGAATAAAAACTTCCTTAGTATAATAGAAATTGTAAAATAAACATTGAAACCTTAAACGAGCCATTAATAGAATAACTCATTATTATTCAACCGATTATTGATTCGATCTTTCGACTACCTTATTTAAACAGATCAAGCGGTCAAGCTACTCAATTCAATGGGGCATTCAAGCAAATATTATAATAAAAGTTTTGAATATTTTATAACGGGGTTTTGGGTTAAACCAAACCGTAGTTTGGAGGGGTGGTAGATGTTTATATACCAAATTATAAAGTTAACCGATCATGCATCGTACTTTGGGGGTGATTTTTTTTTCTAAACCACTACTAATTTAGGGGGTGACAAATCAAAATTTTTATAACGTGTCAAGTTGAGAAAAAGAGAATTATTGTGCTATCCCCCTCCCACCAAATCAATTATTCTTCCCATTTTCTCAACTTGACAAGTCATAAATAACCGACTTGTCACCTCCTCAATCGATGGTACTTTAGAAAAAAAAAATTACCTCCAAAGTACGAGTGCATAATTGGTCAACTTTATAATTTGGTATATAAACGTCCAATACCTCTCAAAGTACGGTTTATTTTAATCCAAAAATCATTTCTTAATATTTCTTTTAGGAAATAAAAGTATTATATTTTTTCGTAGAACTAGGGGTGATCAGTTTGGATAACCTCACTAAAAGTTGGGAACTAAATTCGGAATTGGTCAAATAGGTTGCTAATTTTTGGAACCAAAGCCGAAATCTCAAGTTTAAGTTCCAGTTTTAGGATACCTACACGCGTCTAATTTGAAAATTTTACCACCTATTGAATTAGTTTTTAAGCTTTTTGGAGGAGAGGAGATTGTTTGATATTTACCACTTTTTGAATAAAAAGTGAATTTATTACAAAAGTATGTATTTTTGTCTTGCAATAGAATATTCATCTATGAATTATAATTTAAAAAATATTAAAATTGAGTTAAAATTTGCTACTTTAAAGATTCACCTATATAAAAACACAAATTGAAATGGAAAAATAATAGTGAAACCAAACAAAATATAAGAAAAATAAACAAATTATTATCTTTTCTTTGTCCTAATAAGTTCTAAATTTCGATTCCAGATTTTTTTGAGAATCGGAATCAAAAAGGATTAGACCAGCTTCTTCTTTTTTGGAAATCGGAATTGGAGCCAGTTGACTCGTTCCGAATATGTTTCGAGGTGCCCGAGAACCGAGCTCATCATTACATACAACTATTTACAATTTTAAGAAAAAAAGTATGATGGATTTTTATAATTAACAAAGAAAAATAATTGCGATAAAAAGGGGCTCTCAACTCGTAGGATAAATTTGAAAACCCATATAATTTGATATACAATAGTTCGTATTTTATCCGAACCCAAAATATACTCAACCTATATTTTAGTTGAAACCGAAATATATTCAATTCATATTTTATTTAAACTTAAATACACCCAATCTGTATTTAATATAGTTCGAAATTAACATATGGAGATTAGATATTTCTGGAAATGAAATAAAGTTTACTTACAAAAGATATATATTTTTTTAATAAATCACTTTAAAAAAATTTTTTGGGCTGAAGTTGCTGTCCAGCTTTTCATGGTGTGAACTGTTCACGGAAATTATGGTCCACTGTACTGAATTGCCACATGTCAAATGATTATCGGTTCTGTGATTGTTGTGGATAGTATTTTCTTCCCAACTACTGTGAGGTAGGCTAAATGCTGAATGGGAATACAACACATGATAAACCAAGCTTTTTGGCTTATCTAGAAAGCAATGCGCTGCGACAATGGGCTATTAGCAAATGCGTGGATCTGGTAAACAAATAGAAAATTCGAAAGATAATTATTTAATTAAATTTTTCTTTTGTTCGTTTTTTATCCTTAGTATTGCTCTTATTGATACCCAAAAAATTTAAATAAAAATCTATTGTTTGATACGATTTTTTTGTTATGATTCTTTGCATCCTGCTTTCCTATATCTACCAAAATAAAATTCACTTTTTAAAAAAGATGGGGAATTTGGGACTAAAGAAAATTGAAGTAGTTAATCAAACATTTCTTTGCAAACTTATATGGAAATATCTTTATGAATATGATAATTTTTGGGTTAAAATCATGCGCTCTATATATCCATTATCATTTGGTTTTAATTCACAAAAAGCTAAACCTTCATACTCTTAAGTTTGGAAATGTTTATTGAAAGAAAGAGACCTCTTTTACAAAAGCTTAAGATGGAAAATTGGTAATGGTAATACTACAAAATTTTGGTATGATATTTAGTGTGGTCAATCAAAATTACTGGAATATTATGATAGCGATATTCAAGGTATTCTGTCTCTTGATGCAACTATTAGTGAATGTTTTACGCCTGCTAAGGAATGTAATGTTCAGTTTCTTAACTCCTTTCTTCCATCGGACGTTTGTCACTTAATTAAGAGTATCTCACTACCTTGTCATGATATTGAATACTCGTACTTGTTGGGGTCTTTCAAGTAGCAGTAAATTTACAACAAAGTCAGCAACTTTGAATGCACACAATTTACCTTCTCGGTTTAATATCGTAGGAACCACGGCCCGGTGCCCGGGGCAAACGCCGAGTTTCCCCACTCGTGTCGAGTCTTTCTTTTCTTAAAGGGTTGATTTTGAAGATAGTTTTAGAAAGTCGATTTTATAATGTGGAGATGAACCTCTTATGAAGATTTTCGAATTTTACTAAATCAAGCCGAAATAAATTAAATCAAAGTTGATTGGCGATTTTATTAATCATTTTATTTTAGCAATTATATTAGAAGTCTCGGGATATTATTTTCTAATTAAGGACTAAATGATATTAGGTTATGATTCTCGCCCTTGGGCTTTTAGGGCCGGAATGGTGTGAAAGCACCAATCTAGACCGAAGCCACCACCGCCACCCCACGGTGCTGGGTGTAGCCTCGCACCAGGTGAAGGTGGGCACCGGCTAGAGGTCGTGGCTGGTGAAACCAGCCTCGGTCTCCGCCACGTGGGTAGATCCAGATCCTAACGCCATTTTTTCTCGCAACTAGAAAACACCAAGATGTAAATTTGCGTAGAATAAACCATAAAACAAGGGAGTTTCCAGTAAGTTTTTAAGAAGAAAAAACTAACAAAAACAAAATAAATGTTCTCTCAATCTTAGTATGGGAAAACTAAAACTAAAAGAGGCTAAAAGATGACTCTATCAGTCTTGAATCAAGAATCGGATTGGAAGGCGAGGGTACAAAACGGAGGGATAACCCTTTCGTTCCTCCTGTTTGAAGACAACCATTACTAGTTTGAGTAGTGTATCAATAAAGATGTAAGAAAACAAGCATACAACAACATGCGAAGTGAAATTAAAGAAACCAAAACATAAGTAGAAAAACGGTAAAGAAAAGCGATAAAGAATGTGATAAAAGAAAGCAAAGCGAGAAATAAAATATTACATCGGTCAAGGAGAAAATTAAACCGATTACATCTTTTAAACCACAATACGAAAACGAATAAAACAGAAATAAATATGACCGTTCGAATGCTGAAATATGGCCCTCGAGGTTGTCCCAACTTGCCGATCCGGATCTCTTCGCCGAATCTCTCGATGCAATGGTGATAATCCGAAGAAAAGGGTTAGTTTTATGAATCGTGTTTAGGGTATGGTAACAATCGAGTTGAATGAGTGCCCGGAGATCGGAATAATCGAATATTCTTTAGCACTTTGCACGAATTCAACGGTAGTAAGTAGGAAAGATGAATGTTCAAGATCAATTTTGGCAGAGTAACGTTTAGATGAGAGTATTCCGGTTAGCTTTCTACGACGTGATGCTAAGGCAAGAAGCCGTATGTGAATGAGAGTCATACGTCTTTATTTATAAGAGAGGACCTAGGTCACGAATGACCTAGGGTTTGCCTCCATTCAGCCGTCCAAACAATTGAAAAAAATCGGACCATTCTTTAAGAGATAGAACCGGATCAGAAGATGATAAAACCGAGATAGAATCGGCTAAAAGGGAGAAGGCGAGCGCCGACCAACTCGGACCCTAATAGGGTTTCGTGCCCTAGTTATGTCAATCGAGGATTCTTCAAGCTCAAAACGCAGCGTTCCACTGCGCTTCTAGAAGGCGGGCGCCGACCTCACGATGTCATTTAGAGGAGAAATCTTCTAGCCTCGAGTGGGTTGTCTCGTGAAGCTCAAAACGCAGCACTTTGATACTCCCGATCATGAAATGAAATGCTTTAACGTCGTCTTCGGGTCTTCGACTTCTTGTTTGACTTGGACGCAAGTATAATGCGGTATTCTACACTTGGAATTTCCTGGCACACATCATGGGACTCCACAATCTCTAAAGGCTCGGCCTAGCTCTTGGACGGTCCGAAAGAAAAGAGGATTTGTGGATCGACCCAAGGCAAAATGCTATTTAAGTGGTGCTAGGGGTTCTTTGTGGTTTACTAGCTTATATTGCACCTCGATCATAGTCCGGAATCCAAATCCACAAATAAGATTCGGGATTATAATCATCGGGCTAACAAAAAAAAAAACACGTAAATAACGAGATAAAGGACGACACTTTTTAGGTGTCTACGAGATACACCTTGGGATTACGCTCTGGATGTGGAATACAAATATTATGCCTAAACTAAAGCTCTTTATGTGGCAAGTCGGGCACAATGCTATTGCCACACGGGATACCCTTTTAAAAGGAGGCATTAATATCGAACGAATTGTCCGATATGTCAAGAATTGTGAATCGATTAACCATTTTTTTTACATTGTTCCTATATAAAGGATACTTGGGATAAGACGTACCATCACAATTGGCTGGATTTGAACATCGAGTCATTTAAGGAATGCTTCACTTACTGAAGTTATAAATAAGTTCGGGAGTTTGAATAAGCTAAATCAAATTGTTCGTATGATTTATTTGATTTGGAGTATATGGAAGAGTAGGAATGAGGTGGTTTTTAAGATGGAAGGTATAATTCGAGTAGCCATAATTATTCGAGCCAAAAGACTATGGGTGGAATGCAAGGCTAGAGGAAGATTGGAGTACCATACCAATTCAAATTCAAGTAATCTTCCTTCATTATCTACCACTTCATCTCATTATGTCGGATGGAATAAGCCGCTGGGGATTCACTAAAATCAACTTTGATGGATCAAAATCATCATCGATAGCAGCTCGAGGATTTGTTATTAGAAGTTGGGATGAAAGATTTATTCAAGCCGGACGTCAAATTTGGGCTCAACATTGGTATTGGTTGTCTGAAGTAACTACTATGCATAATGGGGTACGAGCGAGCAATTTAGGCATATTTTTGGTCAATTTTTTTTTAAAGGGGATAATCAAGTAGTCATTACGATGATGCGAGGAGAGATTCCACCTCCGTGGGAGAATCAAACTCTTATTCAAAGTACACAATACTACCTTAAGAATTGTTGCTTGAGTTCTTATTCAACATTTATTCGGGAGGATAATAGAGATACTGATTGGATGCCCAAATTTGGCCTTTGTATATCCTCTTCCATGATTTGGGTATCTTTTCATTCTTTTTCCTTTCTCTTCATTTTAATGGAGGACAATTTAGATACAACCTTTGAGAAATTTCATTTAATTATTTTACTTACCATTTTCAAAAAAATAAATAAAAATACAACATTAAATTTAATTGTAAAAGAAAGCTACATTTGAATTATTCAAAAATTGTGAAATGTGATCAATCATTACCAGTCGGAAGAAATTATATGTAAAGTTCTGGAATGAATAATAGCATGGCTCCACAATAGAATAAAGAAATTAATGCACCTTTACTTTGCATGAAACCAGTCTATCACAATAATTGTCTACCTAATTCCTTTGCCCAAAAAAAAATAATTGTCTACCTAATATGTCTAAAGCTTAAGGGTAAAGGAGCATGCTACTTTCTCCATCTCCTCTTGGATGCCGTTCATCCTCATCGGGTTCTTTGGACCCATATAGCTGACGAATAGGTCCTCTGATTTAATTTTAAATTAGAATAAAAAGTTTTATATTATATTATATTTGAATTAGTAAGATTAGGTTTATTTTTAACTTAATTTATTTTTGATATATATTGATTTTTAGTTAATTGATATCTGATTTAATAAGTAGGTTATTTCCACTTAAATTCATTTCAGATTTCATGTTTATTTTAGATTATTGATTATTTTATGTATTAAATTAAATATGAATCCGGGTTATTAAATTTACATTTCGAATAATTTTGTATATTTAAAAAAATTAAAATTGACTGTAAAATTTAAATTTTGAAACCTTTGAATTAACGACGAACCAATTTCATCCCTAATGTAAATTTTAAGAAATCAATTTTTAAAAAAATTTAAATAGCCTGCCAAAATAGAAAATTTTAAAAATTGAATTAGCAACGGAATCAGTGAAAGACTGATTCCGTAGCTAATTAAAAAATTAAAAATTTATATTTAGCGATAGAATAATTCCGTAGCTAATTAAAAAATTTTAAAATGAATACTTAGCGATGGAATCGGAGCGGATTGATTCCGTAGCTAATTAAAAAAATTTAAAAATGTCAAGTAGCTATGGAATCGACGACAGATCGATTGTGTCGCTAATTAAAAAATTTTTTAAAAAAATTAAAAGTTTATTTCAAAAATCCGTTGCTAATTGTCCCATTTCCATCATGAGGTCCGTCGATAATTGGTAAAATAGCGACGGATATTTTGTCCGTCGCTAATTCCTCGCTAGTTGAGTTTTATCTTACACATGTCGGTTTTCGTTCTTTGATTTGCAATGGACCGTATTCCGTCACTATATTATGTTTTTGTAATAGTGGGTATAACCCTAGTTCATTTTAATGGCAGAGGCTAGTGTCCTTAGATTTGAATGTAAGAAGTAATAAAGCAAATATCCAAAGAATTCAAATAGAGGGTGATAATAAATTATTATTGAAACGATCAAAGGAACCATCGAACCACCATCTTAAATTGACTATATCATTAAGGATATTACTCTTCTAATGACAAAATTTATGAGTCTGTACGATAAATCATATTTTCGGAGAAACAAATTGTAAGGTTGAGTGGTTGACACATTTTGGGTATTCGGTTCTCTCTCCAACCACTTGGGGGTATTGCCCCTCTTCCCTACTCTCATCACTCTCGACAAATGATATTTTAGGTAAAATTCTTTTAAGAAGAGCTGCCTAATTTTATTGTATACTTATTTACCCATTGCCAAAAAAAAAATAAAAAATAAATGTAGAGCTGTCAAGAGTTAACCTAATATGACACAAACTGGACATGAAAGTAAGGAGGTATAGGTAGAAATTTTCAACCCCTTTAATAAAATAGGTTGATACGTATTACCCATTTAATTGATTAGGTTAGATTTAGGTTGAGTTTTTCGACAGAAAAAAACCATGTTTCATCTGTTATCCATTGACCTTTTATGTCTTTGTGAAAGTTGTGAAAATTTGGGATTGAAAATTTGAAATTATGGGTATAGCGTTATCATCTTAATAGGTAGTAGTATTTTCCTTTGTAAAGTTTTGAAGGAACAGGGTAAACTTACCTATTTAAGATAGCTTCGTAGTTATACTTTCACTGAATAGTAAGTGAATTAATGAGTAATCGACAACTTGAACCTTACTTGCTTTTTTTTTTTTTTTGATGTAACTCATTAGTATTAAATAGGTTAAATAAATAAATTTCTGACCTATCCTTTTAAACAATAAAGAAGCTTAAGTTAGAATTTTCAACCCGTCATTCGATTAGATCTAGGAAGGAGGATTTTTAATTCATCTAAGTTTAAGATAAACATGAACTTGACTCGATTTGATCTATTTGAAAACCCTGTAGTCACTTAGTTGGCTTAAATATTATTCATATAGGAGAAAAGTGCTCTTCATACATATCTATCAGTGTCTGCCAAATGTGCTGGTGTCCGAATTCATTAGTTAGTTAATGATAATCAATCAAACCAAAGGCCCTACTTCAGGACCTCTCCACATGGAGCTTTTGTTAGCGATAGGGGAAACAGCAATAGAAATTTTGGAATACATTAAATTTCGGAAACAAGTTAAAGCAGGGAGTAGGTAATGATACGCAAATTGAAGCAGAAAACTAACACAAATTGATTAAATAATTCACATGATTTGGAAATCTTCCATATCCTCACCGATACACATACCCACACGAAATTCAAATTACATTAACGATGATGGTGATGACTGCGAGGGATCAGAAAAACCATAACGAAGGGTAGTGCCTGATTTGGATAGTCCCGAAACAACAACAAATTAAAACCCCACAAAAGATTAAAAACTCTCATAATTATGAACAACAAAACAACAGAACGATCTTATTGATTGCTAGCTTAAGCAGAGAGTCTCTGGTAGTCAGCGGGGGCGGGTTCGTGGTGAAAGCCAATGAAGATGACCTCATAGACAAGCCCGGCGATGCCACCGCCTATGAGGGGTCCGGCCCAGTAGACCCAGTGGTTCTCCCAGCTCCAGCTGACGAGGGCTGGACCGAATGACACGGCTGGGTTCATGGAGGCTCCGTCAAAGGCTCCTCCGGCCAAAATGTTGGCACCAACGATGAAACCGATGGCAATGGGAGCGATGATTCCGATGTTGCCCTTCTTCGGGTCAATGGCGGTCGCATAGACGGTGTAGACAAGGCCGAAAGTCATCACGATCTCGAAAACCAGAGCGTTCCATACTGATACGTTGGCTGAGAGAGAGAAAGCTGATGTCTCCTGGAGGCACAAAGGCTGGGGCATAAGGGTGAAAGCCAACTAATAGGCTTATTAGCAAAATTTTTACTTTTTTTCTTTTTGGAAAAGCTAATATCAGAGATCTCGATGATTGTCTCCTATGGTTTAGATGGTCACCTTACAACAGTAAAACATAATCTATATACCTTATTAATATGGTGTTTTTTTTTTTGTTTAGATGAACTGTCAAAGTAATAGAATGCAATGAGGGATGCAAAATTAAACTTAAAAATTACTGTCTTAATTTTAAATAGTAGGTCAATATCTTATTATATTATTAATATATTATTACATACTTGACACTGCAATTCCCTTTATTTTGCAAATTCTGGTGAGGAAAAGAATCAATACTCTTTATGATATTTCCCTCTAATTTGCGTGATTAAGTGAAATTAAAAGATTTTAGGAAGATTCACCTTTTAGCGTATGTCAAAGAAATTTGCATAGAAGTACAATGAACTGCTTACTGGAATTGTAGGCTTACTTTGAACTTTAATATGAGATAGGGGACATATGGTCAACTTATCTATGGTTAAGCTAGTTTAGAATTCTTATGCTAGTCAGATCTATAATTTACGTGATTTCTAGTAAAGAAATGTAATCTATTTTCAACTTTTTGAAGTTAAAATTATTAGTATGATGACGTCACTTGCTTCTAATTTAAGTGGTTTAGAAGAAGGTAGCATACCAAGCCACCGGTGGAATACTTAAGCAACAGGCAAGCAACGGTGGCGCCGAGGAGCTGAGCGATCCAGTAAACGATACCCCTGAGCAGGGAGATGTTTCCACCAACAAAGGCGCCAAAGGTGACTGCAGGGTTAACATGGCCGCCGGAGATGTTAGCGCCGACGGAGACCGCCACGAAAAGAGCAAAGGCGTGGGCCACTGCGGCTGCGATGAGGCCGGCGGGGTTCCGGCGCCGCCGTCAGTGAGTTTGGCGAAGGCTATCCCTGACCCCTCTCCGGCGAAAACGAAAATCAGGGTGGATATGAACTCTGCCAGCCCCGCCTTCAGGGTATCCGGGTGGGTGGCCTCCTCTGTCCGCCCCACGGTGATTCTACTGATGGGCATCTTTTTATTTTGCCTTCTGGTTTTCTCTCTTTGCCAAAAATATTCTAGAGGAAATTGAGATTGATAATGCCCACTGTCTCCCTTGTTTCTCAATGTTGGAGGTACGTACTTTATAATGAGAGAGTGACGGGAGTAGATTGATAATGTGACCGGGAGTTCCCGGTAATCCGGTGGCGAGGTGCGTGGACAGATTTGGTAGAGGATTCTCATGTCGCAATTGGCTAGGCTGTCATGTTTTGGGACCCCCAAACGATATGGGTCACGTGTGTTACAGGCTGGCTTTATGTATAATTGTATATCATACCGGGTACGATTATTTTTCTGTTTGTAAATTATTGAAGTTGTCGGGTTTCAATTAAAGCATGGTGAACTTTTGTTCATAAGCACTTTTGTTTACCGTTCTCTTACTTAATACAGTTATATTTACTTAATACAGTTATATATACTACACTACTCGTCTACTTCCAAAATAAAATATAATACACTAAGTATTTGTTTGAAAGGAAAATAATTTGTTGAAAAATTAAGATTTTATTTTGTGTTTGGTAAATAAAAATTTGGAAATAATTTTCTGAAGTAAAATATTTTTCCTTATTTAGGAGAAAATAATTTCTTAAATTTTTGGGAGGAAATTAATTTTACAGGGCTATCCTCTTACTCGGTTATCCTCTCCCTCTCCTTCTCGCTTGATTGTCGTTCAGCTCTCATGTGGAACCCTAAGGGCCTCTCGCTCATCGCTCACGAGTCCTCGCTCATCGTCGTTTCTCTCTCCTCTCGAGTCCTTTCGTTCATTCGTTGTCTTGCTCAATCGTTCAACAATGAAAGTCATCTCACTTCTCGTCTCCTCTTGCTTGCTTACTCGTTCAACAATGGCGGAAAACTGGATCCGTGGTCTCGCTTTCTCTCTCCTCTCGCAGCCTTCAAACCTCTTCACCATTCAAGGTATGAAATTTTGTTGATTGATGCTTTTTGGTGGTTTCTAGTTTCCGATCTATGGTTTTATTGAGTTAATTTTTGCTGATTTATTATGGTTCTTCTTATTCCTCTCGTTAGGGTTTTTCTTCCTCTCGTTAACACACAACTACCTGTTGGTAACAACCTGGATCAATCGACGGAACTCTCGCCATTCTCGACTCCACGACCTCGCTTCTTCTTCTTCCTTGACTTCCTCTTCCTCTCGTTAAGGTTCACCTTCTCTTTTGATTGCTAGAATCCTTCTTTTTTGTGATAAATTTGCTTTCGTTTTCGTTAAGTTATTGTTGCAATGTTAGGTTGATCTTCACCTTGTTTTCGCCAAAAAAATCTCACGATCGAGTAAAAATAAGATCCTAAACTCGGCTGATTTGTCCTAATTGAGTACAAAATCCCGGATACTTGTATCCATTGATGCGAAATCATGCTTGATGAGGTGTAACTATCGTATTTAGCAACTAATGATCTTATTGAAGTTGAATGCATGAATGAATGATTATGACTTGTTGGCTTTGTGTACTTAATTTATACTTGATTCGAGTCATTTACATGACGAAATCAACTTCAAATGAAAGTTCCCATCTTTTTAGGCAAATAGCCACTCCTCGCTAAAAAGCAGTCAAGCATTCCCCAAACTTGAAGCAATGCATTTTTTTTATTCTTTTTGCAATGATTCGATCATTTTTTCATGGGCATTTCTCCATTTTTTCATCTCATCCCTCCTCTCTCTGTCTCTGTCTCTGTTCTTTCGTGATCGTGAAAAAAAAAAAAATCTTGTTGTAAAAGCTATGGGTTTCTATTCCTATACCTATCTTGCTTGACATTTATGATGAAACCGTGAGGATGATATTTACCCTTTTTTTGTCCTAGGTAGATTATATCATAACTCATAAGAGCTGATTATTATAGAGTCATTAATTATCTATCAATACTAATACGAGTCCTGGCATATCATAACTCATAAGTGTCTATTAAAGTAGAGTCCTTGCTTTTTGAAATTTAAAGTTGGATTATTCATCAAAATAGGATGAGGTATGATTGATTGTGAGAGGGTTTTCAAGTATATTTAATGGAAAAGCCATAGTCCTACAAGATATATAACCAAATCCAATGCATGCAAGTGGGTCTTGTTGACAAGATGGGATAATAATCATGAATATTAATCATAGGATTAGTACCTAAGCAAGCTCAACCACTTGAATTAATTGAAAGTTTACAACGTGACAACCATACTCTAACAAGTCTTCCTTACACAATACACATTTTGAAGTAGACAATACTCTTCCTCTTTGTTTCCCTCTGTTCTCTTTTGTGCGAGTATAACCGATTCATTTGACTTTAATTATATTCTTTAGATGGCGGATGAATTAAAAAAGAAGAAGTTGTGGTCACCGGTGCTACTATTGCTTTTGTAAGAGGCACATTAGCCTTTCTTAAAAAGTATAAGCAAACAAATAGTAATGAATTTCTTCCAATTCCACATCAACCACATGATAATAGAGATCTTGAGAGAGAAAATTATATAAGTTGTGTATTGTTATATGGAGATAGCATTGTATTGACCAAATTCGAATGGGCCCTATGGCCCATTTTACATTGTGTGAAAATCTTGAAAGGAGGGGACTTCTTGCTAACACTATACATATGAGTGTTAAAGAACAAGTTGTGATGTTTCTACACCTATTAGGTCATAATGTAAGATTTAGGGCAATAGGAGGAAGATTCTTCTATTCTACTTGGACCGTTCATATCTATTTTCACAAGGTTCTTAAAGCTATACTTAAATTATATCCAGAGTTTGTTAACCCTCCTAGCACCTCTACCCCTCTGAAAATTGTAAACAACTCTAGGTTTTATCCATGGTTTGAGGATTGTAGAGGAGCTTTATGCATCTGTACTGTCGAAGATCAAGATAGATAAATCTAGAAGAGAAGAGTAATGATGAAAGTGAAACCGTGAAAGCAAATGACAATCAATCGGTTTCTTCTATTGGTGTACCATTGGGGTTAACAAAAAGTCGACAGAGAGCTCATGAGGTTGACCTGGATATACAAGTAATTTCTTCCCAACTTGGTCAAGTTGTTGCGGCTCTTGAAAAATTCTCCAAATCCAAGCTCGATGTTGACGTAGTTTTTGAAGAAGTTATGAAGACTGAAGGTTTTGAAGATGAGTTTTCGACCTCGCATTCAATTATTTGATTGCAAATAAAATTCAATGCAGAGGCTTTCTTATGAAAAATGAGAAGTTTCGCAAAATTTGGCTTCAAAACTTCATGAAGAAGAACAACACGACTCGATAGTATTGTATTTTTCCTTTCGGACTTTTTTATTTTGTTATGTTTATGTCTTAAGGTTTCACTATTATTGGGTTTGGATATGACTTATGAGGAAGTTGTTAGATTATGTTAACCAATTAGCGTTAGCCTTTTGCATGCTTGTTTAGTTAAATTGAGGCCATATTTGTCACTTGCTTTTCCATTTTGTCATGTTGCATTGTTTTCTCTTTCTTCCTTTACTTCTATTTCGCTATGTTTTTGGAGAACTTACATCGATTAATTTGTTAACTTTACCACATTTTAAATTTTGTTTTAGGGTTAGGGTATGGGGTTTAGGGTTTAGGGTTAGGGTATGGGGGTTTAGGGTTTAGGGTTTAGAATTTTGGGATTTAGGGTTAGGGTATGGGATATAGAGTTTAGGGTTAGGGTTAGAGTTTTGGGGGATTTAGGGTTTAGGGTTAGGGTTTATTTTCCTTGGAAAATGAATTATTTTCCTTCCTACCAAACAAATGAAAATAAATTTTTAGAAAATTATTTTCCTTCTACCAAACAAAGGAAAATGTGGGTGGAAATTTATTTTCCTTGGAAATTCATTTTCCCATGAAAAATAATTTCTTAGAAAAATATTTTCCCCAACCAAACACACCCTAAATTAAATATCACGGTAACATGATTAGTAGTGATCAATAGTTGATTATTTTACTTTATTGATCAATTATTTGGTCTATTCATTATTTTAAATGCTTATGTCTTTGTCATTGAAATTAATTAATTGTACCAAAAAAGTAAATTAATTAATATATTTAAATGTAACTAATGAATATATGTAGAAGTTATCAATCTATAAATAAAAATTGAGTAATGTTTGAAATACCTTCTATTTTAAAAAAACTTGTCCGTATGTAATATTATCTAAATTTTTAATTTACAATGAGTTTTAAATTGTCAAAAATATTTATATTTGGGATAAGAATACAATAAATTAGGAAGGTTTAGACAATAAAATTGATACAAAATAGAATAAAGTTATGGCATCCAAATATTTAAGTTGCTAGCTTAATAAGAAATTAAGTTATTAATAATTAAGTTAAATTTGAAATTATTGAATTATAATTTTTCTGAGTCCAAATATTAAAAACCTAAAAATTGAAACCCAAGTATGATTTAATGAGCCTCTTGAAAATATTTTGGACCTTATTCCATAAGAAAGAATATAAAACTAGTAAATACAGGAATTCAAAAAGAAAAAATAGAAAGTAAACTTACCAAAAGAAACAGAACAACGGATGAGTTGCCGGTAAGTGTTGTTGGCATTTAAACAAGCAAGGGAAATTGGGGTCCAATGAGATTTGGGTACCAAGTCCACTTAGGTGGAACAAGGAGAGGAAACTAAAGTAAGTGTGTGTGTGTGTGTGTGTGTGTGTGTGTGTGTGTGTGTGTGTGTGTGTGTGTGTGTGTGTGTGTGTGTGTGTGTGTGTGTGTGTGTGTGTGTGTGTGTGTGTGTGTGTGTGTGTGTGTGTGTGTGTGTGTGTGTGTGCGTGTGTGTAAGTGTGCGCGCATGCGCGCGTGCGTGTGCGTGTGTGTGCGTGCGTGTGTGTGCGTGTAGAGAGAGAGAGAGAGAGAGAGAGAGAGAGAGAGAGAGAGAGAGAGAGAGACTGCTGGAACCTGAAAACGAAGCATGAACAAGAGATTGAAAAAAAAAACCATAACCAAAGAAAAACGAGAGGAAATGGGAGCCAAAAACAGAAGAGAGCAAAAATCGAGAGATTGAGAGAACATCGAAAGAAGAAGAAGAAGAAAGAGAGCAAGAGACTAGGAACCAGAAAAACCGAACCAGAGAATAAAAAATTAGAGGAAAGGAGCATGAGTGTAAGGGAACCAGAAGAGAGAGAGAGACACACGAGTTGAGGAAGAAGAAGAGAGTGAGAGATTGTGAGGATTTGAGAGAGAAATCGAGACATAGCACAAAGAGCGAAAGAAATAGATTCAAAGATAGAAGTAGAAAGACCGAGCGAGAGGGACAAAGAACTAGAGATAGAGAGGGGGCGAGAGATCAAGGGAAGCGGAACCAAAGCAAGAGACTAGGAACCAAAAGGAAGAGAGTGAAAGAGAGTGAGAGGCTCGGACCGAGGGCAACAAGAGAAGGAAGAAGCAGAGGCTCGGGAAGAAAGGTGAAACCGAAAGGAAGAAAGCGAAAGCAATCAAACTCAAACCATTCGAACCACAAGAATTCAAGGTGAGTGATTTAAAATCTTCTCTTAAACCTAAAGACGAATTAGGTGGATTAATTAGGAAAAATTGATGCATGAATTGAAAACCCTAAGTTTAATTGAAGAGTTTAGAGGCCTAATTCACTAAATTTAGCAACCCGCAAATTGTGAAATTCATGTTGGGATTTATGCGAATATTGACGTTTGATTTATGAATTTAGTAAATTTTTAAGTATTGTTGAAGATGATTATTGAGCTGAATGTTTGAGCTTTTGATAGATTTAGCTTGAGTTAAGTTAGAAGGTAAAATCAGAAAAAATCGAATACATGATAAAGTGTATATTTTTCCTTGTTTGTTGCCCAAATTTTTGTGTGTTGTGACTTCATGAATGTTCCAAAATTTCTAAAATTTGTACTGTAGGTTTATGATAATTTATGACAATTTTCTGTAAATTTTGGATGAGTAGATTGTAAGTAATGAATTTTTGAGTGAAAATATCTTGTTTTTGCAAAATTAGGACTAATTGTATAATTTAGTCGAAATTGTGCGAGAATATGTAGTCATTAAACGATAGTTATGCTAAATATAAATCCCATGTTAAAATGTTCCATAGAATATGTTATATTACATTGAAACATGTGTATATGAATTGTTAGTTATGAAGATGTATTTATGAAGTTGTATCTTGATAATAAATACGAAAATAAGAAGAGATAAAAAGTATAAACGGCTAAAGAAGGGAAAAGGATTGTATTATTAATCTAAAACCCCACGAATTAAAGAACCTCTGAAGCTATGGCTATAATAGTGTCCTTTAGAGTTGAGGCCAAGAATTATTTTACCTCAAAGAACTAAGCCCACGAATGATTTTGGCTCCAAGAATTAAAGAATTGGGTCTCTAGAGCAGAATGTAAATCTTCTTTCCATTAAAAACCAATATTAGTCAAGAAGTATGATATACGAAATAAATAATTATGCATGATGAACATGAACATGAGAATAAATGATTTATATTATGATTGAATACATGAATGAGCTCGAGTAAAAGAATGAATCTTACTTCCATATGAAATTAATATGATGTAAGATAATAATTATGATATGATATTATGTGAAAAGATAACAAATGATTATATGACGAGTTTGAATAGAAGAAAGATAATGAATGTTACGGTTATGACGAATATGAATAGAAAGAACAAATTAAGTATGATTTAGTTGAATACATGAATACGTGATATTATGTATACATCTCAACCGGTAAGTCTAGTAAGTTTATGTATCTTGTGTATCTTAAGCATGTACATCCTGAATTATATGTTATTAGTGAATATTAAACTTACATGTGAGTGTTAATGAATTAATGTACAAAGTAAAGAAGGGGTTGGGTTTGAGTTATTCATTGGGCTTAGTGGAGCTCATGACCTCACCAACAATTTCAGGTTCCAAAGATACACTTTCTTGAGCAATTTGTGGTTTTCGAAGAGGTAGACCAATGGATAGGAGAACCCTGTACTTGGTACTAGTGTTATGTTTTCATGTTTGTAAAAAAATCGGTTGTATGTTGAATTTGAAATTTGATGTGTATATAAATGACCAATTGTAGACACCAAAAAGTGTTGTCTCTTATCTCGTTAATTATGTATTTTATTCTATTGGCCCGATGATGAAAACTCGAGTCCTGTTTGAGGATTGGATCTCCAACTGTGTTCAATTGGTGCGACATAAGCCAGTAAATCACAAAGAACCCCCAACACCAAATAAATAACCTTTTGCCTTGGGTCAACTACAAAAATCCCCTTTTCTTTCGGACGATCCAAGAACCGAGTCGAGCTTTCGGAGACAACAGAGTCCATTGCTTGTGTGCCGGAAAATTTGAAGTTCGGAATACTGCATTTTACTTTTATCCAATCAGACAAGGACTTGAAGACCTGAAGACGACGTTAAAGCATTGCATTTCATGATCACTAGCATCAAAGTGCTACATTTAACCTCCAAAACACTCCGCACGAGACTAAGAGCTTTTTCCCCTCAAAGCGTACAACCCCGGAGTTTTAAGTGAAGCTCTACGTTTTGGCTTGGAGAATCCCTTGGAAACACGGTAGGGCATGAAACCCTAGGAGCGCTCGGGTGGCCGGCGTTGTGCACCGGGTCCTATTCGATTCCATCCTTGATTTATTCTGTTCAATCTTGTGAGATTCTGGGCCGGTTTGTTTGTAGTTGCTTGGACGGCTGGCCGAGTGTAAACTCTAGGTCATTTGTGACCTAGGTCTCTCCTTATAAATAGAGAGCCTTGGCTCTCATTCCCAGTATGGCTTTCTCCTATGCGTAATGCTTGCAGAAAGCTAACCGAGCTGATCATACCTAAACGTTACTCTACCAAAATCGATTCCTCTTTGCTACTTACCGTCGTTGAATTCGTGCAAAGAGCTAAAGAATATTCAATTACTATGATCTCTGTGCACTTATTCAACTGATCTTTCCTACTCCTTACATATTCACCTTTTATATAGTTCACAAACATAAGCCCTTTTCTTTGATTTGTTATGATCGCATCAAGAAATCTAGTGTGGATACCCGGATCGGCAAGGTGAGACAACCTAAGGGCAATCGTTAAGCCTTCAAACGGTTATTTAATTTTTGTTTTATTTATCACTTTCCGTATTGTGGATTAAAAAGATGTAATCACGTCTTTCAATTCCTCCCCGCCTGATGTAATCTTTTAGTTTTTCGCCTTTTCTTTCTTTATTGCTTTCTTTCCTTTAATTCAATTAGGTTGCTTTTTGATTTCATTTAGCATGATATATATTTGTGTTTAGCACGTTATTTTAGTATACTAATCAAATTAGTAATGGCCGTCTTCGGACGAGGCGGAATGGAAGGGTTTTCTCTACATTTCGCACCTCGCCCTCGGATCCGATTCTCGGTTGAAAGACCGATGGAGTCAATTTTAGCCTTTTTAGTCTTAGTTTTCCTGTAGTAAGATTAAAAGAGCAAGTTTTTCTTTTGTTAGTTTTTCATTCCTAAAAGCGTCACGGCGCTTCCCTTTTTGTGCTTTATTCTTATTGAAAATTGCATCTTGGTTATTTTTTGGTTGCAGGAGAAAAAAAAAGGAGATCTTGATATGTCCGCTAAGCCGAGGTCGAGGCTGACTGTTTCAACCCAAGCCCCTAGCCGGCACTGGTGATCGCCGACTGCAGTGCTGCTGCCTACACCGGGTGGTCAACGGATGAGGCTTGGGTCCGGACCGGTGTTTTCACACCGGTCCGTCCCTGAAGCCTCACGACAAAACCCTAATTTCTAAGTTTTATTTGTTCTTCAATTAGGAAATAATATCTCGAGAATTCTAAAAATTATTTATAAAATTAAAATGATTAATAAAATTTTTTATGATGTGTTTGCATTAGGCATCCCACATTTAGCAATCTTTGAACATGGTTTAAATACTTGTTTTGGACCCTTAGGAAAAGTTTATCTACCCCCTGTTTACCTTTTCTAGAATGAGGCTCCTACCGAATCCCAGTCAGAGCCCAACTAGGCTTGATTGCCCAAGGAAACGGTACCTCTTTCCTCGTAGCACGTGCACTTAACTAAATCGTTTGGTTCACCTAAAGGCACTAAGAATTCTGGCCTTTACTCCTGCCGTGCTCCCACATAGAGGACCAAATTCTCGAACTATGAGTCACCATGTATCCTACCGTGTCTAAACCTCTATTGACCATAGAACCTTTTTGACTATTAGGTGGTCCCTTTGACTTCATTTGCATGCCTAAATGCGTGTGTGTGTTTTAGATTTAATCTTCTACTCGTAAGTCTTTAGAAATAGGTGAGGAGGGCTGATTAGCCCTTACATGGGTAAAAATAAAACACTTTAATAAATTTTATAGAGTCGGTTCATTATGTGCATTTAGCCAAAAGTCAAAATTATCTTTTCTTATTAGGTTTAGTCCATTATTTGCACTTCCGAGTCATACTAAAATTTTCTTTAGGTGGTCTAAGTAGTCACCGCTGTCGATCCAAAAGGGATCTTACCAGAGATCCCATTTGTCTTTCGTCGATTAGTTTTTCTTGACTTTCTCGTTTCTCTTTTCTTCTTTCACATTCCCATTTTTCATTTGCATTAGCCCAATCAAATTCATCTCATATTAGGTGAGTCTATTTACATTAGCCAAAGCAAATTCATTTCAAATATAGGAAAATGCATTATCATTTAGGTAGAATAGAAAACATCTTTCATTAGGGATTAGTCATTCATTAGCTAGATCATCATGTCAACCAAGTCATACATCATCATTTCTTACATTCTTTATGTGCATCCAAATAAAAGCATCCTTAGTCTCTTCGATTCTCGCACTTAAGTCCCTTCCTCCCAAAAGTGGTCTTCTCTTACATGTTCCTAAACCTCATCCTTTGGGCTGCAGAATAGGGAAGTCTATGGCAATTGAGTATCATCGGAATCCAAGCTCTAAGAGATTAGAACGCCTCACCAAGGGGTTCGACACGTCTTCTTTCCTTTCCACTCCGCGGTTTACACCGGTGCAACAAACTTATGTGCATACCACACCGGTCCAATCTATTCCTTGCCATAAGATAGTACCCAGAAAGAGTTCTCTTCCAATAGATCCAAACCCAAAGCAGTCTCTTAACCTCGGTTTACTTAATAAGAACATAGCCGGGGTGAAATCTAGGTTGAATGATCAAGAGGAGAAGATGTCATCTATATCGAGGGATATTAAGACTATTATAAGGGCTATTGAGGACGAGTAAGAGAGATGAGGAAGCTGAATGCTTGAGAAGAGGGGAGGGATCAGCTCCGCCACCTCTACCTATCTTGTCTCCTCCGGACAGTCCCAAACACAAATTCCTTAAACGTTAATCCAAACCTCAGCTGATCCACGTGTAGATAAGATAGAACAGATGTTAAGGGAGTCATCCATGTTCAGCAATCACTACTTCAATCATAAGAGATTCACTTCAATCCCTACGGGTAAACTACCTCCTAAGTTTACCATGCTTGATATTAAGTTTAAAGGTTTTGAGAATCCCCATCATCACGTACGCAACTTCTTAGGAGCAATGACTCTTAAGAACATTATTGAAGACACTTACCATATCATCTTCCCCTAGACTTTCGACAATCGATGTAATGAAGTGGTATAATGCGGTTGACCCATGCAAGGTCGCCAATTGGATCGATTTGTGCAAGGAGTTCCTCCATCAATACTCCTATAACATTGATCTTCTTGTTACCCTTAGAGATTTGGAATTAATCAAACAGGGTGAGATGGAGAGCTTCATAGATTATCTTGCCAGATTGAGAGCAAAGGCTACCCATATGGTTGACTGGACCCTTCCGGAAGGACTAAGTCGGGATCATCGTGAAAAACCTTCAGCCCAATTATAATCAGCACCTCAAATTCCTACCCATGATGAATTTTTCAACCCTTAGAGATGCTTGGTTTGCCGATAGAAGAAGAGTTGTCTACCACGACCACAAAAGTCGCAACTAGGTATAGAGGTAATTATCATTCCAAAGATAAGAAAACCACCAATACGAGCAATACTAGTAGGGGTCCACATGTTAATGCCCTCAATAGGTATACTAACTACACTCCTGTTTATATTACCTACTGAAGCCCTTAACCGTCTCCTGGAAAAGGGAAAGATAGAATTGCCTCCTGTTAGAGTAGAATCAAAAATCGTGAAACAATCCAAAATTGGGAAGCGAGAAAATTTTGGAAATACCATCGTACACGAGGACACAATACCAAACAATGTTGGACATTCAAAAACAAACTAAAAAGCATGTTTCAAAATGGCCAGCTCCCTTTGCCTAAGGCTGCCTGAAAACCAAACAACAATAAAAATCCTTTTAGTGCAACCTTAGCCATTTTCACTAAACCCACTCCAAATAAGTGGAACCCATATGTTTTTATGCAAGATGTTGACAAGTCTAAACCACTTCGAACTTACCTCCATTAGATCCAGAAGTCCGAGGGCTGTGGTTAAGTGATGGAGAAGATGTCTATGAAATGAGAAGCAATGATGACGACAATAGTGATAACTTCGGGGCATACCACCTTTAGGAGAAGAAGACATTTGGGGAGAAACTAAAAGTTCCGTAGTCCAATTCCTTACTAAATACGGACGGCACAATGCACACCTAGGTCCACAACGAGTCGGAAGCCCTAAAAGAACTTGAAGTTATAAAAAAGAAGACCCAATCCTTAAGCAACTACACAAATTAAAAGTTGATATCTCAATCGGCATTTAATATCCGCTTCCTAGAAAAATAGACAGGCTTTGATTGATAGCACTCGGTAAGATCGAGGTCTCTCCCGAAACTACGCTAGAGGAAGTGGTAGGATTGGTTAACGAGTGGGGATGGAACTATTACCTTTGATCCTGTAACAACCCGACCCTAAATCACATTATTTATCTTATTAATTACAAGATTTATATAATTGAGCGCGTGCACTTCAATTCGATATTTTACTTTTAAATTACTTTATATACGTATTATGCAGCTCGAGCGACGAAGTGGCCACGATAAAAATCTCATAATAATAATTATAAATTACGCATATACTTAAAAGAGAAAATTTTAAAATTTACATAAGATGGTATGCAATTACAAGGTCGCTAAAATTATATTGCAAGTGAACCGTTATATTTATAATTTGTAAACATCATCAATAAAATAAAATAAAATTAAAAAGTAAAAAAATAATAAATAAATAAATAAATACATAAAAATAAACATAAAAATGAAACAAAACAATAAAAATAAAATAACCAGATTTTTCGAAAGAAAAATCCAGAAATTGCTTTATCCGGAATTATTCACAAAAAAAAAAAAAAGAGGGGAGGCGGTTAAGATCAAATAATCGGGCAAGTTAAGTCCAATTTCCTCATTTGCTTTCCTTTCCCCTGTCTACTCACCTGTGCTCCTCTGCTTCTCCTCCCTCGTGGACGCCTCCCCGTCGCCGCCACTTGCCTTCTCCGGCCACCAACACAACCGACGCCGTCTCGGAAGACCGGCGCCGACCATCCCTCATCCCTCTCTGTCCCGCTCTCTCCTTCCCTCGCGCCCTCGCTATCTTCCTCTTTCTTTTACCGCGTTACGCTCCCCTGCGTCTTGGTTCCTCTGCCGCGGCCACCTAGCAGCCAACCCAGCCGCCGAGTTAGTCGCCGACCCAGCCCGGTGGTCGCCGGTGCAGCCGCCGCGCCCACCACCCCTGCTCGTTCTTCCGAACTCCTCCTCTCCGAATCTGAAGGTAAAACACTAAACCCTAAATTATCAAGTTTCTTATTTATTTAAGTAATTGCAAATGTAAATTGAAGTGTATGATTTAGAAATATGTTGTTGAGTGAATTTGAAGATCGATTTTGAGAAATTCGAATTGGTGTGGATGATTGAATTGTGGCGTTTTGGTGGATTGATGGCGTGTGAATGTGAACAAATGTGATTCCTTTTGGGAAATTATGATTTAGTGGATGAGGTTAGGGATGTCTTGTTATCAAAGCCGAGTAATTTGATGAATTTGTTATATTTTCGGAATGATTATATTGATCAAACGAAAGGGGAATATGCATGTAGAACTTAAAAATCAATGATGTGAAAGTGTAGAGATGTGTAGAAGACTTGGAGCATTAGGTTTACTTAATTGTGATTGTCAATGTGCATTTTGTTGTGAGAGTAATGCTCACGACCTTAAATTGGGATATGTATGAATTTTGAGCAACTTTGTTAATTGTGAAGTCTTCCTATGGAAAGGCATTGATAGATTGAATAACCACTTAGCTATGGGTTTGAATTCGATAAAATGAGGAATAAAGAAATTACGTTAGGGAAGGATTGAAAGATAAGTTGGGTTTGGCAAATTAATCGGATTAGTTGCATCTAATGATAATAATAATAACAATAATAACTATGAAATGTTTAAGTACTTGTATATATGCATAAATATATATATATATATACATGAATATATGTATCATCATTTTTCTTGATTGGAATCCATAACGCATTACATCGTGTGAATATCATTGCATGGTCTAATCGACCACTTTAACGAGTATGTGCATAATTAAGATCTAAACGGAATTAGCGCAAGAGAGTTGAGTAATAAAAATCTTAGTCCAATCGATTACTTAATAAATATAGAAAATGAAATAAATTGTCAACGCTTATATAAATTCAATTATTAAAACTCAAGAGAAACATTATTAACAACAAAATCTATCGAAACATAAATGAGGCCACTTCAGTTGCCGAGCAATTCGCGACTCAAATTCCTATAAAAGGGAGAAATAAATATTCTCGGTTCGAGTACGTTCATTGCTCGTACCTTTCGAAAACTCACATGTTTTTATCAAATCTCAACATTTCTCATATATACAACTAATAATGAATCATTTGCAAATCAAGTTTTGCCACCTAATTAAGTAGTCCCCACTCAATTATCAATTATCCGGGCTTATGCCCTTCAATTCCACCGCGCGGCTTCAACTCGAGTTCTCGGTCAGCCCGGGAGGTGTGCACCTATTCAAAGATCGTATCAATTATCAAGGGGTTCCACTTTCGGATAATAACCAGCAAGCAAGTTTTAATTATATTCTCTCCCCGATTTCAAACTAAAATGAATTGAAATGCGCGCGCTCAATCAATGTGTTTCAAAATCATTTAAGCGTGTAGGAATGTTCGTACTGAATTTTGACTCATTCTTCGAATTATTTTAATGTTTTTGTTTTTAGGAAAAGCATCCGTCAACGATCCTTTGCCTAAGAAGCTCGATGGGAGCAAGACCTAGCTGGGTATGTCGTTATCATTGTGCTATGATGGGATTAGATGCTCACAGTGATTCTCATCCTCGTTAAATTCGGGTTTGACTTTGGAATGTAATTAAATATTGCGTATTTTCTATCGTAGACTGTTGTATTGGCTTGTTTAATGTATAAAGGTTTAGCAGGACTCTATTTTGGGGTTGGTTTATTTATATTGCCGAGGCTTGGCTCCGTGCAACATAACATTTAGTGCTTTAAAAGACTTAAGCATAACCGATAAACACATGTTGCTATGGTATTTTATCTTTAGCCTTGTCCTATTATTAGGGCGGCGGTAACGCCTTCGATCGTTAACTTCCGCTGCGACCTTACCTAATATTCTTTAATCGGGAATTATTAAGTAATGGTAGTCGGGGCGTTACAGATCGGAAGGTGATCCTAAAAGAAGGCGTTGTACACAACAATGCCCTCTACTTAACCGTAGCTTGCATCAACAAGTTTGTTCCCCTAGCCTTGGTAGACAATGGATCGGCAGTAAACATGTGTCCTTGGAGAACTTCTAAAAGGTTAGGAATTAGGGAGCAACAACTCTCTAAACAGATCTGTTCATCTTCGAGCTTACGATAGTTATAATAGAACAGTCTTGGGATTAGTGATCTGTGCCAATTAATATAGGGCCAGTAGAAAGGAACATCGATTTCAAGTCCTAAATATCCCAGCTACCTTCAATTTACTTCTAGGATGCCCTTGGTTACATGATCATCGAGCGATGCCCTCTACACTCGCATCGAAAGTTAAGATGATCACCAAGGGTCAAGTTATAACTGTCGATGGGGATAGTCTTTGTGCTACTATTACTTTTAAAGAATCTGTGATTGAGATCGAGCACGATGCGAATGATGAGGAACTATATGGATTCGAGACTCATTACTACCTTAGAAAGGGATGAAGTACCTCTTAACTTCAATCCTTATGGTAACCCTAGTGCCCATTCGATGCTTAGGAAGAAGGGGTACTTTCCGAGTCTTGCTTTGCGAGCCAAAGGGCATACCACCCTACTTTTCCACCCCTTGAACCCACTAACAACTACAACTTTGGGCTAGGTTATTAACCTACTGCTAAGGAAATAGCCCAAGCTAAGTGGGAAGTTTAAACCAAGAGGACTCGCATTGTGCACGATCCGCTCTAACAAGCCCTTTCCTTATACTCCGAATGGGCAGTTCCTAAAAGAAGGAGATGACTTCCCTATTATGGTTTTCCTAAGCATTATTATATCAAGGAAAAGGGTATCCTGGTACCTGGTTTGGAGATTTTCAGTGATTGCTATATTCTGGAGAAGGAGGCACCTTACTTCCTTGAAGAGGGACATTCCACACCAGCTGGACCAATCTTACCGGAATAATCTTTTCGATCTTCTGTTTGGACAAGAAAGTAACCTAGAAGGGAACTCGGTCTCGTGATCTGTCATGAGCTATGTCGCACCCGTAGTTCGATCTATCTAGATTCATCACCAACGTTGATATTGAAGAGTCTAAGCATGTCACTTGGATTGATGACAAGGAGGGCTAGGAATTCGCTGTCGGCTTAGGAGCGCATCCTCTCCGAGTCTAGTACTAGGGCTTTTATTTCTCCTTCTATTATTTCTAGTTCTTTTCCTAATTCCATCATTTCCAATTTTGTATCTTTAGTTTTTGAGTCCGATGTACTTGTTGCTTCATCCAATAAAGTGAATCTTTCTGCTTACTCTTTGCCTCATCTTGCTTTTAATTGTTTTGCCTCTAATGATGAACATGAAATACTAATAAAAGCTATGAAAGATCATGAAAATCACTCACCAATAATAGAGGAAATAATAACAATTAATCTGGGTTCGATTGATCAACCCCAAGAAGTTAAGATTGGGAGAACATTAGATCCGGAAGAGCGGAAATAATTTACTTTGCTCCTTACAGAGTTCATAGATGTCTTTGCATGATCCTACAAAGACATGCCGGAAATGGATCTCGAGTATAACGGAACATAAAATTCCAGTTTATGAAGATGCTAAGCCGGTTAAGCGTAAGTTGAGGAGGATAAAACTTGAGTGGGCTTTGAAGAATAAGGAAGAGGTCTAGAAACAAGTTAGAGGCTAGGTTTATCAAGGTAGCTCACTATCCTTAATGGGTAACAAATATAGTACGAGTTCCAAAGAAAGATGGTAGGGTTCGTATGTGTGTCAACTTCCCGCTGCCTCATATTGACATCCTTGTAGATAACACAGTGGGTCGTGTTTTGCTTTCGTTCATGGATGGCTATGCTGGGTATAATCAGGTGAAGATGGCTGAAGAGGATATGGAAAAGATGACCTTCATCACTCAATAGGTGATATACTCGCCATGTGGTGATGCCATTTGGGCTCGAGAATGTCGGTGCAACATACCGGAGGACTGCTACAACCTTATTACATAACATGATCCAAAAAGAAGATGAAGTTTATGTGGATGACATGATCATAAAGTCCAAAGATAGGGCAGGGCATTTACCTAGCCTAAGGAAATTCTTCTAGAGACTCGGGAAATACAACATGCGCCTTAACCCTCAAAAGTGTGCCTTTGGAGTTACCTCAGGAAAACTGCTAGGATATGTTGTCAATCTTAAAGGAATTGAAGTTGATCCATCCAAGATCAAAGCCATTTGGGAGATCCCTCCATTAAGCACAAAAAAAGAGATAACGGTTTCCTAGGACGTTTACGATACATCGGTCATTTCATATCAAAAATAACTATGGTCTCAGTGAACCTATTTTCAAGAAGTTGAAGAAAGGATGTGAGCCCGGTTGGGATAACGAGTGCCAACAAGCATTCGAGAAGGTTAAGGAATACCTAGCTAATCCTCCAGTGCTAGTTCCACCCCAACCAGGGAAACCTTTGCTTTTGCATCTCACCACAACAGAACATGACTATGGGAGCCATGCTAGCTCAACGAGATGGGAAAGAACAGCGTGTGATCTACTACCTAAGTAAGAAATTCCTAGATTATGAGACTAGATACAATCTATTAGAGAAGACATCATTGGCACCAGTTTGGGCTATCAAGAAGTTCGGGCACTATATGTTAGCCCACACGGTATATGGTGTGGCACCTATAGATTCTATTAAATACATACTTGAGCAACCAACTATCAATAGCAAGATACCAAGATGGACTCGTCATGTCTGTTGGAATTTGAACTCAAGTTTGTCCCTCAAAAGCAATCAAAAGAAGGATAGTGTCGGAATTCTTAGCTGATCTACCCATACCCGAATCGCAACCCGAACACCTTAACTTTTCGGATGAAGATATCTTACACATAGAGGTGGACGTTTGGACATTACACTTTGATGGCACTTCCAACCGGAAGGGCTTTGGAGTAGGGTTCTTCTAGTCTCACCAGAGGGAGCACATACTCCCATTTCAGTCAAACTAGATTTTAAAGTCACCAACAACGCTACGAGTATGAAGCTTGCATCACAGGACTTGAAGCCGCTACAGAGATCGGGGTCAAAAATATCGGGGTTTTCGGTGATTCCAGTTTGATCATTAATCGATTTCGCAAAGGTGGAAGGTACGTAGTGAAGCCTTAACACTCTACAAGCATATCTAACGGAATTATTCGAACATTTTGAGAACATCTCTTTCACCTACCTTCCTAGGGATGATAACCAATTTGCGGATGCATTAGCTAAGTTAGCATCCACGATCAATATCCCTACCGACATTCATTCAATGCCCGTTCACATTGAGCGACGGAGTTGCCTTGCACATGTCTGTACATTAGAGAACACTAGTTGGTACCATAACATTTATTAGTGCCTGGATAAGCAAGAGTTCCCCTTGGACTCCACACCTAGAGCCCCACGAGCCATCGGGATGTTGGCTGCCCAATTCTTCATCAATCAAGGGCAATTGTACAAGAAAACTAACTCTAGGATTAGCCTATTTTGTGTCAATGAACATAAAGCCAAGCGCATCATGGATGAGATTCATGGTGGGGAGTGTGGGCCTCATATGAAAGGTAAGATGTTGGTCCGAAGGTTCGGAGACTCGGATATTATTGGTTGACCATGGCGGCAGAGTGCGATGAGTTTGTTAGAAGGTGCCATAAATGTCGGTGTACGCAAATTTACAACACCAATCGTCATCATTTCTCAAAACATTAGCTTCACCCTGGCCGTTCTCGGCTTAGGGAATGGACATTATTGGCAAGGTGACCCCTAAAGGAACAAGTGGTCATAAATTCGTGCTAGTAGCAATCGACTACTTCATAAAGTGGGTAGAGGCAACCTCTTATGCAACTTTAACGTCAAAATAGGTAGCTAAGTTTATTACACGGAATATCATATGTTGCTATGGGGTGCCCCATGAGCTAATTAGTGACCATGATAGTCATTTTAAGAAAGAGGTAGCAGATTTGGTGGACAAGTACAAGATCCAACATCATCGGTCTTCCTCCTATCATCCTCGGACCAATGGGGAGTCGAAGCTGCTAATAAAAATATTCGTAAAATAGTGGAAAAGATGGCGAGTTACTTATAAGGATTGGCCCGACAAGCTGCCTTTCGCTTTGTGGGGTTATCGAACATCTATTAGAGCCTCTACGGGAGCAACGCCTTACTCCGTAGTTTATGGCATGGAAGCAGTCCTTCGATAGAAATTGTCATTCCCTCACTAAGGATAATTGTTGAAAGCCAAATTCCGAAGTAGAATGGGCTAGAGCATTCTATGAAGAGTTGATATTATTAGATGAGTAGTGCCTCAACGCCCTACACAATGTCCAAATATACCAAGCGCGAATATCCCGGGTGTTTAATAGGAAAGTTAAGCCTCGAAATCTGCAATTTGGAGATTTAGTCCTTAAGGAAATAAGAGCACCAATTCAGGACCCACGAGGAAATTTAAACCCAATTGGCAAGACCCATTTATACTTAGTCAAATCTTACCAGGTCGGGCGGTGAAATTAACTTATTTGGATGGAGAAGAAATTTTTAGTACACAAACTTAGATTAGTTAAAGAAGTATTATGTCTAGCACGACCCTATGCAGTGGGCCAAGCCCAACCCAACCAGGTCGAGCTACGGCAGGCGCCAGCCACCACTCGGACAATGGTGGGCTTGCTCGGGCTGAATTCTTTCTTTTCTTCCCTCTTACTCGTGATCTATTAACCGTCTAATTAGATGGTTTCTTTATTTTAGGGCGGTCCAATTAGGTGGTCCAAATTTTTTTTACCTCTAGGTGAGTGATAAAATGTAAAAGTATAGCATAATACTTACTTTTATTTAATAACAGGTAATCCTACTACTTACCTGTGTACATAACTAATAAAGGGAAATCATTACAAGCACACTACTTGTAAAACAAGTAATAAATTTGTTCTAAAGAGGAAAAACTAAACCTCCTTCTCTTTTATTCTATCTTAAGTTCTATCAAAAAGATCTATGCCCTATTCTATCTTTAATTTCTTTCCTTTAGGGTCACTAAACTCAACTTCATCATCCCGAGTGTGTTCCTTACTTCTACGGGCCCTCTTCTCTTCATTTTCTTTGACTTTAGTTTCTCTTCGACAGACGCGTTCAACCACTCGAGGGTTTATTTTGTGAATTTAGAGAGAGGCAGCAGCAGGGACAACTTCTTCGGGATCAAGTGCTTACGTTGTTAGAGGTCCACTTCTATTATCCACTCCGGATAATAGGGGAAACAGATAGTGTTGGGTTTTCCTGGAGGTGTCAACGACTTTGGCATGTTCGTCTAGTATTCGGGCCACTGTTTTGTCCAGGTTAAAGTTACAAAACCTTTGAATAATTCAAAGGTAGTAGGCCAGATGTAGTCCAACAAGGGAATCATTTTCTCTCTTCCCATCTGCCGTAACACATGGTCGTGGAAGTAGTAGGTACTGCTTTCTAGGCCCGAGCAAGCGTACAAAGGGATGCTCGCATCTGTATGAATCCCGAATCGGGACACTTTTCAATACTCAATGTAAAGCGCTATATCATTACTATGATTCTTGAGGTACTCCTCCTACTAAGAAGCCGGGTGATCCGCTACCAACTCCTCTATTTTTCGTCGGAAAAAGTGTACCGCTAAATACACATCGGTTTTCGGAGGAGCTCGAATTAGCTTTAGATGCTCCATTAACCGGATCCGCACATCACATATGCAAAATTAAAATAAGTGTCCTATACGGTCAAAGTCCAATCTTTTTAGGCCCAACAGGAGCAAAATAAAAAATAAATTTAAAAAACAGAGGCGAAAAACGAAAAGGAGCGAATTTAGAGACTTGCAGCGTGAATCGAAGGCGTTTTAACCTCGACGGCGTCGGACAACCGCCATGTGGCCGGCGCCGCCGACCAGTCCACACTGTTTGGTCTCTTATGTCGTTATGTGCTTATCTGCAACAACATGGGGCTCCTTAAAAGTCTTTCTCGAATTGGATTCGACCCGGTCTAAGCCTATGATTGTCTCAAGCAACTATCGGGGAGTTAAAGGATAATAATTCTCTAATTGTTCAACTAAACTCGGTAGTGCCGCTGGCGCCATGTCCCCTCGGCCTCCTACCAGCAGGAATCCACCTATCGGACGGTGATAATGGCCCTCCGCCTCGGGATAATGATTGCCTCGGAATAAGCATACATGTTCCGATAGTGTTTCATCAAATTGGTTAGATTTACTTGTTTCCTAATAAGAATCCACCCTAGATTCTTATTGCTCGGTTTTAGCAGATATTTGTAGGTCTCATGGAGATTTTTCGACGAATTGGGTAAAATTGGTTTTGTATGCCTATAATCGCCTAGTATGGCATCAAATTCTTCGAACAGGGGTATAGTTCCTTATCCTCAAACCCGAAGATGTGATGGTGACAGATCCCAAAAGGCCACAACAGCCCTTAAGAAAGTTCGGTAGACTTCACTTGGTGAATGTCGAATACGACATTCGAGCCATAATTTGATAGCCCGAATCTGTCATCGTTGACGAGCCGCAAGCGC
Organism: Talinum fruticosum; assembly: GCA_021018815.1. Lineage (NCBI taxonomy): Eukaryota > Viridiplantae > Streptophyta > Magnoliopsida > Caryophyllales > Talinaceae > Talinum > Talinum fruticosum. The sequence continues at coordinate 2,217,713 of JAITYX010000082.1, read as the reverse complement.
ACGATATATAAATTGTAGCTAGTTAAGGTCGATCCCACAAGGACTCGATCTAGCAACACACTAAACTAGTCCTCTACTCAATTGCTAAGCAAATCGGATTTTTGAAGTTGGTTCTTTCTAAACTAGTTCTAACTATTAAAATTAAAAAAATTAATCTAAACTTAAATAAATGGGTAAAAACATCAAGGGATTTGCTTTCCTAATAATGAGTTTGATTATTTAAACATAATTTGCGCAATCATTCATTCAAATAAATCAAGGATCGATAATCACAAAATTCTACCGCTCTTTCGATGCTTAATAGAATTACTTCAATTAACCTATCAAACAACTTTCATATGCATTTAAGTTAATCAAAGTTAAATATTTCAAATTATCAAAGTGATCCCCTAATTTACTATTCTTTTCAAAAATTTCATAAATTAGGTAGAAAAATTGGTTGTCGGATTATTTTATTTCACTTTTCAAGTACATGATAGATTAATCTCTAAAAACAAGTATCCTAGGCCTTCAAAACACTCATGAACATGATAAACACAACCTTCTATTGATCAAAATCAGAATTCAAACACAAATCATAGAAAACTAATCAAACTACATTGTTTCGGATTACAAATCCCTAGAAAAACTAAACTACTCACACATGTTTATTGAAAGCTTAACTAAAATCCAATACACTCGAAATCAAACCTCAAATGGCAAGAAATGAACAAGTAGATGATAGGCTTGAAGTGCTCCACTTGAATCTCTTGACTTCAAATGGAACCCCGCAATTGCTTTAATCTTCTTATTCGATCTTCAAAGTTTTTAGTTTGATGTGGATGAAAGGTATGGATGAATAATGGAGATGGGTGAGTGGTGGATGAACTATGGATTTTGGATTGGATGGATGCAGGAAATGGCCGAAAATCAGCTTAAATAAGCCATTAAGAAGCAATCAAGAGCTGAAACTGTCAAAACCGAATCGTCTCGGCATAATTTACATCAAACATGGGCCATGTCCTCCGACACGGGCTACCCGTGTTGGCTGCCGGCACATCAAAACTGGACGGAAACACCGAAAACGGGTCGTGTCCACCGACACGAGCTGCCCGTTCTCGATGTAAAGTCTCGACATCCAACACGGGCCGTTTCCTTAGAAACGTGCCGCCCGTGTTGGTTGCTCGGAAGGCATGTGTCAAATTGATTCGATCATAACTTCCTCGTCCGATGTCCAAATGATGCGATTCTTGATTTTCCGGAAAGCTCATTGAGTCTAGTTTCTAATTCTTTCGTTCATTATGCTTGCTTCATAAATATGGGAAAAACATGATTCAGAGAGTAAAGAAGTGTCCGTTAGTGCACCCTTCTTACTTTCCAACTCATATCTTTTCCGTTCCTCAACAGAATTGAGCTTATAATATGTCATCGAAAAGCTCTTTCAATAAGGAAGTTAGAAGCATAGATTCAAAAAGCTTTGGATCAAAAATATGACTAAAAATCAGGTCCAAATCACTAGGAAGGTGGAGAAATAAACCAAAAACGCGAAACCCAAGTGAAAAACATAAATGGGGCATAAAGTACATAAATATTAAATAAATCCCCAAAAATGGCAAGCAACCTCCTTTGAAATCTAATGCAAAAATGACACTTATCAAAGTCCCCCATGCTTAAACCTTGCTTGTCCCCAAGCAAATACAAGACTCGAACAAAATCAAAAAGGAAATAAAAGGACTCAAGATGAAAAAGAAAAATCTATTTACACACCTTCCTCAAGTAAGCATCGGTAGAATTCTCTAATAACTAAGTTTAACCAAGAATAGCCCGAAAGTGATGAAAACCATTAAGCACAAGTAAGAGGGAAGTTTTTGAAAATATTTCTATGAATCACACAATCAAGATCAAATCAATCACCCCTAATCTCCAATGATACAAGTTGGCACATGTATGAGCATGAAACTAGAAAGATTGAGAGCAAAACTCACTTTAGGAAGTGGAAACACTCCTCTCATGTGTTTTAAAATATATAACAATGAAGGTTCTCTCAATACTCCCACCAAAGAAACAATCTACCATATGCTTGCTAAAAATCTCAACTCTCCACCACGAGTATGCAAGTGCAAATGACAATCAAGAGGTCTTTTTATTGGTTATAACGGGGCTAGGGGCTAAGGGTAAGGAGTGGAAAATTATTTGAGTAATGAGGAGCTAAAAGCCAAACTTGGAGCTAACTCATCAAATATCTCATATATACAATACTACCCATTCATAAACATTCAAAACAAACTCAAAAAACCCATTGGAAACCACCTTAAATCTACACAAGCTAATGCCAAAACACTTTATTCTTTTTTTTTTTTTTTCTGATTTTGTTTTTTTTAAAAAATTTCTATTTCATTTTTCTAATTTTTTTATATATTTTTTTCTTTGTGAATGGTAAAACAAACAAATTTATAATCCGAGTCAAGTTTCTAATTTCCAACCCAAATGAAACCGCACAAGTGGAGAAAAGTTCAAAAATTGAATTTCACAACTATTCCCTATCAACCAAACCACAAAATTTACCACAATCAACCAATATCACACTCAAGACACTCCAAGCAATGGCTTAAGGGTAGGAGAAATGTATTTGGCCAAGGCTTGTTAATGTAGGTTCAATAAAAAAAAAAGTGGTCAAAGGCTAGAAAAGGGCTAAAAGCAAGTAATTCATACAAGAAAGGGTGGCTTTTTGGCTCATGTAGCTAACAAAATCAACAATTGAATGCCTCTATCACATTGTCAATGCAAATACAAATTTCGGTTTCGAAGAGATTCAAAGCAAGTTCTAGAGATTGCAACCAAGGTAGAGTCACACATGGAAAATATAAGACTAATAAAAATGATTAGTCTTTTAAGGTTTAGTGGTCTCACGCGCTAAGGCTCAATAACCAATCCTAATTCAAGATGTTCCACATGCCAAACTCACACCAAAAGATTAATAAGGGTAATCAATCATCTATATCAAAGTGCAATTCTAAACCAAGATTCTTTTACAAACTTTTTTTCAAAAACTTTTTTTCACAAACGGGCTATACAAGATTAAACAAAGTCAAAAGAAAAACTACCTAGCCCAAGAATCATCAGCGGAGGATTTATTCACTAGCCTAGAGTCTAACCTAATTTTTTTCTTTTTTTTTAGATTATTTAATTTTTTTTTCTGATTTTCTAATGAAAGTTATAAAAACTACCCCTACATGCAACCTAAATGTAAGTGCAAAACCTAGAAATTACAAAAAGAAACTAAAAACAAAAGATAAATAAAAGAAAACTAAGAATACTAAACTAAAGTAAATGCAACTATATGCAACTATATGGATGCAAATGCAACTATATACATCATTCTTCATGCACCACATGAATGCAAAACCTTCCCCCATGCTAGGACAAAGCATTGTCCTCAATGCAATTATGAATCAATGTGATGGAAGGAGAAAGAACAATCACTCTTCAAGTGCGGATAATGGTAACTTTTATGAATAATGCAAAATACCTAAAAATAAAAAAAAAGAAAGAAAGAAATCACCTTGGGTTGCCTCCCAGCAGCGCTTGTTTAAGGTCATTAACTAGATCCAACCGCAATCATCCATCTCAAAATAGCCTTATCAAGAATTACTCCTCGTCATAGGCGGTCACCATTAGATGGGCCACCATCACATTTGACCTTCCAGCTTGAGGTCCAAATCAAGAGCTGCAATGCATGGAGCATCAACCAAAACAAGCTTCAACCTAATGCACTCATTTGAACAAACGTCATTAAACATATAGGACATGCCCTTGCCAAACATTGGCGGAGGAAATTTGTCAACCTCCACCACCTTAGCATTGACAAGTTCATGCCCTTCATGCAAAGGTTTATCACATGTCACTTCATCAGTCATCTCAACACTACAACATTCAGTAGAAATAGGGAAACATCATGCTTCTTAAAAATTCAAATTCAGCGTGATGCTCCCCACATCAAAGGTCAATTTACCCTCTTTCACATCAATCTTACACCCAACAAGTAGCCAAGAAAGGCCTCCCAAGAATGATTTGGGTACGGGTATCCTCAACCATATCAAGAATTAGAAAGTCCATAGGCACAAAGAAATCATCAACTTTGATGGGAATGTCCTCTAAAATACCCAAAGGATATGTCATAGAACTATCCACTAATTGAAAAGAAATGGTGGTGAACCTCAACTTACCTAAGTCCATTTTCTTATATAAAGAATAGGGTAGGGCATCAAGCTCACACTTGACCCCAAATCACATAAAGCACGATCTATGGACACATTCCCAATCAAGCATGGGATGGAAAAACTACCGGGGTCTTTAAGCTTTTTAGGAAGCTTATTTTGGACTACCGCACTACACTCCTCACTCAATGCAAAGGTCTAATGCTCATTCAATGTCCTCTTTTTAGAGAGGATCTCTTTCAAAAATTTAGCATACAAAGGCATTTGAGTCAAAACAAGCAATGAAGGGAATGTTCATATTGCATTTCTTAAGCATCTCCAAAAACTTCCCAAACTACATATCAAGCTTAGCCTTAGTTATTCTTTGTGGGAATGGTAAAGGCGGAGTGCAAATTCTTTCAGGATTTTGTGGTCGGTCATTCGGAGTCTCCTTCTCATTATGCACACTAACATCAACTAAGGACTTTTTGGAGTGTGTAGACACCTCATCATTCACAACATCATTCATATTTTGCATGTCAATGACCACATGTTCACTCCTATCACCCTAGGCCCCGCCAATTGTGTCCCACTCCTTAAAGTTATGGCATTGCATTGTTCCCTAGGGTTAGGCATTGGTTGGCTAGGAAGCTTACTCGGAGAGCTAGAGGAAGAGCTTTCTTGGCTAGCAATTTAAGTTTCAAGCATCTTATTGTGAGTGGCTAAGATTTCAACTTTTGAAGCCAATTGCTTGCTAACCTCATCTTGCTTTCCATCATGACCTCCAAGTTAGACTTTTTGGGCACTTGAGGTTGGGTAGGTCTTTGGAATCCAAGGGCGGGTAGTCTTGGGACTTGTTGTGGACCCATGGGATTGTTGTTCCGGTAGGAAAAATTAGGGTGATACTTCAATCCCGGGTTATGGAAATTTGAGAAGGGGTCAAAGTTTGGCCTTGCGGTTGCCAATAAAATTAGCTTGGTCGGTTGGTCCATTACTAGCCATACCCATAAGACAAAACAAAGTCTCATGCTCATAGGAACTACATGAAGTACATGGAAGGGGAAGGGCAACATTCACATTCAAACGATCTATTTTTTGAGTTACGAGCATCTATCTTAGCAGAAAGGACGGTGAAGGTTTGCTTTTGGAGAGACAAAGTCACCCTAGAGGGGGTGAATAGGGTGATGGGGAAAACTAAACAAGTAATGGAAGAATAAAACTAGATATGACTCGAGGAGAGTCCGAGTCTAGATTGGACTCGGAAAAGTACTAACTCGTAAAGTTACGTGGAAACCCTCCTAGGGCAAAACGACTGGTCGCTGCTAATCCAAGCACCAAGGCAAATCCACTATTTTGAATCCATAAAATACGGAAGAAAGACTCAACCAAAATTGCTCCCTTAGACAATTCCTTACAAGATTTTCCTATACTCGTAAATTCCCTTATCCGATCTAGTACTTCTTAACCGAGGTAACCTTTACGAGTTAGGGACAGCTGAGCTGAGTTAACCCTTACAGCTCGGTCAAGGGACCTTACTCGAAAGTAAGAATGAGTGTTTGTAATCGATTACAAGACCTTACAAATCGGAAAGATGTTAAGTACAAAGTTGGAGTTATAAGTAGAAGATTGAGTATGAATACAATGACTTTTGCTTAAGTACGTGTATTGACAGTTGGTTCAAGCAATGTTCAAGTCTTGAGAGTTGGCTTCTATTTATAAATAACTAAGCAGTACTAGCCATTGTGACTATCTTCCGACTGGGAGTCCTTTGTGATCGTTGCAACGGTTTTTTGAGTCACTCAAAAATATCCATTGAGGTGTGAACGTTAGGCAACGGCTCTTGACTCCTTTGGAAGTCCCAATCCACCGGTGGTGTCCGAAAAGTAGGGTGGAAACCACCGTTGAGCTTAGCGTTGCAGATTTCCAGCTTTGTAAACAGACAACCCCGACACCGTGTCCGGTCTTCGGTTAGAGGTAGAAAAAGCCTTGTCTCGTTGGTGATTCGACATCTTGAAGCCAGGTTACTTTTGTATTTTAAAAAATAGGATAACCTCATTTGAATAACCTACAAAAGTAAATCAATTTGGTTCTCAAAGTATAAAATACTTTGGTCCAAGATTAGACATAGATAATAATTTAATTAAGATAATGAAGTGCGTAATTATCCGAGTCCTAAAAGAGTGGAGTTTTCCGAGTCTACACTACTAGAAAAAGGGATCTAACGACGAATAAATTGGTCGTTAAAAGTACATTTTATCGTCGTTAAAAGTGATTAACGACCAAAAAATTTTGGTCGTCAATCGTCGTTAGTGCTTCCTCGTTAATACTTTTAACGATGACTTTAAAATTTTCGTCGTTATTTAAAATAACGATGAAACAAGATGTCATTGTAATTAGTTGATTGAATAACGATGAACTACATATCATTAACGACAAAATTTTTCTTCGTAGATTTAAAAGAATCATAAATACAAAAATTAAAATCATGATCATTAACAACCAATTTGGTTCATCGTTATTTCTTTAACGATTAACATTTTCATCGTTAATAATATTATGGATAACCTAAATATATAATTTGCCAATTATCTTTAAAATAATATAATAAACTATTGATCACTAATATATAGTAACAACAAACTCGAACCGATATATATTAATTCCTTTGAATACAACCGGTCCGCAAATACACAATATAAAACATAACCTAATATCAAAAGCATCCTAAAACACATAATCTAAAAAACAATCAAGGAAACTAGAAGTTCTCATAGTAATTGATATCCAAGTACAAGCAATATTAACCAAAAACTAAAAAAAAAAATGAAGTCCTCCAAATGATTTAGAAGTGTAAATCTTTATCAACTACTCATAAAAGGTAAGGAAAGTGTTGGAACTTGAATAAGCAGTCCACATCTCCAAACAAGTCCACATCTCGCGAAAAATAGAGAATTATTAGAACTTTTACAAAATTGCGAAAGTAATCAACCTCTTATCAAATTCCCATTGTTTCAACAAATACATAGTATCATAACATAAACAAACAAGATGTCGGATATTAACTCGTTTACCATTGAACATCATGAAGGTTTGCTCTGGGAGAAGTTAAGTCACCCTAGAGGGGGTGAATAGGGTGATGGAAGATTTTTGAGAAAAACAAACTCTTTTGCACGGAATAGAGACAGAAACATGATTTTGAGTCTAGATTGGACTCGTAAAAGTGTAAACTCGGATATACGTGGAAACCCTCCCGGGGTAGAAAACCACGGACAGTGTCAATCCAGTACACCAAGTCAAATCCACTAATTGAATCCTCAATTACAATGAATATGACTACCCGATTTGTTCCCAAATAAATCTATTACAATTTTCCCAGTGCTCGAATTTACCTTGTCTGATCGACCTAGTACTTCCAAGTTGAAGTTACCTTATCAACTTGGGATCCTCCAATTTTTCCCGTGGTTAGAAGTTCCCTTATCTAACCTGGTACTTCCAAACCGAGGTAACCTTTACAGTTTGGGACAACTGAAGTTGAGGTAACCTTTACAACTCAGTCGGAGAGAAAGAGTAGAAGAGTAGTAAAAATTGCAATACAATCGACTCGAAAAATACAACTCGTAATATTAGAATTACAGTTTGGGAGTTGTATGCTAGAGAAGATGTTCAATATGGTCTCTCTTTTTCTTCCATTCGTCAGTTGAAATCTTGTGCTAAGGCTTCTATAAATAGTCTGCCTTAAAGAGATAGCCGTTGTGCCTCCAACGTCTTTCTATTGAAGTCTGTCCGAGTCAACTAGCCGTTGTAACGGATAGTCCGAGTCACTCGATTTCTGGACCACCTTGAAATAACCGTTGTGCCTTGGTCCTAGCTTCCAACAACTCTTTTTCCAGCTTTTGTAAACTGGAAAAGCAAAACAAAAAGACCGTTAGACACAGAAATAAAATATTACCCAAAACAAGAATGAGACAAGGTCGTCAGTAAGTTCCGAGCTTTTCTAGAAATTCCAACTTTTTGTCCGGCGTGCTTTAACGGTCGAAGCCTTTTGCTTTTGCTTTTTCTTCAGATAATTGACATTAGAAAAACCTGCAAAAACATTAAGCACAATGGTTCTCAAAGTATAAATATACTTTGGTCCATAATTAGATAAGGATTAGTTTAAATAAAGCATTTAATGACTAATTACCTTAATCTATTAATCTGGAATATTTCAAGTCTAATATTCAATATACTCAGATTCCGGATAAGCTAAAACTCATAAATAAATCATTCAATCTTAATGGGCACAAGAGTTATATAGACATTTTATAATTATGCATAATTAAACAAATAATAGCGTAGGCAAACTAAATGTCCGAGTCTGACCGAGTGGGTCGAATCCGAGTTCCGAGTGGGTTAGATCCGAGTCCGAGTTCCGAGTGGGTCAGATCCGAGTTTGAGTTCGAGATTGGTCGGATCCGAGTGGGTCGGACTTACTCGGTGTATAATAACTAACTCAGATTCTACTTTCTAAGTTTGAGTCCGACTTAGTGGGTCAGACTTAGTCGGATAATCTTAATATGCTTAAGTCCGAGTTCGATCAAGAATAAGTCATATTGAAATGGTGAATTGTAAAGCATATGACTTAGTTAAATGAATTTCTTTTAGGATGCTTCTTGCTTGATCCTAAATTTAGATGAATGCATGAAATCAAAACACATTCAAGGGGTTAGTCAGTCATACCTGAGTCTTCAATCTCCCCTTTTTGATGAAAGGCATTCAACTAAATAATGACTCAAAGAAATTCATCAATGACATAAGGAGCATTTTAAATTTGTGAAAGTTTTCAAAATTTGCTCCCCTAAACCATTGAACTCCCCTAAGCAGATGAATCCACAAAGTTCATTATTCTCTCCCCTAATGCATTTCATCAAAAATAAACAAGGAGAGAACGAGATTTTGAACAGAAGAAATATCAATTGAATGTAATGATAAGTAAGGTCAATCATACCTTAGTTGATGTCTAGAATGATATTATCAAGGAAATGACTAGACTTTTACTTGAGTGCTTTTACAAATCTCCGACTTACCAAGTTAAAATTCTTAGCACTCTCTCGAGGGTCGACCCGAGTCTTCCTTTGCTTTGTAGTGTACCTGCAAAAAGAAAACAAACTAACCCTTCTTGCTTCCTCTAACAAGTCCCAAGTAACTATTCTTACCGAGGTTAGTTTTGGAGGAAGGGTACTTTTGGAACCCAAATTTGAATAATTTTTGGAAGGGTCCGATTCGAGTCTTCCTTTTGAAAACCGAGTTTCGGGTTTGTTAAAATCTTTTCTTTTGTAAAAAGTCCGAGCAGACTTCTCTTGATAAACCTTTATGAGCTTAGTTCTCTTTCTCACTGTGTGAGTTGAACTGGACTCAAAATTTTTGAAAAAGATTTTTCGAGAATTCTTCTTGAGAGGAACTTTATAGGAGTTATCCTCTTTTTCGAATTAAAACCCAAACCTTCTTTTCGAAAAGAAACACACCGAGAACCAAGAAGGAGATCAAGGTTTTTCTGACCTTGAGTGAGTTCTAGAATCAACTTCGAGACTCATCTAGCTTTTTCTTTAAAAGCTCATTCTCGGATCTAAGGCACTCGGACTCAGCCTCATTATCATGTGAGCTAGTCTCAAGTACCTTCAAACCGAGTCTCAGCTTTTCTAGATCATTTTTCGTAAAATTGTTCTCGCTTTAAGAGACTCAAGTTTTTCTTGAAAGAGGGAAGAATCGAGTTAGACTTTTCCTCTAAAGAAAAGATGTACTTTGCAAGATCTATCTTAGAAAATGTAAGATAGTAATTGATTACCTCTTGAGGATCATTTTCCTCAACATCGATGAGTATTGTTTTGATTCGGTTTCGTGTCCGAGTCGGTCATTGCTATTAGACACTTGGACTCATCCTCTATGTCCGAGTCGGATGAGTCTCCTTCTTCTAACTCATAATGGTCTTCTTCTTCTTGTAATCTCTCTTCTTTTCTGGGCAATATTTGATGGTGTGTTCCTTGCTACCACACTTAAAACACCCGGAATAATTAGTAGAAAAAGAATTGAGAGACTGAGAGAGTTTACCTTTTCTTTCCCATCCGAGGACCTCGGATTTAGGCTTCTTTTTCAATATCCGATGCTTCATCATGTTCTTGAAGCCTTTTGCAATTTGCTCTATTGGGTCCTCTTCGAATCGGAACTACTTGAACTTAGTTCAGCTTCTTCCGAGGCTTTTAGTGCAATGTTCCTTCTTAGGCTATCCTCGTAATCCTCCTCTTGGAGATGTAGCTCATGGGTCGAAGTTTTCCAATGAGCTCATCTAACTTCAGCTTGTTGAGGTCCCGTGCTTCTTCTATTGCAGTCACCTTTGGACCCCATTTCTTCTTTGGTAGGCTCCTTAGAAGTTTTCTAACAACTTCTTCATTGGGCATCTTCTTACCGAGAGATTTGAGATTATTAACAATCTCTCGTGAATCGGATATACATCTCAGTGATGCTCTCAGCTTCTTCCATTTTGAATAGCTCATACCTATGGAGGTATTGGCTGATCTTAGTTTGTCTCACTTGGCTTGTTCCTTCATATGTTGTCACCAAGGTGTCCCACACCTCCTTAGCCGTGTCACAAGCCGAGACTCTATTGTACTCCGAAGCATCTATGGCACATAAAAGGATGTTCATAGCTCAAGTTCTTCCTCGTACCTTTCCTTCTCTTCAATGGTGTATTCTGACTTTAGTTTTGCCACTGTTTGGTCACCTTCTTGCTTTGTGGGAATATAGTTTCCTCGGTGATGACCTTCCACACTTGTTCATTAAGATCTTGGATGAAGCATTGCATCGCCTTCTTCCAAACTGCAAAGTTTAAGCCTTTGAACTTGGGTGGCCTCAAAAGAGATCTTCCTTCTTCGAATTCTCCAAGACGATGAGCCATGATCTTTAAACCTTTGAATGGTGAGATCCTTTCCGAAAGGCTAGGCTCGATACCAATTGAAGGTTTGCTCTGGGAGAAGTTAAGTCACCCTAGAGGGGGTGAATAGGGTGATGGAAGATTTTTGAGAAAAACAAACTCTTTTGCACGTGAATAGAGACGAAACATATTATGAGTCTAGATTGGACTCGTAAAAGTATAAACTCGGATATACGTGGAAACCCTCCTGGGCGTAAAACCACTGGACAGTGTCAATCCGGACACCAAGTCAAATCCACTAATCGAATCCTCAATTACAATGAATATGACTACCCAGATTTGTTCCCAAACAAATCTATTACAATTTTTCCAGTGCTCGGAATTTATCTTATCCGATCGGCCTAGTACTTCCAAGTTGAAGTTACCTTATCAACTTGGGATCCTCCAATTTTTCCCGGGTTAGAAGTTCCCTTATCTAACCTAGTACTTCCAAACCGAGGTAGCCTTTACAGTTTGGGACAACCGAGTTGAGGTAACCTTTACAACTCAGTCGGAGAGAAAGAGTAGAAGAGTAGTAAGAATTGCAATACAACCGACTCGAAAAATACAACTCGTAATATTAGAATTACGATTTGGGAGTTGTATGCTAGAGAAGATGTTCAATATGGTATCTCTTTTTCTTCCATTCGTCAGTTGAAATCTTGTGTTAAGGCTTCTATAAATAGTCCGCCTTGAAGAGATAGCCGTTGTGCCTCCAACGTCTTTCCGTTGAAGCTGCCTCGAGTCAACTAGCCGTTGTAACAGTATAGTCCGAGTCACTCGATTTCCGGACCACCTTGAAATAACCGTTGTGCCTTGGTCCTAGCTTCCAACAACTCTTTTTCCAGCTTTTGTAAACTGGAAAAGCAAAACGAAAAGACCATTAGACACGTAAATAAAATATTACCCAAAACAATGAATGACAAGGTCGTCAGTAAGTTCCGAGCTTTTCTAGAAATTCCAGCTTTTTGTCCGGCGAGTGCTTTAACGGTCGAAGCCTTTTGCTTTTGCTTTTTCTTCAGATAATTGACATTAGAAAAACCCGCAAAAACATTAAGCACAATGGTTCTCAAAGTATAAATATACTTTGGTCCATAATTAGATAAGGATTAGTCTAAATAAAGCATTTAATGACTAATTACCTTAATCTATTAATCTGGAATATTTCAAGTCTAATATTCAATATACTCAGATTCCGGATAAGCTAAAACTCATAAATAAATCATTCAATCTTAATGGGCACAAGAGTTATATAGACATTTTACAATTACGCATAATTAAACAAATAATAGCGTAGGCAAACTAAATGTCCGAGTCCGACTAAGTGGGTCGAATCCGAGTTCCGAGTGGGTTAGATCCGAGTCCGAGTTCCGAGTGGGTCGGATCTGAGTCCGAGTTTAGAATGGGTCGGATCCGAGTGGGTCGACTTACTCGATGTATCATAACTAACTCGGATTCTACTTTCTAAGTTTGAGTCCGACTTAGTGGGTCGACTTAGTCGGATAATCTTAATATGCTTAAGTCTCGAGTTCAGTCAAGAATAAGTCATATTGAAATGATGAATTGTAAAGCATATGATTTAGTTAAATGAATTTCTTTTAGGATGCTTCTTGCTTGATCCTAAATTTAGATGAATGCATGAAATCAAAACACATTCAAGGGGTTAGTCGGTTATACCCGAGTCTTCACATCAGCTCGATAACAAGAAGTTCATCTCCAGTGTCTATCAATGAGGCAGCCCGTCCTTTCAACAAGACCACACCATCGGCATCAATATAGCCAAGCTTCTTCAAAACTCGAGAACTGTTTTTGAGCTCATCACAAAATTTTTGAAGCTGCACAAATTCCAGCTTGGAAACAGACTTATCCATCTCGGATCTAAAGTGTTTTAATATCATACGCACCGCAGAAAAATATATTGTTAGCAACAAGGCCTCCGGAAACACAACCGTATAGGAGTCATGCATATTTAACACCAGAATTTTCAAATTCAATATAAGCCACAACAAAAACTCCAAGACCTATAGATGACTCTTAAAAAAACCGAGAAAATAAAAGGCACTCGTCCCCAAAAAAGTTCATCGGACTCTTATAACTCGTTTAAATACAAATCCAAGCACCACAGTTTCAAAAGCTCCAAAATCTAATAATCTATGGTAAAGATCTTCGTATGTGGAAATTAGAACAGAAATAATTGATCAATTTCCCCATGAGTAGGTTACTTAATATGCACGATGATATCCACATACACATGTATGGGTGCAACAACCCTCCACCCCAAGAAAAAGAGGGGGCATACTACCGATGCAAACACCGCACGAGAAGTAATGACAACTTCTCCATGATTAGGTAGCAAATAGAATGCTTCTATGTCTCCCAATCAAGAAGTGAGTAAAATAATGCTCCGGTATATTCAACTAGCTACTTTAACAAAACCAAATTATAGTACTCGAGACTCACATATCTTTCACTTCAACTGTTGAATTTCATGGTTGACCTCCGCTTTTCTTTGGAAACATTTGACTTGATGCACATCTTGTGTCTCCAAAGTATGATGATCATAAAATAAGGAGGGAAGCATGGGCCAGTCCAATGTACAAATATTTCAAACAAAAAAATCATGGGTAGCTTAATGTTTCAATGAGACGAACCTTAAGCACTTGGATGGGAAAATAACTTCGCTCAAGCTCCTCAATTTGACTGACGAGATCAACAATTTCCTTTTCTTCAATGTTCATATCCCGAAAAGTGAAGATCATATGAGTAATGATATTTTCTAATAACAAAGCTGAAAAATCGTTTTCACATTTTTCTACAATAATTATAGGAGCCCTACCTACATGGCATTTTGTGCATGATGAATTCCTGTATATAACAAAGCAGAAACCCCTTCTCTTTTCGAAATCAACGCTCCCAAAACTGCCACCTTACCACAGTAGTGTTTGATATATCATCTCAATGTCCAAAGGCCGGATACATGTATTGAACTCGCTTAGTCAATACTAGAGGAGAAGAGCCGAGGGCCACCTTGAATGCTTCTTCTGCATTAGGCCACCATTGCTCAGCGCACGAGTAGTTTATGCCAAGGCCAATACTTAGTCCTCTCAATAAATGCACAAGTGTGAAGAACGTAAGACAGTTCTTCGAGAAAAGCCTAAGAGACGAAGCAGCAGAACTTAGGAAAAATGGAGGCAAAAGAAAGTGATTTTGATGATCGGTTCAAGTACCTTTATGGCAACTATTTTAAATGCGGCGTTGTCAGCGAAAGGTTGCAGCATAGTCACTCCATCGGGTATTTTTGTGTCAAACTAAGTTGATGCTAGCCTCAGCATCTCCTTTTGTTCATTCTCACATTTAGCCTATCATTGCCTTATAATCTAGGTAGGGGTTCAAAGTGCAACAAACTTATAAAGTGATGTGGCTTAAAGAATTATGAAAAATGATCAACGGGTTTAAAAGAATTGAAGCAAGTAACTAAGCCTAAAAGACAATTAAGCTCGTGTATATTGCAGGTCTAAATGTCTCAATTTGAGCTCCATTTTGACTACCTACGGTTTATTGTCGGTGGCTATTATTATCGAAAAACTATTAAAGACAATCAAAAGCTCGAGTAAAGATGGATATTCACACAAGGGTCGGACTTGACAACCTCGAACTATGATGAAGAGTCCAACTACCCCAAGCATTAAAACATAAAAGATTGATTTTCCCTTGTCCTCTACCGGAAAGCTAGAAATCACAAATTTCGAAGAAACATCCAAGTCATGCCAACCTAAAGCTCTTAATTGCTCTTATAGGATCATTTTCAGCCATAGCATGCACTAGATTAGCATATCCAAGCTAGAGTTTGTTTGGCAGGTCTTTCAGGAGCAAGGCAACCTAAGTAATCAGCATTAATCTGAACAATGATTATCAGTAAATGCCTAATTTATCCTACTTTGAATTGAGTTATCAATTAATTGATCCCGAAGAGGGGGGCTTTATATCATCCAATGTCACTTGCAAAACTTTTAGGAAAGATTAAAAATTAAGGCAAGTTTCGGGGCATGGTCATGGCTAAATTTGACCTTATTCCCTTCTTTACGTAGAAGCCTCTCAACTACTTGTGTTGTGAATGGCAACAAAACCGACCATTTTGACAAGCACCTTTCCTATTGGAAGCTACCAACACCGCAAATGAATGCGAGCAACTCCGAGGGCCTAGAGGCTCTAACCGTGTCATATCAAAGATATAATTTCAACATCCTTCGTAACCCACCAATGATGAGATCATAAACTATAAGCTATCATCCAAGTCAACTGGAGTAGTGCCTTAAAATTGGATCAAAGGGGAAAGCAAACATAAAGAAGGACCAATTTATTTATCAAAGCAAATAATTATACACAATCCAAACTTGGCATCCTTTCCTATATGTCAAAGCTTATGTCTCACTTTCAAGCAGTAGATTAAGAAACAGATAAGGCTGATTTCACATACCAAATGCCTTATGTCTCACTTTTTGGCCCAAACGGAATTCATATTGAACATTTTCATATGCCAAAGTCTGTTTTAGATGCAGCTCGAGACTCAGCCTCTAATTTAGATATTTCATCTCGTAACTCAGCAGCAGCTATGTGCAGCGAGAAGGCTGCTGCAGCCAGCAGCTATGTGCGGCAGAAGGCTACTCGCAGCCAACAAGTAGCTGCTATTTGCAGCAGAATGGTCTGCTATAGTCAGCAGCTTTCGCAGCAGCCTTCTCGCGCACATAGTCTGTTGTTAGTCGCAGCAGCCTTCTCGGTGCACATAGCAGTCTGCTGAGTTACTCTGTTAGACCCATATCTTAGTCCTGTTCATCCGTTAGACGCATATCTTATAAACGGATCTGGGAAACTTCAATACTTGCTTAAAATGCACTCGCCGATTGGTTCTCATAGCGAAACTCACATGGACGTGAATGATCCGGAACTCGAAATAACCCGCAATTTGTGTCCATGAATAGTTGCATTCTTTTGACTTGTTGGATAAGTGGAAAACATATACAAATCGACCCAAAGTAAGAATTGCACAAATTGAACCAGATTCAACCTAAGTCTTCTCAGTCAAGCTTGACGTGAGCAGAGATTGATCTTACCCGAATGACCATTAAATTACGAGGCCTACTAACACAACTATATTATAGTCAAAGTTACATTACGTAACGATGAGAAACTTAAAAGGAGGAAACCATTACACAGATAGCTGGTGGTTTACCGAGAGATAATAGATCCATCAATCAAATACTCGAATGACGGTTCTTGTATTTAAGTTAAGAGTTTCGGATGCACATGTTAAACACTTAAAACTATTCTCAAATTCTTGACCTCGTTGCTCTTAGACATACATAAAAAATAAACACTAATAAGACTCCATTCATTCATTAATAGCTCGAACACCGTCATGCACATATTTTGTCATATGCTCAGTATGGGTGTCAGTAAAGTATTGCAATGGTACTAACCTCAGTTCACATTTCAAACCTTGCCTACATTGGCCTTTCCTACTTGAACCTGTTAGAAAAAAATTAATAAGAACAAGATGCCAAACCACAAGAAACAAAGTCAAGAAATCAATAGACTCCGAGGAACGCCCTCCCTGGATATCTTCCCCACTATTTGCAATCACAGAGAGGTAACAGGATCTACAAATTTTGGATCAGTCAACAAATAATAGATGGAGTGATCTAGCAAGCACAACGTTGGAAGCATACATTTATACTCGGTAGATGATCCCATTTGATTAGCCCTAGATAATAGGTAAGTTGAGAGAAAATAGGATGAAAAAAAGCGATTAAGATTTTTTTATATCAAAGTTAAGATCTTTAAGGGGTTATTCGCTAACCACCTAACCCAAAATAGCAATATGTGCTAACCACCTTTAATCTTATCAAAAAGCTAGGAAAAGAATCCGACTAAGACAAATTACACAAGATGCAACACCTTGAAACTTTAAGCATCCAACTTCAATCAATTCTTTGATAAAAACAGAAAAAAGTTATTAATGAAATTTCTCTTTATATCATAAAAAAAAAAAACAGAAAAAGAGCTTCAATTCATTGTTTTTATACTTCAAGATAAATATGTAACTATTGTTATTTATCTTTATGTGTAAAATATTTATCCATTTGTGACATAGTTGTACTTGGATTGTAACTCTTGTAATATAAATGGAGATCAGTTGGCACTCAGTTGGGAAAAGCCAACCAAAATACTTCTCGCTTTTGTTTGGGCTAACATTATGAATCTTAAACATTCACATAGATAACACATATATACGTCAAAATAGTTGAGAAAAATTCTACATACATCCATGGTATACCCTGCTCTAAGTGAATAATGACGTCATTTTGAATCCATAAAGTGATGCAGATTCGAGAAACCAAAATAGCTAGCTAATTGTTAGTAATTTTTGTCTAGGCTAGGCATTGGCCCTTTTCGAGGTTCCGAAGAGTGTACTCAATGCTTTCGGCTTGCTTGCTCAAAATGCACTTGCTGATTGGTCGTCATAGTTATCTAATCGGGCCAAACACCTTCAACTTCAAAACTTGGCTTGAGTTTCGAAATTAGGCCAAACAGTTTGTTGATTTTCTATTCTTTATTAATTGTAACTCCACTCAAGACGTTGCTTGAATAGAATAAGACAACTAAATATGGATCCTATCAAGGTTGGGAAATCTAGACATAGGCAAGTGTTACATTGTCATGTGCTTGTTATTTTACATGCAAACCCATGGAGTAGTGTAGATGCCATTGCAAGTTGTCTCCCCGTTATACTAACCCCCGTGATTTTCTTATTTCAGCTTCCGGGGAGAATTTGATTGCCCTGAAAAGCCGGACTTGGTTAGTAAACATTGAAACCAAGCAATTCTAGTAAAAACATGTTAGCGAAGGATAGGCATAGATTTAACAAACAAACATGCCGTAGAACTTCCTATACAATGCCAACGAAAGCTAAAATGTTGAATTGAACAGCTGCAACAATCAATATAGTAGCCGGATCGAGAGTGTGAACCATTATAACCTGAACTCTATCTCTCTTGATTGGAACATAAATTCAGCGAGTCATAAGTAATTTTGAACCTCCAATTTCACCCAACAAAATTCAAAATCGTGGACATACAATCGCACAACATGTAAAAGAATAAAGACTAAAAATCAAAGCGTAAATCAATCGAAAAATTAGGGGATAATTTGGAGAACGAAACCCTCGTACTGGAAATCAACCGCAAAATTAGGCAGCGCGGGGTTTGGCAATGGCAAGGCTATCGGCGGCCGGCAATTGATCGTCGAGAGACTGTGTGAATGAGGAGGGCGGAGGGCGAGGCGGTCCGTGGTCGGCGACCGGCGATCGAGTGACGAGAGAGACCGAGACCGTGAGTAGTGCGAGAAGCCGAGAGTAGTGCGATTGAGAGCAAGGCGTCAATGGCGATTCTAGAAGTAGAGGCAAGCGAAGAAAGAAGAAGTAGCGATTGTGGTTTGATATTTCGTGCGATAATTTTGACATAGGAGGGAATATAAGTAAAATGTTTTATTTTATTTTTATTTTCCCTCCTATTTATAATAACGACCATATTTTAAATATCAATAACGACGATTTTTGTAAACCATCGTCTAGTGATAATTTTTCCAATGAAATCGGACTGACGAAAATGCACTTTCGCCGTTATTAGTATTATTTAACGATAAATTTTATATATGGTCGTTAATACGTGGTCGTTAAAAACCTTTTTCTAGTAGTGCTAATATCCATTATACTCAAATTTCATCCGAGTCAGTCTAGAAGTAAAGCAAGTCGATAAAGAACATCGAGTAAAGAAACTTGATCTAGACTACCTGTTCAAACCAAGCATGTTGACTTAGAAAGATGAATTAACACAGTAATTCAATTTAACTTAGAACATGAAGTCAAAACTGAGTTTATGCACATTAGAGCGAATGTTTGAACATGCAATATATCCGAGTGTTGTCCGAGTGACTCGGAACCGTGTGCGAACAGAGTATGCTTTCCGAGTAAGTCGGAATCCGGTGAGAACATATGCAATGGTTCCGTAACACTCGTAAAAGATTCTATATCACTCGAAAAGTTTCTAAGACACTTAGAATGACTTGTAATCAAAACCTTATAAGAGATGAAGTCTTATACCTAATTCCTTGATGGAACTCAGAATGATGTATATGTAAAGTCCGAGTCTTCGGACGAAACTACGTCAACATCAAGCTTACCTCCCGTTCTCTTGGAACAGGGCTTGGACCATTGAACGGTGTTGAGCGCCATCCGCTCAATCAAGGTGTGGAGCTCATCGACGGACTTGCTCATGATGTTTCCTTCCGTCGACGCAAGAATGGTGACTCTTAAGTGATCATCAACCCCATTGTAGAAAGCTTGAATGGGGACCCATGGCTCAAATCCATGTTGGGGGCATTGGCGAAGAAGATCCTTGAACCGCTCCCATGCTTCATATAACGTCTCATCCGGCTCTTGGACGAAGGTGGAAATCGGTTCCTCAAACTGGTCAACTTGCTTGGTGGGAAGTATTTTGCCAAGAAGGCACTTGCAAGTTGATCAATTGTGCTGATGGAGTTCGGCGGAAGAGAATCTAGCCACTCCCATGCCCTTCCTTCAAGCGAGAACGGAAACAATCGCAGCTTGATTGCATCCGGTGAAGCCCCGTTCACCTTGAAAGTATCACATGCTTGGCGAAAAATGCGGAGGTGCCGGTTGGGGTCTTCATTGAGGAGGCCATGGAAAGGAGTGGCCCTCACCAAGTTGATGAGCGAGTTCTTCAACTCAAAGTCATTCGCCACTACACTCGGGACATTAATGGCCGTCGGTGGATTAGTGACATTGGGTGTCAAATATTGCCCAAAAGTTCTTGTTTCTTCACCGGTCATCTTGGGCCTTTACTTGGAGTTTTCTTCTTGCTTCTTCTTAGCCTTCTCTAGCATTTGCTTCTTCCATCTAGAGTGGAAGGTTCGCTTGATTTCGGGATCAAACTCGAATAATTGAGCTTTTTGCATGCAAGGAGAAAATACCTAGCAAGAACAAAAACAAAACTACCAACGCAATCAAAACAGAAAAAGAAAAATAAACACTTAGTCAATTTGAGAGTATTCGTTTAATGGCTACTAAAAATAGAGTCCCCGGCAATGGCGCCAAAAACTTGACAGGCCGCAAGCGCACGGTCTATAAAAATAGACTCGATTTAGCAACACACTAGACTAGTCATCTACTCAATTGCTAAGCAAATCAGATTTTTGAAGTTGGTTCTTTCTAAACTAGTTCTAACTATTAAAATTAGGAAAATTAATCTAGACTTAAATTAATGGGTAAAAACATCTAGGAATTTGCTTTCCTAACAATGAGTTTGATTATTTAAACATAATTTTCCACAATCATTCATTCAAATAAATCAAGGATCGATAATCACAAAATTCTACCGTTCTTTCGATGCTTAATAGAATTACTTCAATTAACCTATCAAACAAATTTCGTATGTATTTAAGTTAATCAAAGTTAAAGATTTCAAATTATCAAAGTGATCCCCCTAATTTACTATTCTTTTCTAAAATTTCATAAATTAGGTAGAAAAGTTGGTTGTTGGATTATTCTATTGCACTTTTCAGTACATGATAGATTAATCTCTAAAAACAAGGAGCCTAGGCCTTCAAAACACTCATGAACATGATAAACACAACCTTCTATTGATCAAAATTAGAATTCAAGCACAAATCATAACAAACTAATCAAACTACATTGTTTCGGATTACAAATCCCTAGAAAAACTAAACTTCAAACTCATTGAAATGAAACCTCAAACAGCAAGAAATGAACAAGTAGATGATAGGCTTGAAGTGCTCCACTTGAATCTCTCGACTTCAAATGGAACCCCGCAATCGCTTCAATCTTCTTATTCGATCTTCAAAGTTTTTGGTTTGATGTGGATGAAAGGTATGGATGAATAATGGAGATGGGTGAGTGGTGGATGAACTATGGATTCTGAACTATATGGATGCAGGAAATGGCCAAAAATCGAGGTTAAATAAGCCATTAAGAAGCAATCAAGAGCCGAAACCGTCAAAACCGAATCGTCTCGGCATAATTTACCTCCAACACGGGTCGTGTGTTGGCTGCCGGCACATCAAAACTGGACGGGAACACCGAAACGGGTTGTGTCCACCGACACGGGATGCCCGTTCTCAATGCAAAGGCTCTAACCTCCAACACGAGTCGTTTCCTCCGAAACGGGCTGCCCGTGTTGGTTGCTTGGAAGGCATGTGTCAAATTAATTCGAGTCATAACTTCCTCGTTCGATGTCCAAATGATGCGATTCTTTATTTTTGGAAAGCTCATTAAGTCTAGTTTCTAATTCTTTCATCATTATTCTTGCTTCATAATTGTGAGAAAAAACATGATTCAGAGAGTAAAGAAGTGTCCGTTACCGCGCCCTTCTTACTTTCCAACTCATATCTTTTCTGTTCCTCAACAGAATTGAGCTTATAATATGTCATCGGAAAGCTCTTTCAATAAGGAAGTTAGAAACATAGACTCAAAATAGCTTTGGATCGAAAATATGACTAAAAATCAGGTCCAAATCACTAGGAAGCTGGAGAAACAGGACCAAAATCGCGAAACCCAAGTAAAAAGAATAAATGGGGCATAAAGTACATAAATATGAATATAAATCCCCAACAATGACAAGCATCCTCCTTTGAAATCTAATGCAAAAATGACACTTATCATCTGTATTGCTCATCTCATGCATCCACTTGGTTAACTCACTTATAAAGTTCGTCTCTTTTGGAAGGAAATAGAAGTCACGAGTGCTCTTACTTTGATTCGCGAAGGGTTTTTTTTTTTGTGTTAGGCTAGGCACTTCTTTTTTTTCAGCACCGATGTGGTTCTTTTTATAGGGGCTTTCTAGAGCTTTAAGAGTCCTACTACACCTCAATCACTACACGATTGACAGAACCCCGGGTTTCACGGGTGGCCGGTGCCGGCCACCAACTTGCTTGGCCTGGTTCGCGGTTTCCTTCAGCCCGAGCACTCCTTGGGCCATATTATTTTTGCCCTAGTCTGCTATATGCGAGCCATTTTGTTATTTTGGACCATGCACTTGAGATTTTCCATTTTTCTTATTATTTTCTTTTGGGGGAATGGGGACTAGTGCAATTTTTTTGATTTGTCTTTGTTATTTTCCCTAAGTTTTGTGCATCATATTAAATAAAAGAAGGCATTTCTTAGAATTAAGTCGTCTTTCATTTTCATCCCATTGCATAAGAGTCATCATTACAAAATAAATACTAAATAAACAAACAACCTAGAAGGGACTCCTTAATCATTAACGACAACGAGCAGGAAGGAATCTTTTAATCATTGCTATTTGAACCGTCGTCAAAGATATAATTCCCCAAGTCCTCCAAGACAGATGTGGAGAACCGACCACCTTCGTTACCTTAATAGGAGCTACCTTCGTGATCCCAAGATTGTGAAGCTTCATGGGTTGGCCCGCTGTATGAAGACCGAGGGAAATAAAGAAGATTTCCGTGACGATCAAAAGTCTGCAGGGGTAAGATGTTTAGGCTCTCCTCCGAAAAGCTAGGTCCCGCACTGAAGCACCAGGTTCGGAAGTACTGGGTCCTGCCTCGGAAACTCTCCTATGATTCACGCATCGTAAGAACGTCGAGAAGAACCTTGTCTAGTAATATTACTAGAAGATGTCCGATGGTTGGATTGATGTGTACAGTGCCTTGGGTCCACCAGGAAGACTCCTGGATAGGGGTGCTCTAGATTGTCGCCTCTACGAGAATGAAAGGGCAACTCGCACTCACTAAAAGCTCGATAAAATTAACACTCCACTAATTAGGAACTTACCCGAAAGTAGGGAAGGATTGCCCATTAAGGATGTTTTGGATTCCTCGGAGAGCAGATTGAAGATTGATGGACATAGTCCGAGATTGTTCTCGGTCATACTATAAAAATCGATACTACGAGTATTAGCAAAAGTACTTTTAGCGAGACAACTAAAAGTAAAGATCATGAAACTCTTCCCTCGCCAATTCCTAGGGAAAGGATGCCTAACACATTCTTCCTTGGGAATTTCGGGAATTCTTATGTAACAAGGACATTCCCGAGGTTGAGTAATATTCACGTCAAGGCTTGGAATACCGATGTGAGTCGCTGAAAGATGAGGTTAATTTTTAAGCAAGAAATTTAACAGACTTGATCGAAGAAAAGAATCGTACTCAAGAGGAGAGTAAGCATGATTCGGACTCGTTGTTGAGGAGAGTGTTGAGGGCCAAAACCCAACATCCTTAAAGGTCTCAAAAGGACGGTATACTTAAAGAAATTATCCTAGGGAAACCTATGCCACGGGACCAAAGAGGTGATGAAGATAGTCACGATTTTTATATAAGTTCTAATCATAGGATAGAGGTTCTCTCGAGCAGCTCAAACCGAATAACAAGGCAAAATCAAATGGAGTTATGGTCATTTCACCGAAGGGAAGGTGAAAAATGTTGATAGTGTCCCAAAACGCCCGCTAATGGCCACTGATAAGATCCCTCTCACTTTTGTCGGTAAGGTGGTTCAAATCAAGGTAAGAGGACCAAATCCGGCACTATGCATGACATCTCAAGAAAGTTCATCCTCTTGCATGTCTCCATGAATTTGGGGATAGCTTCATCTGCTCCGAATTGAGCCTTTACGCAAGACAAAAGCCCAAGAAGATTTTTAGTTGAAGAGTTACTCTTAATGAGAAAATGAAGAAATTTAAGCCAATTACCTTACCATAGGAGTGATAGTAAGTGAAGAAACGTGACTCTCAACCTCCACCAAGAGGTCAATTGCGTTCCACTCGCTTTGTGGACACCATTCTCGTTCAAGGAAGTTTTCTTGAATAAGCTTGTCGACTCTAGACCTCCCTGTAGGATGAGCCCTTCTCTTAGACATTTTGGAAAAAGAGATTTTGAGAACCAACTAGATTTCAAGAAGAAGCAAAGTAAGAGAGCACAAGAAGAATGCAAGAGCAAGAGCAAGAAGAGGAGGAGTAAGTGTGCAAAATGAACACACTAAACATTCCCTTTTATAGGCAAACTCGTCAAGTCAGCCAACCATACAAGACAAGGGTCAAGTAAGTAATGGGAGACTAAGGGAATCGACAGAAGCATGCTAGGACCAGGCATGCCAAAGGATGGCCGGCGCCAACCACGAGGTGCCCCGATGTCCCATAATCGACAACTTTGTAGCCCTAGCATGTCCACCTAGCTTATGGAGTCTCATCAACCGTGGCATGTGACTCTTTGGCATCTTGTGCATACAAGTGGGTGTTTTCGGACCCACCGGTTAGCTTTTCTCGGATCACATTTGTCGATCTGTTTTGATCGAATTATTCGAGTAAAACACTGAACTTTTGTCAATTTGATTATACACTAACATGTATGTTAGTACAACGGATCATTTATCCAAGCTTCAAATCTAAAAACGATCCAAGTTTCAACATTAAAATATACCAAGCTTCGAGCTACGATCAAGCCAAGCTTAGGACCCTCTCACTCGGACTACGTAACGCATGCATCGGGATCAAGTCTAGGCCCCATTTTGGAGTTCATGTTCGATTAAAACCAATTCCAAGTATCACACGTAAACTAATATCAAAAATTAAGGTAAGCACCCTTTAGTGTCTACTTTGACCATTCGTCTTTTGGACTCGATCAAAGTGGGGGCTAACCGTAGACGATTAAAAAGTGTCGTCTCTTATTTTATTCTGTTGGCTCGATGATGAATTCGAGTCCTGTTTGAGGATTTGGATCTCGGACTATATTCGATCGGGTGTGACATAAGCCGGTAAACCACAAAGAACTCCCAGCACCAAACAAATAGCCCTTTGCCTTGGGTCGAACCAAAAATCCCATTTTCTTTCGGACGATCCAAGAACCATGCGATCTTTTCGGAGACAATAGAGTCCAAGATCGTGTGTCTGGGAAATTCTAAGTTCAGAATACGCATTTTACTTTTGTCCAATCAAACAAGGAGTTGAAGACTTAAAGACGGCATTAAAGCGTTGCATTTCATGATCACTAGCATCAAAGTGTTGCGTTTAAGCTCCACAAAACGAGTCCACACGAGACTCGAGCTTTTTCCCCTTAACACGACGTTGTGCCCAGCGCCGCAACCCCGGAGTTTTAAGTGAAACACTACATTTTGGCTTGGAAAATCGCTTGGAAACATGATAGGGCATGAAACCCTAAGCGCGTCTCGGAGGTCGGCGCCGTGAACCGGGTCCTATCCGGTTCTATCCTTGCTTTATCTAGTTCAATATTGTCGGATTCTGGCCCGGTTTGTTTGCAGTTGCTTGGACGGCTGACCTAGTGTAAACCCCGGGTCATTTGTGACGTAGGTCTCTCCTTATAAATAGAGAGCCTTGACTCTTATTCCCATACGATTTTCTCCTATGCGTAATGTTGCGAAAAGCTAACCAAAGCACTCATGCGTAAACGTTGCTCTGCCGAAATTGATTCCTCCTTACATATTCACCTATTACATAATTCACAAATATAAGCCCTTTTCTTTGATTTGTCACTGTCGCATCAAGAGATCCAGTGTGTAGATCCGGATCGACAAGGTGGGACAACCTAAGGGAAATTTTTCAGCCTTCACACGGTTATTTAATTTTTGTTTTATTTGTCACTTTCCGTATTATAGATTAAGGAGATGTAATCGCTTCTTTCAATTCCTCCCCGCCCGATGTAATCTTTTAGTTTTCCACTTTTTCAATCTTTTATCGCTTTCTTTACTAATTTCTTTATCGCTTTCCTTTAATTCGGCGAGGTTGCTTTTTAATTTCGTTTAGCATGCTTGTATGTTTGTGTTTAACACGTTATTTTAGTATACCACTCAAACTAGTAATGGTCGTCTTCGGACGGGCGGAATGGAAAGGTTTTCCCTACATTATGTACCCTCGCCCCTGGATTTAAGTCTCGGTTCAAAGATAGATGCGAGTTAATTTTAGCCTCTTTTACTCTTAGTTTTCCCGTACTAAGATTGAAAGAGCAAGTTTTTGTTTTGTTAGTTTTTCATTCAAAAAACCGACTGGCGACTCCCTTTTGTGCTTTATTCTTATTGAAAATTGCATCTCGTTTATTTTCTAGTTACGGAGTTAATAAAAAGAGATCCGGATCTGTCCGCAAAGCCGGAGGTCGAGGTTGAATGTTTCAGCCCAAGCCCCGGCCGACGTTGGTGACCGCCGAGTGCAGGTTGCTGCCTGCACCCGGTGGTCGGCGGGCGAGGCTTAGGTCCGAGACCGTGTTTTCACACCGGTCTATCCCTGAAGCCACACGATAGAACCCTAATTTCTAAGTTTTATTTATTCTTCAATTAGGAAATAATATCATGGGAATTCTGAAAATAATTTATAAAATTAAAATGATCAATAAAATGCCAATCAACTCAATCTAATTGTAAGACCCGAAAATTTCAGGTGCTTGCTTAATAATGAATTAAGTTATTAAAAGTTAAGTCAAAAATTTGAAATTATTAAATTAAGTGAATTAGAATTTTCCGAGTCGAAATTAAAACCCAAGAGTTAAAACCCGAGCATGGGTTAACTTAAGTGGGCCTTATAAAGCTAATTTGGACCCAATTTATAAAAGCCCAAACCAGAAAAATTAAAAGAAAAAGAAAAAGAAAAGAAAATGAGAAATGAGGGGTGGCTGGCATTTAAGGAGGATTAGTGGCATTAGAAATTGGTGGCATTTCTGTTGGCAAAGAAAGAAGTAAAGAATTAAGGAGTCCAATTGAAATAAAACAGACAGATTCGTTAGGTGTTGAAATTAAGTGAAACGAGAGAGAAAATGAGGCTGGGATCAAAGAAGAAAGTGAACGAAGAAACAGAAAGGAACGAAAGAAGTAGAAGTAGAGCAAAAGAAAAGGGGAGCGAGAGGGAGATCGAGAGGAAGAAGAGACTGAATAAGCGGAAGAGGAAACCGAAGGGACGAGACAGAGCAAAGAGAGCGAGAGATTGAGAGGAAGAGCGAGAGGGGTCGAGGTCGAGACCCCGAGCGAGAGCGAAAGAGAGATCGAAGGGGAATAGAGAGCAAGAGGAGCACGGCGTGCTTACGCGGCCGGCGAGCTAGAGGAGGGAGACAGCGAGACCGGTTC
The DNA here is from genome assembly GCA_021018815.1 of Talinum fruticosum. NCBI lineage: Eukaryota > Viridiplantae > Streptophyta > Magnoliopsida > Caryophyllales > Talinaceae > Talinum > Talinum fruticosum. The sequence continues at coordinate 2,190,421 of JAITYX010000082.1, read as the reverse complement.
CGAGGCCGAGGGCAAGGAGAACGAGGAGCAGAGCAGAGAAACGAGAGGAAAACGAGAAAGAGACCGAGAGAGGGAGATTGTGGGAAGCAGAGAGTGAAAGAAGAGGGTTTGAGGGAGCAGGAGCCGGACTAGAAATCGAAAGGCGGAAGAAGAAGCAAACCCCAATCCAAAATTCAATCCTCCAAAACTAAAATTCTTAGAACCTCCGAGAATCAAAAGTGAGTGATTCAAATTCATCCTCTAAAGATTAAACCAATTAGGTGGATTAAATTCGAAATCAATTCATGAAATTGGAAAGCCTAGACTTAATTGAAGAACTTAGAAGCCTAATTCGCTGAATTTAGAAACTCGCTAATTGTGATTCATGATGTGAATTATGTGATTTATTAGATATGATTCGTGGATATTTGAGCATTGTTGAGCATGATTATTGAGTTGTGTGATTGAGAATTTGATGAAAATAGCTTGAATAGAATTAGTGAGAAAAATCGGAAAATTGAATTTCATAATTTAAGTGCAGATTTTTCATGAATTTATCTTGCTTGTCTGAATTATTGCGAATTCATGTGTAGCCTGAAATTCCTGAAACTTTTACTGTAGCTCCCTGATAATTTATGAGAGTAATCTGTAAATTTTGGTATGCGTTGGATAAGTAGATTAGAAGATATGGATTTTTGAGTGAAAATGTGCTGTTTTGGGAAAAATCGGAACTAATTGAGTAATTGAATTAAGAACTGAAATTTAAGAAGCTACATGGCTAGATTAGGAGATATATAATGATTAAGGAAAATTATATAGTTATAAACCACCTATACGTGACTAAGCACTCATGAAAACGATAAGTTTGTGAATTAGAAATCCTAATTAATATGTTTTTGTGATGATGTGTTTATCTTAAAGTACATTGATTATAAAATAACATAAGCATGCCTATATGAGTTGGATTGATTGTACTTAAGCTGGAACTTGCTTATGTGAATTGTTACTTGCGAAGAAGTTACGTATGAAGGTAATAAGCATGAATTATATGAATTAAGTGTATCTTATGTATGAGTAACAAGAAGATATAAGAAAATATAGAAAACATAAAGAACTACAGAAAGGAAAAAGGATCGTGTTATTGATCTAAAACCCCACGAATTAAAGAATCCTCTGAAGCTATGGCGATAGAAGTGTCTCGTCAACCGAAGCCACAAATTATTTTGCTTCCACGAATTATTGACAGTATGTGTCCTTCGAGTGAGGCAAGCCTCGAGGCCACAAATTATTTTGCCTCAAGGCCACGAATTAGTTTGCCTCCAAGAACTGAGCCCACGAATTATTTTGGCTCCAAGAACTGGGTCTTTAGAGCGAGAACATAAATCTTGTTTCCATTCGAAACTAAGACTACTTAAGAATTACGATATGAAGAAACGAATGATTATGCATGATTCACAAGAAAGGAAGAAGCAATGATTTATGAAATGCATAATTGAACTCAAGAAGAAGAATGAGAAGAAGAACGAATCCCGATTTCATAAGAAACTAATACGATAAGAATTAAGATATGATTTACGTGATGAATACCTTACATGATGAATGATTCTATGACTTACTTGCGTAGAAAGATGAATAAAGTATGTTTGAGTGAATTCATGAGCAATTTATGTCATTGTGCTTTTTGGCAAGTTGGTAAGTTTAGTATCTCGCGTATCTTAAGCATGTATGATCCGAATCACATGATGTGAATGAATTGTGAACTTACATGTGTTTGTTAATGAATTAATGTGCAAAGTGAAACCCGGGGTTGGGTTTAGGTTATTCACTGGGCTCGTAGAGCTCATGACCTAACTAACATTTCAGGTACGAAGCTAGACTTCTTGGAGTTGCGTTTGGCTTCCAGGAGTAGCGGATCGACGGATAGAAGATGTCAAACTTACTATGTGTTTTTATGTTTCCATGTTTGTAAGACTTGGATGTATGTTTATCCGAATGTCGACTATGTATAATAAAAGCCCTATGTGATTACTCCGAGCATGTGGCTTGTTGAGGTTGTGTTATGTATACTCCGAGCGTGTGGATTGTTGAGTTTGTGTTGTTGATACTCCGAGCGTGTGGCTCGTTGAGTTTATGAATGTGTTTCGAGCGGGGTTAAGGCTTTGAGCCTATGGGATTAGCCATATCACGAGAGGAAACTTTGCCGAAAATTTCGGGAAAAACCTTTGAAAACCTAGAAACTCGCTTCCGCCAAGCATAGAGAAAACTATTAACCCTAAGTTGAGATCTTAAGCAGCCTTACGGGTTCCTCTCGGGGAACCCTAGCATATAATACTCCTAGGGTGGGTCTTAGGGGTGTTATACTGATTTAACTTGTTAAGTTGACTTAATAAAATTCAGGACTCTTAATAAAGCTGTTCATCCCCATTTTCTAAAAGACATCTTCAAAAACCCTAAAATTATTTTTTCCACTTTCTAACCACCCGTAAGCCGAAGAAGGCACGTGGGGAAGCTCGGTTCGGGTCCGCCTGGACCGTGGTTCCTACACCAATGTGCGTACTCGAGCATGTGATTCATTGAGTTTGTTGTTGTGGATATTACGAGCATGTAACTTGTTGAGTTTTTGTGTATTATGTAGGAATAAGGTCTTCGACCTATGAGATTAACCCAATTACGAGATGAAACTCTGTTTAATTTTCCAAAAACTTTCAAAAATTTAGACAATTGCTTCCGTCATTTTAAGTGAAAGTTAGCAAACCTAATTAGAAGTTTTAAGTAGCCTTAAGGGTTCCTTTTGAAGAATTATGACATGTAATATGCCGACCTGGTCGGGGTAGGGTGTTACAAAAGTTCTATATTCGCAATGAAAAAATCATAAGTAGAAAGATGTTTAAAGAAAAATGTTGAAAAGTTATCCTTAAGGATCCATATGATAAACGGGATTTATAATTGTGTTTTCTTTAATTTGTAAATAATGCGTCAAAATGGTGCCTAATGTTATTAAAAAAATATATGTTGATAATATTTGAGGCCTAACTTTGACATTTGGAAGCCCAATAGAATGTCAACTAGAACTGAAGCTTCAAATCGGACTTTAGGCAGAAATAGAAGCCCAAACTCCGGATAGAAGTTATCAACCCTCGAATAGGGTTCAGGAGCCCAATCAGGCCAAAACTTTGATCGACCAAGAAATCTTACTATATTTTTTACTTGTCGTTGAATTCTATGCTCACCATAGTTTCCATGCCTTTTGTGCATTTAACATATACGCCATGTTAGGAAAATTGATTACCTAAAATTTACTGTATTTACTCATTTTCTAAAAAAAAATGTTAGAAAAATTGATATTTCAATGGCTTTTTAGCAAAAAGTGGTTTTTTAGGCAGTTTTGACTTTTTACTTGGTCAAAAAGTTATTTAAGATATTTGGTAAGTTGACTTTTTATAATAGTTTTTGCCGTCAAAAAGCCATTTTTTAAAAAGCTAATTTCAATAGCTTTTTGAGATCGACCTTTTGTAAATTAGCTTTTTATCTCACATTTTTTAGAAACAACTAATTTTACGAAACACTTTTTCTGAAACAGGTTAAATGTAAATAGTTAATACAAACAACTAATACGAGTAAACCAACATCTAAGAGCTAATCCAATAAGCCAACAAACAATAATTAATAACGATTGCCAAATAGGATCATAATTTTTCTATATGATTAAATTTCAGCCAATAAATTACAAAATTCAATATAATATGATAAATTCAACTAGTTCGGTGAAGACCCTGTTTGGCAATCGGTTATTAGTTGTTCACTATTATCTGTTTGTATTATCTCGTTAGATTTAACTGTTCGAGAAAAAAGGTGCGTGTTGAAATTAGTTGTTTTTACTCAAGTTGCTTGATGAAATTTTATTTGTACCACAACTCAATTTCATTAATTGTTTATACATTATAATTATTTTTATTCCATATTCATATTTCTTTTCAACATTGATTAAGAATTATGTGATATATAAAATTATATTTATACCTTCTACACAATTTTAATCATGTATATATTTTTAAAGTTTATTTTTAATAATATATTTGATACTTATGTGACAAAACTATTATTTATTATGATAGACTAAATTATTTATTAAAATATAAAAATATAAAAATAAAAAAATATTAACTTAAATATTCATAATCATCCTCTACTATTATTCTAAAAGTGAAAAAATATGAACTAAAAAAATCTTACACATAAGTGTAATTTCAATGGTAATTAGCATGATTTCACCAAAATATAAAGGGTAACATGGTAACTTCAATTATTAATTATAATAAGCTCTAACAAAAAGTTATTCCAAAAATTTTTTTGTAACAGTTTTTGGGTCAAAAAGGTATTCCAAAAGTTCTTTATCAAACAGTCTAATTAACTTTTTAATCCAGTCAAACAGTTAAACAAAGTTTTTGAGTATAAAAAACTCTTTGTCAAACCCCATCAAAATATAATTTATTAAACATTATCTAATTAGGTTCTGCTTAAACCTTTTAACACTTATAAATAGGGAGCGATTGCTAAGGTTCAAGGTAAAAAGAGAGAGAGATTCTCAGCTTAAACCTTTTAACACTTATAAATAGGGAACGATTGTTAAGTGTCACGGAACGCTCTAGAAGAACCCGGAATCTTCTAGAGTTCTCTCCTTGATTACGGAAGAGCACGGAATCTTCTAGAATTCTCCCATCGATTTCGGAAGAGACCGGAATCTTCTAGAAGTCTCTTCTTGGTTCCACCAAGGCCTCCCAAGTTCTAGAATGTTCTACACTTATGTAGATATATGGATATTTGTACGAGAGAATTCTAGATACGCAATCTTAGCCGTTGGATCAATTAGATCTCCACCGTCCATTAAGGAGGTGGCCATGTATATATACCCCCATGGGGTCCTCATTTGTATCCATCAATTCCAAGAGTTCAATACAAAGCATTCTCCCAAACTCTCTCTCTAAGTGTCCTTGCTTACTAAGCTTTCTCTCTCTAGCTTAAGTTAAGCATCTTTCGAGCTTACTAGCAAGCTTACAAAAGGGTCTCGGGTCTAGTTTGCTAGCGCCGCACGGGTCCTAAGTTCGAGTGAATTATCGTCCCGTGACGGTTGGTATCGAGCCAAAGTTTGGGCAAGAATGTCGAGCATCGCTGAAGGTGGCCAACAACCACAAGGGGGCAAGAAGGGCCGGGAGAAGTCCCACGAGGTCGTTGTCGCTCTCGAGGAAAGGGTTGCACAAGCTGTACGGAATCCTTGACAGATTAAGGGAAGAAGTCGATACCACGACTCGAGTGTCGTGGAGCTCGAGTCTAAGGAGGATGACTCGAGCTCAAGGAGGAGATGCGATTGGCCCTCAATGCGGTAGTCTCGGACTTCACCAAGGAGGTGGCTGCCCTTAAAGCCACGGTGGAGGCCAAAGATGGTGAACTCAAGGCTGCTCTCAACGATTAACGGGAGCAAATGGAGGAATTGAAGGCACAGCCGAAGTTGTGCACGGCTGCGGTGGCCAACAGTGGGTCGATCCAGGTAGCGACGCCCCTAGGATGAGTGCATCCAAGCCTCCGGACTTCAAGGGAGCTAGGAGCGTGAAGGAGATCGACAACTTCCTATGGGGACTTGAGGCTTACTTCAAAGCCTCATGCATTGAGGAGATGACCTCAAGGTGAGTAACGCTTCCCTCTTCCTTAAGGATACATGTTAGCTTGTCGTACAGACAACAAATTAAACCACTACTTAAACTTATAATAAACAATATAGCAAGGGCAAGTAGGGATCGAATCCACGAGGAAAGATATAATAACATGCAAGTTTTAATCTAATTAAATTTACTACTCTTAAAAACAAAACAGAAAATATAAATTAAAATCAATAACTAAAATTCATAGAAAACTATCTAATAACTAAATAAATAATTTATACAGAATAATAAAACTACAATAACCCAGAAATATTTTTGTATATTTTTTAGAATAATTAAAATAGAAAACTAAAGCAGAAAATAAACAAATTCTAAAACAGAAAATTAAATAAGTAAAATTCTGCACTAAAATAATTACGAAAATAAATACTAAAATTACCCAGAATAATAATACTAATTTTCTAAACCTAACCAGACCCAAAAAATATAAAAACAAAATTTAAAATCTAATTTACGAATTTATTTTATTAAAAACCTGCAGTAATTAAATTCAAGAATTAAATCTAAAAAATATCAAATTAATTCCAAAAATTCTAAAATTTAATCACAGCAAACTAGGACTCTATCTAAACCCTAAAAGAAAATAAAACACGAAAAATAACAAAAGAAACTATTTTTAAACTAATTTCTAACAAACTGACTCCAAAAATAATAAAAGCTGACAGAAAATTAATTCTGAAAATTAAAATATGTAAAGACTCAAAATTAAATTAAAATAAAATTACTAAAACTAACCTAAAATACTGATCTTTAGGGGGTTTAAATGAAATTGATAATAAAAGACTATAACTTTATAAGTAAAAATCAATAAACTCAAGAGAATAACTAAAAGCAAACAAATAATTATCAAAGATAACAAATTTATAAAAACACTTAGTATAATCTATATCCACCATGCAAATTATTATTTATCATTAACACACAAATTGATCTACCCATGAGCTAAACCGTAGAAGACAACCACTAGCGGATCTTCCCCGTTTTTCCTTAGTTATTAGTTTACTTAGGCCTAGCCCTAATATAAACCCTACTAATCTTGATAACCCTAGCACTAGCACTAGAATTTAATCAAATTAGAGCATTAAGTATTAGAAAAACATCATCTAGCACCTAATAACCAATCTACTAGCAAATTGATTTAAGAAGGATCTATGATAATTTCTTAATTAAAAGAGATGGGTATGAGCCATCCATGATTAACTAGGGTGATACTTATGTCTAAAAGATCAAGCAATTACGTACTTAAACCGTCTAAACTATCACATGAATTTATATAAAACTAAGTAGCGTGCACTCTAATTAATTAGACATAAATTCATAAACATTAAACACAAATTATCATAGAATCATGGATTGAATCAATAAGACAATAAAAATCGAAACTTTGCTTCAAAATAAATAATTTAACATGACTTCAAGTAGATTATACTAAGTATAAGAAAAACTACTCACACATAATGTAATTTAAAACATGTAAACTAAATAAAACTAGCATCTTTAATATTAATCTATTAATAAAAACTCAATCTTTTCAAATAAAAATTACAAAACTAAATTATACTACCGATATTAGTTTCTTTAACCCGGGAAGATGAAGAAGATGGTGATGGATGGTGGCTGGTCGGGCAGCGGACAGCGAGCAACCAGCAAGGAGCAGCAGCAGACGATGACGGTGCAGCCAGGAGCAGCGCTGGTGGTGGCTGGGCGCGAGTGGACGTGGACAGCAAGCAGCGGTGGTGATTGTGTGTGGCTGGCTTCCTCGGTCTCTCTCCATGATGATAATAAGTAGTATATATAGGGTGAAAGAGTTAGGGTTTATTTCTCGTTCTTCTCTTCTAAGTTTCCCTTTTCTATTCCACTTAGGATTTCCTAAAATATAATATCCTAAAATAAATATTTTATTACATATTATATTTATGGACCGACTTCATATATTTTCTTGGATGCTTGTCGGTAGCTAAAAATTCACTTTTAACGACTTTTCTTCTCTTCCCCACTTTATTCGATAATTACCTATAAATAAACAAAATAGAATAAATTAGATAAAATAAACTATATAATATAAACTCAACAACTACTAAAAATACGTATAAAATACGACTTAACAATACAGACTCTTGTCCGGTGGTGACGTCGGTGTGACGACGTCAATAGAGAGTCCGACCTCGTTAACACATGGGAGGCATTCAAGGCGGAACTCAAAAGCGGTTCTACCCCACGGATGCCCAACGAGAAGCTAGGGTCAAGCTTCGACACCTCCAACATAAGGAGGGTCATATCCGAGAATATGTGAAGGAATTCCAAGAACTACGCTTGGAAATTCCCTCCATGGGAGACCAAGATGCTTTATGCTTCTTCCTCGATGGCCTATGTGGATGGGACATGATGGAATTAGAAAGGCGAGGAGTACAAGACCTCGCCTCCGCAATCTGTCGCTGTCGAATCACTTTACGAATTCAAGTCCTCAAAAGGATAAGGTAAGAAGGCGGAACACGAGCAAAAGTGGGGGAGACCGTGACAAGTCCCCCAAGAAAGGGAAGCCGTCCTCCTACAAGGACAAGGGGAAGTCCAAGGAGGGCCACACCAAGAAGGAAATATCTTGCTTCCTTTGCAACGGACCTCATCGAGTCTTTGAGTGTCCGAAAGGGGCAAGCTTGACGCTCTAGTCATGGAGGAAGAGCGACAAGAGGAGAAGAAGCTCGCTTCCATGAGGCTTCTCAATGCCATCCAAGCCAAAGTGGAGGGACAGCCTCGTGGACGCATGTACGTGGAAACTCACATCAACGAGCAACCCATTACAAGTGATGTTGGATACAGGAGCCGATACGGTCTACATGGCCAAGGAGCTTGCCCAGGAGATTGGCCTCCCCTACACCGAGGAGAAGGGCTTCATCAAGGGGGTCAACGCTAGGAGTCTCCCAATCAAAGGTGTTGCGCGTAACACCGAGATCCGGATCGGCGGTGGAAAGGTAAGGCCGACATCACCGTTGCTCCTTTAGACGATAAGAAATTCTATCTTGGTATAGATTTCCTTGATACGGTGAAGGCATTCTTGGTGCCTTACACCAACACCATGTGTATCATGGAGACGGGGCAGCCTTGTGTCGTCCCTGTGAAGAGGGAGATCGATGAAGGGAAGATGCTCTCCGCTCTTCAATTCTCTAAGGGCATCAAGAAAAGGGAACCAACTTTCATCGCCGCCCTTAAAGAGGATGAGGTGGCCAAGGATGTCCAAGCGCCCAAAGCCGTCCAAGAGGTGCTTGGACGAGTTTCAAGATGTGATGCCCGCCGAGTTGCCGAAGAAACTCCCTCCCAAGCGGGAAGTTGACCATGCCATCGAGTTAGAGCAGGGGCAAAACCACCTGCATTCGCCCCTACCGCATGGCACCTCCATAGCTCGAGGAGCTACAGAGACAACTTAAGGAGCTACTGGACACTCGGATACATCCGTCCCTCAAAATCGCCCTATGGTGCACCGGTTCTCTTCCGGAAGAAGCATGATGGGTCCCTTCGTCCGTGCATCGACTACCGGGCGCTTAACAAGATTACTATCAAGAAAAAGTACTCGATTCCACGCATCGATGATCTATTCAATCAACTGGGAGATGCAAGGTACTTCACCGACTTGGACTTGAGAAGCGGGTACTATCAAGTCCGCATAGCCGAAGGGGACGAAGCAAAACGGCAAGCGTCACCCGCTATGGATCGTACGAGTTCTTGGTCATACCCTTTGGCCTCACAAATGCACCGGCCACATTTTGCACTCTCATGAACAAGGTACTTGCTCCGACCTTGATCGTTTTATAGTTGTCTACTTAGATTATATTGTCATCTATAGTAAAAACTTGGAGAAGCATGTGGGACACTTGCGGAAAGTGTTCTTGACCTTGAGGGACAACCAGCTCTACTTCAAGAAGGAGAAGTTCTTCTTCGCCCAAGAAGAGGTGTCTTTCTTGGGTCATATTGTCGGCGAGGAAGGATTCAGATGGATCCTTCCAAAGTAAAGGCCATACGAGAGTGGGAGCCACCCACCAAGGTCACCGAGCTAAGATATTTCCTTGGCTTGGTAAAGTACTACCGGCGGTTCATTCAAAGTTTTCCGCGATCGCCGCTCCTCTCACCGACTTGTTGAAGAAGGGAAGAGGATGGGCTTCGAGGCCGGAATGCCAACAAGCGTTCGAAGCCGTGAAGAAGGCTATCACGGAGGAACCAGTGCTAGTTCTTCCCGACCTTCACAAGCTGTTCGAGCTACACACCGACGTTTCCAACTTCGCCATCGGAGGAGTCTTAATGCAAGAAGGTCATCCTATCGCCTTTGAGAGTCGGAAGCTTAATGATACACGAGGCGATACACGGTGCGAGAGAAAGAAATGACCGCGGTGGTGCATTGTCTCCGTACTTGGAGACATTACTTGCTAGGGAGTAAGTTCGTCATCAAGATGGACAATGTTGCCACGAGCTACTTCCGGACACGTAAGAAGCTCACTCCCAAGCAAGCAAGGTGGCAAGATTTTCCGGCCGAGTTAGATTACGAGCTGGAATACAAGCGGGCAAGGCCAATCTGGTGGCCAACGCCTTGAGCTGAAAAGGGAGCTTGCCGACATAAGCCGACCTCAAACCAATTTGAGGGACCGGATTCGTGAGGGGCTTAAGCACAATGGCTTGGCCCGGACCATCGTCCACCTCGTACAAGAAGGCAAGACCAGGAGATTCCGGGTTGAAGATGGTCTTGTACTCACTAAAGGAAAATGCCTTTACGTGCTCGCCTATGACAACCTACGGAGGGAAGTCGTAAAGGAATGTCATGATAGCAAATGGGCGGGACATCCAGGGCTACACCGCACGCTCGCACTTGTGAGTGACTCTTACAATTGGCCTCACTTGAAGGATGATGTGGAGGCCTATGTGAGGACTTGTCTTGTATGCCAGCAAGACAAGATTGGGTAAAGAGCTCTTGCGGGACTCTTAGAGCCACTTCCCATTCCCGACGAGACCATGGGAAAGTGTCTCCATGGACTTCATAATGGGCTTACCCACAAGCGATGGGTACAACTAGGTAATTGTGGTGGTGGATCGGTACTCCAAGTACGCAACCTTCATCCCAGCACCCAAGGAATGTTCAGCTGAGCAGGCCGCCCAACTATTCTTCAAGCACGTGGTGAAGTATTGGGGCTCGCTGCGTTCGATAGTGAGTGATCGGGACACTCGCTTACGGGCCGTTTCTAGACGAAGCTATTCAAGCTCCTGGGGTCCGAACTCAACTTCTCCACCAGCTTTCACCCTTAGACCGATGGAGAAATGGAGCGGGTGAATGCACTTTTGGAGCTTTACTTGAGGCACTACGTGAGTGCCAACCAACGGGATTGGGCGAAGTTACTCGACGTAGCTCGGTTCTCGTACAACCTACAAAGGAACGAGTCAACAGGCCGGAGTCCGTTCGAGATTGTTACAGGGCGACAACCTCGACTCCGAGCATGATTGCCACAAGCTATAAGGGTCCAAGTCCGCCAAGCATTCAAATTCGCCAAGGACTCGGAACGACCGAGCCGACATGGCATGGGCTTACTTAGAGTAAGCCTCTAAGAAGATGCAGAAATGGGCCGACAAGAAGCGTCGCCCACGAGAGTTCCAAGTTGGGGACCTTGTCCTTGTTAAGATGTATAACCACGCGAGGTTAAGTGGTCGCCATCGAGGACTTATTTGGAGGTTTGAAGGACCCTTCCTCATCCTTAAAAGGGTTGGCGCTCAAGCATACAAGGTGGAGTTGCCTCCAAAGATTAAATATCATCCTATCTTCCATGTAAGTCTACTTAAGCCTTACCATGGAGACTAAGTGGATCCAAATAGGGGCATTTTTCGACGAGCACCGATGGGCATAATGGTGCAACATGACAAACAAGTGGAGGAGGTATTAGCCAATAGAGTGGTTCGTCACCAAAACAAGCCTCTAACACATGAGTTGCTCGTCAAGTGGAAGGGACTACCGGATAGCGAAGCAAGCTGGGAGCCCATCTAGAACTTATGGCAGTTCAAGGAGCAAATACAAGCGTTCGACGACGCTAAGGCTACGAGGACGTCGCCGGAATAGGTGGGGGAGGATGTCACGGAATGCTCTGGAAGAACCCGGAATCTTCTAAAGTTCTCTCCTTGATTCCGGAAGAGCCAGGAATCTTCTAGAATTCTCTCCTCGATTCCGGAAGAGCCCGGAATCTTCTAGAAGTCTCTCCTTGGTTCCACCAAGGCCTCCCAAGTTCTAGAATGTTCTACACTTATGTAGATATATGGATATTTGTATAGAGAATTCTAGATACGCAATCTTAGTCTGTTGGATCAATTAGATCTCCACCGTCCATTGAGGACGTGACCATGTATATATATCCCCATGGGGTCCTCATTTGTATCCATCAATTCCAAGAGTTCAATACAAAGCATTCTCCCAAACTCTTTCTCTAAGTGTCCTTGCTTACTAAGCTTTCTCTCTCTATCTTAAGTTAAGCATCTTTCGAGGCTTACTAGCAAGCTTACAAAAGGGTCTCGGGTCTAGTTTGCTAGTGCCGCACGGGTCCTAAGTTCGAGAGAATTATCGTCCCGTGACATAAGGTTCAAGGTAAAAAGAGAGAGAGGGGGGATCATAAGACAGAATTAAGAGATTACAAACAAGAGATAATGTTACACTTGTCAAAACCAAGAGCCAATGACATTATGTTGGGTTCTCGATCTAATTAGAAGGGTAAATTAAGTGTAGGATGCAATCCTTATACTTAATTCATTCATTGTCCCTAATATACACAAAATAATAACAATAAAAATGAAGAAAAAAAATGACGACTTTTTTTAATAATGTAGAGTTACGTTGTCTTCCAACTAGAGCCTTCGTGTACGAACTTTGGACATTAGATATCATATTTTCTTTAATTGTATTACATTAATGATCGTGTTTTAGTATAACATTTTAATTTTTGATTTTCGTAATCAAAATTCATTACTAGTGATGTAGGAGATGCCGGAATGCATTCCAACCCCACTCTATCTACATCCACGAATGTGGAACTTTGGTTCAAGCTACAGGAGTCAACTTGGCCCTTCATGAAAGATTATTAGGGAACCTTTTTGAAACCTAATTTAATTGATCAAGTTCATATCCCTTTCGACCATCCCTTTTGTTTAAGGACCCGGTAAAAGGGAGTGAACTTTATGCTTTTCTGTGTTTTTGGAATAAAATGCAGTGGAGTCTCTATTTTATATTAGTTTTAAAAATAGAATAAATTAATTTTTTTGAAGTTCGAAAAATAAGCATCTAAAGCAAAAATAGGACTCCCTATCCAAAACAATATAAACAATTTGAACTAGAGAATCAAGTCGTGTTCTAGGCACGTGGGCTTGGAGGCGCTTGTTTCCATTTTTATTTCAAACAACTTAGGTTGTTGAAGGGCATCGTTCCATTTGGAGGCCCCTTCTCGAAGAGGGACAGGGGCAAACGTTTGCTCGTAGGTTAAGAGTAATTGTCTAGAAAAAGAACAAGTTGCTTGTGCAATTGAAAATAGATTCACCACTATAATTTTCTGAAAAATGTATAAAAATCTTTTAATTTTAATCCATTTTATCTCAGAAGGAGATTATTAGTGAAAGTTCAAATCGGCAGAGTAATCACTCTAGGGGGTGAATGGGGTGATTAAGGAAAATAGCGAAAATTTGAAATTCATAACTAACTAACTACTCAGCTAGAAAAACTGAGTCGAGAGTGACTCAGAAATAAGAATAAATGAAGATGGGTAATTTTTAGGAGGAGACCCTCATGGGGCCAAAAACCTCGAACATTGTTAATCCAAACACCAAATTGAAATCCACTATTTGAATCTTCAAATATAAAGATAATGACTACCTAGATTTGTTCCCTTAAAAAATCTAATATAAGTTTTTCCAGGCTCAAAAAATCCCTTATCTAACTTAGTACTTCCAACTTGAAATTTCCTTATCAACTTGGCGTAAATGAGTTGAAGTTATGTTATCAATTTAGTAAAGGGAAGACTAGAAAAGTTTTTGAAGTAAAGAGAGTGTTTGCAAGATTTTTCTCACAAGATATTACAACTCGGAAAACCAAGAGATTATAATTGGGAGTTTTAAGTTAGAAGTATGAATGACAATTTTAGCTCTAAGTTCCAATCGTGAGAGTCTTTGTATCAATTTTTCTATTTATAGTCCGCTTTGAGAGAAATTCCTTTAGTTTTTAGCTTGGAAGAATTAGGTCAACTAACCATTGCAACGGATAATATGAGGACTCAATTTTTGGACCATTTTTGGATTAATCATTGGGCGTAGGTCCTAGCTTCCGAACATTGTTCCACCAACTCCATCATTTTGAAAAAGCAGTACAAAAACTCGTTAGACTCGGAAATGAGAAATTACCCAAAATAACAATAAACAAGCGTGTTAGCTTGGTTTGAGTTGTTCAGCATTTTTCAGCTTTTTTTTTCTACGAGATCTTCAATAGTCATTAAGCCTTTGTTTTTACTTTTCTTTAAGATAATTCATCTTTAAAAAACCAACAAAAATAAATGAGATAAATGGACTTCGAAGTATAAAGATAATTTGGTCCATAATTAGATTAGATTAGTCTAAATAAAGTATTTGAAGACTAATTCTTCTTAATCTATTATTAATTAATATGAAAATTTTCAAGTCTAATATTCAATATGTTTAAGTTTCAAATATGTTTTAACTCAAATGATAAATTTTAACATTGATGAGTACATGAGCTATTTCACTAAAAAAAAAAAACTAAAAATAGCAACGAAAAATGTTCGGCGGGTTAGGAGCCCGTCGGACGGTTTGATGGGTATTATATTGACCTCCGACGACCAATTTTTTTGAGGAATTTCGACGGAAATTATATCGCAATTTCGACGAGTCCGATATGTTATGATTCGGACAGTCGTGGTCCTTCGGGTATGCTTGTCGGAATTGCTCATATTGCGTCGGAATTCTCGTTGGAAATCCTATCGCTATTTCGGAGTTTTTTGTAGCGTTTAGGCATATTCCAGCGTTTGCCAAGTTAATTAATTATAGCGTAATGAATCTAAATTAAATAGAATTAAAAAGATTAATTCTAGTTAAATTTTTGAAGCATGTCAAATTTAGAGTGATGTTATAAATGTGAAATTACTTAGGAAAACTTAATGATTGAGTCATATTGAATGAGTTAGTTTACGAGAAATGAGTAACTTAGTCAAGCTCGGTTAGTTTGACTGGGTCAATTGTTACTTTTTGAAGTAGAATTGAGTCCTTAAATTTTTTATAAGAAATATTCTTATATTAAAGTCTTAGGTTAGTCATCTATTGGTCATGTTAAATAATTGAATGTTATTTCAAATGACTTTATCTTGTGAATTTCTTTTAGGATGCTTCTTGGTTAATCCTAAATTTTAATGAATGTCCTTAACTCAAAAGCAAGCAAGGAGTCGATTAATCATACCCGAATCTTCAACTCTGTACTCCAAGACATTGATCTTTGAGATAGATTATAGGGAGAGATAAGATCTAAAGATATTAATTAGATTAAATGAAGAATATTTTCCTTCCATGCAATAATCAATGCAAGATTAAATCTTTATTCCTTTCTTATTTAGTGATAATTTTGATTAGGTTTGGAAAATCATAAAGGAAAACTATCAACTTTAGTGACCATTAGCTTCTTAATTTATATAGTTTTACATGTTTATACAAGAGTTGAATTTATTGAAAAATAATCATGAAAAAATCAAATAATCATGAAAGAATTTATTAAAAAATCATCAAAGAATCAAAACACCCAAATCAAATAATCGCCCCTGGCTATCTCATATTTTCTGGAAACAATTCAAAGGGGACAAATTTTTTAAAAAATATATAAAATGGACGACATTGGTGATGATCACAAAGAAAGAAAATTATGATGAGTTATCTAAAGGCTTACGCTAAGGCTTCACAGGAGGGGGAGGTTGTAAAGTGTGTACATGCATGAAAAATTACCTTGCCACCTACTTTTTACCTAAAACCATTTGATGATAGATAAGGAAATGGTTAAAGGGAATGATGACATATAAGGGAGCACGGATGTAATAAGCTGAGATGGGGGTAGAAATAGTTGTGCATGAGTTGATTTTTGGGAAGGAGAAAGCATGAGAATATAAATTGGGGTAAGGGGGCAGCCATTGGCGTTGGAAGAACTAAACACAACTCACTCATTATCTCTCCCTGGATCCTAAACCTGAATTTCTTAGCAAATTTTGTCATTGTTTTGAGCTGAAAGTCATCTTTACTTACTATAACAAGAGACCATAAAGGTCTTATAAAGTGAGGGGAAAGGACGATAGTTTATGCTGGTAATTATTACAACGTATAAGTGGAGAAAATACGAGGGTTATTTGGATAGCTTGAGGGCAAAAACTTTCTAAGGCTGAAACCGAGAATATGGAGTAGCAAACAAAGGGCTTATAAAATGGTAATACTGGGCAATGGGCAGGGGTCCTTATGGACTTTTAGGACCAGGGTCAATTAAAAAGTATCAAGGCCCATTTAAATTTAAGAGGGTCGGGATTGAAGACTCAAACTTTGAATCTAGACCATTCTGAGTATTACTAAAGACTCAGGTACAAATCTCATCCCTCATAAGTTTTGATTACAAGTCATTTTGAGTGTTATAGAAACTATTTCATATGTTTTCATTCGATTACGACTGACTCGGAAAACACATTTCTATCTATCATCTCACACTCGATGTTTCGAGTCACTCAAACACTACTTAGATTTATTGCATGTTCAAATAATCCCTCTACCACTTTTTATTTAAGTTCGACTACATATTCGAAGTAAAGTGAATTACGACATTAATTCAAGTTTCTAAGTGAGCATGTTTGTTTGAGAATTATTTGTCCGAGATCAAGTACGTATACTCCGATGTTTTCACTCTTATAATTTGATCTTTCTTAATATTGACTCGATGGAATTTGGGTGTAATGAATATTAGACTTAGAAAATTCCACTCTTCTAGGCTTGAGATAATTATACACTTAATTATCTTAACTAAATTATTATCTGTGCCTAATCTTGGACCAAAGTATTTTATACTTTGAGAACCAAAATTATTTACTTTTGTAGGTTATCCAAACGAGGTTCTCTCATTTTTGAATTACAAAAGTAATCGGCTTCAAGTCGTCAATCACCAGCAGACAAGGCTTTTCTACTTCTAAACAAGGTCCAGACGCCGTGTTACGGTTGTCTGTTTCCAAAACTGGAAAACTTCAATGCTAAGCTCAACAAGTGGTTTCCACCCTACTTTTCGAACAACACCAGTTGATTGGAGCACCTTTAGGAGTCAAGAGCCATTGCACAACGTTCACATCTTAACGGATCTTTTCGAGTCATTAAGAAGAACCGTTACAACGGTCACAAAGGACTTCGTTCGGAAATTAGTCACTACGGCTAATCCGCTTGGTCATCTATAAATAGAAGCCAACTCTCAAGACTTGAAGATTGCTTGAATATATTGTCAATACACATTACTTAAGCAAAAGTCATTGTAGTCATACTCAATCTTCTATTTACAACTCCCAACTTGTAATTCATACTTTCCGAGTAAAATCTTGTAATCGGTTACATACTCTTTCTTACTTTCGAGTAAGGTCCCTTGACTGAGCTGTAAGGGTTAACTCAGCTCGGTTATCCCTAACTCGTAAAGGTTACCTAAGTTAGGAAATACTAGATCGAGATAAGGGAATTTCGAGTCTAGGAAAACTCCGTAAGGAATTGTTTAAGGGAGCAATTCGGTTGAGTCGATCTCGTTGTATTTTATGGATTCAAAATAATGGATTTGACTTGGTGCTTGGACTGGCAGTTTCGTGGTTTTCCGCCCAGGAGGGTTTCCACGTATATCTAACTTTACACTTTTCCGAGTCTAATCTAGACTCGGATTGTCTTGATTACTCTTTTCAAGCTTAAATATTCCAAGTTGTTAAAATTTCCTCATCACCCTATTCACCCCCTCCGGGGTGACTAAGACTCTCCATGAGCAAACCTTCAATGGTCTTATCGGCCGGTTTAAAAATGGGTCAAACATGAGTTAAAGGTGGGTCGGTTCAAGGATCGGGGTCAAGTGAAGACTCGGACACTCGCTCAACACATTTCCGAGTTGTATAGAAGGAATCGGGTATAAGAACATCTTAAGTATAGAGTTTTGATTCCAAGGCATTCTCAGCTCTTTAGAAACTTTTCCGAGTGATATAGTATATTTTCTAAATGATATAGCATTTACTTCACGTATCCTTGCTTGTCTCCGTGTGACTCGGAAAACAGATATACGTATCTTACTCGGTTCCGAGTCCCTCATCACTTAGATAAATCGCATGCTTGGATTGACTAGTATTTTGCTTTATCACACTCGAGTCCGACTTCATATTTTAAGTTCTACTTTGTTGGAGTAAGTGATTCTAGTCTGAATTGTGCTTAGTTTATATCAAGTTATTTCACTCGATATTCTTTATGTAACTTGATTCTTCACTTAGACTAACTCGATGGAATTTTGAGTTTCATGGATATTAGACTCAAAAATTCCACTCACTTTCCGACTCGAGATAATTAGTTGCTTAATTATCTTAATTATTTTATTATATGTGTCTAATCGTGGACTAAAGTATTTTATACTTTGAGAACCAAAATTGATTTACTTTTGTAGGTGTTTCAAACGATGAAACACTTTTGAATTACAAAAGTAGCCGAGCTTTAAAACGTCAAATCACCAGCAGACATGGCTTTCCCTCTTCTCTATCCCAGTCCTAGAAGATTGTGTCGAGGTAGTCCGTTTCCAAATCCGGAAAAGCGAAACGCCAAGCTTAACGGTGGTTTCCACCTTATCCTTCAAGACACCGCCGGTGGTTTTGGGACTTCCAAGAGAGTTAAACCGTTGCCTAACGTTCATATCTCAACGGATACTTTCTAAGTGACTCGAAAGCTCTTATCAATGGTCACAAAAGGACTCTTAGTCAGCAGATGGAGATAACGACTACTCTGCTCGGTCATCTATAAATAGAAGCCAACTTTCAAGACTTGAAGATTGCCGAACCTATTGTTAATACACGTACTTGAGCAAAGTCATTGTATTCATTCTCAATCTTTTACTTACAACTCCCACTCTGTAATTCATTACTTTCGAGTTGTAAGGTCTTGTACTTAGTTACAAACACTTTCTTACTTTTTGAGTAAGGTCCTTTGACTAAGCTGTAAAGGTTAACTCGGCTTAGTTGTCCCTAGCTGTAAGGGTTATCTCGGCTAGGAAGTACTAGATCGAGATAAGGGAATTTCGAGTCTAGGAAAACTTGTAAAGAGTTGTTTAAGGGAGCAACTTGGGTTCGGTTACTCTACTGTATTTTGTGGACTCAAAATAGTGGATTTGACTTCGTGCTTGGACTAGCACGGTCCAGTGGTTTTACGGCCCGGGAGGGTTTCCACGTAATTCCTATGTCTTTACTTTACGAGTTCATTCTAGACTCGGACAGGTCTCAAAGCTTACGCTTAATCCGCTTCATTACTCTTTACTTGCAATTACGAGTTCATAGTTTTTTGACTCTGGTTTTGACTCAAAATTCATTTCCGTTTCTACTTTGGCGAAAGAGTTTGATTTTTAACGAAAATCTTCCATCACCCTACTCACCCCCTCTAGGGTGACTCAAACTCTCCCAGAGCAAACCTTCAATTGGTATCGAGCCTAGCCTTTCGAAAGGATTTAACCATCCAAAGGTCTAAAGATCAAATGGCTCGGAATAACGGAGAGTTCGATGAAGGATGATCTTCCAGCAGACCACCAAAGTTCAAAGGATCAAACTTTGGGCACTTGGAAAAAACTTGTGGAATGTTTCCTCATGGATCATGAGGAAGATGTCTAGGACATCATACAAAATGGAAACTACATTCCAATGAAGACGAAGAATTCGAGAATCATTCCCAAAACAAAGGCCGAGTTTACTCTAGGCGAAGTAGAAAGGTTCGGAAAGAACTTCAAGGCAATGAACATTCTCATGTGCGCCATTAGCTCGGAAGAATATAATTGAGTGTCCGCTCGTGACTCAGCAAAAGAAGTGTGGGACACCCTTGTCAACACTTACGAAGGCACTAGCTAGGTCGGACAAGCGAAGATCGGCGAGTATCTCCATAAATATGAGCTATTCAAGATGGAGCCAAAAGAAAACATCACTCGGATGTTCATTCGATTTACTTAGATTACCAACAATCTCAAATCACTGGGTAAGAAGATTTCACACGAGGAAATGTGCAAAAAGATACTCGAAGTCTACCCAAGCGAAGATGGGGTCCCAAGGTGACCGCCATAGAGGAAGCTCGGAACCTTTCACTCCTAAAGCCGGACGAGCTTATTGGAAAGCTTCTCACTCATGAAATCCACTTGGAAGAAGAGGATGCTGAGGGCGGCACCAAAAAGAACATAGCGGCGAAAGCCTTAGAAACCGAGAGAAGCAAATATAAGCTCCTCGACTCGGAAGAAGATCCTATGGCACTCATTGCAAGAGGCTTCAAGAGAATTATGAAGCACAAAAGATGGGATAAACGGCCAAAAGAAGAATTCTACAAGAAAGATAAGAAGGACGAGAAAAGGTAAGTATTCTTCTCCTTCAAAGTTATCCTTAACTAAAAATTCCGGATGTTTTGAGTGTGGTAGCAAAGACCACAAAGTCGGAGACTGTCCAAAGAGAAAAAGGGATAGAAAAAAGAAAAAGGCTATGATGGCAACATGGAGCGATGAGGACTCATCGGAAGATGACGAGGACTCGGACGACTCGAAATGTCCGATGGCAATCTCTAACTCGAATGCTTGAAATAGAGTCGGACTCGGACTCGGACAATGAGGAAACAAATCCTCAAGAGGTAATTGAATACTTCCTAAAATTCTCCAAAGTTGATTTAGCTAAGTATATCTTTACTTTAGAAGAAAAGTCCAATTCGACTCTTCTCGTTTCAAAGAACAACTTGAGTCAATTTCTTCGAGAGCACTTCTTTGAAAAATGAATTGGAAAAGCTGAGACTTACACTCGAGAGAGCTCAAGACTAGTGCTCAATCCAATGAGGCCGAGTCCGAGTTACTCGAGAAAAGAGAATGAGCAACTAAAGCGAAGCTCATTGAGTCTCAAGATCCGGTCTTAAAATTTACTCAAGGTCGGAAAAACCTTGACATGCTCTTAGGATCTCAATGTGTCTCTTTCGGAAAAGAAGGTCTTGGTTTCAACAAAGAGGAGGAATCCAATTCCTACTCGGAACTATTCAAAAGGATTCCGGAAGCTGTAAAGTTCGGGAAATGCGAGCATGGTCCCATTCACAAAAATGAAGGGAGGATTAAGCCCATAACAGTTTACAAAAGGAAATCATTCTCTTCGGTTTCCAAAGGAAAGGTTTTCAAAAAGAAAGAGACACGGACTCGGTTCTCTAAAGAAAAGACTCGAGAATCGGACTAAACCCAAAGTCATTCAAATTTGGGTTCAGAAAAACCTTCTTCCTCATAAAAGGACCACGGTAAAGAATGTTCTTGGGTTCGTTAGAGGAAGTGAGAAGGGTTAGATCGTCTCTGTTTTGCATGTCACTTAGAAGAGATCAAAAGGACATTGGTACCTTGACGGTGGATGTTCATGCCACATGTCGGAAGACGCGAGACTCTTCTCCGAGTTAGAAAAACATAAAGGAGGAAAGGTCACTTTTGGAGATGACAACAAAGGCAAGATAGTGGGGATAGGCAAGGTTGGAAAAGGATGCAATCCGGTCCGTCCAGGTTTATCTTGTCAAAGGATTAAAGTACAATCTGCTCAGCATCTCTCAATCGTGCGAGAAAGGTCAAGTGGTAAGATTCACTCGGACCAACTGTTACATTTCCGATGTTACCACCAAAGAGATCAAGCTTTCGGGTAAAAGATCGGGTAACACTTACATTATTCCTCTTTCGACCCAAGTCGGAATTTGTCTTATTTAAAAGCATCTCTTCATGATGACTCATGGACATGACATTGTAGATTAGGCCATATTAGCATGCATACTATCAAAAAGTTGGCATCTCATGGTGCAGTTAGAGGCTTACCTAAGCGTGCTTTTGAGAAAGATAAAGTTTGTGAAGCATGCACTAGAGGGAAACAAGTCGGATCATCATTCAATTCTTTGAAGACAGTTTCCACATCCACGAGTGCTTGAGCTACTGCATATGGACTTATGTGGTGAAATCCTGTTAAGAGCCTCGGAGGTAAATCATATATATTTGTTATTATTGATGATTATTCACGATTTACACGGGTGTGTTTTCTTAAGCACAAAAATGAAGCATTCAAGGAGTTCGGCAAGCTCCGTAAAAAATTCAAGTTGAGTCTCGGACTCGAGATCCGAGAGAATTCGAGCCGACCATGGAAGGGAGTTCGACTACTCGAGAATTCTCGAGTTTTGTGACAAAAATGACATCTCTCACAACTTCTCAGCACCAAGAACTCCACAACAAAATGGAGTAGTGGAGAGAAAGAACAGAACCCTTGAAGAAATAGCAAGGACGATGATGATTGAGCACAACTTACCTTACTATTTACAGGCTGAGGCGATCAACACAACGAACTATACTACGAATAGATGCCTCATCGGACCCATTACGAAGAAAACACCTTATGAGCTCTACAAAGGGAAGAAACCAAATATTTCCTATTTCACACCATTTGGATGTAAATGTTTAGTTCACAACAATGGTAAGGATCACTCGACCAAGTTTGATGCTCGGTCGAGATGAAGGTATTTTTACGGGTTATTCTTCTCACGGCAAAGCTTATTTTCAATAAGAAAACTAACAAAGTGGAAGAAAGCATCAACGTTATTTTTGATGAGCTTGAACAGGAAAAACCAAGTGAGTCTTCATACTCGGACTTGAAGCTCGGCAGAGAAGATGATGAAGCCGAGTTTACAAAGACTCAAGCTCAACCGGCTCGAGAATGAAGTCACTCGGAACGAAGTGACTCGGAATGAGACAACTCAAGAGCCCGCTCGAACGAACAAGTTAATGAAGAAGATCACTCGGAACAAGCTTCGAAGATCGGGTAGCTCGGCCCACAAATCTTGTGAATCGAGAGAACAGGTAGAGCATTCAAGTTCACTTCTAGTCACTCACTAGAAAACATAATATCCGATATCAACGAGTGGGGTAAGAACTCGTTCCTCTCTGCAAAATCTATATGCATTCACTCGCATTCATTTCATTAACTCGAACCCAAAAATGCACTAGAGGCCCTAAATGAATCTGAATGGGTAGAGGCCATGCAAGAGGAACTCAATCAATTCGAAAGAAACCAAGTCCGGACTCGACCAACCGACCTTCGACCACCCAGTCATAGGAACCAAATGGGTTTTCAAGAACAAAGCTGGATGAAGGAGGGGTGGTAGTTAGAAACAAGGCTAGACTTGTGGCTCAAGGTTAGAATCAAGAAGAAGGAATTGATTGTGGGGAAACATTTGCACTTGTTAACGGAATCGAAGCTATTAGAATACTTGTTGGCATTTGCATCCTGCATGCATATTAAATTATATCAAATGGATGTTAAGTGTGCATTTTTCAATGGTTTTATTGAAGAGGAAGTCTATGTCGAACGACCTCCTGGTTTCCAAATCTCAGAATTTTCGGATCATGTTTTCAAACTTCAAAAGGCTCTCTATGGTCTTAAACAAGCTCCTCGAGCTTGTATGAAAAGACTGAGCGGTTTCTTGGTTTAAAACGATTTTAAAAGAGGTCGGATCAACAAGACTCTCTTTATAAAAACCAAAGGGAAAGATTTCCTTATTGTTCAAATCTATGTTGATGATATTATCTTTGGAGCTACTAATGAATATACGTGCGAGAATTTTACGAGTTGATGAGTCGGGAATTCAAAATGAGTATGATGGGAGAACTCAATTTCTTCCTTTGTCTACAAATCAAATAAGAAAAAGATGGGATCTACGTCCATCAATCCAAGTATACCAAGGAGCTGCTGAAGAAATACAAACTTCAAGATGCAAAGCACGCATCTATACCCATGAGCGACGAGTATAAAGCTTGACTCGGATGAGAAAGCTAAAGCAATAGATCGAAACTCTATCGAGGTATGATTGGATCTTTGCTATATCTTACTTCCAGCCGGCCCGATATAATGTTCGAGTGTTTGTTTATGAGCAAGATTCTAAGCTAATCCAAAAGAATCACATCTCACTGTGGTGAAGAGAATATTCGAGATATCTTGCAGGAACTCGGAACTTAGGTCTATGGTACTCAAGAGACTCGGAACCGACCCTCACTGGATACTCGAGATGCGGACTACGGCTGGATACAAAGTTGATCGAAAGAGCAATTCGGAGCTTGTCAATTTCGGGTCAATCCCTCATATCTTGGCACTCAAAGAAACAGAACTCGGTGGCTCTATCAACTGCTGAAGCTGAGTATATTACAGTTTGGAGCGTGTTGCGTTCGGATTTTATGGATAAAGCAACACTTGAGGGATCTCGGACTATCTTTCAAATCGGTTCGAATCAAGTGTGACAATCGGTGTGCAATAAGCATCACAAAGAATCAAGTTCGAGCACTCAAAGACAAAACACATTGAGGTCGAGATATCATTTCTTACGAGATCATTATGAGAAAGGTGATATTGAACTTGAATTCATTCCTACTAATCTTCAATTAGCTGATATCTTTACTAAGCCTCTTGGTGAAGATCGGTTTTGTTTTATTCGGAATGAGCTAGGTATGTTAAATACGTAATTATGTGCTATCTTTGTGATAATCTCATTGCATGATTATGTGTTATGTGTTTTCAATCTATTAATAACCATTAGCTCGGTTGATCTAGTGATACTTGGGTTAGTAGTTGTTAATTATTTCTAGTTTCGTAGTCACTCGAAAACCAATCTGAGTTAGGTCGAGACGTCGAGAAAAATTGGACATCATTTTTCGGAATTATCTCTAGATCGGTGGAGACGTTCGAATATATTTTAAAATTTTGTTTTCTCTCTCCCGCTCTCTCGTGATCCGTGATGAAACGCTAGCCGATGGATTTCAAACTGCGCTGAATCCTAACCATCGAAGAAGAGAACCATCACACCGGTCAAAGATGGTCGATGGACAAGCCGAGTCGAACGGAAAGTTAACGGACGTTCTTCTTTCTATATATAACGCCTATTCATCTTCGTCTCGTTAGTTCACATTCCATTCTCTCTCTCTTTCGTATGTAAAACTTCTCGCGGAAGCTTTCTACGTCTACAGTGCTCTCTGGACATCTTCGAGCGACGTAAAGGCCATCTCAAGTAAGTTCGATCTGCTCTCATCTCTTTCTTCTACTCCTTTTCTTTTGCTCTCGTCTACCTACTCTTTTCTTCTCTTCCTTAAAAGTTTCATCTTTCTTTCCTCATTCTCAAAATTCCTAAGAGAGGTAATCATCCCGACTTTCGAGCTCTTCCGCCAAAGCCTCGCACCAAAACCCGAAAGCTCAACTCCTTCTAAGCCCATTGTCACCCAGACATCTCGTAGCTGGACGACAAGTTGTTCCCAACCACCAAATTTTCTTGGTTGGCTCACATTCAAACCACCGGAGTGTATAATTTTCTGTGTTTTAGCGAGTTCATTTACCCCGAACTCGTTTCGAGTTTTACACTCACCTCACTCACTTTGAAGGTGTCCTAACCTCCCGAGTTCGGAATGTGACTGTCCGAATAAACACCTCTCTCCTCCACCGTCCTGTTCAAGGTTTCCTCTCTTTTCTTAAACAAGCAACCCCATTCCTTTCATTGAAGTCGCCGACGACTTCTTTGAAAAGTTTGCCAAAGAATTCCCTGAGTCACGAAAAAATTTTCGGTGACTCGGTTGAAGTCGAAGCACGCCTTCTATACTTTCTGCGATGAGAACCTTTTTCTCTCGGCATTCCAGCAAGGAGAACCCCAACTCCAAGCATCTCAAATCTCTTTTGATATTCTTAAGGGCTACGAAGTAGACCTCTTCCCCTCAATAATTGAGCGGATGGCGACTGTGCCAGCTCAACTCCAAAATAAGAAGAACACCCCTCTTCCCTTCGGTGCTCTTCTCACCCTTGTTTTTAAACAATTCAAGGTTCCTTTCCCCTCGGACCCCAATGCCGTATGCCGAGGCTACCATTGTTGTCGACAAGAAGGAACTCCGGGAGTACGGATACCAGGAAACTCAACCTCGGTGTCCGGGTGCACAACTTAGAGCCGAGGCCTCCTTCTCCGCCTCGGACTCGGAAAGCAACCCCTCTCTCTCTCTCCTGCCCCACTGTTGGTGCTTCCACCTCAGTGCCTAAAAATCTCTCTCCGCTATTTTGTCCCCGTTTTCATAGACAAAATCAGCTCCGTGTCCTCCGAATTCAAGGACCTGCTCGGCTCTCTCAAGTCATGTTTATCGCTTTTTGTTCCACCACCAAAACCGCCCAATCCCAATCCAGAAGCGATGAAACTATGGTTCTTGAGATGAGGGAGTTGGTGAAGGAGCAGAAGGAGCTGGTCAAGCTCCTCGGGGACGGAAGGTCCAAGGCGGGTCGGGACCGTGGCAACTCGGACGCTACGAGCGTCTTCGAGCCCGAGTCCGACCTCCTCGGACGGCGGAGAGGAAGAAGAAGCGGACAACGAAGCGACGAGACGCCGAGGAGCTGCCGGCGAGGCGGCTCCATTTGGGCAAGGGGTGGAACACATAGAAGAAGCGGCAGAAGCTGCCGAGGGTCGACTGCTCTTCAAGCTCAAATAGCGAGTACTCGGCTCGGACGACGAGTCTGAGTGGGTCGAAGACCTCGCTACACCAGCAGGTCGGGCGAGCGAGACCCCTCTAACTACCGAGGTCCACGAGGCGAGAACCGCTAGATCCTCTCGTTCGGGTCGGCCGCTCGGAGCCGAGCCCTTAGCTGCGGTCCTTCTCCTCCCTCCGCCGCGCTCAAGCACATCATTAAGATCCTACCAGACACGGCGTACCTCTCATCCCTCCGCTTCTACTCGGGCATCCCCTTCTCCCTCGTAGGTGCCATGCACTGAGTCACAATTCCTCGATCTGCGCGATTCTTCTTAGTTATGAGAGATTTCTACTTATTTTTTTTTTTTTGGTCCGGACATCAAATTTGTACTAACTGTTGTATTCCTCCCATTTCTTTTGTTGTTGTTTTTCTTTGAAAGGCAAGGGGAGAATATAGATAGAAAAACTTGTTGTCTTGTTTAGGGGAGTTTTTACCCTCTGTATTTATGTATTCTTTTTAACTTCAATGAACTAATGCATTCTCTTTCATTTTCCGAGTTCATTGTCTTACGGAAATTTTTTACGAGTTGATATACATTTTATTGTTAATTGCTGCGTATTTATCACTAACAAAGTTTATGTCTAAGTATGGAATGCCTTAATTATCTTAATTATTTTATTGTTAATTTTTTCGAGTTGATATACATTTTATTGTTAATTCCACTCACTTTCTAACTTAGATAATTAGTTGCTTAATTATCTTAATTATTTTATTATCTCGTGTCTAATCATGGACCAAAGTATTTTATACTTTGAGAACCAAAATTGATTTACTTTTGTAGGTGTTTCAAACGAGGATACACTTTTTGAATTACAAAAGTAACTCGCTTCAAAACGTCAAATCACCAGCAGACATGGCTTTCCCTCTTCTCTATCCCGGTCCCGAGAAGATTGTGTCGAGGCATGTCTGTTTCCAAATCTGGAAAACTGAAACGCCAAGCTTAATGGTGGTTTCCACCTTATCCTTCAAGACACCACCAGGTGGTTTTGGGACTTCCAAGAGAGTTAAACCGTTGCCCAACGTTCATATCTCAACGGATACTTTACGAGTGACTTAGAAAGCTCTTATCAATGGTCACAAAAGGACTCTCGATCAGCGAGATGGAGATAACGGCTACTCTGCCTGGTCATCTATAAATAGAAGCTAACTTTCAAGACTTGAAGATTGCCAAACCTATTGTTAATACACGTACTTGAGCAAAGTCATTGTATTCATTCTCAATCTTCTACTTACAACTCCCACTCTGTAATTCATTACTTTCGAGTTGTAAGGTCTTGTACTTAGTTACAAACACTTTCTTACTTTCTGAGTAAGGTCCTTTGACTAAGCTGTAAAGGTTCACTCGGCTTAGTTGTCCCTAGCTGTAAGGGTTATCTCGGCTAGGAAGTACTAGATCGAGATAAGGGAATTTCGAGTCTAGGAAAACTTGTAAAGAGTTGTTTAAGGGAGCAACTTGGGTTCGGTTAGTCTATCGTATTTTGTGGACTCAAAATAGTGGATTTGACTTTGTGCTTGGACTAGCACGGTCCGTGGTTTTCCGGCCCGGGAGGGTTTCCACGTAATTCCTATGTCTTTACTTTACGAGTTCATTCTAGACTCGGACAGTCTCAAAGCTTCTACTTAATCTGCTTCATTACTCTTTACTTGCAATTCCGAGTTCATACTTTTCGACTCTAGTTTTGACTCAAAATTCATTTCCGTTTCTACTTTGGCAAAAGAGTTTGATTTTTAACAAAAATCTTCCATCACCCTATTCACCCCCTCTAGGGTGACTCAAACTCTCCCTGAGCAAACCTTCATCGGGGTCTCATCATTGACCAAAGTATTAGGGCTTCCTCCATTCTCTTGACATGCTCTATTTCTCTATCTCTATCTAGAAACGCCCTCCCTTCTTCTTCTCTATTTTCTCTCCTAATTTCCATACTACCCGAACTCGGAGCTTCCCCACTTGCAACCTAACTCGCCGTCCGCCACAACCGCACCTACACCATCGCCCTCGACGCCTTCCTTTGGGCCACTGCCACCTTCCTCATCGCCTTCTCCTCCACCTTTTCGTAGTCTTCCTTTGCTACCTTTCTCTCTTCACTTACATTATTTTTGTTCAATTTCGATGCTTTTTTGTTATTTTTCCGGAATGAATTGGATTGATTTTGTGGGTGATTGTGCTCCCTTGAATTTTTGGAAGAAATTGAGACCAAGCGCCCAATTGCACAACAACTTCATCTCGTTGAATTTAAGCGCCAACCAACCATACCAACATTCTCTCTCCTCCCTTCCTACTAATTCCTCTCTCTACCTCCTCGAATGGAGCTCAATTCCATCAAACTCCACTTCTCTCTCTTCCTCATTCTCTTTCTCCTAATTCTCTCTCATGTGAAACTCAATCTCGATTGTTTGGATTATGAAGACTCGGACATTTCTCAACGCATTTCGAGTTGCACTAAACAAGTCAGGTATAATAATCCCATACTTTTAGAGTTTTGATTCCAAGGCATTCTCGGTTTCGCAGAAACCCCTTTTAGTAAAATAGTATCTTTTACGAGTGATACGGCTTTCACTTACGACATTTATTGCCTATCTTTTTGAGACTTAGAAAAGTGGTTCTTTGTTACGAGTCCGTCTTCTCTCGCATTTATCGTAGACTAGTGATTCGTCTTTTTCTCACTCGAGAATCTTACTTCCGATTACAAGCTCTATTTTTCGTTGGAGTCAATATCTTTAGTCTCTTTCACACTTAGTCTATATCAACTTATCTCACTCGATATTCTTTATGGAACTTGTTCTATCGCTTAGACTAAGTCGGATGGAATTCGAATATCATGGATATTGGACTCAGAAAATTCCATTTCCTTTCGACTCGAGATAATCGGTTGCTTAATTATCATAATTATTTTATTATCTGTGTCTAACTTTGGACCAAAGTATTTTATACTTTGAGAACCAGAATTGATTTATTTTTGTAGGTTATTCATTCGAGGATACACCTTTTTCAAACCACAAAAGTAGCAGGCTTCAAAACGTCAAATCACCAGCGAGACATGGCTTTTCACCTTCCCTGCTTAAGTCCCGAGAAGATTGTGTCGGAAGTTATCCGTTTCCAAATCTGGAAAACCGAAACGCTAAGCTTAACGGTGGTTTCCACCTTATCTTTCACGACACTACCAATGGTTTTGGGACTTCCAAGAGAGATAAATCGTTGTCCAACGTTCACATTGTAACGGATACTTTCGAGTGACTCGGAAAACTTTTATTAACGATCCGTGAAGACTCTCGGTCGGCGAGATGAAGATAACGGCTACTCTGCACTGGTTACCTATAAATTGAAGCCAACTCATAAGACCTGAAGATTGCCGAATCTATTTGTTAATACACATACTTGAGAAAAGTCATTATATTTACTTTCAATCTTCTACTTACAACTCCCACTCTGTAATTCATTACTTTACGAGTTGTAAGGTCTTGTACTCGATTACAAACTCTTTCTTACATTTCTTGTAAGGTCCCTTGACTAAGTCTGTAAGGTTAACTCAGCTTAGTTGTCCTTAAGCTGTAAGGGTTATCTCGGCTAGGAAGTACTAGATTAGATAAGGGAATTTCGAGTCTAGGAAAACTTGGATAGAGTTGTCTAAGGGAGCAACTCGGGTTCGATCGGTTCACGGTATTTTGTGGACTCAAAATAGTGGATTTGACTTCGTGTGCGGATTGACACGGTCCGTGGTTTTCTGCCCGAGGAGGGTTTCCACGTAAAATCTAAGTGTTATCTTTCCGAGTTCTTTCTAGATTCGAGATAGTCTTACTTGCTCTTGTTCTTTCGATTGATTGCTTTACGAGTCCAATCTTTTCGACCCGGTTAATAGACTCGGAATCTATCTTCCTTTCTACTTCGTGGAAAAGAGTGTGATTTCGCAGAGAATTTCCTATCACCCTATTCACCCCCTCTAGGGTGACTTAGACTCTCCCGAGCAAACCTTCAATTGGTATCGAGCCTAGCCTTTCGGAAAGGATCTAACAATCCAAAGGTTTAAAGATCAAATGGCTCGAGACACAGGAGAGTTCGACGAAGGAAGATCTTCCAACGAGGCCTCCAAAATTCAAAGGTTCAAACTTTGGGCACTTTGGAAGAAGCTTATGGAATGTTTCCTCATGGATCATGATGAAGAGGTATGGGAAATCATACAACAAGGAAACTACATTCCAACAAAGACAGATGAATTCAGAATTCTTCCCAAGACAAAGGCTGAGTTCACACCAGCGAAGCGAGAGAAGTTCGGAAAGAATTTCAAAGCCATGAACATTCTTATGTGCGCCATAAGCTCGAGAAGAATACAACCGAGTGTCTGCCTGTGATTCAGCAAAAGAAGTGTGGGACACCCTTGTCAACACTTATGAAGGCACAAGCTAGGTCCGACAAGCAAAGATAAGTCAATATCTTCACAAATATGAGCTTTTCAAGATGGAGCCGAGAGGAGAACATCACTCGGATGTTCATTCGGTTTGCTGAGATTACAAACAATCTCCAATCACTGGGAAAGAAGATCTCCCACGAAGAAATGTGCCGGAAAATTCTCGAAGCCTACCCAAGAAAAGATGGGGTCCCAAAGTGACCGCCATAGAGGAAGCTCGAGAACCTCTCACTCTTAAAGCCGGACGAGCTCATTGGAAAGCTTCTAACATATGAAATCCATCTAGAGGAGGAGGATGCTTAGGGTAGTACCAAAAGGAACATTGCACTTAAAGCCTCGAGAATCCAAGGAAGCAAATCGAGCTCTTCGACTCGGAAGACGATCCCATGGCACTCATTACAAGAGGCTTCAAGAGAATGATGAAGCACAAAAGATGAGACAAAAGGCCAAAAGAAGAATTCTACAAGAAAGATAAGAGAGACGAGAAAAGGTAAGTTTTCTTCTCCTTGAAAGTTATCCTTATCTAAGAATTTTGGATGTTTTGAATGTGGCGGCAAAGACCACATAGTCAAGGACTTGTCCAAAACGGAAAAGGGACAGGGAAGAAGAAAAAGGCCATGATGGCAACATGGAGCGATGAGGACTCATCGGAAGATGACGAGGACTCGAGATGACTCAAAGTGTCCGATGGCAATCTCGACTCGGAAGGCTGAAAGAGAGTCGGACTCGAGACTCGGACAATGAGGAAGCCGATCCTCAAGAGGTAATAAATTATTTCAATAAATTCTCCAAAGTTGATTTAGCTAAATACATTTTTACTTTGGACGAAAAGTCCAATTCTAATTCTTCTCATTTCAAAAACAACTTGAGTCAATTTCATCTAAGAGCAATTCTTTGAAAAACGAATTGGAAAAATTGAGACTCACATTCGAGAGAACTCAAGACTAGTGCTCAAGCTAATGAGGCCGAGTCCGAGTTTCTCGAGAAAGAAAATAAGCAACTAAAACAGAAGCTCACTGAGTCTCAAGATCTGATTTTAAAATTTACTCAAGGTAAGAAAAACCTTGACATGCTCTTAGGATCACAATGTGTCTCCTTTCGAAAAGAAGGTCTTGGTTTCAACGGAGAAGAGGAATCAAATTCCTACTCGGAAGCTGTTTAAAAATGACTCAGAGCTGTGAAGTTCGGGAAAGCTGAGCATGGTCCTATTCACCGAAATGAAAGAAGGACTAAGCCCGGATCTGTTTACAAAAAGAAACCATACTCTCCTGTTTCAAAAGGAAAGGTTTTCAAAAGAAAGAGACACGGACTCGGTTCTCCGAGAGGAAGACTCGAGAATCGAGACAAAACCCAAAGTCATTCAAATCCGGGTTCCAAAACACCTTCTTCCTCGAAAAAGAACCACGGTAAAGAATGTTACTTGGGTTCGTTAGAGGAAGTGAGAAGGGTTAGATTCTCTTTGTTTTGCGGAGTCACTCGGAAGAGATCAAAAGGACACTGGTACCTTGACGGTGGATGTTCACGCCATATGTCGGGAGATGCGGGACTCTTTTACGAGTTGAACAGACATAAAGGAGGAAAGGTCACATTTGGAGATGATAGCAAGGGCAAGATCGTGGGGATTGACAAGATTGGAAAAGGAAGCAATCTGGTCGAGTCCGAGTCTATCTTGTCAAGGGATTGAAATATAATATGCTCGGCATCTCTCAACTATGTGACAAAGGTCGAGAGGTAAGATTCACTCAGACCAATTGCACTATCTCTGATGTCTCTACCAAAGAGATCAAGCTTTCGGGTAAGAGATCGGGTAATACATACATCATCCCTCTTTCGACCCAAGTCGGAACTTATCTTGTTTAAAAGCATCTCTCCATGATGATTCTTGGACTTGGCATCGTAGATTAGGTCATATTAGCATGCATACTATCAAGAAATTGGCTTCTAATGGTTTAGTTAGGGGTTTACCTAACTTTGCTTTTGAGAAAGACAAAGTATGTGAAGCATGCACCGAGAGGAAACAAGTCGAGATCTTCATTCAAATCTCCGAAGACAGTTTCCACATCCAAAGTACTTGAATTACTGCATAAGGACTTATGTGGTGAAATCCTTGTGAAGAGTCTCGGAGGTAAATCGTACATACTTGTAATTATTGATGATTTCTCACGGTTTACCGGGTGTGTTTTCTTAAGCACAAAAATGAAGCTTTCAAGGAGTTCGAGCAAGCTCTGCAGAAAAATTCAAGTTGAGTCTCGGACTCGAGATCCGGAGGATTCGAACCGACCATGGAAGGGAGTTCGATTACTCGGAATTCTCGAGTTTTGTGACAAAAATGGAATCTCTCACAACTTCTCGGCACCCAGAACTCCTCAACGAGAATGGAGTAGTAGAGAGAAAGAACAGAACCCTTGAAGAAATAGCAAGGACGATGATGATTGAACACAACTTGCCTTACTATTTCCGGGCGGAGGCGGTGAACACGGCCAACTACACTCTAAATAGATGCCTCATCGGACCCATCTCGAAGAAAACACCTTATGAGCTCTACAAAGGGAAGAAGCTAAATATCTCCTATTTCGAGACCATTCGGATGTAAGTGCTTCGTTCACAACAATGGTAAGGATCATCGACCAAGTTTGATGCTCGGTCGGACGAAGGTATTTTTCTAGGTTACTCCTCTCATAGCAAAGCTTATCGTATTTTCAATAATCGAACTAACAAAGTGGAAGAAAGCATCCACGTAGTATTTGATGAGCTCGAACAGGAGAAGCCAAGTGAGTCTTCATACTCACAAGCGAAGTTCGAAAGGATGATGACGAAGTTGAGCCTACAAAGACTCGGACCCAACCTGCTCGAGAATGAAGTCACTCGAACGAGGAAACTCGAGAATGAGACAGTTAAAGAGCTCGCTCGGAACGAACAAGTTAATCATTCAGAACAAGCTTACGAAGATCAAGCGATTCAGCCCACAAACCTAGTGAATCAAAGAAGCTGGTAAAGCATTCAAATTTACTTCCGAGTCATCCCCAAGAAAACATCATTTTCGATATCAACGAGTGGGGTAAGAACTCATTCTTCTTTACACAATCTATGTGCATTCACTGCATTTATTTCATTAATTGAACCCAAAAATGCACTAGAGGCCCTTAATGAACCTGAATGGGTAGAGGCCATGCAAGAAGAACTTAATCAATTCGAGAGAAACCAAGTCCGGACTCGACTAACCGACCTTCGACCACTCGGTTATAGGAACCAAATGGGTTTTCAAAAACAAAGCTGGATGAGGGTGGAGTGGTAGTCGAAACAAGGCTAGACTTGTGGCTCGGGGATATAATCAAGAAGAAGGAATTGATTGTGGGAAACCTTTGCACCAGTAGCTGAATTGAGGCCATTAGAATACTATTGGCATTTGCATCCAGCATGCATATTAAATTATATCAAATGGATGTTAAGTGTGCTTTTCTCAATGGTTTTATTGAAGAAGAAGTTTATGTCGAGCGAGCCTCCTGGTTTTGAAAACTCGGAATTTCCAAATCATGTTTTCAAACTTCAAAAGGCTCTCTATGGTCTTAAGCAAGCACCTCGAGCTTGGTATGAAAGATTGAGTAGCTTCTTGGTTCAAAATGATTTTAAAAGAGGTCGGATCGACAAGACTCTCTTCATAAAGACCAAAGGGAAAGATTTCCTTATTGTTCAAATCTATGTTGATGATATTATTTTCGGTGCTACTAATGAATTTACGTGTGAGAATTTTACGAGTTGATGAGTCAAGAATTCCAAATGAGTATGATGGGAGAACTCAATTTCTTCCTTGGGTTGCAAATCAAACAAGACAAAGATGGAATCTTTGATCATCAATCGAAGTACACCAAGGAACTGTTGAAGAAATACAAACTTCAAGATGCAAAGCACGCATCAACCCCTATGAGCGGCGAGTATAAAGCTTGACTCGGATGACAAAGGTAAAGCAATAGATCAAAAACTCTATCGAGGTATGATTGGATCTTTGCTCTATTTTACTTCAAGCGAGGCCGGATATAATGTTTAGTGTTTGTTTATGCGCAAGATTTCAAGCTAATCCAAAAGAATCACATCTCACTGCGGTGAAGAGAATATTTAGATATCTTGCAGGTACTCGGAATTTGGGTATATGGTATTCCAAAGACTCGGAAGCCGACTCGACTGGGTACTCGAACGCGGACTACGCAGGATACAAAGTTGATCGAAAGAGCACATCCGGAGCTTGCCAATTTACGGGTCAATCCCTAATATCTTGGCACTCAAAGAAGCGGAACTCGGTAGCTCTATCGATTGCGGAAGCTGAATATATTGCCGCTTGGAGCTTGTTGCGCTCGGATTCTTTAGATAAAACAACACTTGAAGGATCTTGGACTATTTCTCGGCTCGGTTCCAATCAAGTGTGACAACCAAAGCACAATCGGTATCACCAAGAATCTGTCCGAGCACTAAAAAACAATGCATATTGAGGTCGGGTATCACTTCTTACGCGATCACTCGAAAAGGGTGATATTGCACTTGAGTTCATTCCTACTAATCTTCAATTAGTTGATATCTTTACTAAGCCTCTTGGTGAAGATCGGTTTTCTTTTATTCGGAATGAGCTTGGTATGTTAAATGCTTAATTCTATACTACCTCTGTTGCATAATTACGTGCTATGTGCTTTCTCTGTTAATAACAATTAGTTTAGTTGATCCGGTGATACTTGGGCTGATAGTTATTCCGTGTTTCGAGTCACTCGAAACCTTTACGAGTCAAACTCGGACGTAGAAAAACTTGGACATCGAATCTTACGAAACTATCTCTAGAACAGTGGAGAGTTTCGGATTATATTTTCAAAATCTTTTCTCTCTCTCTCTCGAACGCAGCGATCGAGATCTTAGCCGTGGATTTCTAACCGCTGGTATCTCAACAGAGTTAAGAGGACCGTCACACCGGTCTTTGGTGGCTGATGGACAAGCCGAGTCGAACGGAGTTATACTTAACGGATAGTTGACGGGCGCGCTTATTTTCTATAAATAACGTCTATCCATCTTCTTCTCGGTATTCTAAACTCCATCTCCCTCAAAAGAAACTTCTCGCGGAAGATTTCTACGTGAACAGATCACTCTTGATCGTCTGCAAGCATCGAAGAAGCTCTCTCTCTCTCGTAAGTTACAATCTGCTCTCATCTCTTTCTTCTACATTTTCATTCTCTTCTCTTCTACACCTCCTTCTCTCTTCCATTCGAAAAGTTTCATCTTTTCTCTCCTTCTCTCACTATGCCTAAAAGAGGAAACCATCCCGACTTCCGGGTTTCTCCCTCTTCCAAAAAGCCTTGCACCAATAAGCCGAAAGCTCAACCCCCTCCAAACACGTTGTTACCCGGCACCTTACGTTGGATGACAAATTCTTTCTAACAACCAAATTTTCTTGGTTGTCCAACATACAAACCACCGGAGTTTACCACTTCTTGTGTTTCAGTGAGTTCATCTATCTTGAACTCGTTTCGAGTTCTATGCTCACCTCACCCACTCCGAAAATGTTCTAACCTCTAGGGTTCGGAACATTACTGTTCGCATCAACACCTCTCTCCTCCACCGCCTGTTCAAAGTCTCTTCTCTTTTCTTGAACAGCAATCCTATTCCTTTCACTGAAGTCGCCGACGACTTCTTTGAAAAATACGCCAAAGAATTCCCCGGGTCCAGGAAAAACTTTTTGTGACTCGGTTGAAGTCGAAGCTCGCCTTACGTGCTTTCTGCTGATGAGAACCTTCTTCTCACAGCATTCCAGCAAGGAGAACCCCAACTCCAAGCACCTCAAAGCTCTCTTCGACATCCTTAAGGGATAAGAAGTGGACCTCTTCCCCTCCATCATTGAGCGGATGGCAGTGTGCCAGCTCAACTCCAATCCAAGAAGAACATCTCCCTTCCTTTCGGTGCTCTTCGACCCTTATCTTCAAACAATTTCAAGTTCCTCTTCCCTTAGACCCAAACGCGGTGTGCGAGGTCAGGGCGAGGTATGGATACCAGGAAGCCGACCCTGGTGTGCGGGTTCACAACTCGAGCCGAGGCCCCCTTCTCCACCTTAGACTCGAAATCTACCCCTCTTTCTCTTCCCTCTTCATCTGCTTGGTACCTCCACCTCGGGTGCCTCAAAATCTCTCGCTGCTCTCTTGTCCCCTGTCTTCATGGACAAGATCAGCACCGTGTCTTCGATTTCAGAGACATGCTCCGAGGTTTCAAATCTGTCCTCCAAGGTCGACCATCAACCAAAAGATCGGTCAATCCCAAATCCGAGATTAGTAGTCTCTAGTTCTTGAGATGAGGGAGCTGGTCAAGGAGCGAAGGAGCTGGTCGAGCTCCTTAGAGAGAGACGGTCCAAGGCGGCTCGGGACCGGGATGACTCGAGACGCGTCCGAAGCGTCTTCGAGCCCAGGTCCGACCTCCTCGGACGGCGGGGATGAGGAAGAAGAGGAAGAAGGCTGCGAGATGCGGCGAGAAGATGCTTGAGGAACCTGCGGTCGAGGCAGGCCCTTCCGGGCAAAGGGAAGAAGAGGTCGTGGCAGCTGCTGAGGGTCGAGGCTGCTCCCCAAGCTCAAATAGGCTGTACTCAACTCGGACGCAGCGATGCAGGTGGGTCGGACGACCTAGCTTCTCCGGCGGGTTAGACAGAGCGGCCCCCTCCAGGCCACCGAGGTCCCAAGGGAAGAACCCCTCGATCCGCTCTCTCCGGGTCGGCCACTCGGAGCTGAGCCCACGACAATTATCCCGGTTCTCCCTCGCCGCGCTCAAGCACATCGTCAAGATCATATCGGCGCCGGCGAACCTCGGCCTCCACTCGAAATCCCCCTCCCTCGTAGGAGCCATGCACTGAGTCACATTCCCTCGGTGTCCCCTAATTTTCATTTTTTTTTGTTGTTTTGTCCGGACAACTAATTTGTATTACTTGTTCTTTTCTCCCTTCTTTTTCTTTTTTTTTTTTTTTGCTGAAAGGCAAGGGGGAGAAATAGAGTCGGAAAAATTGTTGTCTTGTTTAGGGGAGTTTTCGTTTCTTTTAACTCTTGTAATTTCTATTAAGATCAATGAAGTAATGTTTTCTCTTACATAATATTTTCTATGTTTACGAGCCTACATTATTTCATTGCTCGATATCTTTACCTTATGCTCGACTATATATTTCTTGCTCCGAACTATTGAGTATGTCTTACTCATGCGCAAACCACTTAGAATCATTTTTCCCTAACAAAATTTCTGTTTAAGTATGGAATGCCTTTCATCAAAAGGGGAGATTGAAGACTCGGACATTTCTCAACGCATTTACGAGTTGCACTAAACAAGTCGGGTATAATAATCCCATGCTTTTAGAGTTTTGATTCCAAGGCATTCCGGTTTCGCAGAAACCCCTTTTAGTAAAATAGTATCTTTTTTGAGTGATACGGCTTTCACTTACGACATTTATTGCCTATCTTTTTAAGACTCGGAAAAGTGGTTCTTTGTTCACGAGTCCGTCTTCTCTCGATTTATCGTAGACTAGTGATTCGTCTTTTTCTCACTCGGAATCTTACTTCCGATTACAAGCTCTATTTTTCGTTCGAGTCAATATCTTTAGTCTCTTTCACACTTAGTCTATATCAACTTATCTCACTCGATATTCTTTATGGAACTTGTTCTATCGCTTAGACTAAGTCGGATGGAATTACGAATATCATGGATATTGGACTCGAGAAAATTCCATTTCCTTTCGACTCGGATAATCGGTTGCTTAATTATCATAATTATTTTATTATCCGTGTCTAACTTTGGACCAAAGTATTTTGTACTTTGAGAACCATAATTGATTTACTTTTGTAAGTTATTCATTCGAGGATACACCTTTTTCAAACCACAAAAGTAGCGAGGCTTCAGAACATCAAATCACCAGCGAGACATGGCTTTTCACCTTCCCTGCTTAAGTCCCGGAAGATTGTGTCGGAAGTTGTCTATTTCCAAATCTGGAAAACTGAAACGCCAAGCTTAACGGTGGTTTCCACCTTATCTTTCACGACACTACCAATGGTTTTGGGACTTCCAAGAGAGATAAATCGTTGTCCAACGTTCACATTGTAACGGATACTTTCCGAGTGACTCGAAAGCTTTTATCAACGGTCACGGAAGACTCTCGGTCAGCGAGATGAAGATAACGGCTACTCTGCCTGGTTACCTATAAATTGAAGCCACCTCACAAGACACTGAAGATTGCCGAATCTATTTGTTAATACACATACTTGAGAAAAGTCATTATATTTACTTTCAATCTTCTACTTACAACTCCCACTCTGTAATTCATTACTTTACGAGTTGTAAGGTCTTGTACTCGATTACAAACTCTTTCTTACATTTTTTGTAAGGTCCGTTGACTAAGCTGTAAGGGTTAACTCAGCTTAGTTGTCCCTAGCTGTAAGGGTTATCTCAACTAGGAAGTACTAGATTAGATAAGGTAATTTCGAGTCTAGGAAAACTTGTATAGAGTTGTCTAAGGGAGCAACTCGGGTTCGATCGGTTCACGGTATTTTGTGGACTCAAAATAGTGGATTTGACTTCGTGTCTAGATTGACACGGTTCGTGGTTTTCTGCCCCGGGAGGGTTTCCACGTTAAATCTAAGTGTTATCTTTCCGAGTTCTTTCTAAACTCGAGGCAGTCTTATTGCTCTTGTTCTTTCCGATTGATTGCTTTACGAGTCCAATCTTTTCGACCCGGTTAATAGACTCAGAATCTATCTTCCTTTCTACTTCGTGGAAAAGAGTGTGATTTCGCAGAGAATTTCCTATCACCCTATTCACCCCCCATCTAGGGTGACTCGGACTCTCCTTGAGCAAACCTTCGATTATAATGCCTTCAAGATCATCCGAGTATGACTTGGGCATCAACTGTCGACACCCTTCCTTAATCAAGAACCTTTGCAACTTCCCTTCATTACCTGTGAATGAAGGGTGGCTGGCAACTTCATGTACTCCCGAGGATAGCTCGAGTTGCTTACCATTTCGAGCAGCTCCGAGGGTTTGTCTCTCCTCTTGTTGGTCGATACAGGCGCCCATGACCCCTTAGGAGATTAAGATTGTGACTCGCAAATGATTGGGCAAAGTTTTTCGAGGTGAGAGAGGCATAGGGAAGAGCCCCTTATTATTGTTGTCATTATCCCATTACTATAAAGGGTCATGGACAAGAAATGAGCGGGTCAGGGTCAGCTGGCCCATGACCCAGCCCTGCCCATTCACCTTTTTCTGCGACTCCGACCCTTTATAGTAATAAGCCGACCTTGACCCGACTCAGTTCGACTCTTTATCTAGTTTTATAAAATTGGTAATTTTTGGAATATATAGTGAATTATAGAGGGGTCTAAATGAAGCTTGCAAATGGGCCATTAGGAGACACTAATACGGAAATGACTTTTTATTATGGGCCTTTTATAATGTTTAAAATAAAAAATGTACAAAAAATTAGGTAATGACATTTTTGTAAATAAAATTCACCTATTACTAAGGTTCTTTTTATCATGTCCCGACTTTTTCCTACGATTCAATGAATGAAACGTGCACTCTTGCTCTCTGCTCTCATCCTTACTCTCACTCTCACTCTCGCTCTCCACTCTTGCATTATGCTCTCTACTCTCGCTCTCCATAGTCCGGCTCTTTACTCTCTGTTCTATACTCTATGCTATTGCGGGAACTATGACCCGTCTCCGATAAGGAAACCCGCTTGGGACCCACCTTCCCTATGAAGGTTGAGTCTCTTTTTGAAGATGATTTGAAAGACGATTTTGAAAATTTATTAGAAATGGGGATATACCTCTTATTTAGATTTTCAATTTTTATAATTTAATTTGAAACATATCAATCGGCCGTCCGACGCGAGGAAGAGCCAGCACCCTAGGGTAGCCTGGCGCCGGCCACGGGTAGTGACTATGACCCGTCTCTCGATAAGGAAACCCGCTTGGGACCCACCTTCCCTATGAATATTGAGTCTCTTTTTTGAAGATGATTTGAAAGACGATTTTGAAAATTTATTAGAAATGGGGATATACCTCTTGAAGGTTTGCTCGGGAGAGTCCGAGTCACCCTAAGGGGGTAAATAGGGTGATGGAAAATTTTTGCGAAAACACACACTTTTGACGAGAAAGAGGCAAAGACAGTTTCGAGTCTAAGCACGGGGTCGGAAAATCTTGGACATAGAATGCAATGAATCGGAGTAAACAAGTACGAGCAGGGCTGTCCGAGTCTAGAATGAACTCGAGCAAGAGAACACAAAGATTTTACGTGGAAACCCTCCCGGGGCAGAAAACCACGGCCCGTGTCAATCCGGACACGAAGTCAAATCCACTATTTTGAGTCCACAAAATACCGTGAATCGATCGAACCCGAGCTGCTCCCTTGGACAACTCTATACAAGTTTTCCTAGACTCGAAGTTACCTTATCCGATCTAGTACTTCCTAGCTGAGATAACCTTTACAGCTAGGGACAACTAAGCTGAGTTAACCTTTACAGCTTAGTCAAGGGACCTTACAAAGAATGTAAGAAGAGTTTGTAACTAAGTACAAGACCTTACAACTCGAAAGTAATGAATTACAAAGTGGGAGTTGTAAGTTGAAGATTGTGAGTAAATACAATAACTTTGATCAAGTAAGAGTATAGACAATATGTTCGGCAACCTTAAAGTCTTATGAAGTGGCTTCTATTTATAGATAACCAAGCGAGTAGCCGTTATCTTCATCTGCTGACCGAGAGTCCTCTGTGACCGTTGTGAAAGGCTTTCCGAGTCACTCGAAAGTATCCGTTGAAATATGGACGTTGGACAACGGTTTAACTCTCTTGGAAGTCCCAAAATCATCGGTTGTGTCTTGATAAATGTGGTGGAAACCACCGTTAAGCTTAGCGTTCCAGTTTTCCGGATATGGAAGCGAGCAGCCTTCGACACAATCTTCCGAGACTAAAGCGAGGAAGGTGAAAGCCATATCCGCTGGTGATTTGACGTTCGAAGTCGGCTACTTTTGTAGTTTGAAAAGATATCCTCGATTGAATAACCTACAAAAGTAAAAACACCTTTGGTTCTCAAAGTATAAAATACTTTGGTCCAAGGTTAGACACGAGATAATAAAATAATTATGAAAATTACGCAATTGATTATCCGAGTCGAAAAGAAATGGAATTTTACGAGTCTGATATCCATGATACTCAGAATTCCATATGACTTAGTCTTAGGTAAAGAATCAAGTTCTATAACGAATATCGAGTGGGAAAAACTTGATATAGACTAAGCATGAAATGAAATACGAATGCTGACTATGCAAACAATAGATTAGATAACCACAAGTCAGATTCCGAGTGAGAAGCGGCGGAATGCGATACACTCAAAATGCGAATAGTCCGAGTGAGAGTGGACTCGGAATAAAGAACCGGTTTTCGAGTCGCTAACCGAAAAGCAATAATTGAAGGCCGAAACACTTAGAGAAAATACTATTTTACTCAAGTAAGTTTCTAACTCACGAGAGAATGCCTTGGAATCAAAACTCTATATAAATAACATCGTTAGACCTGATTCCTTTTGCATGACTCAGAGAGATATAGATCGGTGTTTGAGTCTTCACTATTGCAGGAACTATGACCCGTCTCCGATAAGGAAACCCGCTTGGGACCCATCTTCCCTATGAATGTTGAGTCTCTTTTTGAAGATGATTTGAAAGACGATTTTGAAAATTTATTAGAAATGGGGATATACCTCTTATTTAGATTTTCAATTTTTATAATTTAATTTGAAACATATCAATCGGTCGTCCGACGCGAGGAAGAGCCAGCACCCTAGGGTAGCTGGCGCCGCCACGGGCGAGTGATTGAGGTGATCGATCCGGTCCATGGCTTAAACTATCGAAAAGAAAATTCAATTTTTCTAAATTTAAATCGAAATGTCGAGGAGCAGTTCAAGGAGAAATAAAATGAAAAATGAGAGTCGTCAATTAAGAAATAAAAACTAACAAAAGTAAATAAAAGACTTTTCCAATTTTAATATGGAAAAAACTAAGCTTAAAGAGGTTTAAAATTTAACTCCATCGGTCTAAAACCAAGAATCTAAATTTGGGGGCGAAGGTACGAAACGCAGGGATAAGGCCTTCCATTCCACCTGGTCAACAAACGACCTTTAATAATTTGAGATGTGAGTTTAGCAAATGTGTTTCAAACAAGCATACAACATATGAATATTGGAATTTAAATCAAGAAAGACATGCTTGTCGACACAAAAAAATTTCGTCCTTTTCTTTGTTTTTTATTTGTTGGCCCGATGATGATAATCCCGAGTCCTGTTTGAGGATTTGGATCTTGGACTGTGTTTGATTGGTGTGACGGAAGCCAACAAACCACAAAGAACCCCCAACACCACATAAATAACCTTTTTCCTTGGGTTGATAAAAAAATCCCCTGTTCCTTCGGACGATCCAGACCGGCTAAGGCTTCAGAGACAGCGGAGTCCAGTGATGCGTACGGTGGAATTCCGGGCCTAGAACACTATGTTTCACTTCAGTCCAACCGGACAAGGAGTTGAAGACTTTAAGATGACGTTAGATGCTGCATTTCATGATCAAAAGCATCAAAATGCTGCGTTTTGGCTCCAAGACAGTCCACCCGAGACTAGGAGCATGCATCCCGCATCAAAAATGAAAACTACCAAAAATAGAAACTTGCCAAAATGGACACCGACAAAAATGGAAACTTTTCATTCGGAAAGCTACTATGGTCGGCGCCTACCACCCCAAAATAGTAAGTGGAACGCTGCATTTTGCCACTGGAGACTCCCTTGGAAGCACGCTAGGGCACGAAACCTTTGGCAACACCCTTGGTGGCCGACGCCGTGAATCGGATCCTATTCGATTCTATCCTTTGCTTTATCCGGTCTTATCACTTTGATCTTGGCCCGATTTTTTGCTGCTACTTTTGAGCGATTGGCCGAGCTAACCCTGGGTTATTTCCTTGACCTAATCTCTCCCTATAAATAGAGAGCCTTGGTTCTTATTCCCACATGGCTTCTTGCCTTAGCACCTCGTTGTTGAAATCCGCCTAAGAGCTACCGAATACTCTCTTTAGTATTTTGATCTCTTGGTCCCTTTTCAGCGTATTCACATTCTACTCCTCACTTCTACTACATCTTAACCCGAGACCTCCATCAATCATACATCTTTTTACCTACCTACACACAAACTCACAAAAAGCCTTGATTCAACTCATCACATCAAAAGATCTAGATCCGAGATCAACATCGGTAGGAGGGATAACTTGAGGGCACGAGATCCGGTTTTCACAATGGTTTATTTTATTTTATGCTTTTTTATTGCTTTCAGTATTATGGACAAATGATGTATCGCTTTTAATTCCTTCTTGCCCGACGTAATCTTTTAGATGTCTCACCTCCTTTTCCTTTTTCGTTTTTCTTTCGCTTTCGCTTTTCATTTACGCTTTACCGCTTTCCTTTACTTTCACTTTTATCACTTTTCTTAATTATGGTTTGGTTGCCTTAATTCTTTTATTGCATGTTGTTGCTTGCTTGCTTGTTTTACATTATTTTAATTCACTACTAGAATTAATAATGGTTGTCTTCGGACGGGATGAACGGAAGGTTTTATCCCTACGTTTTGTACCGTCGCCCCGAACCCGATTCTCGGTTCAAAGACCGATGGAGTCATTTTAGCTCTGTTACAGTCTTAGTTTTCCCATACTAAGATCGAGAGAGCAAATCTTTATTTTTGTTTTTGTTAGTTTTTCTTTCCTAAAACCGATCGGCGACTCCCTCTTTT
This sequence comes from Talinum fruticosum, assembly GCA_021018815.1. NCBI lineage: Eukaryota > Viridiplantae > Streptophyta > Magnoliopsida > Caryophyllales > Talinaceae > Talinum > Talinum fruticosum. The sequence goes on along the minus strand of JAITYX010000082.1, from coordinate 2,145,682 downwards.
TGGTTTACTTTTATTAATATGCTTCCGGCTATTTACGATCGAACAGTAAGAAAACAGGTTCTAGATTTTCTGCGATGGCGAGAGGACAAGGTTGATCTCCTCAGCCACGGCCTTTGGCCGATGCTTGGCCAGACACTGGTGGAAGGCTGTTGCCTGCATTGAGTGGTCGGTAGGCGGGGCTTCGGTCTAGATTGGTATTTTCACATTGATTTGGCCTTAAAGCGTCACAAGAAAAACAAGAAACCCTAATTCCTATTTTTTGGTTAAGAAATAATATCTCGTGACTTCTCAAAATAATTTCTAAAATAAAATAATTAATAAAATCGCTATTCAACTTTACTTAATTTGATTTAAATCAGATTTAATAAAACTCAAAAATTTTAATAAAAGATTCATCCCGACATTCTAAACTCGACTTTCAAAAACCATCTTCAAAATCAATCTTTAAAAAGAGACCCGACACAAGTGGGGAAGCTAGGTGAGCCCAGGCTGGCCATGGTTCCTACGAGTGGTGACTCCACTAGGGATAAATAATTTATTAAGAGGGCGAAACTTGAAAATTTTAGTAGTAGGTTTCAATGAATGAGAGTATTTTAGATTTAATTTTCTGCTTGTGAGCCTTTAGGGATAGGTGAGGAACATTGACTAATCCTTGCATGGGTGGAAAAATAAAAATCAAAATAAAACTTTGAGTCGGTCCAATTGTGTGGATTTTAGCCAAAAATTCCAAAATTACATTCCCCTTTTAGATTGGTCCATTCATTCCATATTTGCATTTCTTTTTTGCATTTGGCCAAAGTCAAAATCATCTCAAAGTAGGTGAGTCCAATCTTACATTTCATTTACATTAGCCCAAATAAACTTCATCTTAATTAAAGGGAGTCCGTATTTGCATTTTTTTTTATTTAGTAAAAGTCAAAATCATCTCAAAGTAGGTGAGTCCAATCTTACATTTCATTTACATTAGCCCAAATAAACTTCATCTTAATTAAAGGGAGTCCGTATTTGCATTTTTTTTATTTAGTAAAAGTCAAAATCATCTCAAAGTAGGTGAGTCCAATTTTGCGTTTCATTTGCATTAGCTCAAATAAACTTCATCTCAATCAAGGTGAGTCCATATTTGCATTTCTTTTTGCATTTAGCCAAAGTCAAAATCATCTCAAAGTGGGTGAGTCCAATCTTCCATTTCATTTGCATAAGCCCAAATAAACTTTATCTCAATTAAGGTGAGTCCATATTTGCATTTCCATTTCATTTGCATCAGCGCAAATAAACTTTATCTCAATTAAGGTGAGTCCATATTTGCATTTCCATTTCATTTGCATCAGCGCAAATAAACTTTATCTCAATTAAGGTGAGTCCATATTTGCATTTCTTTTTTACATTTAGCCAAAGTCAAAATCGTCTCAAATTAGGTGAGTCCAATCTTGCATTTCATTTACATTAGCCCAAATAAACATAATTTCAATTAAAGTGAGTCCATATTTGCATTTCCTTTTTGCATTTAGCCAAAAGTCAAAATCATCTCAATTAAGGTGAGTCTATCCATTTTATTTTTGCATTAGCCAAATTAAAATTCATCTCAAAGTAGGTGAGTCCGTTCATTTCATTTTCGCATTAGCCAAAATTAAATTTATCTCTTATTAGGAGAGTCTTTCATTTGTATTAGCCAAAACCAAATTCATCTCTAATTAGGAGGTCCCTTCATTTACATTAGCCAAAATTAAATTCATCTCTAATTAGGAGAGTCTTTCATTTGCATTAGCCAAACAAAAATTCATCTCGAATTAGGTGAGTCCGCTTTGCAATTTCATTTCTCAGCCAAAACAAATTCATTTTCCATTAGGAATCTTCACATTTCGGTTGTGCACTAGCTAAATCATAGAATCATCCCAGATTAAGTCATGAGCATCATTGCATACATTCCATTCCATTTGTTTTGCATCCCTTTATGTGCATCCAAATAAAAGAGCATATCATTTTCTTTTCTCCTACGATCGGTCTTCCTCCGGTCAAGCACTTAAGCCCCATCTCCCTAAACATTCTTCCACGAGTCAATCCCGAGCATCTACTTTGTTGGGATACATGATAGGAAATCCTATGCAATTCGGGAATCTTGACATGAAGCATCCGGGAAGCAAGAAATCTACTTCAACACCGGCACGGGCAACACCAATACGTCCCACATTAGCACGTACCACACCGAGTATGTTCGTCATCTTTACTTGTGACATCAGCTCACCACCTAAGGTCTAAACACAATCCTTCACCAATAAAAAAATCAAACCCAAATCATTTCCCTTTTGAACTACGAAGGCCTGATTTCCATTATGGTGGATATGTAGGAAGCCTATGAGGTGCGGTCCTAATCCTAATCTTTTTCCAATTTCCAACACCCATTTCCAGTTTCCTAAATCCAAAAGCCACTTTTCCCTATCCAAAGGAACAAAAACCTATTGGAAAAATGCACTTGAATCATCAAAAAGCATGCCAGTCGATTCGAGCACCAAACCGTTAGGAGCACGGTTCACCATCAGCGAGCATTACATCCCGGTTCAAGCAACCTACCCTTCTTTAGGCTTTACTTTAGGGAGTGGGGGCTAAAGTGTAATTTTTATCTTTGTTTTTTTGAACTTTTCGCATCATCTTAATATAAGAATACATTTGTTCTTAGAAAAGAATCCTGCATTAATCTCCTTTGCATGAGTCAAACTCTTAAAAATACAAAACTTAAATAACAAAGCACCCTACAAGGAATTATTCAATCAAGAAGCATTGAGCATCAAGCGACATCAAGCATTAAGTTAGCATCGAGGAGGTCACCAGCAAAATCACCTTCAAAGAGATTCCATCAAAAGCTCATCAACTCTACAACATTCAAGAAGAGCTTGACACAAGCACCTAGGAAGAACGTGGGGGCTTAAGATTGAGAGGGTCATACAACCACAAGCAACTCCAAGAATACTCGGGGAAGACATAAATCTTCTACCACGCAACCAAAGGAGCTATTAGCACTCAAACTAAAAGCTCAAATTTAGAATAAGGCACATAACCTCGGGGAACATCATATTTTAAGCAAGCATTCCTAAGATTTCAGGTCATCCAATGACCAAGTCTAAGCAAGAATTTCAACATGAAGATAAGCATTTGTCCCTATTCGGATGAAAATGATATAAGACGAGCTTCGGATCTAATAACGATCAAGGTTTAGACACAACTCGGTTAAGCTTCCGACGCTACAACGGTCAAGGTTCGGATATATCACGGTCAAGTCTCGGACCCAAGAGGATTTAAGGTTCGGACACAATTAAGTCGAGCTTCGGGCCCAATAGCGGTCAAGGTTTAGATACACACCAGTCGAGTCTCGGGCCTAGTAGTGGTCAAGGTTCGGACATCCCTCCATCGAGCTTCGAGGCCCAACTATGGTCAAGGTTTATACACCACGCCTAGACATCGGGACTACTCCATGGCCCGGTCAAGGAACAACATTTGAAGCATGATCCGATTACAAATTATCTTCGAGTAACACTTGAAATCATTTCCATTCGATTATTAGCTAGCAAAACTATTAGTGCAAACATTTTCAGCCAAGCTTCGATTAAGAAAGGTAAAGTTTAGGAACACCAAGCCGAACTTCGGATCTAAGAAGCGGTTAAGTTCGAGTACCCCAGTTGGACTTCGGACTTTACTACCCAAGTCAAGTTCAAGCTCCTCGCTAAGCTTCGGACTAAGTGCATGGTCAAGTTTAGGTACACCAATCCGAACTTCAGGTCTCTAAGTAGCCAAGTTCGAGAATCAACAACCCAAACTTCGGGCTCCATCAGCCAAGCATATGTCCCTATTTAATTAAGATGCATCAATTTAATCATATTCATAAGCAACGCCGATACCAGGTAAGTACCCTTTAGTGTCTACTTTAACCTTCGACTTTCAAACTCGGTCAAAGTGGGGGCTAACTGTGGACACCCAAAAGTGTTATCCTTTTCTCTATTTTTTATTTGTTGGCCCGATGATGATAATCCCGAGTCCTGTTTAAGGATTTGGATCTTGGACTGTGTTTGATTGGTGTGATGGAAGCCGATAAACCACAAAGAACCCCCAACACCGTATAAATAGCTTTTTCCTTGGGTCGATCCAAAAATCCCCTTTTTCCTTCAAACAATCCAGACCGGGCCAAGCCTTCGGAGACAGTGGAGTTTAGTGCCGCGTATCGGGGAATTTAAGGCCTAGAGCATTACGTTTCACTTCGGTTCAACAAGACAAAGAGTTGAAGACTTCAAGATGACGTTAGACGCTGTATTTCATGATCACAAGCATCAAAGTACTACATTTTGGCTTCAAGACAGTCCACCCGAGACTAGGAGTATGCATCTCGCAAAAAATGAAAAGCGCCAAAAATAGAAACCCGTCAAAAATGAAAACTTTTCGTTTTGGAGCGTTACTATGGCCGGCCCTGCCACCCTAAAATATTAAGTGGAACACTGCGTTTTGCCTCGGAGACTCCCTTGGAAGCACGCTAGGGCACAAAACCCTAGGCAACACCCTTGGTGGTTGGCGCCATGAACCGAATCATATTCGGTTCTATCCTTTGCTTTACTCGGTCTTATCACTTTGATCTTCGCTCGGTATTTTGCTTGCTACTTTTGGACGGCTGGCCGAGCTAACCCTAGGTCATTTCCTTGACCTAACCTCTCTCTATAAATATGGAGCCTTGGCTCCCATTCCTACACGACATCCTGCCTTAGTACCACGCTATTGGATTACGCCTAAGAGCTACTAAATACTCTCTCCGATATTCTAATCTCTTGGTCCATTTTCAGTCTATTCACATTTTACTCCTCACTCCTACTGCATCTAAACTCGAGACCTCCATCAATCATACATCCTTTTACCTACCTACACACAAACTCATAAAAAGCCTTTCTTGATTCACAATCATTGCATCAAGTGATCCATATCCGAGACCAAGATCGGTAGGTGGGACAACCCGAGGGCACAGATCTAGTTTTCACAACGGTTTATTTTATTTTATGCTTTCTTTATTGCTTTACGTATTATGGACAAACGATGTATCTCTTTTAATTCCTCCTCGCCCGATGTAATCTTTTAGATTTCTTGCTTTCTTTTCATTTTTCGCTTTTCTTTCGCTTTCACTTTTCGTTTATGCCTTTATCGCTTTCCTGTACTTTCGCTTTTATCGTTTTCCTTAATTATGTTTTGGTTGCTTTAATTCTTTATAGCATGTTGTTGCTTGCTTGTTTATTTTATATTATTTTAATTCACTACTCGAACTAGTAATGGCCGTCTTCGGACGGGCGGAACGGAAGGGTTTATCCCTATGTTTCGTACCCGCCCCAAATCCGATTGTTAGTTCAAAGACCGATGGAGTCATTTTTAGTCTTTTTAGTCTTAGTTTTCCAATACTAAGATCGAGAGAGAAAATCCTTAATTTTGTTTTTATGAGTTTTTCTTTCCTAAACACTAATCGGCAACTCCCTTTTTCGATTTACTTCTATTAATATGCTTCCGGCTATTTATGATCGAACGAGTAAGAAAATAGGTTTTAGATCTGCTGCCAAGGCGAGACCAAGGCTGAGCTCCTCAGCCCTAGCCTCTGACCAACGCCGGCCACCACCGGGTGCGGTGCCGCCTACACCGAATGGTCGGTAGGCGGGGATTCGGTCCAGATTTGTGTTTTCACACCGATCGGCCTTAAAGCCTCACAGCAGAAATAGAAACCCTAATTCCTATTTTCCGATTAAGAAATAATATCCTGGTGCTTCTCAAAATACATTCTAAAATAAAATAATTAATAAAATCGCCATTCAACTTTGCTTAATTTGCTTTAAATTATATTTAATAAAACTCAAAAATCTTAATAAAAGATTCATCCCCACATTCTAAAATCGACTTCAAAAACCATCTTCAAAATAAAATTTCAAAAAGAGACCCGACACAAGTGGGGAAGCTCAGCGGGCCCTGGCCGACCGTGGTTCTTAGATATGCAAATAAAGAAATAAAACAAACAAGAAAGCAATAAAAGAAAAGCCAAAAAAAGTAGTAAAGAAAAGCGATAAAAATAAATTACCGCGAGTGGGGAGGAACCGAAAGTTATTACATCTTTGTATCCACAATATAGAAAGCGATAAAATGCAATAATTAAATAAACCGTTAAAACCACGAAGGTAATGAACGCCCTCGGGTTGTCCCACTGCTGATCTTCATCTCAAGCCGGATCCGGAAGCGTGATAGTGTGTGAACGAATACCGAAAACGGTTTTTATGACGTTTGGTAGGGGTAGAGTGATGTATGTGCATGATGAAGGTTTAGAGGAGCAAAAAGATGACGACATGGCGGTGAGGGTTAGGCTGAAAGAAAGCTAAGAGATCGAGAATCATCGTGAAGCATTCAAGCTCTTAGTAAGATTTCAGCAGAGTTTTGCATAGGAAATGGCCATTACCAATTGAAAGGTTAAGGTCTTTATTTATATAGAAGAAATTAGGTCACAAAATGACCTAAGAAGCAGCTAAACAACCACCCAAAATATAGTAGTGAATAAGCCAAAAACTCGGAAAAAATCGAACCAAATCTCCTTGAACCGGAATCCCATGGACAAAGCCGAGAATCGCGAGTGTCGACCAAGAAACGACGTCATTTGGTTAAGTCTCCCTTACGTATTGCAGCTGTTCTATGGAGTAAAACACGGCGCTTTGGCGAAAAAATGGCTAAAGTGCGACACCAGTCAAATACGGTGTTGTTTTCTACAATTGGATTCGGTGTCTCGGTTGGACACTTGGAGCATAACACGAGAACTTTGGAAAAATTTCCCATGAAGTGCGGCGCCGACCAATGCAACGTGCTACTGAGACAAATTAAGCTCCGTGTCTAAGTTGGACGCTAAAGAAGAAACACAACATTTAGGAGGCGAGTGAGGCTTGAAGCGCAGCGTCGGCCAAAGTTTAACCTTGAGCGTTGACCTGGGCTTGGACCGACTAAAAGAGATAGTTTTTGCACCGCCCTAAAGCAAATAAGGTTTTTGGTGCTAAAAGGTTTTTACGGTTCATCGGCTTCCGTCACGCCAATCAAACTAGACATTAAAGGGTACACACTGTTGCTTCAATTCGATTCAATCGATGCGTCTAAAATTAGGTATCTTTTAACTTGAACTCTAACAGGGGAACCTGGACATAACTAACAGAGTCTAACATTGGGGTGGCTAATTCTCGAACTTGGCTAATTAAAGACCCGGAGCTCCGATTGGTGTGCCTAAACTTGACAACGTACTTAGTGTGAAGCTTGGCGAGGGGCTTGAACTTGACTTGGGTAGTAAAGTCCGAAGTCCGAGCATGAGTGCTCGAACTTGACCGCTTCTTGGATCCGAAGTTCGACGGGGTATCCTAAGCTTGGTTTGATCAATGCCTTGAAGCTCGGATGAGGGGCCTAAACTTGATTGTTAGTTTTCCGAGCTAATGATCAAATGTAAATAGTTTCAAGTGTTACCTTAAGATGATTTGTAATCGGATCATGTTTTAGAATGTGCTTGTCTCGACTTGGCCGTAGAATGGTCCCAAAGTCTTAGCTTGATGTCTTAAGTTTGATTGTTTAAGGTGTCGAAGCTTAACTAGCGTGCCCGAACCTCGACCGCTATTGGGCCCGAAGCTTAATAAAGGGTTGTCCGAAACTTGACCACTTGTTGGTCCTGAAGCTCAATAGGGAGTCTAAACCTTTACCACTTGTTGGACTTGAAGTTTGATGTCGGATGTCCGAACCTTGACCACTCTTGGGTCCGAGACTCAACCGGGGTGTCCGAACCTTGACCGTTGTTGGGCCTCAAGCTCGACGGGGTTGTTTGAACTTGGGCCATTGTTGGGTATGAAGTTTGATCGGGTGTTTGAACTTGACTGTTGTTAGGTCCGAAGCTCAGCCGATGTCCGAACCTTAACCATTGTTAGGCTTAAAGCTCGACTGGGATGTGTGTGAACCTTGACCGCTATTAGGTCTAAAGTTTGACAAAGGGTTGTCCGATCCTTGACCGTTGTTGGTTATGAAGCTCGACTTTTATCCACTTTCGTTGGAATAGGGACGAATGAACTTGACTTATTGAGAATTTGAAGTTTAATAAGGTTATGTGCCCTGTTCTAACTTTGAGCTTTTAGTTTGTGTGCTAATAGCTACTTTTGTAAAGTAGACGATTTGGGTCTTCTCTTGAGTAGTCTTGCAGTTATATGATCCTTTTGATCATGAGCCCCAATATTCTTCTTGAGTTCTTGTGTCTAACTCTTCTCAAATATTGGAGAGCTAGAGCTTTGATTGGAATCTTCTTTGAAGGTGGCGGTGCCGATGACTTCGATGTTGACTTAATAGATGATACTTGATTGAAAAATTCCTTAAAGGGTGATTTGTTATTAAGTTTTGTACGTTTAGGAGTTTGACTCGTTCAATGAAGATGAATGTAAGACTATATTCTAAGAACAAATGCATTTTTTATTAAGATGATGCAAAAATTTCAAAAATACGAAGACGAAAAATGCATTTTTAGCCCCCACTCCCTAAAGTAAAGCCTAATGAAAAGCGAGTTGCTTGTACCGTAATGTACAACCACCGGTGGTGAACCGTGAATTGTAGGCTTGACGATTTGGTGCCGAATCAGAATGACATGATTCTTGATTGATTTTTCTCTCCCGAGTATTGCAAAGTGGCTTCCATTTTAGAAAGAGGAATTGGGATCAAGATTAGGATTGGGGCCGGACCTCATGGGCTTCCTACGTATCCGCTACGGCGTAAATCATGCCTTCGTAGTTCAAAAAGGAATACTAATTTGGTTTTTTTTTTTGGAAAATAGGAAAAGGAAATAGACATAGAATGAATATGAAAGGGAAATGATGCACTTTATTAGCATCCTTGATGAGTGATGGGCTCATTGGATGATCTTCTAGTCGGCTAAAGCTTTTGTGGATGTCTGCTCCTCTTCTATAAGCATGCCGACATCTCTAAGTGTTTTGAAGTCCATGAAAGACAAGAACTTCAAGTGCTCGCTAATAAGTATGTTTCAGGTTTTTGATAACAAGTTTAAGCCGATCTTTTCCGGAAGGTCGATTTGCCATGTAGGCGGCTTTTATCCTCCAGCGAGTACGGAAGTCGGTGAAACTTTTATTGTCCTCGTGCTTGATCAGCTCTAAGTCTCAAAGAGTGACTAGGAGATCAATATTGTAGGAGTATTAATGTAAGCACTCTTGAAAAAGATTGTGCCGAGTGTGTGACCTTGTGTAGCTCAACAACATTGTAAAACTTCATGATGTCTTTATCAAACGTCTATAGGAAGATAACATGGTATGTGTCCTCCGGTACATTTTTAAAGCCATTGCCTCTATAATGCTCCTTAAGTGGTGGGAAGGGTTTTCAGTACCATGGAACTTGATGTCGGGCATGGTTAATTTTGGGGGCAATTTTCCTTTTGGGATTGAAGTGAATCCGGGCCAGGTAGTAGTCATTGAACATGGAAGACTCACGCAACAACTTCTCTATCCGATCTATTCATGGATTAGATTTAGGCTTAGGCTCGGGACTAGGTTCTGGGGTAGGTTATGGATCACTTTCTGGTGGAGGGCCTCCCGGTGGTGGACGAGCTTCTTCAGCCATTGCCTCTATAATGCTCCTCAAGTGGTGGGAAGGGTTTTCAATACCATGGAACTTGATGTCGGGCATGGTTAATTTTGGGGGCAATTTTCCTTTTGGGATTGAAGTGAATCCCTGGGCCAGGTAGTAGTCATTGAACATGGAAGACTCACACAACAACTTCTCTATCCGATCTATTCATGGATTAGATTTAAGCTTAGGCTCGGGACTAGGTTCTTGGGTAGGTTATAGATCACTTTCTTGTGGAGGTCCTCCCGGTGGTGGACAGGCTTCTTCTTCTTCACCTCCTTTCTTATTTTCCTCAAGAGTCTTTAGGATGAATTTAAGAGTTTCGAGATATGGATCTTTTTGTCTTAAGCCTCAATCTTAGCTTCTAATTTTACATCACACTCCTTGAACAAGGTCATGATGTGAGTTTGCTCTAGCTTATTGGTCATTTTTTAAGGAGGATTGTGCTTTGATCGTGGGCAACGCACTTGGTGTCATAAGCAAAGGTGTTGAACATACTGGTGTGGTACATGTTGGTGTGGGACATATCGGTGTCGATCGTACCGGTATTGAAGTAGACTTCTTATTTCCCATCCTCTTCGTTTTAGGATTCCCGATTTGCGTTGGATTCCCTATCTTGCTGATCCTACAAGAGTAGGTGCTCAAGATTGGCTCGCGAAAAAAAAATCCTAAGGGAGATAGGTCTTAAGTGCTTGATCGGATTTACAATTGATCCTAAGAGAAAAGAAAATGATATGATTTTATTTGGATACACATAAAGAATGCAAATTAACCAAAGTGAAATGCAATGATGCAAGTGGAATCCCTTAGATAAGGATGAATTTGATTTGGCTAAATGCAAACAAAGACTCATCTAATTTGAGATGAATTTGATTTGGCTTAATGCAAAAATGGACTCACCTAATTTGAGATGAATTTAATTTGGCTAATGCAAAATGAACTCACATATTTGAGATGAATTTAAAATTTGACTAATGCAAAAATGGACTCACCTAATTTGAAATGAATTTAATTTGACTAATGCAAAATGGACTCACCTATTTGAGATGAATATAAAAATTTGGCTAATGCAAAATGGGCTTACCTATTTGAGATGAATTTGAAAATTAGCTAATGTAAAAAAATAGACTCACCTATTTAAGATGAATTTAAAATTTAACTAATACAAAAATGGACTCACCTATTAGAGATGAATTTATAATTTGGCTACTACAAAATGGACTCACCTATTTGAGATGAATTTGAAATTTTGCAAATGCAAAAATGGACTCACGTATTTGAGATGATTTTAAAATTTGGCTAAAATGCACATATTGGACTCGAGTCAAGAAGGTTCATTATTTGATTTTATTTTGCACCCATCTAAGGATTATTTATTGAACCTGGCTAAATTGCTAAAGACTCATAAAAAAGAGGGTTAAATACTAAAAACAACCACACTCATTCAAGCATGCAAATGAAGAGAAAGGGACCACCTAAACAACCAAGGATGTATGGTCAAAGATAGGGATAAATCTAGGTAGGATACATGGTATCTCATGGTCCGAGAATTTAGTCCTCTGTGGGATGCACGAAAGGAAAACATGAATTCTTAATGCCTCTTGGTAAACCAAAAGAGTGTGCTATGAGGGAAGAGGTACCACCTCTCTGATAATCAAGTTTAGTTGGGCCCATCCGGGATTAGCAATTCGAACCTCTTGTAAAACATGTTCTTAAGGGTAAAGCCTAGTGGTCGAAATTAAAAGCAACTATGTCCAAGGCTACCTAAATGCATCATGCTTAATGCAAGACATAATAAGAAAGCTCACAACTCAAACTTTCAAATGTCACCCTCTTAATAAGTAACACGTCCCCAATGGAGTCGATCATTGTAAGAACCACGGCCCATTCCCGGGTCGGGAAACCCGCTTGCGATCGAGCTTCCCCACGAATGTCGAGTCAATTTTTGAAGATGATTTTAAAAGACGGTTTTGAAAATTTATTAGAAATAATAAAAGACGGTTTTGAAAATTTATTAGAAATAGGGATGTACCTCTTATTGAGATTTTTGGTTTTTGTAATTTAATTTGAAGCATATTAATTAAACAATGATGGGTAGTTTTATTAATCTTCCAATATTAGTCCCTAGTCAATTTTGAGAAATAAAAACTAACAAAGTAAATAAAAGACTTGTCCAATATTACCTTTACTAATTTGAGCTACGAGTTCAGGAAACGTGTTTGAAACAAGCGTAAAACATACGAATAGTGTGAAGGTTTGCTCGGGAGAGTCCGAGTCACCCTAGAGGGGGTGAATAGGGTGATGGAAGTTTTTCGTGGAAACTTTAGCTCTTCCGTTAAAAACAAGACAGAGACAGATTCCGAGTCTATCAACAGGGTCGAAAAGATTTAACTCGAAGGCTATTAAGCGGAATGAGCAAGAGGCGTAAAGCTGTCCGAGTCCAGAGTGAACTCGAACGATAACGATAAGAATTTACGTGGAAACCCTCCCGGGGCATAAAACCACGGACCGTGTCAATCCGGACACGAAGTCAAATTCACTATTTTGAGTCCACAAAATACCGTGAACTGATCGAACCCGAGTTGTTCCCTTAGACAACTCTATACAAGTTTTCCTAGACTCGAAATTCCCTTATCCGATCTATTACTTCCTAGCTTAGATAACCCTTACAGCTAGGGACAACTAAGCTGAGTTAACCCTTACGACTTAGTCAAGGGACCTTACAAGGAATGTAAGAAAGAGTTTGTAATCGAGTACAAGACCTTAGAACTCGAAAGTAATGAATTACGAGTGGGAGTTGTAAGTTGAAGATTGAAAGTAAATACAATAACTTTGAGCAAGTATGTGTATTAACAATATGTTCGGCAACCTTCAAATCTTGTGAGATGGCTTCTATTTATAGATGACCAGGCGAGAATAGCCGTTATCTTCGTCTGCGACCGAGAGTCCTCTCGTGACCGTTGATAGAAGCTTTCGAGTCACTCGAAAGTATCCGTTGTAATATGAACGTTGGACAACGGTTTAACTCTTCTTGGAAGTCCCAAAACCATTAGCGAGTGTCTTGAAAGATAAGGTGGAAACCACCGTTAAGCTTAGCGTTCCAGTTTTCCAGATTTGGAAACAGATGCACTCGATATAATCTTACGGGACTGGAGCGAGAGAAGGTGAAAAGTGTATCCTCGATTGAATAACCTACAAAAGTAAATCAATTTTGGTTCTCAAAGTATAAAATACTTTGGCCCAAGATTAGACACGAGATAATAAAATAATTACGATAATTAAGCAACTGATTATCCGAGTAAAAACGAAATGGAATTTTACGAGTCTAATATCCATAATACTCGGAATTCCATCCGACTTAGTCTAAACGAAGAATCAAGTTCGATGAACGAATATCGAGTGAATTAACTTGATATAGACTAAGCATGAAACAAGCTAAAAATACTGACTATAACAAAATAGGGCTTATAACAACAAGTCGATTCCGAGTGAGAAAAGACGAAATACTGGTCTATTCAATCTGCGATAAAGCCGAGTGATGCTTGGACTCGAACAAAGAACCGGTTTTCGAGTCAGCTACGGATAAGCAAGAAATATAATAAGTAAGAGCTGTATCACTTAGAAAAGATACTATTTTACTCAAATAAGTTTCGATATACGGAGAATGCCTTGGAACCAAAACTCTATAGGTATGAGATTGTTATACTCGATTCCTTTTATACAACTCGAGAAAAGTATTGAGCAGTTGTCCGAGTCTTCATAGTGAAATTTAAATCAACCAAGCATGTGAATAAAGGAATAAAACAAATAAGAAAGCAAAAAAAAAAGCAAAAAAGCAAACGGCAAAGGAAAGCGATAAAAATAAATTACAACGAACGGGGAAGAATTGAAAGTGATTACATCTTTGCATCCATAGCATGGAAAGCAATAAAATGAACTAATTAAATAAATTGTTAAAAGCGCGAAGGTAATGAACGCCCTCAGGTTGTCTTACTTGCTGATCTTGATCTCGAATCGAGTCCGGAAGCGTGATGATGGGTGAACAAATACGAAAGCGGTTTTCTTATGAAGTTTGGTGAGGGTAAATTGATGTATGTGAATGATGGAGGTTTATAGGATCGAATAAGATGATGATATGGCAGCGAGGATTAGCTGAAAGGAAGCCAAATGAAAGTTTGAGATCTCCATTTATATAGAAGAAATTAGCTCACAAAATGACCTAAGGAGCAACTAAACAACCGTCTAAAATGCAATAATGAACCAGCTAGAAAATAAGAAAGAAGCTGGATTGATTCTCCTTGAACTGGAATCAAGTGGACAAAGCTAAGAATCGTGGCGCCGACAAGAAACAACGTCGTTTGGTCAAACCTCCCTTCCGTGTTGCAGCTGGTCCTTGGAGAAAACGCAGCGCTTTGGCGAAAAAATGGTTGATGCGCGACACGGATCAAAAACGATGTCGTTTTGTGCGGTTTGCTTCGTGTCTCGATTAGACGCTTGGAGCAAAATGCAGCACTTTCGTAAAATTTCCTATGAAGCGTAGTGCTGACCAATGCGATGTGATATGGATAAATTAAGCTCCGTGTCTCGTTTGGACGTTGAAGATGAAACATAACGTTTAGTAGGCGATGAGGCTAAAAATGCTGTGTCTGGCCAAAGTTTGACCTTAAGCATTGACTCGGTCTTGGACCAGCCGAAAGAAATGGGTTTTTGGACCGACATAAAGTAAATGAGGTTGATTTTTGGTACGAAAAGGTTTTTTGTGATTTATCGGCTTCGTCGGACTAATCAAACTTCGACCATGATCCGAATCTACAAACATGACTGGAATTCTATCACCATGCTTCAAAATAAAATAAATAGAAAAAGGATGGCATTTTTAGGTTCTACATCTATCTATTCTCGCTTGTCGCTCTCCTCTCGTCTCTCGCTTTCGCCTCTCGCTATTGCTATCACTCTCGCCTCTTTGCTCACTCGCTTTATACTCTCGCTCTATACTCTTGTAATAGCTGGCATGAAAATTTTCTCTCCCTTTCTTATTTTTTGCATTAACTTACTTGCAAAATTGGTTAGTTGAATGTTGAATGTATTTGGTAATTAGTTTAGTGTTAAATGTACATATTTGGTTGTTTAAATTTGAGATTTTTGAAATGTTTGAGAATGTGGTGAATGTTGAATGTATTTGTTTAGTTTGTGAAGTTGTAAATTCTTCAAATGTTTGAGATTTTTACAAATGGGTTTAGGGTTTAGGGTTTAGTATTTAGGGAAATGGAATGATACATGATTTAGGGTTTAGGGAAATAGAAAAAGTAATGGAATGATTTATGGTTATAAAGGTTTAGGGAAATATTTATGTTTAGGGTTTAGGAAAATAGAAAGATTTATGGTTTAGGGTTTAGGGATGAATGGAAGAAAATTTATAGATAGAAATTGTACGTAATTGGAAAGATTTTTGGATATAGTGTAATACCCGTGATTTTTAACAAAAGCGAGTTGTAAAGAATAGAATTTACTCGAGTAATATTCCGTGAAACCTGGGGGTGAGTGACTAATTTTATTTACAGCTAGACGTTTACTTTAGTTTCCCTTTGGAGGTCGTTGTCGAATAAATTAAATCAAGGAAATTGCCTCCCTTCTATTTGAGCTGAATCTCGGTGCGGCTAGGCATTGTCGTAATTGATATATCAAACGAGTGGAGATAGAAGTGTAAGAGGACGGAAAAAAAGGGAAAGGCATGGATTCGTTTTATATAGAAGAAGGTTACCTTGGCTATGAAGAGATAAAGGAGATAAGTTGGGGTCCAATAAAAACTAGAGGCATTATTTGGCAGGTGGTAGAGAGAGAACGCAAAAAAATAAAAGAAAGAAGGGATCGAAGGGAGGGGGACTCGGAAAGCAAAGAAAGAAGAAGCAAAACGAGAGGAGGAAAAAGAGGAAGCACCGAACGGGAGAGAGAGAGAGAGCAGAGCGGCGTGCGAGCGTGCGAGGGCCAAGGACACCAAAGGGGACCGGCCACCACTGCAGAACCGAAGGCGGTAGCCGGCGATGCGAGTGAAGGGAAGAGAGCGAGAGACAGGGACGGAACGAAGACGAAGGAAGGGCCCGAAGCGAGGACAGATGCGAGAGGGTCCAAGGGGCCGAATCCGGGAAAAGTAGTGGCGACAAGGGAGGAGGACCACAGCGAACGCGCGAGGGCCCGGCCGAGGGTAGTGGGGACCAGAAATAGTGAACCGAAGCGGGGAATCTAGTGATTGAGAGAGAGTGAGCAAGAACTAGCAGAGAGGGGGACCGAGACCGAAAGGCGGAAGTAAAGAAGCTCGAAATCAACCCCAAAACCCGAGAACTCCAGGCGGGTAGTCTTATACTCGTGAACTATTAGTAATTTCGAAACCCAAATGAGTTTTGTTGTGATTATTGAATGTTTATGTGATAGAATGAAGTTATGAAGTGGTTAGGGCTGAATTAGGTTATGAGAAAATCGAATTGAACTGTTAAGTCCGAATTAGAAACCTAGTTGATATGATGAAAGTTTAAATGGAGCTAGGTTGCATATGTATAAAGAGTATTGTGAAGATCTCGAATAGAACTTAAGGATGAAGAAGTGGTGAATTGGGTATAAATGGTGAATTGATGGGTCGGTTAAACCGTAGAGATTTCCGTGTTCTTGAGTTGTAAGGTAATAAAGCGTATTGGGGAACGACGATTTGAGTATAAAGGAGGGGCATGATTTCATCTTGATTAACACACAATGGATGTAGAGAAATGGCGAGCTGGGAATTGTAAGGTTAAATTGAGTTTAGAATATATCTAAGTCCTTGAGATTAAATCCAGTTTGAAGATAAGCATAGCAGGAGGGACTTAAGTGATAAAGTGAGATTAAGAGTCATATGGTTGAGTGTGGGAAAAAGAAGTTGATTTATAAAGTAGAGACATAAAATGAGGAATTGAGGTAAAGACAAGGAATTGTAAGAAGTTGAGACGTTTGAATTAGGTGGTATTTATTTGTGGTTATTATCGTTTAGAAAAATGAATTAATCTTAATAAATGGGAGAATCGAGAAAGGTTTAGTTGGAGAGGAACCGAGAATGAGCATCCGTGTTGAATTATGGCTATCTGTGCAAGTGATTGTGTTAAACATTGTCCAAAAGTTGGTTTTGAAAGAAGTCCTATGTTTTTGCAAAATGCTACTTGAATGTGACTTGTGTGATATAAGCTTTTCAAACGTGTAAACTTACTTTCAAGAAGTGAAATTGATTTGAGAATGTTGTTTCAAACAAGCTTAATGAATGAATGTATTGAAGAAATTGTTTTGAATCGACTTTGCTAGGATCGTTTAGCACAAGGAAGGATTCTAGCTAGGGGCGGCTAGCTAGGGGTCCTGTGGAGCAGGACGCCCGATTGGAATCTTCCTAGATAGGTCCCAGGAGTCGTTTATTTGGGGTCACGCCGAGAAAAACCAAAGAAATTAGAGAAATTATGAGAAATTGTGAATTGCTTGGTTCGAGTCCAAAACATGGGAAGTGATTCACCAAAAGAGATTCATTGAAAGTAATTCATGAGAAGTGATTTAGTAGAAATGATTCGGTTTCGATTGAAAGCATTTGAAAGAAAGTGCGGTGGCTGCATCACCTTGTTTAAAGTGTTTCAATTCCCAAAATGATTGCAATTCGTGCTTTTCAATGATTAAAATGTTATGATCTTTACGTTGAAAATGATTTTAGGAGATTTCATTGAAAAGTATTTAGATTTGTATTATGCTATTATCCTTTTGCCGATTTCATTATCATAAGTAGTATGCATAAAGAATTTTCATTTTAAGAGTGTAAGACTTCCGGTAAGCCCGTGGTTTATTGGTCACCCCCACAAATTCCCCATTTTCCCTCCCGAGTGTTGCAGGTACATTTTCAAAAAGTATGATATACACTTAGCATATTTCGGACTCCGCTGATTGCTTGCTTGTCGCTCTTTGGGTGATTCGAGTCAAGAATATGCATTTCTTATATTTGTATTGTACTAGATGTATAATGAACCATTTAGATTGTTTTAAGTTTTATCGCATGATTGGTTGGACTCCGGCGTGTGGCCTTTGAGCTGTATACTCGAGCGTGTGGCTCGTTGAGTTATATTATGGTTTTATGCAGGGTTTTAAGGTTTTAAGTCTAGGGGATAGTCCTTATTACAAATGGAACTCAGTCGAAATTTTAGAAAACTCCAAACTCTTTTAGAAAATTACCTTGATTACCTTTAAGTTGGAGTTAGAAAGTCAAGTCGACACTCGAATGAGTCTTGAGAGTTCCTGTGAGGAACTCGACGATGTAATACTCCTAGGGGGTGTTTTGGGGTGTTACATATAGGCCTATGTTCACTTCACTAATATGGTTGTAGAAAACAAATTATGAGTAATATAATTAATATACTTAACAAAAAATATTTGGATGTACGTAATATATATGTACTTAAAACAATTATAAAAACCCTTATGTACTTAACATAAAAGATTTACTAAAATATATGTACGTAATATATAGTAACTATTTAAGAAAAAAGAGAAATTTAGTAATAAATTATTTATTTGTCTATTATAATTAATAAGAAATTCTTTTATTTGAAAATATAGATTAATGAGGCCTTTTAAGAAGTTCACTTCATTTTGAAAATATGATTTTTTAAATTTATTTTTGAGATGTAGAATATTATGCTTTATTTTTGATGTTATCATTCGAATTATCAAATGTTTATGTTTTTCCTTCTTACGAGGTTATTATAAAAATGGAGCGAGTACGATCCTTCCAAAGTTACACATAAGATGAGGGAAAGAACAATGATGAACAAGGAGAAGTTGACACATAGCAGAGAAGATCCAACTCTCCTTACTCGAGTCCAATTTGATGAGCACCGTAACCCGGTATGTAAGCGTGCAACTCGCTTCATGAGCTATGTTTGTGCAGTAATGGGTACATATGTGAACATCAACTACACTCATTGGAGCACAGTCCTAGAATCAATTAAAGAATTCCTTTGGAGTGATATATAGGTAAATGTGCTACATCTTAACTTAAAATTGCAACTCAATGTAAATGCTTAATACTAATGCATGTTGTTCTTGTGTTTTATAAAATGTTTAACTTGGATGTGAAGGAATCGGATCTCTCATAGGTGAAACACAAGACCCTTATGTTAGCGGCAAAGAAATTTAGAAACTTCAAGTCTCACATTGCTGCTGTATGGGTCTACAAAACAAGGGAGATCAAGGTCAAAGGTAGACCATGGGAGGTCTACAACTTCATAACCGAGGAGAATTGCAAGAAGTTTGAGTATACGTCTCCATTCCGGAATACAAGGTAATTAACATTTGTTATATTTTTTTATATGCATTATTTACGTATATTTTTTAGAGTTCATTTCTTTAGAATTTAACATTTGTAGTCTTATTTACGGATATTCTATTATCTTAGTTACTTACGCAGGCACGAGGTGATGCCAACCGGAAGAGGATTAAGAGTACTCGCGTATCCCCATACAATGTCCCGTAGGGGATATGCGAAGGTAGTGCGAAGTTGTACAAATAGAAGCTTGAACGACCGAAAAGCGGATCCGATAAAGGTGCCACCATAGATCCTTCGCGAGATCACTATCAAGAGGGACGAGTTGTGGGTCGAAGGAAGAAAGAAGAATGACGGCCCCTTCATTACAATAGAAGTCTAATATATTGTGCGGAGACTCGTGAGTTTGACTATTTCTTTATTCACTTGGAGAAATTATTAGTTAATATATGAATTGCCTAATGATAATTTATTTCCTTCTTGCAAGAGTCCTTTTCATAGACCTCGACTTCGTAAGTCGATGGCACGGCCTGGAAGAAGGGACAAGTCATCCTTGGCCCTACAAAGAGATGAACATCCCGACCATGTTTAAGCCATTGGCCGGAAAGTGGGGATACTTGAGCGGTTCAAGACTAGAAAAAGTGCCCTGTCTCTTCCAGCCAAGTGGATATCGAGGTGATGATTTCTCAAGTGGAGTCTCAATTGACTTCCCAAGTGGCCCAGGTGGAAGAGAGAGTGACGACCTAGTTCATGGGGTACTTTACCAAGATAGGCATCTTGCTACCCAACTTGGAAAGTTATATGATGCGATGGGTCAATTCTCACCCCGGACTTTTGCAAGTGTGAAAGCAAGCTCACCTGACGACCAATTCGAAGATAAGGTCAAGGTAATTAAGATTTTGCTATGTAATGAGAATGCACGTTTTTATTTTGACTAATTATTGGAGTATACTTGTTGAATGGATGGTGTATATACTTTGGTTGTTGCGGAACTCGGCATGTGGCCTTTGAGTAATTAGTCTGTTGTTTGTTTTTGTTATTTCGAATGAGAGTCGTTTAATGTTGACTTTTAAGGGAAACTCTATCCATTTTCTTTTTCTAGGATGCTTGATCGTTTAAGTTATCTCTCAAGGGTTATCCCATGATTCTAATTCTTATGCTTAATTTTTTATGCAGCCGATGCGAGTGCATGTTAGCATCACCCTCCTCTAGATCACCCTCCCTTAGATCACATTGTGGCAAAGAGTGGATTTCACCTAGTGCAGCCAGGTGCCATCGTTTATGGGACACAACTTTTAGAGGATTAGGTGAGGGTGATAGAACCTACGCAAGGGAAAGGCACATATGAGCTCCCTATCCAATTGCCACACCTTCATATTGTTGACGAAATGGTCAACGGTTTTGTTGCTTGGACCAAGACTTTGGTCATCCTCTCTACATCGAATGTATTTTATTTGAAAACATTGGATTTGAAGGTTTGCTCTTGGAGAGGTTAAGTCATCCTAGAAGAGGGGTAAATAGGATGATAGAAGATTTTTGACAAATTACAAACAGTTTTGCACAAAGCTGAATAAGAAACAAATTTTGAGTCTAGATTCAACTTAGAAAGTGAAATACGCAAAGAAGTACATGGAAACCCTCCTAGGACAGAAAACCACGGACAGTGCTAATCCAAACACCAAGTCAAATCCACTAACTGAATCAACAATTACAAGGACTAACTCCTTGTGGAATTGCTCCCTTAGATAACTCCCTTATAGGTTTTCCAAGACTCGAAATTTCCTTATCCGATCTAGTACTTCCTAACTGTGATACCCTTTACGAGTTAGGGACAACTGAGCTAAGTTAACCTTTACAGCTCAGTTAAGGGACTTAGAAGAAAGTAGAAAGAGTATAAGTGTTTACAAGACTTTCTTTACAACTCAAAAAGTAAAAAATACAAATTAGGAGTTGTAAGTGAAGACTAAATAAGAATGCACTAAGTAAGTGTTAATCAATGTGTTCAACAAACTTCAAGTCTTGTGGACTGGCTTCTATTTATACATAGTAAGGCAGAATGACTGTTGAGATTTGTTCTGGACTGGTGAGCTTCAATAGTCGTTGTAACGGCTAGTCCGAGTCACTCGAAAAAGATTCGTTGAGATGTGATCGTTGTGTGGTGGTTCTTGGCTCAAAAGGTGATCCATCCCTCTGTGGTGATTGAAATCTGGGGTGGAAACAACCGTTAGACTCAAAGTTGGAGTTTTAAGATTTCCTAACAAACAACCCCGACACGATTGTCCGAGCGATGTGCGTAAATAAGTGATTTATGTCTGTTGGTGTTTAACGGTTAGAAACCAGCTGCTTTTGTATTTCAAAAGTGGATTAAGCTTGTTTAATCAGCCTAAAAAGCAAATAAAAGTGGTACTCAAAGTATAAAAATACTTTGGTCTAGAATTAGGCAGAGATAATAATTAAATCAAAGTAATTAAGTACTTAATTATCTTTAGCCTAAAACAATGAAATTTTCTAAGTCTAATATTAATTGGATTCAGATTCCAGCTTGAGTCAATCGTTAAAATGATCAAGTTAGAAAGAATAAAATATCAGAATACATAAACTTGATCAAGTAAATAGTTCTCAATAAATAGATCGACTTAGAAATTAGAATTAACGTTGTATTTCATTTTCACTTGAAACATGAAGTCAGTACTCAACATAAAAGTGTTTGAGAAATTATTCGATCATACAATTGTTCTGAGTTGTGTCCGAGTGGGTCGAAACATAGTTAAGAATGTTATGTTTGATGACTGGTTTCGAGTGGGTCAGAATAAGATGAAAACTTATATATGAGTTTCTCAACGACTTAGAATGACTTAGACTTAAAACTCTATGGAGATAGAGAGTAAAACCTGAGTCTTAAATCTCCCTCTTTTTGATAAAAAGCATTCCATACTTAGGATAGAAACTAGTCAATTCAGAGAGTTAAGTTTTCATATGGAATTGATTAGAGCAGAAAGTACTCGATCGAGTAAAAACAATAATGATGAGTACTTATCGGTTCAGCTCGAATCAAAATATAACTGAGAGCATAAACAGAGCAAAGTTGTTAAAGAGTGAGAAAGAATATATCGGAGAAAGTTTGAAATAAAAACTAAGAATCATAGATGTTCGGAGATAAGGGATTTTCATTACTTAGCATCAAAATGTCGAGATATTTAAACGAACAACTAAGGGAATAACTCCCTCTAAACCAAACATCTATTTTTCTATCATTCTCTCCCCTATGCATTTCAGTGAAAATAACAAAATGAGGGAGGAAGGACTAAGTAAATACATAATATGTTGGATAAATAAACAAAGAATAAGAAAAGCTGAGTTTAAAATAAGGAAGGAGAGGCAGTTTGTCGAGAAGTCAAAGATTGAGCTATGCGCATGCGCCTGTATGCTTGAGTAGAAGTAGCTGGGCGAGGTGGCATCGGAATTGGTAAATCTAGTAGTGGAGAGATCTGGGTTCTATGAACCAAAGGTAGATCTTCCTCTTCTTCTTCTTCTTCCTCAGCAAAGACTACTGTTGATTGAGTTTCGAGGCGGGGCCTTAGGCGGCCGACTTCACCAGCCTCTTCCGAGGCACTCGAGTATGATCAAAAGAGATCACCTTAGGTTTTTGTTGCCCTGGTCCTCGGGTTGAGCAGCTTTAGCCTCATTTTCTCCTTTTTCTTCTCCTCCTTCAGCCTCTGCTTAGCCTTCTTTTGTCTGCTTCTTTAACATCTTCGGACTTAGACTTAGAAGAGCTGGAGGACTCCTCAAATTCTTCAAAGGATTCCGAGTCCTTGGCTACCTTTGATCTTTTCTCCTGGATGTGCTAGATCTAATCATGTTGTTGCTTGATCACCTCCTTCAGCTCAACAATTAGTACTTGACTTTGTTGAAACTAAGTCTAAGCCCGGCTTTGCATCGAGTCGAGTGGGGATGAAAGCTCGGAAAGAGCTCGGAGTTGATTTCAACTCGAAGCTGGAGAAGCAAGTTTATTGGCCACCTTTTCAAGAAGCTTGACGAAGGTGCAGGCAGAGAAGTAGAAGAGGCAGTTATTAGAATTAGGACCTCAAGAGTAGTCTAAGTCCGAGGTGGAGGAAGAGGGGTTGGTCACTCGGACGAGTGAACCCGGACACCTGGCTTGACTTCCCGGTATTCAAGACCACTAAGCTCACTCCTGCCATGACAAACGGCAAGCTCGAAGAAAGAGTTTGGGTCGAAGGAAGAGGGACCCCAAACTGCATGAACACAGCAGTAAGAAGAGCTCCGAAAGGATATGAAGTCTTCTTAGTGTCGAAGGAACATAAGCTATCTGTTCTAGGATGAATGGAAAGAGGTCTACTTCATAGCCCTTCTAGAATGTCATAGAGAACCTTAAGAACTTTAGAGTTGAGGTTCTTCTTTGATGGATAGTAAGAGAAGATACTCCTCATCGGAATGAAGCACGAAGTCTTACTTCGAGGTCATCTAAGTCGTAGAAAAGTTCTTTACGGACTGAGGAGGTTCTTTTGCATATTTGGCAAAGAAGTCATCGGCGACTTCAGCGAAAGGAATTGGATTGGAGTTGTGAAAGAGGGACTTCACATTGAAAATCTTGTGAAGTAAAGTAAGATTGATTCGAACAGTCTTACCTCGAACAATAGAAGTGATAATGTTATCACTTGTCTGTCGTGTGAGTATAGAACTCGAAACTAGGTCCAGGTAAATATACTCGGAGAAACATAGATAGTTGTACACACTAGTTTTGACGATATGTTTTAACCAAGAAAAAGATGTTTTTGGGAAGAATTTGTCATCTTGGATGAAGTGTTGGGCGTGTTTTGGGTCTTCCGAGGCGGGCTCTTTGCATTTGCCTTGTGTAGCCTCGGATCGAGTGGTCTTGGTTGTGGCCTTCTTAGTTACCGAACCTTCTTCCATGGCAGATGCTCTCTTAGTCATATTTAGAGAGTATAGAGTGTTTGAGAGAAATGAGCGAGAGAGAGTAGAGAACATAGAAGATCGAGAATCAAAGAGAGAGAGAGAGACAGACGAGAGAGAGAGAAAGAGAGAGTGCGAGAGTGAATGAAATTTCAGAGCAAAGAGAGCGAGAGAGTAAGCAATAAGTAAGTAAAGTGAAAGAAAGAAAGTGAAGTAGCTATTTATAGAGAGAATAAACTTTCAACCGACTTTCCGACTCGGTTACCAAGCAAGGGTTATCGAGCATTGAGTCGCTTAGCACGAGTAATGACTAGTTTCTCCAACAGACTTTCTTCCAACGACTAGTTCTCGCTGACTTTCGCGTGAAAGAAAGAGAAAGAAGAAAGAGTTTTCAAAAATAGTTATGAGATTTTCCATTTATCCGAGAGATTTTCCATTTATCCAGAGATGATCTCTAAATTTTTATGTCCATTTTTCTAATAATATGAGTCTGACTCAGATCGTGTCTGCAGTGACTCGGAACACACTTAGAAAATTGATAACTCATAGCTTACTCTCATTCTGAGTCAACTGATCGATTTGATATATACTCAAAGCATATAACAATCAATCATAGTGGAATAAGTCATGCAATAACTCGGATAATCATGCATTTAACATGCCCAGCTCATTCCTAATAAAGCAAAGCTAATCTTCACTCAGAGGCTTAGTGAAAACATCAGCTAATTGAAATTTTGTCGGAATAAACTCAAGTTCAATATCACCTTTCTCAGAATGGTCTCTCAGAAAATGATACCTGACCTCAATGTGCTTTGTCTTTGAGTGATGACCTGGATTCTTAGTGATGCTTATTACACTTTGGTTGTCGCACTTGATTGGAATAGATGTGAATGATAGTCCAAGATCCTTCAAGTGTTTCTTGATCCGGAGAATCCGAGCACAACAAGCTCCAGCTGGCAATGTACTCAACATCAACAGTTGATAGAGCAACCGAGTTCCGCTTCTTTGAGTGCCAGGGGATGAGTGATTGACCCAAAAATTGGCATGCTCCTGATATGCTCTTTGTATCAACCTTGTATCCAACATAGTCAGCATCTCGAGTACCTAGTGAGAGTTAGTTCCGAGTCCTTTGAAAACCATAGACCAAGATTCCGAGTCCATGCAAGATATCTAAAGATTCTCTTCACTACAGTGAGATGTGATTCCTTAGGATTAGCTTGAAATCTTGCACAAAGGTAAACACTAAACATGATACTTGGCCTACTAGATGTGAGATAAAGTAGAGATCTAATCATACCTTTGTAGAGTTTCGATCTACGACTTTATCTTGTAGCATGTACTTCTTCAATAACTCATTGTTATATTTAGATCGAAGGACATAGATTTAATCCTTTTCTTGCTTGATTTATATACCAAGGAAGAAATTGAGTTTTCCCATTATACTCATTTGGAACTCATGTCTTAAAAAACTCTTGGCATAAAGTTTCATTAGTAGCTTCGAGAGATAATATCATCAACATAGATCTAAATGATAAGAAAATCATTCCCTTTGGTTTTTATGAAAATTTTTTGTCGATCCGACCTCTTTGGAAATTATTTTGAATCAAGAAACTGCTTAGTCTTTCATGCCAAGCTCCATGAGCTTGTTTCGGACAATATAAAGCTTTTACAACTTAAAACATGATTTGAAAATTCCGAGTTTTCAAATGCGGGGGTTGCTTAACATAAACTTCTTCTTCAATATAACCATTGAGAAATGCACATTTAATATCCATTTGATAAAGCTTGATGTTCATGCTAGATGTAAATGCTAAGAGAATTCTTATTGCCTCAATTCTAGCAAAAGGTGTAATGGTTTCTCCACAATCGATTCCCTCTTCTTTGTTATACTCCTAAACAACTAATCTAGCCTTATTTTTTACTACCAACCTTTCCTCATCCAGTTTGTTCTTGAAAACCCATTTGGTTCCTATTATTGGGTGGCCGAAGGTTGTTTGGTCGGAGTCTAGACTTGGTTTCTTTCAAATTGATTAAGCTCTTCTTGTATGGCCTCTACCCATTCAGGTTCGGTTAAGGCTTCTAGTACATTTGTAGGTTCGAGTTAATGATATGAATGCTGAAAATACACGTAGATTTTGCAAAAAGAAATCGGTTCTTACCCCACTATTGATATGAGAAAGTATGTTCTTAGGTGGGTGACTAGATGCGTATTTGAGAGCTCTACCTGTCTTCACGTTTACCAAGTTTTTTGGTTGAATAGGCTGATTTTCGGTTGGTTGCTCTTGCTGAGCTTCTACATTGGCTTGTTCTTCAGCATTTTCAGCATTATGAGCTCGCTCTTGAACTTGTTCTTTCCGAGTCACATTATTCCGAGTTGGCTCATCCCGAGTTACCTCATTCTTCTATTTTGACTAATTTTGAGCTTAGCTTCAGTAATGTCATCTTCATCTCTGTTAAGCTTGAGATCTAAGAAGGTCAAGGTCAATCTCATCAAAGACAACGTGGATGTTTTCTTTCACTTTGTTAGTTCTTTAGTTAAGAACTGGATAAGCTTTACTATGAGATGAGTAACCCGAAATATACCTTTATCCGACCTAGGATTAAACTTAGTAAGATGTTCCTCACCATTGTTATACACAAAGTAGTTATATCTGAATGGTCTAAAGTAGGAAATGTTAGACTTCTTTCCCTTGTATAGCTCATAGGGTGTCTTGTTCAAGATGGGTCCGATAAGGCATATGTTGAGTGTATAGTTTGCTTGTGTTGACTATTTTTAACCATCATGGTCCTTCCTATTTCTGCAAGGGTTCTCGTTCTTTCTCTCCACTACTCCATTATGTTGAGGAGTTCTTGCTGCAGAGAAGTTATAAGAGATGTCATTCTTATCACAAAAGTCTGCATATTCCGAGTAATCGAACTCCCTTCCATGGTCGGTTCGAATTCTTTTGATCCGAGTCCGAGACTCCACTTGAATTTTCCTCCATATCTTAATGAACTCTTTGAAGGCTTCATTCTTGTTCTTTAGAAAACACACCCAGGTAAATTGTGAATGATCATCAACAATAACCAGTACATATGATGTACCTCATAAGCTTTTCACAAGAATTTCACCACACTAATCCATATGAACAAATTCAAGTATTTTGGATGTAGGTCGAAGACTCGGACTACGCTCAACGCATTTCTGAGTTGTATTAAAAGAATCAGGTATACGAATCTCTTATTCATAGAGTTTTGATTCTAAAGCATTCTCCGCTTTTTAGAAACTTTTATGAGTGATATGATATATCTACTCTAAGTGTTACAACATTTACTTCATGAATTTCTTGCCTATTTCTTAGTGACTCGGAAAACGGATATGAGTGTCTTACTCATTTACGAGTCTCTCATTGCTCAATTTATCGCATGCTTGATTAGACTAGCTTTCCGCTCGGGACTGACTTCATGATATATGTCCTATTCTATTGGAGTCGGTGCTTTTAGTCTATTTCATGCTTAGTCTATATCAAGTTATCTCACTCTGATATTCTTTACATAACTTGATACTTTGCTCGAGACTAGCTACGATGGAATTTTGAGTTACATGTATATTAGACTCAGAAAATTCCATTCTCTTTCGACTTAGATAATTAGTTGTTTATGTATCTTAATTATTTTATTATCTGTGTCTAATCTTGGACCAAAGTATTTTATACTTTGAGAACCCAAATTGATTTACTTTTGTAGGTTATTCAAACGAGGATACGTTTTCGAAATACAAAAGTAGCTTAGGCTTCAAAACGTCAAATCACCAGCGAGACATGGCTTTTCATCTTCTCTGTCTCGGTTCCGGAAGATTGTGTCGGGGCTGTCTGTTTCCAAATCCGGAAAAGTGAAACGCCAAGCTTAACGATGGTTTCCACCTTATCCTTCAAGACACCGCCAATGGTTTTGGGACTTCCAAGAGAGTTAAACCGTTGTCCAATGTTCATATCACAACGGATACTTTCCGAGTGACTTAGAAAGTCCCTGTCAACGGTCACAAAGGACTCTCACTCAGCGAGATGAAGATAAGCTGCTACTCTGCCTGGTCATCTATAAATAGAAGCCACATCATAAGACTTGAAGATTGTCCAAATTATTGTTAATACACGCACTTGAGCAAAGTCATTGTATTTATTCTCAATCTTCTACTTACAACTCCTATTACGTAATTCATTACTTTTTGAGTTGTAAGGTCTTGTACCTAGTTACAAACACTTTCTTACTTTCTCTGTAAGGTCCCTTGACTAAGCGGTAAAGGTTAACTCAGCTTAGTTGTCCCTAGGCTGTAAGGGTTATCTCGGCTAGGAAGTACTAGATCGAGATAAGGGAATTTCGAGTCTAGGAAAACTTGTAAAGAGTTGTCTAAGGGAGCAACTCGGGTTCGATCGGTTCACGGTATTTTGTGGACTCAAAATAGTGGATTTGACTTCGTGCTTGGATTAGCACGGTCCAGTGGTTTTCTGCCCAGGAGGGTTTCCACGTAATCTCTAAGTGTTTTCTTTCCGAGTTCATTCTAAACTCGGATAGTCTCAAAGCTTACGCTTGATCCGCTTCTTTATCCTTGTTAGCTTTTCTAAGTCCATACCTTTCGACTTTGCTTGTTGACTCGGAACACTGTCTCTGTCTTATCTTTGGCAAAAGAGATAAAGTTTCCAGGAAAAACTTGCATCACCCTATTCACCCCCACTAGGGTGACTCGGACTCTCCCCAAGCAAACCTTCAATTGGTATCGAGCCTAGCCTTTCAGAAAGGATCTAACCATCCAAAGGTCTAAAGATCAAATGGCTCGGAACAACGGAGACTTCGACGAAGGAAGATCTTCCAACGAGGCCACCAAAATTCAAAGGATCAAACTTCGGGCACTTGGAAGAAACTTATGGAATGTTTCCTCATGGATCATGATGAAGATGTATGGGAAATCATACAACAAGGAAACTACATTCTAATGAAGACAAAGGAATTGAGAATCATTCCAAAGACAAAGGCCAAATTTACTCCTGGCGAAGCGAGAAGTTCGGGAAGAACTTCAAGGCAATGAACATTCTGATGTGCGCCATTAGCTCGAAAAGAATACAATCGGGTGTCCGCTCGTGACTCGGCAAAAGAAGTGTGGGACACACTTGTCAACACTTACGAAGGGACTAGCCAGGTCGAGACAAGCGAAGATCAGCCGGTATCTTCATAAATATGAGCTATTTAAGATGGAGCCGAAGAAAACATCACTCGGATGTTCATTCGATTTCTCGAGATTACCAACAATCTCAAATCACTTGGGTAAGAAGATTTCCCACGAGGAAATGTGCAGAAAGATACTCATAAGTCTACCCAAAGAAGATGGGGTCCCAAGGTGACCGCCGTAGAGGAAGCTTCAGAACCTCTCGCTCTTAAAGCAAGACGAGCTCATCGGAAAGCTTCTCACTCACGAAATCCATCTAGAAGAGGAGCATGCTGAGGGCGTACCAAGAAGAACTTAGCACTAAAAGCCTCGGAATCCAAAGAAGACAATCCGAGCTCCTCTGACTCGGAAAGCGATCCCATGGCACTCATTGCAAGAGGCTTCAAGAGAATGATGAAGCACAAAAGATGGGATAAACGGCCAAAGGAAGAATTCTACAAGAAAGACAAGAGGGACAGAAAAGGTAAGTATTCTTCTCCTTCAAAGTTATCATTATCTAAGAATTCCGGATGTTTTGAGTGTGGCGGCAAAGACCACATAGTCAAAGACTGTCCGAAAAGAAAAAGGGACGAGAAAGAAGAAGAAGGCTATGATGGCAACATGGAGCGATGAGGACTCATCGAGAAGATGACGAGGACTTAGATGACTCAAAGTGTCGATGGCAATCTCGACTTAGAAGCTGAAAGAGAGTCGGACTCGGACTCGAGACAGTGAGGAAACTAATCCTCAAGAGGTAATTCAATACTTTCTCAAATTTTCCAAAGTCGATCTAGCTAAATACATTTTCACTTTGGAAGAAAAGTCGAATTCGACTCTTCTCGATTCAAAGAACAACTTGAGTCCATTTCTTTGAGAGCATATCTTTCAAAAATGAATTGGAAAAATTGAGACTTACACTCGAGAGAACTCAAGACTAGTGCTCAATCTAATGAGGCGAGTCTTAGTTACTCGAGAAAGAAAATGAGCAACTTAAGCGAAGCTCATTGAGTCTCGAGATCTGGTTTTTAAATTTACTCGAAGGACGGAAAAACCTTGACATGCTCTTAGGATCACAATATGTCTCCTTTCGAAAAGAAGGTCTTGGTTACAACAAAGAGGAGGAATCCAATTCCTACTAAGAGTTATTTAAAAGGACTCCGAAGCTGTAAAGTTTAGGAAAGTTGAGCATGGTCTCATTCACGAAATGAAGGGAGGACTAAGCCCGGAATTGTTTACAAAAAGAAACCATTTTCTCTTGTTTCAAAAGGAAAGAGAACACAGACTCGGTTCTCTACAAGGAAGACTCAGAATCGAGACAAAACCCAAAGTCATTCAAATCTGGGTTCGAAAAACCTTCTTCCTCAAAAAGGACCACAGTAAAGAATGTTCTTGGGTTCGTTAGAGGAAGTGAGAAGGGTTAGATTCTCTCTGTTTTGCAGGTCACTCGGAAAAGATCAAAAGGACACCGGTACCTTGACGGTGGATGTTCCCGCCATATGTTAGGAGATGCAGGACTCTTTTCGAGTTGGAAAAACATAAAGGAGGAAAGGTCACATTTGGAGATGATAGCAAAGGCAAGATAGTAGGGATAGGCAAGATTGGAAAAGGAAGCAATGCGGTCGAGTCCAGTCTATCTTATCAAAGGATTAAAGTACAATCTGCTCAGCATCTCTCAACTATGTGATAAAGGTCAAGAAGTAAGATTCACTCGGACCAACTGCTACATTTCTAATGTCAATACCAAAGAGACCAAGCTTTCGGGTAGGAGATCGGGTAACACCTATATCATTCCTCTTTCGACCCTAGTCGGAATTTATCTTGCTTAAAAGCATCTCTTCATAATGAATCATGGTCTTGGCATCGTAGAATAGGCCATATTAGTATGCATACTATCAAAAAGTTGGCATCTCATGGTCCAGTTAAGGGCTTACCTAAGCTGTATTTTTGAGAAAGATAAAGTTTGTGAAGCATGCACCGGAGGGAAACAAGTCGGATCTTCATTCAAATCCCTGAAGACGGTTTCCACATCCAAAGTGCTTGAGCTACTACATATGGACTTATGTGGTGAAATCTCTATTAAGAGCCTCGGAGGTAAATCATATATATTTGTAGTTATTGATGATTATTCTCGATTTACACGGGTGTGTTTTCTTAAGCACAAAAATGAAGCATTCAAGGAGTTCGGCAAGCTCCGTAGAAGAATCCAAGTTGAATCTCGGGCTCGGATCCGAGAGAATTCGAGCCGACCATGGAAGCGAGTTCGACTACTCGGAATTCTCGAGTTTTGTGATAAAAATGGCATCTTTCACAACTTCTCAACACCAAGGACTCCTCAACAAAATGGAGTAGTGGAGAGAAAGAACGAGAACCCTTGAAGAGATAGCAAGGACTATGATGATTGAACACAACTTACCTTACTATTTACGAGGTCGAGGCGATCAACACGACCAACTATACTTTGAATAGATGCCTCATCGTACCCATATTGAAGAAAACACCTTATGAGCTCTACAAAGGGAAGAAACCAAATATTTCCTACTTCGAGACCATTTGGATGTAAGTGCTTCGTTCACAATAATGGTAAGGATCACCGACCAAGTTTGATGCTCGGTCGAGATGAAGGTATTTTTCTAGGTTATTCTTCTCACGACAAAGCTTATCACATTTTCAATAAGAGAACTAACAAAGTGGAAGAAAGCATCCACGTTGTATTTGATGAGCTTGAACAGGAGAAACCAAGCGAGTCTTCATACTTGAAATTGAAGCTCGGTAGAGATGATGACGAAGCTGAACCCACAAAGACTCGGACTCAATCGGCTTAAAATGAGGTCACTCGAAGCGAAGTGACTCGAGAATGAGACAACTCAAGAGCTCGCTCGGAACGAACAAGCCAATGAAGAAGATCACTCGAAACAAGCTTCGAAGATCAAGCGGTTTAGCCCACAAATCTCGTGAATCGAGAAGCGGTAAAGCGTTCAAGTTTACTTCTAGTCATCCACTAGAAAATATAATTTACGATATCAACAGTGGGGTAAGAACTCGTTCCTCTCTTCAAAATCTATGTGCATTCATTGCATTCATCTCATTAACTCGAACCTAGAAATGCACTAGAGGCCCGTAATGAACCTGAATGGGTAGAGGCCATGCAAGAGGAACTCAATCAATTTGAGAGAAACCAAGTCCGGACTCGACCAACCGACCTTCGACCACCCGGTTAT
Source organism: Talinum fruticosum (assembly GCA_021018815.1). Lineage (NCBI taxonomy): Eukaryota > Viridiplantae > Streptophyta > Magnoliopsida > Caryophyllales > Talinaceae > Talinum > Talinum fruticosum. Next base: position 2,113,389 of record JAITYX010000082.1, on the reverse strand, counting down.
AGGAACCAAATGGGTATTCAAGAACAAAGCTGGATGAGGGTGGAGTGGTAGTCGAAACAAGGCTAGACTTGTGGCTTAAGGTTACAATCAAGAAGAAGGAATTGATTATGGGGAAACATTTGCACTCGTTGCCGGAATCGAAGCTATTAGAATCTTGTTGGCATTTGCATCCAAGCATGCATATTAAATTATATCAAATGGATGTTAAGTGTGCATTTCTCAATGGTTTTATTAAAGAGGAAGTCTATGTCGAGCAACCTCCTGGTTTTGAAAACTCGGAATTTCCAAATCATGTTTACAAACTTCAAAAGGCACTCTATGGTCTTAAACAAGCCCCTCGAGCTTGGTATGAAAGAGCGAGTAGCTTCTTGGTCCAAAATGATTTTAAAAGAGGTCGGATCGATAAGACTCTCTTTATAAAAACCAAAGGGAAGGATTTCCTTATTGTTCAAATCTATGTTGATGATATTATCTTTGGTGCTACTAATGAATTTACGTGCGAGAATTTTCCGAGTTGATGAGTCAAGAGTTCCAAATGAGTATGATGGGAGAACTCAATTTCTTCCTTGGTTTACAAATCAAACAAGACAAAGATGGGATCTACGTCCATCAATCCAAGTATACCAAGGAGCTGCTAAAGAAATATAAACATCAAGATGCAAAACACGCATCTACACCTATGAGCGACGAGTATAAAACTTGACTCAGACGAAAAAGGTAAAGCAATAGATCGAAACTCTATCGAGGTATGATTGGATCTTTGCTATATCTTACTTCCAGCCGACTGATATAATGTTCGGTGTTTGCTTATGCGCAAGATTTCAAGCTAATCCAAAAGAATCACATCTCACTGCGGTGAAGAGAATATTTAGATATCTTGCAGGTACTCGGAACTTAGGTCTATGGTATTCCAAAGACTCGGAACTAACTCTCACTTTGGATACTCGGACGCGGACTACGCTGGATATAAATTTGATCGAAAGAGCACTTCGGAGCTTGCCAATTGCTAGGTCAATCCACGATATCCTAGCACTCAAAGAAGCAAAACTCGGTAGCTCTATCAACTGCTGAAGCTGAGTATATTGCAGCTAGAGCCTGTTGCGCTCGGATTCTATGGATAAAGCAACACTTGAGAGATCTTGGACTTTCTTTTAAATCGGTTCCAATCAAGTGTGATAATTAGAGTGCAATTAGCATCACCAAGAACCCGATCCAAGCACTCGAAGACAAAGCATATCGAGATCGAGATATCACTTCTTACGAGACCATTACGAAAAAGGTGATATTGAACTTGAGTTCATTCCTACTAACCTTCAATTAGCTGATATCTTTACTAAGCCTCTTGGTGAAGATCGATTTAGTTTTATTCGGAATGAGCTTGGTATGTTAAATACATAATTGTGTGTTATCTTTGTGAATCTTGTATGATTATGTGTTATGTGTTTTCAAACTTTTGATAACCATTAGCTCGGTTGATTCGGTGATATTGGGTTAGTAGTTAATTTTTTTTTTCGAGTCACTCGAAATTAATCTGAGTCACACTCGGACGTAGAGAAAAATTTGGACATCAAATTTTACGAAATTGTCTCTAGAATAGTGGAGAGTTTCGAATATATTTTCAAAATCTTTTCTCTCTCTCTCTCGAGCGTTGTGATCGGACGTTAGCCGTGGATCTCTAACCGCTGAAATCTTAACCATTGAGAAGAGAACCGTCACACTGGTCTACGATGGCTGATGGACAAGCCGAGTCGAACGGAGTTATACTTAACGGATAGTTAACGGGCGTGTATTCTTTCTATAAATAGCGTCTATTCGTCTTCGTCTCGGTATTCTACATTCCATCTCTCTCAAACAAAACTTTTCGTGGAAGATTTCTACATAAATAGTGATCTTTGAACTTCTTCAAGCGACGAAAAGGCCATCTCAAGTAAGCTCGATTGCTCTCATTCCTTTCTTCTACTCTTTTCGTTTGCTCTCATCTACCTCTTCCTCTCTTTTCTTACTCAAAAGTTTCATCTTTTCTTCCTTCTTTCAAAATGCCTAAGAGAGGTAACCATCCTAACTTTCAGGTCTCCTCCTCCTCTAAAAAGCCTCGCACCAAGAATCCGAAAGCTCAACCCCTCCAAACCCATTGTCACCCAGACACCTTGCGTCTGGACGACAAACTCTTTCCTGCAACCAAATTTTCTTAGTTGGCTCACATTCAAACCACCGGCGCATACAACTTTATGTGCTTCAGCGAGTTCATCTATCCCGAACCACACGCTCGGAGTATACAACTCAACGGCCACACGCCGGAGTCCAACCAATCATGCTAGATACTTGAAACAATCTAAATGTTTAGAGTACATCGGGTATAACTACATGAACTAAATTACAATACAACATTTAAACACATAAGAATGCAAGCTAGCCACTTGAGTCACTTGAGTCACCGCACTACTCAACCATCGGTAGTCGGCTAGAGTCCGGAGTATGTTAAGCGTCGATTATGCCTCCGAAAGTATACCCGCAACACCGAGGAGGGAAAGGGGGAAATTTGTGGGGGTGAGCAATAATCCACGGGCTCACCGGAGTCTTATACCCTTAAAATAGAAATTATTTACACATAATACTCATAATAATGAAATCTGCAAAAGCATAATAATGTAATACAAATCTATATACTTTTCATCGAAATCTCTTGCAATGAAAAAGATCATGACTCTTTAATCACTTAAAAGCACAATTTCACATTCATAAACAATTCTTTTGGGGTTGAATCAACTTTTCTGGGCCTTCGAGGATTCGAACTAGCACTTCTTTTCTCATAATTTCACGTAGTTTCTCTAATTTCTCCGATTTCGTTGGGGCGCGCCCAAATAAAAGGCTCCGGGACCTGTCTTCTAGGAAGTCTCGGATCGGGCATCCCGCCACCGCAGGACCCCTGTTAGAATCCTTCCCTCGAAGTTTCTAGCTGGGCGTCCCCGATTCGAACCTTCGGTATGCTAAACAATCCGTAGCCTATTGATTCAAAACTCTTTGCACATACTCATTCATCACATTCACTTTACAACTTTCTCAATCGATTTAGAATCAAGGAAGGCATGACACCACGTGTTACCCTTATAAATTCACTTTATCAAATCTGATTCATTTTCTCAAGCAAGTCTTGCTTCTTTAAAACATAATCACGTTCGAAAGGCAATTCTCAAGAAATTGCATTCAAGAATCATTCACGTAAAATACAAAACTCCTTTCGAAATGAATTTTGAACATCACGTAAAGCAATCACATAGCACGAATAATCACCATTTAATGCAAGCAATCATTCTCAACTCTTTCCAACTATGGCTTTCTCAATTCATCGGTTTAGTACGATTGATTCCATTTTCCGAGCCACAATAACCACAAGCGGACACCACCCGATTCAACGCCTCAACTTCTCACTATTCTCTATTTTTGCTTCAACCCTTCATTCTACATCTCTACTTTATAAGTCAACGTCTTTTGTTCATATTTAGCCATATAATTCCTAACCTCATTTTATCACTTAAATTCCTTGATGCTAAGCTCGTCTTCCAACTTGATTTCAGCTCAAGGCTTACATAGATTTCAACTCAAGGCTTAGATAGATTTCAACTCAAGTTAACCTTAACATTCCCGGTTCGCCTCAAATTCCCAAATTCCCATTGTACGTCTCTATCTCATTACTCGACTCTTGTTCGTCCGTCCTTAGTTATAAAACTCTTACGTACTTTTCATTATTCAATTCCCGTTAGCTACTTACTTTCACGCTCGGTTCAACCTCGAGGATTTAATTACCTTTTGAACTCAATTAATCCGACACTCAACCGTCTCTCAATCCCGTGCCTCAATCGTGAAACATTTGCTATGAACTCACTCCGCTTTTATGCTTAACTCGCTATTCCCCGATATTAGCAATCATCCCTTAATGTCGTAACTTCAATAAATCTCTAAGAGTCAATCTGAAATATCAATTCCATAACGTATGCCCAAACCACATGTGTTTATCCCCTTCCCCACCTAACCTGATTCCCGGTACTACTCATTATGCCCAAACAACTACCAATTCCCATCACGACTCCTTAATTCAACTTTCAAGCAACTCATCGAACTTATTCAATGGCATAAATGTGTTCAACATTCACAATCACATTCAACAATCACAATAAACTCATTTGGGTTCGAAATTACTAATAGTTTAGAGTATAAGACTACCCACCTCGATTCGAGGATTGACGGTTTGTTGAGGTTCGTGTTTCCGTGGTCGGTTCCTCCCTTCATTTCACTTCCTCGCTGCTACTCTCGATTCTGCCGCCTTCCTCTCGCATTTGCCGTCGTCGCCGGTTGCGGTCCCGCGTCCCCGGTTACCTCTCGGTTCCTGTTCCTCACTTCCTCTATTTCTGGTTTGTTGTTCTTGGCTCGACTAGCTCTCAATCAAGCCCTCGCGCGCTCGACGCTCTGTCCTCTTCCCTTCTCGCTGCCGCCTTTCCGGGTGTCCGGCCTCCCGGTCCCTCCGGCCTCTGTCCCTGCCTCGGGTCCTTCTTTCGCCTTCTCTCTGCCCCGGTCTCTCGCTCTCTTCTCTCTTTGCTCGAGCCCACTTGCGTCGTCGACCGCCGCCTTCGGTCTGTGGTGGTTGCTGGTCCTCCCCTTCGATCCCTTTCACCGCGCGCTCGCCTCTTTCTCTCTCTCTCTCTCTCTTTTCCATTCGGTGCTCCTCTCCCCCTCCTCTATTCTACTCGTTCCGCTTCTTCTTTCTTCATTTTTCCAGTGTCCCCCCTTCGGTTCTTTCCCTCTTTTATTTTTGGCGTTGCTCTCACCACCGCTAAACAAAAATCACCTCCCCTTCTAAATGACCCTTAATTTGTCGCTTTTATCCCTTTATGGCCCAAGTAACTTCCTCCTTTATAAAACAATCCCTGCCTCTTCCTTCCTCCGTCCTCTTACGTTTTGTCTCCTAATTGATTTCGATGCACCAATTATGACACCGCCTAGCCGCACCGAGGTTCACCTCAAATGAGAAGGGAGGCAATTTCCGTGATTTAATTTATTCAACACCAGCCTCCGAAGGCGCACTAACGTAATATGTCCGATTGTAAATAAACTCGGTCACTCAACCCCCTAGCTACGGGGAATAATACTCCATAATTCTATGCTTCCCAGCTACTTTTCTTTAAAATTTCGGGTATTACATTATGCTAAAATGAATTTAATTGTATAGAAGCGTATGCAATGACCTTTCCATTTTGCATTAAGATGCACCCTATTCCTTGTCTAGACGCGTCACTATAAATGCTAAACTCTCCACCTTCCTCGGGTAAGGCCAAAATTCTTGCGGTGGTCAATCGTTTCTTAAGTTCCTGAAATGCAGCTTCATATTTATCATCAAATTCAAAATTTATTGTTTTCTTCAAAAGGCTAGTGAGAGGCAAAGCTATTAGTGAGAAATCCTACACGAATTGTCCGTAATATCTAGCCATCCCTAGAAAACATCGAACTTCAGTAACATTAATTAGACTAGGCCACTTAGTAACAACTTTTACCTTACGTGGGTCAAGCTTAATTCCTTCTTTAGAAATTACATGCCCTAGAAAAGTCACTTCAAACAGCCAAAACTTGCACTTTGACAACTTAGCATATAATTTATAAGTCCTCAAGGTTTGCAGCACAATCCTTAAATGCTCAGTATGCTCTTCCTACATCCTGGAGTATACTAAGATATCATTAATGAAGACAACAACCAATTTGTCTAAATATGGCCTAAATATTCTGTTCATTAGGTCCGGAAAAGTTGTCGGAGCATTTGTTAATAAAAAGGCATGACTTTAAATTCATAATGTCTATAACGAGTCCTGAATGCCGTTTTTGAAATTCCTCAAGCTTAATCCTTAATTGATGGTACCTCGATCGGGGATCACTGTTTAAGAATACTCTCTTTCATTGCAATTGATCAAATAGGTGGTCAATCCTAGGGAAAAGATACTTATTCTTCATGGTGATCTTATTCAACTCTCGTAATCTATACATAATCTTAAGGTCCCATCCTTTATCTTTACAAACAAGACTGGTGCGCCCTAAGGGGATACACTTGGCCTTATATAACCCTTATGCAACAAATCCTCAAGTTGAACCTTTAACTCTTTTAATTCTATCGAAGCCATCCTATAAGGGGGCTTTGAGATAGGTTATGCTCCTGGTTCAATCTCTATGTCAAAGTCGATTTCCTTTTTGGAGGTAACCTAGGAATTTCATCCGCAAAAACATCGAAACCTCTTTAACTACAGGGATATCCTAAATTTTTATGTCCTTCTTTTCTTCTATTACGAAGCATATATAGGCTTCATTCCCTTACGTAAGAAGTCATCCGATGACCCTTAGTGATACTTCATAGCAATCCCTAACTCCATTTGTACCATGGAACAAGCTACTCTTCCTTTTATACCCTTCAAAGATACATATTGCTTTTGATAGTCTATTTTTGCCCTATATTTAGATAACCAATCCATTCCCAAAATCATATCAAACTCCGACGGATCGAGTTGTATCAAGTCACCTTTAAAATTTTCTAGAGTTAAGGTTATAGGATCATTTTTATACATAACATCACACCTAATTATTTGACTTGTGGGCAAATTTATATATAGCTCCACAAGGCTATTATTCGATTCTAAGCCTATTTGAGATGCAACCTTTGATGAAATAAAAGAGTGCGTAGGACAGCAAGTGGTACTCGAATTAAAAATGCGCCTACCAATGACAATCATCCCTAAGTCGGTGGCTGGTTTTCTGTTTATCACATAAGTTGTCGCCACTTGTCTATTGCTCAAAAAGTTGTTGACCCAAACCTTTTCTTGTTTGCAGAGATCTGGTCGAGCAATTTGCAATTAGATGGCTTGGATCTTCACACTATAAGCGGAGATTAGTCATAACCCAACAATCTAAAATATTGTGATTTGTTCGACTACATTTTGAACATTTTTCTTTGTCGAGGCTGAAATTTGGGGTTTAGTTCCCATACTAGCTTGTTTCTTACTTGATGTTCCTTTTGAAGAGTTTCTCTTCTCATTTCCTCTTTTCTTGAAGATGTTTAGGCTTAACATTCACAATTCCCTTTTTACTCATTTCATGTCGATTGCATGTTCATACAATTCTTGACTTGTTTGTATAGGTTGTCCCGTTAAATGATGCATAATATGGGGAGCTAAGTCCTCTTCAAATCTTATCATCCTTATATGATTAGTGGCTATATATTTTAAAGCAAACCTGGATACTTCTGCAAACTTGCTTGCATACTCCATCACCGACATATTCTCTTGCTTTAATCCAAGAATTCCTTTTGCTTTTGTTTGAGTAAGGGCACTCGGGTGTAAATTTAACTCTTATTTCCTCCAAAAACTTGTCCCATGTGCGCTTGAGACGTTGAAAATTTGCCTTTAAAGTTCGCCCCAGCTTGTCCGATAAGGTAAAAAGCTCTAATGTTTACACGGTTATTATTTCGTACCTCGATCACATCGAATATCTTTTCCATTTGCCTAATATATTCTTTTAGTATCACTGGGTCCATTCTCTCGTCATAAGTTCTTGGATTTTGTTTGGAAATCCTTTCGAAAAACTCACCCTTCTTTTATGAATTGTTAGAATTAGATTCTTTAAGTTTCTTTGTCATAGTGGCTATAATTGTTCCCAACAACTCAAGGTCTATATATTTAAGTATGCCTTTTTGTTCATCTTCATTCTTAGACATATGACTCTCTATTTCTTGATGAGGTGTTGGAGGGTTGTGGTTAACTCGATTGAGCATGCATAGATTCCATGTTGTTTTCTTGTAGTTCATTTCCTGCAACATTTTCATTCTGGGTTGACATTCTGTTTAATAGGAAAGTAAAGAAAATTAGTTGTAGTTTTCCTTTCCAACCCACACTACTATTACCGAATATAAATTGTTTGATACTTAATGTCAGCTAGGCAAGTGACACAAGCTGATATTTTATGCATGTATAGCATATTTATCACTCATTAGAGAATGTAATTTTCATTAGTCTACCATGATCTTTATGTCCCTAGTAAGGGTACAATATATATATATATATTCTCCCAATAAACTTTCTTAACATGAAATCGGAATTGCTCTTGTTACTAGTCTCATGTCCCAAACTCTGTCTCCATTCCCTTATTTCCTTCAATGCTTTCATCCGAACTTATTTGAATGACTTGCGAGGATTTCTAAATATTAATCACACTTACCACATCATTAGTATCACTCAATATATTATGCTCACAATTACCCATAATGTCACAACCTTCTTCTTTAAGGCTATTAGCCCACAACTCTTTCTTTTAATATATAAACTTTGAAACCTCAACCTCTTCATCAACCTAGAGTAATTGTCCTTGTAATTTCTCAATAAAGGCTGTGATACTACTTCTATAATGCCCCGGACTATAATCACACATCCGATTATAATTCTTAACCAAACTAAGTTTAAGAAACATAAGACAGCGGAAGCTAAAATTGAGTTAGGGCATTACTCGTGTCTCATATAGTAGAGACAATGCAAATATTCATACATATTCCACATGTCATTATATGTGTTTGATATATATTTATACAAGCGAGTTAAAAAGGTTTCTACATTACATACTTAAAACTTAAATAGTTTAATATTCCAAACAATTCTTAAACACATAACCCAAAAAAAAAAAAATAATTTGCACCTGAATTCCTCAAGCATATCACCGCCTATGACCGAGTCCTTTGAGTATCTTTTTCCTCGGTTTCTTTCTCGTCATGCAATTCTTATTTAATTTCTATTTGCTTCTGTTTCCTTAAAACATTGTAAAATATAAGACAGAAAGTGAACGATTTGCTCGATACATTACCCTTGTACTATAAAAGTATTTTGGAGAGCTAGTAAGCGCGTGCGCGACTTTAAATTCATTTAAAACTCAACCTTTAAGTAAGATGCTCAATTTCGATTTCGTGTAAACTTTTCAATTTTTTTAACTTCGTAAACATTCTAATTTTTGACAACGACTAAGACCCTAATATATATGCATGAACAACCATGGCTATGATTAAATGATTTGATTATCGAAAAGGCCCGAATACAATTAGCTCTGCTAGTAGGCATTTATGAATGACTAACACTAAACGATTCAACGATTAATGAGGTCCTAAAAGAGTCGTAGGCTGAATAAATAAAAAACGCATTAACGTTTTACTTGACAATAAAAAATTTAACTATTTTTAAAGGTACAAGAAGTAACGTACCTCAATCGATCGTTTCCTTTTAATATTGGTTTTCGTTGTTTTTCCTTATCTCCTCATCTCCTAGCCACTTACGCAATTATACTCTTCCTAATTAAAAATTCGCCACAAAAACCACTACCAATTCTAATTAAACTTTCAAATGTATTTTCATTCGTTTTTTTTCCTAAGGATTAACATAACCCAATTTAAATTAATTCACCTCCCTAGCACACATTCATAACTTAATCAACCTTCACACAAAAAGGTAATCCATTCATGCTCAATAGAAATCAACGAAGTTGTAGACACCTAAAAAGTGTCATCTTTTCTCTATTATTTTATTTGTTGGCCCGGTGATGAAATTTCGAGTCATGTTTGAGGATATGGATCTCGAACTATGTTTGATTGGTGTGACAAAAGCCAGTAAACCATAAGGAACCCCCAACATCACATAGATAGCTTTTTGCCTTGGATCGATCGAAAAATCCCCTTTTGTTTCGGACGATCCAAGACTGAGCTAAGCTTCCAGAGACAACGGAGTCCAGTGATGCATATCGGGACATTCCAAGTTCAAAATACCGCATTTCACCTTGTCCAATCGGATAAGGAGCTGAAGACCTCAAGACGATATTAGACGCTGCATTTCATGATCACCGAGTATCAAAGTGATGCGTTTTGGCTCCAAGACATTACACCCGAGATTAGGAGCATACATCCCGCACCAAAAATAAAAACCCGCCAAAAATAGAAACATGTGAAAAATGGAAACTCGCCAAAAATGAAAACTTTCCATTTTTTGAAAGATGTTATGGCCGATTCGGTCACCTTGCAAAATTTAAGTGAAACGCAACGTTTTGTCCCCAATACTCCTTTGGAAACACGTTAGGGCACGAAACCCTAGAAATCCCTTGGTGGCGGACGCCGATCATCTCGGTTCTATCCGGTCTTATCTCTTCTTTATTCGGTTCAATCTTCCGATTATCTTGGCTCGGTTTACCGCTACTTTTGGACTACGGGCCAAGCTAACCTTAGGTTATTTCCTTGACCTACTCTCTCTTGATAAATAGAGAGCTTGGCTCTCATTCTTATAATGATTCTTCCCTTAATGTTACTCTCATCGAAACTCGCCTAAGAGCTACTGAATACTCATCTTTGTATTCCGATCTCTTGGTCCCTTTTCAACCTATTCCTTCTCTACTTCCATCATACTCCCCACATCCTATCCCTAAACTCCATCATTCACCTACTTACACAAAATACTCACAAAAAGCTCTTCTCATTTGCCACCGCCGCATCACGAGATCCAGTTGAAGATCCGGATCGGCAAGTAGGACAACTTACGGGCACGATTCGATCTTCAACGGTTTAATTATTTATTTTTATGCTTTTACAACTTTTCGTATTTTAAATTTGAGATGTATCACTTTTAATTACTCCCCAACTAGGTCCTATGTTTTTAGATTTCTTGCTTTCTTTTTTCTTTTTCGCTTTTCTTTCGCTTTTGCTTTCGCTTTTTGTTTTTGCCTTCTTGCTTTCTTACTTTCACTTTTATTGTTTTCCTTTATTATTGTTTGGTTACTTTAATTTTGCTTCGTATGTTGCTTGCTTGCTTGCTAGCTTGTTTTACATTATTTTAATTCATTACTAAAACTAGTAATGACCGTCTTTAGAAGGGTGGAACGGAAGAGTTTATCCCTACATTTCGTACCCTTGCCCTCGAATCGATTCTCGATTCAAACACCAATGGAGTCACTTTTTAACCTTTTTCAGTCTTAGTTTTCCTATACTAAGATTGGAAGAGCAATGTTTTTCTTTCCTAAAAACTTACGGTCGACTCCCTTTTAATTTATTTCTTCTAGATCCGCTTCCCGACTATTTCGGATTGAATAATAGAAAAATAGGACCTGGTTCTCGCAAGCCGGGCCATAGGCCGGGGCTGAGTGTCTCAACCCTAGCCCTTGGCGGCGCCGGCCACCACTAGGTGTAGGCTACAGCCTGCACCGAGTGGTTAGCACGCGAGGCTTCGGTCTAAACCGGTGTTTTAACACCTGTTTGGCTCTAAAGTCTCGTGGCGATTCAATAAACCCTAATTTATTTATTTTTTTGTTAAGAAATAATATTTCTGGACATCTCAAAATAATTTCTAAAATAAAATAATTAATAAAACCGCTATTCAAAAACTTTACCTAATTCATTTCAAATCACTTTAATAAAATTCGGAAACCTTAATAAGAGGTTCATCCCCACTTTCTAAAATTCATCTTCAAAACCCTAAAATCATCTCCTATCTTCGAAAATCAAAAACTTTCTAAAACCTATGTCAAACATTCGTTGGGAACCTCGACCGGTTGGTTTTGACCATGTTTCCTACTGAAGTATATTCATAATTATACATAAAACCAAGTTCATTTCCAATAACATATGAACATATATTGAACCCTAATTTCACATATAACCATATTTTAGTTGCTCTCAACGTTCTTCTAATTCCATCACAAACTAATTCAAACTGCATTTACTTTTCTAATGCTTGAATTACAACATGAATTCGTGATAGAATTTACTTCGAAATGAAGAGTTAGAGAGATACCTCAAAGGGTTTAAAGATGGAAATGGGTGGTGGAAGGTCTCGTGGTAGAGCTCGGGTGTCGAGGCGGTGGCGTCGGGCGTTGGATGGCGGCCGGGGGTGGCGTCGGCTACTGTCTAAATAGCGGCAGCAATAGCGGGGTTGTTCTACCCCACCGACGTAAGATAGGGGAAGGGGAGAAAGAAAAACTTCTAGCGGCAGTAAGGTGGCGGCGCTAGCGACGGCAGGGCCTGTGGAAGTTAGCGGCAATGGCGATGGAATGTAGTATGGGGTAATGAAGAAGGAGAGGTGAGCGAGATGGAAAAGTATTGCTTGCTTTCCTATCCCCCTGCCGATTTATTGCTTGAGATTTCCAGCAACCTTCTTCTTTTTTTGTCTTGTAAATCTTAATATCTTCTTATCTTCTTACCATTGATTTTACCACATGGTTAAGTATATAACCACACATTTAGATAAATTTTATTTGTTGTTTATTGTTCATATATATATATATATATATATATTGTGTTTTATTTTTGGTTATTATTATTTTAAATTGATCGAGTTTGGAACATAATTGTAATACCCGAATTTTAAAGAAAAGCAGTTGGAAAGTATAGAATTATTGAGTATTATTCCACGCAGCTAGGGCGGTTGAGTGCTCGATGTTATTTACGGCCGGACATATTACGTTAGAATCCCTTTGGAGGCTGGTGTTGAATTAATTAACTCAGGGAAATTGCCTCCCATTTGTGAGCTGAACCTTTGTACGAGTTAGGAATTGTCGTGGCCGGCGTATTAAAATAAGTTAGGATGCAGCGTAAGAGGACGGAAGGAAGGAGCTATGGACTTTTCGTATATAGGCCAATGATTACTTTGGTTGAATTATGAAGAGATGAGAAAGATAAATTGTGGGTTTAATTGTTATTATTACGTTTCGCGAGAGAAAAAGGAAAAGATGAATAAAAAAAAAAGGAAATGAAGAGGTGGGCTCTAGTTTAAGTGGGGAAATGAGATAGAAATCAAATTGGTGTCTAATTAGGATCATTAACCGCCAACTAAGCGGTGGAGAGAGAGGCAGGTAAAGAAGGGGGCTCGGAGGCCCGAGCGGAGGAAACAGGAAAGGGAAACGCAAGAGGGAGGACCAAGAAAGAGAGAGAGGGTGTGCGGGACTCGAACCCGAGCGGCGAACGGAGGGAAGGCGGCCGGCGCACGCAAGGGAAACGAAGGAGCAGAGAAGGAGAGGGAAACCGTCGCAAGAACGCACAGAGAGAGAGGAGGCGAGAGGTGCGAGGGTCGAGGAGACCAAGGGGTAGCCGGCGACCACCATAGACCCCGAAAGTGGCAGTCGGCGACGCGAGCGAAGGGAAGGGGAGCGAGAGATTGGGACAGAGCAATGCGAAAGGAGGACACGAAACAGAGACGAGGCACGAGAGAGAGTCCGAGGGGTCGGGGACTGGGAAAAGCAACAGCGAGTAAGGGGAAGGGTCGGCGCGAACGCGTGAGGGTCGGACCGAGGGGCGCAGGAAACCGGAACCACCGAACCGGAAGCAAGAGGAAGCGAGAGTCCCTCGAAACCTAACGCAACCGAACGCAGAGCAGAGACAGCAAGCAATTCGATCAATTCCAAACCCAAGAACCCGAGGTGGGTAGTCTTATACTCTAAACTATTAGTATATTCAAAATCTAAATGAGTTTATCGTGATTGTTGAATGTGATTGTGAAATATTGAATATGTATGCTATTGGATGAGTTAGTAGTTGCTTGGAAGTTGAATTAGGAGTTGTGAAGGGAATGGGAGTTGTTAAGGCCTGAAGATGAAGTCGGGAAATTCAGATAGAGTTGAGTTGCTTGGGTAAAATGAGTAGTGTCGGGAGTCGGCTCGGTTGGGGATAAGTACGTATGGTTTGGGCATAAGTTATGAATTGATATTCAAATTTAGTTTTAGAGATTTACTGAGTTTGCGGCGTTAAGAAACAAGTACTAATATCGAAAAATAATGAGGGAAGTGTAAAGAGGAATATGAGATTGTATTGAGTGGTGCGTAATTGAGACATGGCAGTGAGAAGTGGGTGAGTATTAGGATAATTGAGTTCAAAAGATAATTAAATCCTTGAGGTTAAACTAAATTCGAAGATAAGCGAAGCTAGCGAAAGTGGAGCGATGAAAAGGCATTAAGAACCCTATGATTGAGTTGGTCAAGAAAGAACGATTAATGAGATAGAAACCTAAGATGAGAGCAAATTACATTTGGAGATGAAGGGAATTAGAGGAATTTTAGTAGCGAAGTAAGAATGAGAGCTATCCGACTAAGTATGAGTAAGAAGAGGTTGATTAGTAATGTGGAGGCGTAATCGGAAAACATTAAAGCAAAGATGGTAAAGTGTGAGAAGATGAGTCATGAAGTGGAGGCGAAAAATGAGGAAGTGAGGTAAAGATAAAGAATTGTGGAAAGTGAGAACGTTGAATTAGATAATATCTACTTATGGTTATTGTGGCTCGTGAAAATGGAATCAATCGTACTAAACCGATGAATTGAGAAAGGCATAGTTGGAACAGAATTGAGAATGATTGCTTGGACTGAATGGTGATTGTTTGTACTATGTGATTGCTTTACGTGATGCTCAAAAGTAGTTTCGAAAGGAGTTTTGCATTTAACGTGAAATGATTCTTGAATGCAACTTCTTGTGAACTGCTTTTCGAACGTGAATGTATTTTAAAGAAGCAAAGCTTATTTGAGAAAGTGAATTTATAAGGGTGACACGTGGTGTCATGCCTTGATACTAAATCGATTGAGAAAGTTGTAAAGTGAATGTGATGAATGAGTATGTGCAAAGAGTTTTGAATCAACGAGGCTACGGATTGTTTAGCATACTCGAAGGGTTCGAACCGGGGACGCCCAGCTAGAAACTTCGAGGGAAGGGTTCTAACAGGGGTCCTGCAGAGGCGGGATGCCCGCTCCGAGACTTCCTAGAAGATAGGTCCCGGAGCCTTTTTATCGGGGTTGCACCTCGAGATGAAAGAAGTGTTAGTTCGAATCCTCGGAAGGCCTAGAAAAGTTGATTCAACCCGAAAAGAATTGTTTATGAATGCGAAACTGTGCTTTTGAATGATTAAAAGAGTCTTGAACTTTACGTTGCAAGAGATTTCAGTGAAAGTATATAGAATTGTATTATATTATTATGCTTTCGCGGATTTCATTATTATGAGTATTATGAGTAAAGAATTTCCATTTTAAGGGTATAAGGCTCCGGTGAGCTCGTGGATTATTGCTTACCCCCATAAATTGCCCCGTTCCCTCCCGAGTGTTGCAGGTACACTTCCGAAGCTTGATCTACCCTTAGCATACTCCGGATCTTGCTATCTGCCGATTGTTGACTCGTTGAAGTGACTCAAGTGGCTGACTTGCATTCTCTTGTTTTTAAATGTTGTATTTGTATTTTAGTTCATATAGTTGCACCCGATGTACCGCAAACCATTTATATTGTTTTTAGCTATCGCATGATTGGTTGGACTCCGGCGTGTGGCCGTTGAGTTGTACACTCCAAGCGTGTGGCTCGTTGAGTTATATTATGCCTTTTATGCAGGGTTTTAAGGCTTTACGCCTATGGGATAGTCCATATTACAAACAGTAACTCTGCCAAAACTTTTAGGAAATCTCAAGTTCCTTTGGGAAACCACCTCTATTATCTTTAGACAGCTAAACCAACACCAGAAAGAGCCTTGGGAGTTCCTCTAAGGAACTCTGGTGATGTAATACTCCCGGGGGTGTTTTGGGGTGTTACAATAATTTTGCACTATTCGAGTATACATATATTTTGTCGTACAAATGTAAATTTGTACGAATTACCAATTATTAATAGTGATCATCAATTTGTTCATATTTTTTATTTCTATTTCGAGTTTTGCGTGGCTCACTACTCTTAAATAATATTAAGATGATAAAATACAAATTTAAAGTAATTAAATATGATTAAGATTCATGGCATTATAGATTAGCGAGACCGATTTTTTGGATGACATATTGCAATTTCCGTGAGATGTAAGAGATCGACACAATTGCTATTATGTTTGGCATGATGTGAGTTACTATATATAAGTTCATTTAACTGTTAATCTTCATTTCTAACTATACATGTACAATTAATATGTAATAGGTGGCTCCATAAGATGGGTTGTTACATAGGAATTGAGTGTGTTCGGTTTATGAGTCCTAAGGCCATTCAAGCATATGGATAGTCAATTAAGGACCGACCCAAATTTATCTTGCATCTCATGGCCAGGTTTAATAATTTATCTAAATAAGGGGTAAGTGTACAAATAAATTAAATGGAGTTATAATGGTTTAATAATTATATATATGTTATTTGCGTCATTATAGGGCCTCTCTGGATGCTTGCTGCTATACATCCGAGGAGTAACGTCGTGTACTGGCCCGATCCTTTGGGTCATGCTTGTGGAGAAAGATGTCGGAACAATACTCGAGTCGTGAGTTCAGTACTTACTCATTTTCATTGCTTTTGTTAAGGATTCTTTTCAATTGTATGTTGTATGTATGCCTTTATGATATATTTGAACAATACATGATCTTTATTTGAATTTTTTTTCATCTAATTTAAAAATAGATTATTAACATCCGTACCCCTCGTACTTTGCTGCAATTATTTTTCTGCCCATGTCTTATTGAAATTATTTTCATACCCCCGACCGTTGGTGTTAATAATTATTCTACCATTTTCCGATATTTGTGCTAATATAATAGTGGTTGGTGAACATAAAATGACAATTTTGCCCAAATAAAAATGATTTGATTTTTTTATTTATTTTATTTAACCCTAAAACACTCTATCTCTTTCTTCACCACCATATCTGATTTCCTCTCCCTCTCTCTCTCCTTCGCTCTGTCTCCTCCTCTCGCTATCCCTCTCCCTCTCCCTCTCCCTCTCTCTCTCTCTCCCTTCCTCTCTTGCTCGCTTGCTCACTCTATCTCTCTCTCTCTCTCTTTGTCACTCGCTCTGTCTTTCTCTCACTAGGTGAGCATCGAACATCAAAGATTGAAGCTTTCTCATCTCCTCTAGTTTCCTCTGTTTTTACCTCGTTGCCGTCCTCCGATTTGCTTCTCGTTGCATTTGATCCTTGTCCATTCTCTCGCTACCTGAAATGAATTTTTTTATGAGTTAATTTAACAAAATTAATGGGATTTTTTAAAAAAATTTTCCAATTTGATTGAAGTTGATCCGAATTATACTCTGTTAGAATTGGTAGGCGGGGAGATTGAGTTTCCTCCCTAGGAATTGTCTTCCTCTTCCTACTTGACCCGTTTTCAAGGACCGAATTTTGACCCGAAGGCGACGAATTTTCCCCGGAATTCGACAATTCACCTTGATCAAGACTCGAATCTCCACCTTGAGCCACCACCACCACCCTCCTCCGCCGTCCATACAAAGGCGAGCCTCAAAGTCATGATCCGCTACACATCTCGGCCGAATCAAGATTTAATCTTGGAATTACCATAAGTGATTGTAGAAAAGGGAGAGAGCCTAGTGGTTTGGATGATGAAATTAATATGGGTTTCCAATGATGTAACAACGAAGAGAAGCGAGCAAGTTTGAAATCAATGGAAGATATGGAGTTAATGAGGAGAGAGAGAGAGGAAGAAACGAGTGGTGGGGAAGAGTGAAGTAGGGACTCGTTGCCGTCCATGGCGGAGAGATAATTTAATAAGGGAAGAAGGGGAAGATCTCGGAAATCAAGAAAATGGAAAAGAAAATCCTAACTTTAAGGAAGGGCATTTTAGTCTTTTCACGTCTACGGTAAACTTAAAATCCTAACTTTACCTACAACTCTAATATGTCTGTAAGGTCGGGGGTATGAAAATAATTTTCAATACGACATGGGCAGAAAAATGATTGAAGCATAGTACGAGGGGTACGGATGTTAATAACCCATTTAAAAATAGTGCTCTCAAAGTGTATGGCTATTTGGGAGCCTGGAGAGGCTCACATAAGGAAAAACTCCCACGTGTTGTGGATGTGAAGTTGAGGTTCTCTTGCTTAGCGTTAATTAGTTTTCACTTCCAGTGAAATTACTTGTTAGATAACTACTAATTAATTCTCTATGTGTTGGGAATCTATTTTGATTATTGTAGTGCCATAAACAATCGGGCTTCATGCAGTGTGGCTTCTATATTGTCCAATACATGAAAGAGATTGTGACCTAACTGGATTTCAATGAGGCCAAATCTAATTCTACAAATGTACTTGCACTTGCATTTGTTACATTTATTTATACAAATTTAATTTATCTATTTCATTTTTTAGCTTAATTAGTACTTGCGCTTAACGTAAATATATGCAAAATTAACTTTATAGCATTGGTCATAGTATTTCCGAGAAAGAAGCCCCCACTACCTGTTATACATAAGTTGTGTTGGATGAGCTTAAAGAGGGTTGGATGCAATTTTGTGCCTGAATGTGTAATTACACATACATTGATATATATTTACAAATGATTGTTTCTTCATTTTTTTATTGGTAATTTATATATATATAAGTTTTGAAACAAGTCAAGCTGTTCATTGTATATATTCTTATTGTCTACATTCTTGTAAGACCCTGAAATTTCAGGTGCTTGCCTGGTAATGAATTAAGCTACGAAAAGTTAAGTGAAAGATTCGAAATTATTAAATTAAGTGAATTAGAATTTTTCCGAGTCGGAATTAGAAGTCGAGAACCGAAACCCGAGTGTGGGCTAGCCAAATTGGGCCTTGTGAAGCTAGTTGGGCCTAATTAAAATAAAAAGAAAAAGGAATGAGAAATGGAGATTGCTGGCATTTTTAGGAGGAGTTGGCGGATTGTGGGAGTAAAGGACATTAAGGGGTCCAATTAAACTTGGACAGCAGCCTATTAGGTGTGATTAGGAGAAGTGGAGAGAGAAATTGGGATTGAGAACAAAAGAGGAGGAACGAAGAAGCGAAGGAGAAGCGAAGCGGGGAAAGAAAAGAACGGGAAAGCGGAAACAGGGGAGAGCGAGAGAGGGAGCAGGGGAAAGCAAGAGAGGGAGAGAGCGAGAGAGGCGGTGGCCGCCTGAACGGCAAAGGCGCCGCTGCTGGTAGGCAAGGGAGAGCTCGGGCCGGGAGGCCGAGCAGAGCAAAAGAAGAAACGGGAACGAAAGAACGCGGAAGTAGAGGAAAGCGAAAGGAGGATGAGAGCCGGCGCAGGGACAGAGAGGAAGAGGAGCACGGTGTGCTCGAGCGGCCGGCGAGCGCGTAGAGGAGTCGGCGAGACCGAAAAGAACCGAGGCTAGGGGTTTAAGAACTCGAAAACAACAGAGTAGAGGGAGGCAGCGAGAGTTTGAGTGAGGCTAGAAGAAATGGGCGCCGGGAAGAAGAAGGAAGGGGGAACCGAGAGGAAGAAAGGAAAAGAGGAAACAAAAATTGAAACCCAATTCGAAACCTTCCAAAGCCGAAATTCTTAGAACCTCTAAGAATTCAAGGTGAGTAATTCAAATTCATCCTCAAGAATTAAAATGAATTAGTTGGATTGATTCGAAGTATAAAATTGGAAACCCTAGGCTTAATTGAAGAAGTTGAAGGCTTAAATTCACTAAATTAGCAACTCACGAATCAAAGAGCATGTTGTGATTATGTGATATCTAGTTCTGAATTGGTGATGTTTAAGTATTATTGAGCATGATTATCGAGCATGATTATTGAGAATTGGATGAGATTAGCTTGAGCGAGAATTAGGGGAAAAATCGGAAAGTTAATTTCATGATTCATGTGCAGATTTCTATGAATTAAGCATGCTGTCCGAATTTCTGTGAATTCATGTGTAGCCCAAATTTCCTGAAAATTTTACTGCAGCTTCGTGGCAATTTATGGAAATTTCCTGTAAAATTTGGTATGCATTGGATGAGTAGATTGGGAGATATGCAATTTTAAGTGAAAATGTGCTGTTTTGGGCTAAATCGGAACTAAGTGAGTGACTGAATTAAGAACTGAAATTTAAGAAGCTATGTGGCTAGATCAAAAGGTATATATTGATTAAGGAAAGTTATAGAGCCATAAACCACTTATACGCGATAATACGCGATCATGAAAACGATGAGTTCATTTATTAGAAATCCTAGTTGGCATGTTTATGTGATTATGTGTTTATCGTGAATTACATCGATCATAAATGACATAAGCATGCATATGTGAAATGAATTGATTACCTGAGTTGGAACTTGCTTATGTGAATTGCTTGTTTGGAAGAAGTTATGCATGAACGTGTTAAGCATGAATTATATGAATTAAGTGTATCTTGTGTATAAGTAATAAGAAGATAATAAGAAAATAAGAAACATAAAGAACTAAAGAAGGGAGAAAGGATTGTGTTATTGATCTAAGACCCCATGAATTAAAGAACCCTCTCGAAGCTATGGCCATAGAATTGTCTGTCAACCGGAAGCCACGAATTGAATTGCTTCCACGAATTATTGACGGTATGCGTCCTTCGGGGAAGGGAGGCTGCCTCGAGGCCACGAATTGTTTTGCCTTGAGGCCACGAATTGTTTTGCCTTGAGGCCACGAATTATATGCCTCCGTGAACCGAGCCCACGAATTATTTTGGCTCCAAGAACTGGGTCTTTAGACCAGCGCATAAATCTTCTTTCCATTCGAAACTAAGAAGACTAAAATAATTATAATATGAAGAAACGAATGATCATGCATGACGAACAAGAAAGAACCAATGATTTATGAAATGCATGGTTGAACTCAAGAAGAAAAACTAGTCCCGATTTCATATGAGATGAATACGATAAGAACTAAGATATGATTTACGTGATGAATGATTTGCATGATGAATGATTCTATGACTTACTCGCGTAGAAAGACGAATGAAGTATATTTGATTGAATTCATGAGTAATTGATGTCATTATGTTTCTCGACAATCTGGTAAGTTTAGAATCTCGCATGTCTTAAGCATGTATGATCCGAATCGCATGTTATGAATGAATTGTGAACTTACGTGTTTACTAATGAATTAATGTACAAAGTGAAACCGGGGTTGGGTTTGGGTTATTCACTGGGCTAGTGAGCTCATGACCTCACCAACATTTCAGGTACAGAAGTTAAGACCGGCAGGAGTTGCCTTTGGCTTTCGAAATAGCGGACAAATAGGAGATGCCGGACTTATCGCTTGTTTTTCTATCGTTTGTTTGTAAAGATATTGTAAAGATCGGTGTAT
Organism: Talinum fruticosum; assembly: GCA_021018815.1. Classification (NCBI taxonomy): domain Eukaryota; kingdom Viridiplantae; phylum Streptophyta; class Magnoliopsida; order Caryophyllales; family Talinaceae; genus Talinum; species Talinum fruticosum. The sequence goes on along the minus strand of JAITYX010000082.1, from coordinate 2,092,335 downwards.
GTGAACTTAAGTTTTGACTATGAATGTAAAAGCCCTATGTGATTACTCCGAGCGTGTGGCTCGTTGAGTCTATGTTGTGTTACTCCGAGCGTGTGGCTCGTTGAGTTTAAGATTGTGTTTCGTGCGGGGTTTGGGCTTTAAGCCTATGGGATTAGCCATGTTACGGAGGAAACTCTGCTGAAATTTTCAGAAAAACCTTTGAAAACCTAGAACCGCGCTTCCGCCAATCCATGAAAGGGTTATTAACCCCAAGTTGAGATCTTAAGTAGCCTTAGGGGTTCCTCTCGGGAACCCCGGCATATAATACTCCTAGGGTGGGTCTAGGGGTGTCACAATTCTGAAATAGTTTGTGTATGTTGTATAAATGGTTGTATATATTCTAATTGTATAATTATACAATAGGTACGAAAAATTAAAAAAATAAAAAAATTCAAACCTATTACTATGATTCTTAGATAAGAACCGTAGTAATATGTCAACCTTACCCTTGAAAATTTTGGCCAAAAGGGAGGTTTGGGCTCAAACCTATTACTACGGTTCATTTAAAGAACCATAGTAATAATTTTTTATTACTACGGTCTTGGAGAAGAACAGTAGTAATAGGTATCTTCTACTATCCTTTTTGAAACGTAGTAAAAGATGGTTATCATATTAGTGAGGGACAAAGTCAAGGAAATTCTCAAGGAACGTTAGACATTCCTCACATTTGATTTGTTTTAAACGCATCCGAACCTAAACCAAAATTATTGGAACTTAGGAGGAGGATTAGGTTAAAACATGTGATCATAATAATATATGGTTAAAAAGGGAGAGTTACAAGATTTTGAAGTTTAAAGGTACATGAGGCGATAAAGATGAATAATTCATAATTATTTTCTTAAAAGAAAATAATATTGCCAAAAATAAATTGGTATAAGATTATTAGTACATACTACAATAAGAGCAATTTTTTATTATAAGTAAAAATGACTTTACACTATGATTGTAAGGTGTGGTCTAAGTTAGCGTAGTAGTAAGTCGAGTATCTTTGACTACGATTCAAAATCGTAGTAAAAGAAAACTTGTTACAACGGTTCTTTGGACAAACCGTAGTAAAAGAAAACCTATTACTCAGTCATTACGGTTCTTCCAAAGAACCTTAGTAAAAACCAACCCTCCTAAAAAAATTTCTACTCAAACAATACAAACAGTTCCTAAATTTCCAACGCAAAATATTTTCCTTTAAAGATTTATAATAAAAAATCTATTTATCCAAAATTCCCCAAAAATAACTAAACTCAAGCTCAAATTTGAACACCAGAATAGATATGCATAAACACCAAAATCAAATTCAAGACTCGAATAGTTTCGAATTACACTAAATCAAAATCTAAAATTAAAGTTTTCGGATCTAAAACTAAAATTTTAAGAAGAAATTAAAACTTAAAAGTTGTTGCCTCTCGTCTTCTCTTATTTTTAATCTTGTGGCCATGGTTTTGGATTTGGGGGAGGGATGGATAAGGTTGCAAGTTGTCGAACTCAATGCCGATGCCAATAACCAGCCAGATTTGAAACAAGAGACTGAATTTTACAGATCATGAAAAATTTCTAGAAACTAAACAAGTGAGTGAAATTCAAATTATCGACGAGTTAGAGCGTCAAGCAAAAAAGAAGGTCGGCGAGTGGCAGGTTGGGGCCGGGCAGCGAAGACAGAGAGGAGGGGCGTAGAAACTAACCCCAAGCGAGAAATGTGAGCAGCAAAATGACAAGAACTTTGAAGCAATATTTTCAAACCCGGAGTCAAGAGAAGGTCCAGCGATGCCACTCGGTGAGACCTTTCCTTTCTCCGATAAGCAGCGACTTAGATCCGAGGGAGAACAGGAAGATCAATAGTGAGAGAGAGGGGGAGGGTAGAGAGAGAGAGAGGTAAGAGGCATAGAGACAGAGAGAGAGAAAGTTGAAGAGATTGAGAAACGGAGAAAGGAAGAGACCGAGATATAGAGAAGAATGGCGAGCAAGAGAAGAAGAAGCTATAGAGGAAGAGAGCAAAGAGGTAGCGAGAGAGGAAGCGAGTGAAGAAGAAACGAGAGCCGAGAGAAAAAGGAAGTGGGTGAGGCAGAAAAGGAAGTGAGAGAGTTAGAGATGAAAAGAGAGAGAGAGAGGGAATACCGACATAGAGACATGAAGGGAAATGAAACGGGGAAAAAGCGGAAACAAGGAGAGTCTTTACCTATTATTGTGGTTGTCAAGCACTTTTAGTAATAGGTCAAGCCAAGGATCTATTACTAAGGTTCTTCCTTAGAACTATAATAATAGGTTACTTTTGCAAGAAAGCCACCACTCATTTTTTCGTATAATTTTTGTCATTACCATTGTAAAAGGCCCACAGATAAAAGTCATTATTGTAATAGTGACATTGGATAAGTGTTAAAGAAAAGGGGGAATATTTCATGTGTATAAAAAGGTTAAAAGAACCCCACTGTATTTGTATAGACTTGTTCAACAAAACGGAATCGAAAAAGAGGTACGTTATTATTTATGTCGTATTATAAAAAAAATAAGTAGGTTATTTTTATCATTAGCAATCATGAGTTTTATAAAGCCTAGTTAGTTGTGACATACACTGGTGGATATAGGATAAATTTGATTTATATGTTGTGGGAGCTGTATGCATGCTAACCAATAAAGCAATCGGTAAATTATATGTATAGGAGGCGCACCAACTTCCTGAAAGTATATGAATATATCGAATGAGCTCAAATTCAATTTACAAAATTCATGTTTCCTCTCTCTCTCTCTCTCTCTCTCTCTCTCTCTCTCTCTCTATATATATATATATATATATATATATTCTCTCACTTTTATAAAATATATATATATACTCTCTCAGTTTTATAAAAATTGTCAAAAAATTTCTATTTTAAATGTCCAAAAATATTGTCAAAACTTTTCTATATATTAAAAAAAGTGACCTTTCATTTGGAACATATGAGTGATAAATGATGTTCCCTTAAATGTTTATATTTATAAAGTTTGACAAATTTTTATGAACGGAGGGAATATATATTATAACAAAAACAATTATTAATTGACATTATATATATATATATATATATATATATATATATATATATATATATATATATATATATATATATATATATATATATATATTTTGAAAGAAACGAATAATGCAATGGCTAACAATTATATTCTAACTGTTTTTAAGATCAATTGGTACTCAACTATAAATAAAAAACATCAAACATAAGATTCAAAAACACTGAACATAAACATGTTAAACTAGAAAAAATAATAATAATAAGCGATACATATTAAACGCCAAACAAAAATCTATCCATATCACCAAAACTCAGGAGACTTTTACTAATTAAATCTTAAACACAGTTGACAACTCCATCCCTCTATACATATCATAAATCCTCACAATTCAGATAGAGAAATCTACAAGTTGTAATTCAATGGTTGAATAATATTTACGGTTGAGAAGACCAAAATTCTGCAAATTACTTTAGTCGTAATATTTGACAATTTTGAAAAGATAACAATATATAGTATACATATACGAATTGTTGGAAAGGGGCACCTAAGGGGAGGCGAGGAAGAATATGGAACAATATCTTTTTTTGGGAATGTGGAAAGGAGTGAGAGGAGACATTGAGTGGGAAACGACATAATTACACTATGTCGGATAAGGAAATTTCTAAACTTAGTAAAATTCTAAGAGATTTATCGAAAGGAGCACATATGGGAAGTCATTAACTCTATTTTTGTGGAAGCAAATAGTGAAGTTTGACTTTGTGTTTGGATTAGCACAATCCGACATTTTATAACCTAGGAGGGTTTCCTCGTAAAATGAACTCGTGTTCATTCTTTCCTGTTTCGAGTCACTTTAAATTCAGTTTCTCTATATGTGTTGTTATCTCAGTTTTGAACTTCAATTTCCGCAATTTTCTTTCATCATCCTATTCACTCTCCCTACGGTGATTATCCTCGCCCAAGTGAACTTTCAATTATCGAGCCTACCCTTCTCCAAAAGGATTTAACACTCCTAAGGTGTAAATATTATGGCTTATCTAAATGGAGTGTTCAATGGAGGAAGGTCATTTACTACACCACCAAAGTTTAAGGGCTCCAACTTTACCCATTGGAAGAAGTTGATGCACCGCTTCATTCGAGACCTAGATGAGGAATTTTGGGATATCATCACGGATGAAAATTATATCCATATGAAGCAAGTTGGCTTGAAATTGTGCCAAAGTTGAATACAAAATTCACAACCGATGAGAAGGAAAGGCATAAGAAGAATGACAGAGCTATGAACATTCTTATGTGTGCGTTAGACTCGTATGAGTTTAACAGAGTCTATAACGCTCCAAACTATAATCACTCTAATCTCTAATTTATAACCAAAGTAAACTCACGCAGCATATAGCAGCGGAAGCTAAAACCAAGTTGAGGCGTTACCGCCGTCTTTTTAGTTAGAGACAAGGTTTATATTCATACACATTCCACCTATCCTACAACGTGTCACATAAATATTTACACCACCAGTTAAAAGGGCCTCTACATCATATACTTAAAACTTAAACAGACTTAAAAATCCACACGATTCTTAAACACATAACTCAATAACGAGTGTGTAATATAAATCCACATAAAAGTTCATAGCAAGCCATTGCCCGTTGCCAGCCCTTTGAGATTCTTTTTACCTCAATTTCTTTCTTTCTCCTCCCACAATTCCTGTTTAAATTCTGGTTGCTTCTATTTTCCAAAAATAGTTTAAAACATAAAATATAAAGTGAGCGCTTGGCTTAATACATTACACTTGTACTTGTAAAAGAATTTTGAAGAGTCGGTGAGCACGCGCGCGATTTTAAATTGATTTAAAACTCAACATTTGAACAAGATGCTCAATTTCTTTTTCTGTAAACTTTTCAATTTTGTTTCAACTTCGTAAACATTTTAGTTTCTGCCGACACTAGGACCCCAATTTATATGCAATTGTAGCCATGGCTTCGATTAAATTGTTCGATTAAAGTTCCCGTTTGCCGGGAAGGCCTAATACGTGGCCTCGATTAAACGATTTGATTAAAGTTCCCGATTATCGGGAAGGACCCAATATGATTAATTCCGCTAGCACACATTTATGAATGGTTAATAGTAAAGGATTAACGATTAACGATTAATGATTAACGATTAACGATTAACAATTAACAATTAACGATTGACGATTAACGATTAACGATTAATGATTAATAATTAATTAGGTCCTAAAGACTCGGGTACAACATTCTATATCTCCTGGTTTTTTATTCTAAGTTATTCTAAACCTTATAGAAACTCATATCTAAGTTTTCTTCCTAATCCGACCCACTTAGAAACGAGTCTTTGAGCATAACACTCGTGAGCTTTGTTTCGACCCACTTAGATATCATTCAGATCAATCGCATGAGTAAATAATTTCTCTACCACGTTTATTCCGAGCACCGACTTCATGTTTCAAGTTAAAATGAATTACGGTGTTAATTCTAATTTCTAAGTCGGTTTATTTTTGGAGAATTATTTTCTTGATCAAGTTTATGTACCGATACTTTATTCTTTATAACTTGATCATCTTTAAGTATTGGCTCAAGATGGAATTTGAACCTAATGGATATTAGACTAAGAAAATTCCACTCTTTTAGGGTAAAGATAATTAAATGCTTAATTACTCGATTAAATTATTATTTGTGCCTAATCTGTTTTGCGGGTAACTCAAAACGAAAGGGTCACTGGTACTTAGACAGTGATCTGCTCATGCCATATGTCCGGAGATTCAAAACTCTTCTCGAGTTAGAAGATCCGAAAGGAGGAAAAGTCATATTTAGAGACAACGACAAGGGCAAGATAGTTGGGATTGGCAAGATTGGTCAAGGAAACAACTCAATCAGCCTAGTCTACCTTGTCAAAGGGCTTAAAGTACAATCTCCTCGACATTTCTCAGCTATGTGACAGAGGTCAAGAGGTAAGGTTCACTCGGACCAACCGTTATATTTCCGATGCAATCACCAAAGAGACTAAGCTTTCACGTCCGAGGTCGAGTAACACTTATACTATCCCTCTTTCTAATTCTAGAAAAAGTTATCATGCTTAAAAGCATCTTTGAATGATGATTTGTGGACTTGGCATCGTAGGCTAGGTCATATTAGCATGCATACTATCAAGAAATTTGCATATCATGGATTGATTAGGGGCTTACCTAACTCGTGCATTTAAGAAAGATAAAATATGTGAAGCATGCACGAAAGAGAAGCAAGTTAGATCATTTTTCAAACCACTCAAAACTGTGTCTACATCCAAAGTGCTTGAGTTAGTTCATATAAATTTGTGTGGTGAAACTCCTATGAAAAGCCTAAGAGATAAATCATATGTACTTGTTATTGTTGATGATTATTCACGATTTACCTAGGTGTGTTTTCTGAAGAATAAGAGTTAAGCCTTCAAAGAGTCCACCAAAATCTATAGGAAAATTCAAGTGGAGTCCGAGACTCGGATCGAAGGATTCGAACCGATCATAGAAGGGAGTTCGACTACTCAAAATTTGTAGATTTTTGTGACAAGAATGACATTTCCCACAACTTCTCTGCACCAAGAACTTCTCAATAAAATGGAGTAGTGGAGAGAAAGAACAGAACACTTGAAGAAATAGGAAGGACTATGATGATTGAAAATGATCTACCCTACTATTTTTGGGCTAAGGCAATAAACACAACAAACTATACACTCAACAGATGCCTCATCGGACCCATTTTGAAGAAGACACCCTATGAGCTATACAAGGGAAAGAAGCCCAATATTTCCTACTTCATACCATTCAGATGTAAATGCTTTGTGCATAACAATAGTAAGGAACATCCGACTAAGTTTGATGCTAGATCGATTAAGGTGTATTTCTAGGTTACTCATCTCATAGTAAAGCTTATCGAATTTTTAACAAAAGGACTAACAAAGTGGAAGAAAGTATCCACGTTGTGTTTGATGAGATTGATCTTGGCAGGATAAGTGAATCCACATTTTCAGATCTCAAGCTTAATAGAGATGAAGATGACATTGCTCAAGCTGAGCTCAAAAAGAGTCATAACAAAAGAATTGAGGCAACTCGGAACGAACCAACTCGGAATGTTGTGACTTAGAATGAACAAGTTCAAAAGCCAACTCGGAATCGTCGAAGAACAAGCCAATGTAGAGGCTCAGCAAGAACAACCAACTGAAGATCAGCCTATTCAACCAACAAATTTGGTGAATAAGAGGACATGTAGAGCTTTCAAATATGCATTTAGTCACCCACTTGAGAACATACTTTCTGATATCAACAATGGGGTAAGAACTCGATCTTCTTTGCATAATCTATGTGCATTTTCTGCATTCATATCATCAACAGTAACCTAAAAATCCACTAGAGGCCCTAAATGAACCTGAATGGGTAGAGGCCATGTAAGAAGAGCCTAATCAATTTGAAAGAAAGCAAGTTTGGACTATGATCAAATGACCTTCCGACCACCCAATTATAGGAACCAAATGGGTTTTCAAGAACAAACTGGATGAGCAATTATTGGTAGTTAAAAATATGGCCGATTAGTTGCTCAAGGGTATTGTTAAGTTGTCTTTTATACGTATTTTTAGTAGTTATTTAGTTTATATTATATAGTTTATATTATCTAATATATCCTATTTTGTATATTTATAGGTAATTATCGAATAAAGTGGGGAAGGAAAGATATGACGTTAAAAGTGGATTTTTAGCTACCGACAAGCATTCAAGAAAAGACATGAAGTTGGTCCATAAAAATAATGTGTCATAAAAATATTTATTTTATAATATTATATTTTATAAAGTCTTAATTTGAAGAGGAAAATGAAGATAATCATACTTCTAAACCTACTAGGACCATCACGATTATTTAGTAGCCACGCTACCCACAACATCTGGAGGAACCGGGACTTGCCTCTCATCCCCATGCAGCTCTTGTCATCCCCACGCAGCTCTCTCGCTCTCGCCATCATGCTGCTACCGCTCGCCATCCCAAACCTCTCGCTGCCCATCTCTTCCCTTCACACACCTCTTGCTGCATAACAATTATCTCTCGCCACCTCCTACCTCTCCATAATCACTCATTATCATCATCACTAATTATCATCAATCTATTTTCTATCACACTATCTCCTTTAAATAAATTATCACTACTAGCCTCACAATTATCATATTCACGTTGTTCTTTTTGTTGCTGCCATACCTCCCCTTATTAACCTCATCATCATCATGATCAATCTACTTCATCATCTCTTACGCTCTTGATCGTCATCAACATCATCTTTCGTATCCAAATAAATTTATATCGGTATTATCATTTATTATTGTAATTTTTTACTAGTAAAGATTGAATTTTTATTGTTTTTTTGTTTTGGGTAAGCGGGCCAATTGTTGGGCCCCCTATCTCGAGGAAGGCCCAATAGACTTAACGAGCCGGGGGATAGGGGATGTCAAGCCCAATCCTCCACCACACACAATATCCTCACAATTGAGGAATATTGCTCCCCCTAGATTTGAACCTGGGGAGTGGGTGGAGGATAGAGTCGATGACCATCATGCCACCGACCTCCTCGACAGCTTTAATATTAAAGATGATATTTTTCTTCAGTTTATGTGTCCCAATTTGTATTATATGTGAGCAGTTTTTATACTTAATATAATCTATTTAAAACCGTGTTAACTTAGTTATTTTGAAACAAAGTTTCGATCTTTATTTTCTTATTGATTTTATCCATGATTCTATGATAATTTGTGCTTAACGTTTATGTTTTTATGTCTAATTAATTAGAGTGCACTCTAATTAGTTTTATATAAATTCATATGATAGTTTAAAGGGCCTATGTACATAATCGTTTGGCCTTTTAGACGTAAGTATCACCCTCGTTAATCATGGATGGCTCATACCCATCTCTTTTAATGAGGAAATTATGATAGATCCTTTTTAAATCAATTTGCTAGTAGATTGGTTACTAGATGCTAGATGATGTTTTTCTAATACTTAATGCTCTAATTTGATTAAATTATAGCGCTAGTGTTAGGGTTATTAATATTAGTAGGGTTTACATTAGGGATAAGCCTAAGTAAACTAATAACTAAGGAAAAACTGGGAAGATCGACTAGTGGTTGTCTTCTACAGTTTAGCTCATGGGTAGATTAATTTGTGTGTTAATGATAAATAATAATTTACATTGTGGATATAGATTATACTAAGTGCTTTTTATAAATTTGATATCTTTAATATTATTTATTTGCTTTTTAGTTTTTTTCTTTAGTTTGTCAATTTTTATTTATAAATTTATAGTCTTTTATTATTAGTTTCGTTATCCCCTCCTTAAAGGTCAGTATTTTAGGTTAGTTTTAAAAATTTTATTTTAATTTAATTTTGAGTCTTTATATATTTTAATTTTCAGATTATTTTTTTATCAATTTTTATTATTTTTTGAGTCAGTTTGTTAGAAATTAGTTCAACAATAGTTTGTTTTATTATTTTTAGTGTTTTATCATCTTTTAGGGTTTAGATAGAGTCCTAGTTTGATGTGATTAAATTTTAGAATTTTTGAATTAATTTGATAATTTTTCAGATTTAATTATTGAATTTAATTAGTGCAGATTTTTAGTTAAATAATTTCGTAAATTCAGTTTTAAATTTTGTTTTTTACATTTTTAGGGTCTGGTTAGGTCTAGAAAATTAGTGTTAATATTCTAGGTAATTTTAGTATTTATTTTCGTAATTAATTTAGTGCAGAATTTTACTTATTTAATTTTCTGTTTAAGAATTTGTTTATTTTCTAGCTTTAGTTTTCTGTTTTAATTATTCTAAAAAAAAGATACAAAAATATTTCTGGGTTATTATAGTTTTCTTATTATGGGAATGTTTGGCCTAATTTATAAAAAACTATTTTTGTTTCTTAGAAATAGTTTTTCTAAAAGTATTTATTAGAGAAATTTGAAGTGTTTGGCCTAACTTATACTGAAATACTTTTGAACAAGTGAGTTGTTTGGCCTAATTTTTTTCCTAACTACTACTTATTAGTTTATAATTTCATATCGTTTTTCTTTTTTGTATTATGATTATTATTTAATATTTATTTTTTTATAGGATAATACTTTTTTTCTTTGCTAGATCAAGAGATTTATTTTTTTATAACAATTAAATTTTATGTATTTATTTTAAGAGATAATATACATATAAAAATATGCATAAATATAAAATATAAAATAAAAACCTTTAATAAATTAAAATAATGAGTATAATACAAAAGAACGAAGAGAGAGAGAGGAAAGATAACGTGAGAAGAGGGACAGATAAAAGACTCCAACTCATCAAGTTCTAAGAAACAGAAATAGCAATTTATTGTTTCTGTTTCTAAAGGCAATTATTTGAAAAATTGTTTTTCAAAAACACTTTTTAATTTTTAAGAAAGTAGTGTTTGGCTTAATTTATGTTTTTAAAATCTAAAAACTAAGAATTAAATTAGGCCAAATACCCACTATGTATAAATTATTTATTTAGTTGTTAGATAATTTTCTATGATTTTTAGTTATTGATTTTTTTAATTTATATTTTCTATTTTGTTTTTAAGAGTAGTAAATTTAATTAGATTAAAGTTTGCATATTATTATATCTTTCCTCATGGATTCGATCCTTACTTCCCTATGCTTTATTATTTATTATAAGACTAAGTAGCGGTTTAATTTATAACCTTATGACAAGCTAACAAAATTTGGCGCCGTTGTCGGGGAAAGAAAATAATAGTTAGTTTTTATCTCATTTAGATACTACTTTTATTACTTCTTTGTGACTTTAATAGTTTTTTTAGTGTTTTTTTTTAATTTTAACAAGGAGTATACATTTGATGAAGTTAAAAGCCAAGCAAGTGTTTTAATTCCGTTTCGTAAGTTCTGAAATTATTGAGATGACTAGTTTACGTGAACTTGCTGCACCTAACTTGGATACACAACTTCTACCTATATTATATCCTCGCATTGGACTGACCACTAAAACTGAACTTCGGATTTTTAAATATGTTACCTAAATTTCATGGACTGGTTGGTGAGGACTCATATCATCATATCAATAAGTTTATTATTACATGTTCCACTATACAACTCGAGGGAATCACCCAAGACCAAATTACGTTCAGAATCTTTCCTTTTTCACTTCAGCATAAGGTTAAAGATTGGTTTTATTACCTACCCCCTACAACATTCACTACATGGACCCAAGTTCATAAAACATTTTTAGAGAAATTTTTTCCCGCATCTAGGATAGGGTCAATTAGAAAGGAAATTTGTGGCATTAAACAGATGATTGAGGAGACTTTTTTCTGAATATTGGGAGCGTTTTAATAAATTATGTGTTAATTGTCCCCAACATCAAATTTCGAGTATTTATTGATTCAATATTTTTATGAAGGTTTATTGCCAATAGATAAAAATATGGTAGATTTTGCTAGTGGAGGGGCCTTTTTGATAAAACTCTAGCTCGGGCTAGAGAATTGTTTATTATTATGGACCAAAATACTCAACAATTTGGAATTGGAGATACCCAATTTAAGAATGTTAATGAGTTCAATTTAGGTCCATCTATAGAGACTTAATTGTCCCAAATTACTGTTATGTTGAACAAATTGGTCAACAGAGAAGAAGCAGATAGTTTGTATTATTTTCCGTTTTGAGGGTCATGTTGCTAATTCATGCCTTACACAGCAAAGAGGGCATGTGAATGGTATTTTTTCCAACCAAGGTCAAATGAACCATAACCCATTCTCGAACACTTATGAAGAATGGAGTGACTACTCTAATATTAGGTATGGATTTGAAGAAAACCCCATAGAATTTGATCAATCCATTGCTCAGGACAAAAATAATTATCTTTTAGAGCAAATCATTAAGAAGATAGATGACCAGAAAAAGGAGACTGACCTTAGGTTCCAAAGCTTAGAGATGACCATTAAGCGAGTTCAAGAGAGACAGAGTGCCAACGATACTATAATTAGTAACCCGCAAGCCCAAATGCAATCTCAACCTTTCCAAGATCCAAAAGAAAATGTGAGTGTCATAACACTTAAAGTGGGAAAGAGTTAGAGGAACCTAGGAAACATATAGAGGTAGAGCTAGAATTAGAGGTCAAGAAATCTGAACTTGGCCAAAATAAAGATGACGCCTCTAATGCTAACGAAATAGGTGAAAATAAGAAAGATCTTTACAAGCCTATCCCACCTTTTCCTAGTAAATTGATTAGCACAACTCCTAAGATAGACGAGGCAATTGAAGATATCATAAAAATATCTAGGAAGGCAGAAATCAACATTCCTCTTCTAGATACCATGAAACGGGAACCTCGTTATACTAAGTTCATTAAAGATCTATTCACAAACAAATCAAAATTGAAAAGGAACAAAAAGATAAGTGTAGGGAGAATACATATGCTCTTTTCCAAAAGAAATTCCCGCTAATTGCAAGTATGTAGGAGACCAGATTTGTTTAGTGTGGGAAATCAATTAAATGAACCTTGAGCTGCAGAGGTGTCGAGCCAAAGACGATAAACAAAGGCGCTGGTTGGGAGGCAACCTAATATTTTTCAGGGAAGTTTATGTTATCTTTATTATTTTTGTTTTATTTTTATTTTGCATGCATTAGTGTAACACCCCAAAACACCCCCGGGAGTATTACATCGCCGCAGTTCCTTAAAGGAACTCCCAAGGCTCTTTCTCGGTGTTGGTTTAGCTGTCTAAACTCAACTTAAAGATAATAAGGGTGGTTCTCCAAAAGAATCCGAGGTTTCCTGAAAATTTCGGCAGAGTTCTGTTTGTAATATGGACTAACCCATAGGCCTAGAGCCGTATAACCCTGCATGAAAAGCATAATATAACTCAACGAGCCACACGCTCGGAGTATACAACTCAACGGCCACACGCCGGAGCCTAACCAATCATGCTATAAAACTTAAAACAATCTAACTGGTTTACGAGTACATCGGGTACAACTATATGAACTAAATTACAAATACAACACTTGGAAACAAAATAATGCATGACAGCCACTTGAGTCACCGCAACCGTCAACAATCGCCAGGGTCCGAAGTGTGCTAAGTGTAGATTATGCTTCGGAAGTGTACCTGCAACACTCGGGAGGAACGGGGCAATTTGTGGGGGTGAGCAATAAACCACGGGCTCACCGGAGTCTTACACCCTTAAAATGGAAATTCTTTACACATAATACTCATAATAATGAAATTAGCAAAAGTATAATAATATAATACAAATCCATATACTTTTAAACGAAATCTCTTGAATCATTTGCAACATAAAGCTCATAATATTTCAATCATTCAAAAGCACATGATTTCAATCATTTTGGGAAACGAATCACTTTAAACAAGGTGCTACACTTTCTCTCAAATGCTTTCAAACAGAAACTGAATCATTTCTACTAAATCACTTCTCATGAATCATTTTCAATGAATCTCTTTCGGTGAATCACTTCCCAAGTTTGGGACTCGAACTAGCACTTTGCAATTTCTCATAGTTTCTCCGATTTCTCTGGTTTCTCCGGGCGCGACCCCGAATAAAAGGCTCCGGAACCTATCTAGGAACATTCCAATCGGGCGTCCCGCTACACAGGACCCTTAGCTAGCCGCCCCTAGCTAGAATCCTTCCTTGTGCTAAACGATCCAGGCAAAGTCGATTCACAACAGTTTCTTTAACACGTTCACTTATCAAGCTTGTTTCAAACAACATTCTCAAATCATTTTCACTTCTTAAAAGCACGTTTTCTCGTTTGAAAAGCATATATCACATAGTCACGTTCAAGTATCATTTTGTAAAACAAGGAACTTCTTTCAAAACCAACTTTTGAACAACACTTAACACAATCACTTGCACATATAGCCGCAATTCAACACAAATAGTCATTCTCAGCTTCTCTTCAACTAAACCTTTCTCAATTCTCTCATTTAGTAAGATTACTTCCTTTTTTGAGCCACAATAACCATAAGTAATTACCATTAATCTCACATGTCCCAGCTTCTCACAATTTACCATCTTTGCTTTAATGTTTTCCGATTACACCTCCACATTACTAATTAGCCTCTTCTTACTCATATTTAGTCAAATAGCTCTCATTCTTACTTCACTACTGAAATGCCTCTAAATCCCTGCATCTCCAAGTGTAATTTGCTCTCATCTTAGGTTCCTATCCCATTAATCGTTCTTTCTTTACCAACTCAATCATACCGTTCTTAATTCCTTTTTATCGCTCTACTTTCACTAGCTTCGCTTATCTTCGAATTTAGTGCAGCCTTAAGGATTTCATTATCTTTTGGACTCAATTATCCCAACAATCACCCATTCCTCACACCCTTGCCTCAATTGTGCAACGCTATGAATTCACACTCCTCTTTGTACTTTCCCCACTATTTCCCGATATTAGTAATCATTTCCTTAATGCCGCGATCTCAGTAAATCTCTAAGGCTCAACCCCAAATACTAATTCGCAATTTATCCCCAAACCACAACGTACTCATCCCCATCCCCAACTGGCCTAATTCCCGATACTACCCATTATTCCCAAACAAGCCAACTCCGTCTGAATTCCCTGGTTTCCCATTTCAGGCCTAAACACTACCAATTCCCTTCACAACTCCTACTACAACTTTCAGCAACTACTAACCTCGTTCAGTAGCATACATGTTCAATATTCACAATCACGTTCAACAATCACAATAAACTCATTTGGATTTCGAAATTATTAATAGTTTAGAGTATAAGACTACCCACCTCGATCCAGGGATTGAAGGTTTGTTGGTTCGCCGAGATTCAAACTCCCCGGTTCAGTTCCTCCTTTCCCCGCTACCAGCCATGGTTCTCGCCGCCTTCCTCCACGCCCGACGCCGTCGCCGGCCACTGTCCTCGCGCCCATCGGCTGCCGCCCTCTCTCGCCTTTGCGTTCGTGCCCCTTTTCTAGCCTCGGTCTCGCCCTTCTTCGCGCCCGACCGATTCCCGCGCTCGCCGACCGCTTCACTCGCCGCTCGCCATTCAAGCACGCCGGTCTCCGGCCTATCTTCCTCGCCTTTGCTCTTACTTGCCCTCTCGGTCTCGCTCCAACTCTCCCGTTCGACCTCTCTCTCGCGCTATCTCCCTCTTCCCGTCTTCCTTTGCTCGGTTTCTTTTCCTTCTTGCCTTCCCGAGCCCTCACTCTCCCCTTGCCCACCGGCCGTTCGTTGCTCGGTGGCCACCGGCCTCTACTCTAGCTCCCCGTGCGTTCTCTCTCTCCCTCCCTCTCTGTTTCCTGCTCGCTCTTCGCTGCTCGGGCTCCACCGATTAAACTCTCGATCCTTAACCCCCATTGGACCCCAAATTTGATTTCTATCTCATTTCCCACTTAAACCAAAACCCACCTCCTCATTTCCTTTTTATTCCTCTTTTTCCTTTTTTTCTCTTGCTAAATGTAATAATAATTAAACCCATAATTTATCTTTCTCATCTCTTCATCATTCAACCAAAGTAATCACCGGCCCATATACGACAAGTGCCTATCTCCTCCCTTCCGTCCTCTTACACTCCTGCATCCTAACTTATTTTAATACACCGCCACGACAATTCCTAATCACCAAAATGGAAAAAGGAAGGCAATTTCCTTGATTTAGTTTGTTCAACAAGTAGCTTCCGAGGGAATACTGAAGTAATACGTCTTCCTGTATATTAAATCGGTTACTCACTCCCCTAGATGCGGGAATTATATTCAATAATTCTATGCTTTCCGGTACTTTCTTTAAAATTTCGGGTATTACAATTAGGGACAATGCATGAATTAAGTGTGGGGAGTGCATCCTGCATTTTAATTTTATGCATTTAGTATTATCTTATTTTTTAAAAAAATTTTCTTGTAAAGAAATGCATGAACATGAATATATGCTAGATTAACTTGCTTAAATTTTTTTGGCTATAGTTTTTCTTTTCCTTTCTAAGTGAAAAATTTGAACATGTTAAATGTCATTCAGAGTTGTTTGAGTTGATCCTCATATATTTCTTCAATTAGTGACAATCATAATTTTTCTGTCGGTTTGATCATGTTATATGATCGTGATAGAGGTAATAAATTGACTTAAACCGTTCACCTAGACTACTCGAACTTAGCTGAATGACTCATTGAAAATTTTATTTTTCTTGTCTTGCCTTTAAAAAAAAAGAAAAAAATGTTAGTCTACCAACATGGGTCGGAATTGGTGGCTTGGCACCATTTCCCTTAAGTTTAAGTCTCAAGTTGAGCCTTATGAATGGAGTAACCCATGCTAAGAGAGTCATGCCCCTTTTGGATCAATGGCTCGAACCATACTAACAAAACCAAACAAAAAAAAAACAAAAAAAAAAAGTGTGAACTCTAGCACCTCTATTTGGTGAGTGGGAGACAGGAATTTTATATTTCTAAGACCCTATATGGGCCTTAAATATGTGCTTTAATGGAGTTAAGTAATAAATAAATAAAAAGTTGGAAGATAAGTTTGCAAAACAAGTTTATTATTGATTTTTAGTGAGTTATCTCGCTGATTTAGTGTTTCTATAACCATACTGCACCTTAATTTTTCCCATCCTAAAACTTTTTAAACCTCTTGATCGAAATGTACATGGTTGAAAAAGATGGATAATTTTTTTACTGTTGCTTAAATGAAAGAAATATTGTGAGGCTGATGAATAAACTCTCTAATGACAATGAAATGTTTAATTTTTTAACTACTTGGGAAAGACAAATTTTCATCAAACTATTTTGCAAGCAAGCAACCCTAGTATATATTTTATGTTTTATGTATATCTTTATAAGAAAACGTAATATTAGATCGAGTCTTAGATTTCTTTGCACGAGCACGTCTAAAGTTTAAGTGTGGGGGAATTTGTTAAGTTGTATTCTATACGTATTTTTAGTAGTTATTTAGTTTGTATTATCTAATTTATCCTATTTTGTCTATTTATAAATAATTAGCGAATAAAGTGGGGAAGAAAAGAAAAGACGTTAAAAGTGGATTTTTAGCTATCGAAAAGTGTTCAAGAAAAGACATGAAGTCGGTCCATAAAAATAATGTGTCATAAAATATTTATTTTATGATATTATATTTTATAAAGTCTTAATTTGAAGAGGAGAGTGAAGATAATCGTACTTCTAAACCTACTAGGACTCCTCCTTAGAGTTGCATGAGAAGAAAGAGGAATCAAGCCAAGCACAATCACGACTATTTAATAGCCACGCTACCTACAACACTCGGAGGAACCGGGACTTGCCTCTCATCCCCATGCAGCTATCTCGCTCTTGCCATCATGCTGCTACCACTCGCTATCCCAAATCTCTCGTCATCCCAAACCTCTCGCTGCCCATCTCTTCCCTTCACATACCTCTTGTTGCCTAACAATTATCTCTCGCCACCTCCTACCTCTCCATAATCACTCATTATCATCATCACTAATTATCATCAATCTACTTTCTATCACATTATCTCCTTTAAATAAATTATCACTACCAGCCTCACAATTATCATATTCACGTTCTTTTTGTTGCTGCCATACCTCCTCTTATTAACCTCATCATCATCATCATCATCAATCTACTTCATCATCACCTACGCTCTTGATCGTCATCAACATCGCCGTTCGCATCCGAATAAATTTATATCGGTAGTATCATTTAGTATTATAAATTTTTACTAGTAAAGATTGAATTTTTATTGTTATTTTAATATTAAAGACGATATTTTTATTTAGTTTATGTGTCCCAATTTATATTATATGTGAAGAGTTTTTATACTTGGTATAATCTATTTAAAACCATGTTAAATTAGTTATTTTGAAACAAAGTTTTGATCCTTATTGTCTTATTGATTTTATTCATGATTTTATGATAATTTGTTCTTGATGTTTATGTTTTTATGTCTAATTAATTAGAGTGCACTCTAATTAGTTTTATATAAATTCATATGATAGTTTAAAGGACTTAAGTACGTAATCGCTTGGTCTTTTAGACGTAAGTATCACCCTAACTAATCATACATGACTCATATCCATATCTTTTAATTAGGAAATTATGATAGATCTTTTTTAAATCAATTTGCTAGTAGATTGGTTACTAGGTGCTAGATGATGTTTTTCGAATACTTAGGGTGTGTTTGGTTGTGGGTAAAATATTTTCCAAAGAAATTATTTTTCATGGGAAAATGAATTTCCAAGGAAAACCATTTTCCACCCACATTTTCCTTTGTTTGGTAGAGTTTGTACATCATATATATATATATGAAAAGAAAAAATAGCTACTTAAATGCAAAAACCAACCATAAAAACCTCATAAATATGAAAAGAAAAGATAAATAACTAATTCAACTTCAAAACCCAAATATATATATATATATATATATATATATATATATATATATATATATATATATATATATATATATTGAGCACCTAAATTTGATAAGTTTGTACATCTCCCTATGATCAAACTTTTACATGTATAAAATAATAGAAATTAAAAAAAAGAAATAAATACTGTAAAAAACTTTTTTATATGAACTTTACAACAAAAAAGGGAAAAAATAACGACATAACTTGAAAAAAGAAATTGAAGGTGGCACATCAAGAGAAGCTTAGAACTTGAACTCCTATTGATAAGACTTTATTTTTCCTTGATTGAGGAAGAGGAAAATTAACTTCCTTCCTCATAAAACGAAATTTATTTTCCCTTGATTGAGGGAAATTATTTTCCCTAGAAAATATTTATCCACCACTTATGCTACCAAACGCCGAAAAATCAAATGATAATTTTTACGAGAAAATATTTTCCAATGAAACAAACACACCCTTAATGCTCTAATTTGATTAAATTCTAGCGCTAGTGTTAGGGTTATCAATATTAGGGCTAGACCTAAGTAAACTAATAACTAAGAAATAGCGGGGAAGATCCGCTAGTGGTTGTCTTCTACAGTTTAACTCATGGGTAGATCAATTTGTGTGTTAATGATAAATAATAATTTACATGGTGGATATAGATTATACTAAGTGCTTTTTATAAATTTGATATCTTTGATATTATTTATTTGCTTTTTAGTTATTTTCTTTAGTTTATCAATTTTAATTTATAAATTTATAGTCTTTTATTATTAATTTCGTTATACCCACCTTAAAGGTCAGTATTTTAGGTTAGTTTTAGAAATTTTATTTTAATTTAATTTTGAGTCTTTATATACTTTAATTTCTAGATTATTTTTCCGTCAGCTTTTATTATTTTTTGAGTCAGTTTGTTAGAAATTAGTTTAAAAATAGTTTTTTTAAAATTATTTTTCATGTTTTATCTTCTTTTAGGGTTTAGATAAAGTCTTATTTTGATGTCATTATATTTTAGAATTTTTGGAATTAATTTGATAATTTTTCAGATTTAATTCTTGAATTTAATTACTGCAATTTTTTAGTTAAATAATTTCGTAAATTTGGTTTTAAATTTTATTTTTATATAATTTAGCGTCTGGTTACGTCTAGAAAATTAGTTTGAATATTCTAGGTAATTTTAGTATTTATTTTCGTAATTAATTTAGTGCAAAATTTTACTTATTTAATTTTCTGTTTTAGAATTTGTTTATTTTCTGCTTTAGTTTTCTGTTTTAATTATTCTAAACAAAAAATATACAAAAATATTTCTGGGTTATTATAGTTTTTTTATTATGTATAAATTATTTATTTAGTTGTTAGATAATTTTCTATGATTTTTAGTTATTGATTTTTTTAATTTATATTTTCTATTTTGTTTTTAAGAGTAGTAAATTTAATTAGATTAAAGTTTGCATGTTATTATATCTTTCCTCGTGGATTCAATCCCTACTTCCCTATGCTATATTATTTATTATAAGCCTAAGTAGTTGTTTAATCTGTAACCGTACGACAAGCTAACATGTATAACCAAGAAGAGGGAATTGATTGTGGGGAAACTTTTGCACCTGTTGCTAGGATTGAGGCAAACAAAATTCTCTTAGCATTTGCATCTAGCATGAACATCAAGCTTTATCAAATGGTTGTCCAATGTGCATTTCTAAATGGTTATATTCAAGAAGAGGTTTATGTTGAGCAACCCCATGGATTTGAAAACTCTGAATTTCCAAATCATGTTTTCAAGTTGTAAAGGCTTTATATGGTCTTAAAAACCTCCTAGATCTTGATATGAAAGATTAAGCAGTTTCTTGGTTGAAAATGATTTCAAAAAGGTCAGATTGACAAAACTCTTTTCATAAAAACCAAGGGGAATGATTTTCTTATCATTCAAATTTATGTGATGATATCCTTTTTGGGGATACTAATGAAACTTTATGTCAAAGAGTTTTCTCGAGTTGATGAGACAGGAGTTCCGGATGAGTATGATGGGAGAACTCAATTTCTTTTTGGTCCGCAAATCAACAAGACAAGGATGGTATCTATGTCCATCAATCTAAGTACACTAAGGAGCTATTGAAGAAATACAAACTACAAGATGTGAACTATGCAACAACACTTATGAGTAGCAGTTTGAAACTCGGACTCGGACGATAAAGGTAAAGTCAGTAAATCAAAAACTCTATAGAGGTATGATTGGATCCTTGCTTTCTCTCACTTTTAGTAGGCCAGATATCATGTTTAGTGTCCGCCTCTGTGCAAGATTTTAAGGTAATCCCAAAGAATCACATCTCACCGCAATGAAGAGAATTTTTAGATATCTTGCAGGGACTTAGAATCTTGGTCTATGATTTTCAAAGGACTTAGAACCGACTCTTACTAGATACTCATATGCTGACTATGCTGGTTACAAGGTTGATAGAAAGAGCACATCAGGAGCATGCCAACTTTTGGGTCAATCCCTTATCTCCTAGCACTTAAAGAAGCAAAACTCGGTTGCTCTATCAACTCCCGAGGCTGAGTACATTGCAGTTGAAGCTTGTTATGATCGGATTCTCTGGATCAAGCAGACACTTGAAGGATCTTCGATTATCATTCACATCCATCCCAATCAACCGGTGACAATCGGAGTGCAATCAACATCACTAAGAATTTAGTTTAGCACTCAAAGACAAAGCATATTGAGGTCAAGTATCATTTTCCGAGAGACCATTCCGAGAAAAGTGATATTGAAATTGAATTTATTCCTACTAAATTTCAGTTAGTTGATATTTTCACTAAGCCTCTTAGTGAGGATCAATTTTGCATTATTAGGAATAAACTTGGGATGATTAATGCATGATTGTGTGATTTATTGCTTGAGTAATTTTTTTTATGATTGAGTGATATATGCCTTGAGTAGATAACAAATAGATCAGCTTGACTTACAATGAGATTTAGCTATGCGTTATAGATTTTTGAGTGTTCCGGGTCACTTAGACACTTTATTTAGTTAGACTTAGATTATGAGCAAAATGGACATCAAAATTCTGAGGCCATCTCTAGATAAATGGAGAATATCTCAGAAATTTTTTCGAAAACTCTTTCTTCTCTCTCTCTCTCACGCGAACAGTTAGCGTAAACTAGCCGTTGAAAGTCGTTAGAAAAACTAGTCATTACTGCGCAGAACGACTCAACGATCTAAGAACCGTTGCTTGGTATTCAAGTCAAAAAGTTGGTTGGAAGCCCTTTTTGTTATAAATAGCACTCGCTTCACTTTCTTTTATTCATTTAAACACTTATTGCTTGCACCCTTACTCTTTTCACTCTCAAACTCTCTCTCGCTCACTCGTGTTCTCTCTCCGATTCTCATGTCTCTTTGTTCCCTATTTTCTCTCGTAGTCTCTCGCGATCACTCTCGAATCTCTTTGCAAACATGCCTATGAGAGGAACCGCTCAAGAAGGATGTTCAGCCACCAAGAAGGCCAGAACTAAGTCTACTCAATATGAGGTTTCATATGAGGTTTCACAAGGGAAAGGCAAAGAGCCCGCCTCGGATCCACCAAAGCACTTTGTCGCCAACACTTTATCCTCGGACGACAAGTTTTTCCCTAAAACTTCTTTTTCTTGGCTGAAACACATCCTCAAAACAAGAGTGTATTCATATCTTTGTTTCTGTGAGTACATTTACCCAGCACCTAGTCTCTAAGTTCTATGCTCACATAACTACCTCGGAAGGTGTTATCACCTCTCCGGTCCAAGGTAAGACCGTTCGCATCAATCTTCGCTTACTTCACACACTTGTTTGATATGAAGTCCCTCTTTCTTAATTCTAATCCTGTTCTTTTCAATGAAGTCGCTAACGACTTCTTTGAAAAATATGCCAAAGATGTTCCCGAGTCTAGAAAAAAATTTCGTGACTCACATGAACCGAGAAGCTAGGCTTCGTCTTTTATTCTAATGAGCACTTTCTTCTCTCATCGTTCTTATAAAGAAAACCCCAACTCCAAAGTTCTTAAGGTTCTCTACGATATTCTTGAGGGCTACAAAGTAGACTTCTTTCCTTTTATCCTAAAGCGGATGGAAATTGTGCTCGCTAGCTCTAAGAAGTCTCGCTCCATATCCTATTGGAGCACTTCGAAGGTTTTCTCTTGGAGAGTCTTAGTTACCCTATAGGGGGTGAATAGGGTGATGAAGAAATTTTAACAAACTTGGAAGATTAAAGCTTGAAAGGAATAATCAAGACAATCCGAGTGTAGATTGGACTCGGAAAACTATAAACTCGGATATACGTGGAAACCCTCCCGGGCAGGAAATCATGGTCAGTACTAATCCAAGCACCAAGTTAAATCCACTATTTTGAATCCACAAAATATAGTAGACTCGACTCAACCAGAATTTCTCCCTTAAACAATTCCTAACAGAGTTTTCCTAGACTCGGAATTTCCCTTATCCGATCTAGTACTTCCTAACCGAGGTAACCTTTACAGCTAAGGACAACCGAGCTAAGTTAACCCTTACAGCTCAGTCAAGGGACCTTACTCGTAAAGTAAGAAAGAGTATGTGACTGATTACAAAACTTTACAACTCGGAAAGTATGAATTACAAGTTGGGAGTTGTAAATAGAAGATTGAATATGAATACAATGACTTTTGCTTCAGTAATGTGTTCAAGCAATAATTCTAGCAATCTTCAAGTCTTGAGAGTTGGCTTCTAATTATAGATGACCAAGTAGATTAGCCGTTGTGACTATCTTCCGAATAGAAGTCCTTTGTGACCGTTGTAACGGTTCTTCCGAGTCGCTCGAAAAGATCCATTGAGATGTGAACGTTGTGCAACGGCTCTTGACTCCGAAAGGTGCTCAAATCAGCTTGTGGTGTCTGAAAAGTAAGGTGGAAACCACCAATGAGCTTGGCGTTGAAGATTTCCAGCTTTGGAAACAAACAACCTTGACACAACGTCCGAGCCTTGTTCACAAGTAGAAAAGCCTTTTCTGGCTGGTGATTGACGACTTAAAGCCGCTTACTTTTATAATTCAAAAATAGGATAACCTCATTTAGATAACCTACAAAATAAAACAATTTTGATTCTCAAAGTACAAAATTATCTTAGGCCTGGAGAAGTGGAATTTTCTCGAGTCTAATATTCATTACACTAGAATCCATCGAGTCGAGTCTTAGGAAAGATCAAGTTATAGAGAAAAATATTAGAAAATAAGTACTTGATCTAGACAAATAAATCTCGAATACACATGTTGACTTAGAAAGATGAACTAACGTTGTAATTCACTTTACCTTAGAAAATGAAGTTAGAAATTAGATTAAAAGTGTTAGAGAGATTATTTGAACATATGATAAATCTAAGTGGTGTTTGAGTGACTCGAAACATCGGTGTGAGTTGATGAACTAGAATGTGTATTCCGAGTCGATCGAATCAAATGAAAACATATGCAATAGTTTCTATATTACTCGTAATGACTTGTAATCAAAACTTAGGAGGGATGAGGTTTTACCTGAGTCCTTAATAGTACTCGGAATGATATAAATTCGAGTCTAAGTCTTCAGTGGTCAAGCGCTTGAGCATAAGTAGTATCCATTGGAGTATAGTCAGTATACCTATTGAGGGTATTGACATCTACACCCCTACTAGTAGTGCTCGTATTAGAGGTCTTCTTGTCCTTATTATGGTAACCACCTCTATAATTTTCCACGACTTTTGTGGTCGTGGCTAACAATTTTTCTTCAATCAAGCAGGCCCGCATGTCTAAGCGTTGTGAAGCTCATAAAAGGTAAGAACTTCAAACGTTGATTATAGGAGGGTCGAAGGTGTTCTTCATAATGATCCTAAGTTGATCTTTTACGAAAGGTCGGTCTACCATATAGGCAGCCTTTGCCCTCCATCTAGTGAGAATGTCGGTTAAACTTTGTTTCTCTCCTTGTTTGATCGGCTCTATATCACGAAGGGTGACTGGTAGGTCGGGATTGTAGGAGTATTGATTTAAGAAATCATTACAAAGATTAGTCCAATTAGTGACCTTGCGTGGGTCAATTGCATTATACCACTTCACAACATCAACGTCCAAGGGAAAATGATATGGTATGTATCCTCAAGCACATTCTATAGAGTTATTGCTCCTATAATATTATGAACATGATGATGGGGATTTTAGGAACTGTGAAACTTGATGTCTAGTGTGGTAAATTTAGGAGGTAGCTTTCCTTTTGGGATTGAAGTGAATTGCATGAGGTCAAATTAGTGACTTTTGAACATGGCAAACTTTTAAGCATCCTCTTTATCTTATCTATACATAGATCGGACTTAGGTTTAGGGCCAATTTCTAGAGGAGGTTGAGTATGAGGTGGACCATTAGGTTGTGAGCCATTAGGTGGTGCTTAAGCTTCTTCTTCTTCCTCACCTCCCTCTTTGTTTTCCTTATTTTTCTAAAGAGTCTTCAGGATAAGAGTAAGAGTTTCATATATGGATTCTATTTTTTATCTTGAGACTCAATCCGAGCTTCCATTTTAGCCGAGGATTCATTAATCAAAGAGATGATAGGAGATCGCTGTGGTTCTTCATCCATTATAGGGGAATTGTTTTTAGGTACTCGTCTAATGACGAAGATTAATTGATCGGTATTAAGTGCACCAAGGTTGGTCGCACCGGAGTTGATCGAAGGTGTTGAATGCAGAGAAGCGATATTGGATTCCTTACTCGAATCTGTTCTAACCTTTTCGAATTCGAATTCCGGCAAAACCTAGTTGAAGTGGACTTCGTATTCTGCAGCCCAAAAGATAACTGTTTAGGATCATGCTGGATGAAACAAGCTTTAGGGCGAAAAGACTCGAGCGCTAAACCCGAAGAGATGCTAGGAAGAATGCTCTTTTATTTGGATGCATATTAAAAATGCAAATTGACCGAAATGAGATGCAATGACGCCAATGGGATTACTTAAATTGTGATGAATTTCATTCGGCTAATGCATATAAAGACTCACCTCTTTGAGATGAACTTAATGCAAATAAATTCACCGAATTTGGGATAAATTTTAATTTGGCTAATGCAAAAAAAGACTCTCCTATTTTGAGATGTGTTGAAATTTAGTTAAATACTCACCTAATTTGAGATGAATTTGACTTTGGCGAATGCAAATAAAGACTCGCCTATTTGAGATGAATTTTAGTTTGGCTAATGCAAGCAAAGAGTCTCCTATCTTGAGATGGATTTGACTTTGTCTAAAATCAAATAAAGACCTATTTGAAATGAATTTTAATTTTGTTAAATGTAGATAAAGACTCTCTTTTGAGATGAATTTGACTTTGGTTAATGAAAATAAAAGACTCACCTAATTAGGGTTGAATTTAAATGATGGATGAAGACTCGGTATGACTCGACTAACCCCTTGAATGTGTTTTGATTTCATGCATTCTTCTAAATTTAGGATAAAACAAGAAGCATCCTAAAAGAAATTCATTTAACTAAGTCATATGCTTTATAATTCATCAATTCAATATGACTTTTATGAACTAAGACTTAAGTGTATTAAGTTTATCTCGAGTAAGTCCGAGACTCGAAAGTATAATCTGAGTTAGTTTTGATAAATTTAGTTAGACCGAGCGACTCGGTTCTCGGAATCCGACCTACTAAGTCGGACCCGGACATTTAGGTTGCCTAAGTTATTCACATTTAACATGTCTATTTTATCATGGCAAACATCATGATTTGATTTGGAATTGAATTATTTGAATCATGTTTTAACCTAGAAACTTACTCTATTATTTGCTTAATCATGAGTAATTGTAAAATGTCTAAATAACTCATGTGCCTATTAAGATTGAATTATTTATTTATAAGTTTTGACATATCTGAAAATTTGAACATATTGAATAGTAGACTTGAAATATTCCATATTAACATATTAAGAATAATTAGTCATTAAACGTTTAATTTAGACTAATCCCTGTCTAATTATGGACCAAAGTATTTTTATACTTTGAGAACCATTGTACTTAATGTTTTTGCAGGTTTTTCTAATGTTAATTATGTGAAGAAAAAGCAAAAACAAAAGGTTTCGACCGTTAAAGCACTCGCCGGACTAAAAGTTGGAATTTCTGCAAAATCTAAGAACTATTTATTTCTCGGTCTAATAATCTTTTTCCATATGCTTTTCTAGTTTACAAAAGCTAGAAAAATATTTGCTGAAAGCTAGAACAGAGGCACAATGGCTATCCCTACAAGGTAGACTATTTATAGAAGCCTAAGCACAAGATTTCAACTAACGAATGGAAGAAAAAGAGAGACCTTATTGAATATCTTCTCTAGTTTACAACTTCCAAACTATAATTCTTATATTTTAAGTTGTATTATAATTCTTAGTACTCTTCTCCTACTCTTTCTCTCCGACTCAGCTTATAAAGGTTACTTCAACTTAATTGTTCTAAACTATAAAGGTTACCTCGGTTTGGAAGTAGCAGGTTAGATAAGGGAACTTCTAACCTTGGGAAAAATTATAGAATCCCAAATTGATAAGGTAACTTCAACTTTGAAGTACTAGGTTAGTCAAATAAGGTAAATTTTGAGCTTAGGAAAATTATAATGGATTGTTTTGGGAACAAATTTGGGTAGTTATATTTATTATAATTGAGAATTCAATTAGTGGGTTTGACTTGGTGTCCGGATTGATATTGTCCATGGTTTTCTCGGCTTATGAGGGTTTTCACGTAATTCTAACTTGTCATATTTTTCTCTCTTGTCTATTTGAGTCACTCGGACTTAGTTCTGTCTTTTACCGAGCTCCGACACAATATTCTCTTCATATTTTGAGTGCTCGGTTCTCCGAACTTCAGAACTTCACTTTCGTCCGAGTTGCTTTAAAGTCGGATTTGTTTCGAGCTCATTCTAGACTCATATTGCTTTTCCGAGCTCATTCTCTGTAGATAATCTTTAATTCCGCAAAAATGTTCCATCACCCTATTCACCCCCTTCCCCTCTAGGGTGATTTATCCTCTCTAAGAGAAAACATTCAATGGAAAAAGATGCAAGTATGCTCGACAAACAAAAGTCTAAACGTAAAATCTACTTAAGAGAGGAAGAAGTCCACGGTGGGACCATCCTGGGCAGGCTGATAGAAACCGGCGCCGGCTACGTCCAGCTGCTGATGACTATCGAGAAAAACGACCTAGACTAAAGATATGTAAACTGACTTGAAAATAAAATTAATGGATCGACCTAAAAGGGAACGAAAATGTTTCCTTTTGGAAAAAAAAAGTGCACATATAAAGGACTAACTCGAGAAGGTAAATTATTGTATTTTATTTTGCACCCATGTAAGATTTATTGAGCAAAACCTCTCCTAAACTAAAGGCTCACAAGAAAAGAGGTTAAATATTAAAAACACCTACATTCATTTCGAGCATGCAAATGAAAGAGAGGGTACAATCTAGACTCGCAAACATTTTAGTTCAAAAAGAGGGATAATTCTAAGTTGGATACATGGTGGCTCATAGTCTTAGTATTTCGTCCTCTATGGGATGTATAGTGGGATTTGAACAATTAGTGCCTCTCAATCAGGAATGAGAAAAAGTGTGTTCCGAGTGGAGAGTAACCACCTCCCATTGTTAAGTCTAGGTTGGCCCACCAAGGTAATAGTTAGACCTCTCAAAAAATGTTCACTTAAGAGTAAAGCCTCCAGCTAAAGTCCGAGGTTGCTTAAATGCAATATGTCTAATGCAAAACACAATAAGAAAACTCACAATTTTAATTTTCAAGTCTCACCCTCCTAATAAGTGATATCCCCAATGGAGTCGCCACTATAGGAACCACATGGCCCTGTCCCCGTAGGGATAGCGGGCTAGAGTTTTCCCATGAATGTCATCTCTCTTGATTTTATTTTGAGTCTTTTACTTTGGATTTTTGAAAGTTGATTTGGAAAGTCGGGCAAAAGCTATATTTTTTTCACAAAGCTCTTGGACTGAACAAAGAAAATTAGTTTGGCTGAGAGTTGAGCCCACCTACTAGCTGGTGCCGGTGTTAGCCATTTTTAGCCCGAAATGTCGATAAGCAAACAGGAACAAATAAAAGCAAAATAAGGAGTTGCCAATTAGTCTTAGAGAATAAAAGCTAAAAAATTCCGAAAAATAGTCTTCAAATATTAGTATGGAAAAATTAAGCTTGAAAAAGGTTTTGAAAAAGACTCCATTGGTCATAAACCGAGAATCTGGTGTTTGGTGGTGAAGGTACAAAATGAAGAGAGATGCTCTCCATTCCGCTAGTTAACAGATGACCTTTATTAATCTAAATTATCGGTTCCAAAATTGTGTTTAACAATCAAGCAATCAACATGTGACGTATGGAAATTAAAACAAATCAAAACATGCTAGGAAAGCTATAAACATGCCATTAGTAAAGTGATAAACAAAGTAGTAAACAAAGCGAAAAAAAATTAAAAGTTAAATCGGAGGGCGAGGAATTAAAAGCAATTACGGACCTATTTGAACTTTCATACAAAATACACATAAACATAAAATAAACAGAAACGAACATAAAAAACAAAAACAAACATAAACAAACAGAAATGAACGTAAACAAACATAAACGAACAAAAATGAGTTGTTAAAATAAGAAACGAACGCACATAAAAGAACATAAACGAACGCACATAAAAGAACATAAACGAACATAAAATAACATAAAATAACATAAACAAACATAGAAGAACATAAACAAACATAAAACATAAATAGATTGTTTTTCATTTAAAGTAGAATAGGCCCTATATCTTGAAAACCACAATACGGAAAGTGATTAAAATAGAAATTAAAAGAACCATAAAAAGCAAAGTTAAAAGTAGATCAGGTGCCCTCCGGTTATCCCACCTACTAAATTGTAGATCACAAACAAAATTCGGCAACATAATTGTAGGGCAACGAGCTCACATGAAAAGCAACGAAGGCCTTTTGTGGAGTTTGAGAAATGGAAAAGTATATGACGGTATGGAGAAATGGAGAGAGTAGAGAGTAGATAGTGGGAAAGAATGATAGGAAGGATTTTCAGCTTTGGGGGTTTGATAGCTAAAAATGTTGCTGCAAACATAAGGGGGAAGCACTCTATTTATAGTAATTTTTAAGTTAAAAAGTTAACCCTAAAAGTCACTTCAACCATCGAAGTTGGCATGAACTACGCCTAGAATTGGTTAAAGAGATAAAGGAAAAAAACCGGATATTCACCTCGACCAAACGTCATTGTTCAAAGAGTCTAGAAAAGCGGTGTCGGCTTAAAAGACGTCGTACAAAAGCTTTGGCTTGCGTGCCTCTCTTGGCCGCTAAGAATGAAATGAAATGTTGTATTTTTGCGCAGACCGGAGTAACGTGGCAGCAGTTTGGATTTTCTGGTTGGGGGCCTAAACCTGGCTTGGTTCGGCTAAAGAAAATTGGTTTCTAGGCTGGCCCAAGCAACTAAAGGCCGATTTTTGTGGTGCTAGTGTGTTTTTTGGGTTTATTGACTTCGTCACACCGGTTAGAATCCGATCATGATCCGGGTTTACAATTGGGACCGGGATTTCATCACCTAGCCAACAAAATAAATAACTAAGATAAAGAGATAAGGATGACATATTTTTGGAGTCTACAACAGACTTATAAATAGAAGCCTCGATATAAGACTTACAAGATTGCTTGAACTAAGTGCTTAATTTATTCATTCATTCTTCTAGTTCAAAACACTTACTTGTACTCTCACATAATTCCGAGTTGTAACTCTTGTAAGAAAAGTCTTATAATCTCTTTTTCATTTCAAACAACTTCCAAATTACCGAGTTGATAACGTACATTCAACTTAGTTGTCCCAAGTTGTAAAGGGTATCTCAACTTAGAAGTATTGGGTTAGGTAAGGGAACTTCTCCTTGGAAAATTGTAAGAGATTTGTCTAAGGGAACAAATAGTGAATTTTATCTTTGTGCTTGGATTAGCATGGTCCGAGGCTTTCGACCCAAGAGGGTTTCCTCGTAAAACTGTCTTCATTATTTCCTGTTTCTAAGTCACCCTAAACTCAGTTTTCTCTATATGAGTTGTTATCTTTGTTTTGAACGTTAACTTTTGCAATTTTATTTCATCACCCAATTCACTACCCCCTCCCTCTTCTAGGGTTATTATCTTCTCCAAGTGAGCTTTCACATAAAGATAATCATGTTATAGAGAAGTATAATAAATTGAACAAAAAAGTGAGACAAGTAGGGATAGTTGTTTAAGAAATTGATTATTTTCCTAATGGTTCCATGTTGTATTACAAAGATGATGTGAATATGGAGGTTTTCAAGTTCTGTGGACATGACCTACAAAAACAAAACAAATCTTAAAAGGGAAGAAAAAAGGGACATTGTACACAAAGATAGACTACCTTCCTTTAACACCTAGGCTTCATTTCTTACACCTAGAGTAATATTGCCAAGCACATGAAATGGCATAATAAGCAATGTAAAGATCTAAATGTTTTTTGTCATCCTCCATAAGGCATCGCTTTGAAAAAATTTGACCAACCACACCTTGATTTTGCATATGAGCCTCATAATGTGAGACTAGGATTGTATGCTTATGATTTCAGTCCTTTTTGAATAGTTGCAAGATCATATTTTATGTAGCTCATTATTCTTAAACCTACCACTTGCCGTCGGTGATATGAATAACTACTTCTCACCTGATTTAAGTATGGGTTATATTAGGCCCAACAAATCCAAATAGTTAGCTCGATTTTATTTGCAACTATTAATTGATGAGTTGATAATATTGTGGGATAGTGTGACAACATATGACATTTCAAATCATCAAAATTTCAAGATGTTGGCCATAATGATGTAGACGATCAATGGCTTGCTAACGTATAGAATGTTGTTATCTAGATTAATTTAACATGTATGAGGAATACGAAAAGAAATGGAAGGAGTATATGAGTGGCTCAAATATCCGCAACTAAGGGACCCCAAAAACACCTCTCATGTAAGAAGAATTATGGGTTTGGGACAATCTTGACAAGAAGTGGTTTTAGGTCGAGGGGTCAAGTTGAAGACATTTGCCTAGTTACCATAGGAAGCCCCCATTCTTCAACTTAACATATAGACCCTTGGGAGAAAGCTCACTTCTTTAGCGACATTTTTAACAAGCATGTAAAAGTTTTAGCTATGATGGATTATGAAGGTTTGCTCGGGGAGAGTCCGTGTCACCCTAGCGGGGGTGAATAGGGCGATGGAAGTTTTTCGTGAAAACGTTACCTCTTTTGCCAAAGAAGAGACAGAGACAAGTTCCGAGTCGATCAGCAGGTCGGAAAAGTGTGGACTCGTAAATGCTATCTCGAATAAGTAAGTAAGTTAGCGAGAGCAATAAAACCGTCCGAGTCTAGAATGAACTCGGAAAGATAACACTTAGAGATTACGTGGAAACCCTCCTGGGGCAGAAAACCACGGACCGTGCCAATCCAAGCACGAAGTCAAATCCACTATTTTGAGCCCACAAAATACCGTGAACTGACCGAACCCAAGTTGCTCCCTTAGACAACTCTTTACAAGTTTTCCTAGACTCGAAATTCCCTTATCCGATCTAGTACTTCCTAGCCGAGATAAACCTTACAGCTAGGGACAACTAAGCTGAGTTAACCTTTACAACTTAGTCAAGGGACCTTACAGAGAAAGTAAGAAAGTGTTTGTAATCGAGTACAAGACCTTACAACTAAGAAAGTAATGAATTACAGAATAGGAATTATAAGTAGAAGATTGAGAATAAATACAATGACTTTGCTCAAGTACGTGTATTAACAATAGGTTCGGCAATCTTCAAGTCTTGTGAGGTGGCTTCTATTTATAAATGACCAGGCAGAGTAGCCGTTATCTTCATCTGCCGACCGAGAGTCCTTTGTGACCGTTGACGAAGCTTTCCGAGTCACTCGAAAGTATCCATTGTAATGTGAACGTTGGATAACGGTTTAACTCTCTTGGAAGTCCCAAAACCACTGGTGGTGTCTTGAAAGATAAGGTGGAAACCACCGTTAAGCTTAGCGTTCCAGTTTTCCAGATTTGGAAACAGACAGCTCCGACACAATCTTCCGGGACTGGAGCAGAGAAGGTGAAAAGCCATGTCTCGCTGGTGATTTGACGTTTTGAAGCCTAGGTTACTTTTGTAGTTTGAAAAGTGTATCCTCGTTTGAATAACCTATAAAAGTAAATCAATTTTGGTTCTCAAAGTATAAAATACTTTGGTCCAAGATTAGACACGAGATAATAAAATAATTACGATAATTAAGCAACCGATTATCTAAGTCGAAACGAAATGGAATTTTCCGAGTCTAATATCCATGTAACTCAAAATTCCATCGAGCTAGTCTAAGCAAAGAATCAAGTTAAGTAAAGAACATCGAGTGATATACCTTGATATAGACTAAGCATGAAACAGATTAGAGTACTCGACTTCAACAAGATAGACCTTATAGAAAGGAGTCGGATCCGAGTGGAATACTAGTCTATTCAACATGCGATAAATCCGAGTGATGAGAGACCGGAACAAAGTATCGGGTTTCTAAGTCACTCAAGGATAAGCACAAAATACATGAAGTGAAAGCTATATCACTTAGATAAGATACCATATCACTTAGAAAAGTTTCTAGCAAACAAAGAATGCCTTGGAATCAAAACTCTATAAGTACGAGATTATTATACCCGATTCCTTTTATACAACTCGTGAAAAGTATTGAGCGAGTGTCCGAGTCTTCAATCTCCCCTTTTTGATGAAAGGCATTCCATACTTAGACAGAAACTTTGTTAGTGAAAACGATCCGATTCCGAGTGGTTGCGCTGGAGATGAGATTAGTAAGGCATACTTAATGTATCGGAGCAAAAAGTAAAGTATGCTTTATCAAGGAATTAATAATGAACTCGGAAAAGCATGCTAACAATAATGAACTCGAAATTAATAATGAAATGCATTAGTCCATTAAAGTTAAAAAGAAATATATTCAAAAGAAGGGAAAAACTCACCCTAAACAAGACAACAAGTTTTTCGACTCTATTTCTCCCCCTTGCCTTTCAGCAAAAAACAACAAAAAAAAGAAGGGAAGAAAAGAACAATTAGTACAACTTAGATGTCCGGACAAAAGAAAGAAAATGAAAATCTCTCGTAAAGAAGAATCTGGCAGACTTTGGCATTGTGACACAATGCATGGCGCCTACGAGGGAGAGGAGGATTCCGAGTGGAAGCGGAGGGGTTGGAGGTACGCCGGCGCTGGTAGGATCTTGACGATGTGCTTGAGCGCGGCGGAGGGAGAACCGGTATGATCGTCGGGGCTCGGCTCCGAGTGGCCGACCTAGAACGAGTGGATCGAGGCGTTCTTCCCTTGGGACCTCGGAAGCTGGAAGGGGCTACTCTGGCCGACCCGCTGGTGCAGCTAGGTCTTCGACCCACCAGGCTCGTCGTCCGAGCCGAGTCTCGCTATCCGAGCTTGTGGAGCGGGCGACCCTCAGCAGCTTCCGCTGCTTCTTCCTTGTGTTCCTCCCCTTGCCCGGATGGAGCTACCTCAGCTGCATGCTCCTCGGCGTCTACGCTTCTGCATTTGCAGCTTCTTCTTCTTCTTCCCCGCTGTCCGAGGAGGTCGGACTCGGGCTCGAAGACGCTTCGGACGCGTCCGAGTCACCATGGTCCTGAGCCGCCTTAGACCTTCTCTCTTTGAGGAGCTCGACTAGCTCCTTCGCTTTGCACCGGGGCCTTCATCTCAAGAACTAGAGATTGCTTGCTCTCGGATTTGGGATTGTGCGGTCTTTTGGTTGATATTCATATTTTGGAGGACAAGTTTAAAAGACCGGAGCGTGTCCTGGAAGATAGTGGACACAGAGTTGATTTTTTCCATAAAGACGGGGGACAAAATAGCAGAGAGAGATTTGGAGGCACCTGAGGTGGAGGCACCAACAGGTGGAGAGGGGAGAGAGAGAGGGGTTGATTTCGAGTCCGAGGCGGAGAAGGAGGCCTTAGCTCGAGTTATGGACCCGGACACTAGGTTCGGTTTCTCGCCATCCGTACCCGAAGTTCCTTTTGCCGACAACAACGGCAGCCTCGGCATACGGCGTTTACGAGGGGAGAGGAACTTGGAATTGTTTGAAGATAAGGGTGAGAAGAGCACCGAAAGGGAGGGAGGTGTTCTTCTTAGATTGGAGTTGAGCTGGCACAGCGGTCATCCGCTCAATTACGAAGGAAAGAGGTCTACTTCGTAGCCCTCAAGAATGTCAAAAAGAGATTTGAGGTGCTTGGAGTTAGGGTTCTCCTTGCTAGAGTGCTTGAGAGAAAAAGTTCTCATCGGCAGAAAGCACGAAGGCGTGCTTCGACTTCAAGCGAGTCATCGAAAAGTTCTTCCGGGACTCGGGGAACTCTTTGGCGTACTTTTCAAAGAAGTCGTCGGTGACTTCGATGAAAGGAATGGGGTTGCTTGTTCAAGAAAAGGCAAGAAACCTTGAACAAGCGATGGAGGAGAGAGGTGTTTATTTGAACAGGTGATGCTCGAACCCGGGAGGTTAGAACATTTTCCGAGGATGTGAGGTGAGTGTAGAACTCATAAATGAGTTTAGGATAGATGAACTCGCTGAAGCACATAAAGTTATATGCGCTAGTGGTTTGAATGTTAGCCAACCAAGAAAATTTGGTTGTAGGAAAGACTTTCTCGTCCAGACGCAAGGTGCTTTGGGTGACAATGGGTTTTGAAGGGGTTGAGCTTTCCGGAGTTTTGGTGCGAGGCTTTTGGAGGAGGAAGAAACTTGAAAGTTGGGATGGTTACCTCTTTTAGGCATTTTGAGAGGTGGAAGGAAAGATGAAACTTTTGAAGAAAAGAGATGAAGAGGTAGATGAGA
Organism: Talinum fruticosum; assembly: GCA_021018815.1. Taxonomy (NCBI): domain Eukaryota; kingdom Viridiplantae; phylum Streptophyta; class Magnoliopsida; order Caryophyllales; family Talinaceae; genus Talinum; species Talinum fruticosum. The sequence continues at coordinate 2,057,009 of JAITYX010000082.1, read as the reverse complement.
AGAAACGAAAAGGGAGTAGAAGAAACAGATGAGAGCAGATCGAAACTTACTTGAGATGGCCTTTACAACGCTTGAAGAACTTCAGCGATCACTCGTGTACGTAGAAATCTTCCGCGAAAAGTTTCGTTTGAAAGAGATGAAATGTAGAGTACCAAGACAAAGATGAATAGACGCTATTTATAGAAAAGAAATGCGCCCGTCAACTATTCGTTAAGTATAACTCCGTTCGACGCGGCTTTTCCATCGGTCATCGAAGACCGGTGTGACGGTTCTCTTCAACGGTTAAGATTTCAGCGGTTAGAGATCCACGGCTATCGACTCGATCACAGCGCTCGAGAGAGAGAGAAAAGATTTTGAAAATATATTCCGAAACTCTCCACTACTCTAGAGATAATTTCAGAAAATTTGAAGTGCAAAATTTTCTCTACGTCCGAGTCTGACTCGGAATGGGTTCCGAGTGACTCGAAACAAGAAATAACTACTAACCCGAGTATCACTGAATCAAGCTGAGCTAATGGTTATTGATAATTTGAAAACACATAACACATAATCATGCAATTTTCACAAAGATAACACACAATTATGCATTTAACATACCAAGCTCATTCCGAATAAAGCAAAACCGATCTTCACCAAGAGGCTTAGTAAAGATATCGGCTAATTGAAGATTAGTAGGAATGAACTCAAGTTTAATATCACCTTTTTCCGAGTGGTCTCGTAGGAAGTGATATCCGACCTCGATATGCTTTGTCTTCAAATGTTGGACTCGGATTCTTGGTGATGCTGATTGCACTTTGATTGTCACACTTGATTGGTACGGATTTGAAGGTCAGTCCAAGATCTTTCAAGTGTTGTTTTATCCATAGAATCCGAGCGTAACGGGCTCCAGCTGCAATATACTCAGCTTCAGCAGTTGATAGAGCTACTGAGTTTTGCTTCTCTGAGTGCCAGGATATTAGGGATTGACCCGAAATTGGCAAGCTCCGAAGTGCTCTTTCGATCAACTTTATATCCAGCGTAGTTCGCGTCCGAGTATCCGAGTGAGAGTCGGTTCCGAGTCTCTGGAATACCATAGACCTAAGTTCGAGTACCTACAAGATATCTAAAAATTCTCTTCACCGCAGTGAGATGTGATTCTTTTGGATTAGCTTGAAATCTTGCGCATAAGCAAACACTGAACATGATATCCGGCCGGCTGGAAGTAAGATATAGCAGAGATCCAATCATACCTCTGTAGAGTTTCGATCTATAGCTTTACCTTTCTCGTCTAAGTCAAGCTTTATACTTCGCTGCTCATGGGTGTAGATGCGTGTTTTGCATCCTGAAGTTTGTATTTCTTCAGCAGCTCCTTGGTATACTTAGATTGATGGACATAGATCCCATCCTTTTCTTGTTTGATTTGTAAACCAAGGAAGAAATTGAGTTCTCCCATCATACTCATTTGAAATTCCCGACTCATCAACTTAGAAAATTCTCGGCACGTAAATTCATTAGTAGCACCGAAGATAATATCATCAACATATATTTGAACAATAAGGAAATATTTCCCCTTGGTCTTTATGAAGAGAGTCTTATCGATCTAACCTCTTTTAAAATCATTTTGGACCAAGAAGCTACTCAGTCTTTCATACCAAGCTCGAGGGGCTTGTTTAAGACCATAGAGAGCCTTTTGAAGTTTGAAAACATGATTTGGAAATTCCGAGTTTTCAAAACCAGGAGGCTCGCTCGACATAGACTTCTTCTTCAATAAAACCACTGAGAAATGCACACTTAACATCCATTTGATATAATTTAATATGCATGCTTGGATGCAAATGCCAACAGAATTCTAATAGCTTCGATTCCGGCAACCGGTGCAAATGTTTCCCAACAATCAATTCCTTCTTCTTGATTGTAACCTTAAGCCACAAGTCTAGCCTTGTTTCGACTACCACTCCACCCTCATCCAGTTTGTTTTTAAAAACCCATTTGGTGCCTATAACTCGGGTGGAAGGTTGGTTGGTCGAGTCCGGACTTGGTTTCTTTCGAATTGATTGAGTTCCTCTTGCATGGCCTCTACCCATTCAAGTTCATTAAGGGCCTCTAGTGCATTTCCGGGTTCGAGTTAATGAGATGAATGCAGTGAATGCACATAGATTTTGAAGAGAGGAACGAGTTCTTACCCCACTGTTGATATCGAAATTATATTTTCTAGTGGATGACTAGAAGTAAACTTGAATGCTTTACCAGTTCTCCGATTCACGAGATTTGTGGGTTGAACTCGCTTGATCTTCGAAGCTTGTTCCGAGTGATCTTCTTCATTGGCTTGTTCGTTCCGAGCGAACTCTTGAGTTGTCTCATTCTAAGTCACTTCGTTCCGAGTGACCTCATTTTGAGCCGGTTGAGTCCGAGTCTTTGTGGGTTCAACTTCGTCATCATCTCTACCGAGCTTCAATTCCGAGTATGAAGACTCGCTTGGTTTCTCCTGTTCAAGCTCATCAAACACAACGTGGATACTCTCTTCCACTTTGTTAGTTCTCTTATTCAAAATACGATAAGCCTTGCTTGTGAGAAGAGTAACCCGGAAAAATACCTTCATCCGACCGAGCATCAAACTTGGTAATGTGATCCTTACCATTGTTGTGAACGTAGCACTTACATCCAAATGGTCGGAAGTAGGAAATATTTGGTTTCTTCCCTTGTAGAGCTCGTAAGGTGTTTTCTTCAATATGGGTCCGATGAGGCATCTATTCAAAGTATAGTTAGGTCTGTGTTGATCGCCTCCGCCTGGAAATAGTAAGGCAAGTTGTGCTCAATCATCATCGTCCTTGCTATTTCTTCAAGGGTTTTGTTCTTTCTCTCTACTACTCCATTCTCGTTGAGGAGTTACGGGTGTTGAGAAGTGGTGAGAGATTCCATGTTTGTCACAAAACTCCGAGAATTCCGAGTAGTCAAACTCCCTTCTATGGTCGGTTCGAATCCTCCGGATCCGAGTCCGAGACTCAACTTGGATTTTCTCGCAGAGCTTGTTGAACTCCTTGAAAGCTTCATTCTTGTGCTTAAGAAAACACACCCAGTGTAAATCGAGAATAATCATCAATAATAACGAATATGTAAGATTTACCTCCGAGACTCTTAACGAGGATTCGCCACATAAATCCATATGTAGTAGCTCAAGCACTTTGGATGTGGAAACTGTCTTCAGAGATTTGAATGAAGATCTGACTTGTTTCCCTCCGGTGCATGCGTCACAAACTTTATCTTTCTTAAAGACACAGTTAGGCAAACCCCTAACCGGACTATGAGATGCCGCTTTTTGATAGTATGCATGCTAATGTGGCCTAATCTACGATGCCATGTCCATGAATCATCATAAAGAGATGCTTTTAAGCAAGATAGATTCGACTCGGGTCGGAGAAAGGAATGATATAGGTGTTACCCGATCTTTTACCCGATAGCTTGGTCTCTTTGGTATTGACATCGAAATGTAACAGTTGGTCCGAGTGAATCTTACCTCTTGACCTTTATCACATAGTTGAGAGATGCTTGAGCAGATTATACTTTAAACCTTTGACAAGGTAGACTGGACTCGACCAGATTGCTTCCTTTTCCAATCTTGCCAATCCCCACTATCTTGCCTTTGCTATCATCTCCAAATGTGACCTTTCCTCCTTTATGTTTTTCCAACTCGTAAAAGAGTCCCGCATCTCCGACATATGGCGGGAACATCCACTTGTCAAGGTACCAGTGTCCTTTTGATCTTTTCGAGTGACCTGCAAAACAGAGAGAATCTAACCCTTCTCACTTCCTCTAACGAACCCAGTAACATTCCTTACTGTGGTCCTTTTACGAGGAAGAAGGTGTTTCGGAACCCGGATTTGAATGAATTTGGGTTTTGTCCGATTCTCGAGTCTTCCTCTCGAAGAACCGAGTGCTGTGTCTCTTTCTTTTTGAAAACCTTTCCTTTTGAAATATGAGAGAATGGTTTCCTTTTGTAAACAGCTTCCGGGCTTAGTCCTCCCTTCATTTACGTGAATGGGACCGTGCTCGGCTTTCCCGAACTTCACAGTTCCGGAATCCTTTTTGAATAAATCCGAGTAGGAATTGGATTCCTCTTCTTTGTTGAAACCAAGACCTTCTTTTCGAAAAGAGACACATTGTGATCCTAAGAGCATGTCAAGGTTTTTCCGACCTTGAGTAAACTTTAAAACCAGATCTTGAGACTCAGTGAGCTTACGCTTTAGCTCCTCATTTTCTTTCCTGAGTAACTCGGACTCAATTTCATTAGATTGAGCACTAGTCTTGAGTTCTCCGAATGAGAGTCTCAGTTTTTCTAATTCATTTTTCAAAGAAGTGCTCTCGAAGTAATTAACTCAAGTTGTTCTTTGAATTGAGAAGAATCGGAATTGGACTTTTCTTCCAAAGTAAAAATGTACTTAGCTAAATCGACTTTGGAGAATTTGAGGAAATAATCAATTACCTCTTGAGGATTAGTTTCCTCATTGTTTGAGTCCGAGTCCGACTCTCCTTCGGCTTCGAGTCGAGATTGCCATCGGACACTTTGAGTTGTTTGAGTCATCATCATCTTCGATGAGTCTTCATCGCTCCATGTTGCCATCATGGCCTTCTTCTTCTTTCTGTCCCTTTTTCTTTTCGGACAATCTTTGACTATGTGGTCTTTGCTACCACACTCAAAACATCCAGAATTCTTAGGTAAAGATAACTTTGACGGTGAAGAATACTTACCTTTTCTATCCCCCTTGTCTTTCTTGTAGAATTCTTCCTTGGGCCTTTTATCCCATCTTTTGTGCTTTATTATTCTCTTGAAGCCTCTTGCAATGAGTGCCATGGGATCGTCTTCCGAGTCGGAGGAGCTCGGATTTGCTTCTTTGGATTCCGAGGCTTTCAGTGCAATGTTCCTTTTGGTACTGCCCTCGAGCATCCTCCTCTTCTAGATGGATTTCGTGAGTGAGAAGCTTCTCGTCCGGCTTTAAGAGTGAGAGGTTCCGAGCTTCCTCTATAGCGGTCACCTTGGGACCCCAGCTTCTCTTGGGTAGACTCCTGAGTATCTTTCCGCACATTTCCTCATGGGAAATCTTCTTACCTAGTGATTTGAGATTGTTGGTAATCTCGAGTAAATCGAATGAACATCCGAGTGATGTTCTCTTCGGCTCCATCTTGAAAAGCTCATACTTGTGAAGATATCGGCTTATCTTCGCTTGTCCGACCTGGCTAGTGCCTTCGTAAGTGTTGACAAGAGTGTCCCCCACTTCTTTTCTAAGTCACAGGTAGACACTCGGTTGTATTCTTCTGAGCTAATGGCACACATCGGAATGTTCATTGCCTTGAAGTTCTTCCCGAACTTCTCTCGCTTCACCTGGAGTGAATTCGGCTTTTGTCTTTGGAATGATTCTGAATTCCTCTGTCTTCATTGGAATGTAGTTTCCTTGTTGTATGATTTCCCATACATCTTCATCATGATCCATGAGGAAACATTCTATAAGTTTCTTCCAAGTGCTCGAAGTTTGATCCTTTAAATTTTGGTGGTCTCGCTGGAAGATCTTCCTTCATCGAACTCTCCGTTGTTATGAGCCATTTGATCTTTAGACCTTTGGATGGTTAGATCCTTTACGAAAGGCTAGGCTCGATACCAATTGAAGGTTTTCTCGGGAGAGTCTCGTGTCACCCTAGAGGGGGTGAACAGGGTGATGAAAGTTTTTCGTGAAAACGTTACCTCTTTTGCCAAAGAAGAGACAGAGACAAGTTCCGAGTCAATCAGCGAGGTCGGAAAAGTGTGGACTCGGAAATGCTATCTCGAATAAGTAAGCAAGTTAAGCAGGAGCAATAAAACTGTCCGAGTCTAGAATGAACTCGGAAAGATAACACTTAGAGATTACGTGGAAACCCTCCGTGGCGAGAAAACCACGAACCGTGCCAATCCATGCACGAAGTCAAATCCACTATTTTGAGTCCACAAAATACCGTGAACCGATCGAACCCGAGTTGCTCCCTTAGACAACTCTTTACAAGTTTTCCTAAACTCGAAATTCCCTTATCCGATCTAGTACTTCCTAGCTGAGATAAACCTTACAGCTAGGGACAACTAAGTCGAGTTAACCTTTACAGACTTAGTCAAGGGACCTTACAGAGAAAGTAAGAAAGTGTTTGTAATCGAGTACAAGACCTTACAACTAAGAAAGTAATGAATTACGAGAATAGGAATTATAAGTAGAAGATTGAGAATAAATACAATGACTTTGCTCAAGTACGTGTATTAACAATAGGTTCGGCAATCTTCAAGTCTTGTGAGGTGGCTTCTATTTATAAATGACCAGGCAGAGTAGCCGTTATCTTCATCTCGCTGACCGAGAGTCCTTTGTGACCGTTGACGAAGCTTTCGAGTCACTCGAAAGTATCCATTGTAATGTGAACGTTGGATAACGGTTTAACTCTCTTGGAAGTCCCAAAACCACCTGGTGGTGTCTTGAAAGATAAGGTGGAAACCACCGTTAAGCTTAGCGTTCAGTTTTCCAGATTTGGAAACAGACAGCTCCGACACAATCTTCCGGGACTGGAGCGAGAGAAGGTGAAAAGCCATGTCTCGCTGGTGATTTGACGTTTTGAAGCCTAGGTTACTTTTGTAGTTTGAAAAGTGTATCCTCGTTTGAATAACCTATAAAAGTAAATCAATTTTGGTTCTCAAAGTATAAAATACTTTGGTCCAAGATTAGACACGAGATAATAAAATAATTATGATAATTAAGCAACCGATTATCTAAGTCGAAACGAAATGGAATTTTCCGAGTCTAATATCCATGTAACTCAAAATTCCATCGAGCTAGTCCGAGCAAAGAATCAAGTTAAGTAAAGAACATCGAGTGATATACCTTGATATAGACTAAGCATGAAACAGACTAGAGTACTGACTTCAACAAGATAGACCTTATAGAAAGGAGTCGGATCCGAGCGGAATACTAGTCTATTCAACATGCGATAAATCGAGTGATGAGAGACTCGAACAAAGTATCGGGTTTCGAGTCACTCAAGGATAAGCACAAAATACATGAAGTGAAAGCTATATCACTTAGATAAGATACCGTATCACTCGGAAAAGTTTCTAGCAAACAGAGAATGCCTTGGAATCAAAACTCTATAAGTACGAGATTGTTATACCTGATTCCATTTATACAACTCAAAAAAGTATTGAGCACTGTCTCGAGTCTTCATATTAGAGACAAAACAAGATTGACAAGATGGTCAAGACAGGTTTGCAGATATATCAAGGGACAATCAGCAAGTTATCCCCAACTACCCCCACAAAATGACCCAGACTATGATGATGAGGACCTCAAGATGATGAGGACACCACCCTGCTCTCGCTTGTTGATCAACATGAAATTCTACCTTCGAATTATAACATGATACTTATGTTAGTTTCATTGCTTGAACTATTTTTAATTTTGCGCTTTCTAGAATAATTTAAATCACCATTGAAGACTCGGGTATAATTCTCTATCTCTCTTGGGTTTTGATTCTAAGTCATTGTGAACCTTATAGAAACTTCTATCTAAGTTTTCATTATGTTATGACCCACTCAAAAAGCATGTTATTGCACATCTCTCATAACCGTGCTTCGACCCACTCGGACATCACTCATAACTATCGCATGAACAAATAATTTCTCTATCTCATTTATTCCGAGCACTAACTTCTTGCTTTAAGTTGAAATGGATTACAACGTTAATTTTGTTTTGAGTTAGTCTATTTACGTAGAATTATTTGTTGGATCAAGTTCATGTATTCCGATATTTTTATTCTTTGTAACTTGATCATTTGAGGATTGACTCAAGATGGAATCTGAACCTAATAGATATTAGACTCGGAAAATTTCACTCTTTTAGGCCAAAGATAATTAAGTGCTTAATTACTCTTATTTAATTATTATTTATGCCTAATCTTGGACCAAAGTATTTTTATACTTTGATTACTAATGTGATTTGCTTTTGTAGGTCATTTAAACAAGCCTAATCTATTTTTAAAGTACAAAAGCAACCGATTTCTAAACGTTAAACACTAGCAAACAGAATATACCTATTTCTAGACATGGCTCGAATACCGTGTCGGGGTTGTTTGTTTTCAAAACTGGAAAACTGCAACTTTGAGTCGAACGGTTGTTTCCACCTCGGTTTTCAATCACCACCAGATGATCGGACCATCTTTTAGAGCCAAAAGCCGTTGCACAACGTTCACATCCCAACGGATCTTTTCCGAGTGACTCAAAATAGCCGTTACAACTCGCTAGTGAAGATCACAAGCCCGGAACCGGACTCAACGATCAAGAAGTGGAGCATTTTTCAGACATTTCATTATCAATGCCAAGATTAACTCCATATACGGCAATGTCAATGCAATTTTTTTAAAAAAAAAGCAAATTTGCACTAGCAAAACTTGAGAGCACCTTTCATGGTAATCACAAATAACATGCACATGAAGGAGCATTGGGGGAGGGGGAATACCTACGTACAAGAACAAAGTAATAATCCTCAAGGCCAATTTCACAAAGGCGCCACTGCACATTAAAGAATCGAAGAGAATTGAAACATCAACTCCTATTTTTGGTTCCCAAATTGCAGATAATAAGAAAACGTTTCATTATAATTGACCTTTTGACGCATAGCAATTGCTGCAGCAGGTGCATCATTCCGAAGGCCACTTTCAAGACCTTTCATAAGAACTTCCCTTAGAGAATTTAAAAATTGCATGGCCTTCAGCGGCTAAGCTGCTTCCTTTTTACACCATTATCTGACCCTTCCAAATCATCCAAACTCTGGAAACAACAAATAGTCCATCATAACCAAATCCAAAGAAAAATCATAAAAAGTTGGAGAAATTGTGCGATGGAGCACTGTTACCATACTTTTCCTCAAACTCATCAGAATTTTTATTTTTGTTTTTTGTTCTTTGAATAGTACCACCATTTAGCAAAAACGAAAGAGACTAATCACTTTTATTGGCACAATTTACAGTCTGGGTAATCACAAAAATTCTCTTTTCCCCTTCCTACCTGCAGTTTTGATGAAGAAATTATGACCAACTTTGCGGAATCTATAAGAGGCATAAAAGATGGATTCATCCCTAGCAACTGAGCATGAAAATTCTCTTGGCTAAAATTACAACCATACTAGTTTTACTAAATTCAAGACCACTTCCTAACAAAAAATTGCACTAAAAAGTAAAGAATAATGATGAATTATATCCACAATGCTTGCCTCCTAATATATCAAAAGATGATGCTTTCAGTGATCCACTTAATTGGACAACGGTTGATAGTGAGGAATGAGAATAGCTAGAGTTTTATTGCTTAGTGTATCTCCTATGAGGCAATGACATCTTTGTACCTATATCAAATCGGGTGTTGGTTTGGATACTCTATGATGCTGAAATCCGAATAGTTTTGAGTATTAATAGCTATGATACTGGGACATGAATTCTATAGCCTTTATTATCAGTTTCAAGTTTGACTTTTCTTGTTCTTTTAGTTACATATTAAGTTTACTGTGAGAAATTTTGGTTCCTTTACCCTTTGAATGTTGGCCTAAATGATGGTCTTCTTAAGTGGTGTACTGAAAATCCTAATAGATATGAGTAGCAATAACTATGATTTTGTGACAAGAATCCTATAGCTTTTAATATCAATTTCAAGTTTGCCTTTTGTTGTTCTTCTAGGTACTATCAACTTGTTTCTTGCCATTTCCAAGCTATTAATTTGCTCCACCATCTTCTCCTTGCTTAACACTTCTGGTACTCTCTCTCTCTCTCTCTGTGTGTGTTCAATTTAGGTATGCATTTATTATTTTTCTGCCAATTTCATGACATTTATTATTGATTTAGGGATGTATTTATTGTTGGATTGACTTATGCGAATAAAGTGTGAATATTGTGATTTTGAGATAGGCTTACCCACTAAGCTTGTGGTATGCTTATCCCGTCTTTCTTTTCGGTTGTAGGTCTTATTTAAGGTGAATTGCACTATACCTTTAGCTTATACTGGACTCCCACGCGTGATGCTATTTCTGAGTGAATAAATTGCTGAGATGTGCATTTTATATGTTTTTATTTGTTACAATTTTTAGTTAAGTTCATGTAGTTGTATAAGTGTATCCTAAACCAATTATATTGTTTTAAGTTTTAAATGCATATTGGTTGGACTCCCCGCGTATAGCCGTTGAGTTGTGTACTCTAAACGTGTAGTTTGTTGAGTTATATTGTGACTTTATCAAGGGTTTTAAGGCTTTAAACCTAGGGGATAGGCATATTACAAATGGAACTTTGTTGAAATTTTTAGAAAATTTTAAAGTAGAATGGAAAATCACCTATATTACCTTTAAGTCCGAATAATGAATGTCATTTGAAATTTTATGGGCTAGGCCTCTTTGCATAGACTTAAGCATATCGGTTATTCGATCTGGTTTTGGGTTGCATTAATTTTGAGATCGGATCTTGTGCAAGTTAATAAGATTAGAACATTGGACAAATGAACTTAGTGTTATAGGGAAAACAAAGGTCCAGATTTGTGATTTCAACAGAGAAGGTGCTTTTGGTCATTTATGGTCATTTATGTATTGTGTTTAAGGGGAAAGCTAATGAATTGAAAATGCTTTTACTTTACCCTTTGAAATCACGCTAATTATAATTTCCTCAGACCTCATTTTTTGTGTGTTTTAATTGTATGGCAGGTTGTATTTCTTCGGTCAACATCTCCTCATAAAGATGATAGCTAAAGATTATGATGATACTTATGTTAAAAATCATATTTCAAATTAACAATGAGTTCATTTTGGTACATCAAGTTAAACATATGTATTGATGAATTTCACACAATACAACAATATGTAATTTTAAAATGTTTACTTCTTAATTATGTATGTAGACTAATATTTTTAGATGTTGATATACTCGTTATAGTTTTCTATATATTTTGTGTATATTATAGTTGATTTATACATGAAAAATAATACTTGCAATTAACATAGAACTTATATAACTAAAAATAGAACAATAAGCAAGCATTATATTATTATTATTTTAATTATTAAATACTTAATCAAAATTGTTATTTCTTTTAATAAAAAACGATCCTAAGAACACTTGTAATTGTGGAGGGAATAAAGGATTCTTATATTTCTAGTGTAGGCCAATATAAAATAACCACACACAAAATGCAGGTAAAAAATAATTATCCACATTTATAAGTGTGGGCAATGACTGTCTATCCATATTACCTGTAAATGTGGCGGATATTTCCCCACATTTATCCTTCCCACATTTACTCTAAGTGTGGGCAGTTTTCTGTCCACACTTATAAATGTGGTTAGAAGCAAAATTAAATGTGGAAGGAAACAACCTTTTTTGTAGTGATTCCAGCTCATTGAGCCGCCGTAGCAACGATGGTTCAAACAGTTGGCTAAGAATAAAGAAGTTGTACGATTTGTGCTCATAGTGTTTGGATTAGAGGGCGTCATCCCACGATATTGTAGTTGCAAACTCATGATGCCTGTACTTTTTCTTGCATGTGTGGCCGATAGATTTGAGGGGAAGCAACATTGAAAAAAGTAGCATGAGTTGGGAAAACAAAGTCAAGCGATCATCTTCAAGATAATGCAAGATTTCCATGCATGCCACCAAATAAAAGCCCACAGCAAACACTATGCTTCTAACAATCATAGATGCCATAAAAGCCATGTTCTGCATATTCCTATATTAGGTGTCCAACTAATGTTAATAGTGAAATTAAGTTGCAATTAACATCCGTACAAATGATTATCTACATAAGGACAATGCTGGAAACCCATTCCCACATGGTCCAAATTAATGTAGAAATATGGGGAGCTAAGAATAAAGAAGAAACAAAAGAGACTCAGCTACAAGAGAAGTGTCAGTGAAAATTAAATAGTGATTTTTCATACTTACCCTCAGATATATGTCTCAACTAATTCAAAGCATCTGTGTTTCCAAATATTCATCCACATAATTCCATAAAGAAATGTTTTTCCTAGATTCGATCCCTGAACTTAATGATAAATTAATATTAGTCATGCAAATTTTAAGACGACTCAATTTGGTGAAGATAAAATCAGGTCAAATCAAAATTGGGTTGCTCTATTTTAGGTATAGCTTCAAGTCAATCTGTCTGTGAACAATGTAGGGGTTAGTTTCTCCATAGTCATAGGATATGAAGTGTTTTATAATTTTTCATCTTTGGCAATGAGTATCATTTGGTAGTTCTGAAAACATCTTACACTCTTTATTGAAAATCATATATTTTAGAGAAAAAAAATTGATACTACATAAATTATCTTCAACTCGCCTATGGGCCTTTTTTTCATTAATCAACTTGCCACTATAAAGGAACAAACATAACAGCACAAAGCACAGATGAAGGTTTGCTCTTGCAGAGGATAAATCACCCTAAAGGGAGGTGAATAGGGTGATGGATTTTTTTACTGAACTAAAGATTTTCTATAGAGTATAAGCTCGAAAAGAAATTTCGAGTCCGAAATGAACTCGAAACATATCCGAGTTTAGAGCAACTCAAACGAAGTGAAGTTCTAATAACTAAGCACTCAAAATACTAAGCGAATATTGTGTCCGAGCTCAATTAAGGTCGAACCGAGTCCGAGTGACTCGAGACAGAGAAGAGAGAAAAATATGACAAGTTAGAGTTACGTGGAAACCCTCCCGGTGGTGAAAACCTTATCAACTTCCAAGTTGAAGTTACCTTATCAACTTGGGATCCTCCAATTTTTCCCAGGGTTAGAAGTTCCCTTATCTAACTCGGTACTTCCAAACTGAGGTAACCTTTACAGTTTGGGACAACCGAGTTGAGGTAACCTTTACAACTCAGTCGAGAGAAAGAGTAGAAGAGTAGTAAGAATTGCAATACAACCGACTCGAAAAATACAACTCGGAATATTAGAATTACAGTTTGGGAGTTGTATGCTAGAGAAGATGTTCAATATGGTCTCTCTTTTTCTTCCATTCGTCAGCTTGAAATCTTGTGCTAAGGCTTCTATAAATAGTCCGCCTTGAAGAGATAGCCGTTGTGCCTCCAACGTCTTTCTCGTTGAAGTCTGTCCGAGTCAACTAGCCGTTGTAACGGATAGTCCGAGTCACTCGCATTTCTGGACCACCTTGAAATAACCGTTGTGCCTTGGTCCTAGCTTCCAACAACTCTTTTTCCAGCTTTTGTAAACTGGAATAGCAAAACGAAAAGACCGTTAGACACGTAAATAAAATATTACCCAAAACAAGAATAGCACAAGGTTGTTAGTAAGTTATGAGCTTTTCTGAAGTTCCAGCTTTTTGTCCGGCAGGTGCTTTAACGGTCGAAGCCTTTTGCTTTTGCTTTTTCTTCAGATAATTGACATTAGAAAAACCCGCAAAAACATTAAGCACAATGGTTCTCAAAGTATAAATATACTTTGGTCCATAATTAGATAAGGATTAGTCTAAATAAAGCATTTAATGACTAATTACCTTAATCTATTAATCTGGAATATTTCAAGTCTAATATTCAATATACTTAGATTCCGGATATGCTAAAACTCATAAATAAATCATTCAATCTTAATGGGCACAAGAGTTATATAGACATTTTACAATTACGCATAATTAAACAAATAATAGCGTAGGCAAACTAAATGTCCGAGTCCGACTAAGTGGGTCAAAATCCGAGTTCCGAGTGGGTTAGATCTCGAGTCCGAGTTCCGAGTGGGTCAGATCCGAGTCCGAGTTCATAATGGGTTAGATCCGAGTCCGAATTCGGAATAGGTCGGATCCGAGTGGGTCAGACTTACTCGACCTATCATAACTAACTCGGATTCTACTTTCTAAGTCCGAGCTCGACTTAGTGGATCGGACTTAGTCGGATAATCTTAATATGCTTAAGTCCGAATTCGATCAAGAATAAGTCATATTGAAATGATGAATTGTAAAGCATATGACTTAGTTAAATGAATTTCTTTTAGGATGCTTCTTGCTTTATCCTAAATTTAGATGAATGCATGAAATCAAAACACATTCAAGGGGTTAGTCAGTCATACCTGAGTCTTCGATATGTCCCATGATCAAGCTAAAGATTATGATTTGGCAGTGGAACTGGGAGTGGACTTGGAATTTGATAAAATTCTAAGTGCCAAATGATAACTCTTATTGATAAGAGTCTCGAGCTTAATCACTTACTTTAATCTCTTTTGCTTCCCTCATTAGGGTCGAAGCTACTGTCTGCCCCTTTCATTTTAATTTAAAGCCATTAAAATAGGCATTTTAACTGCTGGTGCAAACTGAATCATAAATTAAGTGAACCATCGATTTCGGAACCCCGCTTATGCAGATCGCATACTATGAAGGCTTATACCTGGCTTCTTCATCGATCGCAAGTGCACTTTCTAATCTAATCCTCGCTGTCACCTTCTTGATTGCTGCTTTCATGGGGTAAGTCCAAAGAAACATTAATTTTAGTAGTGTATTTACAAGAGTTTCACGTATATCCTAGATAGTTAAGTTTGATAAGATAAGACTCCAAGGAACCAAAACCACTTATGCAGCAGTAATGTTGACAGGTAGAGGTCAATTTTGCAAGTAGTAACATAAGAGGGAAAATTATAGATAATCCCATTACTCGAACTAAAGAGAGAAAACTAGGACACCTAGTAGCAGTATATTTCTACCTCAAGTTGGAATCTCTATTTCTTTTCCTCTCCGACTTTATATCGTAATTGTGGGTAGAAACTTTTTAGTGCTTTCCGAAGATGAAGATTAAGTATTTTCCAAAGAAAAATAAAGAAAAAGGAAAAAAATCATAAAAGGAAGTTAAGAATTCTTTCTATTTAAATTGCTATACTCGGGAGATTCTTCTCCCATTCCGATGAACATCAATGCAAATTAATGAGAATATAGCCATGGTTATAAACAAGTGTAATAAGACCAATAAAAGTATAAGACTTGTGTATACTTCAAGTTACCCAGAAAACGAATTTATATGTTCTCGCTATATGTTCTGCTACTCGTATGATAAAAATTCTTTTTAAACCCAATTTTACTGATCGACGCTACCTCGGTCTTACTAGAAGCAATTGGTTATATCATATTCCTTTAGGCTCAAATTGAGGTAATCTATCTCTTTCCATTGAGTTTTCTCGGTATATCTAGCATATTATCATAACCAATTTTAAAGAAACTTAATCTTCCACAACTGGCAAGATGACATGCCAACAGAAAAATTTTGGTATATTTCTCATGAGATTGTTGTTGGATAGATTCTTGAACCAAAAGCAAGGAATAGAACTAGACTCCCAAATACTAAATAGATGTAATAAAAATATATGTCTTTATATATATATAAGACAAGTATTACTGCATTTACTCGTCATGCTCTACACTTAGCCTATATTCATATGCCTTT
This sequence comes from Talinum fruticosum, assembly GCA_021018815.1. Classification (NCBI taxonomy): domain Eukaryota; kingdom Viridiplantae; phylum Streptophyta; class Magnoliopsida; order Caryophyllales; family Talinaceae; genus Talinum; species Talinum fruticosum. The sequence goes on along the minus strand of JAITYX010000082.1, from coordinate 2,041,567 downwards.
TCTAGAAATCCTTTTGTCTATTCTAATCATCATATCAAATCAAAATTCAAGCCGTACATTATCTGTTATGCATCTAAACCTTAATGTAATATGTTATTTTCTATCTTGGGGACGAAATGTGACTAGATATGATCATAATGAGTCAACCAAAACATCCACGACTTGTTTTGTCTCAATGTTCAAGCATTCTCAAAGTTAAGGTAATATTCGTTTTTGGATGAACGAGAATTTCGTCAAGCTCACACATATATGTTGTCAAATTGTGAGATATTAAGGCCTTTTGAACTGTATGATCACATTAATTAGTTTATTAACTCATTCTTTATTTCAATAGTGAATAATATGTGATTTTAATAACTTAAAATAGGATTTTTGAGAAAGAAATGGTAAAATTGAATCCTAGAATAAGAGGCTAAGTCACCCTAGAGGGGGTGAATAGGGTGATGATGAAACTTGCTCAAAATTTGAAGTGAATATGACTCTAAGGAGATTAGGAGTCAAAGATGAACTCAGAAAATGAGCTAACTCGGAATTCGGAGATGATTGAAGAAACAAATTAAACAAAATTCTAAAATAGTCCGAGTCTAGAATGTACTCGAAAAGTAATAACTCGAAACTACGTGGAAACCCTCCTGGGGCAGAAAACCACGGACCTTGCTAATCCAAGCACGAAGTCAAATCCACTATTTTGAGTCCACAAAATACGAAGAACCGATTGAACCCCGAGTTGCTCCCTTAGACAACTCCTTACAAGTTTTCCTAGACTCGAAATTTCCTTATCTCGATCTAGTACTTCCTAGCCGAGATAACCCTTACAGACCGGGGACAACCGAATGGAGTTAACCTTTATAGCTCAGTCAAGGGACCTTACTTAGAGAGTAAGCAAGAGAGTGTTTGTAACTTAGTACAAGACCTTACAACTCGTAATATAATGAATTATAGAGTGGGAGTTGTAAGTAGAAGATTGAGAATGAATACAAAGACTTTTGATCAAGTATATGTATTAACAATAGGTTCGGCAATCTTCAAGTCTTGAAAGTTGGCTTCTATTTATCGATGACCAAGCAGCTTAGCCGTTGTGTCCATCTTCTCGACCGGAAGTCCTTTGTGACCGTTGTGTAGGATTTTCCGAGTCACTCGGAAAATATCCGTTGAAATATGAGCGTTAAACAACAGCTCTTGACTCCCTTAGAAGTGCCTAAAACCACCTGGCGGTGTCTTCAAAAGTAAGGTGGAAACCACCGTTGAGCTTAGTGTTGCAGATTTCCATTTCCGGAAACAGACAATCCTAACACAGAGTGTCCGAGGCTAGGTCGAGGTGGAAAAAGCCTTGTCTCGCTGGTGATTTGACGTTTTGAAGCCTAGGTTACTTTTGTATTTCAAAATATAGGATAGCCTCATTTGAATCACCTACAAAAGTAAATCAATTTGGTTCTCAAAGTACAAAATACTTTGGTCCAAGATTAGACACGGATAATAATATGATTAGGATAATTAAGTTACTAATTATCCGGGTCGAAAGGAATGGAATTTTCCGAGTTTAATATCCATGATACTCAAAATTCCATCCGAGTCGACCTAACAGTGATTCAAGTTAACTAAAGAATATCGAGGAAATAAACTTCATCTAGACAGAGCATGAGTCCAAACCGAGGACCGGAGTTAGAGCGCGTAAAAGATAGTGCGTGAATCATGCGATATTTCGAGTGTTGGGTGACTCAAAACCGAGTGAAACATAGAGATTGCAGAGATGCTTTCCGAGTCACACAGAGTCATGCATAAATGAATAGGATAATTTCGTAACACTTAGAGAAAATACCATATCACTCTGAAAAGTTTCTAAGACACATTGAATGACTTAGAATCAAAACTTTATAAATGAGAAAGCCTTATACCTGATTCTCTTGATAGAACTCGTAAAGGTGAGATGTAAAGTCCGAGTCTTCAATCTCCCCTTTTGATGAAAGGCATTCCATACTTAGATAGAAACTTTGTTAGTGATATCAGTCGGTTTTGCATACTTGTACGTAAACGAGAAGTATCGGAACATGAAGCAACAAAATAGATATTAAGCAATTATCGATGAAAAGCATATAAGATGGAAATTCGAAATGCTTGCATTTAACATTGTACTAAGAGAATTGGAACAAAATGCATATTTTCATTGAATTGAAAGATATGTACAAAGTGTGAGAGAGAGACTCCCTAAATAAGACAACAAATTTTCTAATTATTCTCCCCTTGCCTTTCAAAGAAAATAAAAAATGGGAAGAATACAAGAAATACAAGTTTGATGTCTAGAAAAAAACGTAAATAAAAGATGAAGAAATTAAGAGGGGGAAGGGTTTGTCCGAGTGAAAGAAGAAGGACGAGCGGAGCGCCGGCGCTGATAGGATTTTGACGATGTGCTTGAGCGCGGCGGAGGAAGGATAGGGATCTCCGGCATAGGCTCGGCTCCGAGTGGTCGACCCGTAACGAGGGGATCCAGAGGTTCTTCCTCTTGTATCTCGAGCAACTGGAGGGGATTGCTCGAGCTAACCCGCTGCGATTATCCTTGTGCAAGCAAGGTCTTCGACCCGCTCGGACCGCCGTCCGAGCCGAGCACTTCTAGTTGAGCTTTAGGAGCACTTGTACCCTCGCCTATTGCTCCTTAGTCTTCCATATGTTCCTCCCCGTGGCCGGAGGGAGCCGCCTCAGCCGCGAGCTCCTCGGCTCGCTTCTTCTTGATCTTCTTCTTCTTCCTCGCCTCTATTTGAGGAGGTCTTGGCCGGGCTCGAGGATTCTTCGGATGTGTCCGAGTCGCCTTGGTCCCGAGCTGCCTTGGACCGTCTCTCTTGGAGGAGCTCTAACAGCTCCCTCTCGCTCTTTCACTAGAGCCTTCATCTCAATGAGCAGGTTCTGTTGCTCTCGGATTTGAGATCGGGCGGTTTTCGGTTTATGGTCATAGATCGATAGACAGTCTTAAATGATCGGAGTATGTCCTTGAATTCCAAGGACATAGAGCTGATTTTGTCCATGAAGGCGGAGGACAAAATGGAAGTAAGAGACTTAGAAGCGCCTGAGGTGGAGGCACCACCAGGTGGGGCAGGAAGAGAAAGAGGGGTATCTTTCCGAGTCTAAGAGGCCCTCGCTTCGAGCTATGTACCCGGATACCGAGTTCGGCTTCCTGGTACCCGCACTCTGAAGCTCCTTTTGCCGATAATAATGGCAGCCTCGAAACAACGTTTGGATCCGAGGGGAGAGGAACTTTGAATTGTTTGTACACAAGGGTGAGAAGAGCACCGAAAGGAAGAGGGGTGTTCTTCTTGTTTTGGAGTTGAGCTGGCACAGCTGCCATTTGCTCAATGATGGAGGGGAAAAGGTCTACTTCGTAGCCCTCGAGAATGTCAAAGAGAGCTCGAGCTGTTTGGAGTTGGGATTCTCTTTGCTGGAGTGCTGAGAGAAGAAGGTTCTCATCAGCAAGAAGCACGTAAGATGTGCTTCGACCTCAGCTCGAGTCACGTAAAATTTTTGCGTGACCCAGGGAACTCTTTGGCATACTTTTCAAAGAAGTCGTCGCGACTTCAGTGAAAGGAATTGGATTACTGTTCAAGAAGAGAGAAGAGACCTTGAACAAACGATGGAGAAGAGAGGTGTGTATGCGAACAAGTGATGTTCCGAACCCCGGAGGTTAGAACACCTTCGTAGCTGGTGAGATGAGTGTAAAACTCATATACGAGTTCGGGGTAGATGAACTCGCTAAACAAAGAAAATTATAAACCCCGGTTGATTGGATGTAAGGCAACCACGAAAATTTGGTGGTTGGAAAGAACTTATCATCCAAGCAGCAAGATGCTCGGGTGACAAAAGGTTTAGAATTTGAAGGGCCCTCTTGGCTTTTGGTTCGGGTTTCTTTGTGGCAGAGCCAAGAAAGTCGAGGTGAGAACCCCTTTTGTCATCTTTGAGAGAAAAGAGAGAATAGAAAGGCTTGAGAAGGATGAGGGAAGAAGAACTCGAAGAGAGAAAAAGTAAAAGAGTAGAAGAAAGAGTTGAGAGCAACTGAGCTTACTTGAGATGATTTTCACGAAGTTTGAAATAACCAGAAATTGTTGTAGACGCAGAGAGCTTGTGTGCGAAGTTTGGATTTCGAGAGAGAGAGTAAGTGAAAAGTAAAGTAACGAAATGAAGGAGAATAGTCGCTATTTATAAGAAAATAATCGTCCTTCAATATTCGTTCGACTCAACTCTTTCAACAGTCACCTCGGACCGGTGTAACGGTTCTCTCCTTCAACGGTTAGAATTCTAGCGGTTGCCTTCCAACGGCTAGTAGTCCGATCACGGCGTACGAGAGAGAGAAAAGATTTTGAAAATAAATTCTGAAATTCTTCACTTATCTAGAGATGATTTCGAAGATTGATGTCCATTTTTCTCAACGTTTGAGTCCGACTCAGCTCGGCTTCGAGTGACTCGAAACCGGAAGCAAATAATAGCTACCGGCTCAAGTATCACTAAGTCAATCGAATCGATGGTTACTAAAGAATTCTAAACACATAACACATAATCATGCAAAGAAACTTTCACATAGAAAGCACATAATTATGCATTTAACATACCAAGCTCATTCTTAATAAAACAAAACCGATCCTCACCAAGAAGCTTAGTAAAGATATCAGCTAATTAAAGATTAGTAGGAATGAAATTTAGTTCTATATCACCTTTCTCGAATGGTCTCGTTAAGAAATGATACTTGACCTCAATATGCTTTGTCTTTGAGTGCTCGGACTGGATTTTTAGTGATGTTAATTGCACTTGATTGGAACCGATTTGAAAGTAAGTCCAAGATCTCTCAAGTGTTGCTTTATCCATAAGATTTGAGCGCAGCATGCTCCAGCTGCAATATACTCAGCCTCGGCAGTTGATAGAGCTACCGAGTTTTGCTTCTTTGAGTGCCAAGATATTAAGAATTGACCCACAAATTGGCATGCTCCTGAAGTGCTCTTTCTATCAACTTTGTATCTAGCGTAATTAGCATCCGAGTATCCAATGAGAGTCGGTTCCGAGTCTCTTGAGTACCACGGACCTAGATTCCGAGTCCCCGCAAGATATCTAAATATTCTCTTCACCGCAGTGAGATGTGATTCTTTAGGATTAGCTTGAAATCTTGCACATAGACGGACACTAAACATTATGTCCGGTCTACTTGAAGTAAGATATAACAAAGATCCAATCATACCTCAATAGAGTTTCGATCTATTGCTTTACCTTTCTCATCCGAGTCAAGTTTTAAGTCTGCTGCTCATAGGTGTAGCTGCGTGCTTTGCATCTTGGAGTTTATATTTTTTCAGCACCTCCTTGGTGTACTTTGATTGATGGACATAGATTCCATCTTCGTCTTGCTTGATTTGTAAACCAAGGAAGAAATTAAGTTCTCCCATCATACTTATTTGAAATTCCTGACTCATTAACTCGTAAAAGTCTCGACACGCATTTTCATTAGTAGCTCCAAAAATTATATCATCAACATAAATCTCGAGCAATAAGGAAATCTTTCCCCTTGGTTTTTATAAAGAGAGTCTTGTCGATCCGACCTCTTCTAAAATCATTTTGAACCAAGAAATTGCTTAGTCTTTCGTACCAAGCTCGGGAGCTTGTTTAAGACCATAAAGAGCTTTTTGAAGTTTGAAAACATAATTTGGAAATTCTGAGTTTTCAAAACCAAGAGGTTGCTCAACATAAACTTCCTCTTCAATAAAACCATTGAGAAAGGCACACTTAACATCCATTTGATATAACTTGATATTCATGCTAGATGCAAATGCCAACAGGATTCTAATGGCTTCAATTCGGCAACAGGTGTAAAGGTTTCCCCACAATTAATCCCTTTTTCCTGATTGTAACCTTGAGCCACAAGTCTAGCCTTGTCTCCGACTACCAACCCACCTTCATCCAGTTTCTTCTTGAAAACCGATTTGGTTCCCATGACTGGGTGGTCGAAGGTCGTTTGGTCAAAGTCCGGACTTGGTTTCTTTCGAATTGATTGTGTTCCTCTTGCATGGCCTCTACCCATTCAGGTTCATTTAGGGCCTGTAGTGCATTTTTGGGTTCAGTTAATGAAATGAATGCAGTGAATGCACATAGATTCTGAAGAGAGGAACGAGTTCTTACCCCACTTGTTGATATCGGATAACATATTTTCTAGTGGATGACTAGAAGCATACTTGAATGCTCTACCTGTTCTCCGATTCACCATATCCGTAGGCTGAACTCGCTTGATCTTCGTAAGCTTGTTCTGAGTTATCTTCTTCATCGATTGTTCTTCAACATTCCGAGCAGCCTCTTAAGTTGTCTCATTCCGAGTCACTTCGTTCCGAGTCACTTCATTCCGAGCTGGTTGTGTTTGAATCCTAATAGACTCAATTTTATCATCATCTTCTCTGCTGAGCTTCAGATCCGAGAAAGATGATTCGCTGGGTTTTTCCTGCTCAATCTCATCAAACACAACGTGGATACTTTCTTCCACTTTGTTAGTTCTCTTATTAGAAATGCGATAAGCGTTACTATGAGATGAATAACCCAAAAAATACCTTCATCCGACCGATCATCAAACTTGGTCAGCTGATCCTTACCATTGTTGTGAATGAAACACTTACATCCAAAGGGTTTGAAATAAGAGATGTTGGGTTTCTTCCCTTTGTAGAGTTCGTATGGTGTTTTCTTCAGAATGGGTCCGATAAGGCACCTGTTCAACGTGTAGTTGGGCTGTGTTGATCGCCTCGGCCCGTAAATAGTAGGGTAGATTGTGCTCAATCATCATTGTCCTAGCTATTTCTTCAAGAGTCCTGTTCTTTCTCTCCACTACTCCATTCTGTTGAGGAGTTCTTAGTGCTGAGAAGTTGTGAGAGATACCATTCTTGTCACAAAACTCCGAGAATTCCGAGTAGTCGAACTCCCTTCCATGGTCGGTTCGAATTCTCTAGATCCGAGTCCGAGACTCAACTTGAATTTTTCTGCAGAGCTTGCTGAACTCCTTGAATGCTTCATTTTTGTGCTTAAGAAAACACACCCAGGTAAATCGTGAATAATCATCAACAATAACAAGTACATATGATTTACCTCCGAGGCTCTTAACAGGGATTTCACCACATAAATCCATATGCAGCAGTTCAAGCACCTTGGATGTGGAAACTGTCTTCGCGATTTGAATGATGATCTCGACTTGTTTCACTCTTGTGCAAGCTTCACAAACTTTGTCTTTCTTGAAAGCACAGTTAGGCAAACCTCTAACTAAACCATGAGATGCCAATTTCTTAATAGTATGCATACTAACATGGCCTAATCTACGATGCCACTTCCATGAGTCATCATGAAGTGATGCTTTTAAACAAGATAGATTTTGACTAGGGTCGAGAGAGGAATAATGTAGGTGTTACCCGATCTCTTACCCGAGAGTTTGATCTCCTTGGTAGTGTCATCATAAATGTAACATTTGGTTTGAGTGAATCTTACCTCTTGACCTTTATCACATAATTGAGAGATGCTAAGCGGATTGTACTTTAATCCTTTGACAACGTAAACCGGGCTAACTAGATTGCTTCCCTTTCCAATCTTGCCTATCCCAATTATCTTGCCTTTGCTGTCATCTCCAAATGTGACTTTTCCTCATTTGTACTCTTCTAACTCGTAAAAGAGTCCCGAGTCTCCCGACATGTGGCGTGAGTATCCACCGTCAAGATACCAGTGTCCTTTTGATCTCTTCCGAGTAACCCGCAAAACGAGACAATCTAACCCTTCTCACTTCCTTTAACGAACCCAAGTAACACTCTTTACTCGCGGTCCTTTTCGAGGAAAAAGGTTTTTCGGAACCCGCATTTGAATGACTTTGGGCTTAGTCTAATTCTTAGTCTTCCGTTTAGAGAACTGAGTCTCGTGTCTCTTTCTTTTGAAAGGTTTTTCTTTTTGAAAACGATGGAGATGATTTTCTCTTGTAAACCTGGTCCGGGCTCAATCCTTTTTCTTTCTTATGAATAGGACCATGCTCAGCTTTCCCGAACTTTACAGCTTCGGAATCTTTTTGAAAAGTTCCGAGTAGGAATTGGATTCCTCCTCTTTGTTAAAACCAAGACCCTCTTTTCTCGAAGGAGACACATTGAGATCCCAAGAGCATGTCAAGGTTTTTCCGACCTTGAGTAAACTTTAAAATAAGATCTTGAGACTCATTGAGCTTTTGCCTTAGCTGCTCATTCTCTCTTCCGAGTAACTCGGACTCAATCTCATTGATTTGAGCACTAGTCTTGAGTTCTCCGAGTGTGAGTCTCGGCTTTTCCAACTCATTTTTTAAAGAAATGCTCTCGGAGGAAATTGACTCAAGTTGTTCTTTAAAGTGAGAAGAATCGAATTGGACTTTTCTTCCAAAGTGAAAATATACTTAGCCAAATCAACTTTGGACAACTTGAGAAAGTACTCAATTACCTCTTGAGGATTAGCTTCCTTACTGTCTCGATTGATCCGAGTCCGACTCGCTTCGCTTCGAGTCGAAAATGCCATCGAACACTTTGAGTCATCCGAGTCATCGTCATCTTCCGATGAGTCCTCATCACTCCATGTGGCCATCATAGCCTTTTTCTTCTTTCGGTCCCGTTTTCTCTTTGGACAGTCGTTGACTATGTGTTCCTTGCTGCCACATTCAAAGCATCCGAGTTCTTAGTCAAAGATAACTTTGAAGGAGAAGAGTATTTACCTTTTCTATCCTTCTTGTCTTTCTTATAGAACTCTTCTTTTGGCTTCTTGTCCCATCTCTTATGCTTCATCATTCTCTTGAAGCCTCTAGCAATTAGTGCCATGGGATCCTCTTCCGAGTCGGACGAGCTTAGATCTTCTTCTCTCGGTTTCGAGGCTTTCAAGCACAATGTTCTTTTTGGTGCCGACCTCTGCATCCTCCTCATCCAGGTGGATCTCATGGGTGAGAAGCTTCCCAATGAGTTCATCCGGCTTTAGTAGAGATAAGTTCCGAGCCTCTTTGATAGCTGTCACCTTGGGACCCCATCTTTTCTTGGGTAGGCTTCGAGTATCTTTTTGCACATTTCCTCGTGCGAGATGTTTTTACCCGGAGATTTGAGATTATTGGTAATCTCTGTAAATCGAATAAACATCCGAGTGATGTTTTCTTCTAGCTCCATCTTGAATAGCTCATATTTGTGAAGATATTGGCTTATCTTCGCTTATCCGACCTGGCTTGTACCTTCATAAGTGTTGACCAGAGTGTCCCACACTTCCTTGGCTGTGTCACGAGCGGACACTCGGTTGTATTCTTCCGAACCGATGGCGCACATAATAATGTTCATAGCCTTGAAGTTCTTTCTGAACTTTTCAGCTTCATCACTGTAAACTCAGCCTTTGATTTGGGCATGATTCTTGTTTCTTCTGTCTTCATAGGAATGTAGTTTCCTTGTTGTATGATGTTCCGGACATCTTCATCATGGTCCAGGAGGAAACATTCCATGAGTTTCTTCCAATGCACAAAGTTGGATCCTTTGAACTTTGGTGGTCTCGCTGGAAGATCTCCCTTCATCAAACTCTCCGTTGTTCCGAGCCATTCTAAAAGGCTAGGTTCCGATACCAATTGAAGGTTTACTCATGGAGAGGCTAAGTCACCCTAGAGGGGGTGAATAGGGTGATGATGAAACTTGCTCAAAATTTGAAGTGAATATGACTCTAAGGAGATTAAGAGTCTAAGATGAACTCGTAAAATGAGCTAACTCGTAGTCGAGATGATTGAAGAAACAAATTAAACAGAATTCGAAACAAGTATGAGTCTAGAATGTACTCAGAAAATTAATAACTCGAAACTACGTGGAAACCCTTCCGGGGTAGAAAACCACGGACCGTGCTAATCCAAGCACGAAGTCAAATCCACTATTTTGAGTCCACAAAATACGATAGACTGATCGAACCCCGAGTTGCTCCCTTAGACAACTCCTTACAAGTTTTCCTAGACTCAAAAATTCCCTTATCTCGATCTAGTACTTCCTAGCCGAGATAACCCTTACAGCCAGGGACAACCGAATGGAGTTAACCTTTATAGCTCAGTCAAGGGACCTTACTTAGAGAGTAAGCAAGAGAGTGTTTGTAACTTAGTACAAGACCTTACAACTCGTAATATAATGAATTATAGAGTGGGAGTTGTAAGTAGAAGATTGAGAATGAATACAAAGACTTTTGATCAAGTATGTGTATTAACAATAGGTTCGGCAATCTTCAAGTCTTGAAAGTTGGCTTCTATTTATAGATGATCAAGCAGCTTAGCCATTGTGTCCATCTTCCGACTGGAAGTTCTTTGTGACCGTTGTGTAGGATTTTCCGAGTCACTCGGAAAATATCCGTTGAAATATGAGCGTTAAACAACGGCTCTTGACTCCCTTAGAAGTGCCTAAAACCACCGGCGGTGTCTTCAAAAGTAAGGTGAAAACCACCGTTGAGCTTAGTGTTGCAGATTTCCATTTCTAGAAACAGACAATCCGGACACGGTGTCCGAGGCTAGGTCGGAGGTGGAAAAAGCCTTGTCTGCTGGTGATTTGACGTTTTGAAGCCAGGTTACTTTTGTATTTCAAAATATAGGATAGCCTCGTTTGAATCACCTACAAAAGTAAATCAATTTGGTTCTCAATGTATAAAATACTTTGGTCCAAGATTAGACATAGATAATAATAGAATTAGGATAATTAAGTTACTAATTATCTAGGTCAAAAAAGGAATGGAATTTTCTGAGTCTAATATCCATGATACTCAAAATTCCATCCGAGTCGATCTAATAGAGATTCAAGTTAACTAAAGAATATCTAAGGAAATAAACTTGATCTAGATCGAGCATGAGTCCAAACTCGGATACCGAGTTAGAGCGCGAAAAAGATAGTGCGTAAATCATGCGATATTTCCGAGTGTTGGGTGACTCGGAACCGAGTGAAACATATAGAATGCAGAGATGCTTTACGAGTCATACGAGTCATGCATAAATGCATAAGATAATTTCTATAACACTTAGAGAAAATACCATATCACTCGAGAAAAGTTTGTAAGACACAGGGAATGACTTGGAATCAAAACTTTATAAATGAGAAAGCCTTATACTTGATTCTCTTGATAGAACTCAGAAAGGTGAGATGTAAAGTCCGAGTCTTTAAAGGACTCAAGATGTTTGGGCAAAGTTAGAAGATCGATTTCCCAGCTTGGTTTAAAGACTATGTAAGTATTATGTAAAATGACTATGTAAGTATTCCGTAATGATTTAATAAAACTTATAATAATGTGGACATAATTTAACCTTTTGTGTATACTTAAATTTTAGGTGTTGTCATCGAACCATATCACAGATGATGTGATAAGATTTTTAGCCATAGGACCTAGAAAAGACGTATGTAGATGTGATCACTACTACATTAACAACTACAACTTCCGAACTTATTCCTATGGCAAGAGTAGGTCCACAATGAATTACGGAGTTTCGTCAAAGGGATTGATGTGGCCGAATACTATGGAATACTTGAAGAAGCGATTGGGTTAACTTACGTGAGAAATGGTCATTTGTACAAAACAATATTATTCAAATGTGATTGGTTGGACTCTATCAACGGTTTGATGATCCATCAACATTACAAATGTGTTGATATTAATCACATGAGAAAATATCCCAAGTATGAGCCCTTTGTACTTGCATACCAAGTGATACAAGTATGTTTCGTGCCTTATCCCAACATGAAGAGTGACAGAAAGCAATGGTGGGCACAACTTAAGATTAAGCCTAGAGCCACTATTGATGCCCAAGTGGATGATATTCATTTTCAAGAGGAATCCACTGATAACCCATCGACTTTATCGGAGCTTAACATGGATAAAGAATTTTCCATGAACGATGAATTAGTGGATGATATCAACGAGGAAGAGGAAGATGATGTTGATGAATATGAGGACGGTAATCCTGATGGAGAAGATGATATGAATGTAGATTAAAATATGCTTGAAGAATTGCTTGTAGATGAAGATGAATATTAATCTAGCACTCGTAGGCTTTTTATAACGATCATGATGTACAATGAAGTGGACTTTTGTACTTGAATTTTTGTTAATGTACTTGCTTTTTACATAAGTTGTTTTTACCCCTTTCATTTAATACGTAAATTGTGATTGTTTCCTTTATATTTGTTAAGTATGTCCAAAACTAACTTCAACTACAAGTGTTGCATATGTAGATGCCTCCAACTCGTACACGTGAGCGAGGTGATGGGACCCATGAAGGGGACTCGACTATAGCACAACCCGACAACAGGCACCTACCGACATTGGAGCCTCTTTGTCCCGAGGGTTTATGGTATTAATGATACTTTACATGTTAAAATCTTGTGTTGTATAATATGATACTTATCTAGTTTCACATTATAAAGGTTTGACAATGTTGATGTCGTCGAAATTATTTCCAAAGATTTGAGAAGTCATTACGAACTACCCCGCACTTGTTGGAGGAATGCACCTTAGGAACACAAAGATTTCTAGTGGTGATCTTTCAAGGTAATATAGTTTAATTTGTTTGAATTGGTGATCTTTCAAGGCGATTTTTCTAATACATATATATTTCCAGTACTAGTTACACTTAGCCTAAGCATCTTAATGCAAGGGTATATAAGGAGTCGAAGTCAACGGTATCTAACCGCCTAAGGGACATGGTTTGGAAGGCAATGGCTGAAGACATGACTCTATGGATGCCAGTGGAACTAAAAAGCAAGTGCAATGCGTACAAGACGATATCTCGCACAAAACAAAAAAATAAAACCACTCGGACCTAAAGCGAGAACCGTCCACACTAAAGGGTCTATCTTAGCTTCACAATGGGCAATGAGATTGGTGGTACTTTCATTTATATGATTATATAACTTATGATTTATTATAGGACACTAGTTGGCATATTTTAATTTTTTTTTTTGTGTTTTCTTATTGTAATACAAAAAAAGGCGGCAAAAGGCCTACTACATCCGCAATGTTCGAGAAGCTCCATATTAGGAATCAACGAAATGAGAAAGTCTTATTCTTGCACTTGTTGAGATTTTTCCTTGCCTTCCACTTTGTAATTCAATATGGGTAGTGGAGATGCACAATTGCTCTTATTACACAGCTGATGAACTGTGGAAATAAACAATTAATTTGCTGATATAGATGTCCCATTGATGTTATTTAGAAAAAATGTAGAAGTTGATGAGAAATATGCTTGATTGGTTTAGGAAAAAGTATGATGGCTAGACAAGTTTTGTGAAAAATAGAAATGGAAATAAAGGAGAGTATGGAAGTTTATGGCAGATTGATACCATCATTTCCCAATCACTCCTCGCAAGTCTTATAAGGAAAGAGGAGAGAGGGAGAGGACAAGGGTGAGGGACCCGAGAAAAGGAATGGGTCGGACAGTGTGACCCAATGGATAAGGAGGTAAGGTCATCTTTCTTCACGCATACAACTTCCTCTCCCCCTCCAATTATGTCACTGAATTTTGCCCTCGTTTTCACCCCTCTCGTATCTCCTACTACTAAAACCAATAGTGACAGCTTTTAATTCGATATTGACATTATTAGTTCTAAGATACCGACATTATTAGTTACTGTGCTGAGATTGAATATCTTTAACGAGTTGCAAACTTGGAATTCATTTGCTTGCATATGTCCATATAGAATGTGTGCAATTGTTATTGGAGGGAGGAAAAAGAAGGGGACTGTCTACGAGACTTGGAACCGAATCAGCAGACCTATTACCCAAGGCTGGCTCGTCGCTCATCTTTAGCATCTTAAACATACGAGTCCATCGATGATTTCGAAATGAAGAGTCACTTGAAAAAATCGGAAGATGAGCTTCAAGCTACGAGGGAGGAGCTTAGGGCCACTAGGGAGGAGCAAAGACTACGGAAAGAACATATTGCACGCCTACTTTCTCGAGTTACCGGCTCCTCTTTTGATCCCATCACTCCATCTACTTAGATTGCACATGGAGGTTGTCTTTTTGGATGCTTGTATTGAGATACTTGTATTGAGACAAGTACTTTATGTTGGTAGTTAATACTTTATATATCAGGTTATGATACTTTTGTATTGAGATATAATTCATGAAAATTTTCCTACATTATATCTCAATATATTTTGGTTAGTGTAATTTGACCTAAGGCTATATTAATATGAATGGATGTGGTGATTATATACAACTTTATAGGTTTCGATTCTTTGCAAAGTTTTGCTATTATTAATAGAAATGAATTCAAAAATAGCCTCACCGATAAATTTTGTGCTCAATCTAGATAGTGACGAATTAGGACTAGTTAGCTACAAAAATTTTCATCTCACTTAGTGATGGATTACATTTCATTGCAAAATCATCACAATTTGTGACAAAATAGAAACCTTTAGCTACAAAAATCTTTCATCTCAGCCAGTGATGGAAAATATTTCATTTCAAAAATCATTACAATCTACGACAAAAAGTAGTTATTTAGCTACAAAAATAATTTCACCGCAATTAGCGATGAAAGTATTTTCATCTCAAATTTCGTTGCTGATTGTGATGAAAAAGCACTTTCATCACTAATGTTATATTCGACAATGGGTTTAGCGACAAAAAAGTTTCGTCACTAAATGCTTTTGCGACGAAATAGTAATATGTAGCGATGATTTTTTTCTTTGCTAACCGGCACTTTTCTTGTAGTGTTATTTCAATTTGTTAGGTGCCTTGCTCCACAAGTTGAGACTATTAAAATTATTCGCGCTCAAATTTAGTACTTTCAGCTCTCTTAGAATTTATGATTCCGCCAAAAGGAAAAGGCAAGTATGCAACAATATAAACTTTCCTACCATCTTAAGGCTTTTGATACGGATATGCATAACCTAATCTTATTGGCGAAATTGTGAATTTATATGTAATGTAAATACGTACCATCTTTTTCAACCATAACACCAATGTAGTTTCATGATAAGTCAAGGCTAGTGAGTTCCTGAAAAGGCTTTAACATTGTCACTTTAAAGACCCATGGCTAGGGCTTAAAAGATTGAAAACTTTTCACCATTTCGTGGAGATCCAACTCGGTTATACGTTGAGTGGTGGGATTGCATTGAACCGTCAACCAAGTATAACAATTGTATTTGTCTTCCTCTCCCTCGCCTATTACATCAAATTGATCTACCGACCTACCCTACTCATCCCCCTAAAAAAACAAAAAGCGTCTTAACCTCTAAGTAACTTCCAATACATACTGTAAGGGGCTAATATTGGCCTTGTTTTGCTTGTATTAAACCATATGCTATCTTTGTCTAAATCGTCTCTTCCATTTTAAACACTCCCAAATCAAGACACAGGAAAATCCAACAACAAATAAAGACCCAACAAAATAAAACAAGACAAATCCAATCAAGAAAAGCAGGGTACGAAATCATATTTGAAAACAAAAAACAGGGAACATCATCAACCCATAATCAAAATTCACTAAAAAACGCATAATTTGATCCAACACAAGAAAAAACGCTGAAAAATTGTACATAAACAAGAAAAACCGCATAAATAATCTAAGAAATACATGTTCAAAGTCCAAACTTGAGATTGGGAGGGAGGTAGTGGCCAAGGTAGTACAGACAGGCACACTCGGCGGCGAGGCAGTGAGGAGTTGACGAGTGGGCGACGACGAGCGGGTATTGAGGGGTTGGCGATAGAAAGGCTGGACCCATAATTAAAATTCAATTAGAAGACCTAGAATTCGATTCCATCCTCAAAACAAACAAAAACCCGTAAATAATTGTACATAAACCGAAAAAATTCTTAACAAATACCTGTTCAAATTCCGAACATTATATTGGCAAGAAGCCCGACGATAAGAGGCGAAAGGGAGGCGGAAGTGAGGCGGCTGTGGGGTTGGCGAGTGGCAAGATTGTCGGTGGATCGGCGATTGAGCGTCAAAGAGGCGAGAAAGAGAGATAGACGAAACGTAGGAGTGAGGAGCGCGGAGGGAGGACTATCGATGGCCTGCGATTTGGCGTAAGGGAAGAGAGAGAGAGAGGGGCTCGGATAGGGGTGTGCGAAAACATCGAAACCGAAAAATCGATCCGAAAATCGAAAAACCAATCCAAAAAGCGGTTAACCGAGTGAAAATTTTTCGAGTTTACGGTTCGAGATACTGGTTCGAGATCTCGAAAATTTTCGGTTAACCGAACCGATTTTTATAAAATATATAAATGGCTTGAAAGTTAAAACCCCGACTCGTCGCACGCCGCTCTTGATTCCTTGCTGCGGTTCTCTCGTTCTCTCGCTCGGTGGTCACTATCCCTCCTCTCTCTCTCTCCCTCTGCCTCCCCCTCTCGTCCTCGTTCTGCGGCAACCGGCGACCTACCGACGATTGCCGACCCAGCGATGCTTAGTTCGACTTAGGTTCCCCCTCTCTCTCTCCTTTTTTTTTCTTTTTTTTTTTTTACAGAATTCATGTTTGGTGCTCGCTGCTCGCTACCGCTTGCTGCTGCTGATGCCACTCGATGCTTGCCGGAATTCCTAAACTTGACATGTGTATTATAGTTTGAGAACAATTTGTTTTGCTACTAAGATCGAATTCATTTTTGTCCTAATGCTCGCAACTTTGAATTTATTTTTTCAAATAACGGCTAACCGTAAACCGATCTGATTTTTCCAGTTAACCGAACTTTTCGGTTCGGTTACCGATCGAGACTTTTAACTATCCAAAATTCCGGTTAACCGAAAATCGGTTAATCGAAAATGCGGTTAACCGATTTTGCACACCCCTAGCTCGGAGCGTGATGAGTGAAAAACAATTAGTCATCAGCTTTTTAACCATTTATTTGTTCATCGGTTTTCTTTTTTTTTTTTAGTAAAAAGGTAGTTTAAGTTTTCTAGTTTAATTTTAATTTAGGACTGGAAATTCTAGTTTAATTTTTCCCTCTAACGATTAACTTAAAGCAAGAAATATTAATAATTACTTTTTCAGTTTTAATAGTGTCAATGACCAACATATTAAAAGTAATAACGACCTTTTTTTGTTCGTTGTCTAATGATAGTTATTTGATGAAATTAAATGATAAAAAATTAATTCAGTCGTTATTAGCAACTTTTAACGACTAATTTTATGATTCATCGTTAAAGTATTATCGTTAAAAGTCTAATTTCTAGTAAAGATAGAGCTGCCAAACCAATTCCTATTATGGCGGACAATGGTGATGATACCAAACCCTTGAGAGATTTCACAGCACCAAGATCCCAAAAATTCACAACTCAAGCATCACGGCACTTTGATGAGCACGACCGAGGAGTCCTATAATCTGATTGAGGATATCGCCCTTAATTATTACTAATGGAGAAATGATCGTGCTCAATCGAGGAAAACGCTAGGTAAGTTTAAAGTTGATGATATTAATTTACTTTATACTAATGTCGAAGTAATGACTCATAAACTTGGTAAGTTGAGAGTGAATCCCATGGCTCCGTATGCCCCTCTCCTAGTTGTGAAATTTATGGTTTTGTTGAATATGTTTCATTGAATTGTCATGTTGGGAGCCCATTTTCCCATGACCCCGGTGACCAAGTTAACTATGTGAGCAACTTCCAATTGAGGCCAACCCATGACCTTTTTCAAATACTTACCGCCCGAGTTAGAAGAACCATCCTAACTTATCATATAGGAATAATGCTAATGTCATGCCCATACCCCACATGAATGCTAGACCTACCCTAGGTTCCAAAGACCCCAACTTCCTCAAAAGCCCAACTTCGAGGCTATCGTAGATAATTTCTAATGGTTTATAAGCAACATGAGGAACACATTAAGAAATTAACCTAAAATGTTGACATGTTGGCTATGCACAATAAGATGCTTGTGACTCAAATTGCTTCCTAAGAAACCTCTTCTTCCACCCCTCCAAGTAGACTTCCTAGCCAACCTGATATTAACCCTAGGAAACATTGCAATACAATTATCTTGAGGAATGGAAAAGATCTTGAGGCTCCCAGTGTCGTTATTGATGTTGAGAGAAATGAAAATGACTTTGAAAAACTCCTAATAAGCCAAATGATTTGAGTGGTGAAGATATGTCTAAACGTGTGAAGCACCCAAAACTCCTTCCCTTAAGCCCTATGTGCCACCTTTGCTTTTTCCTCAAAGATTAGCTAAGGCTAAGCTTGATTTGCAGCTTTGGAAGTTTTTGAGATGCTTAAAAATTCAGTATGACCATCCCTTTCATCGATGCTTTGACTCAAATGCCCTTGTATGTTAAATTTTTGAAAGAGATCCTCTCCAAAAAGAGGACATTGAATGAGCATGAGACTATTGCATTAAGTGAGGAATTTAGTGTAGTGCTCAAAAATAAGCTTCCTAAAAAGCTTAAAGACTCGAGGAGTTTCTCCATCCCATACCCGATTTGGAATGTGTCCATTGATCGTGCTTTATGTGATTTGGGCTTAAGTGTGAACTTAGTGCCCTATTCTTTATACAGGAATTTGGACTTAGTAAGTTGAGACCCACCACCTTTTCTCTTAAATTAGCATATCATTCTCGTGACATATTCTATGGGTATTTTAGAGGACATTCTTATCAAAGTTAGTGATTTCTTTGTGCTTGTGGACTTTTTAATTCTTGATATGGCTGAGGATACCCACACCTAAATCATTCTTAGGAGGCATTTCTTGGCTACTTGTTGCGTGTAAAATTGATGTAAAAGAGGGAAGATAGACCTTTGATGTGGGTGAGCATTACACTTAATTTGAATTTTTTAAGAAACATGATGTTTCCCCTACTTTTGTTGAATGTTATGATGTTAAGGTGATTGATAACGTGGCATGTGATAAACTTGTACGTGAAGGACATGAACTTGTCAATGCTAAGGTGGTAGAGGTTGAAAAATTTCCTACGCTAATGCTTGACAAGGGCATGCCCTATGTGTTTAATGAAGTTTGTTTAAATGAGTGTGCTAGGTTAAAGTTGGCTTTGTTTATTGCTTCAAGCATCGGAGGTCTTGATTTGAGCCTCAACTGGAAGGTCAAATGTAAACCGAATGATAATGGCCCGTTCGATGGTGACCGCCCATGACGGATGGTGATCCTTAATAAGGCTATTTGGCAGTACCTCATGTTTAAAAAGGATGAGTATTATCTCTCCCTTTGATGGTTCTTTCTTTTACATGAGTTTGATTTTGAAGTCTCGTGACAAAAGAGGGACATTTTTTAAGAGGTCCCCTTTCTTTTTGGTTTATCATCTAACCTTTGATGGATGATTGGAGCTAGGTCTAGCTAATGACCTTAAAGAAGTTCTCGCTTGGGAGGGAACCCGAGATGATTTCTTTTCTTTTCTATAATTTTTAGGTTTTTGCATTTTGCATAAAAGTTACCATTACATGCACTTGATGAGTGATGTTCCTTCCCCCATCTCTCGTTTTTTAAATGTTCTTGCATTGAGGGAAATGTTTTCTCCAAGCATGGGGAAGTTGATACTCTATATGTGTATAATGGTTGGCGGGATTGAAAGGGAAAAGTGTTTACCTTTTCTATCCTTCTTGTCTTTCTTGTAGAACTCTTCTCTTAGCCGTTTATCCCATCTCTTGTGCTTCATCATTCTTTTGAAGCCTCTAGCGATAAGTGCCATGGGATCTTCTTCCGAGTCCGATGAACTCGGATTTTCTTCTCTCGCTTTCTAAGGCCTTCAGCGTAATATTCTTTTTAGTGCTGACCTCGGCATCCTCTTCTTCTAGATGGATCTCATGGGTGAGTAGCTTCCCAATAAGTTCCTCTGTCTTTAATAGAAAGAGGTTCCGAGCTTCCTCGATAGCGGTTACTTTTGGACCCCATCTTCTCTCGGGTAGGTTTCTTAGTATCTTTCCGAACATTTCCTCATGGGAAATCTTTCTGCCGAGAGATTTGAGATTGTTAGTAATCTCGGTGAAGCGGATGAACATCTCGAGTGATGTTTTCTTCGGCTTCATCTTGAACATCTCGTATTTATGAAGGTATTGGCTTATCTTCGCTTGTCCGACTTGGCTAGTGCCTTCATATGTGTTAACAAGAGTGTCCCACACTTCTTTTGCTATGTCACAAGCTGACACTTTGTTGTATTCTTCTTAGCCGATGGCGCACATCGGAATGTTCATTGCTTTAAAGTTCTTTCCGAACTTTTCGCCTCTTCAGTGGTGTACTCGATCTTTGCTTTAGGCACGAGTCTTGTTTCCTCCATCTTCATTGGAATGTAATTGCCTTCTTGTATAATGTTCCATACATCTTCATCGTGATCCAACGAAAGCATTCCATGAGCTTCTTCTAGTGTACGAAATTTGATCCTTTAAACTTTGGTGGTTTCGTTGGAAGATCTTTCTTCATCGAACTCTCCATTGTTTTGAGCCATTTGATCTTTAGACCTTTAGATTGTTAGATCCTTTTTGAAAGGTTAGGCTCGATACCAATTGAAGGTTTTCTATTGGAGAGTCTTAGTCACCCTAGAGGGGGTGAATAGGGTGATGAGGAAATTTGAATAAACTTATAATCTTTTTGCTTGAAAAGGATAAGCGGCGATTCCGAGTCTAGATTGGAATCGAAAAGTATGAACTCAAAATTACATGGAAACCCTCCTGGGCGAGAAAACCACGGCCAGTGCTAATCAAAGCACCAAGTCAAATCCACTATTTTGAATCCACAAAATACAATAGACAGACTTAACCAAAATTGCTCCCTTAGACAATTCCTTATAAGATTTTCCTACACTTAGAAATTCCCTTATCCGATCTAGTACTTCCTAACCGAGGTAACCCTTACAGCTGGGGACAAGCTGAACTGAGTTAACCTTTATAGCTCAGTCAAGGGACCTTACTCGGAAAGTAAGAAAGAGAATTTGTAATCGATTACAAGACCTTACAACTCGGAAAGATGTTAAGAACAGACTTGGAGTTGTAAGTAGAAGATTGAATGAGTATTATGCAAAGAGATATAATTTCAGCAATGGGTTCCGTAATCTTCAAGTCTTGTGAAGTGGCTTCTATTTATAGATGATCAAGAAGATTAGCCGTTGTGACTATCTTTTAAATAGAATTTCTCTATGACCGTTGTAACGGTTCTTCGAGTCGCTCATAAAAGATCCGTTGAGATGTGAACGTTGTGTAACGGCTCTTGACTCCTTAGGATGTCCCAATCCACCGGTGGTGTTCGAAAAGTAAGGTGGAAACCACCGTTGAGTTTAGCATTGAAGATTTCCTGTTTTAGAAACAGACAACCCCGACACGATGTCCGGGCCTTAGTCGAAGTAGAAAAAGCATCTCCGTATGATGATTCTTGGACATGGCATTGTAGACTAGGTCAGGTTAGCATGCGTACTATCGAAAGCTTGCATCTCATGGTTTAATCGGAGGCTTGCCTAACTGTGCATTCAAGAAAGATAAAATTTATGAAGCATGCACACAAGGGAAACAGTCGGATCATATTTCAAATCTCTCAAAATTGTTTCCACATCCAAAGTGCTTGAATTGTTGCATATGGACTTATGTGGTGAAATCCTCGTAAAGAGTCTCGGAGGTAAATCATATGTATTTGTGATTGTTGATGACTACTCAAGCTTTACTTGGGTTTGTTTTCTTAAACATAAAAATGAAGCTTTCAAAGAGTTCAGCAAGCTCTGCAGGAAAATTCAAGTTGAGTCCCGGACTCGGATCGGAAGAATTCGAACCGACCATGGAAGGGAGTTCGATTACTCGGAATTTACAAATTCTATGATAAGAATGGTATCTCCCACAACTTCTCAACACTAAAAACTCCTCAACAGCATGGAGTAGTGGAGAGAAAGAATAGAACTCTTAAAGAAATAGGAAGGACAATGATGATTGAACATGATCTACCCTACCATTTCCGGGTTAACGCAGATCAACACATCAAATTACACTCTAAATAGATGCCTCATCGGACCAATCTCGAAGAAAACTCCATATGAGCTCTACAAAGGGAAGAAACCCAACATTTCATACTTCAAACCCTTCGGATGTAAGTGTTATGTTCACAATAATGGTAACAATCACTCGACCAAGTGTGATGCTCGGTCGGATGAAGGTATTTTTCTTGGTTATTCATCTCATAGTAAAGCATATCGTATTTTCAATAAAAGAATTAACAAAGTGGAAGAAAGCATCCACGTTCTATTTGATAAGATTGATCAGGGAAAACCAAGTGAGTCAACATTCTCAAATCTAAAACTCGGTCGAGATGATGATTTTGCTTGAAGATAAGCTCGGACAGAGTCAAGGAAAAGCAACTCGGAATGAGATAGCTCGAATACCATGACTCGGATCGGACCAGCTCAAGAGCCGACTTAGAATGCTGAAAGTCAATCGGATAAACAAGCTCAATCAGATCAAACCACTGAAGATCAACAAATTCAACCTACAAATCTGGTGAACCAAAGAACAGGTAGAGCATTTAAATATGCATCGAGTCACCCACTTGAAAACATCTTGTCCGACATCAACAATGGGGTAAGAACTCGTTCTTCCTTGCAAAATCTATGTGCATTCATTGCATTCATATCATTAACTCGAACCCAGAAATTCACTAGAGGCCCTAAATGAACCTGAATGGGTAGAGGCCATGCAAGAGGAAGTTAATCAATTTGAAAGAAACCAAGTCCGGACTCGACCAAACGACCTTCCGACCACCCAGTCATAGGAACCAAATGGGTTTTCAAGAATAAACTAGATGAGGAAGGGTTGGTAGTTAGAAATAACGCTAGACTTGTGGCTCAAGGTTACAATCAAGAAGAAGGAATTGATTGTAGGAAAACCTTTGCACCGGTTACTAGAATTGAAGCAATTAGAATCCTATTGGCATTTGCATCAAGCATGAACATTAAACTATATCAAATGGATGTCAAATGTGCTTTTCTGAATGGTTTCATTCAAGAGGAGGTCTATGTTGAGCAACCCCTGGATTTGAAAACTCGGAATTTCCAAATCATATTTTCAAATTGCAAAAAGCTCTTTACGAGTCTTAAACAAGCTCCCGGAGCATGGTATGAAAGACCGAGCGGCTTCTTGGTTGAAAATGATTTTAAAAGAGGTCGGATTGACAAAACTCTTTTCATAAAAACCAAGGGGAAAGACATTCTTATTACTCAAATCTATGTTGATGATATAATTTTTGTAGCTACTAATGAAAATCTATGTCGAGATTTTTCGAGTTAATGAGACAGGAATTCCAAATGAGCACGATGGGAGAACCGAATTTCTTCCTTGGTCTACAAATCAAGCAAGACAAAGATGGCATCTATGTCCATCATTCAAAGTATACCAAGGAGTTGCTGAAGAAGTACAAGATTCAAGATGCAAAACATGCAGCAACACTAATGAGTAGTAGCATAAAACTGGACTCGGACAAGAAAGGTAAAGCAATAGATCGAAACTCTATCGAGGTATGATTGGATCTCTGCTATATCTTACATCCAAGTAGGCCGGACATAATGTTTAGTGTATGTCTCGTGTGTAAGATTTCAAGCTAATCCAAAAGAATCACATCTCACTACGGTGAAGAGAATCTTTAGATATCTTGCAGGGACTCGGAATTTAAGTCTATGACCCTCACTGGATACTCACATGCCGACTATGCTAGATACAAGGTTGATATAAAGAGCACCTCAAGATCCTTCCAGTTTCGGGTCAATCCTTGATGTCTTGGCACTTAAAGAAGCGGAACTCGGTAGCTCTATCAACTGTTGAAGCTGAGTACATTGTAGCTAGAGCATGCTCTGCTCAGGTTCTATGGATCAAGCAACACTTAAGAGATCTTGGTCTTTCATTCAAATCAATTCCAATCAAGTGTGACAATCAAAGTGCAATCGAGCATCACTAAGAATCTAGTTCGAGCATTCAAAGACAAAGCATATTGAGGTCAGGTATCATTTTCTAAGAAACCATTCTTAGAAAGGTGATATTAAACTTGAATTCATTCCTATAAAACTTCAACTAGCTGATATCTTTACTAAGCCACTTAGTGAGGATCAGTTTTGCTTTATTAGGAATGAACTTGGCATGATAATTACATGATTATGTGTTTTTCGAAGTGAAATTATCTTGCATGATTATGTGTTATATGTTTTCTTTCGTGTCTTAATAACAATTAGTTCAATTGACCTAGTGATACTCGAGCTAGAAGTTATTATCTGTTTGCGGTTTCGAGTCACTCGAAACTTTATCGAGTAAGACTCAATTTTTGAGAAAAATGGACATCAAACTTCGAAATCATCTCTAGATTAGTGAAGAATTTTAGAAATTTCTTTTAAAATCTCTCTTTCTCTCTCTCTCTCTCTCTCTCTCTCTCTCTCTCTCTCTCTCTCTCTCTCTCTCTCGCGTATCAATAAGAGAACTAACCGTTGGGAGACAGGACACTCGGACACCGGTCCGAATCGATCATTGTAAAGTTGGGTCGGAACGAATTGTAACACCCCTAGACCCACCCTAGGAGTATTACATGTCGGGGTTCCTCGGGAGGAACCCCTAAGGTTGCTTATGATCTCAACTTGGGGTTAAAAACCCTTTCTTAGATTGGCGGAAGCGCGGTTTTAGGTTTTCGAAGGTTTTTCCGAAAATTTTCGGCAGAGTTTCCTCCGTAACATGGCTAATCCCATAGGCTTAAGGCCCTAACCCCGCACGAAATACATTCATAAACTCAACGAGCCACACGCTCGGAGTATCACAACACAACTCAACGAGCCACACGCTCGGAGTATTCACATAAGGCTTTCATAATATGCATAGTCGGCATTTAGTTAAACATACATCCGATCTTTACAAACATGAAAACATAAAGTACATAATAAGTCCGGAGATGTCCTATCCATTGGTCCGCTTCTTCTAAAAGCTCAAAAGCAACTCTAGGGAGTCTTAACTTCGTACCGAAATGTTAGTCGGTCATGAGCTCCACTAGCCCAGTGAATAATCCAAACCCAACCCCGGTTTCACTTTGCACATTAATTCATTAACAAACACACGTAAGTTCACAATTCATTCATAACATGCGATTCGGATCATACATGCTCAAGACACGCGAGATACTAAACTTACCAACTTGCTAAGAAGCACAATGGCATCAATTGCTCATGAATTCAATTAAACATGCTTCATTCGTCTTCCTACGCAAGTAAGTCATATAATCATTCATCACGCAAATTATTCATCACATAAATCATATCTTAGTTCTTATCGTATTAATTTCTTACGAAATCAAGATTCGCTCTTCTTCTTATTCTTCTTCTTGAGTTCAATCATGCATTTCATAAATCATCGATTTGTTCTTTCTTGTTCGTCATGCATGATCATTCGTTTCTTCATATCATAGTTCTTTTAAGTCTTCTTAGTTTTGAATGGAAAGAAGATTTATGTTATGCTCGAAGACCCGGTTCTTGGAGCCAAAACAATTCGTGGGCTCGGTTCTTGGAGGCATACAATTCGTGGCCTCAAGGCAAAACAATTCGTGGCCTCGAGGTAGCCTCCCTTTCTGAAGGACGCATACTCGTCAATAATTTTTGGAAGCAATTCAATTCGTGGCTTCGAGTTGACGAGACACTTCTATGGCCATAGCTTTAGAGGGTTACTGTAATTCATGGGGTCTTAGATCAATAACACAATCCTTTCTCCCTTCTTTAGTTCTTTATGTTTTCTTTATTTATCATTATCTTCTTATTACTTATACATAAGATACACTTAATTCATATAATTCATGCTCAACACGTTCATGCATAACTTCTTCAAAACAAGCAATTCACATAAGCAAGTTCCAACTCAAGTATAATCAATTCATTTCAAACACGCATGCTTATGTCATTTATAATCGATGTAATTCAGGATAAACACATAATCACATAAACATGCCAACTAGGATTGCTAATCCACAAACTTATCGTTTTTATGATTGCATAATATCGCGCATAGGTGGTTTATGGTTCTATAACTATCCTTAATCGATATATATCTTTTAATCTAGCCATACAGACTTCTTAAATTTCAGTTCTTAATTCAATTACTCATTTAGTTCTGATTTTGCTCAAAACAGGACATTTTCACTTAAAATTGCATATCTCCCAATCTACTCATCCAATGCATACCAAATTTTACAGGAAGTTTTTATAAATTGCCACAAAGATGCGGTAAAATTTTCAGGAAATTTGGGCTACACATGAATTCAAAGAAATTCGGACAGCATGCATAATTACTGAAAATCTGCACATAAGTCATGAACTTAACTTCCTGATTTTTTCTCCCTAATTCTGCTCAAACTAATCTCATCCAATTCTCAATAATCATGCTCAATAATACTTAAACATCACAAATTTAGAACTAGATATCACATAATCACAACATGCTCTTTGATTCGTGAGTTGCTAATTTAGTGAATTTAAGCCTTTAACTTCTTCAATTAAACCTAGGGTTTCCAATTTCATGAATCAATTCCAAGTTTCAGCTTCCTAATTCATTTTAACTTTAGAGGATGAATTCAAATTACTCACCTTGAATTCTTAGAGGTTCTAAGAATTTTAGTTTTGGAAGGTTTCGAATTGGGTTTCAATTTCGTTTCCTTTTTCCCTTTCTTCCTCTCGGTTCCCCCTTCCTTCTTCTTCACGGCGCCCACTTCTTCTACCTTCGCTCAAACTCTCGCTATCTCCCTCTGCTCTCGTTGTTTTCCGGTTCTCAAACCCATGGCCTCGGTTCTGTCCGGTCTTGCCGGATCCCTTCTCAAGCTCACCGGCCGTGCGAGCACGCCCGCCTTCTCTTCCTCTCTGTTCTCGCTCGGCTCTCGTCCTCCTCTCGCTTTCCTCTACTTCGCGTTCTTTCGTTCCCCTTTCTTCTTTTGCTCTGCTCGGCCTCCCGAGCCCTCGCTCTCCCTTCGCCCACCGGCGGCGGCGTCCTCGCCGTTCGGGGGCCACCGGCCTTGTTAAGTCGTATTTTATACGTATTTTTAGTAGTTATTTAGTTTATATTATATAGTTTATTTTATCTAAATTATCCTATTTTTTTATTTTTAGGTAATTGACGAATAAAGTGGCAAGAGAAGAAAAGTCGTTAAAAGTGAATTTTTAGCTACCGACAAGCATCCAAGAAAATATATGAAGTCGGTCCATAAATATAATATGTATAAAATATTTATTTTATAATATTATATTTTAGGAAATCCTAATTAAAAGAGAAAAGGAAACTTAAAAGAGAAGGAAGAGGAATAACCCTATCTCCTTCACCATATATATACTACTTGTAATCATCATGGAGAAAGGAGGAGCCCCACGCAGCCCTTCGCTGCCTCTTGCTGGCCGCCTCAGCCCTTCGCTGCCCACAACATCCCTTCGCTCGCCTTCCCAAGCAGCCACACACACAGCTCACGTTCGCTGCCCTCAATTCCCTTGCTGCTCCTCACGCTTGCTACTCATCTCACGCCTGTTGCTGCCGCTGCCCATCTTCACGCCGGCCCCTAATCACCATCATACCCATCATCATCACCATCATCCCATGGCCAAGAAAACTAATATTGGTAGTATAATTTAGTTTTGTAATTTTTTACTAGTAAAGATTGAATTTTTATTGTTAGATTAATATTAAAGATGCTAGTTTTATTTAATTTACATATTTTAAATTACATTATGTTTGAGTAGTTTTCTTATACTTAGTATAATCTACTTGAAACCATGTTAAGTTATTTATTTTGAAACAAAGTTTCGGTCTTTATTGTCCTATTGATTCGATCCATGATTCTATGATAATTTGATTTTAATGTTTATGAGTTTATGTCTAATTAATTAGAGTGCACGCTATTTAGTTTTATATAAATTCATATGATAGTTTAAAGGGTTTAAGTACGTAATTGTTTGATCTTTTAGACATAAGTATCACCCTAGTTAATCATGGATGGCTCATACCCATCTCTTTTAATTAGGAAATTATCATAGATCCTTTTTAAATCAATTTCCTAGTAGATTGGTTATTAGGTGTTAGATAATATTTTTCTAATACTTAATGCTCTAATTTGATTAAATTCTAGTGCTAGTGCTACGGTTATCAATATTAGTAGGATTTATATTAGGGCTAGGCCTAAGTAAACTAATAACTAAGAAAAAACGGGGTAGATCCGCTAGTGGTTGTCTTCTACGGTTTAGCTCATGGGTAGATCAATTTGTGTGTTAATGATAAATAATAATTATGCATTGTGGATATAGATTATACTAAGTGTTTTTATAAATTTTATATCTTTGATAATTATTTGTTTGCTTTTTAGTTATTTTCTTTAGTTTGTCAATTTTTATTTATAAATTTATAGTCTTTTATTATTAATTTCACTACCCCCTCAAGATCAATAATTTAGATTGGTTTTAGTAATTTTATTTTAATTTAATTTTGAGTCTTTATATATTTTAATTTTCAGATTATTTTTCTGTCAGCTTTTATTATTTTTGAGTCAGATTGTTAGAAATTAGTTTTAAAATAGTTTCTTTTGTTATTTTTCGTGTTTTATTTTCTTTTAGAGTTTAGATAGAGTCCTAGTTTGCTGTGATTAAATTTTAGAATTTTTGGAATTAATTTGATATTTTTTCAGATTTAATTCTTGAATTTAATTACTGCAGATTTTTAATAAAATAAATTCATAATTAGGTTTTAAATTTTGTTTTTATATTTTTAGGGTCTGGTTAGGTCTAGAAAATTAGTGTTAATATTATAGGTAATTTTAGTATTTATTTTCGTAATTAATTTAGTGCAGAATTTTATTTATTTAATTTTCTGTTTTAGAATTTGTTTATTTTCTGCTTTAGTTTTCTGTTTTAATTATTCTAAAAAATATACAAAAATATTTCTGGGTTATTGTAGTTTTATTATTCTGTATAAATTATTTTTTTAGTTGTTAGATCATTTTCTATGATTTTTAGTTATTGATTTAAATTTATATTTTCTATTTTATTTTTAAGAGTAGTAAATTTAATTAAATTAAAGCTTGCACGTTATTGTATCTTTCCTCGTGGATTCGATCCCTACTTCCGTATACTATATTGTTTATTATAAGCCTAAGTAGTGGTTTAATTTGTTGCTGTACAACAAGCTAACAGGCCTCTTGTGCTCTCTCCCTCTCTCGCTTTCCCCTGCTCCCTCTCGCTTTCCCTGTTTCTTCTTTCCCGTTCTTTTCTTTCCCCGCTTCGCTTCGCTTCGCTTCTTCGTTCCTCCTCTTTTGTTCTCAATCCCAATTTCTCTCTCCTCTTCTCCTAATCACACCTAATTAAGCTGCCGTTTCATTTCAATTGGACCCTTAATTCTTTTGCTCTCATTATTTGCCAACTCCTCCTCAAATGCCAAGCAATCTCAATTTCTCATTCCCTTTTCTTTTTATTCTAATTGGGCCCAAACTAGCTTCACAAGGCCCAATTTGACTAGCCCACGCTCGGGTTTCAGTTCTCTGCTTATAATTTCGACTCGGAAAAATTAATAATTCACTTAATTTAATAATTTCGAATCCTTCACTTAACTTTTAATAATTTAATTTATTAGCAAGCAAACACTTGAAATTTCGGTGTCTTACACGAATATTGAAGGACATTTCTTTCTTTATAAATAGCATCTATTTTCCTTCATTTCGATACTTTACTCTCTGCTCACATACACTCTTGTTTACTTACTCTCGTATTCACGCCCTCAAGTAAACTCGGTACATTCAAACACTCTTAAGCTCTTGGTACTTTCTCTCTCTCTCTCTTCTTGAGCTAACTCGTCGTCTTCTCAAAAATTCCCTAACCATGCCGAAAAGAGGTTCCGCTCTAGATTTTCTTGGTTCCGTAACCAAGAAACCTAGAACCAAAAGTTAAGAGGGGGTCCTTCTAACCCCTCTAAGAACCTTTTCACCCAACACCTGATGTTGGATGAAAAATTCTTCCCAACCACAAAATTCTCGTGGTTGAACCACATCAAAACTACAGGGTATATAATTTCCTCTGTTTCAAGCAAATTTATTTACCTAGAACTCGTTGAGTTCTACTCCAACCTTTCTAGCTTTGAGGGGATTCTAACCTCTAGAGTTCATGACAAGGTTATACGTATTAAAGTCTCTCTCCTCCACCGCTTATTCAAAGTCTCATCCTTCTTCCTCAACAGCAACCCCATCCCATTTAACGAGGTTGCTAATGAATTATTTGAAAAGTATGCCAAAGAGATTCCTGAGTCACACAATTTCTATGACTTAGATGAAGACCGAGGCACGTCTTCTCTATTTCCTGCCGATGAGGACCTTTTCCTCTCAACATTCCAACAAAGAGAATCCAAACTCCAAGATTCTCAAGGCTTTATTTAACATACTCGAGGGCTACGATGCGGACCTCTTCCCAGCAATTATCGAGCGAGATGGCCTCTGTGCTCGCTCGGACTAAGAAATCAACTCCTCTCCCTTTCGAAGCTCTCCTCACCTTTGATTTTAAACAATTCAAGGTCCCGCTCCCTTCATATCTTAACTAGGTTTCGAGGCTACCATTGTAGTTGGCAAAAAGAGCTTCTGGCTATAGATACCAGGAAACCCAACCGGGTGTCCGAGTCCACGACTCGAGACCGAGGCGGCCCTCTCCTCCGCCTTGGACTCGAGACTCCTCTCTCACTCCCTCCTCCACCTAGCGGTGCTTCCACCTCGGCTGCCCCTTCCTCTGTCGTTGTAGCTTTGTCTACCACAATGATAGACAAGCTCTCCTCGGTGTCCACTGAAATCAAAGATACCCTCCGCTCCTTCAAGACTATCCTTCGAGTCTATGACCATCAACCAAACGACCACCCCGTGAGACCTCGAAATTTCACATGTTTGCTTGCTAGTGAATTAGAATTTTTCGAGTCGGAATTAGAAACCCAGAGAACCGAAACCGAGCATGGGCTAGTTTATTGGGCCTATTGAAATTGAAGTTGGGCCCAAGTAGAATAAAAAGAAAGGAAATGAGAAATGAAGAAGGATGGGTGGCATTTGAGAAGGAAGAGGCGGCAAGGAATTAAGCAAAGAAAGAGAGATGGGTCCAATTGAAAGGGAGCAAGCAAGCCCATTATGTGGAATAAGGAAATTAGGAGAGAGAGTGGGACTGATACATTAGAAGGAAAAAGCGAAGCGAAGCGAGGAAAGAAAAGAACGGGAAAGCAGAGACGGGGAAGCGAGAGAGGGAGCAGGGAAAGCGCGAGAGGCCGGTGGTCGGTGGTTGCACTGAGCGGCGAGGGCGCCGTTGTCGGTGGGCAAGGGAGAGCGAGAGCTCGGGAGGCCGAGCAGAACGAAGAAAGAGAAGAGTAGAGAGGTCGAGCGAAAGAGGGGACCGAAGGGGTTCCGCGGCCAGCGAACGCGAGGGCCGAGGAAGGCGGTCGGTGAGCACGGAACCGCGGCCGACGGCCGGTGAGCGCGAGGAGGGAGACAAAGAGGACCAGAATCAGACCGAAATAGAGGAAGTCGGAGACCGGGACCGAGGCAGCGAGAGGAAGAAGCAGAGGGTCGGGAAAGAAGAAGGAAGAAGAAAGTAAAGTAAAGCAAAACTAATCCGAAAACCTTCCAAAACCGAATTCTTAGAACCTCTAAGAATTCAAGGTGAGTAATCTGAATTCATCCTCTAAGAATTAAAATGAATTAGGTGGATTGAACATGAATTCGAAGTATGAAATTGGAAACCCTAGGCTTAATTGAAGAAGTTGAAGGCCTAAATTCACGAATTAGCAACTCACGAATTAGCAACTCACGAATTGAAAAGCATGTTGCGAATTTGATGTCCGATTCATGAATTTAGTGATTATTGACCATTCTTAAGCATGATTATTGAACTGTATATTGAGAATTTGATGAAAATAGCTTGAATAGGTTTAGTGAGAAAAATCGGAAAATTGAGTTCATGATTTAGTGCAGATTTTTCGGTGAATAAAGCCTACTGTCTGCATTATTGTGTTGTCATGTGTAGCCTGAAATTCCTGAAATTTTTACTGCAGCTTCCTGATAATTTATGAGAATTTCCTGTAAAATTTGGTATGCATTAGATGAGTAGATTGGGAGATATGCAATTTTAAGTGAAAATGTCCTATTTTGAGCAAAATCGGAACTAAATGAGTAATTGAGTCAAGAATTGAGATTTAAGAAGCTATGTGGCTAGATTAAAAGATATATATCGATTAAGGAAAGTTATAGAACCATAAACCACTTATACGCGATAATACACGAGCACGAAAGCGATGAGTTTATTAATTAGGAATCCTAGTTGGCATGTCCATGTGATTATATGTTTATCTTGAATTACATCGATTGTAAATGACATAAACATGCGTATGTGAAATGAATTGATCGTACTTGAGTTGGAACTTGCTTATGTGAATTGCTTGTTTTGAAGAAGTTACGTATGAACGTGTTGAGCATGAATTATATGAATTAAGTATATTATATATATAAGTAATAAGAAGATAAGAAACATAAAGAACTAAAGAAGGGAGAAAGGATTGTGTTATTGATCTAAGACCCCACGAATTAAAGAACCCTCTGAAGCTATTGCCATAGAAGTGTCTCGTCAACCCGAAGCCACGAATTGAATTGCTTCCAAGAATTATTGACAGTATGCGTCCTTCGAGGATGGAAGGCTGCCTCGAGGCCACGAATTGTTTTGCCTCGAGGCCACGAATTGTATGCCTCCGTGAACTAAGCCCACGAATTGTTTTGGCTCCAAGAACTGGGTCTTTAGAGCAAAACATAAATCTTCTTTCCATTCGAACTAAGAAGACTTAAAGAATTATGATATGAAGAAATGTATGATTATGCATGACGAACAAGAAAGAACCAATGATTTATGAATGCATGATTGAACTCAAGAAGAAGAATAAGAAGAAGATCGAATCTTAATTTCATAAGAAATGAATGCGATAAGAACTAAGATATGATTTATGATGATTTACATGATGAATGATTCTATGACTTACTTGCGTAGATAGATGAATGAAGTATGTTTAATTGAATTCATGAGTAAGTGATGTCATTATGTTTCTCGACAAGTTGGTAAGTTTAGAATCTCGCATGTCTTAAGCATGTATGATCCGAATCGCATGTTATGAATGAGTTATGAACTTACGTGCGGTTGTTAATGAATTAATGTGTAAAGTGAAACTCAAGGTTGGGTTTGGGTTATTCATCGGGCTAGTGAGCTCATGACCTCACCAAAAATTTCAGGTACGAAGTTCGGACTCCTGGAGTTGCTTTTGGTCGTTAGAAGAAACGAACCAACGGATAGGAGATGCCGGACTTACGGCATGTTTATTTGTCTTTTGTTTGTAAAGATGTTGTAAAGACTGGTTGTATGTGAACTTAAGTTTTGATTATGAATGTAAAAGCCCTATGTGAATACTCCGAGCGTGTGGCTCGTTGAGTCTGTGTTGTGTTACTCCGAGCGTGTCGCTCGTTGAGTTTAAGATTGTGTTTCGTGCGGGGTTAGGGCTTTAAGCCTATGGGTTTAGCCACTTTACGGAGGAAACTTTGCCGAAATTTCCGGAAAAACCTTCGAAAACCTATAATTACGCTTCCGCCAATCCAAGAAAGGTTTACTAACCCCAAGTTGAGATCTTAAGCAGCCTTAGGGGTTCCTCTCGGGAACCCCGGCATGTAATACTCCGAGGGTGAGTCTAGGGGTGTTACACGCCCAATCTCAAATTCGGGAGCAGCAAGATGTGCTTCGAAGATGAAGGCCTTGGTTAAGGAGCGAGGAGAAGCTGATCGAGCTCCTCGGAGAAAGGCGCTCTAAAGTACCTCAGGACCCGGACAGCTTAGAATCGGAGAAAGGCGCTCTAAAGCGGCTCGGGACCCGGCATGACTCGAAACATCTAAAGAGTCCTCGGGCCCTGCCAAATCTCCATCCGGAGAGGCAAAAGAAGAAGAAGAGGAGGTTGCGGCTGAAACGGCTCCTTCGAGGAGAAGGAAGAAGAAGAAGAGGAGGAAGAAGGGGAGATAAGGAAGAAGCTAAGGGACAAGGTGCTCCCGCTCCTCAACCGGAACCGATTAGCTCGAGACAGCAATCTAAGTGAGTCGGAAGACCCTGCCGACACTGGTCGGTCGACAGCGAGTCAAGCCGGAGGAAGCACCACCCTCCTTGGAATTTCAAGAGGATGAACCTCTAGATGATCTTGTTCTAGGTCAGCCACTCCGAGTTAAGCCCATTCCAGAGATCCCGGTGCTGCCCCGCCCGGATCTTCAACGTCTTCACATTCATATCAGCGAAGGCGCACCACACGTTTATCCGCTTCAACTAAGACATCACCCACTCCACCGTCTTAATTTTTTTCCTCTCTGTTTTCATTGTATTTTGTCGAGACAAACAAATTGTATCTACTTGATACATTCTTCCCATTTTTTGTTTTTACTTGAAAGGCAAAGGGGAGAATAATTAGAAAACTATTTGTCTTGTTTAGGGTCGAGTCTTCTCATCTTTTCTCTTGTATATATGTTCTGTGTTTATGTATATAAGAATGAAGTTTCTAATTTGGTGCTTATTGATTTCTCAGTATTACTTCTTTCCGAGTTTTAAATTTCTTATTTTATTTTTGCTCTAATATATTAGCTCATTTATTTATCATTGCTTTGATATAACTACTCACAATTCTTCGTCAAATGAGCCATTTGCGGAAATATTCTAAGTCCGAATCACTTCATTCATTATTCTATTACTCTACGATATTTTATTCTAAGCTCGAGATATTCTTTGTCAAACAAGTAAAAATGAAAACTCTTGATTATTTCACTAACAAAGTTTCTATCGAGTATGGAATGCCTTTCATCAAAAAAATGGGGAGATTGAAGACTCGGATTCCGAATTTATATCATTCTAAGTATTATCAACGACTCGGTACAAACCTCATCCCTCCTAGGTTTTGATTACAAGTCATTCGAGTGTTATAAAAATTGTTGCATATGTTTTCATTCGATTCGACTTACTCATAAATCACTTTCTTGGACATCAATTCACACTGATCCTTTTGAGTCACTCGGACACCACTTAGATATATCGCATGTTCAAATAATCTCTCTCACACTTTTAATCTAAGTTCGACTTCATATTCCAAGTTAAAGTGAATTACGAGCGTTAATTCAACTTTCTAAGTCGACATGTTTGTTTGAAATGTATTTGTTTAGATCAAGTAATTATAGTCCGATATTCTCTTTATAACTTGATCTTTTCCAAAATTGACTCAAATGGAATTTGAGTATAATGAATATTAGACTCGGAAAATTCCACTTTTCTAGGCCTCGAATAATTATGCACTTAATTATCTTAATTAAATTATTATCTCGTGTCTAATCTTGGACCAAAGTACTTTATACTTTGACAATCAAAATTTGTTTACTTTTATTAGTTACCTAAACGAGGTTATCCTATTTTTAAAATACAAAAGTAACCAGCTTCAAGTCGTCAATCACCAAGCAGACAAGGCTTTTCTATTTCGAACAAGGCCCGGACGCCGTGTCGGGGTTGTCTGTTTCCAAAGCTGGAAATCTTCAACACTAAGCTCAACGGTGGCTTCCACCCTACATTTTAGACACCACCAGTAGATTGGGACATCTTAAGGATTCAAGAGCCGTTGCACAACATTCACATCTCAACGAATCTTTTACGAGTGACTCGGAAGAACCAGTTACAACGGTCACAAAGGACTTCTACTCGGAAGATGGTCACAACGGCTAATCTACTTGGTCATCTATAAATAGAAGCCAACTCTCAAGACTTGAAGATAGCTGAGACTTGCTAAATTATTGTCAATACACATTACTTAAGCGAAAGTCTTTGTATACACACTCAATCTTCTACTTATAACTCCCGACTTGTAATTCATACTCTACGAGTTGTAAAGTCTTGTAATCAGTCACATACTCTTTCTTACTCTCTAAGTAAGGTCCCTTGACTGAGCTGTAAGGGTTAGCTCATCTCGGTTGTCCTTAGCTGTCAAGGTTACCTTAATTAGGAAGTGCTAGATCGGATAACGGAACTTCGAGTTTAGGAAAATTCTGTAAGGAATTGTCTAAGGGAGCAATTCAGTTAGTCGAGTCTATTGTATTTTGTGGATTCAAAATAGTGGATTTGACTTGGTGCTTGGACTAGCACTAGCCGTGGTTTTCTCGCCCCATGAGGGTTTCCACGTAAATGCGAGTTCATACTTTTCGAGTCCAATCTAGACTCGGACAGTCTTGTTTACTTGCTTTCAAGCTTTAATCTTCCATGTTAATTAAAATTTCCTCATCACCTTATTCACCCCCTCTAGGGTGACTAAGATTCTCCAAGAGCAAACCTTCGGAAAAGAAGGCGAAGCCGAGGGACAAGGTGCCGATGTTCCTCAACTAGAGCTGATCAACTCGGACAATAGTCCGAGTGGGTCACAAGACCCTGTGGATTTTGGACAATCCACAATGGTCAAGCCGGAAGAAGCACCCCCTCTGTGGTTTTCCAAGAGGATGAGCCTCTGGATGACTTAGTTCGGGTCGGCCACTCGGAGCCGAGCCACTACCAGAGATCCCGGTGTTGCCGCCGCCCGGATCTTCAACGTCCTCCCAAGCATACCGGCGCCGGCGCCCTGCATGCTCGTCCACCTCAGCTCACACGGCACCCCTAGCACCCCCATCCTTATTTCTTTTCTTTTATTTTATTTTTTGTCCATCCATCAACCGTATCAACTTGACATGTTCTTCCCTGTTTTTGTTTTTTTTTTTGCTGAAAGGCAAGGGGGAGAATAATAGAAAAATCGTTGTTGTCTTGTTTAAGGGAGTTCTCTTACCCTCTTTTCTTGTATTTTTTTTTAAAATATATGAATGGATTTTTGTTCATAGAGCACAATTATTTATAAGTTCACTCTTTACGAGTTTGAATCTCTTATTATTTATTTTTGCTCGATATATTTGTTCACATTATTTTCTTTCTTTCGCTCCGATATAGTTGTTCATATTCTTAGGTAAACATGTTATCTACCGAAATGTTCTAAGTAGTGATAGTAATTGAAATATTTCTCTTCTAAGTACGAATCACTTCACTCACTACCTCTTATTCCGATATGTTCTATTCGAGTAAGAATGAAAACTCGTTTCTTTTTCACTAACAAAGTTTCTATCTAAGTGTGGAATGCCTTTCATCGAAAAGGGGAGATTGAAGACTCATACTTTGAAGCTAGATCATTCTGAGTACTACATAAAGACTCAGGTGCAAACCTCATCTCTCTTAAGTTTTGATTACAAATCATTCCGAGTGTTATAGAAACTATTGTATAAGTTTTCATTCGTTTCGATCGACTCGGAATACATATTCTCGTTTATCTTCTCACATTGATGTTTTTGAGTCACTCGGACATCAGTCAGATTTATCGCACAATCAAATATTCTCTCTAGCACATTTTATCTACATTCGACTAAATGCAAAGTGAATTACAGTGTTAATTCACCTTTCTAAGTCGGTTCGTATACTTAGAACTATTTGTCCACATCAAGTCCTTATACTCGATATTTTTCACATCTATAACTTGATCTCTCGTAGAACCGACTCGATGGAATTTGAGTATAATGAATATTAGACTCAGAAAACTCCACTCTTCTAGGCCTAAGATATTTATGCACTTAATTGTCTTAATTAAATTATTATCTCGTGCCTAATCTTAGACCAAAGTATTTTATACTTTGAGAACCAAAGTGGTTTACATTTATAGGTTATCTAAATGAGGTTATCTCATTTTTGAATTATAAAAGTAATCGGTTTCAAGCTGCCAATCACCAGCAGACAAGGCTTATCTACTTCGAACAAGGCTCACACACTATGTCGGGGTTGTCCGTTTCCAAAGCTGGAAAACTTCAACGCTAAGCTCAACGGTGGTTTCTACCTTACTTTTCGAGACATCACCAGCTAATTAGAGCACCTTTAGAAGTCAAGAACCATTGCACAACGTTCACATCCCAACGGATCTTTTTGAGCAACTCGGAAGAACCGTTGCAACGGTCGAGAAAGATTTCTATTCGGAAATCGGATATACGACTAATATGCTTGGTCATTTATAAATAGAAGCCACTTCACAAGATTTGAAGATTGCTTGGAATTATTGTTGAAACACATTACTTAAGCAAAAGTCATTGTTTTCATATTCAATCTTCTATTTACGACTCACAACTTGTAATTCATACTTTCGAGTTGTAAAGTCTTGTAATCGAGTCACATATTCTTCTTACTTTCTCAATAAGGTCCCTTGATCGAGCTGTAAGGGTTAACTCAGCTTAGTTGTCCCTTACTTGTAAAGGTTACCTTAGTTAGGAAGTATTATATCGGATAAAGGAACTTCGAGTCTAGGAAAACTCTGTAAGGAATTGTCTTAGGGAGCAATTCTGGTTGAGTCGATCCGTTGTATTTTGTGGATTCAAAATAGTGGATTTGACTTGGTCTATCCCTAGTTTTCTGCCCTATGAGGGTTTCCACTTATCTTTGAGTTTACACTTTTCCGAGTCCAATCTAGACTTAGATTATCTTGTTCATCCTTTTTGAAGACTCATACTTTACATCTCACCTTTCGAGTTCTATCAAGGGAATCAGGTATAAGACTTTCTCACTTATAAAGTTTTGATTCCAAGTCATTCCCTGTGCCTTAG
Source organism: Talinum fruticosum (assembly GCA_021018815.1). Classification (NCBI taxonomy): domain Eukaryota; kingdom Viridiplantae; phylum Streptophyta; class Magnoliopsida; order Caryophyllales; family Talinaceae; genus Talinum; species Talinum fruticosum. Next base: position 2,002,939 of record JAITYX010000082.1, on the reverse strand, counting down.
AAACTTTTCTAAGTGATATGGTATTTTCCCTAAGTGTTATAGAAATTATCTCATGCATTTATGCATGACTGTGTATGACTCGTAAAGCATATTTGCACTCACCATGTTTCACTCGGGTCTAAGTCACTCAACACTCGGATATAATGCATAATTCAAACACTATCTTTTCTGCGCTCTAACTCGGTATTTTAGTTTGAATTCATGCTCGGTCTAGATCAAGTTTATTTCCTCCGATATTCTTTAGTTAACTTGATTCTCTTTTAGACTTACTCATATGGAATTTTGAGTATCATGAATATTAGATTTAGAAAATTTCATTCCTTTTCCGACCCGGATAATTAGTCACTTAATTATCCTAATTATATCATTATTTGTGTCTCATCTTGGACCAAAGTATTTTATACTTTGATAACCAAATTGATTTACTTTTGTAGGTGATTCAAACGAGGCAATCCTATATTTGAATTACAAAAGTAACCGGCTTCAAAACGTCAAATCACCAAGCAGACAAGGCTTTTCCACCTCCGACCTAGCCTCGGACATCGTGTCGTGGTTGTCTATTTCCGAAATGGAAATCCGCAACAATAAGCTCAACGGTGGTTTCCATCTTACTTTTGAAGACACCGCCGGTGATTTTAGGCACTTCCAAGGGAGTCAAGAGCCGTTATCTAACGTTCACATTTCAACGGATATTTTCCGAGTGACTTAGAAAATCCTACACAACGGTCATAAAGGAACTTCCAGTTAGAAGATGGACACAACGGCTAAGCTGCTTGGTCATCTATAAATAGAAGCCAAATCTCAAGACTTGAAGATTGCTTGAATCAAATTGTAAAAAATACATACTTGATTAAAAGTCATTGTATTCACTCTCAATCTTCTACTTACAACTCCCAATTCTATGTTTCATTATATTCCGAGTTGTAAGGTCTTGTACTTAGTTACAAACACTTTCTCTCTTACTTTCTAAGTAAGGTCCCTTGACCGAGGTGTAAGGGTGAACTCAGCTCGGATGTCCCTAGTTGTAAGGGTTATCTCGGATAGGAAGTACTAGATCGGATAAGGGAATTTATGAGCCTAGGAAAACTTGTAAGAAGTTGTTTGATGGAGCAACTTGGGTTAAGTCGATCTACTGTATTTTGTGGACTCAAAATAGTAGATTTGACTTCGTGCTTGGATTAGCACGGTCCGTGGTTTTCTGCCCGGGAGGGTTTCCACGTACTTTCCGAGTTGTTAGTTTTCTGCGTACATTCTAGACTCGTCGAATTCTATTTAATCTGTTTCTTCAATCATCTCTGAATTCTAAGTTAGTTCATTTTCCGAGTTCATCTTTGACAATCACTCTCTTTAGAGTCATATCTATTTTAAATTTCAAACAAATTTCATCATCACCCTATTCCCCCTCGAGGGTGACTTAGCCTCTCCCTGAGCAAAACTTCACTTTTTAAGCTTAAAGTTTCTAAATTTGTTAAAATTTCCTCATCACCCTATTCACCTCTCCCTCTAGGGCGACTAAAATTCTCCAAGAGCAAACCTTCAGTCATGTATCCAATTTGAAATACTGCTCAAACCTTCAATGACCCTTGAGCACCTCAAGTACAATCATGCTCCGACGAACAGCAAAATCGCCCATTATATTTTATATTGCCACAGAGAATTAAAAAACTCTTCAATTTGACATAGTTTAGCAGACAATCAAGCAATCAAAGAGGATCTATCTCTGAATATGTGCGGAATTGAAAGAAAATAACGGAATTCAAAGCATGGATAGGGGATTGAAAGAAATAAAAAAATACCTAAAAGAGGCGACGAGGGAGACAACCATAGACGAACTGGGGGAGCTTGGGAGAGAGAGAAAGAGAGAGAGGCGGGCTATGGGTTTGCTTCCCTCAAATGCTATTAGCCATTTAGCATTTCCTGTCCCTTCCCTCAAGCCAATAATCGCTTCAGCAGCTCTCTCTCTCTCTCTTTCTGGGAGAAATGACAGACAAAAGAAATCACACAAATCTTCAATTTCAGCGAGAAAGTCCTGAAATTCAAAGAAGAACGCAGGCCATTAGAGAAGGAGAGTGGGATGGAGCATGTGAAAGAGAGAGAGAGAGGGAGGGAGGGAGGGAGGAACGAATGTTCTCACCGGAGAAGATGAAGTCCCAGGGCCTCGTGGGGAATATCTGTGAAGTTTTTATTGTTGATTCGCTACGAAAGATTAGAGAGGAACAATTATCCTCTCTATTTGCAATGAAAGTCAATAATTTAGAAATGAAAGAAGCCATTCATCTCTAATAGAAACGAGAAATCCATTTCGTTTCTAAATTTCGTTGTAATCAGAAACGAAAATAGTTCGTTTCAATAATTCGTTGCAAATTGTTATTTAGCAATGAAATTATCTTTTCGTTTCCAAATTTCGTAACTATTTCAACACCTTTTTAGCAATAACCCTCTTTTATGTTTCCCCATTTCCAATCACAGGTCTGTTATTAATTATGGTCATGATATATTAGCTTAATGTGAGTAATTTATTAGCTTAATTACATACATACTAAAGAAATATATTTTATAAATATGGGACAATAATAATCGACGTTTATATTTGAAAATTTTTTGCAAGCTCAATTTTTGCTTCTTGAGGTCCATATTATTAGGCAAGATGTCTAGCTAACAACACATTTACGGGAATTATATTGGGCTTGTCAGAACATCCACAATAACGTCAGTCAATATTTTATGTTGTTAAGCAGGCATGCTAAGTAGGAGAATGCATGGGGCTAGGGAAGTAGTATAAGGGTGAAAGAAATCCCCATATTCCTCTAATGGAGTATGAATCCACACTTATTCGTTGGTAAGTGGGTTAACTCTACATGCACGTGACCTCTCCTTTGGTGCTTCAACAACATTAATTAGTATGTATGAACAATTTTGCTAAATTTTCACATATGAAGATTAATTTGTACGGGTGTATGATCTTAACATTTTGTTGCAAGTCTTGAACCTCATAATAATATGTTACCTATATATGAACTATGTGCGATTAATTTGTTTGCAATTATCATATTGTCCAATTTATGCACTTATACTTGTATTATTTAGTTATTGCCAACTAATAATCTAATTTGACTCGAATTGCATCAATTATATTAACCATAATATGTTAACCATAATAATAACCATAAATTATTATATTAACCATTTTATTTTAACCATAATAATAACCATATAAGGGAGCTGGCACAAGATATTTGCCAACTATAAATATGTAATGCAATTGACGTTCCTTGAATATCAGTTTTGACCATAGTTGGTAAATTTCTGAAAGAACTAGAGTGATTAATATATACGCTTTCTAATTATTTTGTGTGATTATGCCTATTTCTTTATATCTTGGATACTGAATTTTTAATTTTGAAGTATTACAAGTAGTATATAATGAATGCGGCAAAGCTAATACTGGTCCCTAATATAGCCCTTATTGATATTCTTGGATTTAGATAGAGTGGAAAGGCAAAAGCAACAAGATAAAGATAAATGAGACAGAATATAACCTAGTACAAAGCCATTGGCACACTCCATCTGAGCATACAATTGACGGTCAAAGGTATTGATGTCCACATAAATTATAAGAACCTGCTCAATCTTTGTTATATTGATTTAAAAAGATTAAATTTGTTTGTGAACCAAAAATTATAGATTCGCTGGCGAGCTGCACTAGGTTCATCAAAGTGAAGACGAGAAGATTGCTGTTATCAGTGCTCTTTATAGAATCGGAAAGCCTGACCCTTTCTTGAAAATGTTGTATAAATTGGTAGATTGGACATACTAATGTCATGTATATATTGGTTTGGTTTGGTTTGCGAAAATGTTGTATTCCTTTTCGGTTGATGAAAAGGCAGGACTTATATTAAGTTTCAACATGTACATTCCCAATAATGGAGCCACTGAAAACACTCGTTAATTTTTAGACTGGACTGACTGATCACACCACTTATTTCTCAAGATTTGTGTACTAGAGAAAGAAAGAGAGAGAGAGAGGCATAGGAGATGGAATCTTAAATGTTGGTTAATTGATTACACAGCACGGCACGGTTCACGGTAGCTAAGCTGTTATTTCGAGGCTTTTATCCGCAATTCGCATCCGAGACTTCAGCATCGGCTTCATAAGTTATAGCGGGTCATGGAGGGGTCGGGGTTCGCTGACCTATAAACCGACTCGTCCCATTTATTTTTCATTCCTGACCGGCCTCGGCCCGACCCGTTGTCCATCCCTAATCAAGAGTATAAGCACTACGGTTTTTATCAATATGTTGCAAACATGAATTGTAAAACTTGCTAACATTATTGAAGTTTCTTTAGTATTTGAATGGATATAGTTGCCTCTACCATCACCATTGTGTGGTCGCTCACGTATGGTTACCGCTTGAGGGACTTACGATCTATGGTCCTATTCGACAACAACGTTTGGAGTAACTTTTAGTGTTTTGAACAAGTTAAAACACTAATCAACCAAATACTAGCATTTGGTAAGGTAGTGTTTCAACTAGCGTCTATAGTAGCTTATAGTATTTAAAGTAGTATTTCGAAAAACTAATAATATTAGTTTTTCACATTTAAAAGTAGCGTTTCATATTTTTTTGACAAAAACATCCCTTCATTAATTTATATCTATATCCTTTCACATCAATTTACAATAATCAGCTAACTCAACCACTAAATTTACCGAACACATTTATTCAATCGCTCATTTGAACAAGTATTCGCTAACGGTTAAAATCTAATAATTATCAGCTACCTAAACAGATATAAGTTACACAAACAGTTATACACTACTCAAACAACTTATTTTGCCGAACGAGCCTATGTAAATTAGAACATGTTAGATAGGACATGTTATTATTATTTTTTTATAGTTTTAACTAAAACCAACCATAAATCTAATATAAATCTATGTTAATAAATTTTAGTCATTATGTGATGCCAAATTAGAAACCTATCAAAGGATTTAAGCATTTTCTTCTCTTAAAGTCGATAATTATATAAATTAAGTAACCAACCCTCTCGTGACCAATTCGTTGGCCTCGAACCAAAGTATTGTAACATAATTGTTGTCGTGGAACCAAAGTGCTGTAACATAATTGTTGTCATGGATCCAAATCTTTGGATGACCATGTTTCTCCTTGTGTTAGAGCATGGTACTATGCAAACTAGACTCCGTTGGGTCTAGTCTAGTCCTTATGCCCCTTTACAGTTCTTATACTGTGAAGACTTGGGCACATGAGCTATATACACAAAACGCCCATACGACACCCATATTCTAAAATCCCGATTGCTCAACCTAAAACATGTGCAAAAAAACAACAATTTTATAATAATTAAATTTTAGAATTTTGTAGATGTCAAGGCATATATAATAATGGTATATACAATCTGTTTATCATCCTTTACTGCTCAAAATTTATTCACAAAAGAATTTTAAAATAATAATTTTTCTGCAGAAACTAGCTTATTATTCATTAAAAAGTAACTCGTATATAATAACAATTAGAGTGAATTTAGGAAGCTCGTCCAACAAAAAAAAAAATTTATCCTTAAAAAAAGGTTTCCACTCATTTATGGACTCTTCTTTACTCCTTTGCACAATAATAATAATAATAATAATAATAATAATAATAATAATAATAATAATAATAATAATAGTAATCATCATCATCATTATCATCTATGCAATGTACAATAGTTGTATTTTCAAACGGTCAAATATTACAATGGGAGTGATGGTAGAAGTTTAGGGTAATCTTAATTGTAAAAATCACTTGGGGATTAAATATGAGTTGTTGATGTAAATAATTAAATAAATAAAAAATATAATTTACCCAAATGAAAAAAAAAATATTTCATTTTATAAGTGGACTTTCCTCTTCCTTTTTTTTTTTTTGTGTGATAATATAATCTTGTTAGTATTTTTTTTCTTTCTCCTTCATATATTGAAACAAATGTTGAATAATGATATTTGGCTTATGTGGAGTTGATATTTCACCTTTCACATTTCTTTTTACAATTTCAAGATCTTAATTTAGGTTATTTTAGTTTTAATTGTTTGCGATATAAACAGAATAGAGTCGTCGTTTAGGATAAGTAAAATTTAGGAATAAGAAAATGACATATTTATTGTGATGAAAAGAGAAAGGAATTTCGAAATACTGGAGAACGAGGTTGAAGGTAGTGGTTTTGAGTTATAAATGCCTAATTCTAGCAAGTTTGGTTGCTTTGCCAGTTTAGCTTTGGTATTTAGGTTTCTCTTGATTTGTGCCTTAATCGAATAATAGTGTGTACTTTAAATTGGGGGAAGGAGTTTGCGATGGTGTCTCGATTGATTAACGATGAATTCTTTCACTTAATTTTATCTACATTTTCTTCACAAATATAGGGTCAAAGAATAGAGATTAGATGATCAAGGTTATCATATAATATTTAAAACAAATTGAAGACATTTCAATAGCTCACCTCAAGTATATGAGACATCTTCATGTTTTTTTTGCCTAACTTGCTAAATTATACCAATAAGTTACCTATCTCTAGGATTTGTATATATTCTCCCTTATAAACCATTTTCTTAGTTTACTACTTACTTGATCGAGTAGTATGATTTATGAAGCCTAATTTGGTAATTATTAAGTTGAATTTTATATACTTCACTTGCTAATTTATGCAAAAGTTAAGTTGTCATTCTTTCTCACCACATTTCTATTTTAAATAATTTTAGTGTCTATAGAAATTTTAGGTAGGTTTGCAAAATGAATTTTCTCTCATCATACTTTTATCATTGCGTTTGAATGTTTACAACTAGTAAATTTATTCTTTAATAAATTTCTCATTCCCTTTTAGATGACTAGGATGTTATAACTTTTAGAGAGTATAGATATGGTCACAATTTTAATTTTGAAAGTGTCAAAAGTGAAGGTAAAATATGTGAATTTATTTTGCACGCTGAGTTGGATATTGGACAAATAATTAGGAAATACAAATTGATTTAAGGATGCAAATGTAAGAAGATAAGGGGTGGAGTCTCAACATAAAGTTATTTATGATTAAGAGGTGGAATCTTAATCTGAAATTATTTATAATTAACTTCTATTATCTATAACTTCTTGAGAATGACTAAAGAATGTAGGATGAAAAAATATTATCTTTGTATACAGAGGTAGGTAAGAATAGATAAATCATCATGTTCACCCTATAATTTAAAAAATTGAGATCCCATTATGGATATATGTGTACTTTTTAAGGATTCGTGTAATGTTTGAGTCAATGATATTTTAGTAGGTTGCATATAAAGAGTTATCTAGATGTCAATTAAGTTAAATTAATACTTACTTTGTTCAAAGCTATGAGTTATAAGTTTGATATTCTTTTATTGATTTTATGTACTTTGTATTATAATATTAATTAGTGACATAATGATATTTATTGTCATCTATTGGTCATTTAATTCAATATCTACCAATCATATATTATTCCTTTTTCTACTAATAATTGTCTTTTGATACCCAAACATATTGCAATGTTTCTATAACTGTATGAGTGAAGTTTATTTAAATTGTTTGATTCTTAGAGGAGTTTGACTTCTTAATGTTCCAAATCACGAGTGTAATCTTAAAACCTTAATGACATTTTTTAACATTTATTTATTTATTATTTTAGATTCTTTATTTATTATTTAGAAATTTAGAATGAATGTGTGCTGGCTCTAATCATTTTTATGTGTTGGATTCGATAAATTTGATGAGTAACGAAAGCATTTTGGCTATGAGAGGATAACATGTAGAAGAGTGTTGTTAAAGGTGAAACTATTCAATAAAATCAAATGATCGAGAAAAAGAGACTTACAAGTATAACATCGCTATGTGATTCAATAATTCTTATGGTATACATTGTACAAAAGTGCTCCGTACATAGCACGCGTCCGGACTAGTTCATTAATAAAATTAAACATATTATTTACTAAAAAATAAACTATTGTTCACTGGAAATCTATAAACTTTAAAAATTATTATATTAAAAATATACTATTGTTCACCAAAATTAGCATATTATTCACTAAAGGGTGTCCTAATTTTCACCAAAATTAATCTATGGTTCTTAAAATTTTTATCACTAAAAAGTGTCTTATTATTTATCAAAAAGTTTATCCTCCAAAAATTGCTAATTACATAGTGCTCTGTTGTTTAATAAAAACAAAAATATTGTACACTGTTATTCACTATCATATTGTACTTATTGTTCACTTCTCTAAAAGTTAATCAATTGTTTACTAGATATAGATCTATTTTTACTAAAATCAACCTATTGTCCACTAAAAATTGGTGTATTGTTCACCATCTTTTATTTTTTTCTTTCATGAACTTTGAATCTCAATCTCAGTTCCCTACCATAGAAAAATATTAAATATATTTTCATGTGTGTCTAGAGTAGCAAAAGAATAAGAAATAATTAAACAAAAAAAAAAAAAAAAAGACCAAGAGAGAAAAAAATATTACATTGTTCCCTAAAATTCTAAAACCTTTTATTACAATAAAGTATTTTATTATTCACCAAAAATTAAATATATTATTCATTAGAAAGTCTCCTATTGTTTTGAAGCTTTTTTATCACTAAAGAGTGTTTTATTATTTACCAAAAAACTTATCCAAATAAACTTATTGTTTATCAACAATAAGTCTATTGTTCACTAAAAATTGTTGTATTATCCAACAAAAAAATTTAAAATTCTACTCACTAAAAATTTGATTTTTTTAATCATTCTTTATTGTTCACCAAAATTTATCCACAAACAATCTATTATTCTCAAAAAACCAACCTATCATTAATTAAAAATTAGCCAACTTTAATAGAACATTATTGCTCACAAAAATTAAATGTATTGCAAACTAAAGAAAAATATAACAGGAGAATAACCAATTGATGTACTTTCACCATCATTTTTCTGTTGTACTAAAAAAATTGATGTATTAACCTGCTAACACGATCTGTGTGGTTCTTAATATCTTGGATTCAAGTAGCATTGACGACAATTTTTTTTATTTTATTTTTTCATATTTACCTCTATGTTCTTTTGATTTGTTTTAAAGAAAAATGTATTGTATTAATCACAATTGTTCAGTAAAGAGTGATGTTATTCATCTAAAACTATTATTCATCTGAAACTAACCAGTTATTTTATAAAGAGTATTCTATTGTTTATCACAAATAAATATATTGTTCACTAAAAGGTGCTCTATTATTCACAAAAAAATTAAAATACTATCATTTAAAATTTGAATATTTTTTCTCATCCTTTATTGTTCACCAAACTTTAACCACAAAAACTAGTCTATCAAAAAAAAAAAAATAGCCACAGAAAAGTTTAAAATAGTGATTTATTCTCCTCCAAAAGCTAGTCTATGATTCATTAATAATTTAATTTAACCAATTCTTCAGTAACATATAACACATTGTTTACTAAAACAAACTATTATTCACTAGAAATCTAAAGATTTTATCATTAAAGAGTCTAAAACTAAAAAGAATATTATTGTTCAATATAAATAACATATTGTTCACTAAAGAGTGTTCTACTTTTTTAACAAAAATTAATCTATCGTTCTGAAAAATTTTATCAGCGAATAATTTTTATTGTTTATCAATAAAATTTATCCTTCAAAAAATTTTCATTACATAGTGATCTGTTCTTTAGCAAAAACTGAACATATGGTTCACTAAAAATGAACCTATTGTTTACTAAAAAATAACCTATTGTGCACTATTATACACTAAAATATTTAAGTTATTATTCACTTCACCAAAAGTTAGTCAATTGTTTACTAGATATAAATCTATTTTTACTAAAATCAACCTGTTGTTCACTGAAATTGGTGTCTCGTTAACCATCCTTTTCTTTTTCTTTCATGAACTTTAATCTCAATCTCAATTCCCTACCATACAAAAATATTAAACATATTTTTATGTGTGTTGGAGTTGTAAAAGAATAAGAAATAATTCAGCAAAAAAAAAAAAAAAAGAGCATGACATAAAACAATATTATATTGTTCACCAAAAATCTAAATTTTTTTATCACCCATGAGTATTTTACTGTTCATAACAAATTAAAATATATTGTTCATTAAAGAGTCATCTGTAGTTCACCAAAAATTAATCTGTCATTCTGAAAACTTTTCATCAGTAAAGAACTTTTTATTATTTACCAAAAAAATTTATCCTCCAAAAATTATTAATTACATATTGGTCTATTGTTTAGCAAATACTAAACATATGGTTCACCAAAAATGCTCCTATTATTAACTAAAATCTACCCTATTGTGCACTATTATACACTAAACTATTTAACTTATTGTTCACTTCACTAAAAATTACTCAATTGTTTACTAGATATAAGTTTATTTTTACTAAAATCAACGTATTGTTCACTAAAATTAGTGTCTCGTTCACCATCTTTTTTTTTCTATTTCATGGAACTTTGAATCTCAATATCAATTCGCTACCATAGAAAATTATTAAACATATTTTCATGGGTAGTAAGAAATATTCAAAAAAACAAAAGAGCAAGAGAGAAAAGAATATTATATTATTCACTAAAAATTGAAAAACTTTTATCAGTAAAGAGTATTTTATTGTTTATAAAAATTTAAATATATTGTTCATTAAAGAGTCTTCTATAATTCACCAAAAATTAACATATGTCATTATGTAGGAATCCACGGCTCGTCCCTGTAGGGACAGCAGGACCGAGTTTTCCCACGAATGTCGTTTCTCGTTATTTTATTTTTGTTAAGATTCTTTTTGAAAGTTGATTTGTAAAGTGGGGTGTGTCTCTTATTAAGATTATTTCTTTTTAAAATCTAATTTTAAAACAGTTTAGGTGAAAGTATGATTCACGATTTTTATTAATCATTTTATTTTTAGAAATTGTTTTTAGGGAAGTCGCGAGATGTTATTTCAAGGATAAAGAAATTAGAAAAACTAAAAGTCGCAGCCACAAAGCTCTTTAACCAAACAGATAAATCTGGTTGGGCCGAGAGTTGAGCTCAACTACTAGTTGAAGCCGTGGTCGGCTTGTGCCAACTCATAACTGGCGCTGGCTATAAGGCTATGACTCGAGGACTTAATCGAAATACTCGAGAAGCAAATAAGAAGAAATAGAAGAGCAAATGAGGAGTCGTCAGTCGGTTTCGGAAAATAAAAACTTACAAAAATACAAAAACACTCTCCCAATCTTAGTATAGAAAAACTAATCTTAAAAGAGGTTTTGAAAGAGACTCCATCGGTCATAAACCAAGAGTCCGATGTTTGGGGGTGATGGTATGAAATTAAGAGGGATGCTCGGATTACGCTGACCAATAAACGACCTTTACTAATCTAAGTTGTGAGTTCAAAAATTGTGTTTACACCGTCGGAAATCAGAATGCCATATGCACAAATTAAAGCAAAAAAACATGCTAGGAAAGTGATAAACAGATAAATAATAAAGCAATAAAGAAAGTGATAAAAGAAAGAAAGGAAAAAAAAGATTACAAGCAGATGGGGAGGAAAGTAAAGCGATTACATCTTAAATGCATAATACGAAAAGCAATAAATAATTGAATTTAAACAAAGACAAAAAAAAAAACTCTAGGACAGGTGGAAGCGCATCCTCGGGTTGACCCACCCACTAGCTTGAAACTCGATTGGATTTCGGTAGAGTGAGAGTAGGAAAATGAGCATAGGAAATGATGAACTCAAGGCTATTTTAGTGGGTTTAGATAGGGATTACTCGCGTGGAGTAAGTGGGAAGTAGAGAGAAGAGAACTTGGGAGAGAGTGAGCGAGAGAGAATTTTAGCATAAGGGGGTTTTGTAGTTGAAATTGGTGTAACCAAAATGAGGGGGAATCCCTCTTTTTATAGTAATTTTTAGGTTAAAAAATTAACCATAAAAGTCACTTTAGCCATCGGAGTTCGCTCGAACCGTGCCCGAATTGCGGGAACAGATAAAGGCTAAAAACGAGATATTCACTTGACGAAATGATGTCATTTGGAGAGTCCAAAAAGCGAGCACTAGTTTAAATGACGTCACACGGACACTTTGGGTAGTGTGCCTCGCTTGCCGCTGAAAATGAAACAAAACGCTGCGTTTTGCATAAACTGGGATAACACAATGCAAATTTAGGTTTCCTAGTTAGGAGCCTGAACCTAGCTTGGTTCGACCGAATAAAATTGGTTTGTACGCTGGCCCAAGCAAAAAGGCTTATTTCGTGGTGCTAGTGGATTTTTGTCGTTTATCGGCTTCGTCAAGCCGATTAGAATCCGATCATGAATGGAGTTCACAAACGGGACTGGGATTTCATCACTAGGCCAATAAAATTAAATAAATATAAATAGAAAAGGATCGAAACTTTTTAGATGTCTATAGTTAGCCAACACTTTGACTCGGGTACTTGATGACGTACCTAGTCCGAAGCTTAGCGAGGAGCTTGAATTTGACTCGGGTAATAAAGTCCGAAGTCCAGCAGGATGCTTGAACTTAACCTTTCTTGGATCCGAAGTTTGGCAAAGTGTTACGAGCTTGGCTTGATAATTGTCATGAAGCTCATATGAGGGAACTAAACTTAACCATTTCTTGGTCCGAAACTTGGTTAAAACTTTACGCACTAACAATTTTGTTACATAATAATCTAATGTAAATAATTTCAAGCGTTACCTAAAAATGGTTTGTAGCCGGATCATGTTTTGGAAGTGTCTGTATAGAGTGGTTGAGAATTCTTAGCTTGGTTTCGAACCTTGACCGTTGTTGATTCCGGAGCTTGACGGGGGTGTCCGAACTTTGATCGTTGTTAGGTCCGAAGCTCGACAAAGGTGTCCGAACCTTGATCACTATTGGGCCTGAAGCTCGATGGATTGTCCGAACCTTAACCGTTGTTAGGTCCAAGGCTCGATCGAAGGTATTTGATCCTTGACCGCTATTGGGTTTGAAGCTCAATGGGGATGTCCGAAACTTGACCCCTATTAGGTCTAAAGCTCGACAAGGATGTCCGAACCTTGATCGCTATTGGGTCCGAAGCTCGACTAGGGTGTCCGAAGCTAGATGAGGGTGTTTGAAGCTTGATCGATGTTGGGGTCCGACATTCGACGTCTATCCACTTTTGTGGAAATTAGGACGGATGAACTTAACTTACTTGAAAATCGAAGTTCAATGAGGTTATGTGCCCCATTATAATTTTGAGCTTTTTAGCTAATAAACTCCTTTTTTCCATGGTAAACGATTTGTGTCTCCGGAGTTGTTGCCGTTGTATAATCCTTTTGATCATGAGTCCCCATGTTCTCCTTGCTCGTGTCTAGCTTTTCTTGAATGTCGGAGAGTTGACTAGCTTTGAGTGGTTGATTGCATGGGACATTTACTTTAAAGGTAGCAAACCCAGTGACCTTCTTCATACTGATTTGATGGACAATGCTTGATTGAGTAATCTCTTGTAGAATGCTTTGTTATTAATTTTTGTATTTTAAGGTTTTAACTCATGCAAAGAAGATGGATGCAAGACTTTATTCTAAGAACAAATGCATTCTTTTATTAAGATGATAATTTTTTTTTAAAAAGACAGACAAAATCGCACTTTAGCCCCTCTCCCCAAAGTAGAGCCTTAAGAAAAGTAGGCGGCTTAAGCTGTAATGTACTACTTGTTGGAGGTTCGCTGCCTTTTCCCGATTGATTTTTTGATCCTTTTAATAAGGAAAAGAAAAGTGGCTTTCAATTTGGGATATTGAAAATTGGAAATGGGAAATGGGAACAAGACTAGGATTGGGGTCGGACCTTATGGGCTTTCTATGTATCTCGCTATAGTGGAAATTTGGCCTTCATAGTTCAAAAGGAATATTGATTTGGATTTGCTTTGAAGAGAAAAAGAAAATACACGTAGGATGGATATGAAAAAAAAAGGGAAATGCACACTTCATTAACATTCTTGATGAGTGATAGGCCCATTGGATGATTTTCTAGTCGTTTGTAGCTTTTGTGGATACCTACTCCTCTTCTATAAGCATGCCAGCATCCCCGAGCATTTTGATATCCATGAAAGGTAAGAACTTCAAGTATCGACGATAAGTAGGTTTCGGGTTTTTCATGATGAGTCCAACCTCGATCCTTTTAGAGGGTCCATATGTTATGTATGAAGCCATTGCCCTCCAGTGAGTGAGGAAGTAGGTGAAGTTCTCCTTTTCTCCTTGCTTGATTAGCTCAAGGTCTCAAAGAGTGACTCGTAGATCACTATTGTAGGAATATTGGTGTAAGAACTCCCTGCAAAGATCTTGCCGGTTTGTGACATTTTGTAGGTCAACAACATTGTACCACTTTTTGACGTCTTTGTCAAACGTCCATGGGAAGATGACATGGTATGTGTCCTCTTATATATTTTTAAAGTAATTGCCCCTACAAAGTTCCTTGCGTGATGGTGATGGTTATTAATTTCATGGAACTTAATGTCAAGCATGATGAATTTTGGGGAAATATGCCTTTTGGGATTGAAGTGAATCCCTAGGCCAAGTAGTAGTCATTGAATATTGAAGACTCACGCAACAACTTCTCTATTTGAACTATTTGTGGATCAAATCGAGGCTCGGGCTGAGGCTAAGGTTGATGCTCGTCCTCCTTTCTTGCTTCGTTAGTATTCTTATTAAGGGTTTGGATTATAAGATCAAGGGTTTTAGATATTGACTCAATCTTTTTATCCTAGGCCTCAATCTTGGCTTCTATTTTGGTAGTAGACTCTTTAAACAAGGTCATGATGGGGATTTTCCATTTTCGGAAGAGGATTGCGCTTTGTACGTGGACGACATATCGGCATTAAGGTGTTGAACATATTTGTCTTGTATGTGCCTATGTTGAAGTAGACCGCTTCGTGCTAGGATTCCCGATTTGAGTAGGATTCCCTATCCTATGTCCTAAAAGAGTGGGTACTCATAATTGGTTTGTGAAAAATTTTAGAGGAGATGGGGCTTAAATGCTTGACCCGAGAAGACAACGAACCCCTAAGAAAAGAAAATGATATGCTCTTATTTTTGGATGCACATAAAAATTCATATTGACCGAAATACAAAAAGATGATCCTTAAGGGACAAATTAATACATTTTAAATTTTGATTAAGCATGTAAAAATGGACTGACCTAAATAAGAAAGAAATGCAAAAAATGAACTCACTTTAAATGAAGTGAATTTTGATTGACTAATGAAATGAATGGACTTGCCTAAAATGAGATGAATTTAATTTTGTCTAATGCAAAAATGAACTCACCAAATTTGATATGAATTTAATTTTGATTAATAAAAAAATGAACTCTCCTAATTGAGATGATTTTAATTTAGCTAATGCAAAAAATGAACTCAACTAATTGAGATGAATTTAATTTTGACTAATGTAAAAATAAACCCTATTATTGAGACAAATTTAATTTTGGCTAATGCAAAAATGGGTTAATTTGGCTACTACAAACAACGAACTAACCTAATTTGAGATTAATTTAATTTTGGCTAATGCAAAAAGACCCTCCTAATTTGAGATGAATGCAACAAAAATGAAAAATCCAATTATGCGGAGGGAAAATGTTGAAAAGAAGGCTACAACCTAAGACTTACTTGGAGCGAGAGAATGGCCCCATCGAAGAGCCCGACCCAAGGGAAGGACGGAAAGCCGAGACCGATTAGGCCTAACGGTTGTGGCTTGTTCCTGATTTGTTTTCTTTTGGAAAGAAACTAGAATGAATTGGACTGACTCGAAAAATGCAATTAATGGACCGACCATAAAGAGAAAGGCAAATTTGACTTTTGGCTAAAATGCACAAAATACACCGACCCCGGAAGGTTCACTATTTTATTTTTTTGCACCCATGCAAGGATTATTTAGTGAACCTAGCTAAACTGCTAAAGACTCAAGGAAGATGATTAAATAACAAAAGCAACCACATTTATTCAAGCATGCAAATGAAGGTCCGACCTAAACAAGAAAGGTTATATGGTTCAAAGGGTAATTCTAGGTCGGATACATGGTGGTTCATAGTATGAAAATTTTGTCTCCTATGGGATGCATAGTGGAACATGAATAATCAATGCCTCTCGATCGGGAATCGAGAAAAAGCGTACTATGAGTGGAGAGTAACCACCTCCCAATGTTAAGCCTAGGTGGGCCCACCGAGGAATGGTTCGACCTCTCTGAAAATTTTCACTTAAGGGTAAAGCCTAAAGGTCGAAATTAAAAGCAACTAAAGTCCGAGACTACTTAAATGTAATATGTCTAATGCAAAACATAATAAGAAAACCGACAATTTTGATTTTCAAGTCTCACCCTCTTAATAAGTGATGTCCCCAGCAGAGTCTCCACTTGTAGGAAATCACGGCACATCCCCGTAGGGACAACGGGATCGAGTTTCCCTATGAATGTTGACTCTCGTTATTTTATTTTTGTTAAGATTCTTTTTAAAAGTTGATTTTACGTTTATCTCGAAAGTAGGGTGCGCCTCTTATTAAGAGTATTTCTTTTTAGAATTTGATTTTAAACGAGTTTAAGTGAAAGTATCATTGACGATTTTTGTTAATCATTTTATTTTTAGAAATTGATTTTAGGGAAGTCCCAAGATGTTATTTCAAGGATAAAGAAAACAAAAAAATTAAAAGTCATATTTTTCATAAAGCTCTTGGTCCAAAAGAGAAATCTGGTTGGGCCAAGAGCTGAGCCCGACTATTAGTCATGCCGGCGCTAACCTGTAATCAGCGCCGACTATAGCTATGACTGAGGACTCGGTCTTAGCCAGTATAGCTTCAGCTATCAATATGAAATCCTAATTTTTCCATTTTTAGCTTGAAATGCCGAGAAGCAAATAAGAAGAAATAGAAGTAAAAGTAAGGAGTCACAAGTCAATTTTAGAAAATAAAAACTAACAAAAATACAAAAATACTTGTCCCAATCTTAGTGCTGGAAAAACTAAGCTCGAAAGAGATTTTGAAAGAAAACTCCATCCATCATTAATCGACGATCCGGTGTTCGGGGGTGAAGGTACGAGATGAAAAGTGATGCTCCAATCTGCTTGTCGGCAGACAACCTTTATTAATCTAAATTGTAAGTTCAAAAATCATGTTTAAACAGTCAAGCAATCAACATGTGACATACAAAAATTAAAGCAAATAAAACATGCTAAGAAAGCGATAAACAGGCAACTAATAAAGCAATAAAGAAAGCGATAAACAGGCAAGTAATAAAGCAATAAGTCTGGTATGGTTAGTATTAGACATTTATGATGTATGGATATGTGCGGGGTGACTCCATCGCTCAATGTGAACAGGGCATTGAATGAATGCCGGTAGGGATACTCGATCATGAATGCTAACATAGCTAGTGCATCCATGAATTGGTTATCATCCCTAGGAAGGTAAGTGAAAGAGATGGTCTTAAAGCTGCTTGGACAATTCAGTCGGATATGCTTGGTAGGGTGCCAAGGCTTCACTGTGTACCTTTCATCTTTGCGAAATCTAATTGATGATCAAGCTGGAGTCACCGAAGAGTATGATATTCTTGACCCCAATCTCTACAGTAGCTTGAAGTCTTGTGATGCAAGCTTCATATTCTGCAGCCTTATTGGTGACTTCGTAAGTCTAGTTTGATCGAAATGGGAGTATGTGCTCCCTCAGGTGAGACTAAAAGAATTCCTACTCTAAATCCCTTTTCATTGGAAACACCATCGAAGTACATTGTTAAAACATCCACCTCTACTTGTAAAATGTCTTTATCCGGAAAGTCCAGTTATTCGGGTTACGATTCGGATACAAGTAGATCAGCTAAGAATTCGACACTATCCTTCCTTTGATCGCCTTTTGTAGGACAAACTTGAGTTCAAATTTTGATAGCATGATAGTCCATCTCGCTATCTTGCTACTGATAGTTGGTTAATAAAGTATGTACTTAATAGGGTCTATAGGTACCACCATATGTACCGTGTAGGCTAACATGTAGTGCTCGAGCTTCTTAGTAGCCTAGACTATTGCCAATGATGTCTTCTCTAATGGCGCGTATCTACTCTTATAATGTAGGAACTTCTTACTTAGATAGTAGATTACGCGTTCTTCTTTCCTGTCTCGTTGAGCTAGCATGGCTCCTATAGCCATTTCGGTCGTGGTGAGATACACATACAAATGTTTGCCTGGTTGGGGTGGAATTAACGTCTGGAGGATTAGCAAGGAATTCCATAACCTTCTCGAATACTTGTTGGCACTTGGCATCCCAAATGGGCTCACATCCTTTCTTTAACTTCTTGAAAATAGGTTTGCGGACCATAGTCAATTTTGATATGAAGCGACTACTATATTGTAAACGTCCTAGGAAACCCCTTATCTCTTTTTCGCGCTTAGCGGAGGGATTTCCTAAATGGCTTTGATCTTGGATATATCAACTTCAATTCCTCTAAGACTGACAACATTGCCTTGTAGTTTACCTAAGGTCACTCCAAAGGCACACTTTTGAGGATTAAGGCGCTGTTGTATTTCATGAGTCTTTAGAAGAATTTCTCTAGGCTGAGTAGGTGCCCCTGCCCTATCTTTGGACTTTATGATCATGTCATCCATGTAAACTTTGACTTCTTTGTGGATCATATCATGCAATAAGGTTGTTGTTATCCACTAGTATGTTGTGCCGACATTCTTGAGCCCAAATGGCATCACCATATAACAATAAGTCCCCATTAAGTGATGAAGGTTGTCTTCTCCATATCTTCTTCAACCATCTTCACCTGATTATACCCAAGCATAACCATCCATGAATGAAAGAAAAGCATGACTCGTTGTATTATTCACAAGGAGGTCGATATAAGGCAGCGAAAAATCGTCTTTGGGACTGGCCTTTTCAAATCTCTAAAGTCAACACACATGCGAACCTTGCCGTCTTTCTTCGAACTAGAACTATATTTGCTACCCACTTAGGATAGTGAACTACCTTGATGAACCCAACCTCTAATTGCTTCTGGACCTCTTCCTTAATCTTCAAAGCACATTCCGGTTTCAACCTCCTTAATCTCTGCTTAACCGACTTAACGTCTTCGTAAGCGAGATTTTATGTTATGCTATACTTAGATCTATACCTGGCATGTCTTTGTGGGACCATGCAAAGACATCTATAAATTCCGTAAGGAGCGAAGTAAATTGCTTTTGCTCTTCCGGATTCAAGGTTCTCCCGATCTTAACTTCTTGGGGTTGATCAACTAACCCTAGATTAATTATTATTGTTTCCTCTATTACTACTAAGTGATTTTCATGATCTTCCATAGCTTTTCTTAATTCTTAAGGGATTTCTTGTTCATCATTAGAGGCAAAATAATTAAAAGCAAGAGGACGCAAGGTGTAAGCGGAAAGGTTCACTTTATTGAATGAAGCAGTGAGTACATCGGACTCGAAGCCGAAGATACGGAACTAGAAGTAACAGAATTAAGAAAAGAATTGGAAATAATAGAAGGAGAAATACAAGCCCTAGTACTTGGACTCGAAAGAGGATAGTAGGCTAACAACAAATTCTTGGCCCTCCTCGGCGTCAATCCAAGTGATATGCTTGGATCCTTCAATATCAATGTCGGTGATGAATATGGACGGATCAAACTCTGGGTGCGACATGGCTCGTGATAGTACCGAGATTGAATTCCCTTCTAGGTTGCCCTCTTGTCCGAATAGAAGACGGAAATGATTGTTCCCAATAAGGTTGGTCCATTGTATTGTAGAATGTCCCTCTTTAAGGAGGTAAGGTGCCTCCTTCTCTAGAATATAGCGAGGCATTGAAAAATTCCGGACCAGTGTACTAGGATGTCCTTTTCCTTGATATAGTAGAGCTTAGGAAAACGATAATAAAGGAAGTTATCTCCTTCTCTTAGGATTTTTCCCATTCGGAGTATAGGGAAAGCGCTTGATAGAGCGAACTATGTCTTGTGCAGATCTGTTTGTCCGAATTTCCTACTTGGCTTGAGCTATTTCCTTAGAAGTAGGTTGATAGCCTAATCCAAAGTTGTAGTTATTGGTGGATTCAAGAGGTTGAAAAGTAGGTTGGTATGCCCTTTTGCCTGCAGCAAGACTTGGAGAATACCCCTTCTTCCTAAGCATGGAATGTACACTAGGTTTTCCAATAAGAGGTGCTTCATCCCTTTATAAGGAAGCGACAGTCTCGAATTTGTACAATTCCTCGTCATTAGCATCATGCTTGATCTCAACTACTGATTCTTTAGAAATAATAGTAGCACAAAGGTTATCCCCGTTGATAGTTATGACTTGACCTTTGGTGATCATTTTAACTTTACGATGCGAGTGTAGAGGGCACTTGCTTGATGATCATGTAACCAAGGGTGTCCTAGGAGTAAATTAAAGGTAGTCTGGGATATCTAGGACTTGGAATTCGATGTTCCTTTCCACTGGCCCTATGTTGATTGCCAAGGTCACTATTCCCAAGACTGTTCTTTTGGAATTATCATAAGCTCGAAGATGGACAATTTGGTTAGAGAGTTGTTGCTCCCTAATTCCTAACCTTATAATAGTTCTACAGGGACATACGTTTATCTGCGATCAATTGTCTACCAAGGTTAGGGTAACAAACTTGTTGATGCAAGTTACGATTAAGTAAAGGGCATTGTTATGTGCAACGCTTTCCTCCGGGAGATCCTTCGATCAAAGGTAATAGTTCCATCCCTACTGTTAACCAATCCTACCACTTCCTTTAGTGTAATTTCGAAAAGACCTCGATCTTACTGAGTGCACTAATTCAAGGCCTGTTTATGTTTCGGGAAGCGGATATAAATTGCTAGATTGAGATATATACTTTTAATTTCTAGAGTTACTTAAGGATTGGGTCTTCTTCTTTTGTAGCTTCAGTGCTCTTTTAGGGTTTCTTGAGTCTATTGTGCACCCAAGGGTGCATTATGTCGTCTAGATCTAGTAAGGAATTGGATTGTAGGCTTTTAGTGTCTCCCCAAAAGTTTTCTTCTTCTAAGGGTGGTGTGACCTAGAAGTCGTCATTATTCTTGTCACTATCGCTTCTTGTTTCTTAAACATCTTTTTCATCATCGACCCACATCCCCTAGCCTTCGAATCTAATGGAGGTAAGCTAAGAAGTGGTTCGATTTGTTAACATCTCGGATCGAGAAGACGGATCCTAGTGACTTCGAGTGCATTCAGTGAAAATGGCTAAGGTGTTGCTAAAAGGATTCTTATTGTTTCTTGGTTTCTAGGCGACCTTAGGAAAGGGTAGTTGGCCATTTCGAAACATGCTTTCTAGTTTGTCTTGAATGTCCAACATTGTTCGGTATCGTGTCCTCGTGCACAATTATTTCGCGGTTTCGATTCTTCTCTAATGGGTGGCAATTCTATCTTTCCCTTTTCCAAGAGACGGTCAAGGGCTTTATTGTAGGTAGTGTCAATAGTATTGTAGTTAGTATACCTTTTGAGGACATTGACATCCGTACCCCTGCTGGTATTGCCTATATTGGTGGTTTTCTTATATTTGGAATGATAATTACCTCTATACTTGGTCGCAACTTTTGTGGTCGCGGTAGACAACTCTTCTTCTATCAGCAAACCAACATCTCTAAGGGTTAAAAAGTTCATCATGGGTAGGATTTTGAGGTGCTAATTGTAATTGGGCTGAAGGTTTTTTTTTACGATGATCCCGACTTGGTCTTTCTTGGAGGGTCGATCAACCATGTAGGATGCCTTCGCTCTCCATCCGGTGAGGAAATATGTGAAGCTTTCCTTCTCGCCTTGCTTGATTAGTTCCAAGTCTCCGAGGGTAACAGGAAGATTAGTGTTGTAGGAGTATTGATGGAGGAACTCCTTGCACGGATCAGTCCAGTTGGTAACCTTACGTGGGTCGACTGCATTGTACCACTTTATTACATCGGTATTGAACGTCCAAGGAAAGATAATGTGGTAAGTGTATTCGGGAATGTTCTTAAGAGTCATTGTTCCTAAGAAGTTGCGTACGCGATGATGGGGATTCTCGGAACCTTTGAACTTGATATCGGGCATGGTAAACATATGAGGTAGTTTACCCTTAGGGATTGAAGTGAACCCCTAATTATCAAAGTAGTGATTACTGAACATGGATGACTCCCTTAACATCCATTCTATTTGATCTATATGGGGATCGGATCGAGATTTGGATTTGTGTTTAGGGGATTTGTGTTTGGCGGAATTAATGCATCTTCTCTTCTCAAGTGTTCAACTTCCTCATCTCTCTTACTATCCTCAATAACCCTTATGATAGTCTTAATATCCCTCGATATAGATGACATTTTCTCCTCTTGATCATTCAATTTGGTTTCCACCCGGCTATGTTCTCATTAAGTACACTCGAGATTAAGGAACTACTTTGGGTTAAGATCCGTTAGAAGGGAACTCTTTCTAGGTACTATCTTATGAAAAGGAATGGACTGAGACGGTGTAGTGTGCACCGAAGCTTGTCGCACCGGTGTAGACTATAGAGTAAAGAGAAAAGAAGACGTCCTAGACTACTTGGTCAAGCGTTCTAATCTTTTAGAGCTTGGATTTCGACGATACTCGGTTGCCGTAGACTTCCCTATTCTGCAGCCCATGGGATGAGGTTTAGGACCATGTGAGAGAAGATCACTTTTTGGAGGAAGGGACTTAAACGAGAGACCGAAGAAACTAAGGATCCTTTTTATTTGGATGCACATAAAGAAGGTGATGATAATATGATGCATGACTTTGCTAAGATGATAACCTAACTAAATCAATGATTGACCCTTAAAGAAATTATGCTTTCTATTCTAGCTAAATGATAATACATTTCCTTATTTGAAATGAATTTGTTTTGGGCTAAATGCAAGTACAAACATGAATTTACCTAATACAAGATGAATGTATATGGACTTACTTAATAGGAGATGAATTCCGAATACAAATGGGCCCCTTTAATATGAAATGATTATTATTTGGCTAATGGAAATGGACTCACCTTATATGAGATGATTTTGTTTGGCTAATGCAAATGGACTCACCTAATATTAGATGATTTTGTTTAGCTAATGTAAATGGATTCACCTAACATGAGATGATTTTGTTTGGCTAATGCAAATGGACTCACCTAATATAAGACGATTTTTATTTGGCTAATGAAAATGAAAAATGTAAAAGAAAGAGGGACTAAACAACTAAAACAGAAAAGGGGCTTTTGGTAAGACCCTTGATAGGCGGTAACTACTTAAACCATCAAAAAGAGAATTTTAGTATGACACGGAAGTGCAAACAATGGTCTAACCCTAGTAGAAAAAGGAATTTTGACTTTTGGCTAAATGCACATGGACTTACTCTAGGAAGTTTATTAAAATGTTTTATTTTCACCCATGTAAGCGTTTAATCGGTGGTCTTCACCTATCCCTAAAGGCTCACAAGTAGAAGATTAAATCTAAAACACACACACACACTTATTCAAGCATGCAAATAAAGTCAAAGGGACCCCCTAATTGTCCAAAAGTTCTATGGTCAAAAGAGGTTTAAAAGGTAGGATACATGGTGACTCATAGTCTAAGAATTCGATCCTCTATGTCTAACATGGTAGGAAATTACCCAGAATTCTCGGTGCCTCTGAATGAAACAAAAGGTTTGACCCAAGAGTGCATGCTACGAGGGAGGAAGTACCATTTCCTTAGGCAATCAAGCCTAGTTAAGCCCGCCTAGCAACCGGTCGGAGCCTCTCTCCGGAAAGGGTAAATATGGGGCAATATAAACTTTTGCTATGGGTCCAAAACAATATTGGACCTAGTTCAAAGGTTGCTAAATGCAAGATGTCTAATGCAAGCACATCATTAAAACACATTACTCAAATTTTCAAGTTTCGCCCTCTTAATAAATGATTAGTCCCCACTTGGAGTCGCCACTGTAGGAACCACGGCCTCGGGCCCACACCGGGGCCCGGACCGAGCTTCCCACGAATGGTTGGCATTAGGGTTTTAGAAAGCTTAAGGAATGATTTTAGAGTTTTGAAGATGCATTTAAGAAAATGGGGATGAACCTTTTATTAAGATTTCCAAGTTTTATTAAATACGATTAGACAAAGTTTGAATGACGATTTTATTAATCATTTTAATTTTATAAATTAATTTTAGAATTCCGCGATATTATTTACTAAGCTGAAGGACAAACAAAATTAGGGTTTTGATTCTACCATGAGGCTTTAGGGACGGATCGGTGGGAAAACACCAATCTGGACTAAAGCCTCACTTGCCGATCATGTTGCTTGAACCCGGCGGTGGCGGGCGCCGACCGGAGGCTAGGGCTGAGAATATCGGCCTCGACCTCTACCCTGGATTACGAGATCCAGAACCAATTTTTACCCTGTAATTAGAAAATAATCGGGATGCAAATTCAATAAGAAATAAGCATAAAAAGAGAGTCGCCGAGTCGGTTTTTAGGATGAAAACTAACAAAAACAAAATTTACTCTTCTAATCTTAGTATGGGAAACTAAGACTAAAAGAGGCTAAAAATGACTCCATCGGTCTTTGAACAGAGAATCGAATTCGGGGCGAGGGTACGAAACGTAGGGAAAACCCTTCTATTCCACCTGTCCAAAGACGGCCATTATTAGTTGAGTAGTGAATTAAAATAATGTAAGACAAGCAAGCAAGCAACATGCTAAGCAATATTTAAAGTAACCAAAATGATAATAAAAAAAGTAATAAAGAAAACGAAAGGAAAGGAAAAACGAAAAAGCTGAAAAGTTACATTGGGCGGGGAGGAATTAAATGAACGATTAAATCTTTTTAATCCATAATATGGAAAGCAATAAATGATGCATACAAATAATAAACCATTTGAAGGTTGCACGATTGCCCTCAAGTTGTCCCACCTTGCTAACCTGGATCTCTACACTATATCTCTTGATGCGACGAGTGACAAACGAAAGAAAAAGGGCTTGTTTTTCTGAATTATGTATGTAGGAATAGTAAAGATCGGTTGACTGAGTGCCTAGAGATCAGAATAATTGAATAAGCTTTAGTTCTTTGCACGGATTCAAAGGCGATAAGTAGAAAAGAGGTGAATGATTGATAATAATTTCGGCAGAGTAACATTTAGGTATGAATGCTCTTATTAGCGTTTTGTAGCATTACACATAAGAGAAAGCCATATGGGAATGAGAGCCAAGGCTCTCTATTTATAGGAGAGGACCTAGATCACAAATGACCTAGGGTTTGCCCTCGGTCAGCTGTCCAAATAGTTGCAAATAAAGCTGGGCTAGAATCTCACAAGATTGAGCCAGGATAAAGAAGCGATAGAACCATATAGAACCCGGTTCACGGTGCCCTACCATGTTTTGAAGGGAGTCCACAAGCTAAAATGCAGCGTTTTCTTGGGTTGCGGGCACCAGCCATGATGTCATTTTGAGGGGAAAAGCTCCTAGTCTCGTGTGGACTGTCTTGTGGAGCCTAAACGTAACACTTTGATGCTCGTGATCATGAAATGCAACGCTTTAACGCCCTCTTTAGGTTTTCAGCTCCTTGTCTAATTGGACAAAAGTAAAATGCAGTATTCTAAACTTGGAATTTCCTGTTACACAACATTGGACTCCGTTGTCTCTAAAGGCTTGGCCCGGTATTGGATCGACCGATGGAAAGGGGATTTTTAAACGACCTAAGGCAAACGTCTGTTTATTTGGCGATGAGGGTTCTTTGTGGTTTATTGACGTATGTCGCACCAATCGATCAAAATCAGAGATCCAAATCCTCAAACATGACTCGGGATTTCATCATCGGGCCAACAAAATAAAATATGAAAATAAAGAGGTAAGAGACGACACTTTTTAGGTGTCTACAATAGGGAGGAAAGTGAAGTGATTACATCTTGAATCCACAATACGGAAAGCAAGAAATAATTGAATTTAAACAAAGATAAAAACAAACTCTAGGACAGTGGAAGCGTGCCCTAGTTTGACCCTCCCGCTAGCTTGAATCACGATCGAATTTTTCCAAAGTCACGGTAGGGCAACAAGCATAGGAAATGACGAAAACATGGCTATTTTAGTAGGTTTAGAAAGGGATTACTCGAGTGGAGTAAGTGGGAAGTAGATAGAAGAGAACAAGGGAAAGAGTGAGGGAGAGAGAATTTCAGTATTAGGGGTTTTCAGGTTAAAATTGGTGCAACCAAAATGAGAGAGGAAGCCCTCTATTTATAGTAATTTTTAGGTTTAAAAATTAACCCTAAAAGTCCCTTCGAGTGGTCGAGACTTGGCCTAAATTGGGTCCGAAATTGCAGGAAAGGATAAAGGCAAAAAACAAAATATTCATTTGGACCAAATGACGCCATTTGGATAGTCCGGAAAAGCGGCACCGGTTTAACCGAGCGTTGTACGAACACTTTGTGTAGCATGCCTCACTTGGCCGCTGAAAATGAAACAAAACATTACCTTTTTCCGTAGACTAGAGTAACATGACGACGATTTGGGTTTCCTCGATGGGAGCCCGAACTTGGCTTGGTTCGGCTGAACAAAATTGGTTTGTGGGTCGACCCAAGCAAAAAGGCTAATTTTTGTGGTGCTAGTGGGTTTTTGTGGTTCACTAGCTTACGTCACACCGATTAGAATCGATCATGATTGAAATTCATAGACAAGATTGGAATTTCATCACCGGACTAACAAAAATAAATAAAATAAATAAATAGAAAAGAGACTACACTTTTTAGGTTTCTACACTTTCTAAAAACTTTTTATCACTAAAGAGTGTTTTTATTGTTTACAAACAAATTATCCAAATAAATTGATTGTTTATCACTAATAAGCATATACTTTCCTAAAAATGGCTCTTTTCTTCACAAAAAATTAAAATACTATTTACTAAAAATTTTCAAATGTTTTATCATTCTTCACCAAAATCTATCCAAATTGTTTTTTTTTTAAAAAACTATTATCCTTAAAACACTAATCAATCATTCATTAAAATTAACCAAAGTTTCACTAAAATCAAACAGATTATTTACTAAAAAAATAAACTATTGTTCACAAAAAATCCAAAAACTTTATCATTAAAGGGTTCTACAATAAGGAGTATAATACTATTCACCAAAAACAACCTATTTCAATAAAGAGTGTTCTATTTTTCACAAAAAATTAACCTTTGTTCCGAGACCTTTTTATCACTAAGAGTGTTTTATTGTTTACATAAAAAAGTTTATCCTCCAAAAATTGTTCATTACATTGTGATATATTGTTTAGGAAAACCTAAATATATGTGTAAGAACCACGACCCCCATGCCGTAAAGAGCAACGAATCGTGCTCCACACGAATGTCGATTTTAAGTAGGTGTTCTTACCGAGAATAAAGGCTTTAGATTTTTGAAGTTTGCTGCAGTTTTTCAGAATTCATTTTATTTTTGAAAGTTTTTTACAAGTCTTGGGATATGCAACCTAAAAAACCATTATGGACGAGACCACAACAAGGCTTACTTGGGCCATGGAGTTCTAGTTGTTTGTGCCAGGAACCAAGCTTGGATCCTACTATAGAAACGAACATGGGTTACCCGTGGGAGGAAACCGACATAGGTTTTTTTTTTTGGCTCAAATAGCAGGAGCAATCTTGGTCGAAAGCCCATGTTGTGGTTTTGCTTCAAAATAGTTTATTTTTCTACAAAATCTATAATGCATTATTGAAAAGAAAAGATATAAAATAGGTGTCGCCGAGTAAATTTTGAATAAAAACTAACAAAATAATTCAATTTTCTAATTTGAGCTTAAACCTAATGGACAACTGAAAGAGGTAAAAACCCACAATTTAGGAAAAATTTTGAAAAAGAACTACGTTGACATAATGATCCGGTGTTCAGGGATGAATTAGTAAAATGAGGAAGGTTTCTCCTCATTCTGTCCATTTTAAAAATGATCACTAGTAATTAAAATGGGAAGAAAAATTGTGTTAAGAAAAGCAAGCGAACATCATGCAAATAGCGGAATTAAAATCAAATAAAGCACGAATAAAAGAAATAAAGAAAATAATAAAATAAATCAATAAATCATGGTTTTTACATTATGTAGGGTGGAAAATAAATGAAATTGCATCGCTTCCAAAACCACAACATTGGAGCTAAAATAATGTAAATAAAAAGAAAATGAAACAACTAAAATAAAAAGGAAAGAAACTTGGATCAACCAATCATTGCTCTTAGGTAGACCTACATGTTGATCTCATGAGATTGATTGGATTTTGGCAGCATAATGGTATGAAAATGATAGTTTTGAAGAAGTAAAGCTTCCTTTATGAGGATTTTTGGTGAGTAGAATGGAGAGATTAGGGTTCAGCGAGAACAAGGGCACAAAATACAACTAAATGGTGTGTGTAAATGAGGGGGTGAAGGGTCCTATTTATCAAAATGAATTAGCTTTAGGGTTCCCTAATTTAGCCTCCAAATCGCTAGATAACAATAGATTTCTTCTCTAACAAACAACCTAAAGTTTATCTAAGATTACGGTAGCTTTGAACTTAATAAAACGACAAATTTTGGGGGGTTAAGGGCCAATGAGGGTCATTTCGTAATCTGCTGATATGTGACTGGCTTGGCACGATTCGATGTTGAGTCTAGGGGACTAGTATGGGTCACCTATGTTGAACTTTTGGTTGTTCTATGATGTTTTATGGTGTAGGCTTATTGTTGGCTTTAATTTTTAAGCTAGATGGAATAAATAGAAATCTTCCTTAATCTAATCTTGCCCCAAGCGTACAAATGAAGCTAAGTTTGTACCATCGAGCTAACAAAACAAAATAAATTATTAAAGCATTAAAATCATAACACATTTTTGGTGTATGCAATTAGCCCCTAGTTTAACCAAGTCCGAGTAAGACAAAGGTCGAACTAGAGAATAAGTGATACTTATCTATCTTGTAGAAGTTACTTTGAGCACCAACTATATGTATTGCCGGGATGAATAACAAGGATTAGCTGCCTTAGATCACACTGAACCTTGGCGGCGGGCCTGAACTTAACTTATATGATGAAGTTTGATGTCCTATGAGTTGGCCGTTAGAAGGTCCTGAAGCCACTGGCGTCTATGCACTTTTGTCAAAATAAAGACATATGTTTGAGGACTTTTTGCATTGACTTGGTTGCTTGACGACCTGAAATCTCGGCAAAGACTAGAACTTGACTTGTTTGAAAACTTTGAAGCTCGGCGGGGTGCGTGAACTTCACTCGCTATTAGATCTTAAGTTTGATGAGGTGTATAAATTGGGCTACTTTAGGAACCTAAAACTTGACCTCTTCTAGGTGTGGCCAAGACTTGGTCGCTCGAGGACTTGAAATCTAGGGGTGCCTAAACTTCGACATGAAGCTCAACAAGGTGCCCCAACTTGACTGCTCCGAGATCCGATGTTTGACCGGGGTATCTAAACTTGGCCGCTTTGGAACCTAAAGATCTACAAGGTACATTGAAGGTTTTCTCTTAGAGAGATTAAGTCACCCTAAAGGGAGGGGGTGAATAGGCGAGATGGAAGATTTTAAGAAATTACAAACTATTTTTGTACATAACGAGACTTAGAAATAGATTCCGAGTCTAGATTGGACTCAGAAAGTAAATTACACACGAAGTACGTGGAAAGCCTCCTAGGGTAGAAAACCACGGACAATGCTAATCCAAGCACCAAGTTAAATCCACTAATTGAATCCACAATTACAAGGAATGACTCTTAACAGAATTGCTCCCTTGGACAATTCCATTACAAGTTTTCCTAGACTCGAAGTTCCCTTATCCGATCTAGTACTTCCGACTAAGATACTCATTACGAGTCAAGGACAAGCGAGCTGAGTTAACCCTTACAGCTCGGTCAAGGGACTTAGAAAGAAAGTAGAAAGAGTATAAGTGAATACAAGACTTTTTTACAACTCAAAAAGTAAGAGATTATAGATTAGGAGTTATACACTCGAAGATTGAGTAAGTTTGCACTAAGTAAGTGCTAAGCAATGTGTTCAGCAATCTTCAAGTCTTGTGGAGTGGCTTCTATTTATACACAACAGGGTAAAAAGATTGTTCGGACTCGTTACGGACTGGTGAGCTTCAATAGTTGTTGTAACGGCTAGTCCGAGTCACTCGAAAAGGATCCGTTGAGATGTGAACGTTACGTGGTGGTCCTTGACTTAAAAAGTTGTCCAACCATCCGGTTGCGATTGAAATTTGGGGTGGAAATAATCGTTAGACCCGAGTTGAAGTTTCTTGGATTTGGAAACAAACAACCACGACACAATGTCTAAGCCATGTCCATAAATTGTTGATTTCTGTCTGCTGGTATTTAACGGCTAGAAACCGACTACTTTTGTATTTCAAAAATAGATTAGGCTTGTTTAATCAACCTACGAAAGCAAAACAAGTGGTACTCAAAGTATAAAAATACTTTGGTCTAAGATTAGGTAAAGATAATTAATTCAAAGTAATTAAGCACTTAATTATCTTCGACCTAAACGAATGGAATTAATTTAAAGATTTTTCAAAAGAAGGAGACACAGATTCGGTTTTGTAGAAGGAAGACTCAAAATCGGACCGGACTCAAAGTTATTCAAATATGGGTTTCCAAGAGTGCTCTTCCTTAAAGAAAGACCACAACAAATACGATTCTCGGGTTTGTAAGAGGAAGTAAGAAGGGTTAGTTCGGTTACGCCTTGCAGGTAACTCGAAGAAGAAAGGTCATTGCTACTTAGACGGTGGTTGCTCACGCCACATGTCCGGAGACTCAAGGCTCTTTTCCGAGTTAGAAGATCCGAAAGGAGGAAAAGTCATATTTGGAGATAATAGCAAAGGCAAGACAGTAAGGATTGGCAAAATTGGTGAAGAAAACAACTCAATTAGTCCAGTCTATCTTGTTAAAGGGTTGAAATACAATCTCCTCGGCATTTCTCAGTTGTGTGACAAAGGCCAAGAGGTAAGGTTTCCTCATACCAACTGCTATATTTCGATGCGAGTCACCAAGGAGACTAAGCTCTCAGGTCGGGTAACACCTATACTATCGCTCTCTCAAAGTCAACTCAGAATTTATCTTATTTGAAAGCATCTTTGAGTGATGATTCATGGACTTGGCATCGTAGAGTAAGTCATATTAGCATGCATACCATCAAGAAACTTGTATCTCATGGATTGGTTAGCGGATTACTTAACTGTGCATTTAAGAAAGATAAAATCTATGAAGCATGCACAAAAGGAAAGCAAGTCGGATCATCTTTCAAACCACTTAAAACTATATCTACATCCAAAGCGCTTGAATTGGTTCATATGGATTTGTGTGGTGAAATTCTTGTGAAAAGCCTTGGAGGTAAATCATATGTACTTGTCATTGTTTATGATTTGTCGTGATTTACCTGGGTATGCTTTCCTCAAAAACAAGAATGAAGCTTTCAAAGAGTTCACTAAGATCTGCAAGAAAATTCAAGTGGAGTCTTAGACTCGGATTATGAGGATTTGAGCTGACCATGGAAGGGAGTTTGATTACTCGGAATTCGTAGATTTACGTGACAAGAATGACATCTCTCACAACTTCTCTGCACCAAGAACTCCTCAACAAAATGGAGTAATGGAGAGAAAGAACATAACTCTTAAAGAAATAGGAAGGACTATGATGATTGAAAATGATCTATCTTACTATTTCGCAGGTCGAGGAGTCAACACAACAAATTACACACTCAACGGATGCTTCATTAGACCCATCTTGAAGAAGACTCCCTACGAGCTATACAAGGGAAAGAAGCCCAACATCTTCTACTTCAGACCATTCGGGTATAAATGCTATGTTCACAACAATGGTAAGGAGCATCCGACTAAGTTTGATGCTAGGTCGGATGAAGGTATATTTACGGGTTACTCATCTTATAGCAAAGCTTATCATGTTTTTAACAAGAAAATAACAAAGTTAAAGAAAGTATCCACGTTGTCTTTGATGAGATTGATCTTGGTAGGATAAGTGAGTCCACATACTCATATCTCGAGGCTTAACAGAGATGAAGATGACCTTCGTTGAAGCTAAGCTCGGAAAGAGTCAAAACAGAATTATCGAGGCAACTAAGAATGTTACGACTCGAGATTGAACAAGCTCCAGAGACAACTTAGAATGCTTGAAGAACAAGTCAATGCAGAGACTTAGCAAGATCAACCAACTAAAGATCAGGCTGTTTAACCAACAAACTTGGTAAATCGGAGGACGAGTCAAGCTTTCAAATATGTATCCAACCACCCACCTGAAAGCATACTTTCGACATCAACAGTGGGGTAAGAACTCGATCTTCTTTGTATAATCTGTGTGCATTTTCTGCATTCATATCATTAACAGAACCCAAAAATGCACTAGAGGCCCTAAATGAACCTGAATGGGTAGAGCCATGCAAGAAGAGCTTAATCAATTTGAAAGAAACCAGGTCCTGGACTCGACCGAACAAGCTGCTAGCCACCCAGTCATAGGAACCAAATGGGTTTTCAAGATTAAACTGGATGAGGAAGGGTTTGTAGTCGAAATAAGGCTAGACTTATTGCTCAAGGTTACAATAAATCAATCAAGAGGAAGGGTTTGATTGTAGGGAAACCTTTGCACTGTTGCTAGGATTGAGGCAATCGAGAATCCTATTAGCATTTGTATCTAGCATGAATATCAAGCTTTATCAAATGCATGTCAAATGTGCTTTTCGAATGGCTTCCTTCAAGAAGAAGTTTATTTTGAGCAACCCCCTAGATTTGAAAACTCAAAGTTTCCAAATCATGTTTTTATGTTACAAAAGGTTGTATATGGTGTTAAAAAGGCTCTTAGAGCTTAGTATAAAAGACTCGAGTAATTTCTTAGTTGAAAATGATTTCAAAAAGGTCGATTAACAAAACTCTTTTACCAAAATCAAGGGGAAAGATTTTCTTATCATTCAGATTTATGTTGATGACATTATTTTTGGAGCTACTAATGGAACTCTATGTCAAGAGTTTTCCGAGTTTATGAGACAGGAGTTCCAAATGAGTATGATGGAAGAACGCAACTTCTTTCTTGATCTATAAATCGGACAAGACAAGGATGACATCTATCTAAGTATACCAAGGAGTTGTTAAAGAAGTACAAGCTATAAGATGTGAAGCATGCAACAACACCTATGAGTAGCGATTTGAAGCTGGACTCGGACAAGAAAGGTAATGTCTGTAGATCAAAAACTCCATAGAGTTATGATCGGATCTATACTCTATCTCACATCTAGTAGGCCGGATATCATGTTTAGTGTCCGCCTTTGCGTAAAATTTCAAGCTAATAAAAAAGAATCATATCTTACTTTGGTAAAGAAAATTTTCGGATATCTTGCAGGGACTCGGAATCTTGGTTTATGATTTTCAAAAGACTCGGAACCGACTCTCACTCGGATACTCGGATGCCGATTATGCTAGATACAAAGTTGATACAAAGAGCACATCGAGGAGCATGTCAATTTCTGGGTTAATCCCTCATCTCTTGGAATTCAAAGAAACATAACTCGGTTGCTCTATCAACTGCCGAGGCTAAGTACATTGCAACTGGAGCTCGCTGTGCTCGGATTATGTGGATAAAGTAACACTTGAAAGATCTCGGGCTAACATTCACATCTATTTCAATCAATTGTAACAATCGAGTGCAATCAGCATTACCAAGAATCCGATCCAGCACTCAAAGACAAAGTATATTGAGGTCGGGTATCATTTTACGAGAGACCACTCGAGAAAGGTGATATTGAACTTGAATTCATTCCTACGAAATTTCAGTTAGGCGATATTTTAACTAAGCCACTTAGTGAAGTTAGGAATGAGCTTGGCATGATTAATGCACGATCATATGATTTATTACATGAATTATCTTTGCACGATTATGTGTTATGTGTTTTGATAATGAATGGGTCAATTGACTTCGAGTAGGACCGATGCGTGAAGTTATCGGCTTTACGAGTGTTAGTCACTCAAAACGATATTGAGTCAAACTCAATGTATGAGAAAAATGGACATCAAACTTCTAAAATCATCCGTAAGAGAATTTTAGAAATCTTTTCAAAACGCTTTCTTCTATCTCTCGCCACGCATTTCAATCGGGGAAATTAGCCATTGGAAGGAAGGCTGTTGGAATACTAACCGATTACTGAGGCTGAACATCACATTGGTCCGAGAGTACTTGCTTGGTTTTGGGTCGAACGAAGGTTGAAGGTCATTCTTTCCACTATAAATCCCACTACCTACTTGCTCTCTCTATGCTCGATTTTTACGCTCGCTCGTATTATCTCTCTCTCTCTCTCTTTTTATTCTCTCTATTTCTCGTCATTCACTATGCCTAAATAAGGAACCGGTCAAGAATTGGGTTCAGCTACCAAGAAGCCCCGCACCAAAAATTCTCAAGAAGGTACATCCAATCCTTCTAAAATCCGTGTCGTCCAACACCTCACGTTGGATGATAAATTCTTCCCAACCACATCATTCTCGTGGTTGCGCCATATTAAAAACACTAGGGTTTATAATTATTTGTGCTTCGAGTGAATTCCTTTATCCGAAACTCGTTCTTTGAGTTCTATGCGAACATGTCTTATTCCGAGGGAATCATCACCTCTAAAGTTCAACATAAAGTGGTACGTATCAACATCTCTCTTCTCCACAAATTTTTAAAGTTACTTCTCTTTTTCTCAATTCCAACCCTATACCTTTCATGGAAGTTGCCGATGACTTCTTTAAAAAGTATGCCAAGGAAGTACTTGAGTCACGAAAGAACTTCTTAGTGACTCGGATGAAAGCCGAGGCAAGACTCGCTTTGTTTTATTATGATGGGGAGCTTTTTTGCTCATCATTCTAGCAAGGAAAATCCAAATTCCCAGATTCTCAAAGCGTTGTTTGACATCTTAGAGGGCTACGATGTAGAGCACTTTCCAGCGAATCATTGAGCGGATGGCTTCTATGCCGACTCCCTCGAAGAAGTCCGCTCCATTTCCTTTCGAAGGTCTTTTGACTATTATTTTCAAATAGTTCAAAGTCCCCTTCCCTCGATTAAAAACGTTGTCTCCGAGCCTGCCATTTTCATTGGCGTAAAAGAGCTTCTATGATACGTGTACTAGGAAGTTCAGCCTGGTGTCCGGGTTTATAGATCGAATTATCATCTCCTTCTCCTCCACCCGCTCATACTCGGTCCGCACCAGCACTTCCACCCCTACTACTGGTCCCTCTACTTCTCAACCTTCTCATCCCTCTCGCTATTGTGTTTGCCGAGTTGGTAAATAAAATTGCTTCTATGTCCGAGGAATTTCAAACAACTCTCCGCTCTCCTAAGCATGTCCTTTAAAACCCGGTTATTAACTAGAAGACCGCACCGACCCGGATCGGGAAAACCAGGACCTTATGATCGAGCTCAAGGAGATTATCAAGCAATAGTGCGAGCAGCTTCAACTCCTCCAAGAACGATGGTCCCAAGCTGATAAAGACATAGGTACTACGATACTTCGAGGAGTCCTCCAGCCTGACTAAGTCTACATCAGCTGAGGTAGAAGAAGCAATTGAAAAGCAGCTGGGTAAGAAGCTCGAGCTGAAGAAGGAGAAGAAGAGAAGAAGGGAGAAGAGGACAAAGACAAAGAATAGGCTGCTCTATCTTAGGGCCAAGGTGCAGCAGAACAAGAACCAAAGCCGATCTCATCAAATCATGCTTTGAGTGGGTCGAAGATGCTAGCGAAGTTGGTCGATCCAAAGCAGCTGTCCCATAAGCACTGCCAGCTGTTGTCTTCGATGAAGATGAACAGGACGATGTGTCCTTGGTTCACGAGAACCGGGACGGAACAGATTGCAAATATTCTAGTGCTTGTAGCTGCCCCATTCATCCACCTCTACACAAGATTACAAGCGCGAGTGCATCGCTTCGTCCCACCTCTTCTAGATAACAAGCCCCCTTTTCTTAGTTAATTTTTTTCTTTCTCGTTTCTCGGTTTTAATTTCTTTTCCCCAACATCGGTTGTACTTATCTATTATTTTCCGCCCTTCTTTTGATGAAATGTATATACGAAGAAAATATAGAAAACTTGGATGTTTAGCTTAGGGGAGTTCCTCCCTTGTTGAATTTTTTTCTTTTATATTTGTATTATTGTTGTTTTTCCGAGTAATGAATGATTGTTATTATTTTGAGCATACTAGTTTGGAGTTACATATTTCTCTTGTCTTAATGATGTGATACTTAACTCTATAACATACTCGCTCTGGATACAATATGTTTTGTTTCTTTGCTCCGATTTATTATCCGCACGACTGTTACGAGTTATGATATGATCGAGCTACACTTTATAAGTATCTCTAGTTACTCTATACTCTAATACTTAAGAGAACATTATTTCCTATTTTGATCATTGACGATGAAAACTCCTGTTTTGAGCTAACAAGTTTCTATCTTAAGTATGGAATGTCTTTCATCAAAAGGGGAGATTGAAGATTCGGTATAAATCTTTATCCCTCATAGGTTTTGATTCTAAGTCATTTCGCGTATTATAGAAAACTCTTATCTAAGTTTTCATTCTGTTCTTACTAACTCGAAAGCACTTTATTGCATATCTCCTACACTCGGTGCTTCGACTCACTCGGACTTCACTCGGAACCATCGCATGCTCAAATAATTTCTTTAACACTTTTTTCGAAGCATCGACTTTATATTTCAACGCAAGGTGAATTACAACCTTAATTCTCTATTCTAAGTCAAGGTTATTTCCTTGAGAATTATTTGACTAGATAAAGTTCTTTGATATTTTATTCTTTCTAACTTGATTATTTTAGGATTGACTCAAGATGGAATTTGAGCATATTTGATATTAGACTCAGAAAATTGCATTCTTTTAGGACAAAGATAATTAAGCATTTAATCACTTTATTTTAACTATTATTTGTGCCTAATCTTAGACCAAAGTATTTTATACTTTGAGAACCAATGTGGTTTGCTTTTGTACGTTATTCAAACGAGGCTAATCTATTTTCCTGAATTTCAAAAGCAACCGGCTTCCGGCCGTTAAACACCGAGTAGACAAGCTTTAGCTACTTCGGACATGGCTCGGACTCCGTGTCGTGGCTGTTTGTTTCCAAAACTCGAAAACTCCAACTCTAGGCCTAACCGTTGTTTCCACCACGGCTTTTAGTCACCACTAAGTGATTGGACCATCTTTTGGAGCCAAGAGCCGTTGCACAACGTTCACATCCTAACGGATCTTTTCCGAGTGACTCGGAATAGGCTATTACTAACGGCTAGTGAAGATTTCATTCCAGAACCAAGACTCAACGGTCACTCTGCCTGGTTAACTATAATTAGAAGCTACTCCACAAGACTTGAATTATTGGAATTGAAATTATTGTTGAACTAATTATTGTTCTCATCCTTACCTTCTACTTACATATTCTCTCGAGTTGTAAAGAAAGTCTTGTAATCAATTACATACTTATCTTACTTTCTTAGTAAGTCCCTTGACCGAGCTGTAAGGGCTAACTCAGCTCGGTTGTCCATAATTGTAAAGGTTACCTCGATCGGGAATTGCTAGACTAGATAAGGGAACTTCGAGTCTAGGAAAACTTTTTAAGGAATTGTTTAAAGGAGCGATTCTGCTTGAGTCACTTCCTTGTATTTTATGGATTCAAAATAGTAGATTTGACTTGGTGCTTGGATTAGCACTGCTCGTGGTTTTACGCCCCGGGAGGGTTTCCACGTATATCTATGTTATTTTCTTTTTGAGTCCAATATAGATCGTCTTTCGTTTGTGTCGGTGCAAAAATTGTTTAATTTTCTCCATTACCCTATTCATCCCCCTCTAGGATTACTTAGATTCTCCAAGAGCAAACCTTCATAAACCGACTTAGAAATTAGAATTAAAACAAGTAATTCATTTTCGGTTGAAACGTGAAGTCCGTTCTCGGAATAAAAGTGTTAGAGAAATTATTTACTTATGCCATTGTTCCGAGTGGTGTCCGAGTTGGTCGAAACCGATTCAAGAATGTTATGCTTGATGAAAGGTTTTTGAGTGGGTCGGAACAGGATGAAAACTTAGATATGAGTTTCTTGAAGGCTGAGAATGACTTAGAATCAAAGCCATACGAGAGATGGAGAGTTATACCCGAGTCTTCAATCTCCCCTTTTTAATGAAAGGCATTCCATACTTAAGATAAAAACAAATCAGTTCGAGAGTGAAGTTTTCATAGAGTATTGATTAGAGTAAGAAAGAAAAAAATGATGAAGAATATTGATCGGTTTAGCTCAAATTAAAGCATAGCTCGTAACATGTTTCGAGTAAGGAAATAATATATCATAGTAAAGTTATTAACGAGTAAAGAATCAATATATCAAAGTAAGTATGAAACATTTACTGAGAAACAGGTATGGTCATAAATAAATAAGTTTCAGTCATTGCAAGAAACATTTATACAAGAACAATAAACAAAATAATCTAAGGGGAAAACTCCCAGTAAACCAAACATCAATTTTTCTATCTTTTCTCTCACCCCGTGCATTTCAGCAGAAACATAACAAAATGAGGGAGGAAAGACTAAGTAAATACATAAGATGTTGGACAAGCAAAAACAAACAAAGAAAATTGAGTTTGAAATTAGGAAGGAAGGGCGATCCGGCGAGAACTTACAGATCGAGTCGTGCACCTATGCCTCGTATGCTTGAGTAGAAGCGACTAGGCGAGGTGGCATCGAATTGGTACATCCGGCGGTGGAGGGATTCGGGTTCCGTGAACCAAAGGTAGATCTTCTTCTGCTTCTTCTTCTTCTTCGATAAAACTGCTGTTGGCCGAGTTTCGAGGCAAAGGCCTTAGACGGCCTACATCACTAACCTCTTCTAAGGCACTTTGAGTGTGATCGAAGAGATCACCTCGAGTTCTTTGTTGCCTTGGTCCTCAGGTTGGACTCGCTTCTTCCTCCTTTTCTCCATCTTCTTCCGCTCCTTGAGCCTCTCCTTGGCCTTCTTCGACTTCTCCTAATTTAGACCCGTAAGAGCTGGAGAACTACTCGCATTTGTCTTCAGTATATTATCAATCCTTGGTAGCCTTTCATCTTCTCTCTTAGAGGTGGTGGATTTGATCACATTGTTGTTTGATCACCTCCTTCAGCTCAGCGAATCAACACTTGACTCAATTGAAGTTGAGTCCGAGCCTAGATTTGCATCGATTCGGTGTAGGGCTGAAAGCTCTGGAAAGAGCCTAGAGTTGATTTCAACTCTAAAGAAAGAGAAGCAAGTTTGTTGGCCACCTTCGAAGAAGCTAGATAGAAGAGGCAGGCAGAGAAGTGAAAGGTCCTGCAGGTGAGAAGTAGGACCTTAGGAGTAATCCGAGTTTGAGTTGGAGGTAGAGGAGGGGGTAACTCGGATGAGTGAACCCGGACACCGGGATTAACTTCCCGGTATCCAAGACCAATAATCTCATTTACGCCAAAACAAATGGCGGGCTCCAAGAAAGAGTGAGGGTCGAAGGGAGAGGGTCCTCAAACTAAGTGAAAGTAACATGAAGAAGGGCTCCAAAAGGATATGGATTCTTCTTCGAGTCGGATGGAATAGAGGCTCTCTGTTCTAGGATGAATGAAAAGAGGTCTACATCGTAACCCTCTAGGATGTCATAGAGAACCTCGAAAGCTTTAGAGTTGGGGTTCTCTTTTAACGGATAGTAAGAAAAGAAAGTCCTCATGAGTATGAAGCACGAAGTTTGGCTTCGAGGTCATCCGAGTCACATAAAAGTTCTTTCCGGACCGAGGAGGTTCTTTAGAGTATTTGGCAAAAAATTAATCAGCGACTTCGAGTGAAAGGAATAGGATTCGAGGGGAGAAAAGAGACTTCACATCAAAAAGTTTGTGAAGTAAAGCAAGATTGATGCGAACCATCTTTCCTTGAACAACGAAGAGATAGTGTTGTCTCTTGTAGTCATGTGAGTGTAAAACTCGAAACAAGGTCCGAGTAAATATACTCACAAAAACACGGATAGTTATACACACCAGTTTTAACAATGTGTTTCAACCAAGAAAAAATGTTTTTGGGAAGAATTTGTCGTCCAGGATGAAGTGTTGGGTGACATTGTGTTTTCGGTCTTCCGGGTGACATTATGTTTTCGAGGTTAGAATGAAGGTTGAAAGTCATTCCTTTCGTGTATAAATAGCACCCCTTTACCTTCTTTTCTTTACTTTGCCCACTACTTACTTGCTCTCACTATGCTCGATATTTCAGCTCGCTCGTATTCTTTCTCTTTCTCTCAATTCGAAGCTTTCTCGACTCTCTCTCTCTTTTTATTCTCTCTATTTCTCATCATTCACCATGCCTAAATGAGGAACCGGTCCAGAAATGGATTCGGCTACCAAGAAGCCCCGCATAAAAATTCTCAAGAAGGTACTTCCAATCCTTCTAAAATCTTTGTCATCCAACACCTCATGTTGGATGATAAATTCTTCCCAACCACATCATTCTCGTGGTTGCGCCATATTAAAAACTCTAGGGTTTATAATTATTTGTGCTTCGATGAATTCCTTTATTCGAAACTCGTAGCTGAGTTCTATGTGAACATGTCTTATTCCGAGGGAATCATCACCTCCAAAGTTCAAGATAAAGTGGTACGTATCAACATCTCTCTTCTCCACGGACTTTTCAAAGTTACTTCTCTTTTTCTCAATTCCAACCCTATACATTTCATAGAAGTTGTCGATGACTTCTTTAAAAAGTATGCCAAGGAAGTACTTGAGTCACGAAAGAACTTCTCGGTGACTCCGGATGAAAACAGAGGTAGGACTACTTTGTTTTGTTATGATGGGGACCTTTTTCGCTCATCATTCTTGCAAGGAAAATCCAAATTCTAAGATTACTGAAGGCATTGTTTAACATCTTAGAGGGCTACGACGTAGAGCACTTTCCAGCAATCATTAAGCAAATGGCTTCTATGCTAGCTCCCTTGGAGAAGTCCGCTCTATTTCCTTTCGGAGCTCTTTTGACTGTTATCTTCAAACAGTTCAAAGTCCCCTTCCCCTCGGTTCAAAACGCTGTCTCCGAGCCTGTCGTTTGCATTGGTAGAAAAGAGCTTCTAGGGTACGGGTACTAGGAAGTTTAGCCTGGTGTTTGGGTTTATGGGTTAGAATTATCACCTTCTTCTCCTCCACCTACTCATACTCGATCCGCACCAGCACTTCCACCCCTACTATTGGTCCCTCTACTTTTCAACCTTCTCATCCCTTTGCGGTTGTGTTTCTTGAGTTGGTAAACAAAATTGCTTACGTGTCCGAGGAATTTCAGACCACTCTCCCCTCTCTTAAGCATGTCCTTCAAAACCTGGTTATTAACCGGAAGACCGCGGAAACCCGGATCGGGGAAAACCAGGACCTCATGATCGAGCTCAAGGAGATTATCAAGCAACGAGTGCAAGCAGCATCAACTCCTCCAAGAACGATGGTCCAAAGTCTGCTAAAGACATAGATACTACCGATACTTCGAGGAGTCCTCCAGCCCAGCTAAGTCTACATCAGCTGAGGTAGAAGAAGCAATCGAAGAAGCAACTGGGGAAGAAGCTCGAGGTTGAAGAAGGAGAAGAAGGGAGAAGAGGACAAAGACAAAGAAGAGGCTACTCTACCTTAGGGCTAAGGTGCACCAGAACAAGAACAAAAGTTAATCTCATCAAATCATGCTCCGAGTGGGTCGAAGATGCCGACGAAGTTGGTCGATCGAAGCAGCTGTCCCGGAAGCACCGCCCGCTATTGTCTTCGAGGAAGATGAATAGGACGATGTGTCCTTGGTTCACGAGATCCAGGACGGAGCGGACTCCGGATATTCCAGTGTTGACGCCACCTCGTTCATCCACTTCTACACAGGATTACAAGGGCAGGGGCACTACTTGTCCCTCATCTTCTAGACAACAAGCCCCCTCTTCTTAGTTAATTTTTTTCTTTACGTTTCTGGTTTTAATTTTTTTCCCAACATCGGTTGTACTTTTCCGTTATTTTCTTCCCTTCTTTTGATGAAATGTATACGCGGAGAAAATATAGAAAACTTGGATGTTTAGCTTAGAGGAATTCCTCCCTTGTTGATTTTTTTCTTTTGTATTTGTATTATTGTTGTTTTTCGAGTAATGAATGATTGTTACTTTTCCGAGCATACTTGTTTCGGAGATACATATTTCTATTGTCTTAATGATGTGATACTTAACTCTATAACATACTCGCTATAGTTCTTTTTCTTTGCTTTGATTTATTATCCGCACAATTGTTCCGAGTTATGATATGATCCGAGTCTGCACTTTATAAGTATCTCTAGTTACTCTCTACTCTAATACTTAAGAGAACTTTATTTCCTATTTTGATCATTGACAATGAAAACTCCTGTTTTGAACTAACAAGTTTCTATCTTAAGTATGGAATGTCTTAGCACTAAATGAATTTATATATATATTTTTAGAATAATTAAAACAGAAAACTAAGGCATAAAATAAATAAATTCTAAACAGAAAATTAAATAAGTAAAATTCTGCACTAAATTAATTACGAAAATAAATACTAAAATTATTTAGAATATTAATACTAATTTCCTTGACCTAACCAGAACCTAAAAATATAAAAATAAAATTTAAAATCGAATTTACGAAATTAATTAACTTAAAACCTACAGTAATTAAATTCATGATTAAATATGACAAATTATCAAATTAATTCCAAAAATTCTAAAATTTAATCACATTAAACTAGGACTCTATCTAAACCCTAAAAGAAGATAAAATACAAAAAACAATAAAAGAAACTATTTTAAAACTAATTTCTAAAAAACTAACTCAAAAATAATAAAAGCTGATAGAAAAATAATATAAAAATTAAAATATATAAAGACTCAAAATTAAATTAAAATAAAATTACTAAAACTAACCTAAAATACTGATCTTTAGGGGGATAATGAAATTGATAATAAAAGACAATAAATTTATGAATAAAGGTTATTAAACTAAAGAAGACTACTAAAAAGCAAATAAATAATTATCAAAGATATCAAATTTATAAAAACACTTAGTATAATCTATATCAACCATGAAAATTATTATTCATCATTAACACACAAATTGATTTATCCATAAGCTAAACTGTAGAAGATAACCACTAGGGGATCTTCCCGTTTTTCCTTAATTATTAGTTTACTTAGGCCTAACCATAATATAAACCCGACTAATATTGATAACCCTAGCACTAGCACTAGAATTTAATCAAATTAGAGCATTAAGTATTAGAAAACTATCATCTAGCACCTAATAACCAATCTACTAGCAAATTGATATTTAAGAAGGATCTATGATAATTTCTTAATTAAAAGAGATGGGTATGAGGCATCCATAATTAACTAGGGTGATACTTATGCCTAGAAGATTAAGCGATTACGTACTTAAACCCTTTAAACTATCATATGAATTTATATAAAACTAATTAGTGTACACTCTAATTAATTGGACATAAAATAATAAACATTAAAATCAAATTATCATAGAATCATAGATCTAATCAGTAAAACAATAAAGATCGAAACATTGTTTTAAAATAAATAATTTAACATGGTTTCAAGTAGATTATACTAAGTATAAAAAAAACTACTCAAACATAATGTGATTTAAAACATGTAAATCAAATAAA
This sequence comes from Talinum fruticosum, assembly GCA_021018815.1. NCBI lineage: Eukaryota > Viridiplantae > Streptophyta > Magnoliopsida > Caryophyllales > Talinaceae > Talinum > Talinum fruticosum. The sequence goes on along the minus strand of JAITYX010000082.1, from coordinate 1,959,296 downwards.
AATAGCATCTTTAATATTAATCTAACAATAAAACTACAATCTTTACTAATAAAAAATCACAATATTAAATAATACTACCGATATAAATTTCTTCGGCCACGGAACGATGACGTTGATGATGATTAGCGAAGATGATGATTACATGGAAGATGTTGAAAGACTATGATGATGGTGGCGTGAGCTGGAGCTTGACCTGAGTGGGTAGATAAGCAAGCAGGAGGTGGCGTGAGATTAAGAAATTGGAAGGCTAATTGATAATGGACAGCAAGCACTAGGCGTGATGTGCAGCGAAGGGTGATGGTGTGAGATATTGTGAGCAACGAGGGGGAACGGGCGGCCAGACGTGACGAGCAGCAAGGGGTAGGCAGCGAGAAAAGAGGGCAGTGAAGGAGGTGGGCGGCTGGTGTGTGTGTCACCCTTTGATGATGATGACAAGTGATATATATATGGTCAAGTAAGGAGGTGAAGCAGCTAGGTTATTCGTCTTTCTTCTCTTCCAAGTTTCCTTTTCTCTTCAAATTAAGATCTCATAAAATAAAATATCATAAAATAAAAATTTTATGACATATTATTTTTATGAACCGACTTCATATCTTTTCTTGGATGCTTGTGCTGTACCTAAAAACCCACTTTTAACGTCTTTTTTTCTCCCCCACTTTATTCGATAATTACCTATAAATAGACAAAATAGGATAAATTAGATAAAATAAATTATATGATATAAACTAAATAACTATTAAAAATGCGTATAAAATACAACATAACAGTGACTAATCTTAGACCCAAGTATTTTATACTTTGAGAACCAATGTGGTTTTCTTTTGTACGTTATTCAAACGAGGCTAATCTATTTTTTGAATTTCAAAAGCAACCGGCTTCTAGCCGTTAAACACCAGCAGACAAGTTTTAGCTACTTACGGACATGGCTCGGACACCCTGTCAAGGCTATTTGTTTCCAAAGCTGGAAAACTCCAACTCTAGGCCTAACAGTTGTTTCCACCACAGCTTTCGAGTCACCACCGGTGATTGGACCATCTTTTAGAGCCAAGAGCCGTTGCACAACGTTTACATCCTAACGGATCTTTTCTGAGTGACTCGGAATAGGCTGTTACAACGGCTAGTGAAGATTTCAGTCCAGAACCAAGACTCAACGGTCGCTCTGCACGGTTAACGATAAATAGAAGCCACTCCACAAGACTTGAAGATTACTTGAACTCGAAATTATTGTTGAAGTAATTATTGTTCTCATCCTTACTCAATCTTCTACTTACAACTTCAAATTTGTATTTAATATTCTCTAACTTATAAAGAAAGTCTTGTAATCAATTACATACTTCTCTTACTTTCTTAGTAAGTCCCTTGACTGAGCTGTAAGGCTAACTTAGCTCAATTGTCCATAATTGTAAAGGTTACCTCGGTCGAGAAGTGCTAGACCGGATAAGGGAACTTCGAGTCTAGGAAAACTTTGTAAGGAGTTGTTTAAGGGAGCGATTCTGGTTGAGTCACTTCCTTGTATTTTGTGGATTCAAAATAGTGGATTTGACTTGGTGCTTGGATTAGTACTTGTCCGTTTTTTACTGCCACGGGAGGGTTTCCACGTATATTTGTTTTCTTATCTTTTTTAGTCCAATTTAGACTCGGAATTTGTCTTTCGTCCGTGTCGGTGCAAAAATTGTTTAATTTTCTTCATCACCCTATTCATCCCCCTCTATGGTGACTTAGATTCTCCAAGAGCAAAGCTTCATAAACCGACTTAGAAATTAGAATTAACATTGTAATTCATTTTCGGTTGAAAGATGAAGTGAGTGCTCAAAATAAAAGTGTTAGAGAAATTATTTGCTTATGGCATTGTTCGAGCGGTGTACGAGTTGGTCAAAAACTTATTCAAGAATGTTATGCTTGATGAAAGGTTTTTGAGTGGGTCGAAACAGGATGAAAACTTAGAAATGAGTTTCTTGAAGGCTGAGAATGACTTAGAATAAAAGCCATACGGAGATGGAGAATTATACCCGAGTCTTCAATCTCCCCTTTTGATGAAAGACATTCCATACTTAAGATAGAAATAAATCGGTTCGGATAGTTAAGTTTTCATAGAGTATTGATCGAGCATAGAGTATTGATTAGAGCAAGAAAGAAAAAAAATGATGAAGAATATTGATAAGTTCAGCTCAGATTAAAGCATAGCTCGGAACATGTTTCGAGTAAGGAAATAATATATCATAGTAAAGTTATTGACGAGTAAAGAATCAATATATTAAAGTAATATGAAACATTTACTCGAAACAGGTATGGTCATAAATAAATAAGTTTCATTCATTGCAAGAAACATTTGTACAAGAACAATAAACAAAATAAACTAAGGGAAAAACTCCCCATAAACCAAACATCAATTTTTCTATCTTTTCTCTCGCCCTGTGCTTTTCAGCAAAAAAAAAAACAAAATGAGGGAGGAAAGACTAAGTGAATACATAAGATGTTGGACAAGAGAAAAGAAACAAAGAAAACAGAGTTTGAAATCATGAAGGAGAGGCGGTCGACGAGAACTTGCGGATCAACCTATGCACTTATGCCTGTATGCTTGAGTAGGAGCGGCTAGGCGAGGTGGCATCGAACTTGGTACATCCGGCAGTGGAGGGATTCCGGTTACGTGAACCAAAGGTAGATCTTCTTTTTTGCTTCTTCTTCTTCTTCGATAAAACTGCTGCTGGCCGAGTTTCGAGGCAAGGGCCTTTGACTGGCTCGCATCACTAACCTCTTCTAAGGCACTCGAGTGTGATCAAAAGAGATCACCTCGGGTTCTTTGTTGCCCTGGTCCTCGGGTTGGATCGCTTCTTCCTCCTTTTTCCCCTTCTTCTTCTCCTCCTTGAGCCTTTCCTTGGCCTTCTTCAACTTCTTCGATTTAGACCCGGAAGAGCTAGAGGACTCCTCAAATTTGTCTTCAATAGATTATGAGTCCTTGGCTGCCTTTGATCTTCTCTCTTAGAGGTGGTGGATCCGATCACGTTGTTGTTTGATCACCTCCTTCCGCTCAGCAATCAACGTTTGACTCTATTGAAGTTGAGTCCGAGCCTCGAATTTGCATCGAGTTAGTGTAGGGATGAAATCCTGGAAAGATCCTAGAGTTGATTCAACTCTAAAGAAAGAGAAGCAAGTTTGTTTGCCACCTTCGGAAGAAGCAAGATAGAAGGGGCAGGTGGAGAAGTGAAAGGTCCTACGGTGAGAAGTAGGACCTCGGGAGTAATCTAAGTCCGAGGTTAAGGTGGAGGAGGGGGTAACTCGGACAAGTGAACCTAGACACCAGGCTTGACTTCTTGGTATCCAAGACCAATAATCTCATTTACGCCAAAACAAACGGCGGGCTCCAAGAAGGAGTGGGGGTCGAAAGGAGAGGGACCTTAAACTAAGTGAAAATAACAGTAAGAAGGGCTCCAAAAGGATATGGAGTCTTCTTCGAGTCGGATGGAATAGAGGCTATCTATTCTAGGATGAATGGAAAGAGGTCTACATCGTAACCCTTTAGTATGTCATAGAGAACCTTGAAAACTTTAGATTTGGGGTTCTCTTTTAACGGATAGTAAGAAAAGAAAGTCCTCATGAGTATAAAGCACGAAGTCCGGCTTCGAGGTCATCCGAGTCATATAAAAGTTCTTTTTGGACCGAGGAGGTTCTTTAGAGTATTTGGCAAAGAAGTAATCAGCGAATTCAATGAAAGGAATAAGATTCGAGTGGAGAAAAAGAGGCTTCACATCAAAAAGTTTTGAAGTAAAGCAAGGTTGATGCGAACCATCTTTCCTTGAACAACGTAAGAGATAGTGTTGTCTCTTGTAGTCATGTAAGTGTAAAACCCAAAAACAAGGTTTGAGTAAATATACTAACGAAACACGAGATAGTTATACACACCAGTTTTAACAATGTGTTTTAACCAAGAAAAAAATGTTTTTGGGAAAAATTTGTCGTCCAGGATGAAGTGTTGGGTGACATTGTGTTTTGGGTCTTCCGAGGCGAGGCTCTTTATTTTTGCCTTGTGCAGCCTCGGATCGAGTGGACTTGGTTCCGGCTTCTTAGTGGCCGAACCTTCTTTTATGACAGATCCTCTCTTATGCATATTTGAGAGAGTAGAGAGTGTTTGAGATTAGAGAAAGAGAGAGAACACGAAAAGAGAAACCGAGACAGAGAGTGAGTGTGAGAGTGAATGAACTTGAGAGCAAAGTGGCGAGAGAGCGAGCAATAAGTAGATAAAGTTAAAGAGAGAAAATGAAGCGGTGCTATTTATAGAGGGTAAAGGAAAGGCTTTCAACCGCCTTATGACTCAATTGACCAGTCAACTATTATCGAGCTGTTGAGTCTCCCATCGCAGATAACGACTAGTTTTCCAACAGACTTTCTTCCCATGGCTAGTTCCGACTGTTCACTTGATAGAAAGAGAGAGAAGAAAGAGTTTTTGAAAACATTTATGAGATTCTCCATTTATCTAAGATGATCCCAAAACTTTGATGTCCATTTTGCTAAAAATCATAACGCCCCCAATCACCATTACTTAATAATCCCTAATTAGAGGGTATGAAGTATGGTCGCAGCGGAAGTTAACGACCGGAGGCGTTACCACCGTCCTAGAAATAGGACCAGGCTAAATAGAATATATATAAGGAGGCTTGCTTCAATTACTTACGCTTATACAGGTCTTGATAAGAGTAAATATTGGTGTCCCAAAGAGTTAAATTATACCACATCATTAAACCAACTCCCAACATACATTTTTGTCACATTTTATACATTATGCAAACCCCGCAACGGACTATCCGAAAATATGCCATATGTAATACCTTCCAAGGGCAAACCCAAAACCCGATGTGGAGAAAAATCACCTGTGAGCTTCTAGGTCCATCACGGATCGGTGATAACGATATTTCCAGCTAAGTTTTGCTTGCGGCGGACCTCCTAGGCAATGAGCTATTCACACATGCTTTCCCTAAAAACAAAAACAATGAAATATTTCGAAGAATGAGTCGAAACTCAGCACGAACATTCCTGCACTCGTAAAACAACTTTGAAAATATTTTAATTGAGCGCGCACATTTCAATTCATTTTAGTTTGAAATCGGGGGAGAGAATATAAGTAAAATTGCTTGCTGGTTATTATCTCGGAAGTGGAACCCCTTGGTAATTGATACGATCGTTGAACAGGTGTCACCCCGGCCAATCGATAACCCGAGTTGACGCTGCGCGCGGGTATAATTAGCGGGCCTAAGCCCTTGGTAATTGATAATTGGGCGGGGACCACTTAATTAGGTGGCAAAACTTACCTTGTAAATGATTCATTATTAGTTATATATATAAGAAATGTTGAGATTTGATGAAACATGTGAGTTTTCGAAAGGTACGAGCAATGAACGTACTCGAGTTGAAAATATTTGTTTCTCCCTTTTGCAGAAATTTGAGTCACCAACTATTCGGCAACGGAAGTGGCCTCTGTTCGTTTAAAATGAGTTTATGTTGTTAATAACGCATTTCTTGAGTTTTAATATTTGAATTTGTATAAGCATTGATAATTATGTCATTTTCCGCATTTGTTACGTAATCAATTAAACTACGTTCCTTACATAACTTTATTGCATTATTTCCATTTCGAACATTGATTACAACGCATATTAAGGAGTTGATTAGGCTGGTCGACTGGTCAGTGACATTCATGTAATTCAATTCGTTAGTTAACTTGGATTGGAAATGGTATATGTATATATATAAGATCAAACACTTGTTTCTAGTTTATTCCTTCCTTCTCCCTTCATTACATTCAAAACCTATAGTTAGGTAATTAGTTAACCCATCAAATGCCTTCCCTAAGAAGGTTCCATAATCTACCGAATTGCTCAAACTCATGCATGCACCATTTTAAGGTCATAAGCATTGTTTCCTCGACAACTTCACATTCACAACCACAATTAGGTACACTCAATACTCAATTATTTTCCATGTCCGTACACTTGTACATTACCGAATTTCAACTTCTACGCACGCATTCTCCTTCGTTTGCTCAATATAATCATTTCCAACATATAATAAATCCATCAATTTACCCAATTCTATAATAAACATCTCCCAAACTCATTCACTAATTCATAATCTCCCCACGAGAATCACATTCGTTCTCATTCATACAATACACAACCAATCCATTGAGATGCCACAACTCGATTATTCACACCAATTTGAATTTTCCCAAATTAATCTTTGAATTCACTCCACAAATATATTTCTAATCATACTTCAATTTACAGTTACAATTGCTCAAATAGATAATAAAATTGATAATTTAGGGTTTAGAGTTTTACCTTCAAGTACACATTGAGGAAGCCAGGGAGGAGCGGCAGAGACGGTGGTGCGTAGTAGCTGCCCCGGCGACCGCTGGGCGAGGACGGCGGCTGGCTCCGACGGCCGCCGCTGTTTGTGGGTGGTCGACGGGTGGCTCGCAACAGAGGTGAGGAAGAGCGTGCACTCGTGCGCGCGCGAGGGCGAGAGGGAGGGAGAGTGCGGTGGCGAGGAGGCGACAGGCATCTCCCTAACGACGCCGGCGTCGGCTTCTGGCCGGCATTGGTGGCGCCCGATCGCCGGGAGCGAGCCGCGAGTGGAGGCGGGGAAGGAGCAAAGGCGCGCGATAAGAGAGGGAGAAGGAGGTAGCGGGCGCGAGATAGGGAGGAAGCGAGACAGGGAGAGCCGAGAGGCGACCGGCGCCGGTCTCCCGCCGGCATCATCCGGCGCGGTGGCCGGAGAAGGTAGCAGCAGCGAGGGGAAGGAAGAGCGAGAGGAAGGGGAAGCAGGGGAGGAAGGGAGGAACGGGAATAGCAGAGCAACCGAGGGGGTTTAATTTGCATTGCCCGATTAATTGATCTTAACCGCCTCTTTTTTTTTTTTTCCTCTTTTTTTCGGTTCCGGATAACTCTGGATTTTTCGAGAAAAATCTAATTAATGATTATTATTACTATTTTTTTAATTTTATTTTATTTTTATGTTTATTTTTGTGTATTTATTTATTTATTTGTTATTTTCGTTACTTTTAATTTTGTTTTAATAATGATGTTCACAAATTAAAATCTCATTATGAGATTTTTATTAGGGCCACTTCGTCATCTTAGCTGCATAACACATGTATAGGGATAATGTAAATACAAAATATCGAATTGAAGTGCACGTGCCCAATTATATAAATAGTGTAATTAATAAAATAAATAATATGATTTAAAATAAATAATGTGATTTAAAATAAATAATTATGATTTAGGATCGGGTTGTTACAAAATCGAGTCCGACTCAATAATATGTCCGAGTGACTCGGAACACACTCGGAAAATTCATAACTTATACCTCGGTCTTATTCTCGTGTCAATCGATCCATTTGTTATCTACTCAAAGCATATAACAATCAATCATAGTAGAATAACTCATGTAATAACTCGGATAATAATGCATTTAACATGCCAAACTCATTCCTAATAAAGCAAAACTGATCTTCACTTAAAGGCTTAGTGAAATTATCAGCTAGCTGAAATTTTGTAGGAATAAATTCAAGTTTAATATTATCTTTCTTAGAATGGTCTCTCATAAAATGATATGTGACCTTCATGTGTTTTGTCTTTGAGTGTTGAAATGGATTCTTAGTGATGTTCATTGCACTTTGTTTGTCACAATTAATTGGAATAGATGTGAATGATAGCCCAAGATCCTTCAAGTGCTACTTGATCTAGAGAATCTAAGCACAAGCACACTCCAACATCAATGTACTCAACCTAAGCGAGTTGATAGAGGAATTGAGTTTTTCTTCTTTGAGTGTCGGGAGATGAGTGATTAACGCTGAAATTGACATGCTCCCGATGTGCTCTTTTTATCAACTTTATATCCAAGCATTATCGGCATTTGAGTATCTAGTGAGAGTCGGATCCGAGTTCTTTGAAAACCATAGACTAACAATTTGAGTCCTTACAAGATATTTAAAAATTCTCTTCATTGTAGCGAGATGTGATTCCTTAGGATTATCTTGAAATCTTGCGCAAAGGCAGTACATCGAACATGATATGTGGCCTACTAGATGTGAGATAGAGTATAGATCCGAGATAGAGTATAGATGCGATCATACCTCCGTAAAATTTCCGATCTAGAGCTTTACCTTTCTCGTCCGAGTCCAGCTTCAAACTACTACTCATAGGTGTTGCTGCATGCTTCACATCTTGTAACTTGTACTTCTTCAATAACTCCTTGGTGTATTTAGATTGATGGACATAGATACCATCCTTTTTCTTGCTTGATTTGCGGACCAAGGAAGAAATTGATTTTGCCCATCATGCTCATTTGGAACTCTTGTCTCATCAACTCGGAAAACTCTTGGCATAGAGTTTATTAGTAGCTCCAAAAATAATATCATCAACATAGATCTGAATGATGAGAAAATCATTCCCCTTTGTTTTTATGAAAAGAGTTTTGTTAATCTAACCTCTTTTGAAATCATTTTCAACTAAGAAACCGCTTAGTCTTTCGTACCAAGCTCCGGGAGCTTGTTTCGGACCATATAAAGCCTTTTGCAACTTGAAAACATGATTTAGAAATTTAAAGTTTTCAAATCTAGGGGTTGCTCAACATAAACCTCTTCTTCAATATAACAATAGAGAAATGCACACTTAACATCCATTTGATGAAGCTTGATGTTCATGCTAGATGCAAATTCTAAGAGAATTCTTATTGCCTCAATCCCGACAATAGGTGCAAAGGTTTCCCCACAATCAATTCCCTCTTCTTAGTTAACCCTTGAGCAACTAATCTGGCCATATTTAGGACTACCAACCCTTTCTCATCTAGTTTGTTCTTGAAAACCTATTTGGTTCCTATTATTGGGTGGTCGAAGGTCATTTGGTCGAGTCCGGACTTGGTTTCTTTCAAATTGATTAAGCTCTTGTTGTATTGCCTCTACCCATTCAGGGTTAGTTAAGGCTTCTAGTACATTTTTAGGTTCGAGTTAATGATATGAATGCTGAAAATGCACATAGATTTTACAAAGAAGAACGAGTTCGTACCCCACTCGTTGATGTCGAAAGTATATTCTTAGGTGGGTGACTGGATGTATATTTGAAAGCTCTACATGTCCTTTAGTTTACCAAATTTGTTGGTTGAATAGGCTGATCTTTAGTTGGTTCCTCTTGCTTAGCTTCTGCATTGGCTTGTTCTTCGAGCATTTTGAGCCGGCTCTTGAGCTTGCCCATTCCGAGACATTTCATTCTAAGTTGGCTCATTCTAAGTTGTCTCGGTTCTTCTGTTTTAACTTTTTCTAAGTTTAGCTTTATCAATGTCATCTTCATCTCTATTAAGCTTAAGATTTGAGAAGGTGGACTCACTTATCCTGCCAAGATCAATCTCATCAAAGATCACATGGATGCTTTCTTCTAGTTTGTTAGTCATTTTTGAAGACTCGGACTTTACATCTCACCTTTCGAGTTCTATCAAGGGAATTAGGTATAAGACTTTCTCACTTATAAAGTTTTGATTCCAAGTCATTCCCTGTGCCTTAGAAACTTTTCCGAGTGATATGGTATTTTCCCTAAGTGTTATAGAAATTATCTCATGCATTTATGCATGACTCGTGTGACTCGGAAAGCATATCCGCACTCACCATGTTTCACTCGGTTCCGAGTCACTTAACACTCGGATATATCGCATGATTCAAACACTATCTTTTACGCGCTCTAACTCTGGTATTTTAGTTTGAATTTATGCTCGATCTAGATCAAGTTTATTTCTGTGATATTCTTTAGTTAACTTGATTGTCTTTTAGACTCGACTTAGATGGAATTTTGAGTATCATGAATATTAGACTCGTAAAATTCCATTCCTTTTCCGACCTAGATAATTAGTCACTTAATTATCTTAATTATATAATTATCTCGTGTCTAATCTTGGACCAAAGTATTTTATACTTTGAGAACCAAATTGATTTACTTTTGTAGGTGATTCAAACGAGGCTATCCTATATTTGAATTACAAAAGTAACCGGCTTCAAAACGTCAAATCACCGACGAGACAAGGCTTTTCCACCTCCGACCTAGCCTTAGACACTCGTGTCGTGGTTGTCTGTTTCCGAAATGGAAATCCGCAACACTAAGCTCAACGGTGGTTTCCACCCTACTTTTGAAGACACCGCCAGTGGTTTTAGGCACTTCCAAGGAGTCAATAGCCGTTGTCTAACGTTCACATTTGAACGGATATTTTCCGAGCGACTCGGAAAATCCTACACAACGGTCATAAAGGAACTTCCAGATCGGAAGATGGACACAACGGCTAAGTCTGCTTGGTCATCTATAAATAGAAGCCACATCTCAAGACTTGAAGAATTGCTTAATCAAATTGTAAAAATACATACTTGATTAAAAGTCATTGTATTCACTCTTAATCTTCTACCGACAACTCCAACTCGTATTTCATTATATTCCGAGTTGTAAGGTCTTGTACTTAGTTACAAACTCTCTTCTTACTCTCTAAGTAAGGTCCCTTGACCGAGCTATAAAGGTTAACACAGACTCAGCTTGTCCCTAGCTGTAAGGGTTATCTCGGGTAGGAAGTACTAGATCGGATAAGGGAATTTCGAGTCTAGGAAAAACTTGTAAGAAGTTGTCTAAGGGAGCAACTCGGGTTGAGTCGATCTCACTGTATTTTGTGGATTCAAAATAGTGGATCCGACTTCGTGCTTGGACTAGCACGATCCGTGGTTTTCTGCCCCATGAGGGTTTCCACGTACTTTCGGTGTTACCGGTTTTCGAGTACATTCTAGACTCGACAGCTTTGAATTCTATTTAATTTGTTTCTTCGATCATCTATGAATTCCGAGTTAGTTCATTTTCCGAGTTCATCTTTGACACTCACTCTCTTTAGAGTCATATCTATTTTAAATTTCAAGCAAATTTCATCATCACCCTATTCACCCCCTCCCCTCTAGGGTGACTTAGCCTCTCCTCGAGCAAACCTTCAAATGGTATCGAGCCTAACCTTTCGTAAAGGATCTAACCATCCAAAGGTTTAAAGATCAAATGGCTCGAACAATGGAGAGTTCGATGATGGAAGATCTTCCAGCAGACCACCAAAGTTCAAAGGATCCAATTTTGTGCACTCTGGAAGAAACTCACGGAATGTTTCCTCCTGGATCATGATGAAGATGTCCGGAACATCATACAAGAAGGAAACTACCTTCCCATGAAGACAAGTAGAAACAAGACTCGTGCTCAAGATCAAGGCGGAGTACACCACTGAGGAAGCAGAGAAGTTCGGAAAGAACTTCAAGGCAATGAACATTCTGTTGTGCGCCATCAGCTCGGAAGAATACAACCGAGTGTCCGCTCGTGACACGGCCAAAGAAGTGTGGGACACACTGGTCAACACTTATGAAGGTACAAGCCAGGTCAAACAAGCGAAGATAAGCCAATATATTCATAAATATGAGCTGTTCAAGATGGAGCGGAAGAAAACATCACTCGGATGTTCATTCGATTTACAGAGATTACCAATAATCTCAAATCTCCGGGTGAAAAGATCTCCCACAAAGAAATGTGCGTAAAAATACTCGAAGCCTACCTAAGAAAAGATGGGGTCCCAAGGTGACAACTATCGAAGAGGCTCGGAACTTATCTCTATCGAAGCCGGATGAACTCATTGGGAAGCTTCTCACCCATGAGATCCACCTAGAGGAGGAGGATGCAGAGGTCGGCACCAAAAAGAACATTGCAGCGAAAGCCTCGTAAACCGAGAGAATCGGATCCGAGTTCCTCCGACTCGAAGAGGATCCCATGGCACTTATTGCTAGAGGCTTCAAGAGAATGATGAAGCACAAGAGATGGGATAAGAAGCCAAAAGAAAAGTTCTATAAGAAAGACAAGAAGGATAGAAAAGGTAAATACTTTTCTCATTCAAAGTTATCTTTGACTAAGAATTCTAGATGTTTTGAATGTGGCGAGCAAGGAACACATAGTCAAGGACTGTCCTAAGAGAAAAGGGACGAGAATGAAGAAAATGGCTATGATGGCCACATGGAGTGACGAGGACTCGAGATGACTCAAAGTGTCCGATGGCACTTTCGACTCGAAGCGAAACAGAGTCGGACTAAGATCAATCGAGATAATGAGGAAGCTAATCCTCAAGAGGTAATTGAGTACTTTCTCAAATTCTTCAAAGCTGATTTAGCTAAGTATATTTTCACTTTGGAAGAAAAGTCCAATTCTGATTCTTCTCACTTTAAACAACAACTTGAGTCAATTTCCTTTGAGAGCATCTCTTTAAAAATGAGTTGGAAAAGCTGAGACTCACACTCGAGAGAACTCAAGACTAGCACTCAAATAAATGAGATTGAGTCTAAGTTACTTAGAAGAGAAAATGAGCGAGCTAAAGCAAAAGCTCAATGAGTCTCAAGATCTTATTTTAAAGTTTACTCAAGGTTAAAAAACCTTAACATGCTCTTAGGATCTCAATGTGTCTCCTTTAGAAAGGAAGGTCTTGATTTTAACAAAGAGGAGGAATCCAATTCCTATTCGGAACTTTTCAAAAGGATTCCGTAACTGTAAAGTTCAGGAAAGCTGAGCACGGTCCCACGTATAAGAATGAAAGAAGGACCGAGCCTGCACCGGTTTATAGGAGAAAACCATCTCCATCATTTTCAAAAAGAAAAACCTTTCAAAAGAAAGAGACACGGACTCGGTTTTCTAAATGGAAGACTCGGAATCGGACAAAACCCAAAGTCATTCAAATGCGGGTTCCAAAAACCTTCTTCCTCGAGAAAGGACCACGAGTAACGAATATTACTGGGTTCGTTAGAGGAAGTGAGAAGGGTTAGTTTGTCTCTGTTTTGCATGTTACTTAGAAAAGATCAAAAGGACACTGGTACCTTGAAAGTGGATGCTCACGCCACATGTCGGGAGACTCATGACTCTTTTACGAGTTAGAAGAGTACAAAGGAGGAAAAGTCACTTTTGGAGATGATAGCAAAGGCAAGATAATTAGGATAGGCAAGATTGCAAAGGGAAGCAATCTGGTCAGCCCAGCTTACCTTGTTAAAGGATTAAAGTACAATTTGCTCAAGCATCTCTCAATTATGTGATAAAGGTCAAGAGGTAAGATTCACTCAAACCAACTGTTACATTTCGATCACACTACCAAGGAGATCAAACTCTCGGGTAAGAGATCGGGTAACACTTACATTATTCCTCTCTCGACCCTAGTCAAAATCTATCTTATTTAAAAGCATCACTTCATGATGACTCATGGAAGTGGCATCGTAGATTAGGCCATGTTAGCATGCATACTATTAGGAAATTGGCATCTCATGGTTTAGTTAGAGGTTTTCCTAACTATGCTTTTAAGAAAGACAAAGTTTGTGAAGCTTGCACAAAAGGGAAACAAGTCGGATCATCATTCAAATCCTCGAAGACAGTTTCCACATCCAAAGTGCTTCAACTGCTATATATGGACTTATGTGGTGAAATCCTGTTAAGAGCCTTGGAGGTAAATCATTGTACTTGTTATTATTGATGATTACTCACGATTACCGGGTGTGTTTTCTTAAGCACAAAAATGAAGCATTCAAGGAGTTCGAACAAGCTCTGCAGAAAAATCCAAGTTGAGTCTTAAACTCGGATCCGAGAGAATTCGAACCGACCATGGAAGGGAGTTTGACTACTCGGAATTCTCGAGTTTTGTGACAAGAATGGTATCTCTCACAACTTCTCAGCACCAAGAACTCCTTAACAAAATGGAGTAGTGGAGAGAAAGAACAGAACTCTTGAAGAAATAGCTAGGACAATGATGATTGAGCATAATCTACCCTACTATTTACGGGTCGAGGCGATCAACACAGCCAACTATACTTTGAATAGATGCCTCATCGGACCCATACTCGAAGAAAACACCTTATGAGCTCTATAAAGGGAAGAAACCTAATATTTCCTATTTCAAACCTTTTGGATGCAAATGCTTTGTTCATAATAATGGTACGAATCACTCGACCAAGTTTGATGCTCGGTCGGATGAAGGTATTTTTCTGGGTCATTCATCTCATAAGTAAAGCTTATCGCATTTTTAATAAGAGAACTAACAAAGTGGAAGAAAGTATCCACGTTGTGTTTGATGAGCTTGGACAGGAAAAGCCAAGTGAATCATCATTCTCGGATCTGAAGCTCAGCACGAGATGATGACCTTGACAAAAGTGAGCCTATCGAGAATCAAACCCAACCAGCTCGGAATGAAGTCACTCGGAACGAAGTCACTCGGAATGAGACAACTCAAGAGGCTGCTCGTAATGTTGAAGAACAATCGATGAACAAGATCACTCGGAACAAGCTTCGAAGATCAAGCGAGTTCAGCCTATAGATCCGGTGAATCCGAGAACAGGTAGAGCATTCAAGTATGCTTCTAGTCATCCACTAGAAAACATATTATCCGATATCAATAGTGCGGTCGAACTCGTTCGTCTCTTTAGAATCTATGTGCATTCACTGCATTCATTTCATTAATTGAACCCAAAAATGCACTAGAGGCCCTAAATGAACCTGAATGGGTAGAGGCCATACAAGAGGAACTCAATCAATTCGAAAGAAACCAAGTCCGGACCCCGACCAAACGACCTTCCGACCACCCAGTCATAGGAACCAAATGGGTTTTCAAGAACAAACTGGATGAAGGTAGGTTGGTAGTCGAAACAAAGCTAGACTTGTGGCTCAAGGTTACAATCGGGAAGAAGGGATTGATTATGGGGAAACCTTTGCACCTATTGCGTAATTGAAGCCATTAGAATCCTGTTGGCATTTGCATCTAGCATGAATATCAAGTTATATCAAATGGATGTTAAGTGTGCCTTTCTCAATGGTTTTATTGAAGAGGAAGTCTATGTCGAGTAGCCCCTGGTTTTGAAAACTCGGAATTTCCAAATCATGTTTTCAAACTTCAAAAAGCTCTTTATGGTCTTAAACAAGCTCCCGGAGCTTGGTATGAAAGACTCGAGCAATTTCTTGGTTCAAAATGATTTTAGAAGAGGTCGGATAGACAAGACTCTCTTTATAAAAACCAAGGGAAAAGATTTCCTTATTGCTCGGATATATATTGATGATATAATTTTTGGAGCTACTAATGAAATTACGTGTCGAGATTTTTCCGAGTTAATGAGACAGGAATTCCAAATGAGTATGATGGGAGAACTCAATTTCTTCCTTGGTCTACAAATCAAGCAAGAAAAAGATGGAATCTATGTCCACCAATCAAAGTACACCAAGGAGCTGCTGAAAAATATAATCTCCAAGATGCAAAGCGCGCAGCTACACCTATGAGCGACGAGTATAAAACTTGACTCGAGACGAGAAAGATAAAGCAATAGATTAGAAAATTTATCAAGGTATGATTGGATCTTTGCTATATCTTACTTCGAATAGACCGGACATAATGTTTAGTGTCTGTCTATGTGCAAGATTTCAAGCTAATCCAAAAGAATCACATCTCACTACGGTGAAGAGAATATTTAGATATCTTGCGGGGACTCGGAATTTAGGTGTGTGGTACTCAAGAGACTCGGATCCGACTCTCACTGGATACTCGGATGCTGATTACGCTGGATACAAAGTTGATAGAAAGAGCACTTCAGGAGCTTGCCAATTTCAGGTCAATCCTTAATATCCAGGCACTTAAAGAAGCAAAACTCGTAGCTCTATCAACTGCCGAGGCTGAGTATATTGCAAGCTGGAGCATGCTTGCGCTCGGATCTTATGGATAAAACAACACTTGAGAGATCTTGGACTTTCTTTCAAATCGGCTCCAATCAAGTGTGATAATCGGAGTGCGATTAGCATTACCAAAAATCCAGTTCGAGCACTCAAAGACAAAGCACATTGAGGTCGGGTATCATTTCTTAAGAGACCATTCTGAGAAAGGTGATATTGAACTTAATTTCATTCCTACCAATCGTCAAGTAGCTGATATCTTTACTAAGCCTCTTGGTGAGGATCGGTTTTGTTTTATTAGGAATGAGCTTGGTATGATAAATGCATAATTATGTTCTTTCTATGTGAAAACATCATTGCATGATTATGTGTTATGTGTTTCCAAATCTTTGATAACCATTAGTTCAGTTGACTTAATGATACTTGAGCCGATAGTTATTATTTGTTTTCGGTTTCGAGTCACTCGAAACCGAGCTGAGTCGAACTCGGACGTTGAGAAAAATGGACATCAATTCTCCGAAATCATCTCTAGATAAGTGGAGAATTTCAGAATTTATTTTAAAAATCTTTTTCTCTCTCGCACGCCGTGATCGGACAACTAGCCGTTGGAAGACAACTGCTGGAATTCTAACCGTTGAGGAGAGAACCGTCACACCGGTCCGAGGTGACTAATGAAAGAGCCGAGTTAGAACGAATACTGAAGGACAATTATTTTCCTATAAATAGCGACTATTCTCCTTCATTTTGTTACTTTACTTTTTACTTACTCTCTCTCTCGAAATCAAAACTTCGCGCACAAGCTCTCTACGTCTACGGCGATTTACGGTTATTTCA
Organism: Talinum fruticosum; assembly: GCA_021018815.1. Classification (NCBI taxonomy): domain Eukaryota; kingdom Viridiplantae; phylum Streptophyta; class Magnoliopsida; order Caryophyllales; family Talinaceae; genus Talinum; species Talinum fruticosum. The sequence goes on along the minus strand of JAITYX010000082.1, from coordinate 1,942,731 downwards.
AGCTTCGTGAAGATCATCTCAAGTAAGCTCATTCTTCGTCAACTCTTTCTTCTACTCTTTTACTTTTTCTCTCTTACTCTCTTCGAGTTCTTCTTTCCTCATCCTTCTCAACCCTTTCTACTCTCTCTTTTTCCTCAAAGATGACAAAAAGAGGTTCTCACCCTGATTTTCTTGGCTCGCCACAAAGAAACCCCGAACCAAAAGCCAAGAAGGCCCCTTAAATTCTAAACCTATTGTCACCCGAGCATCTTGCGTCTGGATGATAAGTTCTTTCCAACTACCAAATTTTCGTGGTTGCCTCACATCCAATCAACCGGGGTTTATAATTTTCTTTGTTTCAGTGAGTTCATCTACCCTGAACTCGTATCCGAGTTTTACACTCATCTCACCAACTCCGAAGGTGTTCTAACCTCCAGGGTGCGGAACATAACAGATTCGCATAAACACTTCCTTTCTCCATCGTCTCGTTCAAGGTTTCTTCTCTCTTCTTGAACAGACAATCCAATTCCTTTCACCGAGGTCGCCGACGACTTCTTTGAAAAGTATGCCAAAGAGTTCCCTGGGTCACACAAAAATTTTACGTGACTCAGCTGAGGTCGAAGCACGTCTTCGTGTTTCTTGCTGATGAGAACCTTCTTCTCTCAGCACTCTAGCAAGGAGAATCCCAACTCCAAACACCTCAAAGCTCTGTTTGACATTCTTGAGGGCTACGAAGTAGACCTCTTTCCATCTATAATTGAGCAAATGGCGGTTGTGCCAGCTCAACTCCAAAACAAGAAGAACACCCCTCTTCCCTTCGGTGTTCTTCTCACCCTTGTTTTCAAACAATTCAAAGTTCCTCTTCCCTCGGACTCCAAACCTAGTATCCGGGTACACAGCTCGGAGCCGAGGCCATCTTCTTCGCCTCATACTCGGAAAGATGCCCCCATTTCTCTTCTCGCCCCACCTGGTGGTGCTTCCACCTCAGGTGCTTCTAAGCCTCTTACTTCCATTTTGTCCTCCGCCTTCATGGACAAAATCAGCTCTGTGTCCTTGGAATTCATGGACATACTCGGTCATTTAAGACTATCTTTCGATCTATGACCATAAACCGAAAACCGCCCGATATCAAATCCGAGAGTAGCGAGAATCCGCTAATTGAGATGAAGGCTACGGTGAAGGAGCAAAGGGAGCTGATAAAGCTTCTCCAGGAGAGACGGTCCAAGGCAGCTCGGGACCAAGGCAAATCGGACACATCCGAAGAGTCCTCGAGCTCGGCCAAGATCTCCTCGAGATAGAGGCGAGGGGAAGAAGAAGATCAAGAAGAAGCGAGGCCGAGGAGCTCGCGGCTGAGGCGGCTCCTTCGGCTAAGGGGAAGAACAAAAGGACGAACAAGGAGCAACAACCGAGGGTCTCGGTGCTCCTAAAGCTCAACCGGAAGTGATCGGCTCGGACGGGAGTCCGAGTGGGTCGAAGGCCTTCGCTGCACAAGGACAATTTGCAGTGGGTCGAGCCGAGCGGACCCCTCCAGGTTGACGAGTTCCAAAAGGAAGAACCTCTGGATCCCCTCGTTCTAGGTCAGCTGCTCGGAGCCGAGCCTTTGCCGAGACCCCTGTCCTCCCTCCGCCGTGCTCAAGCACATCGTCAAGATCCTATCGGCGCGGCGCACCGCTCGTCCTTCTTCTTCCACTCGGACGAACCCATCCCCTTCTTAATTTCTACATCTTTTTACGTTTTTTTTGTTTTGTCCGGACATCAAACTTGTACTTCTTGTATTCTTCCCATTTTTTTGTTTGTTTTTGCTTAAAGGCAAGGCGGAGAATAGTTAGAAAATTTGTTGTCTTGTCTAGGGGAGTCTCTCTCTCTCTCACTCTGTACATACTTCTCTTTCAATTCAATGAAATTATGCATTTTGTTCCAATTCTCTCGAGTACAATGTTAAATGCAAGCATTTATGAGTTTCCATCTTATATGTTCTCTTACTTAGCATCTTCGTTAAAGTAAATGCTTTTCATTGATAATTGCTTGAGCATCTATTTTGTTGCTTCATGTTCTAATACTTCAGTATGCTCTAATGCTTTAGTTGGCACTATGCAACCTTGCCTTATTTTCTACACAAGTATGCAAAAACAAACTTATATCACTAACAAAGTTTACGTCTAAGTATGGAATGCCTTTCATCAAAAGGTGGAGATTGAAGACTCGGACTTTACATCTCACCTTTCCGAGTTCTATCAACGGAATCGGGTATAAGACTTTCTCACTTATAAAGTTTTGATTCCAAGTCATTCCCTGTGCCTTAGAAACTTTTTTGAGTGATATGGTATTTTCCCTAAGTGTTATAGAAATTATCTCATGCATTTATGCATGACTCTATGTGACTCAAAAGCATATCTGCACTCATCATGTTTCACTCGGTTCCGAGTCACTCAACATTCGAGATATATCGCATGATTCAAACACTATCTTTTCTGCGCTCTAACTTTGGTATTTTAGTTTGAATTTATGCTCGGTCTAGATCAAGTTTATTTCCTCCGATATTCTTTAGTTAACTTGATTCTCTTTTAGACTAACTCGGATGAAATTTTGAGTATCATGAATATTAGACTCGAAATTCCATTCCTTTTCCGACCCGGATAATTAGTCACTTAATTATCTTAATTATATCATTATCTATGTCTAATCTTGGACCAAAGTATTTTATACTTTGAGAACCAAATTGATTTACTTTTGTAGGTGATTCAAACGAGGCTATCCTATATTTGAATTACAAAAGTAACCGACTTCAAAACGTCAAATCACCAGCAGACAAGGCTTTTCCACCTCGACCTAGCCTTAGACATCGTGTCGGGGTTGTCTGTTTCAGAAATGGAAATCTGCAACACTAAGCTCAACGGCGCTTTCCACTTTACTTTTGAAGACACCGCCGGTGGTTTTAGGCACTTCGAGGGAGTCAATAGCCGTTGTCTAACGTTCACATTTGAACGGATATTTTACGAGTGACTTAGAAAATCCTACACAACGGTCATAAAGGAACTTCCAGTCGGAAGATGGACACAACGGCTAAGCTGCTTGGTTATCTATAAATAGAAGCCAAATCTCAAGACTTAAAGAATTGCTTGAATCAAATTGTAAAAATACATACTTGATTAAAAGTCATTGTATTCACTCTCAATCTTCTACTTACAACTCCAATTCGTATTTCATTATATTATGAGTTGTAAGGTCTTGTACTTAGTTACAAACTCTCTTCTTACTCTCTAAGTAAGGTCCCTTGACTGAGCTGTAAAGGTTAACTTAGCTCGGTTGTCCCTAGCTGTAAGGTTATCTCGGCTAGGAAGTACTAGATCGAGATAAGGGAATTTACGAGTCTAGGAAAAACTTGTAAGGAGTTGTCTAAGGGAGCAACACGGGTTGAGTCGAGTCCTACTGTATTTTGTGGATTCAAAATAGTGGATTTGACTTCGTGCTTGGACTAGCACGGTCCGTGGTTTTCCGCCTCGGGAGGGTTTCCACGTACTTTCGGTGTTACTAGTTTTCCGAGTACATTCTAGACTCGGACAGCTTTCGAATTACGTTTAATACGTTCTTCAATCATCTCCGAATTCCGAGTTAGTTAATTTTCCGAGTTCATCTTTGACACTCACTCTCTTTAGAGTTATATCTATTTTAAATTTCAAGCAAATTTCATCATCACCCTATTCACCCCCTCTCTAGGGTGACTTAGCCTCTCCCCGAGCAAACCTTCAATTTTGTTAAAAACTCGGTAAGCTTTACTATGAGAAGAGTAACTCGGAAATATAACTTCATCCGACCTAGCATCAAACTTAGTCGGATGTTTCTTCCCATTGTTCTATACATAGCATTTACATCCAAATGGTTCGAAGTAGGAGATGTTGGGCTGCTTTCCCTTGCACAATTCATAGGGTGTCTTCTTCATGATGGGTCCGATCGGGCATCCGTTGAGTGTGTAATTTCGTTGTGTAGACTCCTCATCCCGAAATATTAAGATTGATCATTTTCAATAATCATAGTCCTTCCTATTTCTTCAAGAGTTCTGCTCTCTCTCCACTACTCCATTTTGTTGAGGAGTTCTTAGTGCAGAGAAGTTGTGGGAGATGCCATTTTTGTCACATAAATCTGCAAATTCCGAGTAGTCGAACTCCCTTCCATGGTCAATTCGAATTCTTGTGATTTGCGTCTTAGACTCCATTGAATTTTCCTTGAGATCTTAGTGAACTCTTTGAAGGCTTCATTCTTGTTCTTAAGAAAACACACCTAGGTAAATCGTGAATTATCATCAACAATGACAAGCACATATGATTTACCTCCTAAGATTTTCACAGGAATTTTACCACACAAATCCATATGGACCAATTCAAGTACTTTGGATGTAGACACAGCTTTGAGTAGTTTGAAAGATGATCCGACTTGCTTCCCTTTTGTGCATGCTGCACAAATTTTATCTTTCTTAAATGCATAGTTAGGTAAACTCCTAACTAATCTATGAGATGAAAGCTTCTTGATGTTATGCATGCTAATATGGCCTAGTCTACGATCCCATGTCCATGAATCATCATTCAAAGATGCTTTCAAACAAGATAAATTATGACTAGAATATGAGAGAGGGATCGTATAAGTGTTACCCGATCTCGGACCCGAGAGCTTTGCCTCTTTGGTGACTCGCATCAAAAACTTAGCAGCTGGTCCGAGTGAATATTACCTCTTGACCTTTGTCGGATAGCCGAGAGATGCTCGGGGATTGTACTTGAGCCCTTTGACAAGGTAGATCCGGACTGACTAACTTGTTTCCTTGCCCAATCTTGCTAATCCAAATAATCTTGCCTTTGCTATTGTCTCCAAATGTGACTTTTTCTCCCTTCAAAGTTTCAAGGTCAAAGAAGAGTCTTGAATCTCCGGACATATGGCGTAAGCGGCCATTGTCCATGTACCGATGACGATTTCATTTCTAAGTCACCTACAAGACAGTAAACAAACTAACCCTTCTCACTTCCTCTTACAAACCTATTAACTGCTTTACTCGTGGTCTTTCTCTCGAGAAAAAGCACTTTTGGGAACCTGGATTTGAATAACTTTAGGTTTAGTCCGATTCCGAGTCTTCCTTCTAGAAAACCGAGTCCGTGTCTCTTTTGTTTGAAAATCTTTTCTTTTGTAAACATTTGGAGAAGGCTTTCTCCTGTAAACCGGTCTATGCTCGAGTCCTCTTTCCATTCGATTGAATGAGACCATGCTCAACCTTCCCGAACCTTACAATTTTGGAATTAGTTTTTGAAAAGATCCGAGTAGGAATTAGATTCCTCTTCAACATTGTAACCTAGACCTTCTTTTCTAAATGAGACACACTGAGAGCCTAGTAAAAGATCAAGCTTTTTTGACCTTGAGTGAGTTTAAAACCAGCTCTTGAGACTCATTGAGCTTCCTTTTAGTTACTCATTTTCTCGCTTAAAGTGACTCAAACTCGGTCTCATTAGCTTGAGCACCTGGTCTCAAGTACTTTCAGATTTTGTCTCAAGTTTTCTAACTCATTTTTCAAAACAACACTTTCACTAGTAAGCGACTCAAGTTGTTCTTTGAAATCGAAGAGTCGAATTGGACTTTTCTTCTAAAGTAAAGATGAATATAGCAAGATCAAGTTTGGAAAACTTAAGGAAGTATCTTGTTTCCTCAACATCCGAGTTGTCATTATCCGACTCGGATCCAGTTTATAAGTCCGTCGCTGCCATTAGACATTTTGAGTAATAAGAATCATCATCTTCGGAGGAGTCATCATCGCTCCAGGTAGCCACCATAGCCTTTTTCTTCTTTCCATCCTTCTTTCTCTTTGGACGAGTCTTTGACTATGTGCTCCTTACTCGCTACATTCAAAGCAACCGGAGTTCTTAGTTAAAGACAACTTAGAAGGAGATGAGTATTTACCTTTCTTCTCTTTCTTGTAGAACTCCTCCTTTAGCCTCTTTTGCCACTTTTTGCACTTTATCATCTTCTTGAAGCCTCGGGCAATGAGTGTTATGGGATCCTCTTCGAATCCGAGGAGCTCATACTTTGTCGTCCGCTTTACGAGGCCTTCGAGTGCAATGTTCTTTTGGGTGCCGACCTCAGCATCCTCTTCTTATAGGTCCAGCTCATGAGTGAGTAGCTTCCCAATAAGCTCATCCGGCTTCAATTGAGAGAGATTCCGAGCTTCGTCGATTGTTATCACCTTGGGACTCCATCTTCTCTTTGGTAGACTACGCAGAATTTTTCTAACCATTTCTTCATAAGAGATATTTCTACCTAGAGATTTGAGATTGTTGGTAACCTTAGTAAACCAGGCGTACATCCGAGAGATGTTCTCTTCATGCTCCATTCTAAACAACTCATACTTGTGAAGATATTGACTTATCTTTGCCTCGCTTCAGTTAGCTAGTTCCTTCATAGGTGTTGACTAGTGTATCCCAAACCTCCTTGGTTGTGTCACGAGTTGACACCCTGTTGTATTCTTCTAAGCCGATAGTGTACAACGAGTGTTCACGACTTTAAAGTTCTTCCCGAACTTGTCATGCGCTTGAAGTATACTCTTAGTTTTCTTTAGGCACAAATCTTGCTCCTTCCATCTTCATCAGAATGAAGTTCCCATTCTTAATGATGTTCCATACTTCTTCATCATTGTCCAGGAGGAAGCAGATCCATCATCTTCTTCCAATGTGCAAAATTTGACCACTTGAACTTGGGCGGTCCGGTGGATGATCTTCCTTTATCGAACTCTCCATTGTTCTGAGCCATCTAATCTTTAGAACTTTGAATTGTGAGATCCTCTTAAAAAGTTAGGCTCTAATACCAATTGAAAGTTTTCTCTTGGAAAGATTAAGTCACCTTAGAGGGGACGGGGAGAATAGGGTGATGGAAGATTTTAAGAAATTACAAAATGTTTTTGCACGTAACAAACATAGAAATAGATTCCGAGTCTATATTGGACTCGAAAGTAAAGTACACATAAAAGTACGTGGAAACCCTCATAGGGTAGAAAACCATGGACAGTGCTAATCCAAGTAACAAGTCAAATCCACTAATTGAATCCACAATTACAAGGATCGACTCTTAACAAAATTGCTCCTTTAGACAATTCTTTCACAAGTTTTCCTAGACTCAAAAGTTCCCTTATCTCGATCTAATACTTCTTGACAGAGATACCCTTTATAGTCAAGGACAACCGAGCTGAGTTAACCTTTACAGCTCAGTCAAGAGACTTAGAAAGAAAGTATAAAGAGTACAAGTGAATACAAGACTTACTTTACAACTCATAAAATAAGAGATTACAGATTAGGAGTTGTTAGTCGAAGATTAAGTACACACTAAGTAAGTGTTAAGAAATTTGTTCATCAATCTTCAAGTCTTGTGGAATGGCTTCTATTTATATAGAGTAAGGCGGAAAGACTATTGAGACTCGTTCCGGACTAGTGAGCTTCATTAGCCCTTGTAACGGCTAGTCCGAGTCACTCGTAAAAGGATCCGTTGAGATGTGAACGTTGTGTGGTGGTCCTTGACTCAAAAAGTTGTCCAACCCTCTGGTTGTGGTTGAAGTCCGGGGTGGAAATAACCGTTAGACCCGAGTTGAAGTTTACCAAATTTGGAAACAAACAACCTTAACACGGTGTATCGAGCAATGTCCGTAAATGGTTGATTTCGTGTGCTTGGTGTTTAACGGCTAGAAACCGATCTGCTTTTGTATTTCAAAAGTAGATAAGGCTTGTTTAATCAACCTACAAAAGCAAAACAAGTAGTGCTCAAAGTATGAAAATAATTTGGTCCAAGATTAGGTCAAGATAATAATTAATTCAAAGTAATTAAGTACTTAATTATCTTCGACTCGAACGAATGGAATTTTCTAATTCTAATATTCATTAGATTCAAATTTCATCTTGACTCAATCCTTAATGTGATCAAGTTAGAAAGAATAAAATATCAGAATACATAAACTTGATCAAGTAAATAATTCTCAATAAATAGGGTTCCCTCATTTAGCCACTAAATGGATAGAAAACAATCGAATCCTACTCCAAAAACTAGTTAAAGACCAGCTTAATGATATGCCAACATTGAATGAGTCAAACATAGCGTTTGGAGGGTTGAGGATCAGCATGCGTTACCACACGCATTCTGGGGATCTCGTGCTCGCCTTGGCATGGTCCAATGCTGAGTGTAGAGGACTAGCATAGGTCACTTGGACTGAATTTCGGACCGTTACGTGATGTTTGTGGTTTGGGCTTGTTGTTGCCTTTGAATTTTCAGTTAGAGGGCAGAAAAGAAAATAAGCCTTGATCCAATCTTCCTCCGAGCGTACATATGAAGCTAAGCTTTCATCATCGAACTTACAAAATAAATAAATAAAGCATTAGAACCGTCACACTTTTTGGGTATCTTCCATACGGTTCACAAAAACTGAACCTATGCTTCATTAAAAAAGTACCCTACTATCCACTAAAAATTGACCTATCATACACTAAAATATTTAAAGTATTGTTCACTTAACAATTTTTTACTAAATACTAAACTATTTTCACTAAAATTAACTTATTGTTCACTCAAAATTGACACATCATTCACCACTATTTTTTCTGTCTTTCACATAACTCTTTTAGATCATGTACTAATGACGCTTAGTTAAAGAGATAAATACCATAAAAACTCACATATGACTGGGAAGTGGCGCTAATGACTTAGTTCTCCCGTTCTTGTGAACTCATTCAAGTTTCTCTCTTCTCTTTCCTTTTAGTTTTATTACTTTGAAATTCAGGTAAGGAATAAACCCAAACACATGGCTTATATAACTCCCAAGACTATGATTACTTCTCTCTTTTATCTTGTGGTAAAAAAGTATGTGAGGATCAAAGAATAGTTATCCTCTTATCTTCTTCCTTAGTCGATAATTAAGCCAAAACACTTGGTCTGACCTTTGCCATCTATTAATGCTCTTGTGTTGGCAACTCATACCATGCAAAAAGGAGTAAAAACTTGCTGAATTTGGCTACCTTAAACCGTATACATATCCATGCATCTATGAAAGCTTGAATTTCACTCTTTAGTCCTTTTAATTACATCCTAGAGTAAGCTTACAACCTTAGTACTCTGCGTGTCTCTTTGTCCCTTATCACATGTAATATCCTCATATAATCTTTCCTTATAACTGGTTTGTCCTCATATAATCATTGAACCTTTAAATCCTCTCGTAATTATCTTATCCAATAAATATAATCCATACATAACTTTTATCCCATAATCGTATGGTTGAATGCAAAGTCAAGAAATCATGTAGTAACGTGTAACATATACGTTGGACTTAATGCATGTCATGTTTATATATCTTTTGTCGTAAAATAATCGAACTTAATGTTCTAGCATATAACATTTAGCATATCACACATAAATCATATAAGTCATATAAGGTTGATTATCCTATTACAATAATTATCATATAATCATATAATTTATCTTCCTCTAAGATAATAATATATGATATTAACATTTAAATAGATATGGTTTAGAATGGGTCCTTACACCCTTCCCTTTTTAAAGAAAGTATTATCCCTGAAACTTGATTAATCAATAGAAACTTGATTAATCAATAGGGACAACTTTTCTTCATTTCCTCTTCTGTTTCCCTGGTGGCTTTTAGTTCACCATGGTGTGACCATATAACCTTCACTAAAGAAATTTGTTTATTCTTTAGTTTGTTTACTTTTTGGTCAATTTATCTGTATCGATTCCTCTGTATACTCCAACCTTTCTGCTTTTACCTGTAATTGTTTATGTACTAGTATGTGGATGGGGTCATATATGTACTTTCTCAGTCACAAAATATGAAACACATTATGTATATCTGATAAGTGTGGCGGTAATGCTGATTGGTAAGCCACTCCATTGATCTTTTCCAGAATCTCATATGGTCTAATGAAATCTGGACTCAATTTTCCTTTAACTCCGAACCTTTAATTCTGTGAGTAAGTGATACCTTTAGAAACACTTTATCCCTATCATAAATTCAAGAAGCTTACGTCTGTGATTAGCATGACTTATGTCCATCCTGTGCAGCTTTCATATTTTTTGTACCGCTTTGATCTTCATCTTTTATATGGTTTCATGCAGGGGCAGAGCCCTGAACAAGGTAAGGGTCTTCATGGACACCTTTGGCCCAAAAAAGTTTGTAATAGATAAATTTGGATTATAAAAGCTGAAATAATAGATGAATTGACACCTTTAAATTTGGCCCAAAACAAAAGTTGACACCGACCCGCCCTTTTCCACTCTCCATGCCATGAGACCCTCAGCTCTCTCTCTCTCCTCGGTCTCAACTCCGGTGTTGTGCTCTCAGATTTCTCTCTCTCCTCGGTCTCTCAAATCCCATGGTCTTAATCTCTACTCTCGCTCTCTTGAGTCCCGTGGTTCCTCCCTCGTCGGTCTCTCTCTACTCTCTGGCTCTGCTCTCGTTGCCACGCTTCGCTCTTTGCTCTGTCCCGTGGTACTCCCTCGCTCTCTGCTCTGTCCCCGCTCGCTCTGCTCCCTCCCTCTTTGCTCTTAACCACACGGCGATGGCTTGCTGCTCTTCCTCGGTCTTCTGTCTTAACCACATGGTGATGACTGTGCTAATCTTCTTACTTCCCAAGTCTCACGCATAGAGAAAAAATGATTTGACTTGGTAAGTGTGTCAACTATAATCCATATGGCATTTTTATTTGCTGCAGATTGGGGTAAACCCACAATAAAATCCATAGAAATTAATTCCCATTTCCATAATGGTATACTTAGTGACTTGAGCTCCCCAAACTCCGTAGATGCTCAAATTTCACTATTTGACATATAAAACACAATAAGACATAATCCGCAATATCTCGTTTCATATTGGACCACAAAAACTTCTGTTTGAGATCCCTGTACATTTTTGTACCTTTAGGGTGAATTGAAAACCTAGAGTTGTGGACTTCATGTAAACCTGTCAGTCTCAACTTAGAACTTTGTGGAACACATATTCATTTCCAAAACCATATAATTCCATGTGCATCTTTGTGGAAATTGTCTCCTTTACCTTTGTCCATGTTACCTTAATCTCGTAGATTTCCACATCGCCCTGTTGAGCTTCCTGTATTTCCTCTGTTATATTGAGTTGAACCTCTAAAACATACAATGTGTTTTCATCTGACAAGGAGTTACTAGTTCAACACCCATATCATGTAATTCCGTAATAACTCCTGGATCAAAGATCCTTAATACATTTAAACCATGCTTGGTCTTTTGACTCAAAGCATGAAGTACAACATTTGCTTTTCCGGATGATATTGTATTTGCGCATCATAATTCTCTAACAACTCAAGCCATCAGCGTTACCTTTAATTAATTTCCTTATGAGTGAAAAATATTTGAGATTCTTATGATCATTATAAATATCACAAAGAACTCCATATAAATAGTATCTCCAAATCTTTTTGACAAATACCACTGCTGCCATCTTTAAATTATTTGTAGGATAATTATGTTCATATGATTTCAATTATTTAGATGCATATACTATAACTCTTTCATTCTGCATAAGAGCAAATCCTATACCATGTTTGGAAGCATGACTGTATATCACATAGTTCTCATTTTCCTTTGGCAATGCTAATACTAGAGCAGTTGTAAGTCGCCTTTTCAATTTTTGGAAGGAAATTTCACATTTATTAGTCCATGCAAACTTAATAATTTTCCTTAACAGATGTGTCAAAGGTGAGGCAATTCTAGAAAAGTTTTGAACGAATCTTCTATAATATCCTGCCATACCCAAGAAGCTCTGTAATTCTGTAACATTTGTGGGCCTTGCCCATTCTGTAACTGCATGAATGTGGATCAACTTTAATACCATCCTTGGTAATAACATGCCCTAAGAACATTAATTCTTCAAGCCAAAACTCACATTTGGTCAGTTTAGCATATAACTTATGTTTTTCGGAGTGTCTGTACCACTTCCATATGATCCTTTGAACTCTCCGAACGCACAAGTACGTTATCTATAAGCTCAACCACGAATTTATTCAAATATTCTTTAAACGCTCTATTCATAAGATCCATGAAAATATCAGGTGCATTTGTTAACCTAAAGGGCACAATCCGTAAACTCGTAATGTCTTGTTAGCCTGTCATATAACTACAAATTAAAACACTAATTAGACTTATAATCGATAATATAGCACAGAGAAGTACGGATCGAATCCACGGGGAAAGATAATCTGAAAATCAAGTTTTAATCCAATTAAATTTGCTACTCTAAATGTTTCTTTACTTTTTCTTCTAAAAACTCAAACAAATTAAATTAAAGCTACACAAATTATGAAGAATTTATAAATAGTCTTCATAAATGATCCATATTTAATCTGATAATCTAAATTCAAATAATTAACCTAATTAATTCTGGAAAATTCAAAATAGAAAATTAAACAAAAGCTAAAATAGAAAATCAAAACAGAAAATAGAATCAGAAATTAATAACTAAAAACCACAGAAGATTATCTAATAAACTAAATAAATAATGTATAAATAAGATATAAAATATAATAACCCAGAAATAGTTTTATATAATTTTAGAATAAATAAACAGAAAACTAAAACAGTAAAACAAAACAGAATATAAAACAGAAAATTAAATAAATAATAAACTGCTGTAAAATAAATACGAATAAATAACAAAATTAACTATAATATTAAAAATAATCTTATTGACCTAAATAAACCCTAAAAATATAAAGGAAAGAATTAAATACCGTATTTATGAATTTATTTAACCAAAAACTTGTAGTAATTAAATTAAAGAGTTAAACCTGAAAAATTATGGAATAAATCCCAAACATTTCTAAATTAATCACAGACAATTAGCACAAGATTTAAACCCTAGAAATACGTAAAAAAATTGAATAAATAAAATAAAATATTTTAACTAATTTCTAACAAACTAAAAATAAAAATAATTGACAGAAAAATAATCTAAAATTTAAAATAAATTAAAACTCAATATTAAATTATACTAAAATTGCTGAACTTATCTAAAAGGCTAATCTTTTTTAGCGGATAAACGAAATTAATAATGAATACTATAAAATTGTAAATAAAATTGACAAACTAAAGAAAACAACTAAAAATTATAACAAATTTATAAAAAAAAAACACTTAACATAATCTATATCCACCATCCAAATTAATATTAATCATTATACAAAAATTGATTTACCATGAGCTAAACTGTATAGGACAACTACTTGTGGATCTTCCCTATTTTTCCTTACTTATTAGTTTATTTGGGCCTAACCCTAATATAAACCCTACTATATTTATAATTCTACCGCTAACATTAAAATTTAAATAAATTAGAGCATTATGTATTAGAAAAACATGATGTATCACCTTATAACCAATCTATTAGCAAGTTAATTTAACAAATGTCTATAATAATTTTCTATTTAAAAGAGATGTGTATGAGCTATCCTAATGATACTTATGTCTAAAACAAAACTTAAACCTTTTAAACTATCATATGATTACATTAAACTAATTAGTGTGCATTCTAATTAATTGAACATAAAATCATGAATAATAAACATAAATTATTATAAAATCATTGAATAAAATTCAATAAAGCATTAAAGTACAAAAATTATTTTAAAATAATTAAACTAGAATGGTATGAAATAGGTTATACTAAGTATAAAAAAATTATTCCCTCATATTATAAAATAAAATATATAAACTAAATAAAAATATCATCTTTAATAATAAACTATAAATAAAAATAGAGTCTGGAATACTAAAAATTATAATATTAATAAAAACCACCAATATAATCCTTAGGTTACCAAGGAGTCGATGAAGATGTTGATGTGCGATGGTGATGAATTGGGTGGCGTGATATGGTTATTAGAGAAGGTGATGATATGATGATGATGGTGAAGGTGAATAATTGACGAAGGAGCCGATGGCGTGGCCTGCTGGGAAAAAGAAGTCTTGATGATTAATGAAGGTGGAATAAAAAAGAAATGGCATGTGAAGTTAAAAACCCCCAACAAACTGGCGGATGATATGTTCCTTTTTAAAGTGAAATTAGAAGGGGAGTTATAGGAGGATTGGGAATAGAGCTATTCACTTAATTATTCCTCCTCTAAATAGAATTAGTAGCCTCATGACCCTAATCTATATAACATAAATCACAATAATAAATATTTTATAGTTTATTATTTTGAACCGACTTTATATGTTATCTTGAAAATTTATGGGCAATTAAAATTTACTTTTAACGTCTTTTCTTCTCTTCTCCAATTTATCAATTAATTACCCAAAAATAAAGATAATAATGTAAATTAGATAAAATAAACTATACAATATAAATTAAATAACAACTAAAAATATGTATAAAATATGATTGAACATGTCTATAACGAGTTAGGAAAGTTATTTATGAAATATCTTGTGAGTGAATCTTTAACTGATGGTATCCAGATCTGAAATCAATATTTGAGAGAAGTTTCGTATAATTGATCAAACATATCATCTATCGGTGATAAGGAACATTTCTTCATTATGGTTATCTTATTCAATTATCTGTAATCAATGCATAATCTTAACTTATTATTATTTTTTTTCACAAATAACACCGGTGCTCCACAAGAAAATACACTGGGACGTTATAACCTTCCTGTAACATTTCCTCTCACTGTATTTTTAACTCTTTTAGCTCTGCAGGAGCCTGTCCAGTAAGGTACCTTAGAAATAGGTTTTGTATCTAGAATCAATTCTATATCAAAGTCGTCCTCCCTTCTTGGAATACATCTGAAAATTCCTTAACCACATGAATATATTTTAGTCCCAATTTCTCTTTTGAATCAATCAAATAACAGAGCATGTCCGTACTTTTTGCTTCTTGGCTTTCATGCGCAAGTATACATATAATGTGCCCCTCAGGTGACTATATAAACCTCTATGCATGATGTTGGTAGTCTATCTATATCCCATACTTGACCATCCAATCCATTCCCAAAATACTATTAAATTCATATAAATCGAAGTGGATTAGGTTCACGGAGAATTCCATATCTGCTATTCTGAGCGGATAGTCTCTGTATACTATGGTACAACTTATAATCATTCCATTTGTCAGGTAAACATGTATTGATGCAGGTTTATAGTATAATTCTAATTCCATACGTTTAGCAGTTATTGAGTAAACAAACGAATGAGTAGCACCAGAACCAAATAGCATGGTACATAATAAGGTTTGAGTTTGAAATGAAGGAACCGTGACTACTGTTGCTGCTGCTGTCACTTCTTTCTTCTTCATAACATATTCCCGACTCACAATAGGAGACGCTGATGCTGTAATAGCGTTTACTTCTTTCTGTGTAGAGGTTGCATGATCTGTACGCGGTAACATTTATTAGTCCTTACTCTGCATTCCTCTGTGGTGTGGTTAGTCCTATCACACTTAGTACACTTGTCAGATTGGGTCACTTTATCATTTGAAGTGTTGACCTTCTTAGAGGTCGAGGAGTTTTGATTCTTGTCATTCCATCTCTTACTTTGGTTGAGTGCAAATAATTTCGCTATTCCAGATTCTATCCTTTCGATTTTTGTAGCCCTTTTGATATGATTCCTAATAAGTACCATGAGTTAGGCTAGCCAAATGTTTTCTAATATAGGGCACTACACCTCCCTCAAAGTGAACCATTTTCACCTGTTCGCCACATACTTCGAAGTAAAACAAGACAACTCATTAAATTTGGTGACATACTGTAGTATAATCAGGTATCCTTGCTCAAGGCCCTGAAATTTCGTTTGTTTTACCTTTTGCATATGAATGAGATGCACGTCTAGGATAAAAGTAATCAAAAGGAATGTATTATTTCAGGAATATATGGTCCAGCTCAGGTTATGCATAAAAATGCCTTTTGGAATCATTTATAGGACCTCAACTACCTTATCAACTTACCATGGTGTATTATAGGAGATTTTAATGAATTAGAAAGTTTAATGAAAAATAGGGGTCAAAAACTTTCCTTGGTTAAATTGTAGAGAATAAGAAATTTTGTTCACAATATGTAGGGAGAAACCATTCCCTCCGTAGGCAGGATTTATACTTGGAAAAAATTCTTTAGAGGTCAACTCATTTGTGAGAGACTAGATAGGCCAATTACAAGAGGAGACTGGATTGACATTTACCCAAATTGCTCTATTTCACATGGACCATTTTCATGTTCGGATCACTCGTTATATTGTTCTTAACATGGATCTTGATATATCATGGAATAGGAGGTGAAATTTTAGATTTTAGAATAAGCTGGTCTAACTTTGATGAAGTTATAAAGATTACTAAGTACTAATGGAATACTTCTCATAGGAGAACAAGCATGTTCAAACTAATTTGTAAATTTAAGAACATTAAAGTTAAACTAAAGAGATGGGCCAACATTTTTTGCAATAATTATATTCAACAGATTGAGAAAAATTCCTTTGAATTACAAAAAGTTGAAGATAGATTAATAGTTAACCCGTGTAGTCTCAAATTATTTCATTGGCACTCAAGGCTTATTAAGCAAAGATCTATTTAACCAAAAATAGAGTGGAAAGTTTTATAGAAAAAATGGCAAACCAAGGGTGACCGAAACTTTAACTTCTTACATAAATGTTGTACATTTAGGAAGCAAAGAATAAAATATCTCTCTAATCAAGGATGATTCAGGAGTTTGGATTAATGACAAAAGCATCATCAAACAGAATTTGTTGTAGACTTTACTAATAGATTTCTCATGCAAAGACATAATGCGGGTCCAGTTAATCCTAATTTCAGACCACTTATCTTGGAGACCGACAATTTAAATCTTATAGCACCGATTACGCGAGATGAAGTTTAAAGCTGCGGTCTTTCAAATGAACCCTATTAAAGCGCCAGGACCCGATGGTTTTGGAGCAAGGTTTTTCAAGAACATTGGAATATAATTGGCAATGGGGTTATTCAATGTGTTATTGATATTTTTAAAAATGATAAATTACTTAGAGAGGTTAACCATACTTTTATTGCGCTTATCCCAAAAGTGGCAAATCCATCATCAACGGCGCATTATAGGCCAATTAGTTTATGTAATAGTCTGTATAAAATTATTTCCAACATTATTATTAATAGACTACGACCGGTTCTACAAAAAATTATTAGTCCATATCAAAGTGCATTTGTTCCGGATAGAGATATTCATGATAATATCCTTTTGGAACATGAAATCATTAATAAGTTTGGCAACATGAAGGTAAACATGCATATATTGAACTCAAATTAGATATCGAAAAAGCTTATGATAAATTTGAATGGGACTTTATCTTTGCATGTCTAAAGGAAATTGGCTTTTACAATACCTGGATTAGTTGGATTAGAGAATGTCTTTCTTCTGTCACATATTCTTTAATTATCAATGATGAGTCATGTGGGTTCTTTAGACCATTTAGAGGTCTTAGACAGGAAGACCACTTGTCTCCATATCTATTTATAATTTGTGTGGACGTTCTTGCTTAGAGATTACATTTGGAGGTGATGTAGACAAAATGCGGGATTGGGATTAAGATTTCGCCTAGAGCGCAAAAAATGCCTTGTTTACTTTTTGGTGACGATAGTTTACTTTTTTGCAAGTCAAACAATGAAACGTGCTTTAAACTTAGCAATATTTTGAATGAGTTCCGTAATCACTCCGGTCAACTTCTCAACTTCCATAAATCGGTCCTTGTTTTTTCCAAAAATGCGACATCTCGTCGTTAGAGCTGCGCTAACATCCATATTTAATGTTCCACATAGAGACTCTTTCGGAAAGTATCCGGGGTGTCCGGTTTTTAAAGGTATGACAAATAATGTTACCTTTGCTAATATCCTCGCTAAAGCGGATAAGAAACTACAAAATTAAAAAGCTAATTCGCTTTCTAAATCGGGACGGGTGGTTTTGATTCAATCAATTTGGAATCACTTGCCTGAGCATACTATGCAATGTTTTAAATTGCCAAAGAGTACATCCTTGTTGTTGGGAAAAACTAACAAGGATGTGTTTTGGAGTAAAGCAAAGGATTTAAAAGGCATTCCCCTTGTTTCTTGGGATAAAATTTGCATGCCTAAAAGGATGGGGGCCTAGGACTCAGGAAAACAGAGGTCGTTAATCAAGCCTTTCTCTATAAACTTATATGAAATACCTTTACGAACTCGAATAATTTTTGGAGTACGGATCATGTGATCTAAATACCCTTTATCCGAAAATTATTTCCTAGGAAAACCTAACCCTTCGGACTCTTGGGCTCGGAGATGTCTCCTGAAAGAGAGGGATCTCTTTAGAAGAGGATTAAAATGGAAAATTGAAAATAGGAAGTCTATGAAATTTTGGCATGATATTTGGTGTGGACAAGCAACATTACTCCGAGTATTATGATAACACTAAGAATGACATTCCATCACTTGATGCATATATTATGCCCGATAAAGAATGGAACATTGATTTTCTCTCCTCATTTCTTCCAATGAACATCTGTAGGGAAATAAAAAGTATACCCATTCCATATCATGATTTGGAAGACAGAGTGTGCTTGGGGATTATTGAGTACAGGAAAGTTTACTACAAAATTAGCAATATAGAATGCACATAATTCACTGAAACCATATTTGGGAAGCTAGGTGGATATGGAATTTCGATGTTATGCCTAAAACGAATTTTTTTGTGGAAACTTCATCATAATTCCATAACCATACATGATATACTTTTGAGAAGAGGGTTTAATGTGGATAATCATTGTCGGATATACCAACAAAATGAGGAATTTGATTGATCATCTCTTTGCTAGATGTCCTATTGTTAATGATACTTAGGAGAAAGCCTTTCTCCACAAGTGGCTTGATATTAATATCACTCACCTTCACAATCCGTCACTTTTTGATATTTTTCAAGAGTTTAGGAATGTTAATAAACCTACGGTTGGTTTATTTGATATGGAGCATAGGGAAAAGTAGAAATAATATTGTATTTAATAATGGAAGGTATAATTTAGTTTCCATAATTATCAAAGCTAAAAGATCTTGGGCTGAATAGAGGGTGAGAAGAAGATTTGATGGATTGTATTCTCCTTCTCCTTCACCTTAATCATCTCCTCTTCCTACAACCTCAAATCATCATATTAGATGGGAGAAACCGCCAGGGAGATTCATCAAAATTAACTTTGATGGATCAAAATCTTCTATAATTACAGCTGGAGGATTTGTCATTAGAAGGCTGGGATGGAAGATTTATACAAGCGGGAGTTTCAAATCCGGGGCCAACCTCAATCTTGGTAGCTGAAACCACTGCTATGAGGAATGGAGTACGAGTAGCTATCCAAGCGAGGATTTCGTTACGTTGTCATAAAGGGTGATAACTAATTAGTTATTAGCTTTACGCAGAGAATGTCAACCGCCATAGGAGATCCAGACATCGATTCGGGATACTCTTCTTTATCTTAGGAGTTGTTACAATATCCTTATCAATGATTAATATCGAGAGGGCAATAGGGATGCAGATTGGGTAGCAAGAGTAGGTCTTTTTATATCCCATTCCTTGTTTTGGGATTTCCTTCCTTCTTCATCTTCCTTCCTCTCCATTTTAATGGAGGACAACTTGGGTAGAACCCTTGCAAGAAGGGCTACCTATTAGTTGATGTATTTATCCTTTTTCTAAAAAAAAAATGAATGAGATAGAATTTCCATCTCAAATCCTTTAAAAATCTTCCCCATGTGGCTTCGGGACTTAAATATTTATCGTTATTGTCCTTGACCATTCATCGACTTCACCTATAAAGTAAATAGCAACTATATTAGTTTTCTTATTATTGGATACTTTTACCACATCGAATATCTTCTATATCAATCAGGCCCATTCCTCTAAAACAATAGGATCCATAGATCATCATGTGACTTGGGTCCTTTTTAGCCACTTTCTCTAAATAAGCGTTGGACTTATTTCCTTGTCTCTAGTCACGCAGTTGTGCCAACATTGCCATTACTATAACCCCTAAAAATTTGGATTAACATTACTCTCATTCCCACTTGTTTTGGCCTATCCGGGCGCGTCCCTCATTGGCCACCTTTTCACTTTGTTGTGAGCATAGAGAATTTTCATCATTTGAACTAGATAACATATGGTTATGGCCAATTTTCTATATAAAATAATCATTGACATATAAATTTTATAACTCATAATGTTTTCAATATTCAAGTTCACATATAAATCCGCTTCTTGAAGATGGGCTCACAAAACATAGTCGGTTTTGATATGAAACGACTAATGTACTGTAAACGTCCTAGGAAACCTCGTATCTCCTTTTCGGTCTTCGGCAGTGGGATCTCTTGGATAGCTTTGATCTTGGATTGATCAACTTTGATTCCTCTAAGACTAACCACATAGCCTAACAGTTTGCTCGAGGTTACCCCAAAGGCACACTTTTGTGGGTTAAGGCGCATGTTGTACTTTCTTAGTCTTTCGAAGAAGCACTTGGACTTAATAATCATGTCTTCCATGTAGACTTCAGCTTCCTTATGTATCATGTTGTGTAGTAATGTTGTGGTCGTCCTATGATATAGATCTCCTGCATTCTTAAGCCCAAATGGCATTACCACATAGCGATACGTTCCTTATTGAGTGATGAAGGAAGTCTTCTCCATGTCTTCTTTAGCCATTTACACTTGATTATACCCAACATAACCGTCCATAAATGAGAACAAGTCGTGTCTTACTTGTATTATTTACGAGATGTCGATGTGAGGTAGTGGGAAATCATCTTTAGAGCTTACGTTGTTTATATCCCTAAAGTCTACATACATTCGGACCCTTCCATCTTTCTTCGGAATAGGCACTATGTTTGCTATCCACTGATGGTAGTGGAGCACTTTGATGAACCCGACTTCTAATTGCTTCGGATCTCTTCCTTAATTTTTAGTGGCCATTCAAGTTTCATCCTCATGAGCTTACGTTTAACGAGCTTGGCGTCTTCGTAAAGTGGAATTCTATGTTCCACTATACTTTGATCTATCCCCGACATGTCTTTGTAGGACCATGGAAAGACATCTATACATTCGGTTAGAAGCGAAGAGAATTGCTTCGCTCTAGATTCAATGTTTTCCCAATTTTGACCTCTTGGGGTTGATCAACCGATCCCGGGTTAATTGTTATTATTTCCTCTATCATTGGTGTGTGATTTTCATGATCCTGCATAACTTTTATTAATTCTTTAGGGATTTCTTATTCATCATTAGAGGCAAAACAATTAAAAATAGAAGAAGGCAAAGTGTAATTGGAAAGGTTCATCTTACGAATAAGTAAATGAGTACATCGGACATAGAAATAGAAATTGTAGAATCTAAAATAGCAAAACTAGAAGATGAACTACGGAATTTGAAACAAAAATAACAGCCCTAGTGCTTAGACTTATGACTAGGATGCTCTTTTAAGCTAACGACAAATTCTTGGCCCTCCTTAGCATCGATCCAAGTAATATGCTTGGACTCCGAGTGTTGACGTCGGTGACGAATCTTGGCAGATTGAACTGCGGGTATGATATGGCTTGAGACTTTTACTGAAACCGAATTCCCTCTCGGTCATTGTCATGTCCGAATAGCGAGATCGAAGATATTGCTCCCAACCAGATTGGTCTAGTCTTGTGTGGACTATCCTTCTTCGAGGAGGTAGGGTGCCTCCTTTTCTAGCACATGGCGGTTGCTAAAGACTTCTAAACCAGGTACCAAAATGCCCTTCTCTTTAAGGTAGTAAGGCTCAAGAAAGCCATAGTAGGGAATTCGTCCCCTTCTTTCGAGAATTGCCCATTTAAGGGTACGAGGAAAGGTTTTGATTGAACGGATTGTGTTTGGTGCGGTCTTCCTACTTTGAATCTACCACTTGACTGGGGCTATTTCATTAGCGAGTATATTGATAGCCTAAACCCAACTTATAGTTGTTGGTGGGTTTAAGGGTTGGAAAGATTACGTGGTATGCCTGCTACTTGCAATTAGGCTTGGAAAATACCCCTTTTCCCTTAGGATCAAGTGGACACTAGGGTTGCCATAAGAATGAAGTTGAGAGGTGCTTCATCCTTGTCTATAACAGCAATAGTTTCGAACCCATAGAGCTCTTCATCATCCGCGTTATATTGAATTTTGACGACAAACTCTTTAGAGGTGATGGTGGAACAAAGATTGTCTCCATGGACATTTACAACCTAACCTTTGATGACCATCTTGACTTTTTGATGCAGTGTGGAAGGCAATGCTTAATGGTCGTGTAACCAAAGGCATCCTAAAAGAAGGTTAAAGGTAGCTGGGATGTCTAGGACTTGGAAGTCAATGTTCTTCACTACCAGATCCAACATTAATTGGCGGAGTCACCATTCCTAAAGCTGTCCTTTTAGAATTATCATAAGCTTAGAGATAAACAGTTTGCTTGAAGAGTTATTGCTCTCTTATGCCTAACTTTTTGGTAGTCCTCCAAGGATAAACATTTACAGACAGATCCGTTATTAGAGGGATGAACATGTTAATACAAGTTACAGATCAAGTAAAGAGCATTGTTATGTGCAATGCCTTCTTTAGGTAGATCTTTCTTATCAAAGGTGATGGTTCCGTCCCCATTGTTGACCAATCCTACCACTTCCTCAAGGGTAGTTTCAAGAGAGACCTCAATGTTGATAAGTGCATCAATCAAGGCTTGCCAATGCTTTTGGGAAGCAAATACCGGTTTCCAGACAGAGATATCAGCTTTATGTTTTTGAAGTCTGTTTTAGGATTAGATCTTCTTCTTTATCGATTCGGATTCTTTTGGGGCTTCCTGAGTCTGTTGTGGACTAAAGGGTGTATTATGCCATCCGGATCTAGAAAGGAATTGGATTTATGGGCTCTTCGGTTCTCCCCAAAAGTCATCTTCTTCTAGGGTGGTGTATCCCATAAGTTATCATCACTATTATCTTTGGTTTCATATACGTCTTCTTCATTATTACTTACCTACAATCCATGGACTTCGGGTCTAGGGGATGTAAGCTAGCAAGTGGTTTGGAAGACAGATGGGTCCCACTCACCGGAATGGGTTTGGAGAATATGGCTAAGGTACCATAGAAGGGATTTTTATTATTGCTTGGCTTCGGGAGGCCTTAGGGAGAGGGAGTTGACCATTGTAGAACATGCTCTCTAGCTTGTTCTTGAACATCCAACATTGCTATGTGTTATGTCCTTGTGCACGTATTTACGTGAATTTTCCTACATCCCCGTTTTTGACTATTTTGCGGTTTCTAATTCAGCTCTTATAGATGGCAATTCTATCTCCCCTTTAGACATGTTAAGAGCATTGACATATGCACCTTTACTAGTATTGCCTTGATTAGAGGTTTTCTTATCTTTAGATTGGTAGTTAGCTTTTTATGTATTCATGACTTTTGTGGTCATGGTAAATAGTTCTTCTTTTATCAGCATGCCAACATCTCTAAGAGCTAAGAAACTCACGAATGGTAAAAATTTAAGGTGCTAGTTGTAGCCGGGATTAAGGTTTTTCACAATGATTCGTAAATGATTATTCTTGGATGGTCGGTCTACCATGCGTCGAACCTTTTCCCTCCATCTATTGAGAAAGTCCGTAAAGCTTTTTTCTAACCTTGCTTAATTAATTCCAAGTCTCCGAGTTTGATACGTAGATCAATGTTATAAGAGTATTAGTGTAGGATCTCCTTACATAGATCGTTCCAATTAGTGACCTTGCGATACCATTTCATAACAACATCTGTCCAAAGTCCATAGGAAGATGATGTGGTAGGTGTCTTCGAGTACGTTCTTGAGTCATTACTCCTAAGATGTTGCGAACATGGTAATGGGGATTCTCTTATCCTCGGAACTTGATGTCTTGCATGGTGAACTTAGGGGTAGCTTCCCTTTGGGGATTGAAGTGAATCCCATAATAGTGACTTATGAACATGGATGACTCCCTTAACATTTTCTCTATCTCGATCTATGTGTAGATTAGATTTAGGCTTACATTCAGGATTACCTGGTGGAGAAGGATTAGGTGGAGGACCTCTTCCTCCCACTTCTTCTTCACCATCTTTCTTATTATCCTTAAGAGTCTTTAGGATAGCTTTAAGTGTGTCGAGATATGGA
The DNA here is from genome assembly GCA_021018815.1 of Talinum fruticosum. Taxonomy (NCBI): domain Eukaryota; kingdom Viridiplantae; phylum Streptophyta; class Magnoliopsida; order Caryophyllales; family Talinaceae; genus Talinum; species Talinum fruticosum. Next base: position 1,918,553 of record JAITYX010000082.1, on the reverse strand, counting down.
TTCTATCTTCTTATCTTGAGCCTCAATTCAGACTTCCATGTTGGCTGAGGATTCATTGGGCAAGGCAAGGATGGGAGATTGCTCCGGTGTTCCATCCATTGGAGGGAATTCTTTTGGGTACTGTCCTACGATTCATTGAACCGGTGTTGTATGCACTAATGTAGAACGTACTTGCGTAGACCGAGGTATAGAGCGAGAGGAAGAGGTACCAGACTCCTTGCTGAGGCATTCTAACCTTTTGGAGCTTGGATTCCGCCAAAACTAATAATAATAGACTTCCCTATTTTGTAGCCCAAAGGATAATGTTTAGGACCATGTGAAGGAACACAACTTTTGGGAGGAAAGTGCAAGACTAAAAGGGACTAAGAAGCCTTTTTTATTTTGATGTACATAAGGAATGCAAAACAAATGAAATGAAATGTAATGATGCTCATGACCTAATTTCGAATGATTTGTGATTTGGCTAATGCATAAATGAATACTCCTAATTGAAGATGAATTTGTTTTGGTTAAATGAAAAATGAAAATGCAAAATTGTACCCATCTAGTTTGAGATGAATTTATTTTGGCTAAATGAAAAATGAAAAATTGAAAAATGGACTCACCTAATTTGAGATAAATTTATTCTGGCTAAAAGAGAAATGAAAATGCAAGAGACACTCGCCTAATTTGAGATGAATTTATTTTTGGCTAAATGAGAAATGAAAATGCAAGATGGACTCACCTAATTTGACATGAACTTATTTTTGGTTAAATGAGAAATGAAAATGCAAGATGGACTCACCTAATTTGAGTCGAATTTATTTTTGGCTAATTGAAAAATAAAAATGCAAAATGGATGCAAAATTAGAAATGCAAAGTACTAAAAAGGTCAAAACCCTAAAAATAGACGGATCGATCGAAAAACATAGGGTTCCCTGGCGGAACCCTTCCGGATCGACCAATGGTGGTCGGCGCCGGCTAAGTTTGGTGACTAGTGGCTACTTGAAACCTAGACTATCTAGACTAAGATAAATTTTTAGGATGACTCGAAATGCAATTAATGGACTGACCTAAAAAATAGGAAAAGGTAATTTTTGGACTTTTGGCTAAAATGCACATAATAGATCAACTTGAGAAAATTAATTATGGTATTTTATTTGCACCCATGCTAGGGTTAGTCGAGTACTCCTAACCTACCTTAAAGGCTTATAAGTAAAAGATTAAATGTTAAAAGCAAGCACACTCATCCAAGCATGCAAATGAAGAGGCAAGGGACCACCTAAAGAACCAAAGATCTATGGTCAAAAGAGGGATTAAACTAGGTAGGACACATGGCGTCTCATAGTCCGAGCATTTAATCCTTCGTGGGGTGCACGATAGGAAAAAACATGAATCATCGGTGCCTCCGAAGAGAGCATACTATGAGGGAAGAGGTATCACCTCCTTGACGATTAAGCCTAGCTAGGCCCCGTGCTGGGTTAGCAGTTCGAACCTCTTCCAAAAATTGTTCTTAAAAGGTAAAGTCTAAAGGTTGAAATTAAAAACAACTATGTTCAAGGTTGTCTAAATGTAGGATGCCTAATGCAAATATATTACGAAAACTCACAACTCAAACTTTCAAGTCTTGCCCTCTTAATAAGTGCTAATCCCCAAAGGAGTCGCCACTACAGGAACCACGGACCCTGTCCGGTATGAAACCGAACCAGGCCTATTCTTCCCCACGAATTGGTGGGATTTTCCCTTTTTTTTAAGAAGATGGAAATAGAGTTTTTTAAAGGTGATAGCTTTTGAAAGTGGGGATGTATCCTTTATTACGATTCCCAATTTTTGTAATCTGATTTGGAATAAATTAGGCAAAGGTAAATGGCGATTTTATTAATCATTTTATTTTTGGAATTATTTTTAGAAACCTCGGGATATTATTTCAAAACTAAAAATAAACAAACTAAAATTAATTTAGTTCTGCTGTAGGGCTTTTGGGCTAAGCCAGTGTGAAAACACAAGCATGGACTGAAGCTGTACCCGTTGACCGTCCGGCATTGGCGAGAGCTAGCATGGTGCGGTTCACGGCGCTGGCCATGGGCCGTGATTGACGTGGTCATTCTCGGTCCATGACCTGACTGATAAAGGTGCCATCTTTCTTCTTTCTTCCTTTGACCTATAACTCCTCCCTGTCGATAGTAACCTGCGAGGGTCTATGATGCACTTTCACCGGCTTCATTTTGATGCTATTGAAGTTTTCGATTGAGAAACTTCTCATTCACCATTGTGTATTCCCCACAGGACATTTCATGGGGTTACACATTACACTAAATCCTATTTCGATTAGCCTCACTTAGGGCCTACCGATGTACACATTTTTAAAATACAACAATGCCTCAATAAAAAAACATGAAATGAATGTGAAATAAACTATAAACATTTTTAAATACAACAATATAGATAAGAAAAAAGAGAATGAATATTGAATTACTCGGAAGTCCTAAACACTAACTCGTTCTTCGAATGTCTCCATTAATCCTCCTTTATGAAGTTGTAGGCCTCCCATGGTCTACCTACTAACTAAGTTGTCTTTGTTTTGTATATATAAATTTGGCATAGGTTAGTCTTGAACAATCTCTATCACTTTGCAACTCGAGAGAGCTTCGTTACTTTCACCAACAGGAGAAGTTTGTTGTCCACTACTAATCAAAATGCTTTCGAAACGACATGAATTAATATTAATATACATATACACTAATAAGATAGGCATTAGTGTAAGAACCTTATACCGGGACATTAATCTAAACATTTTTTTGTCATCGAGTTCGGTACTTCTCTCTAATTATTGAAGGTGATTGGCACATGGGTACGGGCTATGGCTCATATAAAGCTATTGAAACGAGCTCTCTCCTCACCAATGGCATTGTCATTCTCATCGAACCGATGACTTAGCATAAAAGGATTTTCTTTGCTGTGTGCCAACTTCTACTTGTTCATCGTTGTTTGGCCTTTTGTCTTCTTGGTAGGAGTAACTTAAGACATAGAGAGTTATGTTTCTCCTTCTTACCTGAAGAAGGATACACAAAGGATTTTTGGTCCTTCTACTCTAACCACTTAGATACTTAGGATCATCCTAAACTCTAAACTCTAATTGTTCCTTCATTTAATTTAGGTTAGTCATTGTTGTAATATGCGTACACATATGCATGGCATGAGAAGTGTAAACCATAAACTGTCCCTACACTCATATATGGCTAAGTCCTAGAAGAAGAAGTAAACCCTACATTGTAAATCGTAATGCTTTCCTTAACCGTTCATCGACATTTCATAAAATCTTAAACATTTAAAGATTTTAAAACGAATAAGAAAAAAGAGAGAGAAGTGTCATCGTTGCACAAAGTGAACCCTAAACTAGAAATTTTTCTTTTACCATTTGTCATCATTTACCAAACCCACTTCTAAAAATCTCAAACATTTTAACAATGCAAAACAAATAACAAAAATAGACAGAAGTGCTATCATTGCTCAAAGTAAACCCTAAACCCTAAAAATGAAAATTTTCATTATCGTTTCTCATTATTTACCAAACCCACTTCTGAAAAATGTCTAACATTTCAACAATTCAAAGCGAAAAAATAAATGGAGAGAGGCAATTTTTTACATAGAAGAAACGGAAGAGAGAAAGAGGGGAGGGAAACCGAAGACGTACATGAAAGGGGACCACGGCAGCGGTGGCCGTGGCGATGGAAGCGACCTCGTCGGTGACGCTATGTTAGAGAGACGACAGCATTTGTAAGGCGAATATTTGTTAGAGGAGAGCAGAGAGTGAGAGAGATGTTTCATACACAGTGGGGAATTAGTAGGATAGTCATTTAAATTTTAGAACAGACTTACGGTAAGGGTTGATACAAATAATCGTTATTATAAGTCAAATGAATGACAACGATTTCTTAAAAAGCTGTTGTCATAAAATAAGCTGTGACAATGATTTCTTAAAAAGCTGTTGTCATAAGATAAGCTGGGGCAACCCTTGGTGGCAGGAAGCAACCATAAAAGCTTCCTGATGTGGATGATACTTATCACAACGGTTCATATGAGGAAATGTTATCATACGTCATTTACCACAATGGTTCTTTGTATATGAACCATTGTAATAGAAAAATCATGCGAGTGGTTTTTAAGGAAGTAATGCGTTTGTATTTTACATCCGCCCTCTGCATATATATTGTCATTTTCAACAAAATAATCCATTTGCAAAACAAACTTAATATGCAAAACAGATCCGAAATTGTTCCACTAATATATGTAAACAAAATATTAATAAATGCAAATAATATGTACATTATCATTTAAACACCACCACCAATCCTTTCTTGCCGTCCTCTAGGCTGATCTTCAATGTATATGCCTTCCGATAATCAAAAGTTAAGTACACTTCTCTCAAATGTGCATCCTTATTTTGGACATAAAGTCCTATGGAGATTGGTGGCATCTCATCAATAAATTAACTCACATTTTCCCCATCCTAAACGACTCTTTCCTTGATGAACAATAGACCACTTCTCATTCATCGGGTCTTCAATGTAAAGCACTTCTCTTGCTCGAGATGGCATAATGAATTGATCTCCATTACGACCTTCTCTTGTAAGATCGACCGTCGTGTACCTGAACTCATCAACTCGAACACTATTGTTATTCTCAACCCATTTGCATTAAAAAACGGGCTCTTAAAAATCAATATAGTCTAGCTCCCATATATTCTCAATGACTCCATAATAGGACATTTTTTCTTCAACGAGATTTTAATCCTTGGAGCTCGACATATTGCTATTTTGCAAAGTGCTCATAGTATCCTACATCTTTGTATAAAAAGAGAATCCATTAATGTGATACCCATGGTAAGAAATGACTTCCAACCCCGACCCCCTAGCTAAATTAACTAATGTGTGGGAGACATCTTACGTGAGTCTACCCATTGGATAGTTATTCGGTCTCTAAACTAGTTGACAAATGAGCAATTGTGTTGGGCTAGTACCCACTTCTCATTTCTTCCTCGATAATGTTTCGTTATGAGAGATTTATGCTCCCCAATGTATGGTTGCAGTTCATCACCATTTTGAAGGACATAAAGGCGTACTCGATCCCTTATTTTATGACTAATCGTTTACACTTTCGCCCCCAATTTCCCTTTGCATCGAACTTCCCTATATACCGATGTTTAGGAATGGTAATAACTTTTATTTGGAGTAGTACTCGAGTAGAACTCAACACACTCCTCAGCTATGTAAGCCTCAATAATGCACCCTTGGGACCACAAAAGTGCACTTTTCTCACCAAATTGACCACTAGGTGCAGCATGATGTTGAAAAAACAAGGTGGAAAGTACATCTCAAGTTGGCACAATGTAACAATAAGACTGCTCTTAAGATAATCTAATTTCTCCACATCAGCAACTTTGCTTCAAATGGCATTGAAGAAGCCACAAAAGTCTTGTAATACAATGTCTAACATGTTTCGGCATCACTTGCTCGGATACCCACCGGTAACTATTATTGCATCAAAGCATGAGAATCATGAGATTTTAACCAAACCAATCTATAATCGGACATTAAAACAAGGTGGCTGATGTTTGAAGAATATCCTTGTGGCAATCTAAGTTTCTTCAAGGTCTCACACAAACGTTTTTTTCACTTCGCTCAATGTGTACGAAGCCGAAGGCAAAGAGGTTTTCATCACTTTCGGTTGTGGTGCTAATTCTTCATGTATTCCTATTTCACGCAAGTTAAGTCTTGCTTTCTCTCTATCCTTCGCCTTCCCTAGTATGTTCAAAAGAGTGCCAATGAGAGTTTCACGGATGTTTTTTTCAACATGCATCACTTCAAGGCTATTTCTCACATAGAACTCGTTTCTAATATGAAAGGTCAAAAATTATTACTCTTTTTCATACACTCCTTTCGATTAACGCAGTGTGGCTTGACGAACTCCACATCAATATCGTTCACTTGTTTATAAATTTGTCATCTCGTTAATGGAGTTGGAGTAGATTCCATCTCGGTTCTACCATTGAATGCCTTCTTTTTCTTCGGATAATGATGAGACAATAGAAGAAACATTCAATGTTCGCAATAGGCCGTCTTATTCCCATGCTTAAGTTGGCAAGAGGGAATACTTTCTCCATAAATGGGACACGACTTATGGCCTTTGATGGTGAACACGGATACAACTTTCCGAATGTAGGGAAGTAATTTATTATTGCAAAGATCATAGCTCGCAACCTAAATTGCTCTTGACGGTATGCATAAAAAATTAAAACACCTTCATTGCACAAGAGCTGTAGATCTTGAATAAAAGGTGCCAAATACACATCTATATCATTTCTTGGATATTTAGGGCCAAAAATCGACATTGACATCATAATATACTTGTGCTTTATTCACAATGAGGACGGTAGGTTATAAATAACCAACATAACAAACCAAGTACTATGTTTGCTACTGAGGTCACCATGTGGTTTGATTCCATCTATGCGGAGATCAAGAAATTCCTGGCCTCCCTACCAAATTCGGGGAACATAGAATCTATCTTCTTCCATTGAGGAGAATCTGCAAGGTCACGTAACTTGTTATAACATATTCTTTTGTTAACATGCCCCATCAAGTGGGCACTTTAAAACAAGCGCTTAAGCCTTGGTATTATCGGTAAGTACCATAATACCTTTGCGCGTGGTCCCTCTCTACTCTCTCCATAGATATTTTTCATTTTGTAGCACGACACACCACATTTAGGACATTCATGTCTATCTTTGTTTTGGTACAATATGCAATCCTTGGGGCATGCATGTATCTTCTTATAACCTATGTCCAAAAGACAACATCATCTTCGCCTTATACGTATGGCTGGGAAGTATGTTGCCTTCGGCATGCATATCTTTAACACACATAGCAACTACATTAAACCTTTATCACTCAAGGCATTAGATACTTTTAGGTTGGAAAACTTCAACATAGTTAGTAAATTGGTAAAGTTTTCACAACCAGGATATAGAGGGTTCTCCAAAACAGCTAACGGTCGCTCCAATACATGCGATTGATCAACTAAATCACAATCCACATCATAAATCAAATCATTCGCTCGATCCTTTATGTCTGCACTAGCTTTGCACGTATCATATCGTTCATCTTCTTCTAAGTTGTCATTCAAACACTTCTCTTCCCTGTGCCATGTCCACAACTTATAAGATATGTCAAAACCATTCAGAAATAGGTGACCTTTCACAATATTAGGCCTCCATTTTGAAGAGCTAAAACATCTTTTACAAGGGTAGAAAATGAACTCATTATTTGATTTGATAGCATGTTCGATTGCAGTCTCAACAACGTTGGTAATAGCATTATGATATGCTATGGTTAGTTGATCACAATAAACCGATGTTCGATCCATAGCTTACCTCTAAACACGAGAAATACATATATTATGACAAATAGTATGATATGAAATTCATAAAAGTAGTTACGGAAGCATACATTAATTAGCAAAATAAGCATAGAGTACCCACGTAAGCATGCCATTGTGAAACTGTACATTTCAACAATTCCAACCTTCTTAGATCATACAAAATCAAAATTTCCATATATGTTACCATTTCACTAATATTTTACACACAATCTAATCATTCATAAAACCAATGCCTTGCCTATAAATCTTAAACTTATTAAAGAACCCAATATATTCAATACATAAATTTGAAGAAGGAATTGAACAAATTTTTAAAATAATTCCATGGAAAGATAAATTCATAGAGGTAGGGCTACCAACAAGTTTCCATGTAAGTGGGAGACAAGCAACTTAGAGATGGGGGCGGCAGCGGGAGAGTCGGTTGCTAAATGACAAGGAGGAAGAGAGTTCATTACGGACATAGAAATGAGAATGTACTGCTGGTGCCTATAAAAAATACCGGAAACATAGAACCATAGCATGTCGAGTTTTTAAACAAAAAACGTAAATTTTTTTATATCTGCCTCAACACTTATAACAACGAGTCCTTTAATAGAACCGTTATCAAAAGGCACCATTACAACGAGTTCTCTAAAAGACAGGTGTCTATAAATTTCCTTCTTTGTGCAGATTTGTTTTATAAAAATTTTGGAAATTGTGGACCTATGACAATAGTTGTTATGTACAACCATTTTCTAAAGGTTCTTATTACAAAGGTTCTTTATAGAAACTATTGTTCAAGGTCATATATTTTTCTATAAATAGAGGACTTTTGGCCTCTTTCATCATATCCCTTTTTCGCTTTTAAACCCAACGCCTCCTTCGACCACCATTTTCTCTTTTATCTTTTCCTTCGTAAAAATTACTTTTAACCCTATGCCATTGCTGGAGCATAAAGAAGATCTGCACTTGCCTTTGATGAGAGGAACTTACCTAAAGAGAAAAATAAATCGGTTTTATACCAGTTTGTTCAAAATCTCCTAGATTGAGGCAATTGAGGAATACTTTGTGAGGCTGAACTTGAAGAAAGTACTACTCAATCGCCTGAATTGTGGAGATGTTGTCATGTTGGATGTCGTTAATGCTAGAAATATCCCTTCTTCAAAGAGAGCAAGATTGGCATGTCAAGATTCTCATAATTTTAGAAAACAAAACTAAAAAAATAAAAAAATTACTTTTCTAAATTTGGTACAAAGAATTAAAATCGAAGAGGTTAGAAAGGACTTATTCGCTCTTAAAGCAATGATCCAATGTTCGAGAGTGATGGTATGAAACAAAAAGGGATGCTCTTCATTCCGCTCGTAAAAAAACGGACTCTACTAATTAAAAAGGTGAGTTTAAATTGCGTTAGAAAAAACAAGTAAATAACATGCAATAGGCCATAAATAAAGAAATAAAGAAAACAATAAAGAAACGGGATAAAAGAGAGTGACAAAGAAAATTACAACGGACAAGGTGAAAAGTAAAGCAATTACATCTTGAATCCACAATATAAAAAACAATAAAAGAACTGAAATTAAATAAGATGTAAAAACAAACTTCGAGAAGGTGGCAATGACACCTTCAGGTTAATCCACCTGCAAGCTTGAATCTCAATCGATTTTTCGACAGATTGACGGTAGGATGATGAGAAGCGAAAGAGGCCAAAAAGGTCTTTTTGTGATTGGTTTAGAAAAGGAATTTTGGAGTGTTTGTAAAGAGAGTAGAATGGAGAGTAGAGAGTGAGAGAATTCAATAATTGGGAGGTTTTTCCAATTGAATTGGTGTGAAATGAGGAGGAGGAACCCCTTATTTGTAGAAACTTTTAGGATTGAAAAATCCTAAAAATTGAGCTCAACTCGCCAGCTAAACGATTGAACTGGGCCCAAATTTTTCAAAAATGGATTAAAAAAGACCCAGTATTCACTTGGCCAAAACGACGTAGTTCTAAGAGCCCTAGAAACTTGCACCGGTCATGTCGTACGGACGTTCGGATACACGTGTCATACGGACGTTTGGATACACATGTTGTACGGACCGGCGCCAATTAGGATCCTGGTATTGGAGTCCGCACCTAATTTTATTACCTTTTATTAAAGCATTATTGTTTCTAAATATTTGTACTTGGGCAGGCCCTATGCAAATCCAACCAGCAGAGGATTACGTGTACTTGTGTATCCCATGTGATGTCCCATGGGGGATACGCAAAGGTGAACGAGAAATTTTTCAATCAAAAGCTTGAACAGACTTCGAATAAAGCTGGTGAAGTTGTTCAAGCGAGAAGGATGAGTCATGGGTCGAAGGAAAAAGAGGAAAGATACAACCTTCATGACAATGGAAACTAAATCTATTGTTCGGTGTATTATGAGTTTCATGAATAATTAATTATGTTCATGCACTTATTGGTTAATAGGAATTATCTAGTGACCATTTTTTTATTTCTTACAAGCAATTGTTGTCACAACGAGTCAACTTCAAGTCGTTGACAAGCACGGGAAGAAAGACAAGCTAGCCTTGGCGCTACAAAGAGATGAGCAACCCGGTTGAGTTCGTCGAGCCATTGGTTGCGGGGATAATTGAGCCCTTTGGGGCTAGAAAGAAGCCCTCATCTCTTCCACTAAAGTCAACATTGAGGCAATCATTTCCAAATTAGATCCTCAAGTGAAAGAGAAATCGCGGTCGAGACCCAATAGAAACCGACGGCATAGATTGAATAGAAGCGGTAATCGATATTAAATTGAAAGAAGTAATTAGGGTGGAACAGAAAATGGCATCCCAGCTCATGGCGTTCTTGTCCAAGATGGGCATGTCGACACCCAACTTAGTTCCATGCCGGTCAACCCACACCGTTACACCGACGAGAAAGAAAGAAAGTCACCCAACGACGAGTTCAAAGAATTGGACAAGTATGATTTGCTATCTAATGAATATTTTCGAATAAGTTTAACTTCGAAACAATGGCTCTTGTGGCACTTCAGCTTGTGCTCATTGAGTTAATCGTGTATATAATTTGGATGTGTTGTTGAGGTATGAAATAACATATGACATGTGATGCATGTTTTTCTTTCGATAATTTGAATAATTTTGTTGAATGAATGGTGTATATACTTTTGGTTGTTAGGAAACTCGGTGTGTGCCCATTGAGTGAGTGGATATTACTTGCGTTTGTTTTTTCGGATGAGGCTCTTTATCCGAGGAAAATGTTGACTTTTAGGGGAAACTCGTGCATTTTTCTACATCATTTTTCATAGTGTAAGTTTTCTCTCAATGATTGGCCATTGTGTTAGTTGATGTTATTTTCTTTTGTTGTTTTCGATAACACATTATGCACATTGGTGATTGTTATGCTAATACAATTGCAGTACGATCGAGTACATCATAGGTTCTCATCACCCTCCTCTTAATCACATTGTAGCAAAGACTACGTTATTCAACCCCGCCAACCAAGTGCCATTCGTTCATGGGGAAATGCTCTTGGAGGATTCACTGAAGGTGACGATGAAAGAAGTTACGAAGGGAGAAAGTGACTGTCGGTTGTTGATCCTTTCAACACATTTGCATACGGTTGACAATGCCATCAACGGTTTTGTTGCTTGGCCCGATAGTTTGGTCATCCTCGGGCATTTGATTGTATTTTTGAAATTAAAAAAGTAAATTTAATTAGGACCTCGAAAGAGCTAATCGTCGAACGAAGACTACCAAATCAGTTTGCAAGTAGAAGACGAAGCAATCGACGGACGAACGTCTTCCAAAGAAATTCAATGAACCCGAAGTTCTCTAACCTCGTTCACGATTCTAATATGGAATGAAATGGGCGTCTTCTAGTTTTGGCAAATCAATGGTCATCGGAGGGAGTGTCTTGATCGGAACATGAGAATCAATGTTGGGGTACAATGCACAAGGTGAGAAGGAATTGGCTCAATTAGCCATCTTCTAAGAGGACTTGCATTAGTTTTGCAACTTACATGAGCTCGGCGCAAATGCTATTATACTTGTTATTATGTGAGTTACTATACATTAGTTCCCTAATTTGGAGTTAAGTTTTATTTCTAGCTACTTACGTAAAATTAATATGTACTAGGTGCTCCACTAACTAACTCGCACCATTAGCATCGAGTCCGCCGATTCTTGTTGCCCCGAAGTGATCCAATCTGTATGTTGGTCCTTTGAAGACAAATATGAATTGATATTCGAGCTAATGAATCCGACGAGGAAGACATGTTATTTAGCACCATTCATTAAGAAGTATTCAAACCTAAATAATTAACCTAAATATTCATATTACATGTTCTTATTTACATTTGATGTTGTTTGTGTTGGTGTAGTCGTCCTTGGATGCTTGCTTCCACTTTTCCAAGGCATAACGTTGCTTATTGGCTCAATCCTCTCGGTAAGCTCGTGAGTTCTTCGGATGAAATTAAGCGCATCCTCGAGAAGTGAGTTCACTTAATCATTTTCATTGCACTTGTTAAATATTGTTTTAATTATTGTATCTTCTTGATATATTTCTAATACATGATCATAATTTCATTTTATTCTATCAAATTCATAAATATTGCTCTCAAATTTTACGATTACAAAGAAGGCTTGAAAGCCTAAGGAAATGATCATAAAATAGTATCTCGTTGTTAGTGTTAAGGTGAGGGTTTCTTGCTTAGTTTTACAAAATTAGTTTTTTTTTTTTTTGCTAAATTACTTATTACGTAGCTACTAATGTATGTGTTGCGAATCTATATACTTCGATTATTTTTAGTGCCATATGAAATTGGGGAACGTGGGATGTGGCTTCTACGTTCTACAATACATTAAGGAAATTGAGACGCAACTAGATTTTGATGATTCTAAGTCTAATAAGAAACTGGTATTTCTAACCCCCTTATTTATTGTTTTTATTTTACGATGATTGAATATTTATTTGATCAAGCGATTTTTTTAGTACTTGGACTTGACATAAAAATTAGTTTTACAACATTGGTCAAAATTTTTCCTGAAGAAAGCCCCTACCCCTAATACAAAAGCCACAATGATGAGCTATGAGAGGGATATCAAAGTTTACGTATGAACTTGTAAAGAAATATGTGAATTCTTAGTTATTTATACTATATAAATTTATATTTTGTATTTTGTTTTTAGTTACTTGTTATGTATGTTTGTGCATTTTGATTTGTATATTTATGATTGTAAATAACTTTGTTGAAAAATGAATGAAATTGGATGGTACTTTAGATTTGTTGTTGCTAAAAAAAAATGAATATATATGCAGGGTCGACGAAAAATATAAAATAAAAAAAACATTTCACTATGGTTATTAAGGCAAACCATAGTTATATAGTTAGACGAGATGATTATGGTTTTCCTGTATGACTCGTAGTGATAGGACGTTTTTTAACTATGATTATCGATGAACACCCGTTGTAACAGTTCTAAGTTACTACGGTTAATGACAACGATTCTCCTGTACAACCGAAGTCATGGGCAACTTTTAACTATGGTTATGCAAAATAACCATTGTAAATAGTTCTCACCTTTGACTATGGTTATACAGGATAACCGTCATTATAAGTTTTCTTTGATTACGGTTCTAAGAGAACCACTATAACTAGACCTAGTTTAGTCAACCCTTTAACTACGATTGTTCATAAGAACCATTGTAATAGTCTTGAACTAATATAACATTTGTAATTTAGAAGCGTTGTTATAAATCAACTTTGACTATGGTTGTAAAACTGTTGTTAAAGATGTCGACTTACAACAATGCTCACTTAGACAACGTTAGCCAACCGTTATTAAAAGTCGTTTTTAACCATAGTTAAAGACCATTCTCGTAGTAGTGTTTCCTCGATCCAATGACCTCAAACACACAATTCTCTTTTCTTGCTTTACCAAATAAGGAGTTGTGCGTCCGACACGATGTGCAGCGACAAGCTAGATCATTCTTGCTCTTATGTTGAGTACGACTATCTTTTCGATCAAGGATCAAAAGTTCACATTCAATACTTAGTCAACTTGGTGGATTTAGATAGAATAAAAGATTTGAATTGAGGAGTCCCCACACAAACTTGTTTTATAAGAGGTTTGTGTTCGGGCGCCTGACGTACCACTCCAAAGATTGACCACATCAATTATCGGCCCTTATTTAGTTTGTGGAGGATCATCGATGTTTACTCTCTTCCTCTTAAACCTTTTCATTTATCTTTTATGGATAAATTTCCTGACTTGTGAGGTAAATTTATTGCTATGGATGAATGAGTATTTCCCGCAATCTTTCCCTAACTAACCAATCATCTAAATTTTCCACTTGACAGTTGCATGGGCCAATGCCTTTCATACTCAACGAAAGGTACCGGACTTGCTTTCTTGCGATTGACTCTTAATAAAGTAGCTATAATAAGCTCCTTGAATATATGATTGTTTTAACTATTATGATCCGAAAACTACTTGGATTTCAAACCTACTTTCCGCTTATGCCCACAGATCGCCTTGGACCACAGTCCAAGCCGTGGCTAGGCCGACACCAGCCTAGGACCGGGCCTGAGCCCTCTCACTCAACCTAGTTGGTTGGCTAACGCCACCTTATACTCTATCCCATGAAGAGATTGTCGGAAAGATTCTAAGGAGTCTACCGAAAAGGAGATGGGGTCCTAAAGAGACTGCTATTGAAGAAGCTCATTGGGAAACTACTCACCTAGGAGTTGCATCTAGAGGAAGAAGAATGTGAGGTCCGCATTAAAAGAAACATTTCTCTCAAATCCTTAGAAGAACCTGGTCATAGTTTGAGCTCCTCGGATTCTAAGAAGACCCCATAGCACTTCTAACTCGATTCAAGAAAATGATGAAATACAAAAAGTGGCGTAAGAAGCCTAAGCAAGAGTTGTTCAAGAAGGACATAAAAGGTAAATTCTCATCTTCTTCAAATTTAACTTTGAGTAAAAACTCTAGATGTTTTGAGTGTGGTAGCAAAGAGCACATAGTTAAGGTTTGTCCAAAGAGGAGAAAAGACATAAAGAAGAAAAAGGTTATGGTAGCCACCTGGAGCGATGATGAATCAAAAGAAGATGATGACATTGATAATGAGTCAAAGTGTCTTAGGGCTCTAACGGACTCGGAGGTTGGATCCGAGTTAGAAAGTGAAGCATCAAATATTGAGGAAATCGATTATCGAAGGTAATCAACTACTTTCTCAAATTCTCCAATCATGATCTAGCTAGATACATTTTTACTTTGGATGAAAAGTTCAATTCTAATTCTTATGAATTTAAAGAGACATTAGAATCCCCAGTTCTAAGAACAATTCTTGTAAAAAATGATTTAGAAAAACTGAGACAAAACCTTAAGGTACTTAGGACTAGTACTCAAGAAAATGAGACCGAGTTTGAGTGCCTCGAAAGGAGAATGAGCAATTGAAAGAAAAGCTCACTTCTTAGGAGTTGTGTTTGAAGCTTACTCAAGGTCAGAAAAACCTTGATTTATTACTTGGTTCTCAGTCTCTTTTTTGAAAAGAAGGACTTGATTATAATACTGAACAGAAAGATAAGTCCTACGAAAGTCTTTTCAAAACCGATTGTAGAATGACTAAGTTCGGGAAGGCTGAGCATGGTCCTATTCATCCAAAGAAGAAACGGACTGAGCCGAGACAAGTTTTTAAGTAAAAATCTTCTCAACTAGTTTATAAAAATAGAGGTTTTCAAAAGAATAAGACATAGACTCACCTTTCAAAGAAGAAGACTCGGAATTATACCAAACCCAAAATCATTCAAATTTGGGTTCCCAAAAGTGCCTTTCCTCATAAAATAGTAAAAATAAAAACAATTACTTGGGTTTGTAAGAGGAAGTAAGAACGGTTAGTTTGTTTCTGTTTTGCAAGTGGCTCAGGAACAAAAAGGTCACTGGTACTTAGAGAGTGGATGTTCTCGACATGTCTTCCAATTCAAGACTTTTCTTAGAACTTGAAGATATGAAAGCAGGAAAGCTCACATTTTGAGATAATAGCAAAGACAAGATTGTTGGCATTGGAAGAATTAGACAAGCTGACAAATCGGTTAGTCTAGTTTATCTTGTGAAGGGACTCAAGTATAATATCCCGAGTATTTCCCAATTGTGTGACAAAGGTCAAGAGATAAGATTCACTCGGATCAACTGTTTCATTTCTAATGCAGCTACTAAAGAGACAAAGCTATCTGGTTTGAGGCCAGGTAACACCTATACTATTCCACTTTCTTATTCCAATAAAGATTTATCATGTTTAAAAGCTTTAGTGAATGATGATTCATGGACATTGAATCGTAAATTAGGTCATTTAGTATGCATACAATCAAGAAACTTGCATCTCATAGGTTAGTCGGAGGTCTATCTAACTGCTCATTTAAGAAAGATAAAATATGTGATGCATGCACAAAAGGAAAACAACTTAGTTCATCATTTAAGCTGCTCAAAAGTGTCTCTACGTCCAATGTGCTTAAACCGATATATATGGATTTGTGTGGTGAAATTCCTATTAAAAGCTTAGGAGGTAAATCATATGTAGTAGTTCACTAAGATTACTCACAATTTACTTGGGTTTGTTTTCTAAAGAACACGAATGAAGCCTTCAAGGAGTTCACTAAGATCCGTAGGAAAATACAAGTGGAGTCCGAGATTCGGATCAAGAGAATTTGAGCCGACCATAAAAGGGAGTTCGACTACTCGGAATTGGCGAGACTTTTGTGATAAGAATGTCATCTCCCACAACTTCTCAGCACCCGAACTCCTCAAAAGAATGGAGTGGTGGAGACAAAGAACAAAACTCTTGAACAAATAAGAAGGACCATGATGATTAAAAATGATCGACACTGTCTATTTATGAGCTGAGGAAGTGAACACAGACAAACTACACTCTAAACGAGATGCCTTATTTGACCCATTATAAAGAAAACACCCTATGAGCTCTGCAAGGGAAGCAACCTAACATTTCTTACATCAAACCATTCGGATGTGAATGCTTTGTGCATAATGGTAAGGATCATCTGACCAAGTTTGATGCAAGGTCGGATGAAGGTATATTTCTTGGTTATTCATCTCACAAAGAAAGCTTATCGCATTTTTAACAAAATAACTAACAAAGTGGGAGAAAGCATCCACGTTATCTTTAATGAGGTTGATGATGGCAAGATAAGTGAGTCTACTTTTTCAAACCTCAAGCTCAATTGAGATGCTGATGACAAAATAGAAGTTGAGCTCAAAATCGTTAATAATAACAAAACTAAGCCAACTTAGAATGAGCCGGTTCAAGAACAAGCTCGGACCAATGAAGCACAAACTAAAGAAGAGACTCAACAAGATGAACCAACTTAAGAACAAATTAGACAACCATCAAATCTAGTAAACTAGATAACAGGTAAAGCTTTCAAATAATCATCTAGTCACCCACCTGAGAACATCATCTTATACATCAACACAGGGGTAAGGACTCATTCTTTTGTGCAAAATTTATGTTCATTTTCAGCATTTATATTATTAATTAAACTTAAAAATGTACTCTAAGCCCTACTAGAACCTGAATGGGTAGAGGCCATATAACAAGAACTATCCTAATTTAAATTAAACCAAATCGGACTTTGACCAAACGACCTTCTAAGCACCCAGTTATAGGAATCAAATGGGTTTTCAAGAACAAACTGGATGAGAGAGGTTTGGTAGTCGAACTAAGACTAGACTAGTTGCTCAAGGATATAATCAAGAAGAGGGAATTGATTATAGGGAAACCGCACTTGTTGCTAGGATTGAGGCAATCGAGAATTCTCTTAGCTTTTACATCTAGCATGAACATTAAATTATATCAAATGGATGTTAAGTGTGCTTTTCTTTACGGTTTTATTCAAGAAGAAGTTTATGTTTAGCAACCCCTGGATTTAAAAACTCCCAATTTCCTAATCATGTTTGCAAATTGCAAAATGCTTTGTATAGATTGAAACAAGCTCCAAGAGCATGGTATGAAACGTTAAGTAGCTTTTGGTTAAAAATGATTTCAAAAGTTCTCTTATTGACAAAACTCTTTTAATAAAAACCAAAGGGAGTGATTTTCTCATCGTTCAAATTTATGTTGATGAAATTATTTTGGAGCTACTAATTAAACTCTATGTCAAGATTTTTTGAGTTGATTGAGCAGGAGCTCCAAATGAGTATAATGGGAGAACTTATAGACAACAAATCAAACAAGAAAATGATGGCATTTTTGTTCATCGGTTTAAATACATAAAAGAGTTACTCAAGAAGTACAACCTATAAGATGTCAAACATGCAGCAACTCCAATTAGTAGAAGTACTAAAGCTGGACTCAAATGAGAAAGGAAAAGTCTGTAGATTAGAAACTCTACAGAGGTATGATTGGATCTCTACTTTATCTTACATCTAGTAGACTAGATATTATGTTTACCGTCGATCTATGTGCATGATTTCAAGCAAATCCAAAAGAATCACAACTCATTGCAGTGAAGACAATATTCGGATATCTTGTAAGAACTCGGACACTTAGTCTCCGGTGTTCGAAGTGTCGGAGACTCAAGTCCGACCATCGGTAGATACTCGAATGCCGACTACACTCGGATACAAGGTTGATAAAAAAGAGTACATTAGGAGCATGTCAATTTACGGGTCATCATATCCTGGTATTCAAAGAAGCAAATTTTAAAGAAGCACATTGAGGTCGGATATCGTTTTCTAGGAGACCATTTTGAAAAAGGTGATAATGAACTTCAATTTATTCCTACTAAATTTCATAGCTGATATCTTCACAAAACCTCTTAGTGAAGATCAATTCTCTCTTATTAGGAATGAACTTGGTATGTTGAATGCATGATTGATTGAGTAATTGCATGAGAATTTAAGTGTGTTTCATTGTTTATTGCCTAATCTGTGAGAATAGTTAGTGGTTCGGTTGAGATATCATGATATCGAGGCTGCAGTTATTAGTTTCGATTGTGTATCGAGCACCTCGGACGAGTCTATGAGTCGGACTAAGTTATGAGAAAAATGGACATTAAAATTCTTACATCATCTCTAATTCAATAGGGAATCTTGGAAATATTTTCGAAAATTTCTTTTTCTCTCTCTAACAAGATAACGGTCAAGATACTAGCCGTTGGAAGGTAGGAGTTTCAAGAAGTAACAGTTAGAGGACGCTAGAATGCCAAACAATCAGCTAGTCGTTACTTTACAAGCTGTGTCGGTTGGGGTTTTGTTCCTTGAGAGTTATTTGTCCGTAAATAGCCTTTGCTCACCCTCACTCTTTCACATTTCCATTTTTCTCTCACTTTCACTTCTCAAACTCGGAATTCTCCTAGTCGGACACTCCTTCAAACTCGGAATTCTCTCTTTTAGTTCTGTACTCTCTCATTTTCATTCTCACACATTCAATCATTTACTCGTTGTCAAATCTTTTACTTCCCTTAACATGTCGAAGAGAGTAAGTGTCATTGAAGGTGGTTTTACCACCAAGAAGGCAAGAACCCGAGTTTCTTAGCCTAAGGATCCACAAAAGATACTTCAAAAGGTAAAACTCTTTTGTTCAAAGAACCAAAACACTCAAAACATAGCTCACAATTACTTTCGGAAGAGAAATTATTCCTTTCTACCCAACTTTTATGGATCAAACCACTCATCAAAACAGGAGTTTTCAACTACCTGTGTTTACGTGAATATATCTATCCCGAGCTAATCTTAGAGTTCTATCGAACATGTCCTCAAAGGACCATCACTATCAATCTTCCTTCCCTTCACAAACTTTTTGAGGTTCGGTGTTTGTTTTTAATACAACGATTGCGATCAATAAGGTAGGGATCATCAAAACACCAAACCATCCAATGTAATTTAATCATTAAAGACGGTTGTCGCTTTCGCTTCGTGTCTCTCTAAAATTGCAGTCATAGTAAAATCTTGCTTTATTTAATTTAATCATCGGGGACTCCCAAGCACACGAATTCTCTATAAATAGATGATTGAAAAGTCATCTGTTCAATAGTATAACATGCCTTATATGCCCGTATCAACCAATATAAATTTATATCCACCGACTTGTTTTTGAATAAATAAAGTGAATTGCAAAAATATAATAGGACTTCTAGACAACATTCCTTTCACTAAAATAGCGAGATGAATTCTATAACAAATTTGCTCGAGTCATCCCAAAATCTCAAAAGAATTTTTCTATTATCCAAATGAAGTCCGAGGATAGACTTCTATGCTTCTTTCGATGAGAATTGTGTTTTCATTCTATCCATCCAAAGAGAACCCAAATAGCAAAGTTATCAAGGTTCTTTTTTATATTCTCGAGGATATGAGGTTGACCATTTCCCTTTCATAATTGAACAAATTGCTTTTGTTCCTTTGGATTAGAATAAGGCCCCTCTATCTTTTGGAGCCCTTCTCTTAACAATTTTTACTCAATTCCCAGTGGATCTTCCATATGATCCCAATAAATTTCTGTAGCCAACTGGTCTGTATTGGTAGGGTTGAGATGCTCAATCTTGGATACCAAAAAACTAAACCTAGTGTCCGGATTCATAATTCTAAGCTCCCTCCTCCTCCTTCTTAACCTCGGAAGAGTGCGGTAGAAACTCTTCTTTTGACTCGCTGGTCCATCATCTTCTCAGCCAGTACGTTTCTACTAATTTACTTCGAAGGTGGCATCTCGATTTGCTTGCTCACCAAAGAGTTGTAATCAACTTTTGGTGCTTTTCATACTTTCATGCCAATCCTAACTCAGCTGCAATGCATTGTTCGGAGGCATATTGATCGGAGTCAAACTCGGTCACCGAACTCAAGGAAGTCATCAAGAAGCGAGCAAGAGCGGATCGATCGCCTCCAAGAGCGCAAATCCAAGGTTGCTTGAGGACTCGGAATCAAACTCGTCCTTATATTCTTCCACATCTTCGACTTAGTCTCAAAATAAGAAGAACAAGAAGGAGAAGAAGAAGTTGGAGTAGGCAGAGTTAGGTTATTTCCTTTGAACACGCAGAGTTAGGTTTTAAGGAAGTCGGGGACGTTGGTTAGTCCCAAGCCCAACCATCTTCATAGCCCACTCAACTAAGCAAGGTGAGGGCTCAGAAGAGGATGTTGAGGAAGCACAACCCTTAATTACAAGAACTGTTCAACTGGAATAGTTGCCTCCTCTTCCACTATCGTCAATCGTGCAACTCGCAGACTTCATCTCAAAGGTACGAGTATAAGAGTAGGGCACCTTGTTCCTCCTCCTCCATCCAAAATGCATAGGGGAGAGAAATAGGAGAGACATAAGATTGTTTGGTTTAGGGGAGTTATCATATTTTTGGTGTATGTTTCTTTCGAGCAAAATTCAATGAAAATCTAAGTATTTCTTATGATCTAATTATTCTTTATAGTTTTTTGCTCTTATAATTGCTTATTTGCTCTAATATTTACTTATGCTCTAATACTAAGTCAGATAGCTCGATAACTAGTTACATCTCCGAATCTTTGTTTCTAACTCGGACTATTCTAACAGCTATCAATATTTAAGCACTCAAAACTTAACGTTTGAACTTCTAACTCTTATTTCTAAGTGTTGAATGCCTTTCATCGAAATGGGGAGATTGAAGACTTAGGTATAACTCTATCTCTCTTTATGATTTTGAATTCAAGTCATTCTCACATCTTAAGAAGCTCATCTTTATGTTTTCAAAATTGTTTAACCCACTCATAAATTAATTCTTGAGTGAAACGCTTATCGCTGGGTTTCGACCAACTCGGATAAAACTCAGGCGAGTCATTGCATCTAAATAATTTCATATGCTTAACTTATTTTGAATTTTGACTCATTACAAAAGTTGAAATGTAATTATTGCATTAATCCAAACTCTATTTCACATCTATCCGGAATTATTTATTTGGAAAAATAATACATTGTGTTTATACATTGTTAATTCTTTATTCACTTAAAAGATAGAGACAAAATAGAATTAGAACATACTGAATGTTACAGTAAGAAAATTCCATTTATTCAAGTTAAGGATAATTAAGTGCTTAATTATTTGAATTATTTTTATCCTTGACTAATCTTGGATAAAAGTATTTTTATACTTTGAGTACCACATTGATTTACTTTTTCAGAATGATTAAAGTTTTTAATCTCAATTTGAAAAGCAAAAGTAAACGTCTTCGAACTATTAAGGGTCAGCAGAGATAAAAGACACTATTTTTCAAGACGAGGCTCGGACACAGGGTCGAGGTTATTTGTTTCTATTTCTAGTAAGCTGTAACTTTGAGTCTAATGGTTGTTTCCACTGAAGATTTCAGTCACAATAAGTGGAATGGACCACCTTTTAAGCCAAGGACCAATGTAAAACATTCATGTTTACAACGATTCCTTTTACGAGGGACTCGGACTATCCGATTACAATGGCTAGTGCAACTTCCTAGTCCAGGATCGAGTCACAACGGCTATCCGCCCTACCGATTATAAATAGAAGCCATTCTACAAGACTTAGAGGATTGACGAGATTGCAGAAATTGAACTCTAAACTTACTCTCTCAATCTTTCCTAGCTTTCAACTTTATACTTAGTTTTTCTCAATTTTTAGTTGAAAACAGAAGAAGTCTTGTAAAAAATCAGTCGAACTCTTACTTTCTTCAATTCTCTGTAATTTCCCTTGATGAGCTGTAAGGGTTAATGTAGCTCGGTTGTACCTAGTTGTAAGGGTTAACTTAGTTATGAAGTACTAGGGTAGATAATGGATCTTACGTGCCTAGGAAAACTTGTCTTGAATTGTCTAAGGGAGCTATTCTATAAGAGTGAGTCCTTGTATTTTTGGATACAAAATAATGGATTTGAATTAGTGTCCGGATTGACACTATTCGTGGTTTTTCCCCCAAGAAGGTTTTCACGTATATCTCGAGTGTCGACACTTTTCCGAATTGATTCTAGACTCGGAATCTCTTTTTCGAGTTGTATCTTGCACTGAAAATTTTTATTCCGCAAAATTTCCTTTTCACCCTATTCACCCCCTCCGTAGGGTCACTCAAACTCTCAAAAACAAACCTTTATAGCGAGGCTTAACTATATTATATACTAATATAGTAAAAAACTAGCTTTGTGCTTACTTTCATGATAATAATGGACTGCCCTTAGATGAAATGATTATGGATTACCCCTAAATAAAAAACAGAAAAAGAATCCACGAGTTACCATTAATGGGTTGGCGTCGGCCTATTAACTTCCTTAATATGGACTCACCGATTCCGGGTTAGTTGTCGTTCTTACCTACTTAGTAATGTGCTAAACATAGTATCTTTTCTGTTGGTTTAAGTTAGTGAACTATAAATATTCTTTGCCATCTAAATCCTTCGATTTAACTACCCCTCCTCATAGGATCCGATCGATAATATATGGCCCTTGCCACTAGGGTTTGAATTTACCCCTTAGGTCTTGAATGGGAGCTCAAATTCCCTTAAGGACTAAGTCACTTTCTCTTAAGTTTCTTGGCCTTAATTTTTTATTAAAGGCCTTTAATATTCATTCCTAGTATATTTGAACATTTTGTAGGGCCCTATAAACATCGTTCATAGCAGGACCGATTATACACACTTGGCTTTGGCCCAATCGGCTTCGATATTTGGCTTTAGGCCACTTGTTTCGTTGGTCTAAGTTAGTGTTGCTTCCATTTTATAGATTAAGAAGTAAGGAGTTGATCCCATATAGGCCTTGGTTAAAGTCCGATACCCCCACAACGAAAAGGCGGTTTATTAGGCTTATGTTTATAAATTATAGCCATCTTTTTTATAATCCGGCAAATGTTTTTGTTGGCTATCTCGATTGCTCCATTACTCCGAGGTTGGTATGGGAAAGACTTATGATGTTGGAATTTTTACTTGTTTGGACGTGATGGTTATATAGGATGCAGCCTCCACCCATTTTGTAAAGTAGTCAAAACCCCGTCGCTCATCTCCTCTTTGGCTTTCCTCTTCTCCTCCACCGGCGTTCTTCTCACTTTGTGTTTTCTCGTGCCTGAGTTCTTCTCATCGGAGCCCCTTTCCTCTCACTTTCACTCACCTAAACAGAGTGAATTCATTCCCCCTTTCACTCGTTCGATGTTCGCTCTCTCCTCTCGGGCTCTCCTCTTCTCCTCCACCAGCATTCTTCTTCGCCTAAGTTTTCCTTACCGGCATTAAGGAAGGCCTCCTCGGAGCCCCTTTCCTCTCACATTCACTCGCCTCAACCGACCTCTCACTTCTCCCGGCCTCTCCTATCCTCTTGCTCATCTCTCGGTTGCGTTATTTCATCTCGTAAATCTATTTATCTCTCTCTCCCCCTCCTCCGGTACCCTATCCCCTTCTCATATGTCCGAAACTAGGGTTTTAGGGTTCAATTTGGATTCAAGTGTTTTTAGATTCATTTGTACAAATTACTTGAATTTGTAGGCACTTGATGTTGTGTGTTTGATTGAGTTGATTTATGCATCCGAAAATTTGTTAATTTGGTCAGTTTCATGGTTGTTTCATCGGGATCTTAGGTTCTTTAACTTGTATGTTGTACATGTAGAAATTTAATCTCATATTTGAGGAATGTGAATGGATAGAATATGAAAATAAGAGAAAAGATAAAAAACGACCAAAATTAAGGACCGGGGTTCGGGCGGCCAGGCACGGGCCATGACAGACTACACGGTCGGCCGGTGTTGGCTGCTGCTCGGCCCAACTTATGTGTTTCCATTTGAAAATTATTGTACATGTTTATTTATCAAGATTTGTATAATTGCTTGCGAGTCTAAGATAGATTCTTCCAAAAGTACAAAGAAATCGAGGAGGCAAACTATGATGAACAAGGCGAAGTTGGTCCGGAGTAGAGATGATCCAACTCTCCTTACACGGGTTGATTTTGATAGCCACGGAAATGCTGTAGGTGGGAATAAATCTACCTTTATAAGCTACGTTGATACGGCAACCCGCTACCGCATGAACATCAACTTCGGAAAATAGGTGACATCCCCGATTCCATTAAAGACAACATATGAAACGATATTCAGGTAAATGAATACATCTCAACTTTATATTGCAACTTATATTGTAAATGGTTAATATATATATACTAATGCATATTGTTCTTGTGTTTCGGAGAACGTTCAACTTGCACGTTAATGAATCTCAAATCCCCTTCGTGAAACACAAGACCCTCACAGTGACAGAAAAGTTTAGAGACTACAAATATCACATTGCCGCTATATGGGTCTACAAAACAAAGCGGATCAAAGAAGAAGGTAGACCCGGGAGGTCTACAATTATATCACAAAGGAGGACTGGAGATCATATTAGTCATATCTCACCTCTTCGAATACAAGGTTATTTTATTCAATATTCAATCTCATATACATATAGTGTGATGTTGGTTGTCGAATTGATATAAAAATGAAGAAATGAAAGTGTCATACACTCGATATTTTTGTTTCTTATTATTACTTGCGCGAGTAATAGATGAAGCCAACTGGAATAGGAGTAAGAGCAATCCGTACCCTCATGTGCTATTCCTTGGCGAATACGCGAAGTTGGAGGAGAGGTTGTACAGGAAAAAGCTTAAATAACTTCAAACCACATGTAGTGAAGGGTCCACCATAGATACTTCATAGCTCGTTGTTGATAGGGACGAGTTGTGGATCGAAGGAAGAAGGAAGAAAGATAGAACCTTCATCTGCGCCCAACGTAGAAGCTATTTCTCGCCGACTCGTGAGTTTTTACTATTTTCCTTTATTTATTTTGAGAACTCATCGATTATTTTCTGAATTTGTCAAATGATAATATTTTTTCTTCTTACAATAGTCTTTGTCACAAACATCGACTTCAAATGCCGACACCACCGGGAGGAGGGACAAGCTAGCCTTGGCCCTACAAAGAGATGAGTATCCCGGTTGTGTTTAAGCCGTTGTTGCACGGGTGGGGATAGTTGAGCGCTTTGGGAGTAGGAAGAAGCGCTCTGTATCTCTAAGCGACGCACATATGGAGGCCAAAATGGCCCAAATGGAGTTCCAAATGTCCTAAATGGCTGCACATATCAAAAATATGAGGGCGCGAGATGTGGACAGAGATGCGAGTACTAGATGAGGTTGTACTTCACCAACATGGGTATGCCGTTACCTAGCAACTTTGATGATGTACGTCCTTTCTCACCCCACACACTGGCTAGCTTGAATGCGAGCTCACCCGTCGACCAATTTGAAGTTACGATGGAGGTAATTAAGATTTTGTAATGTAATTATATTTACATGCATGCATATTTATATTTTTACTAATTAATGTATAATCTTGTTGAATAATTACTTATAGTATATTTTTGTTATTGCGTAACTCCGTGCTCGGCCATTGAGTAATTACTTATTTAATATGTTTTTGTTGTTTCGGATGAGGGTCGTTATCCCGGGAAAATGTTTACTTTAAAGGGTAAACTCGTCAGTTTATTTTCGGGGTTTTTAGGTTATTTAACTTCTATGTCAATGTTTACTTATTCTTATGCAACCGTCAAATTGCAAGTTAGTTTCTCATCACCCTCCCCTAGAGCATGTTGTGGCATTGGGTGTTGTTTTCCCGTGGAGGGCATATGTTGTCGTTCACGGGACACCACTTGTAGCTGATGAGGTAAGGGTGAGTGTTAAAGAGGTCATACACGAGAAAGGGAGTGTGAATTGCCAATCCAGGAGCGGACCTCCACATTATTGATGATGCATTCAATGCTTTTCTCTATTGGCCCAAGAGTTTGGTCATCCTCACTACGGTAATTCATTTGTATTAAAAATATTAAATTTAGTTGTTTTTAATATCATGTACATATATTTCTCATTTTTTATTGATTATTCACTAGGATATCGGGGACAGATCCGAGAGTAGGATGAAGGGCGCTAGTGGCACAAGCAAACGTTTAGTGGCGCCCATTCGTTGTCCGAAGAATTCTCCTCTCAAATCCATTGAGGAGTCTCGCACGGATTGGTGTGCTACCCTGAAAAGTTATGTGCAAACTCGTCAACAGAGGATCGGATCATCCGTAGCACGCCGAGTCACGTGTTAGGGCTACATGAAGCGGATATGTTGGTCTTTGTCTTCCCAAATGACATATTGCAATTTTCGCGCATGGAGGAAATCGGCGTATCTGCTATTAAGCTTGGCATGATGTGAGTTAATATATTCTTAATCAGCTTTTTAACTAATTAATTTTAATTTCTAACTACATATTAATATGTAAGATGGTTGCACAAGATTAGGAAGGACTTCGTTCGGTTTCGAACCCAACTTCTATTACTCAAGGACTGGGCTGAATCGTGATGAACAAGTCTCCTATATCTTCGACATCATGAAAGATGTCGCGAATGAAAAGTATTGTTTCTAGCAGTGTTCAATGAGAGGTAAGTGGACAAATAATGAACTAACTAACCGATGAAGTTTTTATATGGTGTTATCTTATATAAAAATGTATTATTTTGTAACCACCATTGGATGCTTGCTGCCATATTTCCAAGGGCTAATATGGCCTACTTCCTTGATCCTCTAGGTCGTGATGTCGGGGAAGATATCACGGATGTCATCGAGGCGTGAGTTCATACTTTTTAATCATTTTATGTTGTTTTGTTAAGTAAGCGTCAAACGATATGTCTAGCTTGAATTTCATTTTTCCGATTGAAAAATAGTGCTCTAGTCCATTATAATTATGGCAGAGGTCCCAAACAAGTAAAGAAAGCACAACCACCCCCGTCAAGGTAAGGTTCTCTTGGTTATTACGAGTGTACTTTAGATGTTTTTCATTTCATAATACTTGCTAGATACGAGAGGTACTCATTAATTCTCTATGTGTTGGGAATCTATTTTTATTATTGAAGTGCCATAAACAAGCGAGGAACGTGGAGTGCGACTTCTATATTCTCCAAGTACATGAAAGAGATTGTGATCAAACTCGAAAAGAATGCTAGTCCCAAAGAGGTATAGTTGCACTTTTAATTGATTATTTTTATATTCTTTTTTCATCTTCATTAACACTTGCACTGACCTAATTAATATGTCTTTTACAGACATTGGTCATAATATTACCCAGGAAAGAAGTCACCCACTCCCTATACAGTGAAGTTCTTCACAAGTTAAAACAAGGTTGCCTAGAGTTCATATACAACCGTATAAAGGAATAGGTATATATTTTACAATTATTCTTGATTATTTGATAGGTCAAGTTTGTGATTTTAATAGTCATACATAGGTATAGGTATAAATATGTACATAGGATTGTGGTTTGTATATGTGTTTGTTGTTTTGTATATATTCGGTGAAGAGGAAGGCCTATATATAAAATGTGATGAGTATATGTGTTTGTTGTTTTGTATATATTCTGTTGAAGATTGTATTGGGATTGTGGTTTGTATATATATATTTTTTTACTGTACAAAGGGGCAAGCAAATACGAGAAAAATTATTTTTAAAACAATCGGACTTATGACGATTGTTCTTAATGCGGAACCGTAGTCATAGGCTCATCTATGATGACAGTTCAAACAAAGGAATTGTCGTCATAGGTGCTCTGTAACAATTTTTTCCAACTATAGAAGAAGGCCTATGACGACGGTTCGAGATGAAGAAACCGTCGTCATAGGTTAACCTATGACTACGATTTTTCCATCCGAATCGTAGTCATATATTGACCTATGACTACGGTTTTGAACCGTAGTCAAAGGTGGTACATACAACGATGCCCAAATACACGACGCCTATTAACCGTCATTAAATGTCGTTTTTTGCTGTAGTTAAAAGTGGTTCCTGTAGTAGTGGGTTTTCCAAGCTATTGTGGAACTAAGACTGGCATATTTGCTAAGTACACTTTTACTTTCTCAAACCCCGCTTGACATCCTTCAGCCCAAATAGGTGTTGCTCCTTTTATGAGCTTTTTGAATATCGGTTCCTAAACCATAGTTAATTTTGAAATGAAACGACTTATATAGTTAAGATGTACAAGAAAACTTCGTACGTCTTTCTCGGTCTTTAGCGAGTGGCATCTTCAATAGTCCGGATGTTGGATGGATGAGCCTCAATTCCTCTAAAACCGACAACATAACCCAATTGTTTGCCTAACATTACTTCGAAGGCGCATTTCTTAGGGCTTAGGTGTATATTGTACTTCCCTAAGTCCCTCGAAGAATTCAGTAAGGATTTTTTCTAATATGTGGCCCCAAGGTTCTTTAATCTAAACATCATCACCATATAGAAGTAGGTTTCTTATTGAGTGATGAAGGTAGCTTCTCCATATCTTCCTTTGCCATTTTAACTTGGTTATAACTAACATAAACATCCATAAGGGAGAGTAAGTCGTGACTTGTCATGTTAATGACCAAGACGTCTATGTGGGGCAAAGGGAAATCATCCTTCGAGACTTACCTTATTTAGATCCCTAAAGTCGAAGCACTTCCTAACCCTGCCATCCTTCTTAGGAATTGGTACAACGTTTGTTATCGAATGAGCATAATGCACTATTTTGATGAACGCGATGTCCAATCTGTTCCCTAACTTCCTCCTTTATTTCCAAATCCCATTCCGGCTTTATCCTACTAAGCTTCTATTTAACTGGCTAAGCATCCTCATAGACTGAAATTTGGTGTTTTACTATACTTTGATCTATCCTAGGCATGTCTTTTTAGGACCAAGTGAAGACCTCGATAAACTTTTTGAAGAGTGAAGTAAAATGCTTCTACTCTTCCGAAGTTGGGGACTTTTACATCTTGACCTCCCAAGGCTACTCGGAGTCCTTAAGTTAACAGTATCCTCAACAATAAGGGAACAATTTTATGATCCTCCACAACTTTTATTAGTTCTTTACGGATTGATTATTTATTATTAGAGATAAAACAATTAAGAATAGAAGAAGACAAGGAATAAGTAGAAAGGTTCATTTTGTTGAATGAAGGAAAAAGTACATCGGATTTTGACTTGATAGATTAAACAACAAAATTCAAAGAGGACACACTAGCTGCATTAGACAAAGATAAACTAACCCCAACTCTAAACCAAACTTCCCCATTTATCTCTTAAAATCATACTTGAACTCTTGGCCGCATTCAGCATCAATCCAAGTAATATGGTTGGATTCTTGTTTGTCAATGTTGGTGATGAATATGGTAGAATAAAAATTATATTTCCACATGGCCGCAAATAGTACCAAAATTATGTTCTCCTATTGGTACATCTCCTGTTCAAACAATATACCGAAGATGTTATTGCCTTCTAAATTAGTCCGAGTTTAGGATGGATTGTTCCTTTTTAAAGAGGTAGGGTGCCTCTTCTTCCAACATCTAGCAATCATTGAAGATCTCCTACTCGGCCACATAAATTCCCTTCTTTTTTAGATAGTAGGGCTCAAGAAAGCCATAGTAGGGCAAATCATTCCTTCTCGTAGAAAGTGCTCGTTTAGAGCGTGGTGATAAGCTTTGATGCATCGAACCATTAAGGATGTAGCTCTTTTAACTTGAATCCCACATTTTTCTTTGGTTATCTCTTTGAAAGTTGGGTTGTAGCCTAGGCCAAAATGATAATTATTTTTGGATGAAGGTTTGCTCGGGGAGAGTCTCGAGTCAACCTAGACGGGGGGTGAATAGGGTGAAGAAGGATTTTCGTAGAAATTCAAACTCTTTTGCCAAATAGAATACAAAGATGGATTCCGAGTCAAAAACGAGTCGAAAGGTATGGACATAGAAATGTTGCTTAGAGTAAAGTGGCAAATTAAATAAAGACTTTAAGACAATCCGAGTCTAGAATGAACTCGGAAAGTAAACACTTAGAGATTACGTGGAAACCCTCCCGGGGCAGAAAACCACGGACCGTGCTAATCCAAGCACAAAGTCAAATTCACTATTTTGAGTCCACAAAATACCGTGAACTGACCGAACCCAAGTTGCTCCCTTAAACAACTCTTTACAAGTTTTCCTAGACTCGAAATTCCCTTATCCGATCTAGTACTTCCTAGCTGAGATAACCCTTACAGTTAGGGACAACTAAGTTGAGTTAACCTTTACGGCTTAGTCAAGGGACCTTACAGAGAAAGTAAGAAACTGTTTGTAACTAAGTACAAGACCTTACAACTCGGAAAGTAATGAATTACGAGTGGGAGTTGTAAGTAAAAGATTGAGAGTAAATACAATGACTTTGCTCAAGTACGTGTATTAACAATAATTTCGAAAATCTTCAAGTCTTGTGAGTTGGCTTCTATTTATAGATGACCAAGCAGAGGATCCGTTATCTTCATCTCGCTGACCGAGAGTTCTTTGTGACCATTGACAAAAGCTTTCTCGATCACTCGGAAAGTATCCGTTGTGATATGAACGTTGGACAACGGTTTAACTCTCTTGGAAGTCCCAAAACCATTGGCGGTGTCTTGAAAGATAAGGTGGAAACCACCGTTAAGCTAGGCGTTCAGTTTTCCAGATTTAGAAATAGACAGCCACGACACAATCTTCGGGACTGGAGCAGAGAAGGTGAAATGCCATGTCTGCTTGGTGATTTGACGTTCGAAGCCAGGTTACTTTTGTAGTTTGAAAAGTGTATCCTCGATTGAATAACTTACAAAAGTAAATCAATTTTCATTCTCAAAGTATAAAATACTTTGGTCCAAGATTAGACACAAATAATAAAATAATTACGATGATTAAGCAACTAATTATCCGAGTCGGAAAAGAAATGGAATTTTCCGAGTCTAATATCCATGTAACTCAAAATTCCATCCGACTTAGTCTAAGTGAAGAATCAAGTTACATGAAGAATATCGAGTGAAATAACTTGATATAGACTAAGCATGAATTAGACTAGAAGCACCGACTTCAGCAAGATAGAACAAATAACATGAACTCGGATCCGAATGGAAAACTAGTCTAAACATTGAACGATATATCTAAGCACCGAGGGACTTAGAACCGAGTGAGACACACATATACGTTTTCTTAGTCACTCAAGAATAAGCAAGAAAATCATGAAGTAAGTGTCTGTATCACATAGATAAGATACCATATCACTCAGAAAAGTTTCTAAGTTACAAAGAATGTATTGGAATCAAAACTCTATAAGTAAGCAATTGTTATACCTGATTCCGTTCATACAACTCGTAAAGTGTTGTGCGGTGTCCGAGTCTTCAATCTCCCCTTTTTGATGAAAGGCATTCCATACTTAGACGTAAACTTTTCTTTTGGATAAAAGCACATTAAGTCGGATGAGTAAAGCAAGCTTAATGTATTAGAGCATGAAATGAGATATGCTTTAACAATGAAATAATGTTAACTCGGAATTGGTTGCTGTAGAACGCAGATAGAAATGAAGAGTAATCATTAATTCATTAAAAATTAAAGAGAATACACGTAAGGAAAGGGAAGGCTCCCCTAAACAAGACAAGCAAGTTTTTTGACTCTATTTCTCCCCTTGCCTTTCAGCAAAAACAACAACAACAAAAAAAAAAGGAAGGGAAGAAAAGAACAATTAGTACAACTTTGATGTCCGGACAAAAGAAAGAAGTAGCAATCTCTCAAAAAGAAGAAGAATCTGCAGACCGAGGAATTGTGACTCAATGCATGGCGCCTACGAGGGAGAGGGGATTTCGAGTGGAAGCGGAGGGGTTGGAGGTACGCCGGCGCTGGTATGATCTTGACGATGTGCTTGAGCGTGGCGGAGGGAGAACCGGTTTGCCATCAAGGGCTCAGCTCGAAATGGCTGACCTAGAACGAGTGGATCAAGGGATTCCTCCCTTTGAACCTCGGTAGCTAGAGGGGCTGCTCTGTCGACCCGCTGGTGCAGCTAGGTCTTCGACCCACCCAGACTCGCCGTCCGAGCCGAGTACAGCTATTTGGGCTTGTGGAGCAAGCCGACCCTCGGCAGTTCCCACTCGCTTCTTCCTTGTGTTCCTCCCCGGCCC
This sequence comes from Talinum fruticosum, assembly GCA_021018815.1. Taxonomy (NCBI): domain Eukaryota; kingdom Viridiplantae; phylum Streptophyta; class Magnoliopsida; order Caryophyllales; family Talinaceae; genus Talinum; species Talinum fruticosum. The sequence continues at coordinate 1,886,218 of JAITYX010000082.1, read as the reverse complement.
GGATGAAGCTGCTCAGCCGCGAGCTCCTCGGCGTCTGCTCGCTTCGCATGCAACTTCTTCTTCTTCTTTCCCGCTATCCGAGGAGGTCAAACCTTGGCTCGAAGATGCTTTAGAGGCATCCGAGTCACCATGGTCCTGAGCCGCCTTTGGACCTTCTCTCTCCGAGGAGCTCAACCAGCTCCTTCTGCTCCTTCACCAGTGCCCTCATCTCAAGAACCGAGAGGCTGCTGCTCTCGGATTTAGGATTGGGCGGTCTTTTGGTTGATGTTCATGTTTTGGAGGACAAGTTTGAAAGACCGGAGCATGTCCTGGAAAGCGAGAGGACACAGAGTTGATTTTGTCCATAAAAGCAGGGACAAAATAGTAGAGAGAGATTTTAAGGCACCTGAGGTGGAGGCACCAACAGTGGAGAGGGGAGAGAGAGAGGGGTTGATTTCCGAGTTTGAGGCGAGAAGGTGGCCTCGGCTCCGAGTTATGCACCCGGACACCGGGTTGAGTTTCCTGGTATCCGTACCCCTAGAGTTCCTTTTGCCGACAACAACGGCAGCCTCGGACACGGCGTTGGGGTCCGTGTCCGAGGGGAGAGGAACTTGGAATTGTTTGAAGACAAGGGTGAGAAGAGCACCGAAGGGAAGAGAGGTGTTCTTCTTGGTTTGGAGTTGAGCTGGCACAGCCGCCATCCGCTCAATGATTGAAGGGAAGAGGTCTACTTCGTAGCCCTCAAGAATGTCAAAAAGAGCTTTCGGATGCTTGGAGTTAGGGTTCTCCTTGCTCGGAATGCTGAGAGAAAAAGGTTCTCATCGCAGAAAGCACGTAAGGCATGCTTCGACTTTAATCGAGTCACTAAAAAGTTTTTCCGTGACTCAGGAAACTCTTTAACGAACTTGTCAAAGAAGTCGTCGGCGACTTCGAGTGAAAGGAATGGGGTTGCTGTTCAAGAAGAGAGAGGAGACCTTGAACAAGCGGTGGAGGAGAGAGGTGTTAATGTGAACGGTTACATTTTGAACACTTGGAGGTTAGGACACCTTCGGAGTGGGTGAGGTGAGTGTAGAACTCGAAACGAGTTCGGGATAGATGAACTCGCTGAAACAAAGAAAGTTGTATGCCCGGTGGTTTGTATGCGAGCCAACCAAGAAAATTTGGTTGTAGGAAAGAACTTGTCATCCAAGTGCAAGGTGCTTGGGTGACAATGGGTTCGGAAGGGGTTGAGCTTTCGGATTTTTGGTACGAGGCTTTTGGAGGAGGAGGAGACCTGAAAGTCGGGATGGTTACCTCTCTTAGGCATTGTGAGAAAGAGAGTGAAAGATGAAACTTTTGAGTAGGAGAAGAGAGGAAGAAGTAGATGAGAGCAAATGAAAAAGAGTAGAAGAACGAGATGAGAGCAGATCGAAACTTACTTGAGATGGCCTTTACGTCGCTTGAAGAAGTTCAAAGATCACTGTGTACGTAAATCTTCCGCGAAAAGTTTCGTTTGAAAGAGATGAAATGTAGAATACCGAGACGAAGATGAATAGGCGCTATTTATAGAAAAAAATACACGCCCGTCAACTATCCGTTAAGTAAAACTCCGTTCGACTCGGCTTGTCCATCGGTCATCGTAGACCGGTGTGACGGTTCTCATCTCAACGGTTAAGATTTCAACAGTTAGAGATCCACGGCTATCGTCTCGATCACGACGCTCGAGAGAGAGAGAGAGAAAGATTTTGAAAATATGTTCGAAACTCTCCACTATTCTAGAGATAGTTTCGAAAATTTGATGTCCAAGATTTTCTCTACGTTTGAGTGTGACTCGGATAGATTTCCGAGTGACTCAAAACAGGAAATAGCTACTAACCCAAGTATCATTGAATCAATCGAGCTAATGGTTATCAATAATTTGAAAACACATAACACAGTAATCATGCAATGAATAATAATAGCATATAATTAAGCATTTAACATACCAAGCTCATTCCGAATAAAGCAAAACCGATCTTCACCAAGAGGCTTAGTAAAAATATCAGCTAATTGAAGATTAGTAGGAATGAACTCAAGTTCAATATCACCTTTCTCAGAATGGTCCCTTAGGAAGTGATATCTCGACCTCGATATGCTTTGTCTTTGAGTGCTTGGACTGGATTCTTGGTGATGTTGATTGCACTCGATTGTCACACTTGATTGGAACCGATTGAAAAGATAGTCCAAGATCTTTCAAGTGTTGTTTTATCCATAAAATCCGAGCGCAACTCGCTCCAGCTACAATATACTCAGCTTCAGCAGTTGATAGAGCTACTGAGTTCTGCTTCTTTGAGTGCCAAGATATTAGGGATTGACCCGAAATTGGCAAGCTCCGGATGTGCTCTTTCTATCAACTTTATATCCAGCGTAGTCCGCATCTCGAGTATCCAGTGAGGGTCGGTTCCGAGTCTCCGGAATACCATAGACCTAAATTCCGAGTGCCTGCAAGATATCTCGAATATTCTTTTCACCGCAGAGTGAGATGTGATTCCTTTGGATTAGCTTGAAATCTTGCGCATAAGCAAACACTGAACATTATATCGAGTCAGCTGGAAGTAAGATATAGCAAAGATCCAATCATACCTTGATAAAGTTTTTGATCTATTGCTTTACCTTTCTCGTCCGAGTCAAGCTTTATACTACTCGCTCATGGGTGTAGATGCATGCTTTGCATCTTGAAGTTTGTATTTCTTCAGCAGTTCCTTGGTGTACTTGGATTGATGTACATAGATCCCATCTTTGTCTTGTTTGATTTGTAAACCAAGGAAGAAATTGAGTTCTCCCATCATACTCATTTGGAATTCTTGACTCATCAACTCAGAAAATTCTCGACACGTAAATTCATTAGTAGCACCGAAGATAATATCATCAATGTAAATTTGAACAATAAGGAAATCTTTCCCTTGGTCTTTATGAAGAGAGTCTTGTCGATCCGACCTCTTTTGAAATCATTTTGAACCAAGAAATTGCTCGAGTCTTTCATACCAAGCTCGAAGAGCTTGTTTAAGACCATAGAGCGCCTTTTGAAGTTTTAAAACATGATTTGGAAATTCTGAGTTTTCAAAACCAGGAGGCTGCTCGACATAGACTTCCTCTTCAATAAAACCATTGAGAAAGGCACACTTCACATCCATTTGATATAATTTAATATGCATGCTAGATGCAAATGCCAACAGGATTCTAATATCTTCGATTCTGCAACAAATGCAAATGTTTCTCCACAATCAATTCCTTCTTCTTGATTATAACCTTGAGCCACAAGTCTAGCTTTGCTTCGACTACCACTCCACCCTCATCCAGTTTGTTCTTGAAAACCCATTTGGTTCCTATAACTGGGTGGTTAGAAGGTCGGTTGGTCAAAGTCCGGACTTGGTTTCTTTCGAATTGATTGAGTTCCTCTTGCATGGTCTCTACCCATTCAGGTTCATTAAGGGCCTCTAGTGCATTTTTGGGTTCGAGTTAATGAAATGAATGTAGTGAATGCACACAGATTTTGAAGAGAGGAACGAGTTCTTACCCCACTGTTGATATCGGATATTATGTTCTCTAGTGGATGACTAGAGGTGAACTTGAACGCTTTACCGGTTCTCCGATTCACGAGATTTGTGGGCTGAGCCGTTTGATCTTCAAAAACTTGTTCCGAGTGATCTTCTTCATTCGCTTGTTCACTCGAGCGAGCTCTTGAGTTGTCTCGTTACGAGTCGCTTCATTCTGGTGCTTGAGAAGTTGTGAGAGATGCCATTCTTATCACAAAACTCTGCAAACTACGAGTAGTCAAATTCCCTTCCATGGTCGGTTCGAATTCTCCGAATCCGAGTCCGAGACTCAACTTGGATTTTCCTACGAGCTTGTTGAACTCTTTGAAGGCTTTATTTTTATACTTGAGAAAACATACCCAGGTAAATCGTGAGTAATCATCAACAATAACAAGCACATATGATTTACCTCCGAGACTCTTGATAGGGATTTCACCACATAAATCCATATGCAACATTTCAAGCACCTTGGATGTGGAAACAGTTTTCGAGGATTTGAAGGATGATCCGACTTATTTCCCTTTTTCGCATGCTTCACAAATTTTATCTTTCTTAAATGCACAATTAGGCAATCCTCCGACTAAACCATGGGATTTCTTAATGGTGTGCATGCTAACATGACCTAGTCTATGATGTCCTCGCCCATGAATCATCTTGAAGAGATGCTTTTAAACAAGATAAGTTCGACTCGGGTCGAAAGGGGAATAGTGTAAGTGTTACCTGAGAGCTTGATCTCTATTTGGTAGCATTATCAAAAATATAGCAATTAGTCTAAGTGAATCTTACCTCTTGACCTTTATCACATAGCTGAGAGATGCTTAGCAAGTTATACTTTAACCCTTTGACAAGGTATACTCGGGCTGACCGGATTGCTTCCTTTCCCAATCTTGCCAATCCTAATTATCTATCCTTTGCTATCATCCCCAAATGTGACTTTTCCTCCTTTATAGTCCTCTAACTCAGAAAAGAGTCTTAAATCTCCCGACATGTGGCGTGAGCATCCACTGTCTAGGTACTAATGCCCTTTTGTTCTTTTCTAAGTCACCTGTAAGTCGAAACAAACTAACCCTTCTCACTTCCTCTAACGAACCCAAGTAACACCCTTTACTGTGGTCCTTTTCTGAGGAAGAAGACTTTTCGAACCTAGATTTGAATGACTTTGGGTTTGATCCGATTCCGAGTCTTCCGTTTACGAGTTGAGTCCGTGTTTCTTTCTTTTGAGAAACTTTTCTTTTATAAACCGGTGGAGAAGGCTTTCTCCTGTAAGCTGGTTTGGGCTCGATCCTCCTTTCATTCTTATGAATAGGACCGTGCTCAGCCTTTCCGAACTTTACAGTTCTAGAATCCTTTTTGAAAAGTTCCGAGTAGGAATTGGATTCCTCCTCTTTATTAAAACCAAGACCTTCTTTTCGAAGGAGACACATTGGGACCCTAAGAGCATATTAAGGTTTTTCGACCTTGGGTAAACTTTAAAACAAAATCTTGAGACTCGTTGAGCTTTAGCTTTAGTTGCTCATTTTCCCTTCCGAGTAACTCGGACTCGGTCTCATTAGATTAAGCACTAGTCTTAAGTTCTCTTAGAGTAAGTCTCGGTTCTTCCAATTCATTTTTTAAAGAGATGCTCTCGGAATTAATTGACTCAAGTTGTTCTTTAAAAAGAAAAGAGTCGAATTGGACTTTTCTTCCAAAGTGAAAATATACTTAGCTAAATCAACTTTGGAAAACTTGAGGAAGTATTCAATTACCTCCTGAGGATTTGTTTCCTCACTGTCTGAGTGATCCGAATCGACTTTGTTTCAGCTTTTGAGTTAGAGAATGTCATCGGACATTTTGAGTCATCTCGGTCTTCGTCTTCGATGAGTCTTCATCACTCCATGTGGCCATCATAGCCTTTTTCTTTCTTCTCGTCCCTCTTTCTCTTGGGACGAGTCTTTGACTATGTGTTCCTTGCTGCCACACTCAAAACAGCCGAGTTCTTAGTCAAAGATAACTTTGAAGGGAAAGAGTATTTACCTTTTCTATCCTTCTTGTAAAACTCTTCTTGGCTTCTTATCCCATCTCTTGTGCTTCATTATTCTCTTGAAGCCTCTAGCGATAAGTGCCATGGGATCCTCTTTTGAGTCGGAGGAACTCAGATTTGCTTCTCCAGCTTTTGAGGCTTTCGTGCGCAATGTTCTTTTTGGTGCCGACCTCTGCATCCTCCTCTTCTAGGTGGATCTCATCGATGAGAAGCTTCCCAATGAGTTTGTCCGGCTTCAATAGAGATAGGTTCCGAGCCTCTTCGATAGCTGTTACCTTGGGACCCCATCTTTTCTTGGGTAGACTTCGAGTATCTTTTCGCACATTTCCTCGTGGGAAATCTTTTTACCCAAAGATTTGAGATTGTTGGTAATCTCGGTGAAGCGGATAAACATCCGAGTGATGTTTTCTTCGGCTCCATCTTGAACGGCTCATGCTTGGGAAGATATTAGCTTATCTTTGGTTGTCGACCTAGCTTATGCCTTCATAAGTATTGACCAATGTGTCCCATACTTCTTTGGCTGTGTCATAGATAGACACTCGGTTGTACTCTTCCGAGCTGATGGCACACATCGGAATGTTCATCGCCTTAAAGTTCTTTACGAACTTTTCTGTTTCTTCAGCGAGTGAACTCGGCCTTTGTCTTGGGCACGAGTCTTGTTTCTTCCATCTTCATGGGAATGTAGTTGCCTACTTGTATGATGTTCCGGACATCCTCATCATGATCAAGCAAGAAACATTCTATGAGCTTCTTCCAGAGTGCACGAAGTTAGATCCTTTGAACTTTAGTGGTCTGCTGGAAGATCTTCCTTCATCGAACTCTCCATTGTTCCGAGTCATTTGATCTTTAGACCTTTGGATGGTTAGATCCTTTTTGAAAGGCTAGGCTCGATACCAATTGAAGGTTTGCTCTTAGAGAAGCTAAGTCACTCTAGGGGGTAAATAGGGTGATGAGGAAATTCGCTCGAGTTAAACACTTGATATGATTCCGAGGAGAGTGTGAGTCAAGAATGAACTCGGAAAAACACCGACTCACAAATAAGTGGAAGATGAAGATACAGATTGAAATGAACTTTAAATCGATCGAGTCTAGATTGGACTCGAAATGTATGAACTCGGAGATTACGTGATGTAACAACCCGACCTTAAACCATCGAAGACTCGGACATCTGCTCTATATCTTTCCGAGTCATGCAAAAGGAATCGGTATAACGATGTCATTTATATAGAGTTTTGATTCCAAGGCATTCTCTGTGTCTTAGAAACTTACTTAAGCTAAATAGTATCTTTCCTATGCGATTCGACCTTCACATATCTCTTTAATCGCTTTCGGTTAGCGACTCGTAAAACTTGTTCTTTATTCCGAGTCCACTCTCACTCAGAATCGACTTGTGATTATCTACTATATTGTTTGCAAAGTCGGCATTCGTAGCTCTTTTCATGCTTAGTCTACATCAAGTATTTCCCACTCGATATTCGTTATGGAACTTGATTCTTTACCTAAGACTAAGTCTTATGGAATTCCGAGTATCATGGATATTAGACTCGAAAATTCCATTTCTCTTCGACTCGGATAATCAATTACGTAATTATCATGATTATTTTATTATCTCGTGTCTAACCTTGGACCAAAGTACTCTATACTTTGAGAACCGAAGGTGTTTTACTTTTGTAGGTTATTCAATCGAGGATATCTTTTCAAACTACAAAAGTAGCCGGCTCGTAACGTCAAATCACCAAGCAGATATGGCTTTTCACCTTCCCTCGCTCTAGTCCTGCAAGATTGTGTCGAAGTCGCTGCGCTTCCATATCCGAAAACTCGGAACGCTAAGCTTAACGGTGGTTTTCACCACACTTTTCAAGACACAACCAATGGTTTTGGGACTTCAAGAGAGTTAAACCGTTGTCCAACGTCTATATTTCAACGGATACTTTCGAGTGACTCGTAAAGCCTTTCACAACGGTCACGAGAGGACTCTCGGTCAGCGAGATGAAGATAACGGCTACTCGCTCGGTCATCTATAAATGGAAGCCACTTCACAAGACTTGAAGGTTGCCGAACATATTGTCTATACACTTACTTGATAGAAGTCATTGTATTTACTCTCAATCTTCAACTTACAACTCCCACTCTGTAATTCATTACTTTCGAGTTGTAAGGTCTTGTACTTCGTTACAAACACTTCTTACATTCTTTGTAAGGTCCCTTGACTAAGCTGTAAGGGTTAACTCAGCTTAGTTGTCCCTAGCCGTAAGGGTTATCTCAGCTAGGAAGTACTAGATCGGATAAGGGAATTTCGAGTCTAGGAAAACTTGTATAGAGTTGTCCAAGGGAGCAACTCGGGTTCGATCAAGTTCACGGTATTTTGTGGACTCAAAATAGTGGATTTGACTTCGTGTCTGGATTGACACGGGCCGTGGTTTTCTCGCCCCGGGAGGGTTTCCACGTAAAATCTCTCGTGTTCACTTTCCGAGTTCATTCTAGGCTCGCATGACCTTAGTGCTCTTGCTTCTTCCGATTCACTCGATTTCGAGTCCAATCTTTTCTAACTCTGTCTTTAGACTCGAATCCGTCTTTGCAACATTTCTCGCACAAAAGTGCGAATTTTCTAAAAGAATTTTCTATCACCCTATTCACCCCCTCTAGGGTGACTCGGACTCTCCCCGAGCAAACCTTCAATTGGTATCGGAGCCTAGCCTTTTATAAAGGATCTAACAGTCCAAAGGTTTAAAGATCGATGGCTCGTAACACCGGAGAGTTCGACGAAGGTAGATCTTCCAACAGGCCACCAAAATTCAAAGGTTCAAATTTCGGTCACTCGGAAGAAGCCGATGGAATGTTTCCTTATGGATCACGACGAAGAAGTATGGGAAATCATACAACAAGGAAACTACATTCCAACGAAGACAGATGAATTCGAATGCTTCCAAAGACAAAGGCCGAGTTCACGCCGACAGGCGTGAGAAGTTCGTAAAGAACTTCAAAGCCATGAACATCCTCATGTGCGCCATAAGCTCGTAAGAATATAATCGAGTCTCCGCTCGTGACTCCGCTAAAGAGGTGTGGGACACTCTGGTCAACACCTACGAAGGTACAAGTCAGTGAGACAAGCGAAGATCAGCCAAGTATCTTCACAAATATGAGCTTTTCAAAATGGAGCCGAAGAGAACATTACTCGGATGTTCATACGCTTCACCGAGATCACCAACAATCTCAAATCTCTAGGAAAGAAAATCTCCCATGAAGAAATGTGCCGGAAAATTCTCGTAAGCCTACCCAAGAAACGATGGGGTCCTAAGGTAACTCGCCATAGAAGAGGCTCGTAACCTCTCACTCTTGAAGCCGGACGAGCTCATCGGAAAGCTTCGACTCATGAGATACATCTCGGAAGAAGAAGATGCCGAGGGTACTTCCAAAAGGAACATCGCGCTTAAAGCCTCGTAATCCAAAGAAGCAAGTCCAAGCTCCTCCGACTCGAAGATGATCCCATGGCACTCATTGCAAGAGGCTTCAAAAGAATGATGAAGCACAAAAGATGGGATAAAAGGCCAAAAGAAGAATTCTACAAAAAGGACAAGAGAGACAGAAAAGGTAAGTTTTCTTCACCCTCAAAGTTATCCTTGTCTAAGAATTCTGGATGTTTTGAATGTGGCAAGCAAAGACCACATAGTCAAGGACTCGTCCAAAACGAAGAAGGGACAGGAAGAAGAAAAAGGTCATGATGGCAACATGGAGTGACGAGGACTCATCTCGAAGACGACGAAGACTCGGATGACTCGAAGTGTCCGATGGCAATTTCGACTCGAAGCCGAAAGAGAGTCGACTCGAGACTCGCACAACGAGGAAACCGATCCTCAAGAGGTAATAAACTACTTCCTCAAATTTTCCAAAGTTGATTTAGCTAAGTACATCTTCACTTTGGAAGAAAAGTCCAATTCCGATTCTTCTCATTTCAAGGAACAACTTGAATCAATCACTTCGAGAGCACCTTTTTAAAAACGAATTGGAAAAACCGAGACTCACACTCGGAGAACTCAAGACAAGTGCTCAAACTAATGAGACCGAGTCCGAGTTACTCGAGAAAGAAAATGAGCAACCGAAACGAAGCTCATTGAGTCTCAAGATCTCGGTTTTAAAGTTTTCTCAAGGACGAAGAACCTTGATATGCTCTTAGGATCACAATATGTCTCATTTCGAAAAGAAGGTCTTGGTTTCAACAAGGAGGAAGAATCTAATTCTTACTCGAATTGTTCAAAAAGATTCCGTAACCGTTAAGTTCAAAAAGGCCGAGCAAGGTCCCATTCACGTAAATGAAAGGAGGACTAAACCTGGACCTATTTACAAAAGAAAACCCTTTTCTCCTCGTTTTAAAAGGAAAGGTTTTTAAAAGGAAAGAGACACGGACTCAGCTTCTCGAGAGGAAGACTCGGAATCGGACTAAACCCAAAGTTATTCAAATCTGGGTTCCGAAGCACCTTCTTCCTCGTAAAAGGACCACGAGTAAGGAATGTTACTCGGGTTCGTTAGAGGAAGTGAGAAGGGTTAGATTCTTCTCGTTTTGCAGGTCACTCGTAAAAGATCAAAAGGACACTGGTACCTAGACAACGGATGCTCTCGACACATGTCAGGTGACCAAAGACTCTTTTCCGAGCTGAAGTCATATAAAGGAGGAAAGGTGACCTTCGGTGATGACAAGTAAAGGCAAGATAGTGGGCATTGGGAAGATTGGTAATAAAAACAATCTGGTGAGCCCAGTCTACCTGGTCAAAGGACTAAAGTACAACCTACTTAGCATCTCCCAGACTTTGTGACAAAGGTCAAGAGGTAAAATTCACTCAATCCAAGTGCTACATCACGGATGAGACCACCAAAGAGGTAAAGCTCTCGGGTAAGAGATCGGGTAATACCTACATCATCCCTCTCTCGACCCAAGTCGAACTTATCATGTTTAAAAGCATTTCTTCAAGATGATTCTTGGACTTGGCATCGTAGATTAGGTCATATTAGCATGCATACTATCAAAAAGCTTGCATCTCTTGGTCCGGTTAGAGGATTACCTAATTGTGCTTTTGAGAAGGATAAAGTATGTGAAGCATGCACCGAGGGAAACAAGTCAGGTCTTCATTCAAATCTCTCGAAGACAGTTTCCACATCCAACGTGCTTGAATTACTACACATGGACTTATGTGGTGAAATCCTCGTGAAGAGTCTCGGAGGTAAATCTTACATACTTGTTATTATTGATGATTTTTCAAGATTTACCTGGGTGTGTTTTCTCGAAGCATAAGAATGAGGCTTTTAAGGAGTTCAGCAAGCTCGTAGAAAGATTCAAGTTGAGTCTCGGACTCGGATTCAAAAGATTCGAACCGACCATGGAAGGGAGTTCGATTACTCGGAATTCTCGTAGTTTTGTGACAAGAACGGAATTTCTCATAACTTCTCAGCACCCGTAACTCCTCAGCAGAATGGAGTAGTTGAGAGAAAGAACAGAACCCTTGAAGAAATAGCAAGGACGATGATGATTGAACACAACTTGCCTTACTATTTCTGGCGGAGGCAGTAAACACAGACCAACTACACTCTCAATCGATGCCTCATCGGACCCATTCTGAAGAAAACACCTTATGAGCTCTACAAAGGAAGGAAGCCAAATATTTCCTATTTCGGATCTTTCGGATGTAAGTGCTTTGTCCACAACAACGGTAAGGATCATCCGACCAAGTTTGATGCTCGGTCGACGAAGGAATTTTTCTAGGTTATTCTTCTCATAGCAAAGCTTACCGTATATTCAACAAGAGAACTAACAAAGTGGAAGAAAGTATCCACGTAGTGTTTGATGAGCTTGAACAGGGAAAACCAAGTGAATCTTCATACTCGTAACCGAAGCTCGAAAGGATGATGACGAAGATGAGTCTATAAAGACTCGTAAGGAGACCACTCGTAACGAGGAAGCTCGTAATGAGACAACTCTAGAGGTCGCTCGTAACGAGCAAGTCAATGAAGAAGATCACTTAGAGCAAGCTTCGAAGATCAAGCAATTCAACCAACAAACCTGGTGAATCAAAGAACTGGTAAAGCATTCAAATTTACTTCCAGTCATCCCCAAGAAAACATTATTTCGATATCAACAAGTGGGGTAAGAACTCGTTCTTCTCTTCATAATCTATGTGCATTCACCGCATTCATTTCTCTAACTCGAACCCAAAAATGCACTAGAAGCCCTTAATGAACCCGAATGGGTAGAGGCCATGCAAGAAGAGCTGAATCAATTCGAGAGAAACCAAGTCTCGGACTCGACCAACCGACCTTCCGACCACCCAGCTATAGGAACCAAATGGGTTTTCAAAAACAAACTGGATGAGGGTGGAATAGTAGTCGAAACAAGGCTAGACTTGTAGCTCGTGGTTACAATCAAGAGGAAGGAATTGATTGTGGGGAAACCTTTGCACCAAGTAGCTAGAATTGAAGCCATTAGAATATCGTTGGCATTTGCATCCCGCATGCATATTAAATTATATCAAATGGATGTTAAGTGTGCCTTTCTCAATGGTTTTATTGAAGAAGAGGTCTATGTCGAGCAGCCTCCTGGTTTTGAAAACTCGTAATTTCCAAATCATGTTTTCAAACTTCAAAAGGCTCTCTATGGTCTTAAGCAAGCCCCTAGAGCTTGGTACGAAAGACCGAGCAGACTTTCCTGGTTCAAAATGATTTTAAAAGAGGTCAGATCGACAAGACCCTATTCATAAAGACCAAAGGGAAAGATTTTCTCATTGTTCAAATATATGTTGATGATATTATTTTCGGTGCTACTAATGAATTTCGTGCCAAGAATTTTCTCGAGTTGATGAGCCAAGAGTTCCAAATGAGTATGATGGGAGAACTCAATTTCTTCCTTGGGCTGCAAATCAAACAAGACAAAGATGGAATCTTTGTCCATCAATCAAAGTACACCAAGGAACTGCTGAAGAAATACAAACTTCAAGATGCAAAGCACGCATCTACTCCTATGAGCAAGCAAGTATAAAACTCGACTCGGATGAAACAGTAAAGCAAGAGATCGAAACTCTATCGAGGTATGATTGGATCACCGCTATATCTTACTTCGAGCGGACTGTACATAATGTTCGAGTGTTTGCTTATGCGCACGATTTCAAGCTAATCCAAAAGAATCACATCTCACTCGCGGTGAAGAGAATATTCGGATATCTTGCGAGCACTCGTAGTCTAGGACTCGTGGTACTCCGGAGACTCGTAACCGAGTCCGACCGGGTACTCAGACGCAGACTACGCAGGATACAAAGTTGATCGAAAGAGCACATCCGGAGCTTGCCAGCTTCGGGTCAATCCCTAATATCCTGGCACTCAAAGAAGCAAAACTCGTAGCTCTATCAACTGCAGTAAGCTGAATATATTGCCGCTGGAGCTTGTTGCGCTCGCATTCTCTCGGATAAAACAACACTTGAAGGATCTTGGACTAACTCTCAACTCTGTCCCAATCAAGTGTGACAATCAAAGCGCAACCGCATCACTAAGAATCCTGTCCAAGCACTCAAAAACAAAGCATATTGAAGTCGGTATCACTTCTTACGCGATCACTCGTAAAAGGGTGACATTACACTTGAATTCATTCCTACTAATCTTCAATTAGCCGATATCTTTACTAAGCCTCTTGGTGAAGATCAATTCTGTTTTATTCGGAATGAGCTTGGTATGTTAAATGCTTAGTTTTGTGTTGTGACTCTTGAATATTTCCGTGCTATGTGCTTTCGTTGTCAATAGCCATTAGTTCAGCTTGATCATGTGATACTCGGGCCGATAGTTATTTCGTGTTTCGAGTCACTCGAAACTTTTCCGAGTCAAACTCGGACGTAAGAGAAATCTGGACATCAAATTTTCTCAAGCTATCTCTAGAACAAGTGGAGAGTTTCGGATTATAATTTCAAACTCTTTTTCTCTCTCTTTCTCGAGCGCTGCGATCGGATCCTAACCGCAGATTTCAAACCACCGATATCTCAACCGTTGAAGAAGAACTGTCACACCGGGCATTAATGATCGATGGACGGGTGAGACGGAACGGAGTTACTTAACGGATAGTGAACGGGCGCGCGTACTCATTATAAATAACGACTATCCATCTTTCTCTCGGTATTCTAAAACTCTTTCCCTCTCAAACGAAAACCCTCTCGCGGAAGTTTTCTACGTGAACAAGTGACCCTTGATCGTCCGCAAGTGTCGAAGAAGCTCTCTCTCTCTCTCGTAAGTTTTCGATCGCTTCTCTTCTCATTTTTCTTCTACCATTTTCGTTTTCTTCTCTTCTACACCTCCTTCTCTTTCTCTTTCTTTTCAAAAAGTTTCATCTTTTCATCTCTCACAATGCCTAAAAGAGGAAACCACCCCGACTTTCGTGTTTCTTCATCCTCCAAAAAGCCTCGCACCAACAAGCCGTAAAGCTCAACCCCTTCAAAACCCATTGTCACCCAAAGCATCTTGCGCTGGACGACAAGTTCTTCCCAACAACCAAATTCTCCTGGTTGTCCAACATTCAAACCACCGGAGTCTACCATTTCTTGTGTTTCAGCGAGTTCATCTATCCCGAACTCGTTTCGAGTTTTATACTCATCTCTCCCACTCGAAAATGTTCTAACCTCTCGGGTCCGTAACATTACCGTTCAGTATCAACACCTCTCTTCTTCACCGATCTGTTCAAAGTTTCTTCTCTCTTCTTGAACAATAACCCTATTCCTTTCACTGAAGTCGCCGACGACTTCTTTGAAAAGTATGCTAAAGAATTCCCCGGGTCCGTAAAGAACTTTTCGTGACTCGGTTGAAGTCGAAGCCAGGCTTCGTGTTTCTCGCCGATGAGAACCTTCTTCTCACAAAGCATTCTAGCAAGGAGAACCCCAACTCCAAGCACCTCAAAGCCCTCTTCGATATCCCGGAGGGATACGAAGTCGACCTCTTCCCCTCCATCATTGAAGCGGATGGCCGCCGTGCCAGCCAACTTCAAACCAAGAAGAACACCTCCCTTCCTTTCGGTGCTCTTCTCACCCTTGTCTTCAAACAATTCCAAGTTCCTCTTCCCTCCGACCCTAACGCGGTGTCCGAGGCGGCCATTGTGGTCGGCAAGAAGGAACTCCAGGGTACGGATACCGAGAAACTAACCCCGGTGTCCGGGTTCACAACTCGGAGCCGAGGCCTCCTTCTCCACCTCGGACTCGTAAATCAACCCCTCTCCCTCTTCCGTCTTCACTTGGTGGTGCCTCCACCTCCAGGTGCTTCCAAAACTCTCTCTCGCCCTCTTGTCCCTCGTCTTCATGGACAAGATCACCTCTGTGTCTTCCGAATTCGGAGACATGCTCGGGGTTTCAAGTCTGTTCTTCGGGTCCGACCATCAACCAAAAGACCGGTCGGTCCCAAATCCGAGAGCAGCAGTCTCTTGTTCTTGAGATGAGAGAGCTGGTTAAGGAGCGAAGGAGCTGGCCGAGCTCCTCGAGAGAGACGGTCCAAGGCGGCTCAGACCCGGATGACTCGGACACATCCGAGGCGTCTTCGAGCCTGAGCTCGACCTCCTCCTCGGACAGCGAGGAAGCGAGAGGAAGCGAGAGGAAGAAGCTACAGATGCAGCGGAGGACGCCGAGGAACTCGCGGCTGAGGCAGCCCCTTCCGGGCCAAGGGAAGAAGAGGCCGTGGCAGCTGCCGAGGGACGACTCGCTCCCCAAGCTCAAATTGTCTGTACTCGGCTCGGACAGCGAGCCTGAGTGGGTCGAAGCTCTCGCTCCTCCAGCCGAGTCGCCCGGAGCAGCCCCTCCAGCCCTCGAGGTCCCAAGGGCGGAACCCCTCGATCCACTTTCTCCGGTCGGCCACTCGGAGCCGAGCCCTCGCGAATTGTTCCGGCTTCTCCCTTCGCCGCGCTCAAGCACATCGTCAAGGTCTTATCAGCGCCGGCGCACCTCCGCCTCGACTCGAAATCCCTCCCTCCTAGTTGGAGCCATGCACCGAGTCACGATTCCTCGGTGTCTCCGAATTTCTGTTTCAAAATTTTCTCTTTGTCCGGACAATTTATGTGTGTTACTTGTACTTTTCTCCCTTCTTTTTGTTTCTTGTTTTTGCTGAAAGGCAAGGGGGAGAAAATGTAGTCGAAACTGGTTGTCTTGTCTAGGGGAGTTCTTTCCGCCCTTGTAATTTCTTTTAATGAATTGATGCATTTCATTATTAATTTCGAGTTCTTTCTTTTCCGAGTTAATGAGTTCAAGCATACTTCAATTTGCTCGATATATTGTATATTGCTCGATCTATTCATTATGCCTTACTTTTACTCAAACTACTCGGAATCGATCTATTTTTCCTCTAACAAAGTTTCGTTTAAGTATGGAATGCCTTTCATCAAAAAGGGGAGATTGAAGACTCGGACACTCGCTCTATATCTTTCCGAGTCATGCAAAAGGAATCGGGTATAACGATGTCATTTATATAGAGTTTTGATTCCAAGGCATTCTCCGTGTCTTAGAAACTTACTTAAGCTAAATAGTATCTTTCCTATGCGATTCGGCCTTCACATATCTCTTTAATCGCTTTCGGTTAGCGACTCGTAAAACTTGTTCTTTATTCCGAGTCCACTCTCACTCGTAATCCGACTTGTGATTATCTACTATATTGTTTGCAAAGTCGGCATTCGTAGCTCTTTTCATGCTTAGTCTACATCAAGTATTTCCCACTCGATATTCGTTATGGAACTTGATTCTTTACCTAAGACTAAGTCTTATGGAATTCCGAGTATCATGGATATTAGACTCGAAAATTCCATTTCTCTTCGACTCGGATAATCAATTACGTAATTATCATGATTATTTTATTATCCGTGTCTAACCTTGGACCAAAGTACTCTATACTTTGAGAACCGAAGGTGTTTTACTTTTGTAGGTTATTCAATCGAGGATATCTTTTCAAACTACAAAAGTAGCCAGCTTCGTAACGTCAAATCACCAGCGAGATATGGCTTTTCACCTTCCCTCGCTCTAGTCCCGTAAGATTGTGTCGAAGCCGTCCGCTTCCATATCCGGAAAACTGGAACGCTAAGCCTAACGGTGGTTTTCACCACACTTTTCAAGACACAACCAATGGTTTTGGGACTTCCAAGAGAGTTAAACCGTTGTCCAACGTCTATATTTCAACGGATACTTTCCGAGTGACTCGGAAAGCCTTTCACAACTGGTCACAGAGGACTCTCGGTCAGCGAGATGAAGATAACGGCTACTCGCCTGGTCATCTATAAATGGAAGCCACTTCACAAGACTTGAAGGTTGCCGAACATATTGTCTATACACTTACTTGATAGAAGTCATTGTATTTACTCTCAATCTTCAACTTACAACTCCCACTCGTAATTCATTACTTTCGAGTTGTAAGGTCTTGTACTTCGTTACAAACACTTCTTACATTCTTTGTAAGGTCCCTTGACTAAGCCGTAAGGGTTAACTCAGCTTAGTTGTCCCTAGCTGTAAGGGTTATCTCAACTAGGAAGTACTAGATCGGATAAGGGAATTTCGAGTCTAGGAAAACTTGTATAGAGTTGTCCAAGGGAGCAACTCGGGTTCGAGTCAAGTTCACGGTATTTTGTGGACTCAAAATAGTGGATTTGACTTCGTGTCTGGATTGACAAGGGCCGTGGTTTTCTCGCCCCGGGAGGGTTT
Organism: Talinum fruticosum; assembly: GCA_021018815.1. Classification (NCBI taxonomy): domain Eukaryota; kingdom Viridiplantae; phylum Streptophyta; class Magnoliopsida; order Caryophyllales; family Talinaceae; genus Talinum; species Talinum fruticosum. The sequence goes on along the minus strand of JAITYX010000082.1, from coordinate 1,868,975 downwards.
CCACGTAAAATCTCCGTGTTCACTTTCCGAGTTCATTCTAGGCTCGGACGTGCCTTAGTGCTCTTGCTTCTTCCGATTCACCGATTTCGAGTCCAATCTTTTCGACTCTGTCTTTAGACTCGGAATATGTCTTTGCAACATTTCTCGCACAAAAGTGCGAATTTTCTAAAAGAATTTTCTATCACCCTATTCACCCCCTCTAGGGTGACTCGGACTCTCCCCGAGCAAACCTTCAACCACATTATTCATCTTATTAATTACAAGATTTATATAATTGAGCGCGTGCACTTCGGTTCCATATTTTATATTTAAATTATTTTTATATATGTGTTATGCGGGTAAGGCGACGAAGTGGCCCTAATAAAAATCTCATAATAAGGTTATAATTTGTGAACATCATTATTAAAATAAAATTAAAAAAGTAACAATAAGAAAATAATAATAATAATAATAAATAAATAAATAAATAAGTAAATAAATAAATATATAAAAATAAATGTAAAAATGAAATAAATAAACCAGATTTTTTGATGGAAAAATCCAGACATAGATTTATCGAGAATTATTTACAAAAAAAAAAGAAAAAAAGAAGAGAGGCGGTTAAGATCAAAATAATCGGGCAAGTTCAATTTCAATTTCCTCACTTGCTTGCCCTCGTCTCGCCTCCCCGTGCTCCCCTGCCTCTCCCTCCTCCCGGACTCCCCCTCCGCTATCGCTGCCTTCTCCAGCCACTCAGCACAACCGACGCCAGGTTGGAAGACCGGCGCCGGCCATCCCTCATCCCTCTCTGTCTCGCTCTCTCCCTCCCTCGCGCCCTCGCTATCTTCCTCTCTCGTCTTACCGCATTCTGCTCCCTGCGTCCCGGTTCCTCTGCCGCGGCCACCTAGCAGCCAACCCCAGCCACGAGTAGCCGCGAGTTGGTCGCCGACCACGCCGGTGGTCGCCGGTGTAGCCGCCGCGCCCACCACCCCTACTCGTTCTTCTTGAATCCTCCTCTCCGAATTTGAAGGTAAAACACTAAACCCTAAATTATCAAGTTTTTGATTTATTTAAGCAATTATAATTACAAATTGAAGTATGTGACTTAGAAGTATGTTGTTGAGTGAATTTGAAGATCGATTTTGAGAAATTGGAATTGGTGTGGATTGATTGTATATGAACATGAACGAATGTGGTTTCTTTTGGGAAATTATAATTTAGTGAATAAGATTAGGGATGTTTTATTATATGATTGAGTAATTTGGTGGATTTTGTTGGAAATGGTTTTATTGAGCAGTACGAAGGCAAATGAATATAATCTCTCTTGTAAAATTTTGATCGAGTGAAGTGAATTGGGAAGTAAATTGGCGTGAATGTTGAGCAATTTGATGGGTTAGTTACATTTTGTAATTAGCTAGAATTGAACATAAAGGAAGAGAAAAATATGCAGGGAGATTGAAGTTGGATAACAGATTGGGTAGGAGGCATGTGGGAAATTTGAACACTTGGTATACCTAATTTCATTGTGAATGGGATTTTGTTGAAATGAATGCTCATAACCTTAAGGTCGTATACGTATGAATTTTGAGCAATTAAGTAAATTGTGAAATTTACCTATGGGAAGGACATTTGATGGGTTAGTATAATTATTTAATCATGGCGCTTGAATATGTCGAAATGAGAGTTGAGCTAGTCTGTAAGGATTGAAAATAGCGCTAAAATGGGTAAACTAATCAAATTAGTTATAATTAATAATAACAATAATAATAGTAGTAGTAGTAATAATAATAATAATAATAATAATAATAATAATAATAATAATAATAATAATAATAATAATAATAATAATAACAACAATAATAATAATAACAATAACAACTACGAAATGTTTAAGTACTTGTATATATGTATAAATATATATATACACATGTATATATGTATTTTCATTTTTCTTGATTTGAATCCATAACGCATTATATCGTGTGAATATCATTGCTTGGTCTAATCGACTACTTTAACGAGTATGTGCATAATTAAGATCTAAACGGAATTAGCGCAAGGGAGTTGAGTAATAAAAATCTTAGTTCAATCGATTACTTAATAAATAAAGAAAATGAATCAAATTGCCAACGATTATACGAATTCAATTATGGAAACTCTAGAGAAGCGTTATTAACAACAAAAATCTATTTGAAACAGAATTCGGGCCACTTCATTGTCGACTAGCTGGTAACTTAAATTTTTATTAAAGGGGAGAAACAAACATTCTCAATTCGAGTACGTTCATTGCACTGTACCCTTCGAAAATTCACCTATTTCATCAAATCTCAACATTTCTTACATAAATAACTAATAATGAATCATTTGCAAGTCAAGTTTTGCCACCTAATTAAGTGGTCCCCGCCCAATTATCAATTATCGGGGCTTATGCCCTCCAATTTCACCCACACGGCGTCAACTCGGGTTCTCGGTCGGCCTAGGGGTGTGCACCTTACTAAGATCGTATCAATTATCAAGGGGTTCCACTTTCGGATAATAACCGGCAAGCAAGTTTTACTCATATTCTCTCCCCCGATTGCAAACTAAAATGAATTGAAATGCGCGCGCTCAATTAATGTGTTTCAAAATTATTTGATCGTGCAAGAATGTTCGTACTCGAGTTTCGACTCATTCTTCTAATTATTTTAATGTTTTTGTTTTTAGGAAAAGCATATGTGAACAGATCCTTTCTCTAAGAAGCCTGACGGGAGCAAGACTTAGCCGGATACTTCATTATCATTGTTCTATGATGCGTTAGATGCTCACAGTGATTCTCATCCTCGTTAATTTCGGGTTTGACCTTGAATTGTAATTAAATATTGCGTATTTTCTATCGCAGATTGTTGTATTGGCCGTTAATATCTATAAATATGTAGCAGAACCGTACTTTGAGATTGGTTTATTTAAGTTATCGGTATGACACCCTGTGACGTAGCATTTATCATTTCCCTAGCTTACTGAAGCATAACTAATAGACACGAGGTTATTATGGCATTTTAATTCGGCCTTGTCCTTTTGTTAGGGCGGCGGTAACGCCTTCGATCATTAACTTACGCTGCGACCTTACCTAATATTCTCGAATTAGGGAATTATTAAGTAATGGGGATTGGGGGCGTTACACGTGGAAACCCTCCGGGCGAGAAAATCATGGACCGTGCTAATCCAAGCACTAAGTCAAATCCACTATTTTGAATCCACAAAATACGAGTAGAATGACTCAACCAAAGTTGCTCCCTTAGACAAGTCCTTACGAGTTTTTCCTAGACATAGAAATTCCCTTATCCGATCTAGTACTTCCTAACCGAGATAACCTTTACAAGCAAAGGACAACCGAGCTGAGATAACCCTTACAACTCAGTCAAGGGACCTTTCTCGAAAGTAAGAATAAGTGTTTGTGACTTATTACATGACCTTACAACTCGGAAAATATTAATTACGAGTTGGAGTTGTAAGTAGAAGATTGAGTATGAATACAAAGACTTTTGCTCAAGTATGTGTATTGACAGTTGGTTCAGCAATCTTCAAATCTTGAGAGTTGGCTTCTATTTATAGATGAACAAGCGGACTAGCCGTTGTGACCATCTTCCGACTGGAAGTCCTTTGTGGCCGTTTTAGCAGATTTTCCGAGTCACTCGGAAAATATCCGTTGATATATGTTCATTGGGCAACGACTCTTAACTCCTTTAGAAGTCCCAAAACACCTGGCGAGTGTCTTGAAAAGTAAGGTGGAAACCACCTTTAAGCTTAACATGGTATATTTCCAATTTTGGAAACGAGACAACCCTAACACGAGTGTGCTGGGGCTAGGTCGTAGATGGAAAAAGCCTTGCTGTTGGTGATTTGACGTTTGAAGCCGATTACTTTTGTAATTCACAAGTAGGATAGCCTCGCTTGAATAACCTGCAAAAGTAAATCAATTTGGTTCTCAAAGTATAAAATACTTTGGTCTCGGACTAGACACGAGATAATAAATTAATTAAGATAATTAAGTGCATAATTATCCGAGTCGGAAAAACGAATGAAATTTTCCGAGTCTAATATCCATGAGACTCAAAATCCATCCGATTCGAGTCTAAGAGAGAATCAAGTCAAATAAAGAATATTAGACTTGATTTAAACAGAGCAAAGTTCAAACAAAATATGCTTGACTTATAAGAATGAATTATCAATGTTATTGTTTTAGAACATGAAGTCGGATCTGCGGTTGTGCAAAATAGAACAAGTGTTTGAACATGCAATAAATCTGAGTGTTGTCCGAGTGACTCGAACGAGTGTGTGAACAGAGTATGCTTTCTTATTCAATCGAAACAAGTGAGAATATATGCAATGGTTTCGAGTATGCTATTGCTTTTGGATGGTTGCCCGAGCTAACCCTAGGTCACTTCCTTGACTTAACCTCTCCCTATAAATAGAGAGCCTTGGCTCTCATTCCCATACTGACTTCCTACCTTAATACCACGCTGCTGAAATTTTCCTAAGAGCTACTGAGTACACTATTTGGTATTTTGATCGCTTGGTCTCTTTTCAGACCTACTTCTATCATATTCCCTACATATGATCCCTAAACTCCATCAATCACACATCTACCTAACTATCTCCATAAAATACACACAAAAAGCTCCTTCAAATCACCACCGTCGTATCAAGAGATCAAGATCCGAGATCCGGATCAATAGGTAGGACAACCTAAGGGCACATATCCAGTTTGCACTAAGGTTTATTTTATTTATATGCTTTCTTTATTGCTTTCCGTATTGTGGACAAATGATGTATCGCTTTTAATTTTTCCCCACCCGATGTAGTCTTTTAGATGTCTCGCTTTCTTTTCCTTTTTCGCTTTTCTTTCGCTTTCATTTTTGTTTCTGCCTTTATCACTTTCCTTTACTTTCTGCATTTATTACTTTCTTTAATTATGTTTTGGTTGTTTTAATTCTTTATTGCATGTTGTTGCTTGCTTGCTTGTTTTACATTATTTTAATTCACTACTCGAACTAGTAATGGTCGTCTTCGGACAAGCGAGAATGGAAGGGTTTATCCCTACGTTTTGTACCCTCACCCCTAAATTCGATTCTTGGTTCAAAGACCGATAGAGTCATTTTTAGCCTCTTTTAGTCATAATTTTCCTATACTAAGATTGGAAGACCAAATTTTTTTTGGTTAGTTTTTCTTTTCTAAAACTCGACTAGCGACTCCCTCTTTTCGATTTACTTCTATTAATCTGCTTCCCACCTATTTTTGATCGAACAGTAAGAAAATAGGTTTTCGATCTGCCAGCCAAAGTAGAGGTCGAGGCTGATCTCCTCAGCCCGACCTCTTACCGGTGCCGACCACCACTTGGTGCGGCCGACGCCTGCACCGTGTGGTCATTAGGCGGGCTTTGGTCCAGATTGGTGTTTTCACACTAATCTTGTAACACCCCAAAACACCCCTGGGAGTATTACATCGACAGTCCATAAAGGAACTACCAAGGCTCTTTCGATGTCGATTTGGTTGTTTAAACTCAACTTAAGGTTAATAAAGGTGGTTTCCCAAAAGAATATGAGATTTCCTAAAAATTTCGGCAGAGTTACGTTTGTAATATGGACTATCCCTTAGGCTTAAAGCCCTAAAACCCTGCATAAAAAGCATAATATAACTCAACGAGCCACATGCTCGAGCATACAACTCAACGGCCACACACCGAGTCCAATCAATCATGCGATAAAACTTAAAGTAATCTAAATGGTTTATTATACATCCGGTACAAACTACATACACTCATTTACAAGCTACAATGCTGAGAAAATATAAGAAATGCATGTCCGCCACTTGAATCTCTTAGCAAACAGCACACAGACAAACATCAATCAGCGGGAATCCGAATATGGTACTTAGTACTGCACACACCTCTTGAGAATGTACCTACAACACTTGGGGAAAAAAGGGGGAAATTTGTAGGGGTGAGTAATAAACAACGGGCTCACCGGAGTCTTATACTCTTAAAATGGAAATTCTTTACACATACTACTCATAATAATGAAATCTGCGAAAGCATAATAATATAATACAAATCTATATACTTTCAATGAAATCTCTTGCAACGTAAAGATCAACACTTTTTAATCATTGAAAAGCACGGTCTTACAAATCTGGCTGGAAAGCCTCAATGTAGATCCAAAACCCTAATTTTATTTATCGTTCGGTTATGAAATAATATCCGGGACTTTTTAAAATAATTTCTAAAATAATTAATTAAACCTCCATTCAAACGTTGCCTAATTCATTTTAAATCACTTTAATAAAATTCAGAAATCTTAATAAAAGGTTCATCTTCATGTTGAGTCCAAAATTATGATATTTTTAGTACCTTTTACATCTTATTTTGTTCCTAATAATTATTAAATTAGAAATTTTAATTTGATTTATTTTATTTGTGTAGGAATTGTGGAAAAAGTCGAAAAGTAATGAAAAGAGCTGAAATTTGGAAGAAATAGATTAGCTAATTTCAGTTGGCCCACTTTCGGCCCAAAACGCGAACCCTGGTACCCCTTTTCCATTGTCCTCCTCTCGGCCCCCTTTCCACCAAAACCCTAAGCTCTCTTTCCCCTTACTTCTTGTTGCTCCTCTTCACGCCCATCTCACTCCCTCTTCCATTCGCTTACCCTCATACCCGAAATCCCATTCCCCCTTGCTGCTCCATCTCCAACTCTTCCTTATCTTCAGGCTCCAACCAGAACCGAAACCCTCTCTCTCACTGCTTCCTCCACGAAGGAGACCTGCTCCATCTCTAACTCTCGCCACCACTTTCCTCTCCACGGCATCACACCAACGAAACCCTACCCAAATCCCACTCAAACTCTCCCTCTATTCATCGTCGATTTATCCATAAAGAAGACCCCAATTCCACAACCGAGACCACAAGGAAGAGAAGAAGACCAAGATTATAAAAGGAAGACCACGGCAAGACAGAAAGGGACAAGACGGCGGTAGGCGAAGGTGTGAAAGACCGGAGCCGTGCCAAGGTCCAAGTGTTTAGCTTTTAGTCCGTCATATTTTAATTTTAGTTTCATCAAATTTTAGTTTAGCTTCTCAAAAATTCAATAGTTAGTTTTCAGATTTGAATCTCTAGTTTTTGAGTTTCAAGTTTTTAGCTTCGATTTTCGATTTTGGAATTCTGCCGAATTTGGGTTCGATTTGTGGATTGTTGATTGACCTTGCTGAAATTGGGCATTTGGATATTCAAAGATTGGATTGTGCGTTGTAGAAGTAGTTGGTATAATCTGGACGTTCAATTCTTTTGCTGGTATAATTCTTAATTTTTGCATTTTAATTTTCTGCTAGTCGATCATCTGATTGGGTATAGTTTCTTGCACTTTGGTCAGTTTTTGAAGTTGTTGAGTTAGTTATAATTGCACTTGGTTTGTGTTTAGTTTGCTGGTTTGGTGGTTCTGATTTTATTTCGGTAATTTGTTGAGTTAATGTTAGTTTAGGTTAGTCTAAATTTCATGTTTTAAGTCTTTGTGTTAGATTGGTTTTCAATCTGAATTCAATTTAGTCCATCCCTATAATTCGACAAAACACCTTGTACTCCCTAAAATCACTCTAACACACCACATTTCAAAATCAACTTTTTAAAACCATTTTTAAAATCAATCTTAAAAAAAAACAAAAATTCGACACAAGTAGGGAAGCTCAAAGGGGCTGGCCGGCAGTGATTTCTACAGTTACAATATGGATTTAATCTTTTGTCATAATCCTCAATTTTAGCTTCTTTGCAGCATATTCATTGATAAGGAAACAGTACGAGATGGTTATGGTTTGTCGACCATGTTATTGGAGGACAATTGAGTTTCGGTAGTATTTGTGGGTGACGTACCAGTGTCACTCGTATCGACGTTGATCTTACCAATGCTAACTACATCAGTGTTGGACATACTAAAAAGTCAGCTCTTTACGAAACCATCCTAACTGCTTAGTACCCGGTTCTAGAAGGCTTGTGGGCCACCAAAACAGGAGCTCAGGACTAGCTTGAGGAAATAATTTATAGTTGACCGGAGGAGGCAATTGAGCGTAAGAAAGAACAAAAAACACATGCCCTCTTATTTTTTGGATGCACATAAAACAATTCGGCCGAAATAAATGCGTTTTTGTTCTTTTTGCGAAGTATCCAAAAACGGACCAACTCCAAAAGGAAAAGAATTTCTTTTTTATGCAACATGGACTCACCTTAAAAGGGGAATACGATGATTTTTTTTGCTAAATGCAAAATAAAATGGACTCACCTAATATGAGATTTTTTTGTGGTAAATGCAAAACAAAATGAATTCACCTAATATGAGATGGATTTTTTTACTAAATGCAAACAAAAAATAGAAAAACAAGTGGACCGTAACAAACGAAATAAAAAATTGATCCAAGTGATACGACCCAACTCGATAAGAAAACTAGGAGAAATAATAACCGCCCGCCTAAACTTTTGCCTTTTTTAACAAATGAATAGGAAGAAGGAACGGACCGACCTCTATAAGAAAACTTTTGACTCGAAAATGCAAATATGCACTCGGCCTAAAGGTGAAGGAATGAAAATTTAAAGTTGGTTAAAAGACATAAAGGATCAAACCCGAAGTTTTTTTAACACCAATATAAGAATTATTAAGTAGGTTAGGGCTCCTAAAAACTCAAGGAAAAAGATCAAATAACCTGACACAACCATACACATTCAAGCATGCAAAAGTAGATCCACCCTAAATCACAAGGTTTACGTGTTCAAGGAAATTTTAGGTCGGATAAATATGATGGCTCATAGTTCGAAAATTTTGTCTCCTATGAGATGCATAGTGAGAATTAAATAATCGGTGCTTCTCGATCGGGATGAAGATAGCTTGCTAAGAGTGAGAAAGTAATCACACCTCGGTGTTAATTCGAGTGGACCCACCAAGATAACGATTCAACTAACTCGAAAAAGGTACTTAAGGGTTGAATCCTATAAGGTCTAAACATCTATGTTCAAAGTTGTTTAAAAGGTGTAAAGATGCGTAATGCAAACACGATGACAACTCACCAGTTCAACTTTTGAATCTCACCTTCATAATAAGTGTCCCCAGTAAGTAGCCCCTATAAGAACCATAGCTTGTGCCGCATTTCTCTACGTATATCTGTTTCACATAAGGGTGTGCTTATCAAGGCAAATCCGGATTTTGATTTTTAAAGGGTTGATTGGTGATTTGCAAATAAGTTTTATTTTTGAAATAGATTCTACAAGTGCTGGGGATATATTTTAAAACAAGAAATTATTGGCGCAAAACTTTATCGAACTAGGTAGCCAAAATTTCCTAGGCCAGAGCTTAGCCCGGATAGAAATCTTGGGGATGGGGCCAGCCCACTAAAACTGCTATCCAGGTGCGGCCATCCGGCTCGGACTATAGAAACAGATCCCATTCGAGTTGACTTTGGATCATAAGTCAAACTTCCATCCTTTTATCGAATTCTATAAGAAAAATCGAGATGTAGAGTCAAGAATTAAAATAGATTAAAATGAATCTCCAATTAGTTTTGAAAGAAAAACTAACAAAAATAAAAAATTACTTTCCTAATTTTGAGTTTACTGAAGGGACAAAACTCAAAATTAAGAAAGGTTTTGTAAAAGGACTCGATTAGCCTTAAACCAACGATCCGGTGTTTGGGAGTAAAGATATAAAATGAAGAGAGGCACTCCTCATTCCACCCATCATAAAGACAACTTCTACAAATTAAATAGGTGATTAAAGATCACATAAAAGAAAATAAGTATTCAACATGAAAAGGCAAAGTCAAAAGTAATCAAAACATGGTGTAAAGCGATAAGTAAAGCAACAATGAAAGCAAAAAATGAAAGGGATAAAGGAAAGCGATAAATAAAATTATATCGGGCGGTGTGGAAACTAAATAAAATTACATCTCAAAACCACTATAACAAAATTAAAAGACTGAAATTTAAAAGAAACAAACTAAAGTCAAAATTTGGATGGTCGAATTGGTGCCCTCGAGTGGAGCACATGTTAGGCTAGAATCTAAATGAGATTTCGGCAGAGTAACGGTAGGTAGGTAATGAGCAAAAGAGGCAAATTGATAGTTTTTTCGAGGTTTAATGAAGGGAGTTCTTAAGTGTGAGCAGAGAGAAGAGTGAGGGAGAGAATTCAGCGGCCCAGGGGTAGAAAATGCAGCTGAATTGGTGTCAAATAAGGGTAGAGGGAACCCTCTATTTATAAAAAATTTAGGGGTTAGGAAACCCTAAAATTAGGTCTCAACCGCCCATGAAAGTATAAACTAGACTATAGATTTCCGAAAATGGATAAAGAAAAATCGAAAAACTGAACCAGCCAAAATGATAACGTTCGAGAGAGTCCTATGAGTCAACATCGGACGAAACGACCACGCTTTGTAGTCCGGCAAAGTGTGATAGGCTTAGATTTCGAAAAGAGGTCCAAAAGCTGCGCTTTGCAAATTAGGAGTCTAGTGTCTGCTTCGAACTAGGCTTGGGAGCTTGAAATTGGTTGCACCGACCAAGAAAAAATGATTGAGGTTGGTTCGACCCAAGGAAATGCACTTTGGGCTAGTTTTTGGTGCGGAGTTGGCTTTTTGTGGGCTAAATTGGATTTTGCCATTCTATGTTAGTTTGATCTCGACTTGAGCATACAAATAAGGGTGGGTTTTCATCATCGAGCTAGCAAAATATAAATAAAACAAATAATAAAAAAGGATGACACTTTTTAGATGTCTACATTATGTGTGCGGTTATTGCTCATTGATTGGATTATTAACGCATCACCCGAGGAGGGTGAATCTGAAGCTTGACCCCAATTTCATTAACTGATAGTCTCACTTGGGGACGAGAGCTAGGCATGTGCCGGTTGCTAAACCTTGTTTTTACCACTTTCCACCCCCGTTATTTCACCCATTTCCCGATAGTTTTGAAGATGCATGTTTGGTTTTATGTTGGTATTTGCTTATTTCCTTTTAAATTTGTACAACTCTTAACTATGGGTATTTGAGCATAAATAACGGAGATTCAAACTTAAAAGGAAGCAAGAAGAATGGCTAAAACTCACTAAGTTACACAAGGACCCGTGCACATCTTCAAACAAAGAACGAAGTCAAGCAAAACTGCACGATCAATGGTGAAGGCTGCATGATCGTGCTAGAAGGTACATGAAAGTTGATGTTTGTAGGAACCAGAGGGCCCATCCCCGTAGGGACCGCGAGACCGAGTTTCCCCACGAAGAGTCGACTCTCTTTTTATTTATTTTGAGATTGATTTTTTAATGTGAAATGCCGAGAAGCAATAAGAAGAAATAATCGCCAAAATAAAGAGTCGTCGATCAGTTTTAAGAAATAAAAACTAACAAAAATACAAAAATACTCTTCTAATCTTAGTATAAAAAAACTAATCTTAGAAGAAGTTTCGAAAAGACTTAATAAAGTAGTAAAGAAAGAGGTTAAAAAAGCCAAAAAAAGCCAAAAAGGAAATTAAAAGTTACATCAAGCGGGAAGGAACTAAAAGCGATTATATCTCCAAAACCACAATACGGAAAGCAATAAATGACCGAAATTAAAAGACCAGTAAAAACAAGCTTCAAAAGCGAATATGGTGACCTCGGGTTGTCCCATCTAATGATCTTGGATCATGAACCAATTTCGATAGCGTAATGGTAGGGCGACATTTTCAAATGGAGTACGAAGGATGCATTTTATGTGGTTTAAGAAATAGAGAAATGAGTGATATAAAGGAGAAATGGAGAGAAGACAGCATGGGAGAAAATGAGAGCGGAAATTTTCCGCAATTAGGGAGTTTTCTAGATGAAAATGGTGTAGCAAAATAGAGGGTGAAGCCCTCTATTTATAGTAAAAATTAGGGTTAAAATGAAACCCTAAAAAGCCAACCAACCATTAGGTTAAGCTCAAATCGGGTTTGAAAATACCAGATTTAGATAATTCAGAAATCGAATATTCACCTAGACAAAATGACGTTGTTTGCAGAGTCTAGAAAAGCGGCGTTGACTATATGATGTCGTACGGATGCTCAGGCAGCATGCCTTGCTTTGCCGATGAAGTAAAGCAAAATGTTATGTTTTTGCGCAAGTTTGAAAAAAACGACGTCGATTTGGATTTTTGGTGGGGTGTCCGAACCAGCCTTGGTTTGGCCAAAGAAAAATGGTTTATGGGCCGGCTTGAGCGAGAAAAAGGCTGATTTTGTGGTGTAAATGAGTTTTTGTGATTTATCGGCTTCGTTATGCGGATTTCAAATCATTATCCGAGTTCACAAATGGGACTTGGATTTCATCACTGGGTCGACAAAAATAAATAACTAAAATAAAAAGATAAGGATGACACATTTTCGTTGTGTCATGCACGGGTACTTGTGTATGGTCGCATAATCGTGCAAATCGGACGTGAAACAGACTTGAAACATTAGCAATTGTGTATGGGTACCGTACGGGTGGTGCACGACCATGCGGGAAAGAGATGCACGGTTGTGAAATTTTGGAAAAGCCAAGTGGGTTTGTTTAGCGGGTTTATAGCGATTTTCAATTTATTTTGGGGACCACTTTTTCATTCCATTTTTTAGAATTTTTAATATAGTTTTTAGTATTTCAATTCCTTGACACCGAGAGATTAAGATTTGGGTTTTGAAGATTGATTTCAATTTAAGTATTCAAATTCCAATTCTCTCTCTCTGTGTTCGCTCTTCGTGATTTCTCAAAAGTTTTAAGTTCATTGAAATTTTGTGAGTTATTTAGTATCATGTTTAGAGGCTGAATTCCCGACTTAGGTTGGGCTTAATCCCTCTTATGTCTTGATAATCATGATTTGAATATCCAGTTGAGTTGTGCTATCCTTGTTTATTTAGAATTCGTTTCGCTCACCATGTATTCGATGAAAACCTCGAAAGAAAAATCATCCGAGTCTTATTCGAGGTTTTATGAACATCGAAAGATGGAATCTTTGCCTAGAGTGACATTGTGAACGATTAAGAGTTTGAAAGTAGGGATATTGAGATACGTATCTTGTAATTTTGTTTGTTGTTAATCTCATAAAAATAGGCGATTAGAAAGAACAAGATTAGTCTTTAATCTTTGGAAGTATGTAGACATAAGGTTAAGTAATGTCTTACCATTCTAAATTGTAAGCATAGACAAGTCTTAAGCGGAATTTGAATATTATTTTCGGACATGATAGTGTGATTAATCCTAATCTAAGACATTTTATTATCCGATGTCTCACATCATAATTTTAGTATTAGTTTAGTTTGATTAGTAAACAATATTCATGAAATTGAGTTTTCCTATATTAAGTTTATAAGTGAATTTTGGTACTTGGAAAGTGAGTTACTCGAGAACATGACCCGTACTCATCGGTTGTTTACTACGGCTATGCTATGCGTTTGCGATATTTTTCTCAACAAGATTCAATTAGGGCCAACTTGAGTATATCTGCCAAAAATTTCCAAATGGGTAAACATTGGTACATAGACCCAACCGAACATTGCGAGGTTCAAAGGCAAATTCCTTGAAACTATCGCATTGATTTTCTATAGAGCCACTTTCATGTGGGTTTTCATAATGCCTCCTCATTTGCTCCGTTGTATGATTAATTGCATACAATCTTTGCAATACCTTTACCTCTTAATGTCTTCTTCTTATATCTATCAGCCCCATAATGCTCACATCTATCCAAATGCGGTTTATCTTTTTAATACAACATGCACCCATTAGGACAAACATCAATTCACTCACATAGATGTTACAAAACAACAAACAATTTCTCTATAGAATAATAAGTGTCGGCCATCACATTATTAGGTCGACGCATTCCCTTCATCAGTGCTAACAAATTGTCAACAACTTTATTTAGGATATTAAAATCATATTTGATGTTTTTGAGTCATGACACCACTCAAATCACACTACTCATATAAAGGTCTTTTAGCAGACTTCTAACATTTCAAATAATTTTTTCATATCTTTATTTGGTTCTTCATCCTCAATTTCATTAATCCATGTCAAGGATTTATGCATGAAGGTTTGCTCGGGAGAGTCCGAGTCACCCTAGAGGGGGTGAATAGGGTGATAGAAGTTTTTCGTGGAAACTTTAGCTCTTCTGTCAAAAGCGGGACAGAGATCAATTCCGAGTCTAACAACGAGGTCGAGAAAGATTGGACTCGAAGGCTATTAAGCGAGAATGAGCAAGAGTTGTAAAAATGTCCGAGTTTAGAATGAACTCGGAAAGATAACACTTAGAAATTACGTGAAAACCCTCCTGGGCGAGAAAACCATGGACCGTGCCAATCCGGACACGAAGTCAAATTCACTATTTTGAGTCCACAAAATACCGTGAGCTGATCGAACCCGAGTTGTTCCCTTAGACAACTCTATACAAGTTTTCCTAGACTCGAAATTCCCTTATCCGATCTAGTACTTCCTATCCGAGATAACCCTTACAGCTAGGGACAACTAAGCTGAGTTAACCCTTACAGACTTAGTCAAGGGACCTTACAAAGAATGTAAGAAAGAGTTTGTAATCGAGTACAAGACCTTACAACTCGAAAGTAATGAATTACGAGTGGGAGTTGTAAGTTGAAGATTGAAAGTAAATACAATAACTTTAAGCAAGTATGTGTATTAGCAATTGGTTCGGCAACCTTCAAGTCTTGTGAGATGGCTTGTTAAGCTTGTCGTACAGCAACAAATTAAACCACTACTTAAACTTATAATAAACAATATAGCAAGGGCAAGTAGGGATCGAATCCACGAGGAAAGATATAATAACATGCAAGTTTTAATCTAATTAAATTTACTACTCTTAAAAACAAAATAGAAAATATAAATTAAAATCAATAACTAAAATTCATAGAAAATTATCTAATAACTAAATAAATAATTTATACAGAATAATAAAACTACAATAACCCAGAAATATTTTTGTATATTTTTTAGAATAATTAAAACAGAAAACTAAAGTAGAAAATAAACAAATTCTAAAACAGAAAATTAAATAAGTAAAATTCTGCACTAAAATACTTACGAAAATAAATACTAAAATTACCCAGAATAATAATACTAATTTTCTAAACCTAACCAGACCCAAAAAATATAAAAACAAAATTTAAAATCTAATTTACGAATTTATTTTATTAAAAACCTGCAGTAATTAAATTCAAGAATTAAATCTGAAAAAATATCAAATTAATTCCAAAAATTCTAAAATTTAATCACAGCAAACTAGGACTCTATCTAAACCCTAAAAGAAAATAAAACACGAAAAATAACAAAAGAAACTATTTTTAAACTAATTTCTAACAAACTGACTCAAAAATAATAAAAACTGACAGAAAATTAATTCTGAAAATTAAATTATGTAAAGACTCAAAATTAAATTAAAATAAAATTACTAAAACTAACCTAAAATACTGATCTTTAGGGGGTTTAATGAAATTGATAATAAAAGACTATAACTTTATAAGTAAAAATCAATAACTCAAGAGAATAACTAAAAGCAAACAAATAATTATCAAAGGTAACAAATTTATAAAAACACTTAGTATAATCTATATCCACCATGCAAATTATTATTTATCATTAACACACAAATTGATCTACCCATGAGCTAAAGCTGTAGAAGACAACCACTAGCGGATCTTCCCGTTTTTCCTTAGTTATTAGTTTACTTAGGCCTAGCCCTAATATAAACCCTACTAATATTGATAACCCTAGCACTAGCACTAGAATTTAATCAAATCAGAGCATTAAGTATTAGAAAAACATCATCTAGCACCTAATAACCAATCTACTAGCAAATTGATTTAAGAAGGATCTATGATAATTTCCTAATTAAAAGAGATGGGTATGAGCCATCCATGATTAACTAGGGTGATACTTATGTCTAAAAGATCAAGCAATTACGTACTTAAACCCTCTAAACTATCACATGAATTTATATAAAACTAAGTAGCGTGCACTCTAATTAATTAGACATAAATTCATAAACATTAAACACAAATTATCATAAAATCATGGATTGAATCAATAAGACAATAAAAATCGAAACTTTGTTTCAAAATAAATAATTTAACATGGCTTCAAGTAGATTATACCAAGTATAAGAAAAACTACTCACACATAATGTAATTTAAAACATGTAAACTAAATAAAACTAGCATCTTTAATATTAATCTAACAATAAAAACTCGATCTTTTCTAATAAAAATTACGAAACTAAATTATACTACCGATATTAGTTTCTTTGACCCGGGAAGATGAAGAAGATGGTGATGGATGGTGGCTGGCTGGGCAGCGGACAGCAGCGGCCGGCTGGTGGTGCAGCGGCGGCAGCGAGCCAGGTGTAGGCGGCAGCGACTGGTGGTGGCTGGGCAGCAGAGTGCAGGCGGCAGCAGCAGTGGTGGCTGTCGTGGACAGCAAAGGCAAGAGATGGTGATTGTGTGTGGGTGCTTCCTTGGTCTCCCTCTCCATGATGATAATAAGTAGTATATATAGGGTGAAAGAGTTAGGGTTTATTTCTCTTTCTTCTCTTCTAAGTTTCCTTTTCTATTCCACTTAGGATTTCCTAAAATATAATATCCTAAAATAAATATTTTATTACATATTATATTTATGGACCGACTTCATATATTTTCTTGGATGCTTGTCGGTAGCTAAAAATCCACTTTTAACGACTTTTCTTCTCTTCCCCACTTTATTCGATAATTACCTATAAATAGACAAAATAGAATAAATTAGATAAAATAAACTATATAATATAAACTCAATAACTACTAAAAATACGTATAAAATACGACTTAACAAATCCCCCACACTTAGACTTTGGACGTCCTCGTGCAAAGAAATCTAAGACTCGATCTAATAATACGCTTTCTTATAAAGATATACATAAAACATAAAATATACACTAAGTTTGCCTTGCTTTCAAAAATACTTTGATGAAATTTTTGTCTTTCCCAAGCAAGTGAAGAACTAAACATTTCATTGCCATCGGAGAGTTTATTCATCGGCCTCACAATATCTCTTTTAATTAAGCAACAATCAAAAATTTATCCATCTTTTTCAAACATGTACATTCCGGTCAAGAGGTCTAAAACTTTTTAGGATGGGAAAAATTAAGGTGCGGTATGGTTATAGAGACACTGAATCAGCGAGATAACTCACTAAAAATCGATAATAAACTTGTTTTGCAAACTTCTTCTTTTTTTTTTTTCAATTATATATATATATATATATATATAACTTCATTCAAGCACATATTCGAGGCCCATATAGGGTCTTAGAAATATAACACTCCCTGTCTCCCACTCACCCAAACAGAGGTGCTTGGAGTTTAATGGCTTTTTTTTTTTTTTTTTTTTTTTTTCGTTAGTATGGTTCGAGCCATTGATCGGCCTAAAATGGGCATGACTCTCCCAGCATGGGTTACTCCATTCATAAGGCTCAACTTGAGACCTAAACTTAAGGGGAAATGGCGCCGAGCCACCAACTCCGACCCATGTTGGTAAACTAACAATTTATTATTATTATTTTTTTATTTTTATTTTTTGTAGGCAAAACAAGAAAAATCAAAATTTTAATGAGTCAATCTGCTAAGTTCGGTAGTCTAGGTGAACGGTTTAAGTCAATTTATTGCCTCTATCACGATTATATAGCATGATCAATTGGACGAGAAAAAATTATGATTATCACTAATTGAAGAAATATATGAGGATCAACTCAAACAACTCCGAATAACAATTAACATGTTCAAATTTCTCACTTTCAAAGGGAAAGAAAAATTAGAAACAGAAAAATTTAAGCAAGTTAACCTAGCATATATTTATATTCATGCATTTCTTTACAAAAAAGACACTAATTTTTTATTTATTTATTTATTTTTTTTAATAAAAATAAGATAAATATAAATGCATAAATTAAAATGCAGGATGCACTCCCCACACTTAATTCATGCATTGTCCCTAATGCATGCTAAATAAAAATAAAAATAAAATTAAAGTAAAAATTATAGAAACTTCCCTGAAAATGTTGGGTTGCCTCCCAACCGGCGCCTTTGTTTACCGTCTTTGGCTCGACACCTTTGTAGCTCAAGGATCATTCAGTTGCATTTCCCACACTAAATTGATCTGGTCTCCTGCATACTTGCAATTAGTGGGAGATTTCTTTTGGAAAAGAACAGATGTATTCTCCCCACACTTACCTTTTTGTTCCTTTTCAATTTTAATTTGTTCGTGAATAGATCTTTAAGGAACTTAGCATAACGAGGTTCCCGTTTCATGGTATCTAGAAGAGGAATGTTTGTTTCTACCTTCCTAGATACTTCTATAATATCTTCAATTGCCTCGTCTATCGTAGGAGTTGTGCTTATCAATCTACTAGGAAAAGGTGGGATAGGCTTGTAAATATCTTTCTTATTTTCACCTATTTCCTCAGCATTAGAGGCCTTATCTTTATTTTGGTCAAGTTCAGATTCCTTGACCTCTAATTCTAGCTCTACCTCTATGTTTTTCCTAGGTTCCTCTAACTCTTTCCCATTATTAAGTGTTATGACACTCACATTTTCTTTTGGATCTTGGAAAGGTTGAGATTGCATTTGGGCTTGCGGGTTACTAAGCATGGTATCATTGGCAATCTGTTTCTCTTGTACCGCTTTATGGTCATCTCTAAGTTTTGGAACCTAAGGTCAGTCTCCTTTTTCTGGTCATCCATCTTCGTAATCATTTGCTCTAAAAGATAATTAGTTTTGTCATGAGCAATGGATTGATCAAATTCTAGGGGTTTTCTTCAAATTCATACCTAAGGTTAGAGTAATCACTCCATTCTTCATAAGTGTTTGAGAATATGTTATAATTCATTCGACCTTGGTTGGAAAAAATAGCATTCACATGCCCTCTTTGTTGTGTAGGGCATGAATTAGCAACATGACCCTCTAAATAGCAAATACTACAAACTACTACTTCTTCTTTGTGGACCAATTTATTCAACATAACGGTAATTTGGGACAATTGGGTCTCTACGAGATGGACCTAAATTGAACTCATTAACATTCCTAAATTGGGTATCTCCCATTCCAAATTGTTGAGTATTTTGGGCCATATTATTTAACAATTCTCTAGCCTGAGTTGTAGTCTTATTAAACAAGGCCCCTCCACTAGCAACATCTACCATATTTCTATCTATTGGTAATAAACCTTCATAAAAATATTGAATCAATAAATGCTCGGGAATTTGATGTTGGGGACAAGTAGCACATAATTTATTAAAACGCTCCCAATATTCAGAAAAACTCTCCCCAATCATCTGTTTAATACCACAAATTTCCTTTCTAATGGACCCTATCCTAGATGTAGGAAAAAATTTCTCTAAAAATGCTTGTATGAACTTGGGTCCATGTAGTGAATGTTGCAGGTGGTAAGTAATAAAACCAATCTTTAGCCTTATCCTGAAGTGAAAAGGGAAAGGCTCTCAACTTAATTTGGTCTTGGGTGATTCCCTCAAATTGCATAGTGGAACATGTAATAATAAACTCATTGATATGACGATATGGGTCCTCACCGGTGCAGTCCATGAAATTTAGGTAACATATTTAAAAATCCGGAGTTCGGTTTTAGAGGTCGGTCCAATGCGGGATATGAGATAGGTAAAAGTTGTGTATCCAAGTTAGGTGCAGCAAGTTCACGTAAGGTAGTCATCTCAATAATTTTAGAACTTACGAAACAGAATCGAAACACTTACTTGGCTTTCAACTTCGTCAAATGTATACTCCTTTTCAAAATAAAAAAAGCACTAAAAAAAACAAAACTATGAAAACAAACTATTAAAGTTACAAAGAAGTAATAAAAGTAGTAAATCTAAAATAAATAAAACTAACAACTATTATTTTCTTTCCCCGACAACGGCGCCAAAATTTGTTAAGCTTGTCGTACAGCAACAAATTAAACCACTACTTAAACTTATAATAAACAATATAGCAAGGGCAAGTAGGGATCGAATCCACGAGGAAAGATATAATAACATGCAAGTTTTAATCTAATTAAATTTACTACTCTTAAAAACAAAATAGAAAATATAAATTAAAATCAATAACTAAAATTCATAGAAAATTATCTAATAACTAAATAAATAATTTATACAGAATAATAAAACTACAATAACCCAGAAATATTTTTGTATATTTTTTAGAATAATTAAAACAGAAAACTAAAGTAGAAAATAAACAAATTCTAAAACAGAAAATTAAATAAGTAAAATTCTGCACTAAAATACTTACGAAAATAAATACTAAAATTACCCAGAATAATAATACTAATTTTCTAAACCTAACCAGACCCTAAAAATATAAAAACAAAATTTAAAATCTAATTTACGAATTTATTTTATTAAAAACCTGCAGTAATTAAATTCAAGAATTAAATCTGAAAAAATATCAAATTAATTCCAAAAATTCTAAAATTTAATCACAGCAAACTAGGACTCTATCTAAACCCTAAAAGAAAATAAAACACGAAAAATAACAAAAGAAACTATTTTTAAACTAATTTCTAACAAACTGACTCAAAAATAATAAAAACTGACAGAAAATTAATTCTGAAAATTAAATTATGTAAAGACTCAAAATTAAATTAAAATAAAATTACTAAAACTAACCTAAAATACTGATCTTTAGGGGGTTTAATGAAATTGATAATAAAAGACTATAACTTTATAAGTAAAAATCAATAACTCAAGAGAATAACTAAAAGCAAACAAATAATTATCAAAGGTAACAAATTTATAAAAACACTTAGTATAATCTATATCCACCATGCAAATTATTATTTATCATTAACACACAAATTGATCTACCCATGAGCTAAAGCTGTAGAAGACAACCACTAGCGGATCTTCCCCGTTTTTCCTTAGTTATTAGTTTACTTAGGCCTAGCCCTAATATAAACCCTACTAATATTGATAACCCTAGCACTAGCACTAGAATTTAATCAAATCAGAGCATTAAGTATTAGAAAAACATCATCTAGCACCTAATAACCAATCTACTAGCAAATTGATTTAAGAAGGATCTATGATAATTTCCTAATTAAAAGAGATGGGTATGAGCCATCCATGATTAACTAGGGTGATACTTATGTCTAAAAGATCAAGCAATTACGTACTTAAACCCTCTAAACTATCACATGAATTTATATAAAACTAAGTAGCGTGCACTCTAATTAATTAGACATAAATTCATAAACATTAAACACAAATTATCATAAAATCATGGATTGAATCAATAAGACAATAAAAATCGAAACTTTGTTTCAAAATAAATAATTTAACATGGCTTCAAGTAGATTATACCAAGTATAAGAAAAACTACTCACACATAATGTAATTTAAAACATGTAAACTAAATAAAACTAGCATCTTTAATATTAATCTAACAATAAAAACTCGATCTTTTCTAATAAAAATTACGAAACTAAATTATACTACCGATATTAGTTTCTTTGACCCGGGAAGATGAAGAAGATGGTGATGGATGGTGGCTGGCTGGGCAGCGGACAGCAGCGGCTGGCTGAGTGGTGCAGCGGCGGCAGCAGCCGGGTGTAGGCGGCAGCAGCTGGTGGTGGCTGGGCAGCGAGGTGCAGGCGGCAGCAGCAGTGGTGGCTGTCGTGGACAGCAAAGGCAAGAGATGGTGATTGTGTGTGGGTGCTTCCTTGGTCTCCCTCTCCATGATGATAATAAGTAGTATATATAGGGTGAAAGAGTTAGGGTTTATTTCTCTTTCTTCTCTTCTAAGTTTCCTTTTCTATTCCACTTAGGATTTCCTAAAATATAATATCCTAAAATAAATATTTTATTACATATTATATTTATGGACCGACTTCATATATTTTCTTGGATGCTTGTCGGTAGCTAAAAATCCACTTTTAACGACTTTTCTTCTCTTCCCCACTTTATTCGATAATTACCTATAAATAGACAAAATAGAATAAATTAGATAAAATAAACTATATAATATAAACTCAATAACTACTAAAAATACGTATAAAATACGACTTAACAAATCCCCCACACTTAGACTTTGGACGTCCTCGTGCAAAGAAATCTAAGACTCGATCTAATAATACGCTTTCTTATAAAGATATACATAAAACATAAAATATACACTAAGTTTGCCTTGCTTTCAAAAATACTTTGATGAAATTTTTGTCTTTCCCAAGCAAGTGAAGAACTAAACATTTCATTGCCATCGAGAGTTTATTCATCGGCCTCACAATATCTCTTTTAATTAAGCAACAATCAAAAATTTATCCATCTTTTTCAAACATGTACATTCCGGTCAAGAGGTCTAAAACTTTTTAGGATGGGAAAAATTAAGGTGCGGTATGGTTATAGAGACACTGAATCAGCGAGATAACTCACTAAAAATCGATAATAAACTTGTTTTGCAAACTTCTTCTTTTTTTTTTTTTCAATTATATATATATATATATATATAACTTCATTCAAGCACATATTCGAGGCCCATATAGGGTCTTAGAAATATAACACTCCCTGTCTCCCACTCACCCAAACAGAGGTGCTTGGAGTTTAATGGCTTTTTTTTTTTTTTTTTTTTTTTTCGTTAGTATGGTTCGAGCCATTGATCGGCCTAAAATGGGCATGACTCTCCCAGCATGGGTTACTCCATTCATAAGGCTCAACTTGAGACCTAAACTTAAGGGAAATGGCGCCGAGCCACCAACTCCGACCCATGTTGGTAAACTAACAATTTATTATTATTATTTTTTTATTTTTATTTTTGTAGGCAAAACAAGAAAAATCAAAATTTTAATGAGTCAATCTGCTAAGTTCGAGTAGTCTAGGTGAACGGTTTAAGTCAATTTATTGCCTCTATCACGATTATATAGCATGATCAATTGGACGAGAAAAATTATGATTATCACTAATTGAAGAAATATATGAGGATCAACTCAAACAACTCCGAATAACAATTAACATGTTCAAATTTCTCACTTTCAAAGGGAAAGAAAAATTAGAAACAGAAAAATTTAAGCAAGTTAACCTAGCATATATTTATATTCATGCATTTCTTTACAAAAAAGACACTAATTTTTTATTTATTTATTTATTTTTTTTAATAAAAATAAGATAAATATAAATGCATAAAATTAAAATGCAGGATGCACTCCCCACACTTAATTCATGCATTGTCCCTAATGCATGCTAAATAAAAATAAAAATAAAATTAAAGTAAAAATTATAGAAACTTCCCTGAAAATGTTGGGTTGCCTCCCAACCAGGCGCCTTTGTTTACCGTCTTTGGCTCGACACCTTTGTAGCTCAAGGATCATTCGGTTGCATTTCCCACACTAAATTGATCCGGTCTCCTGCATACTTGCAATTAGTGGGAGATTTCTTTTGGAAAAGAACAGATGTATTCTCCCCACACTTACCTTTTTGTTCCTTTTCAATTTTAATTTGTTCGTGAATAGATCTTTAAGGAACTTAGCATAACGAGGTTCCCGTTTCATGGTATCTAGAAGAGGAATGTTTGTTTCTACCTTCCTAGATACTTCTATAATATCTTCAATTGCCTCGTCTATCGTAGGAGTTGTGCTTATCAATCTACTAGGAAAAGGTGGGATAGGCTTGTAAATATCTTTCTTATTTTCACCTATTTCCTCAGCATTAGAGGCCTTATCTTTATTTTGGTCAAGTTCGATTCCTTGACCTCTAATTCTAGCTCTACCTCTATGTTTTTCCTAGGTTCCTCTAACTCTTTCCCATTATTAAGTGTTATGACACTCACATTTTCTTTTGGATCTTGGAAAGGTTGAGATTGCATTTGGGCTTGCGGGTTACTAAGCATGGTATCATTGGCAATCTGTTTCTCTTGTACTCGCTTTATGGTCATCTCTAAGTTTTGGAACCTAAGGTCGAGTCTCCTTTTTCTGGTCATCCATCTTCGTAATCATTTGCTCTAAAAGATAATTAGTTTTGTCATGAGCAATGGATTGATCAAATTCTAGGGGTTTTCTTCAAATTCATACCTAAGGTTAGAGTAATCACTCCATTCTTCATAAGTGTTTGAGAATATGTTATAATTCATTCGACCTTGGTTGGAAAAAATAGCATTCACATGCCCTCTTTGTTGTGTAGGGCATGAATTAGCAACATGACCCTCTAAATAGCAAATACTACAAACTACTACTTCTTCTTTGTGGACCAATTTATTCAACATAACGGTAATTTGGGACAATTGGGTCTCTACGAGATGGACCTAAATTGAACTCATTAACATTCCTAAATTGGGTATCTCCCATTCCAAATTGTTGAGTATTTTGGGCCATATTATTTAACAATTCTCTAGCACTGAGCTGTAGTCTTATTAAACAAGGCCCCTCCACTAGCAACATCTACCATATTTCTATCTATTGGTAATAAACCTTCATAAAAATATTGAATCAATAAATGCTCGGGAATTTGATGTTGGGGACAAGTAGCACATAATTTATTAAAACGCTCCCAATATTCAGAAAAACTCTCCCCAATCATCTGTTTAATACCACAAATTTCCTTTCTAATGGACCCTATCCTAGATGTAGGAAAAAATTTCTCTAAAAATGCTTGTATGAACTTGGGTCCATGTAGTGAATGTTGCAGGTGGTAAGTAATAAAACCAATCTTTAGCCTTATCCCGAAGTGAAAAGGGAAAGGCTCTCAACTTAATTTGGTCTTGGGTGATTCCCTCAAATTGCATAGTGGAACATGTAATAATAAACTCATTGATATGACGATATGGGTCCTCACCGAGCAGTCCATGAAATTTAGGTAACATATTTAAAAATCCGGAGTTCGGTTTTAGAGGTCGGTCCAATGCGGGATATGAGATAGGTAAAAGTTGTGTATCCAAGTTAGGTGCAGCAAGTTCACGTAAGGTAGTCATCTCAATAATTTTAGAACTTACGAAACGGAATCGAAACACTTACTTGGCTTTCAACTTCGTCAAATGTATACTCCTTTTCAAAATAAAAAAAGCACTAAAAAAAACAAAACTATGAAAACAAACTATTAAAGTTACAAAGAAGTAATAAAAGTAGTAAATCTAAAATAAATAAAACTAACAACTATTATTTTCTTTCCCCGACAACGGCGCCAAAATTTGTTAAGCTTGTCGTACGGCAACAAATTAAACCACTACTTAAACTTATAATAAACAATATAGCAAGGGCAAGTAGGGATCGAATCCACGAGGAAAGATATAATAACATGCAAGTTTTAATCTAATTAAATTTACTACTCTTAAAAACAAAATAGAAAATATAAATTAAAATCAATAACTAAAATTCATAGAAAATTATCTAATAACTAAATAAATAATTTATACAGAATAATAAAACTACAATAACCCAGAAATATTTTTGTATATTTTTAGAATAATTAAAACAGAAAACTAAAGTAGAAAATAAACAAATTCTAAAACAGAAAATTAAATAAGTAAAATTCTGCACTAAAATACTTACGAAAATAAATACTAAAATTACCCAGAATAATAATACTAATTTTCTAAACCTAACCAGACCCAAAAATATAAAAACAAAATTTAAAATCTAATTTACGAATTTATTTTATTAAAAACCTGCAGTAATTAAATTCAAGAATTAAATCTGAAAAAATATCAAATTAATTCCAAAAATTCTAAAATTTAATCACAGCAAACTAGGACTCTATCTAAACCCTAAAAGAAAATAAAACACGAAAAATAACAAAAGAAACTATTTTTAAACTAATTTCTAACAAACTGACTCAAAAATAATAAAAACTGACAGAAAATTAATTCTGAAAATTAAATTATGTAAAGACTCAAAATTAAATTAAAATAAAATTACTAAAACTAACCTAAAATACTGATCTTTAGGGGGTTTAATGAAATTGATAATAAAAGACTATAACTTTATAAGTAAAAATCAATAACTCAAGAGAATAACTAAAAGCAAACAAATAATTATCAAAGGTAACAAATTTATAAAAACACTTAGTATAATCTATATCCACCATGCAAATTATTATTTATCATTAACACACAAATTGATCTACCCATGAGCTAAACTGTAGAAGACAACCACTAGCGGATCTTCCCGTTTTTCCTTAGTTATTAGTTTACTTAGGCCTAGCCCTAATATAAACCCTACTAATATTGATAACCCTAGCACTAGCACTAGAATTTAATCAAATCAGAGCATTAAGTATTAGAAAAACATCATCTAGCACCTAATAACCAATCTACTAGCAAATTGATTTAAGAAGGATCTATGATAATTTCCTAATTAAAAGAGATGGGTATGAGCCATCCATGATTAACTAGGGTGATACTTATGTCTAAAAGATCAAGCAATTACGTACTTAAACCCTCTAAACTATCACATGAATTTATATAAAACTAAGTAGCGTGCACTCTAATTAATTAGACATAAATTCATAAACATTAAACACAAATTATCATAAAATCATGGATTGAATCAATAAGACAATAAAAATCGAAACTTTGTTTCAAAATAAATAATTTAACATGGCTTCAAGTAGATTATACCAAGTATAAGAAAAACTACTCACACATAATGTAATTTAAAACATGTAAACTAAATAAAACTAGCATCTTTAATATTAATCTAACAATAAAAACTCGATCTTTTCTAATAAAAATTACGAAACTAAATTATACTACCGATATTAGTTTCTTTGACCCGGGAAGATGAAGAAGATGGTGATGGATGGTGGCTGGCTGGGCAGCGGACAGCAGCGGCTGGCTGGTGGTGCAGCGGCGGCAGCAGCCAGGTGTAGGCGGCAGCAGCTGGTGGTGGCTGGGCAGCAGGTGCAGGCGGCAGCAAGCGGTGGTGGCTGTCGTGGACAGCAAAGGCAAGAGATGGTGATTGTGTGTGGGTGCTTCCTTGGTCTCCTCTCCATGATGATAATAAGTAGTATATATAGGGTGAAAGAGTTAGGGTTTATTTCTCTTTCTTCTCTTCTAAGTTTCCTTTTCTATTCCACTTAGGATTTCCTAAAATATAATATCCTAAAATAAATATTTTATTACATATTATATTTATGGACCGACTTCATATATTTTCTTGGATGCTTGTCGGTAGCTAAAAATCCACTTTTAACGACTTTTCTTCTCTTCCCCACTTTATTCGATAATTACCTATAAATAGACAAAATAGAATAAATTAGATAAAATAAACTATATAATATAAACTCAATAACTACTAAAAATACGTATAAAATACGACTTAACAAATCCCCCACACTTAGACTTTGGACGTCCTCGTGCAAAGAAATCTAAGACTCGATCTAATAATACGCTTTCTTATAAAGATATACATAAAACATAAAATATACACTAAGTTTGCCTTGCTTTCAAAAATACTTTGATGAAATTTTTGTCTTTCCCAAGCAAGTGAAGAACTAAACATTTCATTGCCATCGGAGAGTTTATTCATCGGCCTCACAATATCTCTTTTAATTAAGCAACAATCAAAAATTTATCCATCTTTTTCAAACATGTACATTCCGGTCAAGAGGTCTAAAACTTTTAGGATGGGAAAAATTAAGGTGCAGTATGGTTATAGAGACACTGAATCAGCGAGATAACTCACTAAAAATCGATAATAAACTTGTTTTGCAAACTTCTTCTTTTTTTTTTTTTCAATTATATATATATATATATATAACTTCATTCAAGCACATATTCGAGGCCCATATAGGGTCTTAGAAATATAACACTCCCTGTCTCCCACTCACCCAAACAGAGGTGCTTGGAGTTTAATGGCTTTTTTTTTTTTTTTTTTTTTTTTTTCGTTAGTATGGTTCGAGCCATTGATCGGCCTAAAATGGGCATGACTCTCCCAGCATGGGTTACTCCATTCATAAGGCTCAACTTGAGACCTAAACTTAAGGGAAATGGCGCCGAGCCACCAACTCCGACCCATGTTGGTAAACTAACAATTTATTATTATTATTTTTTTTATTTTTATTTTTGTAGGCAAAACAAGAAAAATCAAAATTTTAATGAGTCAATCTGCTAAGTTCGGTAGTCTAGGTGAACGGTTTAAGTCAATTTATTGCCTCTATCACGATTATATAGCATGATCAATTGGACGAGAAAAATTATGATTATCACTAATTGAAGAAATATATGAGGATCAACTCAAACAACTCCGAATAACAATTAACATGTTCAAATTTCTCACTTTCAAAGGGAAAGAAAAATTAGAAACAGAAAAATTTAAGCAAGTTAACCTAGCATATATTTATATTCATGCATTTCTTTACAAAAAAGACACTAATTTTTTATTTATTTATTTATTTTTTTTAATAAAAATAAGATAAATATAAATGCATTAAAATGCAGGATGCACTCCCCACACTTAATTCATGCATTGTCCCTAATGCATGCTAAATAAAAATAAAAATAAAATTAAAGTAAAAATTATAGAAACTTCCCTGAAAATGTTGGGTTGCCTCCCAACCGGCGCCTTTGTTTACCGTCTTTGGCTCGACACCTTTGTAGCTCAAGGATCATTCAGTTGCATTTCCCACACTAAATTGATCCGGTCTCCTGCATACTTGCAATTAGTGGGAGATTTCTTTTGGAAAAGAACAGATGTATTCTCCCCCACACTTACCTTTTTGTTCCTTTTCAATTTTAATTTGTTCGTGAATAGATCTTTAAGGAACTTAGCATAACGAGGTTCCCGTTTCATGGTATCTAGAAGAGGAATGTTTGTTTCTACCTTCCTAGATACTTCTATAATATCTTCAATTGCCTCGTCTATCGTAGGAGTTGTGCTTATCAATCTACTAGGAAAAGGTGGGATAGGCTTGTAAATATCTTTCTTATTTTCACCTATTTCCTCAGCATTAGAGGCCTTATCTTTATTTTGGTCAAGTTCGATTCCTTGACCTCTAATTCTAGCTCTACCTCTATGTTTTTCCTAGGTTCCTCTAACTCTTTCCCATTATTAAGTGTTATGACACTCACATTTTCTTTTGGATCTTGGAAAGGTTGAGATTGCATTTGGGCTTGCAGGTTACTAAGCATGGTATCATTGGCAATCTGTTTCTCTTGTACCGCTTTATGGTCATCTCTAAGTTTTGGAACCTAAGGTCAGTCTCCTTTTTCTGGTCATCCATCTTCGTAATCATTTGCTCTAAAAGATAATTAGTTTTGTCATGAGCAATGGATTGATCAAATTCTAGGGGTTTTCTTCAAATTCATACCTAAGGTTAGAGTAATCACTCCATTCTTCATAAGTGTTTGAGAATATGTTATAATTCATTCGACCTTGGTTGGAAAAAATAGCATTCACATGCCCTCTTTGTTGTGTAGGGCATGAATTAGCAACATGACCCTCTAAATAGCAAATACTACAAACTACTACTTCTTCTTTGTGGACCAATTTATTCAACATAACAGTAATTTGGGACAATTGGGTCTCTACGAGATGGACCTAAATTGAACTCATTAACATTCCTAAATTGGGTATCTCCCATTCCAAATTGTTGAGTATTTTGGGCCATATTATTTAACAATTCTCTAGCCTGAGCTGTAGTCTTATTAAACAAGGCCCCTCCACTAGCAACATCTACCATATTTCTATCTATTGGTAATAAACCTTCATAAAAATATTGAATCAATAAATGCTCGGGAATTTGATGTTGGGGACAAGTAGCACATAATTTATTAAAACGCTCCCAATATTCAGAAAAACTCTCCCCAATCATCTGTTTAATACCACAAATTTCCTTTCTAATGGACCCTATCCTAGATGTAGGAAAAAATTTCTCTAAAAATGCTTGTATGAACTTGGGTCCATGTAGTGAATGTTGCAGGTGGTAAGTAATAAAACCAATCTTTAGCCTTATCCCGAAGTGAAAAGGGAAAGGCTCTCAACTTAATTTGGTCTTGGGTGATTCCCTCAAATTGCATAGTGGAACATGTAATAATAAACTCATTGATATGACGATATGGGTCCTCACCGAGGCAGTCCATGAAATTTAGGTAACATATTTAAAAATCCGGAGTTCGGTTTTAGAGGTCGGTCCAATGCGGGATATGAGATAGGTAAAAGTTGTGTATCCAAGTTAGGTGCAGCAAGTTCACGTAAGGTAGTCATCTCAATAATTTTAGAACTTACGAAACAGAATCGAAACACTTACTTGGCTTTCAACTTCGTCAAATGTATACTCCTTTTCAAAATAAAAAAAGCACTAAAAAAAACAAAACTATGAAAACAAACTATTAAAGTTACAAAGAAGTAATAAAAGTAGTAAATCTAAAATAAATAAAACTAACAACTATTATTTTCTTTCCCCGACAACGGCGCCAAAATTTGTTAAGCTTGTCGTACAGCAACAAATTAAACCACTACTTAAACTTATAATAAACAATATAGCAAGGGCAAGTAGGGATCGAATCCACGAGGAAAGATATAATAACATGCAAGTTTTAATCTAATTAAATTTACTACTCTTAAAAACAAAATAGAAAATATAAATTAAAATCAATAACTAAAATTCATAGAAAATTATCTAATAACTAAATAAATAATTTATACAGAATAATAAAACTACAATAACCCAGAAATATTTTTGTATATTTTTAGAATAATTAAAACAGAAAACTAAAGTAGAAAATAAACAAATTCTAAAACAGAAAATTAAATAAGTAAAATTCTGCACTAAAATACTTACGAAAATAAATACTAAAATTACCCAGAATAATAATACTAATTTTCTAAACCTAACCAGACCCAAAAAATATAAAAACAAAATTTAAAATCTAATTTACGAATTTATTTTATTAAAAACCTGCAGTAATTAAATTCAAGAATTAAATCTGAAAAAATATCAAATTAATTCCAAAAATTCTAAAATTTAATCACAGCAAACTAGGACTCTATCTAAACCCTAAAAGAAAATAAAACACGAAAAATAACAAAAGAAACTATTTTTAAACTAATTTCTAACAAACTGACTCAAAAATAATAAAAACTGACAGAAAATTAATTCTGAAAATTAAATTATGTAAAGACTCAAAATTAAATTAAAATAAAATTACTAAAACTAACCTAAAATACTGATCTTTAGGGGGTTTAATGAAATTGATAATAAAAGACTATAACTTTATAAGTAAAAATCAATAACTCAAGAGAATAACTAAAAGCAAACAAATAATTATCAAAGGTAACAAATTTATAAAAACACTTAGTATAATCTATATCCACCATGCAAATTATTATTTATCATTAACACACAAATTGATCTACCCATGAGCTAAAGCTGTAGAAGACAACCACTAGCGGATCTTCCCCGTTTTTCCTTAGTTATTAGTTTACTTAGGCCTAGCCCTAATATAAACCCTACTAATATTGATAACCCTAGCACTAGCACTAGAATTTAATCAAATCAGAGCATTAAGTATTAGAAAAACATCATCTAGCACCTAATAACCAATCTACTAGCAAATTGATTTAAGAAGGATCTATGATAATTTCCTAATTAAAAGAGATGGGTATGAGCCATCCATGATTAACTAGGGTGATACTTATGTCTAAAAGATCAAGCAATTACGTACTTAAACCCTCTAAACTATCACATGAATTTATATAAAACTAAGTAGCGTGCACTCTAATTAATTAGACATAAATTCATAAACATTAAACACAAATTATCATAAAATCATGGATTGAATCAATAAGACAATAAAAATCGAAACTTTGTTTCAAAATAAATAATTTAACATGGCTTCAAGTAGATTATACCAAGTATAAGAAAAACTACTCACACATAATGTAATTTAAAACATGTAAACTAAATAAAACTAGCATCTTTAATATTAATCTAACAATAAAAACTCGATCTTTTCTAATAAAAATTACGAAACTAAATTATACTACCGATATTAGTTTCTTTGACCCGGGAAGATGAAGAAGATGGTGATGGATGGTGGCTGGCTGGGCAGCGGACAGCAGCGGCCGGCTGGTGGTGCAGCGGCGGCAGCAGCCGGGTGTAGGCGGCAGCAGCTGGTGGTGGCTGGGCAGCAGGTGCAGGCGGCAGCAAGCGGTGGTGGCTGCCGTGGACAGCAAAGGCAAGAGATGGTGATTGTGTGTGGGTGCTTCCTTGGTCTCCCTCTCCATGATGATAATAAGTAGTATATATAGGGTGAAAGAGTTAGGGTTTATTTCTCTTTCTTCTCTTCTAAGTTTCCTTTTCTATTCCACTTAGGATTTCCTAAAATATAATATCCTAAAATAAATATTTTATTACATATTATATTTATGGACCGACTTCATATATTTTCTTGGATGCTTGTCGGTAGCTAAAAATCCACTTTTAACGACTTTTCTTCTCTTCCCCACTTTATTCGATAATTACCTATAAATAGACAAAATAGAATAAATTAGATAAAATAAACTATATAATATAAACTCAATAACTACTAAAAATACGTATAAAATACGACTTAACATGGCTTCTATTTATAGATGACCGAGCAGAGTAGCCGTTATCTTCATCTGCCGACCGAGAGTCCTCTGTGACCGTTGATAGAAGCTTTACGAGTCACTCGGAAAGTATCCGTTGTGAAGGTTTGCTCGGGGAGAAGTTAAGTCACCCTAGAGGGAGTGAATAGGGTGATGGAAGATTTTGAGAAAATCAAACTCTTTTGCACGGAATAGAGACGAAACAGATTCCGAGTTTACATTGGACTCGGAAAAGTGTAAACTCGGATATACATGGAAACCCTCCGGGCGAGAAAACCACGGACGAGTGTCAATCCGGACACCAAGTCAAATCCACTAATTGAATCCTCAATTACAATGAATATGACTACCCAGATTTGTTCCCAAACAAATCTATTACAATTTTCCCGAGCTCGGAATTTACCTTATCCGATCGACCTAGTACTTCCAAGTTGAAGTTACCTTATCAACTTGGGATTCTCCAATTTTTCCCAGGGTTAGAAGTTCCCTTATCTAACTCTGGTACTTCCAAACCGAGGTAACCTTTACGAGTTTGGGACAACCGAGTTGAGGTAACCTTTACAACTCAGTGAGAGAGAAAGAGTAGAAGAGTAGTAAGAATTGCAATACAATCGACTCGAGAAAAATACAACTCGGAATATTAGAATTACAGTTTGGGAGTTGTATGCTAGAGAAGATGTTCAATATGGTCTCTCTTTTCTTCCATTCGTCGGTTGAAATCTTGTGTTAAGGCTTCTATAAATAGTCCGCCTTGAAGAGATAGCCGTTGTGCCTCCAACGTCTTTCTGTTGAAGTCTGTCCGAGTCAACTAGCCGTTGTAACGGATAGTCCGAGTCACTCGGATTTCTTGACCACCTTGAAATAACCGTTGTGCCTTGGTCCTAGCTTCCAACAACTCTTTTTCCAACTTTTGTAAACTGGAAAAGCAAAACGAAAAGACCGTTAGACACGAAATAAAATATTACCCAAAACAATGAATGACAAGGTCTGTCGGTAAGTTCCGAGCTTTTCTAGAAATTCCAGCTTTTTGTCCGGCGGTGCTTTAACTGGTCGAAGCCTTTTGCTTTTGCTTTTCTTCAGATAATTGACATTAGAAAAACCTGCAAAAACATTAAGCATAATGGTTCTCAAAGTATAAATATACTTTGGTTTATAATTAGATAAGGATTAGTCTAAATAAAGCATTTAATGACTAATTACCTTAATCTATTAATCTGGAATATTTCAAGTCTAATATTCAATATACTCAGATTCAAGATATGCTAAAACTCATAAATAAATCATTCAATCTTAATGGGCACAAGAGTAATACGGACATTTTACAATTACGCACAATTAAACAAATAATAGCGTAGGCAAACTAAATGTCCGAGTCCGACTAAGTGGGTCGAATCCGAGTTCCGAGTGGGTTAGATCCGAGTCCGAGTTCGATCAAGAATAAGTCATATTGAAATGATGAATTGTAAAGCATATGACTTAGTTAAATGAATTTCTTTTAGGATAATTCTTGCTTTATCCTAAATTTAGATGAATGCATGAAATCAAAACACATTCAAGGGGTTAGTTAGTCATACCCGAGTCTTCACGTTGTAATGTGAACGTTGGACAACGGTTTAACTTTCTTGGAAGTCCCAAAACCATTAGCGGTGTCTTGAAAGATAAGGTGGAAACCACCGTTAAGCTTAGCGTTTCGGTTTTTCAGATTTGGAAACAGACGGCCACGACACAATCTATCGGGACTCGGAGCGAGAGAAGGTGAAGAGCCATGTCTGCTGGTGATTTGACGTTACGAAGCCGGTTACTTTTGTAGTTTGAAAAATGTATCCTCGATTGAATAACCTACAAAAGTAAATCAATTTTGGTTCTCAAAGTATAAAATACTTTGGCCCAAGATTAGACACGAGATAATAAAATATTATGATAAATAAACCAACCGATTATCCGAGTCGAAACGAAATGGGATTTTCGAGTCCAATATCCATGATACTCGAATTCCATCTTACTTAGTCTAAGCGAAGAATCAAGTTCAATAAAGAATATAAGAGAGGATTAACTTGATATAGACTAAGCATGAAACAAGCTAAAAATACTGACTATAACAAAATAGGACTTATAACCACAAGTCGGATTCGAGTGAGAAAAGACGAAATACTAATCTATTCAATCTGCGATATATCCGAGTGATGCTTGAACTCAGTATCAAAGAACCAGTTTTCGAGTCAGCTTACGGATAAGAAAGAAATATAATAAGTAAGAGCTGTATCACTTAGAAAAGATACTATTTTACTTGAAAGAAGTTTCGAGATACGAGAGAATGCCTTGGAATCAAAACTCTGTATGTATGAGATTGTTATACCTGATTCCTTCTATACAACTCAGAAAAGTATTGAGCGAGTGTACTGAGTCTTCAATGCACAAATGCATCGATTCATATTTCATGTATAGGTTCTACTTTTGCATGCGATGACATTTCATAGTTCACTTCTAAATCGGGGTAAGTCTCCCCATGGTTAACCCAATGAAAATAATTAAAGAAAAACACATATTTATACAAATGTAATTTCACGGCATCCTTATCTTAAAAAGCCACATTGCAACATTTATTGCAAGGATACCTCATTTTCTTCAAATTCTTGAAGCATTCTTTTTGTTTAGAAAATAGAATAAATTCATCTTCTACCCTATGAGTAAACTCCTTATTCAATTATTTTCCATTAACCTTTTATATATCCACTCTTTATTTGTCTCCATTACTACATGTATATACATTTTTGAAATAGTTAAATATTCTTATGATAAAAAGTTAGCAATCAATGAAACTTGCACAATGGTTTTTATTGCATTTTTAAAATGACAATGGTATAGCATAAAAATGTTTACATAACATCAAATGACATGTCCATACCTTACATATTTCTACAAGGATAAGTTCTCATAAACCCGTTCAAGAATAATATAATATGAGATCATGCATCTACGTCCTTACGTACTTTGACTAACTTTTAGCGAGCATTTTCCCCGAGTTTTCAAAGGACTATCTATAAAGATAAGATGATAATGCCTCTGACAAAATAAGTCACTAGGACATTATGTGTCACATCTTTATAATCCTATCTAAAGAACATATGGAAATTATCACCTTAAATGTGTCAAAGTAAATGCAAGGAACTAATAAACGCACAACCTAATAGCATATGATTCTAAAACTGTCTAACATGAACAATTCAAAAGTTTGTACATAACAAATTAATATCTATATACGTACAAATGCTTGAATGGGTTTTCTAAGCTTTATGAAATATAGATGTACAGATTAATATGTTGGACACAATTGAGTATTATAGTGAAGCTAACCACTCATTAAACCTCTAGAGCCATTTCAAAGATTGAATTCATTAAGCAAAGTCTAAATGCAAATATAGTTAGCTAGATTTAAAGCGCTCACTTTCAAGTTCATAAGCACAAATCACCTACTTCATATTCCCTAGTTACCGTCACTACCAAATTTTGAAAGTGAAAAATTCCTTTCACAAAGAAGAAAATTGCATATGTATGAACATAGTACTTAATTTGCTATCAAGGTTTAACTTAAACTAATATTTAGTTGAAATTTTTATTACTATATGGATTATTGTGAAGAGTGTGTACATAGACCTGATAGGTGAAAATCCTACCTCTTACAAAAAAGAAAACACCATACACCAAAAGACAAGTAAACATCTCTAAAAGCAGACTAGCTAGAGTCTTAAAAAACTTGGAAAAGTAATAAAGAAATTGAATAAAAGGGTAAGTTTAAAGTATCAATTAATGTATTATATATGACTTCCTCCCTATTAGAGTATAAACCTATTCCTATACCTTCAATTATTAGCTTAAACTTTTGGTTGAGTTGGTTCTTGAATATGGTATCAAAGCCTTTATGAGTGAAAAGTTTCGGGTTCAATTCTCGGCAGCCCCCATGTTGATTATTGCATAAGGTAAGAAGGAGACTTTGTTGCATCAACGCTTGAAGCCAAAATATAATTCATGTAAGGAAGGCACGTTAGAGTATAAACCTATTCGTAGTTCTTCAACCATTCACTTAATCTTTTGCTTGAGTTGGTTCTTGAACACCCCCATATCTTTAGTTTTTAAGTTGGCATTTCTAAATGTTTTGCGGAACCTATCGTCCTCACAACTTGAAGCATAATTTCTTTGATCATCTTCTTGTTCTTAGCACAAACTGCTTGAAGACCGAGGTATAACTCTTCACCTCTCTAAGGTTTTGATTTCAGGTCATTCTAAACATTTAAGAAGTTCATCTTTAAGTTTTCAATATTGTTCGACCCACTCGAAACCACCTATTGAGCATAACACATTTAAGCGTGAAGGTTTGCTCGGGGAGAGTCCGAGTCACCCTAGAGGGAGGGTGAATAGGGTGATGGAAGTTTTTCTTGGAAACGTTAGCTCTTTTGTTAACGAAGAGACAGAGACAGGTTACGAGTCAAACAGCAGAGGTCGGAAAAGCTTGGACTCGAAATGCTATCACGAATAAATAAGCAAGTCAAGTAGGAGTAATATGACTGTCCGAGTCTAGAATGAACTCGGAAAGATAACACTAAGAAATTATGTGGAAACCCTCCTGGGGCAGAAAACCACGGACCGTGCTAGTCCAAGCACGAAATCAAATCCACTATTTTGAGTCCACAAAATACCGTGAACTGATCGAACCTGAGTTGCTCCCTTAGACAACTCTATACAAGTTTTCCTAGACTCGAAATTCCCTTATCCGATCTAGTACTTCCTAGCTGAGATAACCCTTATAGCTAGGGACAACTAAGCTGAGTTAACCCTTATAGCTTAGTCAAGGGTCCTTACAGAGATAGTAAGAAAGTGTTTGTAACTAAGTACAAGACCTTACAACTCGAAAGTAATAAATTACAGAGTACGAGTTGTAAGTAGAAGATTGAGAATGTATACAAAGACTTTGAGTAAGTATGTGTATTAACAATATGTTCGACAATCTTCAAGTCTGGTGAGGTGGCTTCTATTTATAGATAACCAGGCAGAGTAGCCGTTATCTTCATCTCGCGACCGAGAGTCCTTTGTGACCGTTGATGAAGTTTTCCGAGTCACTCGGAAAGTATCCGTTGAAATGTGAACGTTGGACAACGGTTTAACTCTCTTGGAAGTCCCAAAACCACTGGTGGTGTCTTGAAAGATAAGGTGGAAACCACCGTTAAGCTTAGCGTTCGAGTTTTCCAGATTTGGAAACAGACAACTCGACACAATCTTACGAGGTCTGGAGCGAGAGAAGGTGAAAAGCCATGTCAGTCTGGTGATTTGACGTTCGAAGCTAGGTTACTTTTGTGGTTTGAAAAAGGTGTATCCTCGTTTGAATAACCTACAAAAGTAAATCAATTTTAGTTCTCAAAGTATAAAATACTTTGGTCCAAGATTAGACACGAGATAATAAAATAATTATGATAATTAAACAAGTAATTATCCGAGTCACAAGAGGAATGGAATTTTTCGAGTCCGATATCCATGATACTCGGAATTCCATCCGACTTAGTCTAAGCGAAGAATCAAGTTCGATAAAGAATATCGAGTGAAGTAACTTGATATAGACTAAGCAAGAAACATACTAGAAGTACTGACTATATCGGAATAGAGCTAATAACCGGAACTCGGATCTGAGTGAGGAAAGATGAAATACTGGTCTATTCAATACGCGATAAATCGAGTGATGAGGGACTCGGAAGCGAGTGAGATACGCATATCGGTTTTACGAGTCACTCAAAGATAAGCAAGAAATACACGAAGTAAAAGCTGTATCACTTAGATAAAATACCGTATCACTCGGAAAAGTTTCTAGCAAACGAGAGAATGCCTTGGAATCAAAACTCTATAAGTACGAGATTGTTATACCTGATTCCTTTTATACAACTCGGAAAAGTATTGAGCGAGTGTCCGAGTCTTCAATCTCCCCTTTTTGATGAAAGGCATTCCATACTTAGACAGAAACTTTGTTAGTCAAAAAGATCCGATTCTGAGTAGTTGAGCATGAAATGAGTAAGACATACTTAATGTATCGGAGCACAATGTAAAGTATGCTTAACAATGAAATAATGTTAACTCGGAAAGATTGTAATCACGAGAAAACATAGACGAGAAAGCATTAATTCATTGATCATAAAAAGATTACAAAGATTGAGAGGAAAGCTCCCCTAAACTAGACAACAAGTTTTACGAGTCTATTTCTCCCCCTTGCCTTTCAGCAAAAACAACAAAAAGAAGGGAAGAAAAAAAAATACTACAACTTGGATGTTTGGACAAAAGAAAAGAAAGAAAAACTAGAAATCTCTCGAAAGAAGAAGAATCGCAGGCTGAGGAATAGTGACTCGGTGTATGGCGCCTACGAGGGAGAAGGGGATTTCGAGTGCAAGCGGAGGGGTTGGAGGTACGTCGGCACCGGTACGATCTTGACGATGTGCTTGAGCGCGGCGGAGGGAGAACCGGTATGATCGTCGAGGGCTCGGCTCCGAGTGGCTGACCCAGAATGAGTGGATCGAGGGGTTCTTCCCTTTAAACCTTGGTAGTTGGAGGGCTGCTCAGGCTGACCCACCGGTGCAGCCAGGTCTTCGATCCACCCGGATCGCTGTCTGCAGCTGAGTATCTGCTATCCGAGCTTATGGAGCGGCTGACCCTCGGTAGTTCCCACTGCTTCTTCCTTGTGTTCCTCCTCTTGCCCGAACGGAGCTGCCTTAGCCGTAGGCTCCTCGGCGTCTCGTCGCTTCTACATCTCCAGCTTCTTCTTCTTCTTCCCCGCTGTCCGAGGAGGTCGGACTCGGGCTCGAAGACGCTTCGGACGCGTCCGAGTCACCTTGGCCTTGAGCTGCCATGGACCTTCTCTCTCTAAGGAGCTCGATCGGCTCCTTCGCTCCTTCGCCAGCTCCCTCATCTCAAGAATTAAAGACTCGCTTGCTCTCGGATTTGGGATTGGGCGGTCTTTTGATTGATGTTGAGATTTTGGATGGCAAGTTTGAAAGACCGGAGCGTGTCCTGGAAAACAGTGGACACAGAGCTGATTTTGTCCATAAAAAGAGGGGACAAAAGAGCAGAGAGAGATTTGGAGGCACCACCAGGTGGAGAGGGAGAAAGAAAGGGGTTGATTTCGAGTCCGAGGCGGAGAAGGAGGCCTCGGCTCCGAGTTATGGACCCGGACACCGAGTTCGGTTTCTGGTATCCGTACCCTCGAAGTTCCTTTTGCCGACAACAACGGCAGCCTCGGATACGGCGTTTGGGTCCGAGGGAGAGGAACTTGGAATCGTTTGAAAACGAGAGTGAGAAGAGCACCGAAAGGAAGAGAGGTGTTCTTCTTGGTTTGAAGTTGAGCTGGCACAGCTGCCATCCGCTCAATTATGAAGGGGAAGAGGTCTACTTCTTAGCCCTCAAGAATGTCAAAGAGAGCTTTGAGGTGCTTGAAGTTGGGGTTCTCCTTGCTAGAATGCTTGAGAGAAAAAGGTTCTCATCGGTAGAAAGCATAGAAGACGTGCTTCGACTTCAACCGAGTCACCGAAAAGTTATTCCGGGACTCGGGGAACTCTTTGGTGTACTTTTCAAAGAAGTCGTCGGCGACTTCGGTGAAGGGAATGGGGTTGCTGTTCAAGAAGAGACAAGAGACCTTGAACAAGAGGTGGAGGAGAGAGGAGTTTATTCGAACAGTGATGTTCGAACCCGGGAGGTTAGAACATTTTCCGAGGAGGTGAGGTGAGTGTAGAACTCATAAACGAGTTCGGGATAGATGAACTCGTTGAAACAAAGAAAGTTATATACCCTAGTGGTTTGAATGTTAGCCGACCAAGAAAATTTGGTTGTTGGAAAGAATTTATCATCCAGACGCGAGGTCTTGGGTGACAATGGGTTTGGACGGGTAGAGCTTTACGGCGTTTTGGTGCGAGGCTTTTGGTGGAGGAAGAGACTTGGAAGTCGGGATGGTTACCTCTCTTAGGCATTTTGAAAGAGGAGGTAGGAAAGATGAAACTTTTGACAAAGAAAAGAGAGGAAGAGGAAGATGATAGCAATCGAAAAAGGAGTAGAAGGAAGAGATGAGAGTAGTTGAAACTTACGTGAGATGGCCTTTACGAGCGCTTGAAGAAATTCACCGAACACTGTGTACGTAGAAAGCTTCCGCGAAAAGTTTCGTTTGAGAGAGAGATGAAATGTAGAATACCGAGAAGAAGATGAATAGGCGCTATTTATAGAAAAGAAGCGCGCTCGTCAACTATCCGTTAAGTATAACTCCGTTCGACTCGGCTTGTCCATCGGTCATCGAAGACCGGTGTGACGGTTCTCTTCAACGGTTAAGATCTCAACGGTTAGAAATCTACGGCTATCGATCGATCACAGCACTCAAGAGAGAGAGAGAAAAGATTTTGAAAATATATTCGAAACTCCCCACTAGTCTAGAGATAGTTTCGGAAAATTTGAAGTCCAAGTTTCTCTACGATCGAGTATAACTCGAGAATAGTTTCGAGTGACTCGAAACACAAAACCACTAACCCGAGTATCACTGAATCAACTGAGCTAATGGTTATTAAAAGTGAAAACACATAACACAAAATCATGCAATGAATAGCATAAAGTTAAGCATTTAACATACCAAGCTCATTCCGAATAAAGCAAAACTGATCTTCACCAAGAGGCTTAGTAAAAATATCAGCTAATTGAAGATTAGTAGGAATGAACTCAAGTTCAATGTCACCTTTTTCGAGTGGTCTCGTAGGAAGTGATATCGACCTCGATATGCTTTGTTTTCGAATGTTGGACTGGATTCTTAGTGATGCTGATTGCACTTTGATTGTCACACTTGATTGGAACCGATTTGAAGGATAGTCCAAGATCTTTCAAGTGTTGCTTTATCCATAGAATCCGAGCGCAACAAACTCCAGCTACAATATACTCGAGCTTCAACAGTTGATAGAGCTACCGAGTTCCGCTTCTTTGAGTGCCGGGATATTAGGGATTGACCCAGAAATTGGCAAGCTCCGAAGTGCTCTTTCGATCAACTTTGTATCCAGCGTAGTCCGCATCCGAGTACCCAGTAAGAGTCGGTTCTGAGTCTCTTGAATACCATAGACCTAAGTTCAGAGTACCTGTAAGATATCCGAATATTCTCTTTACCGCAGTGAGATGTGATTCTTTTGGATTAGCTTGAAATCTTGCGCATAGACATACACTGAACATTATATCTGGCCGGCTGGAAGTAAGATATAGCAAAGATCTAATCATACCTCTGTAGAGTTTCGATCTATTACTTTACCTTTCTCGTCCGAGTCAAGCTTGATACTTCTTGCTCATAAGAGTAGATGCGTGTTTTGCATCTTGGAGTTTGTATTTCTTCAGCAGCTCCTTGGTATACTTAGATTGATGGACATAAATCCCATTTTTGTCTTGTTTGATTTGTAGACCAAGGAAGAAATTGAGTTCTCCCATCATACTCATTTGAAATTCTCGACTCATCAACTCGAGAAAATTATCGGCACGTAAATTCATTAGTAGCACCAAAGATAATATCATCAACATGTATTTGAACAATAAGGAAATCTTTCCCCTTGGTCTTTATGAAGAGTGTCTTGTTGATCTGTCCTCTTTTAAAATCATTTTGAACCAAGAAGCTACTTAGTCTTTCATACCAAGCTCGAGGAGCTTGTTTAAGACCATAGAGAGCCTTTTGAAGTTTGAAAACATGATTGGGAAATTCTGAGTTTTCAAACCAGGAGGCTGCTCGACATAGACTTCTTCTTCAATAAAACCATCGAGAAACACACACTTTACATCCATTTGATATAATTTAATATGCATGCTTGGATGCAAATGCCAACGATATTCTAATAGCTTTGATTACGGCTACATGTGCAAAGGTTTCCCCACAATCAATTCCTTCTTCTTGATTGTAACCTTGAGCTACAAGTCTAGCCTTGTTTCGACTACCACTCCACCCTCATCCAGTTTGTTCTTGAAGACCCATTTGGTTCCTATAACTGGGTGGTCGGAAGGTCGGTTGGTCGAGTCCGGACTTGGTTTCTTTCAAATTGATTGAGTTCCTCTTGCATGGCCTCTACCCATTCAGGTTCATTAAGGGCCTCTAGTGCATTTATGGGTTCGAGTTAATGAAATAAATGTAGTGAATGCACATAGATTATAAAGAGAGGAACGAGTTCTTACCCTACTTGTTGATATCAGAAATTATGTTCTCTAGGGATGACTAGAAGTAAACTTGAACGCTTTACCAGTTCTCCGATTCACAAGGTTTGTGGGCTGAGCTGCCTGATCTTCGAAGCTTGTTCCGAGTGATCTTCTTCATTGACTTGTTCGTTACGAGTGAGCCTTTGAGTTTCCTCATTACGAGTGACCTCGTTCGAGTGACTTCATTACGAGC
Organism: Talinum fruticosum; assembly: GCA_021018815.1. Taxonomy (NCBI): domain Eukaryota; kingdom Viridiplantae; phylum Streptophyta; class Magnoliopsida; order Caryophyllales; family Talinaceae; genus Talinum; species Talinum fruticosum. The sequence continues at coordinate 1,825,989 of JAITYX010000082.1, read as the reverse complement.
GGATTGAGTCGAGTCTTGGTAGGCTCAGCTTCGTCATCATCTCTACTGAGCTTCAATTCGAGTATGAAGACTCGCCTGGTTTCTCCTGTTCAAGCTCATCAAACACAACATGGATACTCTACGAAAGATTGATCTCTTTGGTAGAGACATCGAAATGTAGCAATTGGTCCGAGTGAATCTTACCTCTTGACCTTTATCACAAAGTTGAGAGATGCTTGAGCGGATTATACTTTAATCCTTTGACAAGGTAGACTGGACTGACCAGATTGCTTCCTTTTCTAATCTTGCCAATTCCAACTATCTTGCCTTTACTATCATCTCCAAATGTGACTTTTCCTCCTTTATGTTTTTCCAACTCGGAAAAGAGTCCCGTATCTCCCGACATTTGCTTGTGAGCATCCACTTGTCAAGGTACCAGTGTCCTTTTGATCTTTTCGAGTGATTGCCAAAGCAGAGAGAATCTAACCCTTCTCACTTCCTCTAACGAACCCGAGTAACATTCCTTATCTGTGGTCCTTTTACGAGGAAGAAGGTGTTTCGGAACCCAAATTTGAACAACTTTGGGTTTTGTCTGATTCTGAGTCTTTCTCTCGGAGAACCGAGTCCGTGTCTCTTTCTTTTTAAAAACCTTTCCTTTTGAAATAGGAGAAAATGGTTTCTTTTTGTAGACAATTCCGGGCTTAGTCCTCCCTTCATTTACGTGAATAGGACCGTGCTCGGCTTTCCTGAACTTTACAGTTCGAAATCCTTTTGAACAATTCCGAGTAGGAATTGGATTCTTCCTCTTTGTTGAAACCAAGACCTTCTTTTCGAAAAGAGACACATTGTGATCCTAAGAGCATGTCAAGGTTCTTCGAACTTGAGTAAACTTTAAAACCAAATCTTGAGACTCAATGAGCTTCCTTTTTAGTTGCTCATTTTCTTTCTGAGTAGCTCGGACTCGGTCTCATTAGTTTGAGCACTAGTCTTGAGTTCTCCGAGCGTGAGTCTTAGTTTTTCCAATTCATTTTTCAAAAAGGTGCTCTCGGAAGAAATTGACTCAAGTTGTTCTTTGAATTGAGTAGAATGAGAATTGGACTTTTCTTCCAAAGTAAAAATGTACTTAGCTAAATAAACTTTGGAGAATTTGAGGAAATAATCAATTACCTCTTGAGGATTAGTTTCCTCATTGTCTAAGTCCGAGTCCGACTCTCTTTCGGCTTCCGAGTCGAGATTGCCATCGGACATTTCGAGTCATCCGAGTCCTCGTCATCTTCTGATGAGTCCTCATCGCTCCATGTTGCCATCACGGCCTTCTTCTTCTTTCTGTCCCTTTTCCTTTTTGGACAGGTCCTTGACTATGTGGTCTTTGCTTGCCACACTCAAAACATCCAGAATTCTTAGATAAAGATAACTTTGAGGGTGAGGAATACTTACCTTTTCTGTCCCTCTTGTCTTTCTTATAGAGTTCTTCCTTTGGTCGTTTATCCCATCTTTTGTGCTTCATTATTCTCTTGAAGCTTCTTGCAATAAGTGCCATGGGATCATCTTCCGAGTCGGAGGAGCTCAGATTTGCTTCTTTGGATTCCGAGGCTTTAAGTGCAATGTTCCTTTTGGTACTACCCTCAGCATCCTCCTCTTCTAGATGGATTTTGTGAGTGAGAAGCTTCCCGATGAGCTCGTCCGGCCTTAAGAGTGAGAGGTTCCGAGCCTCCTCTATGGCGAGTCACTTTGGGACCCCATCTTTTCTTGGGTAGACTTCGAGTATCTTTCCGCACATTTCCTCGTGGGAAATCTTCTTACCCAGTTATTTGAGATTGTTGGTAATCTCGGTAAATCGAATGAACATCCGAGTGATGTTCTCTTCGACTCCATCTTGAAAAGCTTATATTTGTGAAGATACTAACTTATCTTCGCTTGTCCGACCTGGCTTGTGCCTTCGTAAGTGTTGACAAGGGTGTCCCACACTTCTTTTGCTGAATCATAGGCGGACACTCGGTTGTAATCTTTTGAGCTAATGGCGCACATCAGAATGTTCATTGCCTTGAAGTTCTTCCTAAACTTCTCTGCTTCACCCGGAGTGAATTCGGCTTTTGTCTTGGAAATGATTCTGAATTCCTCTGTCTTCATTGGAATGTAGTTTCCTTATTGTATGATTTTCCGTACATCTTCATCATGATCCATGAGGAAACATTCCATAAGTTTCTTCCGAGTGCTCGAAGTTTGATCCTTTGAATTTTGGTGGTCTGCTGGAAGATCTTCCTTCATCGAACTCTCCGGTGTTACGAGCCATTTGATCTTTAGACCTTTGGATTATTAGATCCTTTACGAAAGGTTAGGCTCCGATACCAATTGAGGGTTTGCTCGGGAGAGTCCGAGTTACCCTAGAGGGAGGGTAAATAGGGTGATGGAAGTTTTTCTTGGAAACGTTAGCTCTTTTGTTAACGAAGAGACAGAGACAGGTTACGAGTCAAACAAGCGAGTGTCGGAAAAGCTTGGACTCGAAATGCTATCACGAATAAATAAGCAAGTCAAGCGGGAGTAATATGACCGTCCGAGTCTAGAATGAACTCGGAAAGATAACACTTAGAAATTACGTGGAAACCCTCTCAGGGCAGAAAACCACGGACCGTTCTAGTCCAAGCACGAAGTCAAATCAACTATTTTAAGCCCACAAAATACCATGAACTGACTGAACCTGAGTTGCTCCCTTAGACAACTCTATACAAGTTTTCCTAGACTCGAAATTCCCTTATCCGATCTAGTACTTCCTAGCTGAGATAACCCTTACAACTAGGGACAACTAAGCTGAGTTAACCCTTACAGCTTAGTCAAGGGACCTTACAGAGAAAGTAAGAAAGTGTTTGTAACTAAGTACAAGACCTTACAACTCGAAAGTAATAAATTACAGAGTAGGAGTTGTAAGTAGAAGATTGAGAATGTATACAACGACTTTGAGCAAGTATGTGTATTAACAATATGTTCGGCAATCTTCAAGTCTCGGTGAGGTGGCTTCTATTTATAGATAACCAGGCAGAGTAGCCGTTATCTTCATCTCGCTGACCGAGAGTCCTTTGTGACCGTTGACAGAAGTTTTCCGAGTCACTCGGAAAGTATCCATTGAAATGTGAACGTTGGACAACGGTTTAACTCTCTTGGAAGTCCCAAAACCACTTGGTGGTGTCTTGAAAGATAAGGTGGAAACCACCGTTAAGCTTAGCGTTCAGTTTTCTAGATTTGGAAATAGACAGATCCGACACAATCTTCAGGGCTGGAGTAGAGAAGGTGAAAAGCCATGTCTGTCGATGATTTGACGTTTCGAAGCCGGTTACTTTTGTTGTTTGAAAAAGGTGTATCCTTGTTTGAATAACCTACAAAAGTAAATCAATTTTGGTTCTCAAAGTATAAAATACTTTGGTCCAAGATTAGACACGAGATAATAAAATAATTATGATAATTAAACAACTAATTATCCGAGTCGGAAGAGGAATGGAATTTTCGAGTCCGATATCCATGATACTTAGAATTCCATCCGACTTAGTCTAAGCGAAGAATCAAGTTCGGTAAAGAATATCGAGTGAAGTAACTTGATATAGACTAAGCAAGAAACATACTAGAAGTACTGACTATATCGAGAATAGAGCTAATAACCAGAACTCGGATCTGAGTGAGGAAAGATGAAATACTTGGTCTATTCAATACGCGATAAATCTGAGTGATGAGGGACTCGGAGCCGAGTGAGATACGCATATCGGTTTTCGAGTCACTCAAAGATAAGCAAGAAATACACGAAGTAAAAGCTGTATCACTTAGATAAGATACCGTATCACTCGGAAAAGTTTCTAGCAAACAGAGAATGCCTTGGAATCAAAACTCTATAAGTACGAGATTGTTATACCTGATTCCTTTTATACAACTCGGAAAAGTATTGAGCGAGTGTCCGAGTCTTCAAGCTGTGTTTCGACCAACTTAGACACAACTCGGAACAATAGCATGAGTAAATAATGTCATAAACACTTCATATTTTGAGTACTGACTTAGTGTTCAAACTGAAACCGAATTACAACATTAATTTTCTTTTGCAAGTCGAGTTTATTAAATGAAATTATTTACTTGATCAAGTTTATGCATTCTGATTGTTTATTCTTATTAACTTATTCATTGAAAGGATTGACTCAAGATGGAATTTGAATGTAACAACCCAAAACCTACCCTAGGAGTATTACATGCAAGGGTTCCCGAGAGGAACCCCTAAGGCTACTTATGATCTCAACTTGGGGTTGATAGTTTTCTCTTAAATTGGCGGAAGCACGTTTCTAGGTTTTCAAAGGTTTTCCTGAAAATTTCGGCAGAGTTTTCTCGTAATATGGCTAATCCCATAGGCTTAAAGCCTTAACCCTGCACGAAATACATTCATAAACTCAACGAGCCACACGCTCGGAGTAAACACATAGGTCTTTTATTATACATACTCCAAACTTTAGATTCACATACAACCGATTTACAATTGAAAACATCATACATATAGCCAATCCAGGGACTTTCTAGTAGTTTGATACTCCCGAAAGCTAAAAGTCACTCTAGGGAGTCTTAACTTTTGTACCTGAAAATGTTGGTGAGGTCATGAGCTCCATGAGCCTAGTGAATAACCCAATCCCAACCCCGGTTTCACTTTACACATTAATTCATTAACAAACACACGTAAGTTCACTATTCATTCATAACATGCAATTCGGATCATACATGCTTAATACATGCAAGTTACTAAACTTACCAACTTACCGAGCGAGAAAATATGACATCAATTACTCATGAATTCAATCAACACATACTTCATTCTTCTTTCTACGCAAGTACGTCATAGAATCATTCATCATGTAAGTCACTCATCACGTAAATCATATCTTACTTCTTATTGTATTAATTTCTTAGGAAATCGGGATTCGTTCTTCTTGTCATTCTTCTTCTTGAGTTCATTCGTGGATTTCATAAATCATTGATTCTTTTTTTCTTGTTCATCATGCACAATCATTCGTTTCTTCATATCATAATTCTTTAAGTCTTCTTAGTTTCAAATGGAAAGAAGATTTATGTTACGCTCTAAAGACCTAGTTCTTGGAGCCAAAATAATTCGTGGGCTCGGTTCTTGGAGGCAAAATAATTCATGGCTTCAGTTGACGAGACACTTCTATGGTCATAGCTTCAGAGGGTTCTTTAATTCATGGAGTCTTAGATCAATAACAAAATCCTTTTTCCCTTCTTTAGTTCTTTATGTTTCTTATTTTCTTACCATTTTCTTACTACGTCGACAAGATACACTTAATTCATATAATTCATGCTCAATACCTTCATATATAACATCTTTGCAACTAACAATTCACATAAGCCAGTTCCAACTCAAGTACAATCAATCCAACTCATATAAGCATGCTTATGTCATTTATAATTGATGTACTTTAATCTAAACACATCATAACAAGTAATTATAACAATTAGAATTTCTAATTATCGAATTTATTGCTTCATGATTGCGTATTATTGTGCATAGATCGTTTATGATTCTATAACTTTCCTAAATCATTATATATATCTTAATTTAGCTATATACCTTCTTAAATTCCAGTTCTCACTTCAATCTGTTCAATCAGCCCGACTTCGCCCAAAACAGCACATTTCCACTCAAAAATCCATATCTTCCAATCTACTCATCCAACATATACCAAAATTTACAGGAAATTGCTATAATTTATCATGAAGCTACAGTAAAATTTTCAGGAATTTTGGGCAACTCATGGAAGCACAATAATTCATATATTAGGCTTGATTACTTGAAAAATCTACACCTAAATCATGAATTCAATTTTCTGATTTCTCTCACTAATTCTATTCAAGCTACTTTCATTAAATTCTCAATATACAGCTCCATAATCATGGTCAACAATACTCAATCATCATTAAATTCATGAATCGGACACATAATTCGCAACATGCTTTTCAATTTGTGAGTTGCTAATTTCGTGAATTTAGGCCTCTAACTTCTTCAATTAACTTAGGGTTTTTCAATTTCATGAATCAATTTCAAGTTTAATCCACCTAATTTATTTTAATTCCAGAGGATGGATTCATATTACTCACCTTAGATTCTTACTTGGTTCTAAGAATTTCGGTTTTGAATTGAATTTCGAATCGGGTGCTTTGCTTTACTTTCTTTTTTCGGTTTTGGTCTCCTCTACTTGACCCTCTTTTTCCTTCTCTCGCTGCCTCGGTCCCAGCCTCCGGCTTCCTCTGTTCCGTTCCGATTCCCTCGGGGTTCTCGCTCTTCGCTTCTCACCTTTCTCTCCGGCTCGTCATTCCCTTCACTTGCTGGCCACTCTGGATGCTTGCTCGCCGGCCACCACTTCTTTCACTCGCTCACCACCTCTTCCTGTCCCTATCTTTCTTCCTCTCCGTTTCTACTCTTGCTCTCGTCCCCTTCTCGGTTTGTTCTACTTCTTGATTCCTCTCGGGCTCTCTCGCTCTTCGCTTCTCATTCTCTCGCTGCTTCTCCTTTGTTACGCCGAGCTCTCCTTCCCCTCTTTCGGTCCCTTACCTCTCGGTGTCCCTCTCGCTCTCTTTCCCTTTGCTCTACTTCTACTTCTTTCATTACCCTCGTTCTCCCTCTTGTGTTCTCAATCCCACTTTCTCTCTCCTCTTTTCCTGATTACACCTAATGGAGTTGGCTGCCTAAGTTTAATTGGACCCCTCTAATGATCTGCCGGCTCCTCCTCAAAATGCCGAGCATCTCCTTTCCCTTTTGTGTTTCTTTTTCTTTTTATTTTAATTTTTTGGTTTGGGCTTTTATGTAAATTGGGCTCAAAAATATTTCACAAGCCCATTTTAGCTAACTCATGCTCGGGTTTTAATTTTAATTCGGAAGAATTATAATTCATCTTAATTTAAAAAATTCAAATTTTTTAACTTTTAATAACTTAATTCCTTAATAAGCAAGCACCTGAAATTTCCCGGTATTACATTAAACCTAATGAATATTAGACTAAGAAAATTCCATTTACTTAGGTTGAAGACAATTAAGTACTTAATTACTTTGAATTAATTATAATCTTTGCCTAATCTTGGATCAAAGTATTTTTATACTTTGAGTAGCACTTTGATTTGCTTTTGTAGGTTGATTAAAGTATTTTTATCTGATTTTGAAAAGCAAGAGCAATCAATTTCTAGTCTGTTAAAAACCAATAGACGGAAAAGCAACATTTTTGGACAAGGCTAAGACACCGTGTCGGGGTTGTTTGTTTCCAAATCCAAGTAAATTTCAACTTTGAGTCTAACTATTATTTCCACCCCTGATTTCAGTCACAACCAGTGGGATGGACCACTTTTCGAGCCAAGGACCACCGCACAACATTCACATTACAATAGATCCTTTTCTAAGTAACTTAGACTAGCCGTTATAACGGCTATTGAAGCTCACTAGTCCGGAACAGGCCTCAACGGCTAAACCATGCTATGTATAAATAGAAGCCTCTCTACAAGACTTGAAGATTGTTACTAAACACATTGCAATACATTTACTCTGTGCATACTCACTCAATCTTCAACTTACAACTCTCATTCTTAAGTTTCTACTTTCCGAGTTCTAAAGAGAAAGTCTTGTAATCACTTCTACATTTTCAATTCTCTACTAAGTCCCTTGACTGAGCTGTAAGGGTTAACTCAACTCGGTTGTCCCCAATTGTAAAGGTTACCTTAGTTAGAAAGTACTAGATCGGATAAGGGAATTTCTTAGTTTAGGAAAACTTGTAATTGAATTATGTAAGGGAATAATTCTTTTAAGAGTGAGTCCTTGTATTTTGTGGATTCAAAATAGTGGATTTGACTTGGTGCTTGGATTAGCACTATCCGTGGTTTTCTATCCCGGGAGGGTTTCCACGTATTTCTATGTGTCTTGGACTTTCGAGTCCAATCTAGACTTAAAATTAATTTCTAAGTCTATTATGTGCAGAATTGGTTGTTAATTCTCAAAAATCTTCCATCACCCTATTCACCCCCTCTAGGGCGACTTAACCTCTCCAAGAGCAAACCTTCACTTGCTCATTCACAAAGTGATTTTAAACCTTTCACAAACTGTGCAATTTCTTAAGTACACATATGCTCTAAATAACATGTTCCACCAAAACCACAAAGTTATCCTCGAAACCTTACCCTTGCAGATAATTCCAGCTACAGTCAAAACAAAGACACAATTTAAGAAGGTAGCATAAATCTAATAACTTGAGCTCATTAGTAAGGTAGGAACTTAATATAAAACCTAAAACACAATATTCATCGAGCATGAAAATTGACTGCAAAACAAAAACCAAAAGGAAGTCAAAACCCGAATCAAACGCATACAAAGCCATAAAAACCTAACAAATTTGAAGCAAAAGAAAATAAATTAAGACAATTACTTAGAATTGAGCCAAATTTCCAAGTTCAGTTGATGAAAATCCTTAGAGTTAAGTCGATTCACTCGAATGACACCACCAAAAAAAGAATGTAACAATATTAGCTTAGGCAAAGAGAGAAAGAGCGAATGAGAGAAAGAGGTAGACAGAGAGAGACACTGGCCCCGACGGACCACCTACATGGACAACCGGCAACATTGGCATTGATAGAGATTGTTAGGGTAAAGAGATAGAGAAAGCGAAAGAAATAGATAACACGCCGAGTTGAGAGTAGAGAGTACAAGACAAGGACTTCGCGGGAACCACAAATGCCGGTGATGGAGTGGCCTGGAAAATCTGATAGAGTGGACGACGAGTATAGGCATTATGGTGAGGAGATTTAGGGATTTACTTAGAGGGTCATCTGACATAGTCATCCCCTTTGTTTAATTTGCATCTCCTTTTAGTGTCGGATAACCCATTGGACTCTATTAGAGTCGGAATTTTGGGAGCAAATCTAAAATCCGACTCTATTAAAGTCGGATATAGTTGTCCAATGCTAATATCTAACTTTATTAGCCTCTCCTTTTTATCCGATGCAAACATCCTGTGGTATACCCAATGCTAAAAATGTCACTATTAATATCGGATACTAAATTCCAACGCTAACACCAAGTTTTACTCGTAGTGTATGTGTCCTAATGCTTGCAGCATAATCCTTAAATGCTTAGCATGTTTTTCCTCCATCTTGGAGTATATCAAGATATCATCAACAAATTTCTCCAAATACGGCTTAAATATTTTGTTCACCAAGTTATAAAAGCTTCGGAGCATTTGTAGTCTAAAAGGCATCACCATAAACTCATAATATCCATAATGAGTCCTAAATTTTGTTTTTGGAATATGTTTAGCTTAATTATCGGTTTATGTTACCCCAATCGAGAGGTTAATTTTTGAAAATACTCCCATTCCATGCAATTGATCAAATAGGTCGTCAATCCTAGGTAAAAGATACTTATTCCTCTTAGTGATCTTATTCAACTCTCTATAATCTATACATAATCTAAAGGTCCCATCCTTTTTCTTCATAAACAAGACTAGTGCGCCCTAAGAGAATACATTTGGACTTATATAACCCTTATGCAGCAAATCCTCAAGTTGAACTTTTAGCTCTTTCAGTTCCGTCGGAACCATCCTATGAGAAGGCTTTTGAGATAGGTCATGCTCCTGGTTCGATCTCTATCTTAAAATCTGTTTCTCTCTTAGGGGGTAACCTAGGTATTTCTTCTAGAAAAACATCAGGAAACTCTTTAGCGATAGGGATATCCTCGATTCCTATCTCCTTCTTTTCTTCTATTAGGAAGCATATGTAGCCTTCCTTTCCTTGCTTAACAAGTCATCTAATGGTAACTAATGATACTACAGGATAATCCCTAGTCCCGTTGGTACCTTAGAAATAAACTTCTTTTCCATTCATACCCCTCAAAGGTACGTTATGCCCTTGGCAACCTATTTTTGCACCATGTCTGGATAACCAATCGGTTCCCAAGATTATATCAAAACTTTAATGAATTAAACTATATCAAGTTACCTTCGAAATTTTCTTAACTTAAGGTAATAGGATAATTTTTAAAATGAAATTGCACTAAATCATTTGCCTCCGGGAAAATTTATATACAGTTTGATGGGGTGCTTATTTGATCCTAAGGTTATTTAAGATACAACTTTTAATGAAATGAAAGAGTACATACCATCTGAATCAAATAAGACAACAAGTGGTATTGAATTTAAAATGAGTGCACCGGTTATAACCTTCTCTAAGTTGGTGGCTTGTTTTCTACTCATCACGTAAGCTCTCCCCAGTTGTTTGTTAACTTGGGCACTATTGATGCCTTTGTATTTGTTTGATCTTGACCTGAATCTTTGCCCAATTGTAAAGGTCTTACATGGCTTGGATGGCCACACTAGTAGCAACCATTAGTCCTAACTCAACAATCTACCATATCATGATTTGTTTGACCATTTTTGGAGCATTGCTTCTTGGTTGGGTTGAGGTTTGGGGTTTAGTTCCAACACTAGCATGTTTCTTGTGTTAGGGTTCCTTCTATAGCGTTTCTTTTCTTATTTCCATGTTTTTAGAGGTTCTTGGATTCAACATCCGCAACTCCCTTTTCACTCGTTCCACTTCAGCTGCACGTTCATACAATTATTGACTTATCTCGTATAGGTTAGCCTACTAATTGATGCCCGATGTAGGAGTTAAGACCTTCTCAAACTTTATCATCCTTATACGATCAATAGATACATATGTTGAAACAAAGAGAGTTAAGACCTCCTTGAAGGTTTGCTCTTGGAGAGGCAAAGTCACCCTAGAGGGGGTGAATAGGGTGATGGGGAACTTTAAACAAGTAATGGAAGAATAAAACTAGAAATGACTTCGAGGAGAGTCCGAGTTTAGATTGAACTCGAAAAGTACTAACTTAGAAAGTTAAGTGGAAACTCTCCGGGGCAGAAAACCACGGTCGGTGCTAATCTAAGCACCAAGTCAAATCCACTATTTTGAATCCACAAAATACAGTAGAAAGACTCAACCAAAATTGCTCCCTTAGACAATTCCTTATAAGATTTTCCTAGACTCGAAATTCCCTTATCTGATCTAGTACTTCCTAACCGAGATAACCTTTACAGCTAGGGACAATTGAGCTGAGTTAACCCTTATAGCTTAGTCAAGGGACCTTACTCGAAAGTAAGAATGAGTGTTTGTAATCGATTACAAGACCTTACAACTCGTAAAGATGTTAAGTACAAAGTTGGAGTTGTAAGTAGAAGATTGAGTATGAATATAATGACTTTTGCTTAAGTACGTGTATTGACAGTTGGTTCAGCAATCTTCAAGTCTTGAGAGTTGGCTTCTATTTATAGATGACCAAGCGAGACTAGCTCGTTGTGACTATCTTCTAACTGGAAGTCCTGTGTGACCGTTGCGATGGTCTTTCCGAGTCACTTAGAAAATATCCGTTGAGGTGTGATCGTTGGGTAACGGCTCTTGACTCCTTTAGAAGTCCCAATCCACCGGTGGTGTCTCGAAAAGTAGCGTGGAAACCATCTGTTGAGCTTAGAGTTGCAGATTTCCAATTTTGGAAACAGACAACCCCGACACGGTGTCCGGGCCTAGGTCGAAGTAGGAAAAGCCTTGTCTGCTGGTGATTTGACATCTTGAAGCCGGTTGCTTTTGTAATTCAAAAATAGGATAACCTCATTTAAATAACCTACAAAAGTAAATCAATTTGGTTCTCAAAGTATAAAATACTTTGGTCTAAGATTAGACACAAATAATAATTTAATCAAGATAATTAAGTGCGTAATTATCCGAGTCCTAAAAGAGTGGAATTTTCTGAGTCTAATATCCATTATACTCAAATTCCATATGAGTTAGTCTAGAAGTAAAGCAAGTTAGATAAAGAACATCGAGTGGAAAGACTTGATCTAGACTACCAATGTTCAAAACAAGCATGCTGACTTAGAAAGATGAATTAACACAATAATTCAATTAAACTTAGATCATGAAGTCGGACCTGAGTTTATGCACATTAGAGCAAATGTTTGAACATGCAATATATCTGAGTGTTGTCCGAGTGACTCGGAGCTGCGTGTGAACGAGTATGCTTTCTAAGTCGGTCGGAATCAAGTGAGAACATATGCAATGGTTTACGTAACACTCGGAAAAGTTTCTAAGACACTTAGAATGACTTGTAATCAAAACCTTATAAGAGATGAAGTCTTATACCTGATTCCTTGATGGAACTCAGAATGATGTATATGTAAAGTCCGAGTCTTCAATCTCCCCTTTTTGATAAAAAACATTCCATACTTAGATAGAAACTTTGTTAGTGATATAAATCGGTTTTTAGTCCTTTCTCAAAGGATAAGTCATAAAAACACGATAGAATTATATAGAGTAGATACAGTGAGTGAAACTTATATTCAATCAGAGCAAATAAGCTTAGATTGCAAAAAAAAAAAAAAAAAAAAAAAAAAAACCGCTTAAGTGTCGGAGCGAGAAAAAAAAATTTACCGAGGAACAGAGCAATGATAGACTGAATTGAAACTTAGAAGTAATAAACTCCGAAATAATTGTAAGTTAGAAAGCAATAAACATGAAACTAAAATATCATTATAATTTAAACTAAAAATTTACACAAAAGAGGGTGAGAGAAACTCCCCTAAATAAGACAACAAATTTTTCTAACTATTCTCCCCTTTGCCTTTCAACAGAAACAAAATGAGGAAGAATGTATCAAGATGATGCAGATTTGTATGTCTAGACAAAAAAAAAGTTTAAAACAACAAAACAAAATTTTAAGATGGAGGAGAGGGAGCGATCCGAGTCGAGGATGGTGGATGTGCGGTGCGCCTTCGCCGATAGGATCCGGAAGATGTAGACGAACGAGGCGGGGGCAGCACCGGGATCTCCGGAATGGGCTCGGCTACGAGTGGCCGGCTCGGAACTAGGTCGTCCGGAGGCTCATCCTCCTGGAACACAACCGATGGAGGGGTGTGCTCGGGCTGACCGGCTGGTGACCGACCATGGTCGGCAGGGTCTTCGACCCACTCGGACTCATTGTCCGAACTAATCATTTCCGGTTGAGTTTCGGAGCACCTTAGCCCTTTGTTGTTGTTGCTGCTTGTTCCGCTTCCTTCTCCCCTTCCTCGGATGGAGCTGCCTCAGCCGCAGACTCCTCTTCTTGAGAAACACCTGAAGTGGAGGTACCACCAAGTGGAGGAGGTAAAGAAAGAGGTGATTGGGTCCGAGTTTGAGGCGGAGAAGGAAGCCTCGGTTCTAAGCTATGAACCCGGACACCCGGTTGGGTCTCCCGGTATCCATACCCAAGGAGTTCCTTTTTATCAATGACAATGGCAGCCTCGAAACCGCGTTAGGATCCGAGGGAAGAGGAACTTTGAATTGTTTGAAGATGAGGTTGAGAAGAGCCCCAGAAAGGAAGTGGGGTGTTCTTCTTGGTCCGAGTCCGAGTAGGCACTCGTCACCATTTGCTCGACTATAGCGGGAAAGAGGTCTACTTCGTAGCCCTTAAGGATGTCATAAAAAGCTTTTAGATGCTTGGAGTTGGGGTTCTCCTTGCTACAATGCTGTGAGAAGAAACTTCTCATCGGTAGAAAACAAAGAAGGTGAGCTTCGATTTGAGTTGGGTCACAGTGAAGTTTTTGCGTGACCCGGGGAATTCTTTAGCGTACTTCTCAAAGAAATCATTAGCAACCTCGTTGAAAGTTATGGGGTTGCTGTTCAAGAATATAGAAGATACTTTAAAGAGGCGATGAAGAAGAAAGGTGTTGATGCGAACGATTATGTTTTGAACTCTTGAGGTGAGGATACCCTCACAACTAGAAAGATTTGTGTAGAACTCGAAACGAGTTCTAGGTATATGAACTCGCCGAAACAGAGGAAATTGTAAACCCCTGTTGATTTGATATGAGCTAACCACGAAAACTTTGTGGTCGGGAAGAATTTTTCATCCAACATAAGATGTTGCGTGACAATAGGTTTTGAAGGATTGGAGGGGCCTTCTTGGTCAGTTAGTACGGGGTTTCTTTGTGGTAGATCCAAGAAAATCAGGGCGAGAACCTCTTTTCGGCATGTTTGATGTGGAAAGAGAGAGAGAGAGATGAACTTTTGTGAAAGAGAAGGAGAGAGATAGAGATAACTTAACGAAAGTGAGCGAAAAAGAAAATGAAAGAGTAGAAAGAGAGAGCCGAGAGAGTCGAGAGTGACAGAGCTTACTTGAGATGACCTTCACTTAGCTTGAGAGCGACGAGAGTTTCTTTGATCGTAGAGAGCTTGGTCGAGTTGAAGTAATTGAGAGAGTGAAAGTAAGTAGCGAGTAAAGTAGCGTAATGAGGGAAAATAGACGTTATTTATAGAGAAATAATTGTCCTTCGATATTCGTTCGACCGGCTCTTCAACGGTCACCTCGGATCGATGTGATTATTATGCTCTCCAACAGTTAGAATTCCAAAAATTATCTCTCAACGGCTAGTTGTCCGATCGAAACGCGAGAAAGAGAGAGAGAGAAGAAGAGAGACTTTAAAAGAAAATTTTGAAATTCTCCACTAATCTAGAGATGATTTCGAAGTTTGATGTCCATTTTTCTCAAAATCCGAGTCTAACTCGGTGAAGTTTACGAGTGACTCGAAAGCTGTAAACAACTAATAACTCGGAGCTCGGTATCACTAGTTCAACTCGAACTAATTGTTATTAAAGAAAGAAAGCACACAACACATAATCATACAAAGTAATTTTACTTAGAAAAGCACATACTTATGCATTAATCTTGCCAAGCTCGTTCCTAATAAAGCAAAGCTGATCCTCACTAAGTGGCTTAGTAAAGATATTAGCTAATTGAAGAGTGGTAGGAATGAATTCAAGTTCAATATCACCATTTTCGAATGATCTCTCGGAAAATGATACCGACCTCAATATGTTTAGTCTTTGAGTGTTGAATCGCATTCTTGGTAATGCTGATTGCATTTTTATTATCACACTTGATTGGAATTGATTTGAATGGAAGTCCAAGATCTCTCAAGTGTTGCTTTATCCATAAAATCTGAGCACAACATGCTCCAACTGCAATATACTCGACTTCAAGAGTGATAGAGGTACTCGAGTTTTGCTTCTTTGAGTGCCAAGATATCAAGGATTGACCCGAAACCGGCAAGCTCCCGAGGTGCTCTTTCCGTCAACTTTATATCCAACATAGTAAGCATTTGAGTATCTAGTGAGAGTTAGTTCTGAGTCTCTAGAGTACCATAGACCTAAATTCCGAGTCCCTGCAAGATATCTCGAATATTCTCTTCACCGTAGTGAGATGTGATTCTTTTGGACTAGCTTGAAATCTTGCACACGGACAGGACACTAAACATTATGTTTGACCTACTGGAAGTAAGATATAGCAAAGTTCCAATCATACCTTGGTAGAGTTTCGATCTATTGCTTTACCTTTCTCGTCCGGGTCCAGTTTTATCGTCGTTGCTCATAGGTGTTGCTTGCATGTTTTGCAACTTGAAGTTTGTACTTTTTCAGCGACTCCTTGGTATACTTTGATTGATGGACATAGATGCCATCTTTGTCTTGCTTGATTTGTAGACTAAGGAAGAAATTGAGTTCTCCCATCATACTCATTTGAAATTCCTGTCTCATTAACTTAGAAAACTCTCGAAACAAAATTTCATTAGTAGCTCCAAAAATTATGTCATCAACATAGATCCGAGCAATAAGAAAGTCTTTCCCCTTGGTTTTTATAAAAAGAGCCTTGTCAATCTGACCTCTTCTAAAATCATTTTCAACCAAGAAATTACTTAGTCTTTCATACCAAGCTCTGGGAGCTTGTTTAAGACTATAGAGAGCTTTTGCAATTTGAAAATATGATTTGGAAATTCCGAGTTTTCAAATCCAGGGGCTGCTCAACATAGACTTCCTTTTCAATGAAACCATTGAGAAAAACACATTTAACATCCATTTGATACAATTTGATATTCATGCTAGATGCAAATGCCAATAAGATTCTAATAGCTTCAATTCGGGCAACGAGTGCAAAGGTTTCCCCACAATCAGTCCCTTCTTCTTGATTGTAACGTTGAGCCACAAGTCTAGCCTTATTTTTGACTACTAACCCACCTTCATCCAGTTTGTTCTTGAAAACCCATTTGGTTCTTATGACTGGGTGGTCGGAAGGTCATTTGGTCGAGTCCACACTTGGTTTCTTTTGAATTGATTGAGTTCCTATTGCATGGTCTCTACCCATTTAGGTTCATTAAGGGCTTCTAGTGCATTTCGGGTTCGAGTTAATGAGATGATCTGCAGTGAATGCACATAGATTTTGTAGAGAGGAACGAAGTCTTACCCCACTGTTGATATCGGATAAGATGTTTTCTAGTTGGTGGTTAGAAGCATACTTGAATGCTTGACCTATTCTCTGGTTCACCAGATTTGTAGGTTGAATTGGTTGATCTTCGAAGTTTGTTCTAAGTGAGCTTGTTCATATAATTGATCTTCAACATTCCGAGCTGGCTCTTGAGTTGTCTCATTCTTAGTCATGTTGATCCGAGTCACTTCATTATGAGTGACCTTGATTTGATTCTTGATGAGTTCATTTTCATCAAGATCATCATCTTTGCTGAGCTTCAGGTTTGAGAATGTCGATTCACTTGGTTTCTCCTGTTCAATCTCATCAAACACAACGTGGATGCTTTCCTCCACTTTGTTAGTTCTTTTATTGAAAGTACGATATGCTTATGAGATGAATAACCAAGAAAAATACCTTCATCCGGCCGAGCATCAAACTTGATCGAGTGATCCTTACCATTGCTGTGAACGAAGCACTTACATCGAAAGGGTTTGAAGTATGAAATGTTGGGTTTCTTCCCTCTCGTAGAGCTCGTATGGAGTTTTCTTTAGGATGGGTCCGATGAGGCATCTGTTCAACGTGTAGTTTGCTTGTGTTGATCGCCTCAGCCTGGAAATAGTAGGGTAGATTATGTTCAATCACCATTGTCCTAGCTATTTCTTCAAGAGTTCGGTTCTTCCTCTCCACCACTCCATTTTGTTGAGGAGTTCTTGGTGCTGAAAAGTTGTGAGACATGCCATTCTTGTCATAGAACTCTGCAAATTCCGAGTAGTCGAACTCCCTTCCATGGTCGGTTCAAATTCTCCGAATTTGAGTCCGAGACTCAACTTAGATTTTCTTACAGAGCTTGCTTGAACTGTTTGAATGCTTCATTTTTGTGCTTAAAAAACACATCCAGGTAAATCGTGAGTAGTCATCAACAATAACAAGAACATATGATTTACCTCCAAGATTCTTGACAGGATTTCACCACATAAATCCATATGCAACAAAAGCACCTTGGATGTGGAAACAGTTTTCGGATATTTGAAGGATGATTTGACTTGTTTCCCTTTTGTGCATGCTTCATGATTTTATCTTTCTTAAATGCAAAGTTAGGTAATCCTCCGACTAAACTATGAGATGCAAGTTTCTTAATGGTGTGCATGCTAACATGACCTAGTCTATGATGCCATGTCCATGAGTCATCATGAAGAGATGCTTTTAAACAAGATAAATTCGATTCGGGTCGAAAGAGGAATAGTATAGGTGTTACCTCGATCTCTTACCCGAGAGCTTGATTTCCTTGGTAGCATCATCAGAGATATAACAATTGGTGTGGGTGAATCTTACCTCTTGACCTTTATCACACAATTGAGAGATGCTGAGCAGATTATATTTTAACCCTTTGACAAGGTATACTTGGCTAACCAGATTGCTTCATTTTCCAATCTTGCCTATCCTAATTATCTTGCCTTTGCTATCATCCCCAAACGTGACTTTTCCTCCCTTGTAATCTTCTAACTCAGAAAAGAGTTTTGGATTTCCCGACATGTGACGTGAGCATCCACCGTCCGGTACCAATGCCCTTTTGTTCTTTTCGAGCCACCTGCATGTCGAAACAAACTAACCTTTCTCACTTCCTCTAACGAGCCCGAGTAACTCCCTTTACTCGTGGTCCTTTTCTGAGGAAGTAGACTCTTAGGAACCCAAATTTGAATAATTAGGTTTGGTCTAATTCGAGTCTTTCTTTTAGAGAACCGAGTCCGTGTCTCTTCCTTTTGAAAAGCTTTTCTTTTATAAACCGGTGGAGAAGGTTTTCTCCTGTAAGTCTGGTTTGGGCTTAGTCCTCCTTTCATTCTTATGAAGGGGACCATGCTCAACCTTCCCGAACTTCACAGTTTTGGAATCCTTTTGAAAAGTTCGAGTAGGAATTGGATTCCTCCTCTTTGTTAAAACTAAGTCCTTCTTTTCCGAAGGAGACACATTGAGACCCTAAGAGCATATCAAGGTTTTTCTGACCTTGAGTAAATTTTAAAATAAGCTCTTAAGACTTATTGAGCTCTTGCTTCGGATGCTCATTTTCTTTTCGAGTAACTCAAACTTAGTCTCATTAGATTGAGCACTAGTCTTGAGTTCTCTTAGAGTAAGTCTCAGTTTGTCTAATTCATTTTTCAAAGAGAAGCTCTCGAAGTAGCGAGAATCAAGTTGTTCTTTAAACCGAGAAGAATCAAAATTGGACTTTTCTTCCATAGTAAAAATATATTTGGCTAAATCACCTTTGGAGAATTTGAGGAAGTATTCAATTACCTCCCGAGGATTCGTTTCCACACTGTCCGAGTGATCTAAGTTTGACTTTGATTCGACTACGTGTCCGAGAGTGCCATCGGACATTTTGAATCATCCGAGTCCTCATCATCTTCTGATGAGTCTTCATCACTCCAAGTGGCCATCATAGCCTTTTTCTTCTTTCTGTCTCTCTTCCTTCAGGGACAGTCTTTGACTATGTGTTTCTAGCTGCCACATTCAAAACAATTGAGTTCTTAGTTAAAGATAACTTTGAAGGGAAGAATATTTACCTTTTCTATCCTTCTTGTCTTTCTTATAGAACTCTTCTCTTGGCTTCTTATCCCATCTCTTGTGCTTTATCATTCTTTTGAAGCCTCCGGCGATAAGTGCCATAGGATCCTCTTCGAGTCGGAGGAACTCGATTTGCTTCTCTATTTTCTAAGGCCTTTAGTGCAATGTTCTTTTTAGTGCCGACCTCCGCATCCTCCTCTTCCAGGTGGATCTCATGCGTGTGTAGCTTCCCAATGAGTTTGTCCGGCTTCAGTAAGGACAAGTTCCGAGCCTCTTCGATGGCTATCACCTTGGGACCCCATCTTCGCTTGGGTAGACTTCGAGTATCTTTCCGCACATTTCCTCGTGGGAAATCTTTCTACCAGAGATTTGAGATTATTAGTAATCTCGGTGAAGTGGATGAACATCCGAGTGATGTTCTCTTCGGCTCCATCGTGAACGGCTCGTACTTGTGAAGATATTGGCTTATCATCGCTTGTCGACCTGGTTTGTGCCTTCATAACCGTTAACAAGCGTATCCCACACTTGCTTTGGTCGTGTCACGGCTGACACTCGGTTGTATTCTTCGAGCTGATGGCGCACATCGAATGTTCATCGCCTTAAAGTTCTTTCGAACTTCTCTACTTCTTCGATGGTGTACTCGGACTTTGTTTTTGGCACGAGTCTTGTTTCTTCCATCTTCATTAGATCGTAGTTCCCTACTTGTATGTTGTTCCGGACATTTTCATCGTGATCCAACAGAAACATTCCATGAGCTTTTTCAAGTGCATGAAGTTAGATCCTTTGAACTTTGGTGGTCTCGTTGGAAGATCTTCCTTCATCGAACTCTCCATTGTTCCGAGCCATTTCATCTATAAACCTTTCGATGGTTAGATCGTTTACGAAAGGCTAGGCTCGATACCAATTGAAGGTTTGCTCTTGGAGAGGTAAAGTCACCCTAAAGAGGGGGTGAATAGGGTGATGGGGAAATTTAAACAAGTAACGGAAGAATAAAACTAGAAATGACTACGAGGAGAGTCCGAGTTTAGATTGAACTCGGAAAAGTACTAACTCGAAAGTTACGTGGTGTAACACCCCAAATTTTAATCATATTTAATTACTCTAAATTTGTGTTTTATCATCTTAATATTGTTTGAAAGCAGTGAGTCACATGAAATTGTGGGCGAGTTACGTATTAAAATTATATAATTTATTTCATTACAAATTAATAAATGTTTATAGGTACGAGATAACTATTTGAACATTTTTAAATTCATAGAGATATACATATGTCGGAACAACACAGATTTTGAGCTAGAAAGATTAATCGATATGCTTAATGAAAAAAAAAAAAAGAAGAAAGAAGAAGCTCGTTGGAATGTGATGGCGGTGCGAAAAGAAACAAAAGGGGAGGGGGCTATTACTTCGAAATCAAAAACCCAGTCTCACAACTCCATCCTCTCTCCTTCATCACTTCCCTTCACAATCTTGCTTGCCGCCAACAACCGACCACCGCCGGTCCTTCCACTAACGAGGCCTCCACCAGCGCCTCCATCGACACCTTGCTGCCGCCACCGAGTTTTCTTCCCCTTTTCCCCTGTTTCGCGTCGGCAGGGCGGAACCTGCCCCTGCCGCTGCTCTTGCCGCGCGGACCCGCTGCCGATGCCGTTCCTCGGCCGCCGTCGCCGCTCGACGCCGCTGATCGACGCCTGAGCCACCGCCCTCCAATAGCCAACTCCACACCGAACCCCTCATCATCCATTTTCATCTCTAACCTCTTTGGAGGTATATTTCTAACCCTCAATTTCTAAGTAAATTATATCCCAAATTCATGTTATAATTGAATAATTAGACAAGTAAATGTTGTAATTTAAGTTGTGATTGAGTTTTGAATTGATTGTGGTGGAATTGGAAGAACTTTGGGGAGTAATTGAAGTGTGGTTATATATGAAATTAGGGTTGAGTATATGTTTATAAGGTATTGAAAATTTATTTGGGTTTATTCAAATTGTGAATATGCTTATTGAATTTTTATATGAGAATGGATTTGTTTGATTGTACGAATATTGTTTGAGTTGTAAAGGCATGTTAGGGAAGTGATTTAATCAAAATTAGATAATGCTAAAAGATAGATGAAAGTGTATTTGAAAGCTTAATTGGATTTGAGGTGGTTTTTGTGGAATTTAACTAAGTAATTATGTGCTTTGTTAAAATTAATTTGAGGAGTATGTAGTTGTGAATTGGGCAAGCCATGCTTGATTTTGAAAGGAAGAGTAATTGAATTACTTAGATTGTTTCTATAAAACGTTGTTGTGAGTTGGATGGGATTAAAGATTGGAGGAATTAATTTGGTTGCAGCACAAAGCTTGTGTAGAGTAAATAATGTTGTAAGGATAACCTTGTGATATATGAGTGTTACAACAATTGATTTTAGGATATATTTAAGCCAAAATGTTAAATAAGAGTTCCACGAAATGAAAGTATTTCGGGATAATGATGGGTTGAAATGATGGTGTGTTGGTATTCCAAGTTAATTAATGGAATTATAAAGTTTCGGGATGTATACTCCATGGCCAAATATAGTGAGAGGAAAATAGGAAATTCTCTTGATTAATTGGTCATAGAATTTATCGGAAAGTATTAAATTGCTTGAAGGGATTCTTTAATAATTAACTAAGGAAGTAAACGAGACATGAAGGTTTTTAAGAGTGACTAGAAAAATAGTTAACCTAAATAACAAGAGTTTAAATGATACAAAGTATATAGGTGATATTGATAACTTATTAAATGAATATGACTTATAAAAGCCTTACTCTAAACACAAACAGGTCACAAATGTGGTAATCAGGAAGCTTGTATAAGGAGTGAAAATGCATTAAAAGGTACGTTATTGCTTGTACCTTTTCCAAAGTGTTCATGTTATTATTGAGTTCCTGTTTTAATAACACAACTAATTTGGACCCACTTCATAGTCACAGTTCACGCTTTACGATTCATGATCTACGAACACGATTACGAATCACGATACAGTTTACGAACACGATTACGATTTACGAACACGATTACATTTTACGAACACGATTACAGTTCACGATACAGTTTACGAGACATAGTTACGATTCACGATGCAGTTTACGAACACGATTACAGTTCACGGGGTCCTCCCCGATCGATTAGGATAAATGAATTGTGTATACAGATCACGATTACGGATATGATGATGTCACGTAAATGGGTCCTAAGTTATTTCAATACTTTAATGCATAATGAAATTACTTCGATTTTACACGTAAATAGCTTTCGAAACCGATTTTCATTATCTCGTGTGCACTCACGGACTTTTATAATATGTATATTTTTACGATACAGGGGTAGCGTCTTGGGCCTATGGCTCATTTTTGTTTTTATGTTTTCTTAAATGTTTTTAGGGAAAGAAAAGAATGTTAATGTCGGGCAGGAAGTATCAAAAGCGAAGGAACCGGGAGGTGTTGACTCATATCGGTGATCGGACTTTGGTTTTTATTCTCGGGTGTTTTAGGGTTGGTTGTTGATGGTAGAATTGTTAAATGCCATGATGTATTTCGAGGATAACGAACTCATGTTTGGTGGTTTAAAATTATGTACATATTGGGTTTGATGTTACGAGACTTTAAATGTAAGTGTTGGGTAAATTAAACAGGATGATCGTGTGTTTTGTTGCAATGTTAGCCTAGTCTCTCCAGTAGGGACAGCGAGTGACGCCCTAATATAACATTGTTTTCCGCTGCCTTGTCATAGTATATTTATTCGATAAGTGTGTTTTGTATAGTGATTATGTTGGGGCGTTACACGTGGAAACCCTCTTGGGGCGGAAAACCACGGTCGGTGCTAATACAAGTACCAAGTCAAATCCTCTATTTTGAATCCACTAAATATAGTAGAAAGACTCAACCAGAATTGCTCCCTTCGACAATTCCTTACAAGATTTTCCTAGACTCGAAATTCCCTTATCCGATCTAGTACTTCCTAACTAAGATAACCTTTACGAGTTAGGGACACTCGAGCTGAGTTAACCCTTACAGCTCAATCAAGGGACCTTACTCGGAAAGTAACAATGAGTGTTTGTAACTGATTACAAGACCTTACAACTCGGAAAGATGTTAAGTACAAAGTTGGAGTTGTAAGTAGAAGATTGAGTATGAACACAATGACTTTTACTTAAGTACGTGTATTGACGAGTTGGTTCAACAATCTTCAAGTCTTGAGAGTTGGCTTCGTTTATAGATAACCAAGCGGACTAGCCGTTGTGACTATCTTCTAACTGGAAGTCCTGTGTGACCGTTGCGATGGTCTTTCCGAGTCACTCGGAAAATATCCGTTGAGGTGTGATCGTTGGGCAACGGCTCTTGACTCCTTTGGAAGTTCCAATCTACTGGTGGTGTCCGAAAAGTAGGGTGGAAACCACCGTTGAGCTTCACACTGCAGATTTCCAATTTTGGAAATAAACAACCCCGACACAGTTGTCCGGGCCTAGGTCGAAGTAGGAAAAGCCTTGTCTGCTGGTGATTTGACATCTTGAAGCCGGTTACTTTTGTAATTCAAAAATAGGATAACCTCATTTGAATAACCTACAAAAGTAAATCAATTTGGTTCTCAAAGTATAAAATACTTTGGTCTAAGATTAGACACGAGATAATAATTTAATTAAGATAATTAAGTGCGTAATTATCTCGAGTCCTAAAAGAGTGGAATTTTCCGAGTCTAATATCCATTATACTAAAATTTCATATGAGTCGAGTCTAGAAGTAAAGCAAGTTAGATAAAGAACATCGAGTGGAAAGACTTGATCTAGACTACCAATGTTCAAAACAAGCATGCTCGACTTAGAAAGATGAATTAACACAATAATTCAATTAAACTTAGATCATGAAGTCAAACCTGAGTTTATGCACATTAGAGCAAATGTTTGAACATGCAATATATCCGAGTGTTGTCCGAGTGACTCGGAACCGTGTGCGAACAGAGTATGCATTCCGAGTCGGTCGGAATCAAGTGAGAACATATGTAATGGTTTACGTAACACTCGAAAAGATTCTATATCACTCGAAAAGTTTCTAAGACACTTAGAATGACTTGTAATCAAAACTTTATAAGAGATGGAGTCTTATACTTGATTCCTTGATGGAACTCATAATGATGTATATGTAAGGTTTGAGTCTTCACTCCTCAAACTTTATCATCATTATATGATCAAATGTAAAAGATTACTTTCCTAAAAACTAATTAAAATAATCGAAGACCATGAAAATAAAACTTCTGTCATTTATGGATGGGTATGTAGGTTATAGTCAAATTAGATTATCCATAGAGGATCATAACAAACTACTTTCATCACTTAATAGGGAAATTTCTTTATGATGTCAAGCCTTTCAAATTAATAAATGGAAGAGCACATATCAAAGGATTGCACAAACTCTCCTGCACAACATTATGCAAAAAGAGGCAAAGGTCTATGTAGATGACATGATGAATAAGGAGATAGAGGTCTATGTGCACTAATTCTCCTACATGGCCCCTCATCCGATTTCCTATCCCGCACTAGGTTACGAGCCTACTTCGACTTTCATGTCTTCATCATCTTCTTCTTCTTTTTCCTCCTCCTCCTCCTCTATACCTCTAGCCCGGAAATAATAAGAGCATTGACGGTAAAACACCTATAATTTTCTCTCTTGTTCGTAGGACATCATTTTATGACATTTTTGTCAAGCATCCGTCTTGACATGGCATTTTACTTGAAAAAATCATCTTTACCTTTACTTTTGGCATACCAACACATGAGCACTCACAAGACATCTTTTTCTTCTTAGGCGGAAATTTATAATCATGACACGATCACAGATACAAATCATCACTTGACATTACTTCACATTTCTTGACATCAGCATCCTTCCCTTCATGATAAAGCGATAGGTCCTTGAGTTTGCGCCGTATTACATAACATATTGTTCCTACTTAAACTGTGATGGGGTTTGGGGGTCTTAGAGTTTACCGTAAACTGCCTAAACACATCTTATAGTCTTTTCTTTTTTACTTTTACTAGTCTATATGTCTTAGGGTTAGCCCCAAAAACATTTGGCTTTAATAGGCCCACCGGTCTCAAGGTTCACCCCAAAACGTATTAGTTATACCATAGGTCGTGAGGTTTGCCCCGAAATTACACCTTGAGGGGTCTATAGTTCCTAGTATTTGCCTTGAAATTCTTATACCTTGGCCAGTCCATAGGTCCTAGGGTTCATCCAGAAATTCTTAGACCTTAACGTGCCACTAGTCCCAGATTCATCCCTAAAAATATTCCAATCACTTATCAGCTTCTTAGCATTTCACTGTCCAACTTGATAGTTGCACATATTTCTAGATGCCCTTAGAAAGAGCATATGCATAAATCTTGCGTGACATTGATGACATACTTTGACATATACCCTACTTGGCCTTAGCTAAAGAGGGTGCTTCTGTAGACACCTAAAAGTGTCCTAGTTACCATAACAGACTTATACTAT
This sequence comes from Talinum fruticosum, assembly GCA_021018815.1. Classification (NCBI taxonomy): domain Eukaryota; kingdom Viridiplantae; phylum Streptophyta; class Magnoliopsida; order Caryophyllales; family Talinaceae; genus Talinum; species Talinum fruticosum. The sequence goes on along the minus strand of JAITYX010000082.1, from coordinate 1,800,597 downwards.
GTGTTATGTGCATCCAACCTCTTTGTGATACATTCATCCTCATCGGTGGTAAGACCGTATAGGTTGAGATTCAAGAAACAAATCTTTCACAAAATATGTTTTCAAAATAAAATAATTTTTGAAAATATGTGCCTTTACTAAATAAAAGGTGAAAGAGATCAAATAGTGCAAAACATAAATGCAGTGTGTCTGAAGGACAAAAGCCAGACTCCATGGAAAAATAAGGACCAACCTAGGCCCATTCCTAACTGTACGCGATCGACCCATAATGGTAGGCCGCTTACATTAAGTGGAAAAAATTATAAGCCGCTGGGTATGCGTGCTTACCTAAGTTAGCCCGCAATGAAGATTTTATTCCCAAACATAATTTGGTAAGATCTAGGGGCCTTTTATACCCGATGTATTGACACTGAGCTTTTGTCCTTCCTTAAAGAGACCATCTTTCTCTTTAGATTTTTTCACCCTCATCACTCCTTATTTATTTTTCATAATCATTTTCCTTAAGGTGACGGAAAATATTTTTCCAATACTGCAAGTAAAAAATGTTGATCATAGTTGACAATGACAAGGGTCGTATGCACAGGGAGTTGGTTTGGAAGTACCAGAACCTAATTCAAGGGAGTTGGTTTTGAAGTACCAGAACTTAATTCAAGAGGCTCAAGAGGATTTTAAATAAACAAAACTAACTAAAAGAGAGTTGATTAAAAGGATGCTTGGTTAAGATTTCATCGACTAATAACTACATAATCAAGATTAGGTCTAGCCTAACTGATTAGACAGGCAATTAGATATGGTCATTTGCGCCAAAAAACTCACCTAAGCCTTACTTTCATTGATCATCGCCTAGTCTAAGTGGTCTAACTATCTACTTTTATATGGTTAGCCTAAATAGCTTAAATTTGGGTCCTTTATATTCAAAACCTGATCATTCTCGCCACTAACAAATCAATCACAACCTTCGGTGTAGGTCAACCACCTAGAAAGATGGATGAGAAACACTTTCGGTCATTTTATCTCAGACTTGACGGGCATGAGAGAAACTCTAAATAGCTAACCTAAAATTAGGTGTGGTTGGCCTAGTTATTCATCATTATGAGGCTAATCACAACTATAGTCATAAACTACTAAAAAAAAATCACAAAATCTAAGCCAATATGTAAACAAGCAACGAAACAAACAGGCATGAAGAACAAAGCTTATCCATTTATGCTTAAAATCTCCATAGTTCATAATCTTCAACCTAAATCTACACTAATCTATCCTAATTAATCTCTTTAATAAACTTTTATTTTAGCTAACCTAAAACCTAATCTCTACTTCTGAACCTTAAACATGAGGTTTTCCAAAAGAGTGAGAGTTGGGGGTGTTTATAAACCAGACATAATGCCCAAAGGAACATGTCATGCCAAAAAGACACGGCTAGCCATGTCGAGCTTTAGGAAATAGTAGAACAGGACCTAGAAGACAGAGGCATGACCGGTTGTGTCATTTCTCTGAAGTTTCTAATTTTTGGCTACATAGTACGTCTTGTCTAGAGGATGCTCCCCATGGTCTTAGTGCATTGTCCACAACCCTATCTAATGTTCATATGGATCCATCTTTGCTATCTGAAAGCCAAAAATAATTCTATTTTCACATTTAATAATCTCTTGGATTTGAGTTTATTTCCTACATAATAACAAAAAACAGGAAAAATCCTAATAAAAGTGAATTATTACAAGCTAAAGTTCGGTAAATGAGATAGAAATGTATCTTTTGGGGCTGAATATGAGGCTGTTCCTTCTTTTATGCTATTATTTTCTAATTACTTCATATATTCCTTAAGTAAATAAGGAGTAAAGAATCAAAAAGTTATATTAAACCAACACTAAGGTAAGTCCTAAAGGTTAAACAAAGACATAAATTTTATTGGGATTTTTAATTCTTTCATGATATAATCTCTTAATTAATTTGGTGTTAGTAAAAATTATACAAAACTATGTAGATTAAATAAGTGGCAGCTAAAATTTATTGTTTTCTTTTATCGCTTTTCTAATCAACTTCATTCAAGTGATCATCTTGAAGTTGTGTGGATGCTTTAAAAGGATCAAAGATGTAATCTTGCATTGGCTTTGAATGTAATTCATAAAATGGTTTTCTTAATTTAATGTTCAAAATAGAACTGTTGTCACTAAGCCTTGGAGTTGTAGTATGAATCTGTAGGACCCAAGGCCCGTACCCTAGGACCGGATTGGGGATCGAGTTTTCCCACGAATGTCGATTCTCTTTGGTTTTTTGAAGATTATTTTTGAAAGTTGATTTTTGAAAATGGATTTAGAAAGTGGGGGTGTGTCTTTTATTGAGATTTTCTGATTTTTGTAATTTAATTTGAAATAATTGAAGTAAAGTAGTGATTAACGATTTTTAAATATCTTTTATTTTAGAAATTAATTTTAGAAGTCTCGCGATATTAGTTCATAATTTAGGAAAGTAGAAAAAACGCAATCTATATTTTGCAGCAAGGCTTTTGGGCTAAAATAACGAATAACACTCGGCTTGGACCAAAACCAAGCCCGACCATTGGCTGCGTCGGCTAGAGCCAGACTCGACCGATGTCGACATTGGCCATAGCTCGAGATTGAAAAAATCAGTCTCGATTTGTGGCCTTGGCTGTGAGAAAATTAACCAATTTTGTCCATTTTAAATAAAAAATGACGAGATGTATTTAAAGAGAAATAAAATAGGAAAAGGGGAGTCACTAATCGGTTTTAGGAATAAAAACTAACAAAAATAAAAACAATAATCTTCCCATATTACTATGGGAAAACTAAGCTTAAAAGAGGTTTAGAAAATGACCCCATCGGTCTACAACCGAGAATCAAGGGGTCGAGGGCGAAGGTATGAAATGTATGAATGCCTTTCCATTCCGCCCGTCCGTAGACGACCTCTCCTAATTCAAATTGTCGATCAAATATGAAGGTTTGCTCTTAGAGAGATTAAGTTACTCTAGAGGGGGTTGAATAGGGTGATGAACAACATGTGAAGTGTGGAAATTAAATAAACCAATCATGCAAAGAATGCGATAAAAGCAAATAGGAAAGCAATAAAGAAAAGCGATAAAGGAAAGAGAAAAGAAAAGTGAAAGAAATAAAAATTACAGCGGGCGGGGAGGAATTAAAATCAATTACTTTGCGGATCCACAACACAAAAAGTATTAAATTAACTAAATAAATAAAACCATAAAAGATTGAAAACGGATTAGGCGCCCTTAGGTTATCTCACCAGTGACCGGGTTCACGAACTAAATCGAAAGCGTGATGACGGATGAGCGAGATCAAAAGAGGCTTTTTGTAAGTTTGTGGAGGTAGATTAGTGTAGGAGAATGATGAGATACTTGGTGGAAGAATGGTTAGCTGAAAAAGAGCCAAGAGATCATAATATCGATGTAGAATTCAGTAGCTCTTAGTTAAATTTGAACAAGTGTGTGCCATAGGAAATGACCATTGGGAGAATGAAGAGTTAGGCCCTCTATTTATAAATGAAAGATAGGTCACAAAAATGACCTACAATTTCAACAAGCAGTCGTGCAATGCAACTAAATAGGACTAATCCATGGGGGGATCAAGGAAAAACTCGAATAAAATCCAAATTGAATTGGGGAATCCTATATGTAGAGGCGAGAATCATGGTGCTGGTCTCCAACAATGTCGTACGGGCATTTACGGGGTTTTATACTTTAGTTGGACGCCGGGACCAAATGCAACGTTTTGGTAAGAAAATGCTAAAAATGCGGCGCTGGTTAAAACGATGTCGTACGAGTCGCTTTGGTTCCATGCCTCGATTGGTCACTAAGTGAAAAAGTGAAACACCGCATTTTTCCCAATATAGAGGTGATCGGCAACGGTCATGGCAACTTTCCAAAAATGAAAAGTTTTCATTTTTGGTAGGTTTCTAGTTTTGGCGGTTTTTTTGGCGCGAGTTTGGGTTTCTTGGTTAGGAGCCCAACCCGGGCTTGGTCCGAGCGAAGGAAAATGGGTTTATAAGTCAGCCAAAAGCAAAGAAAGATGCTTTTTATGGTGGTAAGGGGTTCTTTATGGTTTCATCGCCTTCCGTCACGCCAATCGGACTCCAGCTGTGATCCAAATCCGTATATAGGTTTGGGATTCATCACCGGACTAACAAAATAAATAAAACAGAAAAGGGATGACACTTTTGGTGGCTACGGTTAGCCCCCTCTATGACCAGAGTTTGAAAGACGAAATTCAAATTAGACACTAAAGGGTACTTACCTGTTGCTTCGAATGGCGATTGAATTAATACATGTGGAATTAGTTGCCTTGTGACTTTAACTTTAACTGGGAGCTTGGACATGACTAGCGAGTTTGAAGTCGGGGTGATTGATTCCTAAACTTAGCTAATTAAAGCCTTGAAGCTTAGATTGGTGTGCCTAAACTTGACCACATGCTTAGTTTACGGCTAGGCGAAGGGCTTGAACTTGACTCGAGTAGTAAAGTCATAAGTTCAAGAGAGGGTGCCTGAACTTGTCTGTTTCTTGGATCTAAAGTTCGATAGAGTATCCCGAGCTTGGCTCGATCAATGTTCTAAAGCTAGGATAATGGGCCTAAACTTGACCACTCTTGGTCCGAAGCTTAGCTGAAACTTTTACACTAACGCTTTTTTAGTTGGTAATAAAATGTAAATAGTTTTAAGTGTTACTCGAAAATGATCCGTATCCAAATCATGCTTTAAACATGCTTCTTTGACTCGTCCATGGGGAGGTCTTGAAGTCTTAGCTTATCGACTAAACCTTGACCGTTGTTGGGCCTAAAGCCGAAGGAGGGATGTCCGGACCTTGAACGTTGTTAGGCTTGAAGCTCATAGTCGGGTGTCCGATCTTTGACCATTGTTGGGCCTAAAGTCTTATCTTGTGTTTAATCCTTAACCGCCGTTGGGCCTAAAGCTCGACGGAGGGATGTCCGAACCTTGATCGTTGTTGGGCCCGAAGCTTGACGGAGATGTCTAAACCTTAACTAATGTTGGGCTTGAAGCTCAATGGAGATGTTTGAACCTTAACCGCTATTGGGTCCGAGACTCGACCGGGGGTGTCTAGACCATGACCGCTCCTAGGTCCGAGACTTTACGGAGGTGTCCGAACTTTGATTGCTCGTCGGGTTTGAAGCTCGAAAGTGTTGTGTAAACCTTCACTACTACCGGGCGTGAAGCTCGATGGAGGGATGTCCGAACCTTGACTGCTCCTGGGTCCGACACTCAACCGGGGTGTCCGAACTTTGGCTGCCGTCGGTCCGAAGCTTGATGGGGTTGTCAACCTTGACGGCTATTAGGCCCGAGACTCGACTAAGATGTGTCTAAACCTTGATTGTTGTTGGGCCCGAAGCTCGACGTCTATCCATTTTTATCGGAATAGGGACGGATACATGTCTTACTTGAAGTTTAATGAGGTTATGTGTCTCATTCAAATTTTGAGCTTTTTAGTTTGTGTGCTAATAGCCCCTTTGGTTGTATGGTAGAAGATTTGTGCCTCTTCCTTAGTATTATTAGAGTTGTTGTATGACCCTTTCGCTCATGAGCCCCCACGTTCTTCTTGGGTGCTTGTGTCTTCTAGAATGTTGGAGAGTTGGTGAGCTTTGATGGCGGATTCCCTTTGAAGATAGCGAGTGCTTGGTGATCTTCCCGATGCTAACTTAATGAATGATGCTTGATTGAATAATTCCTTGTAGGATGCTTTGTTATTAAGTTTTGTATTTTCAGGAGTTTGACTTATGTAAAGGAAATGAATGGAAGACTCTATTCTAAGAACAAATGCATTCTTTTATTAAGATGATGTGAAAGGTTCAAAAGAACAAAAACAAAAATTGCACTTTTAACCCCCACTCCCCAAAGTAGAGCTTAATGAATGTGTCGCTTGAACTGCAATGTATTGTTGCTAAATGGTGATCGGTGAACCTAATAACTTAGTACCAAATCAGAATGCCATGCTTGATGATTTGACGCCTTTTCCTTATTGATTTCTACTCCTCTAAGTATGGCAAAGTGACTTTTAGATTTCAAAAATTGGAAATAGGAATTGGAATTAGGATTGGGGCCGGACCTCATAGGCTTCGTACATATCCGCTATAACGAAAATCAAGGTTTCATAGTTCAAAACGGAAGTATTGATTTGGTGTTTTTTTGGAAACAAGAAAACGAAAAAGACATAAAACAAATCTAAAAAGATAAATGCACACTTTATTAGTATCCTTAATGAGTGATGGGCTCATTAGATTATCTTCTAGCTAGTTGAAGCTTATGTGGATTCCTGCTCCTCTTCTATAAACATACCAAGCATCTCCGAGTGTTTTAAAATCCATGAAAGGTAAGAACTTTAAGTGTTGCTGATAGGCAGGTTTCAAGTTTTTGATGATAAGTCTAACCTAATCCTTTTCAAAAGGTCGATCTGTCATGTGGGTGGCCTTTTCCCTCCAACGAGTGAGGAAGTCGGTGAAGCTCTCTTTCTGTCCTTGCTTGATCAACTTTATGTCCCGAAGAGTGACTGGTAGATCGAGTATTATAGGAGTATTGATGTATTAACTCCCTTCAAAGATCTTGCCAGCTTGTGACCTTGTGTGGGTCAACAACATTGTACCACTTCATGACGTCTTTGTTAAACATCCACGAGAAGATGACATGGTGTGTTTCCTCTAGTACATTCTTTAAAGCCATTTCCCTATGAAGTTCCTTACGTTGTGGTGACGGTTTTCAATCCCGTGGAACTTGATGTCGAGCATAGTGAATTTTGGTGGCAATTTGCTTTTACGGATTGAAGTGAATCCTTGGGTTAAGTTGTAGTCATTTAACATTTCGATTCCCATAATAGCTTCTCTATCCTATCGATTCATGGAACAGACCGAGGCTTGGAGTGAGACCGAGGTTTAGGTTCTTCCCCATCTTTTCGTGCTTTAATAGCGCTCTTATTGAGGGTTTGGAGTATAAGATCAAGAGTTTTTAGATATTGACTAAATTTTTTTATCTTGGGCCTCAATCTTAGCTTCTATCTTTATAGTAGAATCCTTCAACAAGGTCATGATGAGAGTTTGCTCTGGATTGTTGGCCATTTTTGGAGTAGGGTTGCGCTTTGTCCGTGGGTGACGTATTGGTGTTACCATTAAAGGTGTTGGACGTACTCGGTGTGGTACGTACTTATGTAGGACATATTAGTGTCGACCGTACCGGTGTTGAAACAGACGTCTTATTTCCTAACCTGTTTCGTACTAGGATTCCCGATTTGAGTAGGATTCTATACAAAAGGAGTACGTCCTTAGGATTGGCTAGTGGAAAAATTTAGCGGAGATAGGGTTTAAGTGCTTGTCCTAAGGAACGACTAATCCTAAGATAAAAGAAAATGATGTGCTCTTTTACTTTTGGATGCACATAAAGAATGAAATTGACCAAAGTGAAATGCAATGATGCAAAGGGAATCATTTAGATTAGGATGAATTTGAGATGAATTTTACTTTGACTAAGTACAAACGGAAGACTCTCCTAATCGAAATGAATTTGACCTTGGCTAATGTAAAAATTGACTCACCTATTTGAGATGAATTTAAAATTTGGCGACTCCCCTACTTGAGGTGAATTTAAAATTTGGCGAATGGAAAATGGACTCACCTATTTGAGATGAATTTAAAATTTGGCTAATGCAAAACGGACTCACCTATTTGAGATGAAATTTATTTTTGACTAAATGTACACGTTGGGCCAACTCAAGAAGGTTCATTATTTTATCTTATTTTGTACCCATGCAAGGATTATTTAGTGGACCTGGCTAAAGCGTTAAGGACTCACAAAAAGAAGGTTAAATATAAAAAACAATCACATTCATTGAAGCATGCAAATAAAGAGAAAGGACCACCTAAACAATCAAGGGTTTATGGTAAAAAAGGGATAAATCTAGGTCGGATATATGGTGTCTCATAGTCCGAGAATTTAATTCTCCGTGGCGTGCACGACAGGAAAAGCATGAATTATTAGTGCCTCTTAGTAAACTAAAAGAGCGTGCTATGAGGGAAGAGGTGTAACCTCCTTCACAATCAAGCTTAATTGGGCCCGTTTGGGTTAGCAATTCCAACCTCCTCCAATAGATGTTCTTAAGGGTAAAGCCTAATGGTCAAAATTAACTTGGTGGAAGAATGGTTAGTTCAAAAGAGTCAAGAGATCGGAATACCGATGTAAAATTCAGTAGCTCTTAAATAAATTTCAACAGCGTGTGTCATAGGAAATGGTCATTGGTAGAATGAGGGCTTAAGCCCTCTATTTATAAAAGAAAATTAGATCATAAAAATGACCTAAAAGTTCGACAAGCAGCCATCCATTGCGAGCTGAATCGGACCGATCCATGGCCGGGATCAAGGAAAAACCGAATAAAATCCCGTTGAATCGGGGAATCCTACATGGGAAGGCAAGAAACATGGCGCGGTCTCCGACGACGTCGTACGAACATTTTTTCGGGACCGTACTTCAGTTGCACGCCGGGACCAAACACAACATTTAGGCAAGAAAATGCTGAAAACGTGGCGCCAATCAAACCGATGTTGTACAATCGCTTCGGGTTTCGCGCCTCGGTTGGTCGCTGAGTGAAATAGTGAAACGCTGCTTTTTTCTAATACAAGGTGACCGACGCCGATCATGACATCTTTCTAAAAATAGAAAGATTTCATTTTTTGTTGGTTCTAGTTTTGGCGAGTTTTATTTTTGGTGCGAGTTAGGGTTTCCTAGTTGGGAGCTTGACCCGGGCTTCATTCGGCTAAAAGAAAATGGGTTTGTGGGCCGGCCTAAAGCCAAGAAAGCTTCTTTTATGGTGCTAAGGGGTTCTTTATGGTTTACTCGTCTTTCGTCACGCCAATCCGACTCGACCGTGGTCCGAATCTCCAAACAGGATTGGGATTTCATCACCAACTACGTCGTTATTCGAGTAAAATTTTGTTAGTAGTTGTTAGATTAGTTTTGTTTCATGTTAAGTAGTTGTTATTTTGTGTCGCTTTGGTTGTGATTAGCCTTCTTGATGGCTAATTAATTTCGTTTAGGCCTTTACTTACCTAGTTTATACTATTATTTTGGGATTGTTTCTCATACATGCCGCATAGGTTCGATGAGATGCCCGAAAGGGTCTTTTCATCTTGATTTTTAGGCGGTTGGTCTATCACCGAAAGGTGGAGTCAATTTGGTAATGTGGGTAAAGAGAATAGTTGGGATTTTGGTATGAAAATAGCCTGAATCTTAACTAGGTCCGAGGTTACTATTTTTATAGTTTAGTTGGGCTAACCCTACGAAAGTAGGTGGTTATAATAATTAGACTAACTCATGACCCTCGAAAGTGTGGCTTGAGTAGGTTTTGATGGTGCAACCGATCACTCCTAAATACATGTATAAACTTGGGTAGATTTAGGCTTGGTTTGATTAATTAGTTTATTAAGTGGTAAAATTACAACCCTAGTATATTTTTATTACTTTCTATATTAGTTAAATCACCATATATTCCTCATCTATGCTGATTCGCCTAGACTGAAAGTTTAAGTTAACTTTGATATTTGAAACACAACTCTATGTGGATACGGCCCGTGCTTGCCTGGCTGGTTACAGACTACGCCGTGCACTTGCATTTACAATTTTAGAACATAATTCTTCCTAACATTCATCAATGCTTTCCTTGGATTTAAAATATTTTCCTTCCCTTTATGAAATATTGAATTAGTGGCTTGTCGACGACAAAATGGCCTCGCTTCAAACCAAGAGTGGAAGCTAAGAAAGGGAAGGAGTGGTGGTGGTGCAGCACGACCGGGCTCCGGTGACTACTGGCTGCACCGGCATCTAATTCTGGTGGACAGGCAGTGGTGGTGGGCCAGGGATTGGCCGCAGCAGGGCGTGCGAGAGAGGGAGAAGGGGGAGACAGAGAGAGAGAGAAAGAAGGAGGGGGAGGAGAGAGAGAGAGAGAGAGAGAAAGAAGCAGGGGAGGGGGACGCAGGGCACAAGAGAGAGAGAGGTGAGGGAATGAAAATTGAATTTGCTTTGTGCCTTATCAATTTGAAGCTGATATTTTTATCAACATTATTTTATTTTTTTATATTTTTTTCTTTGTTTCCTGTTATCTCTAGCACATTCTGATTTTTTTATTGTTATTATATAGTTATTTTCATTCCTATTTTATTTCATTTAAATAGTATTGTATTTAAATTATACGATTCATTCTTAAATATAACGATTTCTTTAAAATATAATCTTTAGTAGCCTTAGAACCATGTACCTTCATATTTATACTCGTTACATATTCATACAAATTTATAAATTTTCTCCTTAAATGTATTTGTAAATTTACAATCATTATTATGAAATTTTCATCGAAGGGCACTCCGTTGCCTTAGCTGCATAACACACAAATAAAAATAATCCAAATGTTGAATTGAAGTGCGCAAGCTCGATTATATAAATTTTATAATTAGTAAAATAATTAATGTGATTTAAGGTCGGGTTGTTACAGTCCTCCCCCTTAAAATAAGTTTCATCCTCGAAACTTGCACATTTAGAAATAAATTTATAGACTTACCTTAAAAACAAGTGAGGATATTTATTTCTCATAGCTTCCTCGGTTTTCCTTGTAACTTCCGACAAGGTATGGTTAGTCCACAAGACTTTAACCCAAGGAGTGCTCTTATTACAGAATTTGTTGACCCTAGAATCCAATATTTGCAAGTGGACGCTCCTTAGATACTAAATTATTAGTGATTTTTAGGGATTTGTCACAATATTATAGCTTGGATCGTGTACATATTCCTTGAATTGCAAAATATGAAAAGTGTTGTGCATCTACTTGAGTTCGGAAGACAAGCTAACCTATAATTCATTGGATTTAACTTCGTATGATCTTATAAGGCTCAATTTATCTTGGGTTTGATTTTCCTTTAATATTGAATCTTTGACTCGCATTCGTTGGGGACATTTTCAAAAATACTTTTATCTATATAACTCTTTTGTCGACTTTGAGTTGGCTTGATGTGTTTTTAAATCTTCCTCACCCCTTTTGGTTATTTCTTGAAGTAACTCGGGGTTTATAATCAATTCTTTATCTAACTTACTCCAACATAACAGGGTTTTGTTTTTTTTTTCCTATGCAATGCTTCAAATGGATCCATTTTAATGATGGCTTGATAACCGTTATTATAAGAGAATTCCACCAAAGATAAATCATCTTCTCATTTTCCTTGAAAGTCGAATATACATGCTACCATTATATCTTCTCATATTTGATTTACCCTTCAGCTCGCCAATCCGTTTCTGGGTGATATGAACTACTAAAATCTAATATAATTCCAAAAGCTCGCTGCAGAGATTGCCAGAGAAGTGCTTAGAACCTCTTGTCCCTAATAGATATGATGTCCTTAGGTATTTCATGTAACCTAACGACTTCTTTAATGTATGATTGTGTCGGTCTCTCTACATTGCATGTGTTAATGTATTGGTGTAAAATGCGTAGATTTAATAAGTCGCTCAACAATCACCCATATGGCCCCTTTTTTTTTGAAGTAAGAGGTTATCTCATGATGAAGTCCATTGAAATTGAATCTCATTTTTAGGTAGGAAGCTCTTAAGGTCTTAACTCACCTACAAGATATTCATGTTCGACCTATACCATTTGACAAGTCAAACACTTATTTACATATTTTGCGATATCTCTTTTCATATTATTCCACCAAAAATATTGCTTCAAGTCTCTATACATTTTGTTCCTCTTAGATATACCAAGTATCATATATTGTGTGCTTCCTCAAGAATTTTCCTTTTCAATTTCTCTTTCTTCGAGTACAAAAACTGATTCTAAAACCTTAAGGTTCCATCCTCATGTACTCCTTGAAATCAGGAGATTTTTCCTTTTTAGTATTATGCTTAATCCTTTCTAACCCGACCTCATCATTTTGGCCTAACTGGATTTTCCTTCATTATAATAGGTTGTACCTCTATTGCTACTAGGAATCCACTTATTTGCCCCCATGAGACTAATTCAATACTCATGTTGTGGAGGTCTAGTAGAACAATGAGCTGCGTTATCGTTATTGCATTATAACTATGTGTTTTGTCTCGCTTAACGCATTTGTCACGATAGTTGCTTTCACCGAGTGATATTGTATTTGTGAGTCATCATCCTTAAGTAATTCTAGCCTACGGGGTTGCCTCGGACCGATCTTTTTTGGGTAAAAATGTACTTCAAACTTTAATGATCGATATAAATCTTCCATGTCGCCCCATATAAGTAATGTCTCCACATATTTAAAGCAAATACAACATCAGCCAATTCCAAATCATGAGTAGAATAATTGTTTTCATATGGTTTGAGTTATCGGGATGCATAAGTTATGACCTTGTCATCCTGCATTTCAATGCATCCTAACTCTTTATTAGAAGTATCATTATAGATGGTATACTCTTTACCTTCTATTAGTAAGGTAAGAATAGGGGTTATCGTTAACCTTTTCTCCAACTCCTGAAAACCTCTTCACATTTATCCAACTACTTAAATTTTCTTTAACTAATTGGTTAATGGTGATGCTATTTTTCAAAAATCATGTACAAATCTCCAATAATAACTTGCCAACCTAAAAAACTCTTCACTTCGTAACATTAATTGGTCTGGCCATTCAATTACTACTTTTACCTTATAAGGGCAGCCCTTAATTTCTTCCTTAGAAACAACATGCCATAAAAGTGCCACTTCTTCTAGCCAAACTTTAGACTTTTGTAATTTGGCAAGTGATTGATGTTCTCTTAATATTTGTAGTGCTATTCTCGGATATTCGGCATGTTCTCCGTTATCCTTAGAGTATATAAGAATATCATCAATAAATACCACCACAAACTTATCCAAATAAGTCCTGAAAATTTTGTTCCTGAGGTCCATGAATGCAGCAGGTGCATTGGTAAGCCTAGAGGGCATTTTGATAAATTCATAATGCCCATATCTAATTCTAAACGCAGTTTTGAGAATATCCTCTTGTTCAATTTTAAGTTGGTAAAACACACTAACTCCTTATAATTGATCAAACCAATCATCAATTCGAAATAGAGGATACTTATTCTTGACAGTTATCTTGTTTACCTGGCTATAAGTCATATAAAGTCTCAAAGTGCAATCCTTCTTCTTCACAAACAAGACCGAAGCTCCCTAGGGTGACACATTTGACCTAATAACTCCTTTTTGTAATAACTTATCAAGATGACTTTAGTTCTCTTTAAGTTCGGTTAAGGTCATCCTATATGGCACTTTAGAAATAGGTTTTGAACTAGGAATTATTTCAAATTTTAAAATGAATCTTCCTTCGAAGAAGTAGGTAAGGTAAATCATCGGGAATTACTTCGAAAATTCACATACCAAAGGTATATCATCTATATCTGTTCTTTCTTTTACATCCTTAGTAACATAAATACCCTTTACAACCCTGCCTTAATAACTTGCTAGCCTTCATGACTGAAATTATGGAATACTCCTTTGTATCTTTTTCACCCCAAAACACATTGTTCCCCTTCTTTGGCCTTTTAAAATAACCTTTCAACCTCTACAATCTACGTTCACCTCATGAGTTTTCAATCAATCCATTCCTAATATTACACCATATTCCAACAGAGTAAATTGGATTAAATCTTTGGGAAATAACTCCCCAAATATGACCTTGGCACATGTCAATAAAGAATTGGGCATTTTACCACTTTTCCATTTGGCAACTCGATTTGGTACTCTATTAGGCCTTTATGATCTTCCGAGTTTAATTAAGAGACAACTTGAGTAAATATAGAATGGGTGGCACCTGAATCAAATCAAATATAAGAAGACTTTGAGCTTAGAAAAAGAGTATCGGTGACAATCATCCCTGAAATTGTGGCTTCTTTCTTGTTCATTACGTATGCTTGTCTTGCAGCCACAGATTAGGAAGATAGTGTAGGTCTTTGACGAGCTGCCATCAGTGGCTGGACAACTCCCTTCTTTACAACTTTCTGTCTTCTTGGACAAGTGTTTACTAAATGTTTAGGGCTAGCACACCATATACATTTATTACTATTCATTCGACAATCTGGTGTGTTATGATTTGTTCGACCATATTTCCTACAAGCTTCGAAGTATTCGATGAGTGACCCTTGTTTAAACTAGTAATATATTTATTTTGAACTACACTCTCACTTATATTATTCTACTTCCTTTTTGAGTTTTCAGGATTTAAGGCCCTTAGTTCACTCTTTACTCGTTCCACTTCTGCTGCTCTCTCATTCAATTTTTGATAATCTTTGATAGGTTGGCCAAGGGGTTAATGTTGAATGTAATAAGCCAAGCCTTCCTCAAACCTTATCATTTTCATCCTATTAGTAGCAAAAAGTCTAGTCAAATCTAGATAGCTCCATAAATTTATTAGCATACTACATTACCGTCATGTTGTCCATTTTCAACTCTAAAAACTCTTTTTCTTTTTGTCACCGAACTGTAGTTAAGTAAAATTTAGCTGTAAGCTCTTCTAAGAATTTCCCCAAGTGAACTCACAACCTCGAAATTTATTTTTCATCGTACTCCACTAAATGTCTACTTCACCATTTACGTAATATGTCCGTATTCTTGAGGTACCTCACAACTAAAATATATTTTTCATTCCCCTAATCCATTCTTCTAATTCCACTGGATCAATCTTTCCATCATAAGTCTTAGGATTACGACGATTCACTCGTTGGCTAACTTGTTAGGCTTAGAAGTGGATTCTGTAGGTGTAGGAGGAATCCTTTTCATTAACTTTGTCACCAAGTTCCTCCAATAGTTTGGGTCCATGGTATAAGTGAGAACCTCTAAGGGTATAAATTGGGTTGCACTAAGGATTTGTTGTGAGTTGGGAGGAGTTTCTAACGCCTATTCAACAAGTCCTCAATCATTGCTCAACTTTATAGTTACATTTCGAAATTACGTTATTGCTTTCTAGTTGAGACATGCTGAATCATATAAATATAAATTTTCCTAATTAATTTCTTTTCCCTCTCCTACGAAACAAACTGTTAACACCTTCTAATACAAAACATACTTAGTTAACTCGTACATTCATTGTGTCTATATAATAAGTAACACCAAATTGTATGTTAGATTATCATTCAGCTCTGAAATTTTCATCGATTGACAAATTCTCAATCAAAGGAACTCCCAAAGCTCATTCGAGTGTCGGTTTTGCTTCGTAATTCCAACTTAAAGGTAATAAAGGAAATTTTCTAAAAGAGTTTAATATTTTCTAAAAATTTCGATAGAGTTCTCGTTTGTAAAATGGTCTATCCCCGGGATTGAAGGCTTAAAACCATGCACAAAGACCACAATATCACTCAATGAGCCACGCTCGGAGTACACAACTCAACGGCCACACCTGGAGCCCAACCAATATAAATTAAGGCTTAAAACAATCTAAATGGTTCATGATACATCTTATACAAACTATAGAAACTTAATTACAAGCTACAACACTTAGAAGCATATAGAGTGCATGCTAACAACTTGAGTCATTACGTACATCGTTTATACTAGCATACCAAAAAATATATATATCAACCCAACATTAACTACACTATATACACAAGTCCCAAAACGACAACTTGAGGAAATAATAGCCGCATAATTTTCCTAAAGTTCAAATCATGACACCTTAGAACCCTATTGCTCACAAGTGATTTCTAAACCTCGGGCATTAATACCACAACCGTAATGCCCCCAATCACCATCACTTAATAATCCCCTAATTAGAGAATATTACGTAAGGTCGCAGCGGAAGATAACGACCGAAGGCGTTACTACCATCCTAAAAATAGGACAAGGTTAAATAAGTAAAATAAAATAAAATAGAATTTGCGCATCCAAGTGTTACATTTCTGTTGGGTCCTATTAGGGGTAAATTCTTACCACCCAAGTAGCTAAGTCATACTTCATATTTAAATAAGACCCTAAAATACACTTCGGTTGTTTAGTGACATAATATTTATACAACCCACATTTTCATCTATTTCACAAGATAATATGCAACATGTAATAATTCCTAAGGTTATACCCAAGCTACGGTTGAGGGTAAAATCATTGTGGGAGGAAGCCAAGAAGGGGAAGGATTGGTGGTGGTGCAACACGGCTGGGCTCCGGTGACTACTGGATGCATCGGCGTCTAATTCCGGCGGACAGGTAGCGGTGGTTGGCCGGGAGTGGGCGCAGCAGGGGCTTGGGAGAGAGGGATAAGGGGAGAGCAAGAGAGAGAGAGAAAGAGAGAAGAAGAGTGAGAGAGAGAGCAAGAGAGAGAGAGAAAGAGAGAGGAAGAGTGAGAGAGAGAGAGAGAGAAAGAGGAGAGGGAGGCAGTGTCGGTTTCTAGCCGGCGTCGGTGGTGCTGGTGGGCGGAGTTGTGAGGAAGCAGCAAATATCGAGAGGCGGGGAGGGGGACGCAGGGCACGAGAGAGAGAGAGAGGTAAGGGAATGAAAATTGAATTTTCTTTGTGCCTTATCAATTTAAAGCTGATATTTTTATCAACATTAATTTTTTTATTTTAATTTTTTTTCTTCGTTTCCAGTTATCTCTAGCACATTCTGGTTTTTGTTATTGTTATTTCATTCCTATTTTATTTCATTTAAATAGTATTGCAAATAAATTATAAGATTCATTCTTAAATATAACGATTTCTTTAAAATATAATCTTTAATAGCCTTATAACCATGTACCCCCATATTTATACTCGTTATATATTGAATAGGGGTTGTTACATGTGCTCTTGGAGACGACTCGATCTAATCTTGTTGCTTCTTGATAATGTCCTTTAGCTCTATGACCAGAGCTTGACTCTAATCAATCCGCTTCGAGCCATGCTCTGAAGCCGAGTTAAGATAGGCATGAAAACCTGGAAAGAACCAAGAGTTGATTGCAACTCTTTGGAGAGAGCATCGAATTGAGATGCCACCTTCTAAAGTAAGTCGATAGAAGGGGTTTGCTGAGAAAATGGAGGACCAGTAGTGAGAAGAAGAGTTTCAGCGAGTCTTCCGAGTTTGAGAAGGAGGAGGAGGGAGCTCGAACTGTAGATCCAAACACCAGGCTCGGTTTCAAGTATCCTAGATTGACTAGCTCAGCCTTGCCAATGCAGACGGGCGGCTCCGAAATTTGTGAGGGTCACTTGGAAACTCCACTTGAAATTGATCAAAAATTTTAGAGAAGAGAGCTCCAAAAGGCAAAGGGGTTTCTTCTAATCTAGGGAATAGAAGGGATTTGCTCGATTACGAAAGAGAAGAGGTCAACCTCATATCCCTTGAGTATATCATAAAGAACTTTGAGAATCTTACTATTGAGGTTCTCTTTAGAAGGATAAAATGAGAACATAGTTCTCATTAGAAAGAAGCAAAGAAATCTGGCCTCATACTTCATTTGAGTAACGGAAAAATTCTTTCGAGATTTTGGGATGACTCGGGCATACTTGTCAAAGAATTCATCTGCTATTTTAGTGAAAGGAATGGGGTTTGAGTTTAGAACTAGACACTCGAACATCGAAGAGTTTATGAAACAAAGGAAGATTTATAGTGATGTTCTTTCCTTGAATAAGAGAATAAACAACATTGTCCTTTGAAGACATGTTCTGATAGAACTCCAAGACTACCTCGGGATAGATGTAGTTGTAGAAGCATAGATAGTTGAAAACTCCTGTTTTGATAAGTGGTTTGACCCACGATATTTTTCTAGGAAGGAAGAATTTCTCTTCCAAAAAATAGTGTTGAGCGACTATGGAGTGATTTGGTTCAATGAAAGTGAGAGCTTTGCCTTTTGAGGGGCCCTTTTGTGGATCCTCGAGCTCGAAACTCGGGTTCATGCCTTCTTAGTGGCAGACCCTCCTTCAACGAACTCTTCCTCTCTTGGGCATGTCAAGAGAAATAGAGAATTTGACATAAGAAAGAAGGATTGAACGAGTGAGAATGAAGAAATAAGGGAGTTAAAAGATGAGAATAAGAATTGAGAATTATGAGTTTAGGAAGTGAGAGTGAAAGAGAGAAAATAGCAAAAGGTTCTCAAGGACCAAAAGCCTCAACCGACTCGGTTTGCGGAGTAACGACTAGTTGATCGTTTGGCGTTCGAACGTCTAACAGCTTACTTCTTGAAACTGCTAGTTACTTTCTCGAACAAGTAATAAGCGATAAAACTTATAAGTTCTCATGCAATCACTCAATCAATCATGTATTCAACATACTAAGTTCATTCCTAATAAAGCAAAATTAATCTTCATTCGGAGGTTTTGTGAAGATATCGGCTAATTGAAATTTAATAAGTTCAAGTTTAATATGACCTTTTAAGAGTGGTCTCTTAGAAAATGATATATGACCTGAATGTGCTTCATTTTTTAGTGTTGGAGTAGATTCTTTATAATGCTGATGGAACTTTGATTATCACATGTGATGGGGATAGGTGTGAATGACAGCCCTAGATCATTCAAGTGATGTTTTATCCATGAAATCTTAACAAAGTAGGCTCCTGATGTACTCTAGCCTTCTCAAAGGATCTAACTATATAAGGTTTAAAGATCGGATGACTCTTAACTATGGAATATTCGATGAAGGAAGATCTTTCACCGGACCACCGAAGTTCAAGGGATCAAACTTCACACACTAGACAATGATCACAGAGTGCTTCATCTAAAATTATGATAAAGATGTCCGGAACATCTTTTGCAATGGCAACTACATTCCCACCAAAACAGATGGCGGTTGTACGGTAGCTAAGGTGATGTTTGAGTTCACTGTTAAAGAGAACGAGAATTACGGAAATAACTTCAAGGTAATGAACACACTTATGTGTGCCATTGACTCAACAGAATATAACCGAGTATCTGTTTGTGATACTCGTTAAGGAAGTATGAGACACACCGCTTACTACTTATGAAGGTACCAGTCAAGTGAAGCAAGCTAAGATAAGTGAGTATTTCCACAAGTATGAGATATTCAAGATGAAGGCTGATGAGGATATAACTCGGATGTGGATTCGCCTCACCGAGATTGTCAACAATCTCAAGTCCCTTGGAAGGAAGATCTGTCATGAAGATATTGTCATAAAGATTCCGAGGAGTCTACCAAAGAAAAGATAGGGTCCCAAGGTAAAAGCTATTGAGGAAGCTCGGGACCTTACTCAATTGAAACTAGATAAGCTCATTAGGAAGCTATTCACCCATGAGTTGCATCAGCAAGAAGAAGAATATGAGGTCAACACCAAAAGAAATATTGGTCCGGAAAAACATAGTCCAAGTTTTATCTCGTCGGATTCGAAGAAGACCCCATAGCTCTTCTAGCCCGAGGATCTAAGAAAATGATGAAATACAAAAAGTGGCAAAAGAAGCCTAAGCAAGAGTTCTACAAGAAGGACAACAAAGATAAATTCTCACCCTCTTCAAATTTAACTTTAACTAAGAACTCTGTTTGCTTTGAGTGTGGCAGACAAAGAGGACATAGTAAAAACTGTCCAAAGAGAAGGAATGATAGAAAGAAGAAAAAGGCTATGGTAGCCACCTGGAGTGATGATGAATTAGAAGAAGATGATGACACTAATGATGAGTGAAAGTGTCTCATGGATTTATCAGACCTAGAAGTTGGATCTACGACATAAAGTGAAGCATCGGATTCCGAGGAAACAGTTCCTCAGGAGGTAATTAACTTGTTTTCTCAAATTCTCAAGATGATCTTGCTAGATACATTTTTACATTGCAGGAGAAGTCCAATTTTGATTCTTCTGAATTTAAAGAGAAATTAAAGTCACCCAAGTCTTGAGAACATTTCATTAAAAAATGATTTAGAAAAATTGAGACAAAACCTTAAGGTATTTGAGACTAGTACTCAAGATAATGAGACCGATTATGAGTTCCTCGGAAGAGAGAATAAGCAATTGAAACAAAAGCTCATTGAGTCTCAAGAGTTCGCTTTAAAGCTTACTCAAGGTCAGAAAAACCTTGATTTACTACTTAGTTCTCAGTGTGTCTCTTTTCGAAAAGAAGGACTTGGTTACAATGCTGAACATGAAGATAATTCCTACCAAAGTCTTTTCAAAACCGATTCCCGAACGATTAAGTTCGGGAAGGCTAAGCATGGTCCCATTCATTCAAAAAGGATTGAGCCTATACCAGCTTTTATGAAAAAGTCTTCTCAACCCGTTTATAAAAAGAGAGGATTTAAAAAGAAAGATACACATAGTCAGCTCTCAAGAAGGAAGACTCAAAATCGGACCAAACCTAAAATTATTTAAATCTAGGTTCCAAAAGTGTTCTTCCTCATAAAAAGACCACAAGTAAAGACAATTACTAGGTTTGTAAGAGGAAGTAACAAGTGTTAGTTTGTTTCGTTTTGTAGATGACTCAAAAACTAAAAGGTTACTGGTATTTAGGCAGTGGTTGTTCAAGCTACGTGTCCGGGGATTCAATACTCTTCTCATAACTAAAGGACATGAAGGGAAGAAAAGTCACATTTGGAGATAACTACAAAGGCATGATAGTTGACATTAGTAGAATTGGTCAATGAGACAATTCAGTTAGTCCAAGTGTATCCTATCAAGGGGCTCAAATATAATCTTCCGAGTATCTCTCAACTATATGACAAAAGTCAAGAGGTAAGGTTCACTCAGTTTATTTCGTTGCAACTACCAAAGAGACAAAGCTCTCGGGTTTGAGGTAAGGTAACACCTATACTAGTCCCCTTTCTTATTCTAATAAAGATTTATCATGTTTAAAAGCTTCATTGAATGATGATCATGGACATGGCATCGCAGATTAGGTCATATCAGTATGCATACAATCAAGAACTTACATCTCATGGGTTATTCAGAGGACTACCTAACTATTCATCTAAGAAAGATAAAATTTGTGATGCATGCACAAAAGGAAAACAAGTTAGATAATCATTTAAGCCACTCAAGATAGTTTCTACATCCAAAGTGCTTGAATTGTTACATATTGAATTATATGGTGAAATTCTCGTTAAAAGCACAGGAGGTAAATCATATGTGCTACTTATTGTTGATGATTACTCACGATTTACCTTGGTTTCTTTTCTAAAGAATAAGAATGAAGCCTTCAAAGAGTTCACTAAGATCTGTAGGAAAATACAAGTAGAGTCCGAGACTCGGATAAGGAGAATTTAAACCGACCACGTAAGGGAGTTCGACTACTCAAAATTTACTGATTTACGTGACAAGAATGACATCTCTCACAACTTTTCAACACCCATAACTCCTCAACAAAATGGAGTATTGGAGAGAAAGAACATAACACTTCAAGAAATAAGAACGACCATGATCATTAAAAATGATCGACCTTACTATTTATGAGTTGAGGTAGTGAATACAAAGAAACTACACTTTCAACAGATGCCTCATTCGACCCATGCTGAAGAAAACACCCTACGAGCTATACAAAAGAAAGAAATCCAACATTTTCTACTTCAAACCAGTAGATGTAAATGCTTTGTGCATAAAAATGGTAAGGAACATCTTTCTTGGTTATTCTTGGTTATTCTTCCAAGTAGTAAAGCTTATCAAATTTTCAACAAGAAAACTAACAAAGTTAAAGAAAACATCCAGATTATCTTTGATGAGGTTGAGAATGGAAGGATAAGTGAATCCACTTTCTCATACCTCAAGCTCAACCGAGATGATGATGACTTAGTGGAAGTTGAGCTCGGAATGAACAACAATAAGAGAACTAAGCCGGCTTAGAGTAAGCTAGTTCAAGAACAACCCGAGACCATTGGAGGAGCTGAAGAAGGGAATCAATAAGCTGAACCAGCTGAAGAACAACGTATTAAACCATAAAATTTGGTAAACTAGAGGATAGGTAAAGCTTTAAAAATATTCATCTAGTCACCCACCTGAGAACATCATATCGGACATCAATACTAGGGTATGAACTCGTTCTTCCTTATAAAATTTATGTGCATTTTCTGCATTAATATCATTAATTGAACCTAAAAATGTACTTGGAAGCTCTACTTGAACTTGAATAGGTAGAGGCCATGCAAGAAGAACTATCACAATTTGAAAGAAACCAAGTCCGGACTCGACCAAACGACCCTTTGACCACCTAGTTATAGGAAAAAAATAGGTATTCAAAAACAAACTAGATGAGGGAGGCTTAATAGTCGAAATAAAGTTAGACTAGTTGCTTAAGGATATAATCAAGAAGAGGGCATTGATTGTGGGGAAACCTTTGCACCTGTTGTCAAGATTAAGGCAATAATAAATTCTCTTAGCTTTTGCATCTAACATGAACATTAAACGATATCAATCGGATGTTAAGTGTGCATTTCTTAATGGTTATATTCAAGAAGAAGTTTATGTTGAGCAACCCCTAGATTTGAAAACTCTCAATTTCCTAATCATATTTTCAAATTTAAAAGGCTTTGTATGGTTTGAAACAAGCTCCAAGAGCTTGATATGAAAGGTTAAGTAGCTTCTTAGTTGAAACTGATTTCAAAAGATGTCTTATTGACAAAACTCTTTTTATAAAAACCAAGGGGAATGATTTTCTAATTATTTATATTTATATTGATGACCTTGTTTTTGGAACTACTAATGAAACCCTATGTCAAGAGTTTTTGAGTTAATGAAACAAGAGTTCCAAATGAGTATGATGGGAGAACTCAATTTCTTTCTTAGACTGCAAATCAAACAAGAGAAAAATGGCATCTACGTTCATCGGTCCAAATACACTAATGAGTTACTCAAGAAGTACAAACTTCAAGATGTCAAACATGCAGCACCACCAATGAGTAGTAGTATAAAACTGGAATCATATGAAAAAGGTAAAGTTGTAGATCGAAACTCTACAGAGGTATGATTAGTTCTGTACATTATCTCATATCTAGTAAGCCAGATATTATATTTAGTGTGTGTCTATGTGCAAGATTTCAAGCTAAAATTATCACATCTCACTACAGTGAAGAGAATTTTCAAATATCTTGTAGGAACTCAAACACTTGGTCTCTGGCATTCAAAAGACTCAAGTTTGACTCTTAGTGGATACTCAAATGCCGACTATGCTGGATACAAGGTTGATAGAAAAAGTACATTAGGAGCATGTAAATTTCTGGGTCAATCACTCATCTCTTGGCACTCAAAGAAGCAAAACTCAATTGCTCTATCAACCATTGAGGCAGAGTATGTAGCAGCTGGAGCTTGCTATGCTTAGATTTTATGGATCAAGCAACACTTGAAGGATCTAGGACTTTTATTCACATCCATTCCTATCAAGTGTGATAATCAAAGTGCCATCAACATTACAAAGAATCCAGTTCAACATTCAAACACGAAGTACATCGAAGTCAAAAATCATTTTCCGAGAGACAACTCGAAAAAGGTGATATTGAACTTGAATTTATTCCTACTAAAGTTCAACTAGTTGATATCTTCACAAAACATCTTAGTGAAGATCAATTCTGCTTTATTATAGATGAACTTAATATGTTGAATGCTTGATTAACTGAGTAATTGCATGAGAATTTATGTGATTTATTACTAATTACTTATTCTAAGAGAATAGGTAGTAGTTCGATTGAGAAATCATGAAACTAAGTCTGTTGTTATTATGTTTTTTAGTGTGTTCTAAGCACGTCAAACATTCTATTGAGTCAAACTCAATCATGAGAAAAATGGACATTAAAATTCTAAGATCCTCTCTAATTCAATAGATAATCTTTGAAATATTTTTGAAAATTTCTTTTCTCTCTCTTGCAAGTGAACGGTCAACAAACTAGTTGTTGGAAGGTAGCAGTTTCATGAAGTAACCATTAGACACTAGAACGCCAAACAGCTTAGCCAGCCATTACTCGTAAACCGAGTCAGTAAGGCTTTTGTCCCTTGAGAGCCCTTGATATATAAATAGCTTCGTTCATCCTCATTCTTTCACTTTGTTATTTTCACTCTCACACTTTCATCTCTACACTCAAAATTCTCATTTAAACGCTCTTTCGGACTCGGATTCTGTACTCTCTTACTCTTCATTCTCATTCGTTCAATCCTTCCCTCTCATGTCAAATTCTCTCTTTCTCTTAACATGTCGAAGAGAAGAAGCGTTGCTGAAGGAGGGTTAGCCACCTAAAATGCTAGAATCCAAATTTCCCATCCTAAGGATCCATAGAAGGACACCTCAAAAGGCAAGACTCTTACCTTCAATGAGCTAAAGCATACTATTATTGCCCAACACAATTTCCTGCAAGAGAAATTCTTCCTTTCCACCAAAATCTTATGGGTCAAACCACTTTTTAAAATAGGGGCTTTGAAGTACTCGTGTTTATGTGATTACATCTATCCCGAGGTAGTCTTAAAATTCTATTAAAACATGTCCGCAAAGCATAATGTTGTGTATTGTCTTATTCATGGGAAGAACATCACTATCAATCTTCCTCTTATCCACAAACTCTTTGAGGTTCAACTCTTTTCCGAACTCAAATCACATTCCTTTTACTAAAATCGCCGATGATTTCCTTGATAAATATGCCGGAAAGAACTTTTCTGTGCTTTTTCTTGATGAGAATTGTGTTATCATTCTATCCATCCAAGGAAAACCTTAACAGCAAGGTTGTCAAAGTCCTTTATGATATTCTCAAGGGATATAAGGTTGACCTCTTCCTTTTCATTCTCGAACAAATCGCTTTTGTTCCCTTCGATCAAAAGAAACCCCTACCTTTGGAGCTCTACTCTCCACGATATTTGCACATTTTAAAGTGGAGCTTCCAAGTGATGCATACAATATTCTTTAGCCGGTCGTCTGCATATTGAAACTAGGAAACCGCATATTGGTACGGCTGAGCTAGTTAATTTGAGATACTAAGAAACCGCACTCGGTGTCCGGATCTATAGTTCCGAGCTTCTACCTCCTCCTTCTCGGACTCGTAAGAGTATATTGAAACTCTTCTTCCGACTCGCTGTCCATTATCTTCTCAGCCTAGCACTTCTATTATTTTACTTCGAACGTGTCATCATAATTTGTCTGCTCTCATGAAAAAGTTGCAATCAACTCTCGATGCTTTCAATGTTTTCATGCCTATTCTAACTTACTTTCGGAGCACGACTTAGAAGCATATTGATCAAAGTAAAACTCTGGTCATTGAGCTTAAGGACGTCATCAAGATGCAACAAGATTAGATCAGTCGTCTACAAGAGTGTAGATCCAAGGCAGTCGAGGACTCGGAATTAGCATCGGACTCGGACGCAAACTCGTCTTCAAAGTCTTCCACCTCTTTTGAATCGTAGTCGAAGAAGAAAAAGAAGAAGAAGAAGCTATAGTAGACCAAGCTCAAGGCCAAGGAGAAAAAGAACTAGAGGTTATCTCCTTGCAGCACACCGAGTTAGCCTTTGAGGAAGTTGGGAACGTTGGTCGAGTCCCAAGCTCAACCTTCTACACAGACCCACTCTAGCCGAGGAAGTTGAGGGCTCGAAGAGGAAGTGGAGGAAGCAACACCTTTAGTTCTAAGGACTGCTCAACAAGAACAAGTACCTCCTCTCCTCCTGCCACCAATTTCACAACCCACAATTTCATCTCAATGCTACGAGACGCAGATGCTCGAGGACCCCGTTCCTCTTCCTCCACCTGTATCGCTCCATTCCCCTCATAATTTTCTATTTTCTATTTTGTTTATTCCAACATTTCTGTATCTCCTCTTTTCCCTACTTATGATTTTTGATGAAATGCATAGGGGAGATATATTTGGGAGAGATAGTTAGTTAGTTTAGCGGGAACTTGTTTTAATCCTTAATTTTATGTTTCGAGCAATGATCAATGAAAGCTAAGCTTATTTTGCGCATCATTGATTCTTTTTATCTCAATTTTCTTTTCTATTCTAATAAATATGTTACAACCATGTTTATATTTGGTTACTTTACTCGTGATATATTTATTTTTGGCATCAATCAGCTCCGATAACGAAATCCAACTCTATACTATTGTGACTAACTCAAACCACTCTAATAGTTATTCGTTTTTGAGTAATGAAAACTTAACTATCTGAAATTCTAACTCTATTTGATAAGTGTCGATTTCATAAAAAATGGGGAGATTGAAGACTCGGGTATAACTCTCTCTCTCTCTCTTTATGGTTTTGAATTCAAGTCATTCACACATCTTAAGAAGCTTATCTTTAAGTTTTCATTATTGTTTGACCTACTCAAAAAGTACCTCTTGAGTAAAATGATTATCTTTGGGTTTTTACCTACTCAAATACACCTCGGACAGCTTGTCATGTCTAAATAAATTCACATGCATAACTTATTGCAGTCATCGAAAAGAATTACTGTAATAATTCATCTTCTAAGTCAGACTTATTAACTGAAATTATTTATTTGGAAAATTTGATGCAATGTGTCTATACAATTTTAATTCTTCATTCATCTAAAAGAAAGACACAAAACGGAATTATAACCTATTGAATATTAGACTCTGAAAATTTCATTTATTTATGTTAAGGATAATTACAAAAACGACTTAGGGTACCCTTCATTCTTTGAAAACTATTTTTAGAGGACTAAATTATTAAAATTGTTTTCAAGGTGATCTACATTTTACCTTAACTATTAATAGGGTACTTACTGTTAAAAAGTTGTTTGGATCCATTAAGTTTTATTAAAATTATTAAATTGCCCCTCTCCCTCACCCTCTTCCTCTCGGTTTCCTTTCAACACATATCTCTCTCTCTCTCTCTCCTCCCTAATCAAATTCAACCCCCTCACCCTCTTTCTCGGGTTCTCCCTCTCGTCTCTCTTCATAAGCTAAATTACATAGGGAACAGAATTCTCTCTCCCTCACCTTCTTCCTCAGGCTCCCTATCTCTCTCTCTCTCTCTCTCTCTCTCTCTCTCTCTCCCCCATAAACTCCAATTTGTAAGCTAATCAAATATCTCCACTCTATTAGAAGAATAATATCACAAACTCTTTGGTTTTGGCACAACCCAAAACAGAGAATGTGAAATCAAGAAACAAAAGGAAACTACAAAAATGTCCCTAATTAATAACAATGGTAATGGAATTAGCTACTTGTATTGGGTATACAGGGGGCAACATCCGGGTTCAGCTGCTTCTTCCATATCCTCCCGGTGGCCCTAATCTTCAACTTTTTTCTATCCCCGCCGGAGAAGAAAAGAGCCATGTTCTGTTGGATGATGAGGTCGCCATGGCTGTCCCTCACCTTTCGGTGGCTATCTCCGACACTCCAAGGGTTGCCTTCCTATGTCGGTTTCCTCCTGTCTTGCCCGACCTCAAGGCTATAGCTGTAGTTTTGGGCCTCGTTTTCATCACCTATAAAACGGAGGAATACCATGTACACTAGGGCCATGCCTAGTTGGAATGCTTCAAAGTTGAGGAAGAAATATTGACCAAAACAATGAAAACCTAACAAATTGAGGAAACTTCAGAACATAACTTTCGAAACTTCACAACATAATTTTCAATTAAGCTTACATCAACTTGGACATGTATCCATGTAATTTAGCTTATGAAGAGAGAGAGAGACAGAGAAAGAGTGAGGGAATCCGAGGAAAAGGGTGAGGGAGAGGGAGAGGGGGTTGAATTTGATTCCTCTGTTTTGAAGTTATGAAATTAGGGTTGAATTTGCAGGGCAAGAGAGAAAGATGCGTTGAAAGGGAGCAAAAGGAAGAGGGTAAGGGAGAGGGGCAATCTAGTAATTTTAATAAAAACTTAACGAATTCAAATAACTTTTTAACAAGCAAGTATCCTATTAATAGTTACAGTAAAATGTAGATCACCTTGAAAACAATTTTAATAATGTAGTCCCCTAAAAATAGTTTCCAAACAATGAATGGTACTCCTAAGTCATTTTTTGGGATAATTAAGTACTTAATTATTTCAATTAATTTTTATCCTTGCCTAATCTTACACCAATGTATTCTTATAGAATTTTAATTCTTCATTTATCTAAAAGAAAAACACAACGGCTAACAAAGCTTCTCATTCTAGGATCGAGCCACAAAGGCTATCCTCGCCGCTTATAAATAAAAGCCACTCTACGTAACTGCAGAGATTGCTGGAACCGAACTCCAATCTTATTCACTCAATTTTTTCTATTTTCAACTCTGTATTTTAGTTTTTCTCAACTTCGAGTTGAAATAGAAGAAGTCTTGCAATCAGTCAAACCCTTACTTCATTCACTACTCTGTAATTTCCCTTGATTAAGCTATAAGGGGTAACTCGGTTCAGTTGTGCCTAAATGTAAAGGGTAACTCGGTTAGGAAGTATTAGGGCGAGATAAGGGTACTTTTATGCCAAGGAAAATTTATATTGAATTGTCTATGGGAGAAATTTTATAAGAGTCAGTCCTTCTATATTATGGATTCAAAATAATGCATTTGACTTAGTGTCCGGATTGACATTGTCCGTGGTATTCCGCCCGAGAGGGTTTTCACGTATTTTCCGTGTTCTTATTCTCTCGGTTCATTCTAGACTCATAATCTCTTTCGTGAGTTCTAACTTGCAAGAAAATCTTTAATTCTGTAAAATTTCCTTCTCACCCTATTCACCCCCTTCTAGGGTGACTCGGACTCTCAAAAGCAAACCTTCAATTGGTATAAGAGCCTAGCCTTCTCAAAGGATCTAATAATCCAAGGTTTGAAGATCGGAGGGCTCTTCAATATGGAGAGTTCGATGAAGGATGATCTTTCACCGGACCACCCAACTTCTCAAGGGATCAAACTTCGCTCACTAGAAGAAGATCATGGATTGCTTCACCTAAGACTATGATGAAGATGTCTGGAACATCATCTACAATGACAATTATGTTCCTACCAAGTTGGATAGCACTCGTACAGTAGCGAAGGTGAAGTCGGAATTCACTACTCGAAGAGAATGAGATAGAAAGAACTTGAAGGTAATGAACACACTAATGTGTGCTATTGACTCAGCAGAATACAACAGAGTAGCTGCTTGTGATACTGCCAAGGAAGTCCGAGTCACACTGGTCACTACTTATGAAGGTACCAGTCAAGTGAAGCAAGCAAAGATAAGTCGAGTATCTCCACAAGTATGAGATGCTCAAGATGGAGGCGAATGAGAACATAACTCATATGTACATCCTCTTCACCGAGATTGTCAACAATCTCAAGTCCCCTGGAAGGAAGATATCCCATGAAGAAATTGTCGAAAGATTCCGATTCTATCGAAGAGAAGATGGGGTCCCAAGGTGACAAATATTAAAGAAGCTCAGGACCTTACTCAATTGAAGCCGGATGAACTCATTAGGAAACTGCTTACCCATGAGTTACATTTAGAGGAAGAAGAATCTTAGGTCAACACAAAAAGAAACAATGGTCTTAAAGCCTCGAAGTACCTAAATACTCGGGTATAACTTTCTCTCTCTATGATTTTGAATTCAAACGATTCTTATATCCTAAGAAGCTCATCTTTCAGTTCTTATTACTTGTCGACCTACTCGAAAGCATCTCTTGAGTAAAACGCTTATTTTTAGGTTTCTAAGCTACTTAGATGCAACTCGGACAGTTGTCGTGCCTAAATAATTTCACATGCATAACTTATTCCGAGCTCTAACTTATTGCATTGACTAAAAAGAATTACCGCAATAATTCATCTTTTAATTCCGACTTCTTAAATAAAATTATTTATTTGGAAAATTTGATGCAATGTGTCTATACAATTTGAATTCTTCATTCATCTAAAAGAAATACACAAAATGGAATTAAAACCTATTGAATACTAGACTTAGAAAATTCCATTTATTCAGGTTAAGGATAATTAAGTGCTTAATTTTTAAAATTAATTTTTATCCTTGCCTAATCTTAGACCAAAGTATTCTTATACTATGAGTACCATTTTATTTGCTTTTGCAGGTTGATTAAAGTGTTTTAATCTCATTTTGAAAAGAAAAAGCAATCGACTTCTAACTTTTAAATACCAACAGACGGAAAAGTCACTGTTTTAGGACAAGCTCGGACACCGTGTAAGGATTGTTTGTTTCCATTTCCAGTAAACATCAACTTTGAGTCTAACGGCTGTTTCAACCCTAGATTTCAGTCACAACTTGTAGGTTGGACCACCTTTTGAGCCGAGGACCAAAGCACAACTATCTATAACAACTTCTTTTCTAAGTGACTCGGACTATCCGTTATAATAGCTAGTGAAGATTCCCAGTCCAAGTATCAACCGCAATGGCTAATCCGCCCTATTGAGTATAAATAGAACCCATCCTAGAAGACTTAGAAGATTGACAATGCTGAACAAAACTCAAATCTTACTCTCTCAATCTTTTGTAGTTTTCAACTTTGTACTTATGTTTTCTCAACTTCGAGTTGAAAAAAGAAGTCTTGTAATCACTCTTACTTACTTTAATTCTCTGCAATATCCCTTGATTGAGATGTAAGGGTTAACTCACTTTAGTTGTCCCTAGCTATAAAGGTATCTCTGTTAGGAAGTACTAGGCGTGGACACCTAAAAAGTGTCGTCCTTTCCTCTATTTTTTATTTGTTGGCCTCGATGATGATAATCTCGAGTCCTGTTTGAGGATTTGGATCATGGACTATGTCCGATTGTTGTGACGGAAGCCGATAAACCACAAAAACCCCTAACACCTTATAAATAGCCTTCTCCCTTGGGTCGATCGAAAAATCCCCTTTCCTCTTAGACGATAAAATACCGGGCTAAGCCTTTAGAGACAATGAAGTGCAATGTTATGCACCGAGAAATCCCAAGTTCAGAATACTACATTTTACTTCGATACAACCGGACAAGGAGCTTAAGACCTCAAGACGACGTTAGACGTTGCATTTTATGATCACGAGAATCAAAGTGCTGTGTTTAAGCTGCAAGACAGTCCACCCGAGACTAGGAGCCCACAATCTCTTTGAAAGCCTAACATGGCTGGTGCCCGTCATCGGTAATTTCACTCAAAATGTTGTGTTTTGGCTAAGGAATCCCGAGACATCATGGAAAGGGCACAAAACCCTAAAAGACCACTCATGGCCAGCGCCTTCTACCCTGCGTTTTGCGTCAAAAACATTGTGTTCCAGCTTGCGAGACTCCCACGGTAGCACGCTACGGCACAAAACCCTAGGCAACACTAATTGTTCGGTGCTCGCCTCCCTCCATTGACCCGGTCTATTTGGTTTTATTCTTTTCTTTATCCGGTCTTATCACTTTTATCTTGACCCGATTTTTTACTGCTAGCTTTGGGCCACTGGCCAAGCTAACCTTAGGTGACTTCCTTGACGTAACCTCTCCCTATAAATAGAGAGCATCGGCTCTCATTCCTATATGGCTTCCTGCCTTAGCATCGAGCTACTGCATTCCACCTAAATGGTTCAACCCTTAATGTTACTCTACTGAAATTCACCCGAGAGCTACTAAATACTCCATTCTATATTTTGATCTCTTGTTCCCTTTTCAGCCTCTTCTAAGTCTACTTCTATCATACATCATACATCTGATCCCTAAACTCCATCGGGCATACATCCGCCCACCTATCTCCACAAAAACTCACTAAAAAGCCTCTTCAACTCACCACCGTCGCATCAAGAGATCCAGATTCGAGATCCGGATCAGCGAGTGGGACAACCCGAGGGCACAAATTTGATCTGCAATGGTTTATTTTATTTATATGCTTTCTTTATTACTTTCCGTATTGTGGATTCGAGATGTATCGCATTTAATTCCTCCCCGCCCGATGTAAGCTTTTCGGTTTCAGCTTTTCTTTTCTTTTCGCTTTTCGCTTTGTTTACTCGCTTTCCTTTACTTTCTGCCATTATCACTTTCTTTTATTATGTTTGGTTGTTTTTAATTCTAAACGCATGTTGCTTGCTTGCTTGTTTTACATTATTTTAATTCACTCCTCGAACTAGTAATGGCCATCTTTAGACAGGAGGAATGAAAGGGTTTATCCCTACGTTTCGTACCCTTACCCCCGTATTCGATTCTCGGTTCCAAGACCGATGGAGTCATTTTTAGCCTCTTTCAGTCTTAGTTTTGCCATACTAAGATTGAGAGAGCATTTATTTTGTTTTTGTTAAATTTTCTTTCCTAAAAGCTTACTAGTTACTCCCTTTTCATTTATTTCTATTCAAATCCGCATCTCGGTGTTTTCTCGGTCTGCAAGAACGAGTAACGTTAGATTTTGGATCTACCCACTAGGTAGAGACCAAGGCTAGTTCCACCAGCCACGGCCTCCGGCCGACGCCTACCACCCCTAGGTACAGAGCCACTGCCTGCGCCGTGGGCTCAGCTGGTAAGGCTTCGGTCTAGATTGGTGTTTTTCACCAATCGGCCCTAAAGCCTTATGGCAGAACCAAAACCCTAATGTTATTTGTTCCTTAATTAGAAAATAAGATCGCGAGAATTCTGAAAATAATTCCTAAAATAAAATGGTTAATGAAACCGCCATTCAACTTTACTTAATTCACTTTAAATCAGATTTAATAAAACTCAAAAATCATAATAAAAGGTTCATCCCCACATTCCAAAATCGACTTTCTAAAACCATCTTCAAAATCAAACTTTAAAAAAGAGACTCGACACAAGTGGGGAAGTTCGGTGGGCTCCGGCTGGCCGTGGTTCCTACAATGGTGAGTCCACTAGGACAAATCTTTCATTAAGAGGGCGAAATTTGAAAATTTGAACTAGTTTAAATATTATTTTGGACCACTAGGAAAACTTTATTGTACCCCTTATGTACCCTTTTTGGAGACAGGCTCCCACTGGTTCTCGTAGGCGAGCCCAACTAGGTGTGATTGCCCGAGGAAATAGTACCTCCTCCCTCGTAGCATGCCATATTGGGCTGAATCTTTTGGTTCACCGAGAGGCACCGGAATTCTGGTTGGTATCCTTATCCGTGCAACCCATGGGGGACCAAATTTTGGACTACGTGTCACCATGTATCCAAACTCTTAAACTCTTTGACCATAGAGCTTTGGACAATTAGGTCACCTTGTCCTCCATTTGCATGCTTGAAATAAGTGTGTGTGTTTTTGTTTAATCTCCCGCTTGTGAGCCTCTAAGGATAGATGAGGAGCGCTGAATAATCCTTGCATGGTAAAAAAATAAAAATAAAAATAAAATTTTGAGTCTATCCAATTATGTGCATTTTAGCCAAAAGTCCAAAATTACATTCCCCTTTTAGGTCGGTGCATTCATTCCATATTTGTATTAGCTAAATCAAAAATCATCTCTCTTAAGGTTGGTCCATTCATTTCATTTTTTCATTAGCCAAATAAATTAGTCATTTCATTTTTGCATTAGCCAAAATAAATTTCATCTCAGAATAGGTGAGTTCAATCTTGTATTTCATTTTTGCATTAGCTAAAATAAATTTTATCTCAAATAGTTTAGTCCATATTCGCATTCCCTTTTTGCATTTAGCCAAAGTCAAAATCATCTCAAAATAGTTGAATCCATATTTTTGCATTTAGCCAAAGTCAAAATCATCTCAAAATATATGAGTCCATATTTGCATTTTCTTTTTGCATTTAGCCAAAGTCAAAATCATCTCAAAATAGGTGAGTCCATATTTGCATTCCTTTTTGCATTAGCCAAAAATAAATTCATCCCAATTAAGGTCTCCATTCGTTTTATTCTTGTATTAGCCAAAATTAAATTCATCTCTAATTAGGAGAGTCTTTCATTTGTAATAGACAAACAAAAATTCATCTCAGATTAGGTGAGTCTCGCTTTGCATTTTCATTTCTCATTTAGCCAAAACAAATTCATCTTCCATTAAGAGTAATCATCTATGCATTTTGGTTCTACATTAGCGAAGTCATAGACTCATCCCACATTAAGTCATGCCCATCATTGCATACATTCTATTCCACTTTTTTGCATCCCTTTATATGCATCCAAATAAAAGAGCATATCATTTTCTTTTCTCTTAGGATAAGTCGTTCCTCGAGTCAAGCACTTAAGCCCCATCTCCCTAGAAGTTCTTCCACGAGCCAATCCCGAGTATACTCTTTTCGGATACAGGATAAGAAATCCTATGCAAGTCGGGAATCCTGGCATGAAGCATCTAGGAAGTAAGAGATCTACTTCAACACCAACACGGTTAACATTGATACGTCCCACGTTAGCACGTGCCACACCAGTACGTCCCTCTTTACTTGTGACACCGGTGCGCGGTGTAAGGCAAAACAAAATCCTCCTCTAAAAATGGCCAACCAGCCAGAGCAAACTCCCATCATGACCCTATTTAAGGAGTATGTTTCAAAACTAGAGGTTAAGCTTGATGCCCAGGATAAACAGATCGAGTCGATATCTAAAACCCTCAGTCTCATACACAAATAACTGGAGAAGAAATCAAAGTCCAAAGGGAAAGAAAAAGAAGGAGCAGGATCCCGCCCGAACCTCAACCCAAGCCTCAATCCGATCCAAGAACAGATCATATAGAGAAGATGTTACAAGAGTCTTCAATGTTCAACCGCCACTATCCGGCCTAGGGATTCACTTTAATCCCTAAAGGAAAGCTACCTCCTAAGTTTACCATGCCTAACGGAGAAACTTTGTGGGGGCAATGGCTTTGAAAAATGTACCAAAGGACACTTATCACATCATCTTCCCTGGAAATTTGACGTAGATATCATGAAATGGTACAATGTTGTTGACCCACGCAAGGTTATAAATTGGCAGGATCTTTACCGGAGTTCCTACATCAATACTCCTACAACAATGATCTACCAGTCACACTTCGGGATCTAGAATTGATCAAGGAAGGAGATGATGAAGGCTTCACCGATTTCCTTACTCGTTGGAGGGTGACAGCTGCCACATGATTAATCGACCATCCGAGAAGGATCAGGTCGGAATCATCATCAAGAACCTCCACCCCGCCTACTATCGGCACTCGAAGTTCTTGCCCATCATGGACTTCAAAACACTCGGAGATGAAGGTTTGCTCTTGGAGAGACTAGGTCACCCTAGAGGGGGTGAATACGGTGATGAGGAAATTCGCTCGAGTTAAATACTAGATATGACTCGAGGAGAATGTGAGTCAAGAATAAACTAAGAAGAAACTCGAAAAACCCCGACTCAAAGTTATGTAGAAGATAAAGATACAGATTGGACGGAACCTTAAATCATGTCCGAGTCTAGATTGGACTCGGAAAAGTATCAACTCAGGAATTACGTGGAAACCCTCCTGGAGCAGAAAACCACGGACCGTGCTAGTCCAAGCACGAAGTCAAATCCACTATTTTGAATCCACAAAATACAATAGAATGACTCAACCAGAGTTGCTCCCTTAGACAACTCCTTACAAGTTTTTTCTAGACTTAGAAATTCCCTTATTTGATCTAGTACTTCCTAACTCGAGATAACCTTTACAAGTTAGGGAAAACTGAGCTGAGTTAACCCTTACAGCTCAGTCAAGGGACCTTACTTAGAAAGTAAGAATGAGTGTTTGTAACAAATTACGAGACCTTACAACTAAGAGAATATTAAATACGAGTTGGAGTTGTAAGTAGAAGATTGAGTATGAATACAAAGACTTTAGCTTAAGAATGTGTATTGACAATTGGTTCAACAATCTTCAAGTCTTGAGAGTTGGCTTCTATTTATAGATAACCAAGCAAATTAGCCATTGTGACTATCTTCGATCGGAAGTCCTTTGTGATCGTTGCAATGGATTTTCCGAGTCATTCGAAAATATCCGTTGAGGTGTGAACGTTGGACAACGGCTCTTGACTCCTTTGGAAGTCCCAATTCACTGGTGGTGTCTTGAAAAGTAAGGTGGAAACCACCGTTAAGCTTAGCGTTACGGATTTCCATTTTTGGAAACGAGACAACCCTAACACAGTGTATGGGCCTCGGTGAGATGTGGAAAAAGCCTTGTTTGCTTGGTGATTTGACGTTTTGAAGCCGGTTACTTTTGTAATTCAAAAATAGGATAGCCTCATTTGAATAACCTACAAAAGTAAATCAATTTGGTTCTCAAAGTATAAAATACTTTGGTCCAAGATTAGACACGAGATAATAAATTAATTAAGATAATTAAGTGCATAATTATCCGAGTTAGAAAAGGAATGGAATTTTCCGAGTCTAATATCGATGAGACTCAAAATCCATCTCGAGTCGATCTAAAAGAGAAACAAGTCAATTAAAGAATATCATAGTAGACATACTTGATTTAGACAAAGCAAAGTTCAAACAAAATATGTTGACTTAGAAGAATGAATTAACATGGTAATTCTTGGAACAAGAAGTCAAATTTGAGTTTATGCACGTTATAGTAAATGTTTGAACATGCGATATATGTGAGTGTTGTCCGAGTGACTCGAACGAGTGTGTAGAATGGCATGTAAGAGTATGCTTTCTGAGTCGGTTAGAAGCGGATGAAAACGAATGCAATAAATTCCGTAACACTCGGAAAACATGTCATATCACTCGGAAAAGTTTCTAAGGCACATAGAATGACTTGTAATCAAAATCTTATGAGAGCTGAAGTCTTATACCTGATTCTTTAATGGAACTCAAAATGATGTATATGTAAAGTTCGAGTCTTCAATCTCCCCTTTTTGATGAAAGGCATTCCATACTTAGACAAAACTTTGTTAGTGATATAGATCCGGGTTTTTAATCTTGCTCGGAAATAGTCAGTAAGATGTGACAAAATTGAGTTCTCTCAAAGCACATCTATCTATTAGAGCAAATAAACCGAGATTGCATAGCAAGAGCTAAGGTATCGAGAGAAAGAAAAATATTGATAGATATATCAATGATTGGACGCCGATAGTAGGATTATTAATGATTTTTCATTATAGAAACTCGGAGATAATTGCTCTTAGCAGTAAAACCAGAAGGAAGATAGCAATTATTAATGAAATGCATTATAATTAAAGAGTTTACATAAAAGAGGGTGACAGAAACTCCCTTGAACAAGACAACAAATTTTTCTAACGATTCTACCCCTTGCCTTTCAGCCAAAAAAAAAAAACAAAAAGAGGAAGAATGTATCAAGTAGATACAGATTTGATGTCTGGACAAAACAAAAAAATAAAAACAATAATTAAGATAGAGGAGTCTGAGTTGAGGTGGGTGGACGAGCAGTGCGCCTTCGCCGATACGATCCGGAAGATGTTGACGAGCGAGGCGGAGGCAACACCGGGATCTCTCGGAATGGGCTCGGCTCCGAGTGGTCGACCCGAACTAGGTCGTCCATAGGCTCATCCTCCTGGAACTTAGCTGATGGAGGGGTGTGCCAAGGCCGACCAGCTGTTGACTCGACCATGGTCAGCAGGATCGTCTAACCCACGAGACTACTGTCCGAGCTAATCATCTCCGATTGAGGTTCCGGAGCACTTGGACCCTCTCGCTGCTGCTGCTCCTCCTTGTTATTCATCTTTCTCCCCTTCCTCGGATGGACCTACCTCAGCCACAGGTGCCTCTTCTTCTCCTTCTTCTTCTTCTTCGAGGATGATTTGGCCGGACTCGAGGATTCCTCGAAGTGTCCGAGTTGACAAGATCTCGAGCCGCTTTGGATCACCTCTCCTGAAGGAGCTCGATCGGCTCCCTCTCGCTCCTTAACCAGGGCCTTTATCTCGAGAAGCACATCTTGCTGCTCTTGGATTTGGGATTGAGCGGTTTTCGGTTAATGGTCATAGATCGGAAGACAGTCTTGAATGACCGGAGAATGTCCTTGAACTTAGTGGACACCGAGGAGAGCTTGTCCATGAAAGCGAGTGGACAAGGCACAAGAGATAATTTGAGAAACACCTTAGGTGGAGGCACCACCAGTGGAGGAGGTAGAGAAAGAGTGAGCTTAATCTGAGTCCGAGGTGGAGAAGGTGGCCACGGTTCCGAGTTTTGGAGCCGGACAGCCGATTGGGTTTCCTAGTATCCATACCCAAGGAGTTCCATTTTGCTAATGATAATGGCAGCCTCGAAACCGCGTTAGGATCCGAGGGAAGAGGAAATTTGAATTGTTTGAAGATGAGGGTGAAAAGAGCCCCGAAAGGAAGAGGGGTGGTCTTTTGTTCTGATTCCGAGCTAGCACAGCTGCCATTTGCTCGACTATTGCGGGAAAGAGGTCTACTTTGTAGCCCTCTAGAATATCGAAAAGAGCTTGGAGATGCTTGGAGTTGGGGTTCTCCTTGCTAGAATGTTGTGAGAAGAAGGTTCTCATCAGCAAGAAACACAGAAGATGAGCTTCGACTTTAGTTGGGTCACAGAGAAGTTTTTGCGTGACTTAGGGAATTCTTTAACATACTTCTCAAAGAAGTCGTCAAGCAACCTCGTTGAAAGGTATGGGGTTGCTGTTCAAGAAAAGAGAAGATACTTTGAATAGATGGTGGAGAAGGGAAGTATTGATGTGAACGGTGATGTTCTAAATGCGTAAGGTGAGGATACCCTCGGAGCTAGAAAGATGAGTGTAAAACTCGGAGACGAGTTTGGGGTAAATGAACTCGCAAAAACAAAGAAAATTGTAGACCCCAGTGGATTGGATGTGACACAACCATGAAAATTTTGTGGTTGGAAAGAATTTATCATCCAGCATGACATGTCTGGGTGACAAGAGGTTTGGAAGGATTGGAGGGACCTTCTTGGCTTTTAGTACGTGGTTTCTTGGTTGCGGAACTAAGAAAATAAGGGTGGGAACCTCTTTTCGGCATGTTCGTTGTTGAAAAGAGAGGAAAGAGATGAACTGTTGAGAGAAAGAAAGAAAGAGAGAAAGCTTGAAGAGAGTGAGGGAAAAAGAGAACGAAAATAAAAGAGTAGAAGAGAAGAGAGCGAGCAGAGCTTACTTGACATGTTCTTCACTAAGCTTGAGATCACCGAGCATTGCTTTGATCATAGAGAGCTTGTTCACGAAGATTTAAATGTGAGAGTGAAAGTAAGCCAAGAGTAAAGTAGCGAAATGAAGGAAAATAAGAGCTATTTATAGAGAAGTAAGTATCCTTCAGTATCCGTTTTGACTCGGCTCTTCAGCAATCACCTCGACCGGTGTGACTGTTCTCTTCTCCAACTGTTAGAATTCCAGCAGTTGTCTCCCAACGGCTAGTTGTTTGATCACAACGCACGAGAGAGAGAGAGAAAAAGAAAGATTTTTAAGATAAATTCTGAAATTCTCCACTTGTCTAGAGATGATTTTAAAAGTTTGATGTCCATTTTTCTCAAAATCTGAGTCTGACTCAGCTAAGTTTCGAGTGACTCGAAACCACAAACAAATAATAACTCTTAGCTCGAGTATCACTGGTTCAACTGAACTAATAACTTATTAAAGAAAGTAAGCACACAACACATAATCATGCCGAGAATTTTCACACAAAAAAGCACGTAATTATGCATTTAACATACCAAGCTCATTTCTAATAAAGCAAAACTTATCCTCACTAAGTGGCTTAGTAAAGATATCAGCTAATTGAAGATTGGTAGGAATGAATTCAAGTTCAATATCACCTTTCTCAGAATAATCTCTTAAGAAATGTTACCTGACCTCAATATGTTTTGTCTTTGAGTGCTGAACTGGATTCTTGGTGATGTTGATTGCACTCCGATTATCACAGTTGATTGGAATTTATTTGAATATAAGTCCAAGATCTCTCAAGTGTTGCTTTATCCATAAAATCCGAGCACGAGCATGCCCCAGCTGCGATATACTCAGCTTCGGCGGTTGATAGAGCTATTGAGTTTTGCTTCTTTGAGTGCCAAGATATCGGGGATTGATCTAGAAACCGGCGGGCTCTGAGGTGCTCTTCCTATCAACTTTGTACCCAGTATAATCAGCATCCGAGTATCCAATGAGATTCGGTTCTGAGTCTCCGGAGTACATAGACCTAAATTCCGAGTCCCTGTAAGATATTATAATATTCTCTTCACCGTAGTGAGATGTGATTCTTTTGGATTAGCTTAAAATCTTGCACACGAGATAGACACTAAACATTATGTCTGGTCTACTGGAAGTAAGATATAGTAAATATCCAATCATACCTCGATAGAGTTTCGATCTACTGCTTTACCTTTCTGCCTCGAGTCCAGTTTTATGCTCGTTGCTCATAGGTGTCGCTGCATGTTTTGATCTTGAAGTTTGTACTTCTTCAACAGCTCCTTGGTGTACTTTGATTGATGGACATATATTCCATCTCTGTCTTGCTTGATTTTTAGACCAAGTAAGAAATTGAGTTCTCCCATCATACTCATTTGAAATTCCTATCTCATTAACTCGGAAATTCTCGACATAGAATTTCATTAGTAGCTCCAAAAATTATGTCATCAACATATATCCGAGCAATCGGAAAGTCTTTCCCCTTGGTTTTTATAAAGAGAGTCTTGTCAATCTGACCTCTCCTAAAATTATTTTGAACCAAGAAATTGTTCAGTCTTTCATACCAAGCTCTGGGAGCTTGTTTAAGACCATAGAGAGCTTTTTGCGGTTTGAAAACATGATTTGGAAATTCTGAGTTTTCAAATCCAGGGGTTGCTCAACATAGACTTCCTCTTCAATAAAACCATTGAGAAATGCACATTTAACATCCATTTGATACAATTTGATATTCATGATAGATGCAAATGCCAATAAAATTATAATAGCTTCAATTCTGCTACAGGTGCAAAGGTTTCCCCACAATCAATCCCTTCTTCTTGATTATAACCTTGAGCCACAAGTCTAGCCTTATTTCTAACTACCAACCCACCTTCATCCAGTTTGTTCTTGAAAACCCATTTGGTTCCTATGACTGGGTGGTCGGAAGGTCGTTTGGTCGAGTCCGGACTTGGTTTCTTTCGAATTGATTGAGTTCCTCTTGCATGGCCTCTACCCATTCAGGCTCATTTAGGGCCTCTAGTGCATTTCGGGTTCGAGTTAATGATATGAATGCAGTGAATGCACATAGATTTTGAAGAGAGGAACGAGTTCTTACCCCACTTTTGATAGCGAGATATGATGTTTTCTAGTGGGTGACTAGAAGCATACTTGAATGCACTAACCTATTCTCTGGTTCACCGGATCCGTAGTTTGAATTGGTTGATCTTCAGTAGTCTCTTCCGAGTGAGCTTGTTCATCAGATTGATCTTCAACATATTGAGCTGGCTCTTGAGTCGTCTCATTCCGAGTCCGAGTCACTTTGTTCCGAGTGACATGAATTTGATTCTTGATGAGCTCATTTTCATCACGATCATCATTTCTGCTGAGCCTTAGATCCGAGAATGTTGACTCACTTGGTTTTTCCTGTTCAGTCTCATCAAATAAAATGTGGATGCTTTCTTCTACTTTGTTAGTGCTTTTATTGAAGATACGATATACTTTACTATGAGATAAATAACCAAGAAAAATACCTTCATCCGACCGAGCATCAAACTTGATCAGGTCATCCTTACCATTGTTATGGACGAAACACTTGCATCCAAAGGCTCTAAAGTATGAAATATTGGGTTTCTTCCCTTTGTAGAGCTTGTATGATGTTTTCTTTAGGATGGGTCCGATGAGGCATCTGTTCAAACTATAGTTAGTCTGTGTTGATTGCCTCAACCTAGAAATAGTAAGGTAGATTGTGTTCAATCATCATTGTCCTTACTATTTCTTCAAGAGTTCTGTTCTTTCTCTCCACTACTCCATTTTGTTGAGGAGTTCTTGGTGCTGAGAAGTTGTGGGAGATGCCATTCTTATCACAAAAACTCTACAAACTCTAAGTAGTCGAACTCCCTTCCATGGTCGGTTCGAATTCTCCGGATCCGAGTCCGAGACTCAACTTGGATTTTCTGCAGAGCTTGCTGAACTCTTTGAAAGCTTCATTTTTATGCTTAAGAAAACACACCCAGGTGAATCGTGAGTAATCATCAACAATAACAAGCACATATGATTTACCTCCGAGACTCTTGACAGGGATTTCACCACATAAATCCATATGCAACATTTTAAGCACCTTGGATGTGGAAACAGTTTTCAAATATTTGAAAGATGATGTGACTTGTTTCCCTTTTGTGCATGCTTCGTAAATTTTATCTTTCTTAAATGCATAATCAGGCAATTCTTTGACTAAATCATGAGATGCAAGTTTCTTAATGGTATGCATGCTAACATAACCTAGTCTACGATGCTCGTTAAGCTTGTCGTACAGCAACAAATTAAACCACTACTTAAACTTATAATAAACAATATAGCAAGGGCAAGTAGGGATCGAATCCACGAGGAAAGATATAATAACATGCAAGTTTTAATCTAATTAAATTTACTACTCTTAAAAACAAAACAGAAAATATAAATTAAAATCAATAACTAAAATTCATAGAAAATTATCTAATAACTAAATAAATAATTTATACAGAATAATAAAACTACAATAACCCAGAAATATTTTTGTATATTTTTTAGAACAATTAAAACAGAAAACTAAAGCAGAAAATAAACAAATTCTAAAACAGAAAATTAAATAAGTAAAATTCTGCACTAAAATAATTACGAAAATAAATACTAAAATTACCCAGATTAATAATACTAATTTTCTAAACCTAACCAGACCCTAAAATATAAAAACAAAATTTAAAATCTAATTTACGAATTTATTTTATTAAAAACCTGCAGTAATTAAATTCAAGAATTAAATCTGAAAAAATATCAAATTAATTCCAAAAATTCTAAAATTTAATCACAGCAAACTAGGACTCTATCTAAACCCTAAAAGAAAATAAAACAAGAAAGATAACAAAAGAAACTATTTTTAAACTAATTTCTAACAAACTGACTCAAAAATAATAAACACTAACAGAAAATTAATTCTGAAAATTAAAATATATAAAGACTCAAAATTAAATTAAAATAAAATTACTAAAACTAACCTAAAATACTGATCTTTAGGGGGTAACGAAATTAATAATAAAAGACTATATATTTATAAATAAAAATTGACAAACTAAAGAAAATAACTAAAAAGCAAACAAATAATTATCAAAGATAGAAAATTTATAAAAACACTTAGTATAATCTATATCCACCATGCAAATTATTATTTATCATTAACACACAAATTGATCTACCCATGAGCTAAACTGTAGAAGACAACCACTAGCGGATCTTCCCCGTTTTTCCTTAGTTATTAGTTTACTTAGGCCTAGCCCTAATATAAACCCTACTAATATTGATAACCCTAGCACTAGCACTAGAATTTAATCAAATTAGAGCATTAAGTATTAGAAAAACATCATCTAGCACCTAATAACCAATCTACTAGCAAATTGATTTAAGAAGGATCTATGATAATTTCCTAATTAAAAGAGATGGGTATGAGCCATCCATGATTAACTAGGGTGATACTAATGTCTAGAAGATCAAGCAATTACGTACTTAAACCCTTTAAACTATCACATGAATTTATATAAAACTAAGTAGCGTGCACTCTAATTAATTAGACATAAATTCATAAACATTAAACACAAATTATCATAGAATCATGGATTGAATCAATAAGACAATAAAAATCGAAACTTTGCTTCAAAATAAATAATTTAACATGGCTTCAAGTAGATTATACTAAGTATAAGAAAAACTACTCACACATAATGTACTTTAAAACATGTAAACTAAATAAAACTAGCATCTTTAATATTAATCTAACAATAAAAATAAAAATTACAATACTAAAATTACTACCATAATATTTCTTGACATGGTGATGATCAAGATGGTGATGAGAAGGATTATGATGATGGTGGTTAAAAAAAGGACAGCAAGAGATGTGTGAGAGACGTGATGATGATGAGCGAGCAAGGATGTGCGCAGGAGGCGGCGAAGGAATTGGGCAAAGAAGAGGGAGCAGCAGCGTGAGTGGGGGATGGACAGCAAGACTTGGTGATGGGCGGCCAGCCAAGATGGGGCAGCAGCAAGGGCTGCGTGTGGCTCCTCCCGGGCTCCCTTTTATGATGATAATAAGTAGTATATATAGGGTGAAAGAGTTAGGGTTTATTTCTCTTTCTTCTCTTCTAAGTTTCCTTTTCTATTCCAATTAGAATTTCCTAAAATATAATATCCTAAAATAAATATTTTATTACATATTATATTTATGGACCGACTTCATATATTTTCTTGGATGCTTGTCGGTAGCTAAAAATCCACTTTTAACGACATTTCTTCTCTTCCCCACTTTATTCGATAATTACCTATAAATAGACAAAATAGAATAAATTAGATAAAATAAACTATATAATATAAACTCAATAACTACTAAAAATACGTATAAAATACGACTTAACAAATCCCCACACTTAGACTTTGGACGTCCTCGTGCAAAGAAATCTAAGACTCGATCTAATATTATGGTTTCTTATA
This sequence comes from Talinum fruticosum, assembly GCA_021018815.1. Classification (NCBI taxonomy): domain Eukaryota; kingdom Viridiplantae; phylum Streptophyta; class Magnoliopsida; order Caryophyllales; family Talinaceae; genus Talinum; species Talinum fruticosum. Next base: position 1,756,314 of record JAITYX010000082.1, on the reverse strand, counting down.
AAGATATACATAAAACATAAAGTATGCACTAAGTTTGCCTTGCTTTCAAAAACAATCTTCAAGTCTTGAGAGTTGGCTTCTATTTATAGATAACCAAGCAAATTAGCCATTGTGACTATCTTCGACTGGAAGTCCTTTGTGATCTGTTGCAATGGATTTTCCGAGTCATTCGGAAAATATCTGTTGAGGTGTGAACGTTGGACAACGGCTCTTGACTCCTTTGGAAGTCCCAATTCACTGGTGGTGTCTTGAAAAGTAAGGTGGAAACCACCGTTAAGCTTAGCGTTACAGATTTCCATTTTTGGAAACAGACAACCCTAACACGGTGTATGGGCCTCGGTGAGATGTGGAAAAAGCCTTGTTTGTCTGGTGATTTGACGTTTTGAAGCCGGTTACTTTTGTAATTCAAAAATAGGATAGCCTCATTTGAATAACCTACAAAAGTAAATCAATTTGGTTCTCAAAGTATAAAATACTTTGGTCCAAGATTAGACACAGATAATAAATTAATTAAGATAATTAAGTGCATAATTATCCGAGTTAGAAAAGGAATGGAATTTTCTGAGTCTAATATCGATGAGACTCAAAATCCATCCGAGTCGGTCTAAAAGAGAAACAAGTCAATTAAAGAATATCATAGTAGACATACTTGATTTAGACAAAGCAAAGTTCAAACAAAATATGTTGACTTAGAAGAATGAATTAACATGGTAATTCTTGGAACAAGAAGTCAAATTTGAGTTTATGCACGTTATAGTAAATGTTTGAACATGCGATATATGTGAGTGTTGTCCGAGTGACTCAGAACAGTGTGTAGAATGGCATGTAAGAGTATGCTTTTGAGTCGATCGAAGTAGATGAAAACGAATGCAATAAATTCCGTAACACTCGAGAGAACATGCTATATCACTCAGAAAAGTTTCTAAGGCACATAGAATGACTTGTAATCAAAACCTTATGAGAGCTGAAGTCTTATACCTGATTCTTTGAAAGAACTCAGAATGATGTATATGTAAACTCCGAGTCTTCAAGAGATAATGGCATGCTCATAGAAGAAGAGCAGAAATCGACTAGAGGTCATCCAATGAGCCCACTACTCATCAAGGATACCAATAAAGAGTGCATTTCCCTTTCATATTTGTTCTTTGTCCATTTTCCTTTTCCATATCCGTTGTATGATCATTTCCTTTTCCTATTTTCCATTAAAAAAAAAACCAACCCAAATTACTTCCTTTTGAACTACGAAGGCCCGATTTCCTCTATTGCGGATATGTAGGAAGTCCACGAGGTTCGGCCCTAAGCCTTATCTTGAACCCAATTTCCAACTCCCATTTTCAATTTTCCAAATCTCAAAGTCACTTTACTATATCCAAAGAGTAGACATTAACCTATTAAGAAAATGCACTGAATCATCAAGAAGCATGCCAGTCCGATTCAACACCAAACCGTTATGATCACGGTTCACCATTCAAGCAAGCAGTACATCACATCTCGAATGACCTACCCTTCTTTAGGCTCTAATCTAGGGAGTGGGGGCTAAAGTGTAACCATATCTTTGTCTTTTTGAACTTTTTGTATCATCTTAATGAAAGAATGCATTTGTTCTTATAATCGCATCTTGAGCCACTTGCCTGCAATGTGGGCTCGGCCAGTAAGGCTTTGGTCCATATTTGTGTTTTTAAACCAATTTGGCCCTAAAGCCTTACGGCTCAACCAAAACCCTAATGTTATTTGTTCCTTAATTAGAAAATAAGATCCCGAGACTTCGAAAATAATTCCTAAAATAAATTGGTTAATAAAACCGCCATTCAACTTTGCTTAATTCGCTTTAATTCAGATTTAATAAAACTCATAAATCTTAATAAAAGGTTCATCCCCACATTTCAAAATCGAATTTCTAAAACCATCTTCAAAATCAATCTTTAAAAAAGAGACCCGACACAATTGAAGAAGTTCGGCGGGCCCTGGTCGACCGTGGTTCCCACACTAGGATAGATAAGGGAACTTTTGTGCCTAGGAATATCTATATTGAATTATATAAGGGAGAAATTCTATAAGAGTTAGTCCTTATAGTTTGTGGATTAAAAATAGTAGATTTGACTTGTTGTCCGGCTTGACACAACCGTGCTTTTTTCCCCAGGGAGGGTTTCCACGTAATTTTCTATGTTCTCTCTTTCTAAGTTCATTCTAGAATCGGAACTACGTTTTTGAGCTCATACTCTACAGAAAATCTTTTATTCCACAAAATTTCTTTCGTACCCTATTTACTCCCTACTCTAGGGTGACTTAGACTCTCAAGAGCTAACCTTCGGAACCTGGTCCTACTCTAAGCTCCTCAAATTTCGAAGAAGACCTCATGGCACTTCTAGCCTAAGGATTCAAGAAAATGACGAAATAAAAAAAGTGGCAAAAGAAGCCTAAGCAAGAGTTATTCAAGAAGGACATGAAAGGTAAATTCTCATCTCCTTTGAATTTAACTTTATCTAAGAACTCTGGTTGTTTTGAGTGTGGAAGCAAAGCACAAATAGTCAAAGACTGTCCAAAGAGGAGAAAGCACAAGAAGAAAATGGCTATGGTAGCCACTTGGAACGATGATGAATCATAAGAAGATGATGACACCGACGATGACTGAAAGTGTCTCAAGGCTCTATCGGACTCCGAGGTTGGATCCGAGTTAGAAAGTGAAGCATTACATAGTAAGGAAATAGACCCTTAGGAGGTAATCAACTACTTTCTCAAATTCTCCAAGCATGATCTAGCTAGATACATTTTTACTTTAGAGGTGAAGTCCAATTTCGATTCTTCGAATTTAAAGAGAATTTAAAGTCTCTCGGTCTGAGAACAATTCTTTGAAAAATGAAGGTACTTAAGATAATGACACTAAGTTTGACTGCCTCAAAATAAAGAATGAGCATTTGAAACAAAAGCTGAGTCTCAAGAGTTTGTTTTGAAGCTTACACAAGGTAGAAAAACCTTGATTTATCGCTTGGTTCTCAGTGCGGCTCTCTTCGGAAAGAAGGATTTGGTTACAATGCTTGAACAGGAAGACAATTCCTCTAAAAGTCTTTTCAAAACTAATTCCAGGACAATTAAGTTCATGAAGGTTAAGCATGGTCTTATTCATTCAAAGAATAAAAGGACTGAGCCCGGACCAACTTTTAAGAAAAAGTCTTCTCAACCAATTTACAAAAAGAGAGGATTTTAAAAAATTATAACATAGAGTTAGTTCTCAAAGAAGAAAAATCAGAATCAGATCAAACCCAAAATCATTTAAATCTAGGTTGCCAAAAGTCCTCTTCCTCAGAAAATGACCATAGTAAAAATAGTTACTGTGTTTGCAAGAGGAAGTGAGAAAGGTTAGTTGTTTCGTTTTGCATGTGACTCAAAAACAAAAAGGTCACTGGTACATAGACGGTGGATGTTCTCACCTCATGTCTGGTGATTGAAGACTCTTCTCATAACTTGAAGATATGAAGGGAGGAAAGGTGACATTTTAAGATAACAGCAAAGGCAACATTGTGGGCATTGATAAAATTGGACAAGGAGACAGCTCGGTTAGTCCAGTGTATCTTGTCAAGGGACTCAAATATAATCTTCTTAGTATCTCTCAACTTTGTGACAAAGGTCAAGAGGTAAGATTCACTCGGACCAACTGCTTCATTTCTGATACAACTACCAAAGAGACAAAGCTCTCCAATTTGAGGTCAAGTAACACCTACGAGCATTCCTCTTTTTGATTCTAGACAGGATTTATCATGTTTAAAAGCTTCAGTGAATGATGATTCAAGGACATGGCATCGTAGATCAGGTCATATCAGTATGCATACAATCAAGAAACTTGCATCTCATGGATTAGTTAGAGGACTACCTAACTGCTCATTTAAGAAAGGTAAAATCGTGATGCATGCACAAAGGAAAACAAGTCTAATCATCATTTGAACCACTCAAAACTGTTTCTACATCCAAAGTGCTTTAATTGATACATATGGATTTGTGTGGTGAAATTGTTGTTAAAAGTTTAGGAGGTAAATCATATGTACTATTCATTATTTATGATTAGTTACGATTTAACTGGGTTTATTTTCTAAAGAACAAGGATGGAGCCTTCAGAGAGTTCACTAAGATTTGCAGGAAAATACAAGTGGAGTCTAAGACTCAGATAAGGAGAACTCGAACTGACCGTGGAAGGGACTTTGACTGCTCGGAATTTGCGGACTTTTGTGACAGGAATGACATCTCCCACAAGTTTTCAACACCCAGAACTCCTCAACAAAATGGAGTAGTGGAGAGAAAGAACATAACTCTTAAAGAAATAGAAAGGACTGTGATGATTGAAAATTATTTACCTTACATGTTTCTGGGATAAGGTAGTGAACACAACATGCTACACTCTCAATAAATGCCTTATTTGACCAGTTCTTAAGAAAACACCCTATGAGCTATACAGAGAGAAGAAGCCTAACATTTCATACTTTAAACCATTCCTAAATAAATCCTTTGTGCATAAAAATGGTAAAGATCATATGACCAAGTTTGATGCAAGGTCAGATGAAGGTATTTTTCTTGGATATTCATCTCATAGCAAAGCTTATCAAATTTTCAACAAGAAAACCAACAAAATGGAAGAGAGCATCCACGGTATCTTTGATGAGGTTGATAATGGCAGGATAAGTGAATCCACTTTCTCAGACCTCAATCATAACCTATATAATGATTACTTAGTGGAAGCTGGGCTTAGAATGATCAACAACAAGAGAACTGAGCCAACTCGGAATGAGCCAGCTCAAGAACAAGCTCGAGACCATTGAAGCGCAAGTTGAAGAAGAGATTCAACAAGTTGAACAAGCTAAAGAACAAACTATTCAACCATCAAATCTGGTAAAGTAGAGAACAGGTAAAGCTTTTAAATATTGATTAAGTCATGCTCCTATGAACATCATCTCAAACATCAATACTAGGGTAAGAACTCGTCGTTCCTTGCAAAATCTATGTGCATTTTCTGTATTTATATTATTAATTGAACCTAACAATGTATTGGAAGCCCTACTTGAACCTGAATGGGTAGAGGCCATGCAAGAAGAATTATCACAATTTGAAAGAAACCAAGTCCGGACTCGACCAAACGACCTTCGACCACCCAATTATAGGAACCAAATGGGTATTCAAGAACAAACTGGATGAGGGAGGTTTAGTGGTTAGAAACAAAGTGCTAGACTAGTTGCTCAGGGATGTAATCAAAAAGAGGGACTTGATTGTGGGAAAACCTTTGCACTGTTGATAACATTAAGGCAATCGGAATTTTCTTAGCTTTTCTATCCAACATGAACATTAAATTATATCAAATGGATGCTAAGTGTGTTTTTCTTAATGGTTATATTCAAGAAGAATTTTATGTTAAGCACCTGTCTGGATTTGAAAACTCTCAATTTCCTAATCATGTTTTTAAATTGCAAAAAGCTTTGTATGGTTTGCAATAAGCTCCAAGAGCTTGGTATGAAAGGTTAAGTAGCTTCTTGGTTGAAAATGATTTTAAAAGAGGTCTTATTGACAAAACTCTTTTCACAAAAATAAAGGGGAGTGACTTTCTCATTATTCAGATTTATGTTGATGACATAATTTTTGGAGCTACTAATGAGTTTCTATGTTATGAATTTTCCGAGCCGATGAGACAGGAGTTCCAAATGAGTATGATGGTAGAAGTCAACTTCTTTCATGGACTGCAAATCAAACAAGAAAAGAATGGTATCTATGTTAATAACTCCCAATTAATTACTCAAGAATTACAAACTACAAGATGTCAAACATGCAATAACTCCAATGAGTAGTAGTACCAAACTAGACTCAAATGAGAGAGGTTAAACTGTAGATCAAAAAATCTATAGAGGTATGATTGGTTCTTGACTTTATCTTACATCTAGTAGACCAAACATTATGTTTAGTGTCTATTTATGTTTAAGATTTCAAGCTAATCCAAAAGAATCACATCTCACTATGGTGAAGACAATATTTAGATATCTTGTGGGAACTTAGACAATTGGTCTCTGGTATTCCAAACACTAAAGTTTGGCCCTCAATGGATACTCAAATGCTAACTATGTTGGATGTAAGGATGGCTCTAATACTAATTGAAGGTTAGCTCTTAAGAGTCTAAGTCACTATAGAGGGGATGAATAGGGTGAGAAGGAAATTATACGGAATAAAAGATTTTCACGTAGAGTGTGCGCTCGGAAAAGTAGTTTTGAGTCTAGAATGAACATAGAAAGAGAGAACATATAAAATTACGTGGGAACCCTCTTGGGGTCGAAAACCATGGTCGGTGTCAATCCAAACACCAAGTCAAATCCACTAATTTGAATCCACAAAATACAAGGACTGACTCATACAATATTGCTCCCTTAAACTATTCAATATACATTGTCCTAGCCACGAAGTTCCCTTATATGTCCTAGTACTTCCTAACTAAGATACTCTTTATAGCTAAGGACAACTAAGCTGAGTTAACCCTTACGGCTCAGTCAAGGACATTACAAAGAATTAAAGTAAGTCGAGTGATTACAAGACTTCTTTTCAACTCGAAGTTGAGAAAACTTAAGTACAAAGTTAAAAACTAGAAAAGATTAAGAGAATAAATGTTCAACAATCGTCAATATTCTAAGTCTTGTAGGGTGGCTTCTATTTATACTCAACAAGGCAGATTAGCCGTTGTCACCGATTCTGGACTAGGAAGCTTCACTAGCCAGTCGTAACAGATAGTGTGAGTCACTCAAAAAAGGAGTCGTTGTAGATATAAACGTTGTGCTTTGGTCCTTGGCTCAAAAGGTGGTCCAACCCACTAGTTGTGACTGAAATCTAGGGTAGAAATAGTCTGTTAGACTTAAAGTTGAAGTTTACTTGGAAATTAAACTAACAACCCTCACATGGAGCCTGAGCTTGTTTTAAAACAATGACTTTTCCTTCTGCTGGTGTTTAAACGATAGAAGACGATTGCTTTTTCTTTTCAAATTGAGATGAAAACACTTTAATCAACCTGAAAAAGCAAGTCAAAATGGTACTCAAAGTATAAGAATACTTTGGTCCAAGATTAGGCAAGGATAAAAATTAATTTAAATAATTAAACACTTAATTATCCTTAACCTAAATAAATGGAGTTTTCTAAGTCTAATATTCAATAGGTTTTAATTCCATTTTTTTCTTTCCTTTAAATGAATGAAGAATTAAAATTGTATAGACACATTGCATCAAATTTTCCAAATAAATAATTTCAATTAAGAAGTCGGACTTAAAAGATGAATTATGACAATAATTCTTTTTCGATGACTGCATGTAAGTTAGAGCTCAAAATAAGTTGTGCATGTGAAATTATTTGGGCATGACAAGCTGTCTCGGTTGCATCCGAGTAGGTTAGAAACCCAGAGATAAGCGTTTTACTCAAGAGATGTTTTCTGAGTAGGTTAAACAAGTAATGAGAAATTAAAGATGAGCTTCTTAAGATGTAAGAATTGCTTGAATTCAAAACCATAGAGAAAGAGAAAGAGAGTTATACCTCGGTCTTCGGGTTCTTTTGAAGCTTTAAGAGCAATGTTTCTTTTAGTGTTGACCTCATATTCTTCTTACTCAACATGGATAAGTAGTTTCCTAATGAGTTTTTTGGCTTCAATTGAGTAAGGTCGTTAGCTTCTTCAATAGCAATCACCTTGGGACCCCATCTTCTCTTCGGTAGAGACCTCGGAATTTTTTGACAATTTCGTCATTGGATATCTTTCTTCCAAGGGACTTGAGATTGTTGACAATGTTAGTGAAGAGGATGTGCATTTGAGTTATGTTCTCATTAGCCTCCATCTTGAACACCTTGTACTTGTGGAGATGCTGACTTCTCTTTGCTTGCTTCACTTGACTGGTACCCTCACAAGTAGTGACCAAGTGTGTCCCGGACTTCCTTGGCAATATCACATGAAGATACTCTATTGTATTCTGTTGAGTTAATAGCACACATCAGTGTGTTCATTACCTTAAAATTCTTTCTACACTTCTCATTATCTTTAGTAGTGAATTTTAACTTCACCTTGGCTACTTGTACAAGTGCCATATAATTGTCGTTGCAGATGATGTTCTAGACATCTTTATCATACTCTTGGATGAAGTACTCCATGATCATCTTCTACTGAGCAAAGTTTGATCCCTTGAACTTGGGTGGTCTAGTGAAAGATCTTTCTTCTTCAAACTCTCCATAATTAAGAGTCATCCGATCCCGAAACCTTGGATTGTTAGATCCTTTGAGAAGGATAGGCTCTGATACCAATTGAAAGTTTGCTCTTAAGAGTCCGAGTCACTCTAGATGGGGATGAATAGGGTGAGAAGGAAATTTTACAGAATTAAAGATTTCCTTCCGGATAAAAGGAAAAAAGAATTTCTCTGTAAAGCTGTTGGACTAAGTAGTGAGACTGCCTTGGCCAGAAGCTAAGCCCATATTTTAGTTGGGGCCCCGGCGCCCGCCTACCCTAACTAATGTCCGCCATCTGCCATCTACATGAGACTGCTGAAGTAGTCTTGGCCGGATAGCTTAAAGTTGTAAATTAAAAAAAAATAATTTTACCCGAAATATCAAGCAACAATTTTTAAAAGAAAAGGCTAAAATGAAGGATTCTCCACTCAGTTTAAAAAATAAACTAACAAAAACAAAAAGCAGTTTTCGAATTTCCGGCACAAAAAACTCAAAATCGAAAAGGTTTAAAAAAGAGACTCTATCGGTCCAACCAATGATCCAGGTGTTCACGGGTGATGGTACGGAATAAGAAAGGTCACTCGTTATCCTCGCCTTTCAATAGATTACCTATATTAATTCAAATTGTGAATTTAAAATTGCATTAAATAAAGCAAACAACCAATAAGCAAAGTGTGAAAATTAAATGGTCAAACCATGGGTAAAAGAAATAAAGAAAGTAATAAAACAAAGCAAAAAAACGAAAACAAGAAATAAAAAATTACATCGGGTAGGGAAGAAAAATAAAGTGATACAAATTTTAACCCACAATACGAAAAGTAGTAAATGCTTGAATTAAAATAAAACTCAAAACTGATGGAGCGCGCACTCAGATTGGCCCACTCGCTGGACTTGAATAACAAACAGATTTTGGCAGCTTCACGGTAAGACAACGGTGTGAAAGAGGTACTAAAAATGGCCTTTTGTGAGGGTTTAGAAATGGAGTTTTAAGTGGAATGAATAAGAGTGGAGAGAAGAGAATGGGAGAGAGAATTTCACCAAAATTGGGGGTTTTCCAGTTGAAATTGGTGTGAAATGACGAGGGGGCAACCCCTTTATTTATAAGAACTTTTGCAGTTCAAAAAACCCGAACACTTAGTTTCTAACACTAAATCATTCTAATTATTACATGAAGAACTCAGGAATAAATCTTATCTCTCCTAAGTTTTGATTTCAAGTTATTCTGAGCACCTGTAGAAACTCTTGTATAAGTTTTCATTCGTTTCGACTTACTTAGAAAGCACCTTATTTCATATCTCTTACACTCGATGTTTCTTACTCACTCAAACATCACTCGGAACTATCGCATACTCAAATAATTTCTTTAACATTTTTATTCCGAGTACCGACTATGTATTTGAACGCAAAGAGAATTACAGTATTAATTCCTTATTCTAAGTCACTTTATTTCCTTAAGAATTATTTGACCGGATCAAGTTGTTATATTCTGATATATTACTTGTCTCTACTCGATCATCCTTAGGATTGACTTAGATGGAATTTAATTATATTGAATATTAGACTCAGAAAATTCCACTTTTCTTGGCCAAAGATAATTAAGCATTTAATTGTTCTAATTTAATTATTATCCGTGCTTAATCTTAGACCAAAGTATTTTATACTTTAAGAACCAATGTGGTTTGCTTTTGTAGGTTATTCAAACGAGGCTAACTCATTTTGAAACATAAAAGCAACCAACTTCTAGCTGTCAAACACCAGCGAGACAAGCTTGACCTACTTCGGACATGGCTAAGACATCGTGTCGGGGTTGTCTATTCTCAAAATTGCAAAACTCCAACTCGAGGCTTAACGGTTGTTTTCACCACAACTTTTAGTCACCACCAAGTGATTGGGCTATCTTTTGGAGCCAAGAGCCATTGCACAACATTCACATCCCAACGGATCTTTTCCGAGTGTCTCGGAAAAGCCATTACAACGACTAGTGAAGACTTCTGTCCGGAACCAAGACTCAACGGTCACTCGCTTGATTGGATATAAATAAAAGCCACCTCACAAGACTAGAAGATTGTTAAACATTATTGTTGAACACATTACTTTAGCAGAAGTTGTTGTTCTAATTCTTTATTTAATCTTCTACTTACAACTCCAAGCTCTGTATTTAATACTTTCTCAATTGTAAAAGAAAGTCTTGTAATCAGTCATATTCTTTTCTTACTTTCTAAATAAGGTCCCTGGACTAAGTCGTAAGGGTTAACTCAGCTCGGTTATCCCCGATTGTAAAGGTTACCTCAGTCAGGAAGTACTAGATTATGAAGGTTTGCTCGGGGAGAGTCTAAGTCACCCTAGAGGGGGTGAATAGGGTGATAGAAAATTCTTCTCGAAAACACACTCTTTTTCTCGAAAAGAGACAAAGACAGTTTACGAGTCTAAAAGCGAGGTCGGAAAAGTTTGGACTCGAAAGCAGTGAATTAGAAGAAACAAGAGCGAGTAAAGTAGTCCGAGTCTAGAATGAACTCGGAAGGATAACACTTTAGATTTTATGTGGAAACCCTCCTGGGGCAGAAAACCACGGCCCGTATCAATCCGGACACGAAGTCAAATCCACTATTTTGAGTCCACAAAATACCGTGAACTGACCGAACCCGAGTTGCTCCCTTGGACAACTCTATACAAGTTTTCCTAGACTCGAAGTTACCTTATCCGATCTAGTACTTCCTAACCGAGATAACCCTTACAGCTAGGGACAACTAAGCTGAGTTAACCTTTACAGACTTAGTCAAGGGACCTTACAAACAATGTAAGAAGAGTTTGTAACTAAGTACAAGACCTTACAACTCGAAAGTAATGAGTTATAGAAAGAGAGTTGTAAGTAGAAGATTGAAAGTAAATACAACGACTTTTCTCAAGTATGTGTATTAACAGTAGATTCGGCAATCTTCAAGTCTTGTGAAGTGGCTTCTATTTATAGATGACCGAGCAGAGTAGCCGTTATCTTCATCTGCCGACCGAGAGTCCTCTCGTGATCGTAGATAAGAGCTTTCGAGTCACTCGGAAAGTATCCGTTGAAATGTGGACGTTGGACAACGGTTTAACTCTCTTGGAAGTCCCAAAACCATCGGTTGTGTCTTAAAAGATGAGGTGGAAACCACCGTTAAGCTTAGCGTTCCAGTTTTCGGATATGGAAGCGGATAGCTTCGACACAATCTTCGGGACTAAAGCGGGGAAGGTGAAAAGCCATATCTCGCTGGTGATTTGACGTTCGAGCCGGCTTCTTTTGTAGTTTGAAAAGGGTGTATCCTCGAATGAATAACCTACAAAAGTAAATCAATTCTGGTTCTCAAAGTATAAAATACTTTGGTCCAAAGTTAGACACGAGATAATAAAATAATTATGATAATTAACCAACAGATTATCTCGAGTCGGAAAAGAAATGGAATTTTCCGAGTCTAATATCCATGATACTCGGAATTCCATCCGACTTAGTCTAAGCGAAGAATCAAGTGCGATAAGGAATATCGAGAGGATTAACTTGATATAGACTAAGTATGAAATGAACTACGAATGTTGACTATGCAAACAATAGAACAAATAACCACACGTCGGATTCTGAGTGAGAAACAATGGAATACCGGTATATTCAACATGCGATTAATCTGAGTGAGGATGGACTCGGAATAAAGAACCGAGTTTTACGAGTCGCTTAATGAGAAGCGATAAATAAGATAAGTGAAGACCGAATCACTTAGAGAAAATACTATTTTACTCAAAGGAGTTTCTAAGACACGGAGAATGCCTTGGAATCAAAACTCTATATGTATGATATCGTTATACTCGATTCCTTTTGCATAACTCGGAAAAGTATTGAGCAGATGTCTCGAGTCTTCGATTAAATAACGGAACTTCGAGTCTAGGAAAACATTGTAAGGAATTGTTAAGGGAGCCATTCTAGTAGAGTAATTCCTTATATTTTGTGGAGTCAAAATAGTGGATTTGATTTAGTGCTTGGATTAGCACTGTCCGTGGTTTTCCGCCTCGGGAAGGTTTCCACGTAAATTTGTTTTATCACTTTTCCGAGTCTAATCTAGACTCAGAATCTACTATTTAGCTGATTTGTTGCAAAAATCATTTAATTTTCTTCATCACACTATTCACCCCCTCTAGGGTGACTTAGACTCTCCACAAGCAAACCTTCAAAACCCTAAAAATCCTTTCCAGATCGCAGCTAAAGGATTGAATCAGTCCGATTTTCCAAAAAGGATAAAGACAAAACCAAATATTTGAGCTAGTCAAAATTACATAGCTCAAAGGATTCTGGGCTCGACGCCGATCCAAAACGATGTCATTTGGATGTTTCGGAGTGCATGCAAGACTCGGCCGCTGAAAAGGGTAAAACGCTGTGTTTTGAGTAGCTAGGAGGTTTTGCGCTGGTTCAGCTCCAAGCTTGGGAGTCCGAACCGGTCGAAGCATTGGTTTGCAAGCTAACCCAATCCAAGAATAATGATTTGGGTTGTTTTGTGGTGCTTGGTTGCCCTTTTGTTGTAATCCGATTATAACCCGAGCTTGCAAATAGATTGTGTTTTTCATCACCGGGATAACAAAGTCAAATAAAACAAATAAATAGAAAGGGACGACACTTTTAGGTGTCTACAGTTAGCCCCTACTTTTACCGAGTCTCAAACATGAGGGTCAAAGTAGACATTAAAGGGAACTTATCCGTTTAGTCGGCATCTTTTTGGATGTCGATTATGTGTGAATTTGCAATGCCTAGAATTGGTCGTCTCATGACCTAAACCCCTACAAGAAGATTTGGACTTGACTAGGGTAGTGAAGTCCGAAATTCGGTTATATAGTTCCTGAGCTTGACATGATCAAAAGTCCTGAAGCTCAAATGATGGGCCTAAATTTGACCATTTCTTGGTCCGAAGCTTGGCTAAATAATTTTGCGCTAACAATTTTGTTAGTTGATAATCAAACGTACAAAAGTCATGTTTTAACTTGAATATGTCGATGAAAGAAAAGTATCAAATGCTCGATATATGTAACGATACTGCTTCGAGGATTAGTAGTTTGAAGATGACCTGAAGTTTAATAGTTGGCCTAAACTTAACTAATGGAAGTCCGGATGGCTGATTCCTGAACTTGGCTAATAGAAGTCCTGAAGCTCGGATTGGCATGCCTAAACTTGACCATGTACTTAGTCCGAAGCTTGGCAATGGGCTTAAACTTGACTCGGGTAATAAATTCGAAATCTAGTAGGGTGCCTAATCTTGACCATTTCTTGATTATAAAGTTCGATAAGGTATCCCGAGCTTGGCTTGATCATTGTCCTGAATCTCAAATGAGGGGCCTAAAGTTGACCAATTCTTAGTCTCAAGCTTGGTTGAAAATGATCCGTAGCCGGATCATGCTTCAAATGTGCTGCCTTGACTGGGCTATGGGGAGATCTTGAAGTCTTGTTGTGGTATCTCGTGCCTTGACTGTTGTTGGACCCGAAACTCGATATCTTTCTTCGGAATAGGGAAAAATGAACTTGACTTGCTTAAAAATATGAAGTTTGATGATCCTTTCGGTGGAATATGCCCCATTTTGAGATTTTTGTACTGTGTGCTAATAGCTTCTTTGTTTGCATGGTAAATGATTTGTGTTTCCTCTCGAGTATTTTTAGAATTATTACGATTGTATGATCCTTCATAAGCCCAAACATTCTTGATGGATGCCCAAGTCTAGCTTTTCTTAAAATGTCGAAGAGTCAACGAGCTTTAATTGGTTGATGATATGGGTAATTGCTTTAAGGGTGGTGATGATGATGGCATTCCTAATGCCGACTCCATAGTTGATGATGATTGAATAATTCTTATAGGACGCTTTATTTATTAAATGTTTATTTTTAGGATTTTAACTCATACAAAGGAATTGATGTAAGACTCTATTCTAAGAACAAATGCAGTCTTTTTGTTAATATGATGAAATAAAATTCAAAAAGACAAAGACAAAGACAAAGACAAAATTACACTTTAGCCCCCATTCCCTAAGTAAAGGATAATGAAAAGTAGGTTGCTGCACTACGATGTACTGCTACTGAATGGTGAACTTTGGACCTTGACGGTTTGCTCTTGGAGAGTCTTAGTCACCCTAGAGGGGGTGAATAGGGTGATAAGGAAATTTTAACAAACTTGGAAGATTTAAGCTTTGAAGAGAATAAACCGGACAATCCGAGTCTAGATTGGACTCTAAAAGTGTAAACACATATATATGTGGAAACCCTCCTGGAGCAGAAAACCGTGAACAGTGCTAGTCCAAACACACCAAGTAAAATCCACTATTTTGAATCCACAAAATACAGCAGATCGACTCAACCGAATTGCTCCCTTAAACAATTCTTTACTGAGTTTTCCTAGACTTAAAAATTCTCTTATTTGATCTAATACTTCCTAACCGAGGTAACCTTTACAGCTAGGGACAAGCGAGCTGAGTTAACCCTTACAGCTCAGTCAAGAGACCCTACTCGGAAAGTAAGAATAAGTGTTTGTAACAGATTACAAGACCTTACAACTCCGAAAAGTATTACGTACGGACTTAGAGTTGTAAGAAGAAGATTGAATGAGTATTGTACTAAGAGATAGTTTCAGCAATGTGCTCAGCAATCTTCAAGTCTTGAGAGTCAGGCTTCTATTTATAGATGACTAAGCATATTAGCGGTTGTGACTAATTTACGAACGAAGTCCTTTGTGACCTTTGTAACGGTTCTTCCGAGTCGATGACAAAGGATCCGTTGAGATGTGAACGTTGTGCAATGGCTCTTGGCTCCTAAAAGTTCTCCAATCAGCTGGTGGTGTCCGAAAAGTAAGATGGAAACCACCGTTGAGTTTAATGTTGAAGTTTTTCGGTTTTGGAAACAGACAACCACGACACCGCTTCGGGCCTTATTTAGAAGTAGAAAAGCGTTGTCTGCCGGTGATTGACGACTTGAAGCCGGTTACTTTTGTAATTCAAAAATAAGATAACCTCGTTTGGATAACCTACAAAAGTAAATCATTTTGGTTCTCAAAGTATAAAATACTTTGGTCCAAGATTAGGCACAAATAATAATTTAATTAAGATAATTAAGTGCATAATTATCTCGGGCCTAGAAGAGTGGAATTTTCCGAGTCTAATATTCATTATACTCAAATTCCATCAGACTCAACCCTAAGAAAGATCAAGTTATAAGAGTGAAAACATCGAGTATACGAGACTTGATCCGGATAAATAACTCTTAATCAAACATATCGACTTAGGAAGATGAATTAACACTGTAATTCACTTTACTCCAAGATATGCAGTCGGAACTCGGATGAGGAGTGTTTAGAGAGATTATTTGATCATGCAATAAATCTGAATGATGTCCGAGTGATTCAGAATCGTCAATGTGAAAAGAAAGAAAAGAATGTGATTTCTAAGTCAGTCGGAATCAAATGAAAACATATGCAGGAGTTTCTATAACACTCGGAGTGACTTGTAATCAAAACTTAGGAGGGATGATGTTTGTACACTGAGTCTTTGGGTAGTACTCAGAATGATCTAATTTTAGAGTCTAAGTCTTTAGACCTGATGGTTCGGTGCATGATCGAATTGGATGCTTCCCAATGGATTTCGCTCCATTGATTATGGCAAAGTGTCTTTGAATTTGGGAAATTGAAAATTGGAAATTGGAAATTGGAAATGGTAATTTGGAACAAGATTAGGGGGTCGAACCCCATGGGTTTCCTACATATTTGTTATATTAGAAATTAGGCTTTCGTAGTTCAAAAAAATTGATTATTAGTTTTTTTTTAATAAAAAAGAAAATAGACCAAGAATGGATTTGAAATCAAGAAGTGCACACTTAATTGTAATCCTTGATAAGTGATTGGCTCATTATGATGGTGAAGTGTTGTGCTTCAAAAGAGCTACACAAACCTACGCTTGCCTTTTAGTTGGTTGCAGATTTTGTAGATGTCCGCTCCTCTTCTATAAGCATGCTAGCATCTCATAGTGTTTTAAACTCAATGAAAGGCAAGAACTTCAAGTGCCGATGATATATAGGTTTCACGTTTTTTAATATAAGCTTAACTCGATCCTTTTCAAAAGGTCGATCTACCATGTAGGCGACCTTTGCTCTCAAGCGAGTGAGGAAGTCGGTGAATCTTTCTTAGTCCCCTTGCTTGATTAGGGTACATCCCGAAGAGTGACTAGTAGATCAAGATCTGTGGGAGAATTGATGTAAGAAATCCCAGCAAAGATCATGCCAATTCGTGACCGTACTTGGGTCAATAGCATTGTACCAGTTCTTAAAGTCTTTGTCAAACGTCAAGAGATAAATCACATGGTATGTGCCCTTTGGTAAATTCTTTAGAGTCATTGCCTCTATAACGTTTATCACGTGATGGTGAGGGTTTTTAGTCTCGTGTAATTTTATATCAAGCATGGTGAATTTTAGGGGCAATTTGCCTTTAGGGATTGAAGTGAATCCCTAGGACAAGTAGTAGTCATTAAACATGGAAGATTCCTCGCAATAGCTTCTCCATTTAATCTACTTGTGGATTAGACTAAGGCTTGAGGACTTTTTACTCATCTTTTTCTTTCCTTTTAGATTTTGGTTTCTTCTCCAATTCTTTGAGTATGAGGTCAAGGATTTTAGATATCAATTCAATCTTTTTTCCTAAGCCTCAATTTTTGCCTCAATTTTTGTAGCGGACTCTTTGAACAAGGTTATGATGATGGTTTCCTCTTGTTCATCAGTCATTTTGGGAGGAGGGTTCGGCTTTAATGTTTTTGTGGGCAACGCACCGACGTTGTCGATAAAGGTGTTGAACTTACTGATGTTGTACGTATTGATGTTTAGTGTCGAACATGCCGGTGTTGAAGTAGAGTTCTTATTCTCTACCACTTTATGCTAGGATTCCCGATTTCAGTAGGCTTCCCTATCTTGTGTCCCAAAAGAGTAGGTGCTCGAAGACTAGCTCGTCAAAAATTTTAGGAGAGATAGGGCTTAAGTGCTCGACCTGAGAGGACAATTGACCCCTAAGAAAAGAAAAAGATATGCTTTTATTTTTGGATGCATATGACCAGTCGTAATGAAAACATATGATCCTTAAAGATGAATCCATTTTTTTAATGCAAAAATGGACACACCTTAACTGAGATTAATTTTGTTTGCATACAATGCAAAAATGAACTCACCTTAATTGATATGAATTTTATTTGGCTAAATGTAAAAATGGACTCACCTTAATTGAGATTAATTTATTTAACTAAAATGCAAAAATGAACTCACCTTAATTGAGATGAATTTTATTTAGCTAAAATGCGAAAATCGACTCACCTTAATTAAGATGAACTTTGTTCGGTTAAAATGCAAAAACATTAGAAAATGAAATTATGCAAAGAAAATACAGAAATAAAATCTAGGCCTATAACCCACTGTAAAGAAATGGGTCAAGTAAAAGACCTACCCCGAGGAAGATGTGGTGGGCTGAAGCCGGACCAAGCCCATCGGAATTTGTCCGCTTTTACATAATTTTTTTGGATTGGAAAAAGAATGGATCGACTTCTAAGGAAAACTTTTTGACTTAGAAGATGCAACTATGGACCAACCTTAAGAGGAGAGGGAAAATTCACTTTAGCTTGAATGCATAGAAGGTACTGATTCAAGGACGTTCTCTATTATGTTTTATTTTTGCACCCATGCAATAATTATTTATTGTACCAAATCTACTTGATCTACTAAGCTAAAGGCTCATGCAGAGAGTTAAATAATGAAAGCAACCACACTCGTTCTAGCATGCAAATGAAAAAATGATAAAATGTAGACTGCCAAAGATTTATGTCCATAAGGTAATTCTAGGTCGGATAAATATAGTGACTCATAGTCCGAAAATTGTGTCCCCTATGAGATGCATATCACGACTTGAATAATCAATGTCTCTCGATCGGGAATCAAGAAAGTGTTATGAGTGGAAAGTAATTACACCTTAGTGTTAAGTCAAGTGGACCCACCAAGATAATGATTCGATCTTTCCAAAAAGGGTTTATAAGGGTTAAAGCCTATATGTCCAAAAAAACAACTATGTTGAAGGTCACCTAAATGCAAAAACGTCTAATGCAAACGTGATAAAAACTCACAATTCAAATTTTCAAATTTGACCCTCTTAATAAGTGATTTCCATAGCAAAGTCACCACTATAGGAGTGGGCCCTCGGGACTTCCCCCTCTCCATTTCCGAGGAAGGAGGGGCGGTCCAAAAAGAAAGGGTAGACCTCCCTTGAACTGCCGAGCTTTTAGGTGAGATGGGTCTCTTATTAAATTGATTTTGGAATTAGGTTTTGAAATAGATTTAGAGAAAAATTTGATTGGTGATTTTATTAATTCTTTTATTTTTAAAATTGCACTTTTGGAGTCTCGGGATATCATTTCATAAGCAAAAATACCAAAAATAAAAGGAAAAAAAGAATTTGCCGCAAAGTTGCTTGGACCAGGCACTAAAGCTGCCCGGGCCGGAAACTAAGCCCGGATGTCAATTGGGGAAGGCGCCCGCCTACCCTAATTGATGTCCGGCTCCGCACATCCGGCTGGGATTGCTGAAACAGATCTCGGTAGAAGGCTTAAAGTCTGTCAAAATTTTTCCAATTTTCTAATTTTACCTAGAAATTCCAAGAAGTAATTTTTAGAATAAAAAACTAAAATGAGGGAGTCGCCAATTAGTTTTAAGAATAAAAATCTAACAAAAATAAAAAGAAAAACTTTTCTAAATTCGGCACAAAAAAACTCACAATCAAAAAAGGTTTTAAAAAAAGGAACTCCATTGGTCAAAATAATGATCCGGTATTCGGGGACGATAGCATGAAATGAGGAGGGACACTCCTCATTTCGCTCGTCAACAAGAGGCCTCTACTAATACAAATTGTGAATTTAAAATCGTATTAAATAATGTAAACAACCAACATGCAAAGTGCAGAAATTAAATAGTTAAAATATGCTTAAAAGCAATAAAGAAAAGTAATAAAAGAAAGTAATAAAAGAAAGCAAAAAAGAAAAGGGAGAAATAAAAAAATTACATAAGGCGGGAAGAAAAATAACGTGATACAACTTTTAATCCACAATACGAAAAGTAATAAATGCGAGAATTGAAATAAAATTGTAATGCAAACTCAAAATTGATGAAGCACACCCTTAAGTTTACCTACCTGCCAATCTTGAATCACAAACAAATTTCGGTAATGTAACGAGTAGGACAACAGCGTGAAAAGTAATGCAAAAAATGGCTTTTTGTGAGGGTTTAGAAATGAAGTTTTAGGTGGAGTGAGTGAGAGTTGAGAGAAGAGAGTGTCATCGGGGAGGGGGAGGATCCCCTATTTATAAGAATTTTTGGGGTTCAAAAACCCTAAAAATTCTTTCCAGCTCGTAGTGAAAGGATAAAACCAGTCCGAATTTTTTAGAAACTAATAAAGAAAATAAGCGGAGATTTGAATTGGTCAAAACAGCACAACTCAAAGAATTCTAGGGTCTTGGGCCAGTCCAAAACAACGTCATTTGGACATTTAGGAGTGTGTGCCACGGTCTTTGGAAAGGGTAAAACCCTACGATTTGAGCAACTCGGGAGGTCCGGCGCTGCTCGGCTCCGGACTTGGGAGTCCGAACCTAACTTGGGTCGACTAAAGCATTTGTTTGCGGGACTGCCCAATCCCAAATAATAATTTGGACTGTTTTGTGGTACTAATTGGCTTTTTAAGGGCTAAACTAACTTCCATCATATTATTTTAATCTAATCATGACCCGAGTTTGCAAATGAGACTAAGTTTTTCATACACCGAACTAACAAAAACAAATAAAATACATAAATAAAACATGGACGACACTTTTTAGGTGTCTACATATTGGTTTAACGTTTTTATTATTGTTTTCTCTATTTTTCTTTGTTGAACTGTTTCTTCTTTTTTTGCTACTTTATACGCACATAAAAATATATTGAATATGTTTCTAATATTAGGAATTGTGATTTTGAAAGAAAGTTCCATGAAAGACAAAGAAAAAGGATGGCGAACAATACATCATTTCTATTGAATAATAGGTTAATTTTAGTGACAAAAAGGTTAATAGATTGAACAATTGGTTATTTTATAGTAAAGTGAACAGTTGGTAAAATTTTTTGTGTACAATATGTTAATATTTAATGCACAATAAGATATTATTTTAGTGAACATTATGTTTGCGTTTGGTGAAGTATATGTTTAATTTTCGGTGGACAATTTTTTTGGTAACAAGGAAACGCGCTTTAGTAATTAAAAGATTTTCAAGATGATTTGCTTAATTTTGGTGAACAATATAGAAAATTATTTACTATACAATAGGTGTAATTTTTGGTGAATATCAAAATACTCTTTGAAGATAAAAGTATTTAGGGAACAATAGAATATTCTTTTCTCTCTTGCTCTTTTTTTTTATAAAAAAATTTCTATTTATTTGCTATTCAAGACACACATGAAAATATATTTAACATTTTCCTAAAGTAGGGAATAGAGATTGAGATTCAAGATTATATTTTTCTATGGTAGGGAATTTGGTATGCCAGTTGAGGTGCTGGGATTGCATCAGGCTAGTTAGAGGTTTGAATCCTCCTCCTAAAATTTTTATATACTTTTTTTCATTTTGTTTAAAGTTCTCTTTTGATTTTTTATTGGTTCAACTTGTTTATTATTCTTTTCTCTGTGTTTTCTTCGTTAAACTTTTTTTAATTCTTTTGCTACTCTAAAGACACATAAAATATATTAAATATTTTTCTAATATTGAGAATTGTGATTTTGATAGAAGGTTCCATGAAAGGAAAAGAAAAAGGGTGGTGAACACTGCATCAATTTTTAGTGAACAATATGTTAATTTCAGTGATAGATTAATATTGATTGAATAATTGATTATTTTAAAGTGAAGTGAACAATAAGTTTAATTTTTTGTGTACAATATGTTAATCTTTAGTGCACATAGGGCATTTTTTAGTGAACATTATGTTTGTGTTTGGTGAAGTATATGTTTACTTTTTGGTGGATAATTTTTTTGTAGACAACAAAAACACTCTTTGGTAAAAAGTCAAAAAAATTACAAGGTCCCGCAAATTATTAGGCATATATTTTCTGGATTCAATGTAGTTAAAAACGATTTTAAATTACCTTAAATTAAAGTGCTAACCATTTTTGAGGCCCAGTTCCGGGCATTGAGTTTAGAAAATCGGGTGAAAAGGCGGGAAATTTAAAATTAAGACGTAGAAACTCCATTTCACCCTAAATATTTCACTTACTTGTTGGCAGGGTATATGTACATATTGTAGACATTTACATCTTCATTCACCATTTGGGATGGAATTGGGCCTCAAAAATTGTTGGTCATTTGATTTAAGGTACTTTAAAATTGTTTTTGAGAACATTGGGTACAGGAAATACATGCCTAATAACTTAAGGAACCTCCGTGTAGTTTTTTAAAAAGTTTAAAAATGACAGTTCAAGTTTTGGTGAATAATATAGAAGACTCTTCAGAGCACAATATATATCTAATTTTTGGTGAGCAATAAATTACTCTTTAGAGATAAAAATTTTTTTGAGAACAATAGAATCTCTGTTTTTGTTTTGTTGAATTATTTCTTATTCTTTTGCTATTCTAGACTCGCGTAAAAATATATTTAATATTTTTCTAAGGTAGGGAATTAAGATTGACATTTCTAAGCTAGGGAATTAGTATTATTTGGTTTAATAGTTGAGGGGTTAATAGCTAGTCAGAGGTTTTACTTATTCTTCTGATCTTTGGTGGCATCAAGCTATTTAGAGATTTGAATATTCCTTATAATTTTTTAATATATTTTTCTTTTCATTTTTGAAAGTTTCTCTCTTGGGTTTTCCTTTTTTGGTTCAACTTGTTTGTTATTCTTTTCTCTTTCTTTTTATTTCTTGAACTGTTTCTTATTCTTTTGCTATTCTAGACATGCATAAACATATAGTGAATATTTTTTTAAGATTGGCAATTGAGATTGAGATTGAAAGTTATATGAAAGAGAAAGAAAAATGGTGGTGAACAATACATCAATTTTTCATGAACAATAGGCAAATTTTTGGGAGAATAGGGGAATATTTATTGAACCATTGATTATGTTTTAGTGATATGAACAATATGTTAAATTTTTTTTTTTTTACAATAGGTTAATCTTTAGTCCACAATAGCCTATTTATTACTAAACAATATGTTTGTTTTTTATGAACTATCTGTTTAGTTTTTGGTGGATAATTGTTTTGAAAAACAATAAAGCTCTCTTTAGTGATAAAAGTTTTCAAAGTGAAAGGTTAATTTTGTATGAACAATATAAAAGACTCTTTAGTGCAAAAATTACACACAGATACCCCAAAGTATGGTGAAATTTTTACAGGCACTTTGGGTTTAAAAACTCTCCTATATACCCTTTAATTGGCTGTTATGTTTTTGCGTCCATTTCCGGCGTTGACGTTATATATCCAATAAGTTGAGTAGGAAATATAAGTTATTTTTTGTTGAATACTAATTTGTAAATTAGTGTTGTGCTTTCAATGGCTAAAACTTAAAACATTGATTTTTTTTTATTTTGTTCCTATCTAACAAGATAAAACTTGTAAATTTTTTATATCCTAATTTTTATAATTAATTTTTTAATTATTTAAAATTAAAATTAAAAATATTGCGATTATTTTCTTTGGTATGGTCATATGAATGTGAAGACAATGAAATATGACAATTCGAGACATATCAGTTTGCTTTCATTGAAATAAATGTAATACTATCTCTAAATTAAAAATAGTTATAATCCCACGACACCCCAAGACACATATGCAAATAATAATATACTCTTTTGAAAAAGAACAATAGAATATTTTTTCTCTCTTTCTCCTTTTTTTGTTCTTCGACTTATTTCTAATTTTTTTGTATTCTAGATACACATGACAATATATATTTGATATTATATTAAGCTAGGGTCTTGAGATTGGGATTGAGTTCTACTATAATTCTAAGTTCGGGAATTGGTATCATTTGGTGTGCTGGTTGAGGCGCTCGCATAGCATCTAGCAAGAGCTTTGAATCCTCCTTCCAAATATTTTATATATTTTTATTTTTATTTTTCAAATTTTTCTCTTGGATTTTTTTTTTTTGTTCAGCTTGTTTATTATTCTTTTATATCTAATTTTCCTTTGTTGAACAGTTTGTTATTTTTTTGCTACTCTAAAAACACATAAAAATATATTGAATATTTTTATAAATTGGGAATTGAGATTGAGAAGGTAAGTTGTATGGAAGATAAAGAAAAAGATGGTGAACAATACAATCAACTTTCAGTAAACAATAAGTTAATTTTAGTGAAAATAGGTTAGTATTCACTAAAAAAATGGTTATTTTTAGTGCAGTGAACAATTGGTTAAATTTTTTTGCGTACAATATATTAATCTTTAGTGCACAATAGTTATATTTGTCTAGTGAACAATATGTTTGTTTTTGGTGAACTATATGTTTAATTTTTGCTAAATAATAGAATGAATAATTTTTTATGGATAAGTTTTTTGGTGAACAATAAAACGCTCTTTAGTGATAGAAATTTTTCAAAACGACATATTAGCTTTTGGTGATTTTTTTATGCACAATAAAATATATAAAAGTTCTTAGAGAACACTAGAATATTGTTTTCTCTCTTGCTCTTTTTTTTTTGTTTGAATTATTTCTTACTCCTTTTCTATTCTAAATACACATGGAAATATATTTAATATTTTTCAAACGTAGAGAATTGAGATTTAGATTCAAAAGCCCATAAATGTAAGGAATCAGTATCATTTGGTTTGCTGATTGGAGCACATTAGGCTTGTCAAAGGTTTGAATCCTCATTCTAAATTTTGTATATATTTTTCTTTTTATTTTTTGAAATTTATCTCATGATTTTTTTTTGGTTCAACTTGTTTATCATTCTTTTCTGTCTTGTTTCTTTGTTGAACTTTTTCTAGTTCTTTTGCTGCTGTAGACACACATAAAAATATATTGAATATTTTTCTATGTTTGGGAATTGAGATTGAGATAGAAAGTTCCATAATAAAGAAAGAAAAGGGGTGGTGACAATACATCAATTTTTGCTACTCTAGGCACACATAAAAATATATTAATATTTTTCTAATGTTAGGGAATTGAGATTGAGGTAGAAAGTTCCTCATTAGACTGACAGATTAATTTTTAGTAAACAATTAACACTATTTAATGATACAAAAATTTTTAGAACGACAGATTAATTTTTGGTGATGAATGTGAATGACACTTTAGTGCATAATACCTCTAATATTTGGTGTACAATAAAGTAATATTTAGTGATAAACGTTTTTAGAGAAAAACATAATATTCTTTACTCTCTTGCAGGTTTTTTTTTTTGTTGTTGAGTTATTTCTTATTCTTCTTTTATTCTAGACACATAGAATTATATTTATTGTTTTTCGGAGGTAGGAAATTGAGATTGAGATTCACAGTTCCTTGAAAGAAAGAAAAATGGTGCTGAAAGATGTGCCGATTTTTAGTGAACAATAACTTAATTTTAGTGAAAATAGATTAATATTTAGTAAACAATTGTGAAGTGAACAATAGATTAAATATTTTAGTGTACGATAGGTCAATTTTTAGTGCATAATAGGATACTTTTTTAATAAAGCATAGGTTCATTTTTTCTGAACTATATTGTATACACTTAAAAAGTATGACAG
Source organism: Talinum fruticosum (assembly GCA_021018815.1). NCBI lineage: Eukaryota > Viridiplantae > Streptophyta > Magnoliopsida > Caryophyllales > Talinaceae > Talinum > Talinum fruticosum. The sequence continues at coordinate 1,731,333 of JAITYX010000082.1, read as the reverse complement.
TTTTAATGCTTTATTTATTTATTTTATTTTATAAATCTGATGATGAAAACATCGCTTCATTTGTACTATCAAGGTAAGATTAGATTAAGATGTATTTCCTTTTCTTCCCTTTTAACTAAAATTTTGAAGGCAACAATAGGCTCAAACCACAAACATCACAAAACGATCGGAAATTCGGTCCAAGTGACCTATGTCGATCACCTGCTCTCAGCATTGGACCGTGCTAAGGCAAGCATAGATCCCTAGACCACGTGATGACCCACGTCGATCCCCAACCCCCAAATGCTCTATTTTGACTCGGTTAATGTTGGCAGATTCTTAGTTGATCTTTAACTAGTTTTTAGGAGTAGGATTTTGCTGTTTTCCGACCATTTAAAGGCTAAATGAGGGAACTCTAAATATAATTCATTTCTATAAATAGGACCCCACACCCCTCATTTTCACACACCATTCAACTCTATTTTCTGCCCTCATTCTAGTGAATCCTCTCACTCCCATTTTCCCCTTTACTCTTTCCGCTCTTCGCACCAAAAAAGCCTCAAAGAGGAAGCTTGAATTAATTGAAAACTCTTAATTCCTTACTATTATGCCACCAAAATCCAACCAATTTCAGGAGATTAATAAGTGGGTCACTTGATGACGATGATCGAATTATCCAAATCGCTTTTCTTTTTAGTTCAGGCATTTTATTTTCTTTTTATTTATGTTATTTTAATTTCAATATTGTGGTTTTGGAAGCGATATAATTTCATTTATTTTCTACCTCACCTTATGTAATAGCTCTAATTCATAACTTTCTTTTATTGCTTTCTTTATTGCTTTTATTGCCTTATTTGATTTTAATTTTGTTATTTTAATGATGTTTGTGGCCTTTTCATATCATAATTTTTGCTTGCCTCACTAACTGGTAGAGATCATTTTCTAAAATGAGCAAAATGAGGAGCAATCCTCCTCATTTTTTTCTTCTTCCCGAACACTTGATAATTCGTTTAGGCTAATGAAATTCTTTTTAAAACCTTTCCTATATTGGCCCATACAGTTTCGTGGTAGGATCCTATATGTTGCCTATCCTTAACTTCTAAAACACTTTCGAAAATAAAATGGTTTCTAAAATTCACCAGCCAACTTCGAAAATCTAAAGTCTTAATTCTTGGCAAGCGCACCTATTTGAAATTAACGATTGTGGGTAACTTGATCTATCGCCCTTTCGACGTAGGGAGCCAAGGTTGTTATAGTGAAGACTCCACTAGGGACACTTATTAAGATGATGAGACTCAAAAATTAAAACGGGCAAATTTTAGTTATGTTCGCATTAAACATCCTTGAATTAAAGTGTTGTCCCATATAAGGGGTGTTAAAGATGCATTTGTTAGGCTTTTTAACCTTTATTATCCTTTTATAGAGAATTAAATTATTATTTTGGTGGGTCCACTCAACTTTACTAATGACCATGTGATTGCTTTCCTACTCGTAACACACTTTCTTGATCCTTGATTGAGAGAACAATGGATATTCAAGTCTCACTCTGCACCCCTTGGGAGATGATATATTCAAAATGTCAGTCACCATGTTTATATGACCTTTTAAATCTTTGTAACATAGAACCTTTGTTTAGGTTGGAACTTATTTATGTGCCTGTATGTGTTTAGTTTCATCTAATCCTTTCTTTGAGTCATCCTATAGTTCAACAAGCCTAATGACCTTTGCAGTAGTGTTAAATCATTAATAAAAGTATTTGCATCAATAAAATTATTTCTTTTTATGCTGGTTTATCTTTGACATTAGCCAAAGAAAAAGAGAGTCATTTCTTTTATTTGAGTCCATTTTTCTTTGCATATTACCCAAACAAAAAGTAATTCATTTTTAGGTGCGTCCACCTTTGCATTCTAGCCAAATAAAAAGAGTCATTCCCTTTAGGTCCCATTTGAGTTTTGGAGTTTATTTTTCGTCCACCACTCTTTCATTGTCTCAACTATAGAGTAGGCTAGTTTGCCTTTACTTAGGCCTAGGGCCGAATTTGGCTCCTACATGCCCATCATCCGAGTTGGGCCCTACTTCTGGGGCCCATATCTCGTCTTGTCCTAGTCAGTCCATCCTTTCTTTTTGTGTTTCATACATTAAAAAATATCATGCCAAATTGTCTATTTTAGGTATTGTTTTTAGAAGTCATCGGGTCTAACATCAAAGCCCCCAAAGCTCCTCTTGGATTTTCTTAAAGAGCCAATTTTAGGCCCCTATTTTTTTTGGAATAAGATATGGAAGTCTACCAGCTAACATCGAAATCCTAGCACTCAAGGGTTGGAGAGACTAGAGATCGAAGAACCTACCTTAACACTTAGCCCACAAACAAATACGAGTGATAAACTCATCCCCTAAAATGTCTAGAAAAGAATGAATTGGTCCACTAATGACTCTTATTAACAAATACAACAGAAAATGGAGGAAAACATGAAGGCATAAGGCAAGCAAATTGAGGTCATAGTTGCAATCTGTAAAAAGATGACCCGGAATATAGAAGGGGACAAGAAACCCAAAGGGAAGTTGAAAAGGTTGATACAAAGTTGGAAGATGAAAAATCACTTCGGACCAGCTGGGTAGATAACACTAAGAAGCTCCTGCAAGAGTCTTCTATGTTCAACCGTTACTATTTGGACCATGCGGGATTCATTTCAATCCCAAAGGAAAATTACCTTAAAATTTACGAGTGCCTAGCATCAAGTTCTATGGAGCCGAGAATCCTCACCTCCACGTTAGGAATTTTATAAGGTCTATGACTTTAAAGGATATGGCAAAGGAAATCTACCACATCATGTTCCCTTGGACATTTGACAATGACATGACGAAGTAGTATAATGTCGTTGACCCATTGACCCATACAATGTTACAAAGCTGGGCTAATCTTGCATGGAGTTTCTACATCGGTACTTCTACAACACCGATTTGCCCATTACCCTCCAGGATGTAAAGTTAGTTAGGTAGGATAAGAAGGAAAGTTTCACTAACTACCTTACTCGATAGAGGACAAAAGCTACTCACATAGTGGACAAACACTAAGAAAAAGACCAAGTCAAGCTTATTGCCAAAAACTTGAGCCACCGCCTATAACCAACGCATGAGATTTTGCCCTTCATGAACTTTACTTGCTTTTAGGGATGCTAGAACGTTAATTGAGGAAGAATTAGCAACAAAAGCCACAACAAAGTGGAAAAGTAACTCCAATGGCTTCTACAGCCCCATAGATACTACCTATGATCAAGCACTAGAAATCCTTCGCTCCAAACACGCGATAAGGTTGCATCCATAAGAGCTAAATCAAAGCATACTTGAAAATCTAATGAAGACTCGGGTATGAACCTATCTCTGTTTATGATTTTGAATTCAAGTCATCTCTCCAAAACATAGACATTATTCTCGGACACATTATGAGCTTCAAACTCAATATATTTCTTAGTTTTAAGAAATTAGTTATTACTTGTGTGTGACCCACTCGAAACATTTATGAGAATTAAATTAGCACTCAATTTCGATGTCCGGCCCAATAAGACTAACTAAGATAGAAAGTTTGCCTAAATAATTTCACACACTTAACTTATCTTTTTATCTGTCTTCTTTCACATTTCAAAATAAAATTACTGTGTTTAATTCTAAAATAGTAGATTCATTTAATTGAAATTAATTAGATTTGGCAAACACTAAAATATGTCTACATAATTATTGAACTCATTTATTACTTGTATATAGACATAAATGGAAATGACATATATTGAATATTGGACTTGAAAAAATCCATTTTATTAGATTAAAGATTTTTATTTGTTAATTAATTTATTTAATTACAATCCTTGTCTAATCTTGGACCAAAGTATTTTATACTTCGAGTACCATTTGTATTTTGTTTTTGCAGGTTGATTAAAGTTGATTAATTTTAGTTTAAAAGCAAAAACAACCGGCTTTTTATCATTTACACTTAGTAGATAGAAAAACACTATTTCATGGTTGAGTCGGTGTTAGCTTGTTGTACAATTACAAATTAAACCACTCACGAAGACTCGGACTTTGCATGTATAACATTCTGAGTACTATCAAGGAATCGGATGCAAACTTCATCTCTTGTAAGTTTTGATTTCAAATCATTCTAAGTACTATAGAAACTTTTCTTAGTAATACGTGAACCTTTTCTAAGTGTTACGAAACTACTGCATAAGTTTTCATTTGTTTCGATTGACTCAAAAAGCATACTCTTGCTCATCTTTTCACATTTGTAGTTCTGAGTCACTCGGACAACACTCGGATATATCGCATGTTCAAACACTCGCTCTAACTCGCTTAAACTCGAGTCCGACTTCATATTCCAAGTTCGGGTAAATTACGACATTAATTCATCTCTTCTTGTCGGCTTGTTTTGTTTGAACTATATTTGTCTAGATCAAGTATTTTTATTCTGATACTCTTTATCTAACTTGATCTTTCTCCGGACTCGACTCGGATGGAATTTGAGTATAATGAATATTAGACTCGGAAAATTCCATTTCTTTACGACTCACATAATTATGCACTTAATTATCGTAACTAAATTATTATCTCGTGTCTAACCTTGGACCAAAGTATTCTATACTTTGAGAACCAAAATTGATTTACTTTAGTAGGTTATTTGAATGAGGTTATCCTATTTTTGAATTACAAAAGTAACCGGCTTCAAGATGTCTAATCATCGCGAGACAAGGCTTTTTCTACTTCGATCAAGGCCCGGACACTATGTCGGGGATGTCTGTTTCCAAAGCTGGAAATCTTCAACGCTAAGCTCATGGCTGGTTTCCACCTTACTTTTCAGACACCACCAGTGGATTGGGACATCCTAAGGAGTTAAGAACCGTTGCACAACATTCACATCTCAACGGATCTTTTCGAGCGACTCGGAAGAACCGGTACAACGTTCACAGAGGACTTCTAATCGAAGCTAATCACAACGGCTAAGCTGCTTGGTCATCTATAAATAGAAGCCAAATCTCAAGACTTGAAGATTGCTGGAACCATTGTCAATACACATACTTAAGCAAAAGTCTTTGTATTCATATTCAATCTTCTACTTGCAACTCCAACTCTGTACTTAACATCTTTCTTGGTTGTAAGGTCTTGTAATTAGTCACAACTTCTCTTCTTACTTTACGAGTAAAGTCCCTTGACCGAGCTGTAAGGGTTAACTCAACTAAGTTGTCCCTAGCTATAAAGGTTACCTCGGTTAGGAAGTACTAGACGAGATAAGGGAATTTACGAGTCTAGGAAAACCTTGTAAGGAATTATCTAAGGGAGCAATTCTGGTTGAGTCCGTCTACTTGTATTTTGTGGATTCAAAATAGTGGATTTGACTTGGTGCTTAGATTAGTACTGGCCTTAGTTTTCTACCCTAGGAGGGTTTCCATGTAAATTCCGAGTTCATACTTTTCGAGTCCAATCTAGAGTCGAGACAGTCCCAAAGTTTGTTTTAAACTTTAATCTTCCATTTATTGTTAAAATTTCCTCATCACCCTATTCACCCCCTCTAGGGTGACTCGGTCTCTCCAAGAGCAAACCTTCAATTGGAATCAAAGCCTAGCCTTCCAGAAAGGATCTTACCATCCAAAGTTCTAAAGCTCAAATGGCTTAGAATAATGGAGAGTTCGATGAAGGAAGATCTTCCAGCGAGACCACCAAAGTTTAAAGGATCAAATTTTGTACATTGGAAGAAGCTCATGGAATGCTTTCTACTCGGATCACGATGAAGATGTATGGAACATCATACGAGAAAGCAACTACATTTCAATGAAGACGGAAGAAACAAGACTCGTGCCCAAAGCAAAGGCCGAGTACACCACTCGAAGAGGTAGAAAAGTTCGGAAAGAACTTCAACGCCATGAACATTCTAATGTGCGCCATCAGCTTAGAAGAATACAACAGAGTATCAGCTTGTGACACAGCCAAAGAAGTGTGAGACACTCTTGTCAACACATATGAAGGCACAAGCCAAGTTAGACAAGCAAAGATAAGCCAATATCTTCACAAGTATGAGACTGTTCAAGATGGAGCCGAAGAAAACATCACTCGGATCTTTATCTACTTCAATAAGATTACTAACAATCTCAAATCTCTGGGTAGAAAGATTTCCCATGAGGAAATATGCAGAAAGATACTCAAAAGTCTATCCAAGAGAAAATAGGGTCCGAAGGTGACATCCATCGAGGAAGTTCAGAACCTCTCTCTATTAAAGCCAAACGAACTCATTGGGAAGCTACTCACCCATGAGATCCATCTAGAAGAGGAGGATGTCGAGGTCAGCACTAAGAAGAATATTGCACTAAAGGCCTCGAAAGCGAGAGAAGAAAATCCGAGTTTATCGGACTCGGAAGAAGATCCTATGGCACTTATCGCTAGAGGCTTAAAAAGAATGATGAAGCACAAGAGATGGGATAAACGACTAAGAGAAGAGTTCTACAAGAAAGACAAGAAGGATAGAAAAGGTAAACTCTCTTCCCCTTCAAAATTATCTTTGACTAAGAACTCTGGTTGTTTTGAATGTGGCAGCAAGGATCATATGGTTAAAGATTGTCTAAGAAGAAAAAGGGACAGAAAGAAGAAGAAGGCTATGATGGTTGCATGGAGTGATGAAGATTCATCCGAAGAAGATGAAGACTCGGATGACTCAAAGTGTTTGATGGCACAATCGGACTCGAAGTTGAATCTAAGTCGGACTCGGATCACTCGGACATCGAGGAAACGAATCCTCGGGAGGTAATTGAATATTTCCTCAAGTTGTCCAAAGTTGATTTAGCTAAATACATCTATACTTTGGAAGAGAAGTCCAATTCGATTCTTCTCAATTTAAAGAACAACTTGAGTCTATCACTTCGAGAGCATTTCTTTGTAGAATGAATTAGAAAAACTGAGACTTACTTTAAGGGAACTCAAGACTAGTGCTCAATTCAATGAGACCGAGTCCGAGTCCCTCGAAGGGAAAATGAGCATCTTAAGCAAAAGCTCAATGAGTCTCAAGAACTTGTCTTGAATTTTACTCAAGATCGGAAGAACCTTGACATGCTCTTAGGGTCTCAATGTGTCTCCTTCGAAAAGAAGGACTCGGTTTTAATAAGGAGGAGGAATCCAATTCCTAATCAAAGCTTTTCAAAAATGATTCCAAAACTGTGAAGTTCAGGAAGGCTGAGCATGGTCCCATTCATAAGAATGAAAGGAAGACTAAGCCCGGACCAGCTTACAGGAGAAAACCTTCTCCATCGGTTTATAAAAGAAAAGATTTTCAAAAGAAAGAGACACGGACTCGGTTCTCTAAAAGAAAGACTCGGAATCAGACCAAACCCAAAGTTATTCAAATCTGGGTTCCCAAGAGTCTTCTTCCTCATAAAAGACCACGAGTAAAGGGAGTTACTGGGTTCGTTAGAGGAAGTGAGAAAGGTTAGTTTGTTTCGACTTGCAGGTGACTAAGAAAAGAACAAAAGGACATTGGTACCTAGATAGTGGATGCTCACGCCACATGTCAAGAGACTCAAGACTCTTTTGTGAGTTAGAAGAATACAAGGGAGGCAAAGTCACATTTGGAGATGATAGCAAGGGCAAGATAATTGGGATAGGCAAGATTGGAAAAGGAGATAATCTAGTCGGACACTGTCTACCTTGTCAAGGGATTGAAGTATAATCTACTTAATATCTCTCAACTGTGTGACAAAGATTAAGAGGGAAAACCAAGTGAGTCAACATTCTCATATCCGAAGCTCAGTCGAGATGATGATCTTAGTGATGATGAGATCGGAAAGAGTCAAGGAAAGGTCACTCGGAATGAGGTAAGTCGGAACAACCTGACTCGGAATAAGATAACTCAAGAGCCAACTTAGACTGTTGAAGGGCAATCGGATGGGCAAGCTCACTCGGAATAGACTTCGATGATCAACCAATTCAACCTACAGATCAGGTGAACCAAAGGACAGGTAGAGCTTTCAAATATGCTTCGAGTCACCCACTCGAAAACATCTTGTCCGATATCAACAGTAGGGTAAGAACTCATTCCTCTCTACAAAATCTATGTGCATTCACTGCATTCATTTCATTAACTCGAACCCGAAATGCACTAGATGCCCTAAATGAACCTGAATGGGTAGAGGCCATGCAAGAGGAACTCAATCAATTCGAAAGAAACCAAGTCCGGACTCGACCAAACAACCTTATGACTACCCGAGTCATAGGAACCAAATGGGTTTTTAAGAACAAACTGGATGAAGGTGGGTTAGTAGTCGAAATAAGGTTAGACTTGTGGTTCAAGGTTACAATCAAGAGGAAGGCATTGATTGTGGGGAAACCTTTGCACTTGTTGCTGAATTGAAGCCATTAGAATCTTACTGGCATTTGCCTCAAGTATGAATATCAAATTGTATCAAATGGATGTTAAATGTGCTTTCCTTAATGGTTTCATTGAAGAGGAAGTTTATGTTGAGCAACCCCTGGATTTGAAAACTCATAATTTCCAAATCATGTTTTTAAGTTGCAAAAAGCTCTTTATGGTCTTAAACAAGCTCCCGGAGCTTGGTATGAAAGACTGAGCAATTTCCTGGTTGAAAATAATTTTAGAAGAGGTTAGATTGACAAGACTCTTTTTATAAAAACCAAGGGGAATGACTTTCTTATTGCTCGGATCTATGTTGATGATATAATATTTAGAGCTACTAATGAAATTCTATGTCAAGATTTTTCCGAGTTAATGAGACAGGAATTTCAAATAAGCATGATGGGAGAACTCAATTTCTTCCTTGGTCTACAAATCAAGCAAGACAAAGATGGCATCTATGTTCATCAATCAAAGTATACCAAGGAGCTGCTGAAGAAGTACAAACTTCAAGATGCAAAACATGCAGCAAACCCTATGAGCAGACAACGAAAGCTGGACTCGGACGAAAAAGGTAAAGCGAGTAGATCGAAACTTTATCGAGGTATGATTGGATATTTGCTATATCTTACTTCCAGTAGACCAAACATAATGTTTAGTGTACGTCCGTGTGCAAGATTTCAAGTTAATCCAAAAGAATCACATCTCACTGCGGTGAAGAGAATATTCGAGATATCTTGCGGGGACTCGGATCTAGGTCTATGGCACTCAAGAGACTCGGAACTTACTCTCACCTGGATACTCGGATGCTGACTATGCTGGATATAAAGTAGATAGAAAAAGCACCTTAGGAGCCTGCCGGTTTACGGGTCAATCCCTTATATCCCGGCATTCAAAGAAGCAAAACTTAGTAGCTCTATGAACTACTGAAGCTGAGTACATTGCAGTTGGAGCATGTTGTGCTCAGATTTTATGGATCAAGCAACACTTGAGGGATCTTGGACTTACATTCAAATCAATTCCAATCAAGTGTGACAATCAAAGTGCAATCAGCATCACTAAGAATCTAGTTCGAGCACTCAAAGACAAAGCATATTGAGGTCATGTATCATTTTCTAAGAGACCATTCTGAGAAAGGTGATATTGAACTTGAATTCATTCCTACCAAACTTCAATTAGTTGATATCTTTACTAAGCCACTTAGTGAGGATCAGTTTTTCATTATTAGGAATGAGCTTGGCATGATAAATGCATAACTATGTGCTTTTACGAGTGGAATTACTTTGCATGATCAGGTGTTAAATGTTCCGCTTTTATGCTTTAATAACAATTGGTTCAGTTGACCTAGTGATACTGTGCTATGAGTTATTACTTGTTTGCGGTTTACGAGTCACTCGGAAACTTTACTGAAGTTAGACTCGGATTTTGAGAAAAATGGACATCAAACTTACGAAATCATCTCTAGATCGGTGGAGAATTTCAGAAATTTCTTTTAAAATCTCTCTTTTTTCTCTCTCTCTCACGCACATTGATCAAAGAACTAATCGTTGGCGGAAAAGCACTGGAATTCTAACCGTTGGAGAGCAGAACAGTCACACCGGTCTAAGGCGACCGTTGGAGAGCCGGGTCGAACGATCACCGAAGGAAAATTCTTTCTCTATAAATAGCATCCTTTTTCTTTCATTTCGCTACTTTACTCTGTACATACTCTCTCTTTTGGTAACTACATCTCGAGCAAGTTCACTGTTTTTAAGGAACGAACCGACTCTCAAGCTAAGTGAAAGAAATCTCAAATAAGCATCGATTGCTCTCAACTCTCTTTCTACTCATTCATTTTCTCTTTATTCTCTACTCTCAAGCTATGTGAAAGAAATCCTTGAGCCCAACCAAATCCTCCTCCGGAGGGGAGGAAGAAGAAGAAAAGAAGAGGAGCCTACGGCTGAGGCAGCTCCATCCGAGGGAAAGGAGGAAGGGGAGAAGGAAGAGGAAGAGAAGGAAGAAGAAGAAGGAGCCGAAGCAGCGAGAGGGACAAGGTGCTCCAGCCCTCCAACCGAACCGATCGGCTCGGACAGTAGTATAAGTGGGTCACAAGAACCTCGCTAATAAAGGTCAATCGGCAGCTATCCGGCTTGAGCAAGCACCTCCCTTGGTCGAGTTCCAAGAGGATGAACCTCTAGATGACCCGGTTCCGGGTCGACCACTCAAAGCCGAGCCCATCCCGGAGATCCCAGTGCTGCCCCCGCCTTAATCTTCAACATCATCCCGCTCTTACCGGGGAAGGCGCACCTGCTCGGTTCTCCACCTTGACTCGAGACGGCTCCCTCTCCACCTTCTTAAAATTTTTTTTCCTGTATTTTTTTTCGTGCGAGACATACAAATTTGTATCTTCTTGATACATTCTTCCTTTTTTTTGTTTTTGCTGAAAGGCAAGGGGGAGAATAGTTACAAAATTTGTGTTGTCTTGTTTAGGGGAGTTTTCTCTCACCTCTTTTGTGTATATATCTTTTCTATGTGAATATTAATGAAGTGTCTATTTCATGCTTATGTATTTCTCAGTATAACTATTTTCCGAGTGTCAATTTTTTTTTTTTTGAGTTCATCTTGCCCCAATATATCAACTCGGTTACATATTATTTTTCTTTCTCCGATCTATCAACTCGGCTACATTTTTTCTTTGTGCTCGATATAAGCAATCTAAGTTTCACTTCATTCCTATGCGATATTTCAGCTTTTAGCTCGATAAAATCTAAGTTTGAATCTCTTTAGATATTTTATACGATTTTATCTATATACTCCGACGTGTTCATGGAGAAAGAATGAAAACTCGGGGCTATAACACTAACAAAGTGTCTATCCGAGTAAAGAATGCCTTTCATCAAAAAGGGGAGATTGAAGACTTAGATTTTGTATGTATAACATTCTGAGTACTATCAAGGAATCAGGTCCAAACTTCATCTATTGTAAGTTTTGATTTCAAATCATTCTAAGTACTATAGAAACTTTTCGAGTGATACGGAACCTTTTCGAGTATTACGAAACTACTGCATATTTTCATTTGTTTCCGATCGACTCGGAAAGCATACTCTTGCTCATCTTTTCACATTTATAGTTCCGAGTCACTCGGACAACACTCGAATATATCGCATGTTCAAACACTCACTCTAACTCACCTAAACTCATGTCGGACTTCATATTCCAAGTTTAAGTGAATTAAAGCATTAATTCATCTCTTCTAGTCGACTTATTTTGTTTGAACTACATTTGTCTAGATCAAGTGTTTTTATTCTGATATTTTTTATCTAACTTGATCTTTCTCCAAACTGACGCAGATGAAATTGGAGTATAATGAATATTAGACTCGAAAATTTCATTTCTTTCGACTCACATAATTATGCACTTAATTATCATAATTAAATTATTATTTGTGTCTAAACTTAGACCAAAGTATTCTATACTTTGAGAACCAAAATTGATTTACTTTTATAGGTTATTTGAACGAGGTTATCCTATTTTTGAATTACAAAAGTAACCGGCTTTAAGATGTCAAATCACCAGCAGACAAGGCTTTTTCTACTTCGATCAAGGCCCGCACACTCGTGTCGGGGTTATCTCGCTCCCAAAGCTGGAAATCTTCAACGCTAAACTCAATGGTGGTTCCACCTTACCTTTCGGACACCACTAGTGGATTGGGACATCCTAAGGAGTCAAGAGCCATTGTACAACGTTCACATCTCAACGGATCTTTTACGAGCGACTCGGAAGAACTAATACAACGGTCACGAGAGGACTTCTAATCGAAGCTAGTCATAATGGCTAAGCTGCTTGGTCATCTATAAATAGAAGCCAAATGTCAAGACTTGAAGATTGCTAGAACCATTGTCCATACACATACTTAAGCAAAAGTCTTTGTATTCATATTCAATCTTCTACTTGTAACTCCAACTCCGTATTTAACATCTTTCCGAGTTGTAAGGTCTTGTAATTAGTCACAACTTCTCTTCGTACTTTCGAGTAAGGTCCCTTGACTGAGCTGTAAGGGTTAACTCAACTTAGTTGTCCCTATCTATAAAGGTTACCTCGGTTAGGAAGTAATAGATTAAATAAGGGAATTTCGAGTTTAGGAAAACCTTGTAAGGAATTGTCTAAGGGAGCAATTTTGGTTGAGTCCGTCTCACTGCATTTTGTGGATTCAAAATAGTGGATTTGACTTGGTGCTTGGATTAGCACTGGCCGTGGTTTTCTGCCCCGGGATGGTTTCCACGTAAATTCCGAGTTCATACTTTTCTAAGTCCAATCTAGACTCGGACAGTCTCAAAGTTTGTTTTAAACTTTAATCTTCCATTTATTGTTAAAATTTTCTCATCACCCTATTCACCCCCTCGAGGGTGACTTAGTCTCTCCAAGAGCAAGCTTTCAACTACTTAGACTTTTAATAAACAATATAGCATAAGGAAGTAGGGATTAAATCCATGAGGAAAGATATAATAATATGCAATCTTTGATCTAATTAAATTTACTACTTTTTAAATCAAAACAGAAAATATAAATCAGAAAATTAATAGCCATAAATCACATAAAATTATCTACTACTAAATAAATAATATATACAGCATATTAAAAATAATTTACTAGACCTAACTAAACCCTAAAAATATAAAACCAAAATTAAAAACCGAAAATATGAATTTATTTGACTAAAAATCTACAGTAATTAAATTTGAGAATTAAATCTGAAAAATTATTAAATCACTTCCAAAAATTCTAAAATTTAATCACAGCAAAATAAGACTCTATCTAAACCGTAAAAGAAGATAAAACATAGCAATAATAAAGAAACTATTTTTAACCTAATTTCTAATGGATTGACTCAAAAATAACAAAAATTAATACATAAATAATATGAAAATTAAAATATATAAAGACTCAAAATTTAATTAAAATAAAATTACTAAAAATAACCTAAAAGACTATTCTTTAGGGGTATCAAAATCAATAATAAAATATTATAAATTTATAAATAAAAATTAACAAATTAAAGAAAACTACTAAAAAGCAAATAAATAATTATCAAAGATATCAAATTTATATAAAACACTTACCATAATCTATATCCACCATGCAAATTATTATTTATTATTAACACAAAAATTGATCGACCTATGAGCTAAAATATAGAAGACAACCACTAGCGGATCTTCCCCGTTTTTCCTTAGTTATTAGTTTACTTAGGCCTACCCTAATATAAACCCTAATAATATTTACAACCTTAGCACTAGTAGTAGAATTTAATCAAATTAGAACATTAAGTATTAGAAAAACATCATTTAGCACCCAGTAACCAATCTATAAGTAAATTGATTTAAAAAGGATTTATGATAATCTTCTAATTAAAAGAGATAGGTGTGAGTCATCCATGATTAACGAGGGTGATACTTTTGTTTAAAAGACCAAGCGACTAAGTGCTTAAACCCTTTAAATTATCATATGAATTTACATTAAACTAATTAGCATGTACTCTAATTAATTAAACATAAATCATAAACATGAAGTACAAATTATTATAGAATCATGGATAAAATTAATAAGATATTAAAGATCAAAACTTTGTTTCAAAATAAATAATTTAACATGATTTCAAGTAGATTATACTAAGTATAAAAATTACTCACACATAATGTAAATTATATTAAACTAATAAAAACAGAGTCTTGAAATAAAAATTACAATAATAATAATACTACCAATAAAATCCTTCGGCATGATGATCGATCGAAGATGAAGAAGATGATGATAATTAGAAGGTGGGTGGCTGCTGATGGGAAGAAAAAGAGATTGTGATGAAGATTATGATAATGAGGAGTGAAGGGCGAGAGGTGATGATGATAGATAGAGGATGGTGATAATGATACTGGTAGCAAGAAGGGTGAGCGGTAGGAGGTACCGGGGACGTAAGGCGGTGAGAGGGAGAGATATAGGATGGAGAGAGAGAAGATTTGGTGTGAGAAGGTGATGATGTTGATGTTACCGTTGATGATGAAGGGCTGCGTGTGAGATGTGTAGGTGTGAGCAAGTTGGTGTTTTTGTAGGGTGACGAGAGGTGGTGATTATGTGTTGATGGGATTAAGAAGCCGTGAGGTGGGAGAGGTGGTGTGAGATGGTGAGATTCCTTGCATGGTGATTCCTCTTTCTTCTCTTCCAAGTTTCCTTCTTCTCATGGAACTCTAAGAAAGAGTCCTAGTGGGTTTAGAAGTATGATTATTTCTCTCTTCACTCTCTTCTTCAAAATAAGATTTCATAAAATAAATCATCATAAAATAAATATTTTACGAGTCATTATTTTTGGACGGACGACTTCAAATATTATCTTGAAAGTTTGTCGATAGTTAAAACTCCCAGTTTTACATCCTTTCTTCTCTTTTTCACTTTATTCGACAATTACCTAAAAATAGACAAAACGGAATAATTTAGATAGAATAAACTATATAATATAAACTAAATAATAACTAAAAATATGCATAATTTACAAGTTAACAAATTCCCCCACACTTACACTTTGGACGTCCTCGTGCAAGAAAATAAAGACTCGACCTAAAATTACATTTTCTCCTAAAGACACATGAAACATAAAATATACGAGTAGGGTTGTGTCGCCCCAAAACAGTTTGATTGAAAATTATTTAGTCTTTTTCGAGCAAATGAAAATCTAACATTGCATTGTCGGTAGAGATTTTATTCATCAGCCTCACAATATCTCTTTTAATTAAGAAACAATAAAAAATTATCCATCTTACACTACTAAGGAACCACTTTTAACTACGGTTACAAACGACATTTAACTACGATTAACCGGCGTCGTGTATGTGGTCGTCGTTGTATAGTATCTTTTACTATGATTCAAAATCGTAGTCATAGGTAAATATATGACGACGGTTCAACTGGTAAAACCGTAGCCATAGGTCAATTTATAATGACACTTTCTTCATCTCGAACCGTTGTCATAAGCCTTCCTCTGTAGTTGAAAAAACTTACTACAGAGCACCTATGACGATGGTTCGGATGAAGGAACCGTCGTCATAAATGAGCCTACAACTATGGTTCAGGTGAAGAAACCGTAGTCATAGGATCCAATCTGGACCTTTTTACTACGGTTACGCCTTAAGAACCGTAGTAATAAGTCCGAATTTTTTAAAATAATTTTTCTCGTGTTTGCTTGCCCTCTCGTATGGTACAAAAAATTATATACAAACACATATACAAACCACAATCTAATACACTCTTCATCGAAATATATACAAAACAACATACTCATCACATTTTTGTATATGGTACAAGATAGTGTAAAAATATATATACCTATATATATATATATATATATATATATATATATATATATATATATATATCTATATAACTCGTATGACTACTAAAATCACAAACTTGACCAATCAAATAATGAAGAATAACTGTAAATATATACCTATTTCTTTATACGAGTTATGGACAAACTCTGCCTAACCTTGTTTTAACTTGTTGAACACTTTATCTATATAGGGAGTGGGTGGCTTCTTTTCCGGAAAATATTGTAACCAATATTGTAAAAGACATATTAATCGGGTCAAGTGCAAGTGTTAATCAACCTAAAAAAGAATATAACAATTATAAATGCAACTATACCTCTTTGGGACTAGCATTTAAATCGAGTTCGATCCACAATCTCTTTCATGTACTTGGAGAATGTAGAAGCTGCACTCCACATTCCCTGGTTGTTTATGGCATTACAATAATAAAATAGATTCCCAACACATAGAGAATTCATTAGTACTCTATTTAGCTAGCAAGTAATATGAAATGAAAAATAATTAAACTAGACTCTAATAACCAAAAGAACCTCACCTTGACGGGGACAATTAGTGGTTGTGATTTCTTCACTCGTTTGTCTTTGACGCCTCTACCACTAGTGCTATTTTTTAATCGAAAAATAAAATTCAAGTTAGACATACCATTGAACAATTACTTAAGAAAACAACATAAAATGAAAATGATTAAAAGTATGAACTCACGTCTCGACAATGTCCTTGATATCTTTCCTCACGTCACGACCTAAAGGATCAAGCTAGTAGGCGAGATTAGCCCTTGGATATAGGGCAGTAAGCATCCAATGGCGGTTACCTACCACAAACAGACACATTTTTATAAAAGTATGTATAGCACCATATAAACACTTCATCGGTTAATTAGTTCATTATTTGTACACTTACCTCTCATTGATGTCGAAGATATAGGTGACTCATTCTTCACGATTCAGCTGACTCCTTGAATAATGGAATTAGTGTTCGAAACCGGACGAAGTCCTTCCCAATCTCGTGCAGCCACCTTACATATTAATTGTAGGTAATCATAAATTGAAATTAATAGTAAAAAATGAACCGATTATGAATATATTAACTCACATCATGCCAAGCGTAATAGCGGATACGCCACTTTCCTCCATGCACAAAAATTGTAGTATGTCGTCCGGGAAGACATAGGCTGGCATATCCGCTTCACGTTGCCCAAACACATGACTCGGCACGCTATAGATGAAAAATTCCTGTGGTGACAGAGTCTTCACGTAACTTTCCGGAGTAGCACCCCAATCCGTGCGAGACTCCTTAATGGATTTGAGATGAGACTTCTTCGGATAATGAACGGGCGCCGCTGAACGTTTGCTTGTGCCACTAGCGCCCTTCATCCCACTCTCGGATCTGTCCCCGATATACTAGTGAATAATGAATACAAAAATGAGAAATATATATAGGTGATATTAACAATAGCTAAATCTAATATTTTCAATAAAAATGAATTGTCGTAGTGAGGATGACCAAAGTCTTGAGCCAACGAAGAAAATCGTTAATTGCGTTATCAACAGTATGAAGGTTTGATCCTCGGATCGGCAACTCACACTTGCCTTTCTCGTGCATCACTTCTTTCACACTCATCCTCACCTCATGAGTTGCAAGGGGGTCCCCACAATATCTTCCCTCCACGGGAAAACAGCATGTAATGCCACAACATGCTCTAGGGAAGGGTGATGAGAAGTTAGCTTACAATTCGCCGACTGCATAAGAATAAGTATAACAATTACAATCATACGATAACCTTTGACATAGAAGTTAAATAACCTAAAATTTTTCAAAATAAACGGACATAGTTTCCATTTAAAAGTAAACATTTTCCCAGGATAACGGCCCTCATCCGAAACAACAAAAATATACTAAATAAGTAATTACTCAACGGCAACACGCCGAGTTACACAACAACCACACAATATACACCATTCATTTAACAAGATTATACACCAATTAGTAAAAAATATAAACATGCATGTAAATAACGGCACTCATCCGAAACAACAAAAACATCCACTATAAGTAATTATTCAACAAGATTATGCATTAATTAGTCAAAATATAAACATACATGTAAATAAAATTAGGTTGCAAAATCTGAATTACCTCCGCCCGAACTTCGAATTGGTTGACGGGGTGAGCTCGTGTTCACGCTGGCCGGTGTGTGGGGTGATAATGGCATACCTATGTTGGTGATGAAGTACGAACTCATATTGGCCTCTATCTTTGCCACCTTTGCAGCCATTTGGACATTTGGGTCCGTTGGAACTCAATTATGGACTATTGCGACTCCATTTGGGACCTCATTTGGGCCATTTCGGCCTTCATATAGGCTTGGCTAGAAGTGATGAGGTGCCTCTTCCTAGCCCCAAAGTGCTCAACTATCCCTCCCCGCCCAACGATAGCTCGAACACGACCGGGATGCTCATCTCTTTGTAGGGCCAAGGCCGGCTTGTCCCTCCTCCCGGTGGTGTCGGGGACTTCGAAGTCGATGTTTATGACAAAGACTCCTGTAAGAAGAAAAAAATATTATCATTTGACAATTCATAAATATTAAAACCGATAAGTTCTAAAAATAAATAAAGGAAATAGTAAAAAAACTCATGAGTCGGTGAGAAATAGCTTCTACATCGTGCATAGTGAATGTTCCATCTTTCTTCTTTCTTCCTTCGACCCACGACTCGTCTATATTAATAACGATCTGCGAAGTATCTATGGTGGAACCTTCACCGGATGTGGTTTGAAGCTCGTTCAAGCTTTTGCTTGTACAACCTCTCCTCCAACTTTGTGTATCCCCCACGTGATAGCACATGAGGATACGCATTGCTCTTAATCCTCTTCCAGTTGGCTTCACCTATTGTCCGTGCAAGTATGTAAGAGAATGAAAATATCGAGTGCATAACACTTAGATCGAAAATAGTTATATATATCACTAACAATTTCATCCTTTTTATATTAATTCGACAACGAAAATATTAGTGCATAAGACAACTCCCCTCTCATTGTCCTCTACATCTGCCTTTCTCAAGTATATCTCACCATTTACATTTACGTGAAAACCAACGTCACACTATTTTTATATGAGATTGAATATTGAATAAAGTTGCATACTATTCAAACCCTCTATTTTCTCCTTAGAGCTACCCATTAACTTTTTAGAGAATCATAGATGATGTAGTATCAAAAAAGGTATCAAAGTAATGAAATTACCATGTATTTTGGAGAGGTGACATGGGATTCAACCAATCTCCAGTCCTCCTCGGTGATACAATTGTAGACCTCCCGAGGTCTACCTTCTTGTTTTATCTCGCCTTGTTTTGTATCCATACAGCGGCAATGTGATATTTGAAGTCCCTAAAGTTTTCTACTGCCGGCATAAGGGTCTTTTGTTTCACGGAGGGGATCTCGGATTCATTAACGTTCAAATTGAACGTTCTTTGAAACATAAGAACAATATGCATTAGTAAATATATATTTGCCATGAACAATATAAGTTGCAATACTATGTTGAGATGTAGTTCATTTACTCGAATATCGTTCCAAAGTTTGTCCTTAATGGAATCGGGGATGTCAACCCATTTTGTTTAGTTGATGTTCATGTGAGTGCAGGTTGTCGCACCAACGTAGCTTATAAAGAAACCTTTAATCTCACCTACAAGCACAACTATGGCTATCAAAATCGACCAAAGTAAGGAGAGTTAGATCGTCTCTACTCCGAACCAACTTCTCCTTGTTCATCAAAGTTCACCCCTTCGATTTTTTTACTTTTGGAAGAATCAATTTTATACTGCAAGAAATTATATAACTCTTGATAAATAAACATGTAAAACAATTTTTGGACAGAAACACATAAGTTGGGGCTGGGCAGCAGCCAACACGGGCTGACCATGTAGTCCGGCACAGACCCTTGTTGGCCGCCAAAAACCCAGTTCTTCAATTTTGGCCATTTTATGTTTCTTCTCTTATTTTCATATTCTATCCATTCACATTCCTCAAATATAAGATTAATCTACAAATTTTCGCTAAAACACCGCGAAATATAAGACTCCTAAAATACACTTTCGAGTTTAGATCTCAAATTGGAAAGCATTATCTACACTTTCAAGTTTCATAAAAATACCGAAAATGACAAGGCAAACAATAACAGAATTAAAAACCCGCAATGGAATTTAGGGCAAAATGCTCAAGATGAAGAGAAAGAGACAAGCCTGGTGATGCCCCGAAAGAAGAGTCGGTGAGAGAGGTGCAGTCATGCAAGGAGAGTGAGGTCGGCGAGAGAGGTGCGATCATGCGGAGAGAGTTAGGTCGAAAGAGAAGTTGGTGAGAGAGTGGTGCAGCCACAACCGGAAACGTAGAGAGAGTGAGTGGGGGCGGGCGTGCAACAACCTGAAACCATAGAGTAGCACCAAAACCACCAACAACCGCAGAGAGAAGAGCAACCAAAGCGAGAGAGTGTGGGACTAAAAATGAGAGAAATGTGAGACTCGGCGTTGGTTGAGGGTTTTTTTTGTGCGGAACTTTAGACTATGGTTCACTACCAAGAACCATCGTCTAAAGTTCTTAGACTACTGGTTCTTTTACGGAACCGTCATCGTAGATGTATATATGACGACAGTTCAGTAAAAACACCATGGTCTAAGGTTCACTACAATCTTTAGAAGATGGTTTGCATGTTGAATCGTTGTCATATATACACTAAAAATAACATTTTATTACGAAAATGCCACCGGTCCATTTTTCATGACCGTCGTTAAAGACCCGTCGTTAAAAGTGGTTCTTGTATTAGTGTTATTCAAACATGTACATGCCAGTCAATAGGTTTAAAAGGTTTTAAGATGGGAAAAATTAAGGTGTACTATGGTTATGCTTAATCAACGGATAACTCACTAAAAATAGATAATAAACTTGTCTTGCAAACTTTTATTCCAAATTATTTTCTTTTTCACTTTTTTATTTTATGTTTTTCTAACTCAATTTAAGCACATATTCGAGGCCCATATAGTGTCTTAAGAATATAATACTCCCTGTCTCGCACTCACCCGGATAGAGGTGTTGGAGTTACCACTTTTCCATTAGTATGGTTCGAACCATTGATCGGCCCAAAAGGGGCATGACTCTCCCAGCATGGGTTACTCCATTCATAAAGGCTAATCTTGAGACCTAAACTTAAGGGGAAATGGTGTCGAGCCACCAACTCCGACCCATGTTGGTAAACTAACATTTTCCTTCTTTTATTTATTTTTAACGTGGTTAAATCTTCCAACACAGGTCTTTTCCATACACAAGCCGCTTAAGGGGAACAAGTGTCGTACCACTTGAACCAACTTGTGCTGGTAAACCAACATATTCTAAACTTTAATAGGCAAGATAAGAAAAATCACATTTTCAATGAGTTATTCTGCTAAATTCGATAGTCGAGGTGAACGATTTAAGTCAATTTATTCCCTCTATCTTGGTCATAACATGATCAAATAAAAATGAAAAATTATGATCGTCACTAATTGAAGAAATATATGAGGATCAACTCAAACAACTCTGAATGACAATTAACATGCTCAAATTTCTCACTTACAAAGGAAAAAAAATTATAAACAAAAAAACTTAAGTTAACCTAGCATATATTTATGTTCATGCATTTCTTCACAAGAAAGACACTAAATTTTTTGTTCCAAAAACAAGATAAAAAAATAAATGCATAGATTTAAAAATACAGGATGCACTCCCTACACTTAATTCATGCATTTTCCCTAATGCATGCAAAAATAAAAAAGCAAAAATTATAGAAACTTCCCTAAAAATGTTGGTTTGCCTCCCAACCAGCGCCTTTGTTTACAATTTTTTGCTCGACACCTCTGCAACTCAAGGATCATTTTATTGAATTTCCCACACTAAATAAAGCTGGTCTCCGACATACTTGCAATTAGGGGTAAATTTCTTTTGGAAAATAGCAGGTGCATTCTCCCTACACTTATCTATTTGTTCCTTTTCAATTTTAATTTGTTCGTGAATAGATCTTTAAGGAACTTAGCATAACGAGGTTCCCACTTCATGGCATCTAGAAGGTAAATGTTGCTTTCTGCCTTTTTACATATTTCTATGATATCTACAATTACTTCATCTATCTTAGGAGTTGTGCTTATCAATCTATTAGGAAAAGGTAGGATATGATTGTAAAGATATTTCTTATTTTCACCAATTTCCTTAGCATTAAAGGTCTTATCTTTGTTTTGGTTAGGTTCGATTCCTTTACCTCTAATTCTGGCTCTACCTCTATGTTTTTCCTAGGTTCCTTTAATTATTTCCCAATTTTAGGAGCTATGACACTCTCATTTTCTTTTGGATACTTGGAAAGGTTGAGATTGCATTTGGGCTTGTAGGTTGCTAATTATGGTGTCATTTACAATCTGTCTCTCTTGAACCCGCTTGATGGTCATCTCTAAATTTTGGAACCTAAGGTTAGTTTCCTTTTATAATCATCCATTTTATTAATAATTTGCTCTAAAAGATAATTAGATCTGTCTTGAGGAACATAATTCTAGGGGGTTTTCTTTAAATCCATACCTAAAGTTAGAGTAGTCACTCCATTTTTCATAAGTGTTGGAGAATAAGTCATAGTTCATTTGACCTTGGTCGGAAAAATAACATTCACATGCCCTCTTTGTTGATTATGGCATGTCTCATTAACATGACCCTCTAAACAGTAATTTGGGACAATTGGGTCTCTACAGATGGACCTAAACTGAACTCATTAACTCTCTTAAATTAGGTATCTTCAATTCCGAATTGTTGAGTATTTTGCTATAATATTAAAGAGTTCTCTAGCTTGAGCTGGAGTCTCATTAAACAAGACCCCTCCACTAGTAACATCTACCATATTTTTATCTATTAATAATAAACCTTCATAAAAATATTGAATCAATAAATGCTCAGAAATTTGATGTTGGGAACAACTAGTGCATAATTTATTAAAATGTTCCCAATATTCATAAAATGTCTCCCTAGTCATCTCGTTGAATGCGACAAATTTCCTTTCTAATGACTCAATCCTAGGTGCAGGAAAAAATTTCTCTAAAAATGCTTTCGAACTTGGGTCCATGTAGTAAATGTTGTAGGGGGTAAGAAATAGATCCAATCTTTAACTTTATCCTGAAGTGAAAAGAGAAAGAATCTCAACTTAATTTGGTCTTGGGTGATTCCCTCAAATTGCATGGTGGAACATGTAATAATAATAAACTCATTAATATGACGATATGAATCCTCATCGGGCAATCCATGATATTTAGGTAACAAATTTAAAAATTAGGAGTTCGGTTTTAGTGGCCCAATGCAAGATATGAGATAGGTAGAAGTTGTGTATCCAAGTTAGCTGCAGCAAGTTCACGTAAATTAGTCATATCAATAATTTCGAACTTATAGAAATAGAATCGGAATCACTTACTTAGCTTTCATCAAATGTATGCTCCTTCTCAAGATAAAAAAACACTAAAAAAGTTATAAAGATAAACTATTAAAGTCACAATGAAGTAATAAAAGTAGTAAATCTAAATTAAATAAAACTAACAACTATTATTTTCTTTCCCGGCAATGACGCCAAAATTTGTTAGCTTGTCATACAGGTACAAATTAAACCACTACTTAGACTTATAATAAACAATATATTATAGAGAAGTAGGGATCAAATCCACGAGGAAAGATATAATAATATGCTATCTTTAATCTAATTAAATTTACTACTTTTTAAATCAAAACAGAAAATATAAATCAGAAAATTAATAACTATAAATCACAGAAAATTATCTACTAATAAATAAATAATTTATATAGAATATAAAAATAAATTACTAGACCTAAATAAACCCTAAAAATATAAAACCAAAAATAAGAATTTATTTAACTAAAAATCTATAGTAATTAAATTCTAGAATTAAATCTGAAAAATTATCAAATCACTTCCAAAAATTCTAAAATTTAATCACAGCAAAATAAGACTCTATCTAAACCTTAAAAGAAGATAAAACATGAAAAGTAATAAAGAAACTATTTTTAACCTTATTTCTAATGGACTAACTCAAAAATAACAAAAATTAATAGATAAATAATATGAAAACTAAAATATATAAAGACTCAAAATTAAATTAAAATAAAATTACTAAAAATAACCTAAAAGACTATTCTTTGGGGGGACGGATAACGAAATTAATAATAAAATATTATAAATTTATAAATAAAAATTGACAAACTAAAGAAAACTACTAAAAAGCAAATAAATAATTAACAAAGATATCAAATTTATAAAAAGCACTTAGTATAATCTATATCCACCATGAAAATTATTATTTATCATTAACACACAAATTAATCTACCCATGAGGTAAACTATATAAGACAACCATTAGCGGATTTTCCTCGTTTTTCTTAGTTATTAGTTAAACTTAGGCCTAACCCTAATATAAACCCTACTAATATTAATAATCGAAGACTCGGACTTTACTCAAGCATAATTCTGAGTTCTATCAAAGGAATCAGGTATGAGAACTTCTCACTTATAGAGTTTTGATTCCAAGGCATTCTCTATACTTAAGAAACTTTTCCGAGTGATATAGTATTTTCTCTAAGTGATATGGCATTTACTTCATGTACTTTTGCTTGTCTCTAAGTTACTCGGAAAACGAGATATGCACTCACGCTGTCTCACTCGGTTCCGAGTCCCTCATCACTTAGATTTATCGCATGTTGAAATGACTAGTATTTCGCTTAACCGCACTCGAGTCCGACTTCATGTTATAAGTCCTATTCCGTTATAGTCAACGCTTCTAGTCCGAATCATGCTTAGTCTAGATCAAGCTTGTTTCACTCGATATTCGTTGTATAACTTGATTCTCACTTAGACTAACTCGGATGGAATTTTGAGTTTCATGGATATTAGACTCGAAAATTTCATTCTTTTTCCGACTCGGATAATTAGTCATTCAATTATCTTAATTATATTATTATCTCGTGTCTAATCTTAGACCAAAGTATTTTATACTTTGAGAACCAATTTGATTTACTTTTGTAGGTTATTCAAACGAGGATACACTTTTTGAAATACAAAAGTAACCGGCTTCAAAACGTCAAATCACCAGCAGACATGGCTTTTCCCCTTCTCCGACCTAGCCCCGGAAGATTGTCTAAGGGTTGTCTGTTTCCAAATCTGGAAAACTGAAACGCCAAACTTAACGGTGGTTTCCACCTTATCCTTTAAGACACCGCCGGTGGTTTTGCGACTTCCAAAAGAGTTAAGAACCGTTGCCCAATGTTCATATCACAACGGATACTTTCGAGTGACTCGAAAATCCTTAACAACGGTCACAAAGGACTCTCGGTCGGAAGATGTACTCAACGGCTATGCTGCCCGGTCATCTATAAATAGAAGCCAACTCTCAAGACTTGAAGATTGCCGAACCTATTGTTAATACACATACTTGAGTGAAAGTCATTGTGTTCATTCTCAATCTTCTACTTACAACTCCCACTCTGTAATTCATTATATTATGAGTTGTAAGGTCTTGTACTTAGTTACAAACATTCTCTTCTTACTTTCTAAGTAAGGTCCCTTGACTCGAGTTGTAACTCAGCTTAGTTGCCCCTAGCTGTAAGGGTTATCTCGGTTAGGAAGTACTAGATCGGATAAGGGAACTTCTAAGTCTAGGAAAAACTTGTAAAGAGTTGTCTAAGGAAGCAACTCGGGTTCGATCGATCTACGGTATTTTGTGGACTCAAAATAGTGGATTTGACTTCGTGCTTGGATTAGCACGGTCCGTGGTTTCCTGCCCCAGGAGGGTTTCCACGTAATATCCGTGTCTTTACCTTCCGAGTTCATTCTAGACTCGGACATACTCGATGCAGCTTAAATCGCTTTCTTACTTTTACTGAGATTCCGAGTTCATACTTTTCCGACCTTGTTTTAGACTCGGAATCTGTTTCTGTCTCTACTTTGACAAAAAGAGTTCAATCTTCACGATAATATTCCATCACCCTATTCACCCCCTCTAGGGTGACTCGGATTCTCCATGAGCAAACCTTCAATAACCCTAACACTAGCAAGTAGAATTTAATCAAATTAGAGCATTAAGTATTAGAAAAATATCATTTAGTATCCTGTAACCAATCTACGATTTAAAAAGGATCTATGATAATCTTCTAATTAAAAGAGATGGGTATGAGCCATCCATGATTAATTAGGGTGATATTTATGATTAACGGACCAAGCGATTACGTACTTAAACCCTTTAAACTATCATATGAATTTATAGAAAACTAATTAACGTGTACTCTAATTAATTAAACATAAAATCATAAACGTGAATCAGCAATTATTATAAAATCATGGATAAAATCAATAAGACATTAAAGATCAAAACTTTGTTTCAAAATAAATAACTTAACATGATTTCAAGTAGATTATACTAAGGTCCTGTTCGGCAAAATGAGCTGTTTGAGTAGCTGATAGTTGTTTGTGTAACCGATAACTGCTAGATTTTAGCTATTAGTAGATAATTGTTCAACTTAGCGGTTGAATAAATGTGCTCAGTAAATTTAGTAGTTGAATTAGATGATTATTGTAAATTGACGTAAAGGATATATTTGCCAAAATATATATTAATGAAGGGATTTTTTTGTCAAAAAAATATGAAATGCTACTTTTAAATGCGAAAAGCTAATATTCTTAATTTTTCGAAACACTACTTGAAATGTTATAAGTTACTACAAATGCTAGTTGAAATACTACCTTACCAAACACTAATATTTGGTTGATTAGTGTTTTGATTTGGTCAAAACATGCAAAGCTACTCCAAATATTGTTGCCGAATAGGGCCTAAGTATAAAAATACTCACACATAATGTAAATTATATTAACTAATAAAAATAGAGTTGAAATAAAATTACAATAATAATAATATGTAACACCCCAAAACACCCCTAGGAGTATTACATCGCCGAGTTCCTTAAAGGAACTCCCAAGGCTCTTTCTGGTGGTGGTTTGGCTGTCTAAACTCAACTCAAAGATAATAAGGACGGTTTTCCAAAAGGATCCGAGATTTCCTTAAAAATTTCGGCAGAGTTCTGTTTGTAATAAGGACTATCCCATAGGCTTAAAGCCGTAAAACCCTGCATGAAAAGCATATTATAACTCAACGAGCCACACGCTCGGAGTATACAACTCAATGGCCACACGCGCGGAGTCCAACCAATCATGCTATAAAACTTAAAATAATCTAGATGGTTGCGGTACATCGGGTATAGCTACATGAACTAAATTACAATACAACATTTAAACACATAAGGATGCAAGCCAGCCACTTGAGTCTCTTGAGTCACCGCACTAGTCAACCATCGGTAGTCGGCTAGAGTGTCGATTAAGCCTCCGAAAGTGTACCCGCAACACTCGGGGAGGGAAAGGGGGAATTTGTGGGGGTGAGCAATAATCCACGGGCTCACCGGAGTCTTATACCCTTAAAATGGAAATTCTTTACACATAATACTCATAATAATGAAATCGTGAAAGCATAATAGTATAATACAAATCTATATACTTTTCATTTAAATCTCTTGCAATGAAAAAGATCACGACTCTTTAATCTCTTAAAAGCACATAATCACATTCATGAACACTTCTTTTGGGATTGAATCAACATTCTAGGCCTTTTGAGGACTCGAACTAGCACATCTTTAATTCATAATTTCTCTTAGTTTCTCTTATTTCTCTTATTTCGTTGGGGCGCGACTCCAAATAAAAGGCTCCCGGGACCTATCTTCTAGAAAGTCTCGGATCGGGCATCCCGCCACCGCAGGACCCCTGTTAGAACCCTTCCCTCGAAGTTTCTAGTCGGGCGTCCCCAGCTCGAACCCTTCGGTATGCTAAACGATCCGTAGCCGCTGATTCAAAACAATTTGCACATACTTGTTCATCACATTCACTTCACACCTTTCTCAATCGATTTGGTATCAAGGAAGGCATGACACCACGTGTCACCCTTATAAATTCACTTTCTCAAATAAGTTTCGCTTCTTTAAAACACATTCATGTTTGAAAGACATTTCACAGAAAGTGCATTCCAAGATCATTTCACGTAAAATACAAAACTCCTTTCGAAACTACTTTTGAGCATCACGTAAACCAATCACATAGCATGAATAATAACCATTCAACGCAAGCAATCATTCTCAACTCTTTCCAACTATACCTTTCTCAATCCACCATTCTAATACGATTAATTTCCATTTTCCGAGCCACAATAACCACAAGCGGACACCACGTGATTCGACGTCCGAAATTCACACAATTCGTTGTCTTTACTTCAATTCCCCCACTTCATGACCTCACTTTATAAACCAACCTCTTTTGCCCTCATTCAACCATATAACCTTAAACTTATGTTACCGAGTTTCCTCTATCCCTATTCACCTTTTAATTTAATTCATTCTCAAAGGTCTTAGACATGACTTTGGCTTAGTTCAACTTTACTCGTCCCCAGCTTGCTATTTCCCAACCTCAATTTCCATTTAATATCTCTTACCTTATTAATCAATTCTTGTTCGCCCATCCTTAATTATGTACCTCTTACTTACTTTTCATTATTCAATTCCCGTTAGCTTTACTTATCTTCACGCTCGGTTCAACCTCGAGGATTTAAAAATATACTTCGAACGCAATTAATCTCACAATCACCCATTTCTCACTTACATGTCCCAATTGCGCATCACTCAATACGAATTCATACTCCTCTTTATACTTCGACCTACCATTTCGCAATGTTCGTAATTAGCTCTTTACTACCGCAGGTTCAAGAATCTCTAAGACTTAATTAACTCATAATTCATATCCATGTCCCAACTCTTCATCCTTAATAGCTAATCAAAAGTTCAATACTACTTATTTGACCTATGCAATCTAACCTCTTCAAAATCAGCATGCTCCAATTCAACCTTAAGTAATTATTAAATCTCTTTGAAGTTCCCAATTTAATTCTACTATTTAACCTAAGTAACTCCCTTCATTTCACGATTCAGCCCTCTCAATTCCTTAAATCCTTCTAAGCTTCTATTTCAATCTTAAACAACGATTAGGTCCGTTCCGCAATACGGATATTCAACGTTCATCACCAATTCCATATTCACGTAACACATACGGATATTTTTCTTGTTTAGAGTTCGTGCAAGGGCGTAGATGGACAACATGAAAACCGAGGAAAACATTAATCGGGATCCGAGATTAGCAACCAAAACTAAGAAAACTGTTAAACAACAATTATCCACCGTAAACATTACTCGAATGATGGCCCTCATTAAATGATGATCTTCTACCTTTCTATTGGACAGCTTAGTCCTTATTTTGATCCTCATCGAACAATGATCCGTTATGAGTACTATAAGTCAAAAATAATGAAAAGCAAGCTGCAGCTTCTAAAACAAGCAACAATATTGGATATCATCCGGAATAAAATTAATGTTCTTACCGAGTTGATATAATTATATGGTTTATGCCCTTCCCCCCTTTGGACTTATCTTCAATATATATGCCCTCTTGATGGTCAACCTTTAAATATAATTCTTCAAAATTGGGGTCCTCATTTTCGACGTGCATTCCCAAGGAGAAGGGTGGGGTCTCCTCAACAAACTCACTATCCCCACTAGCAACGTGTCTCTTCCCTTGAAGAACAATAGACCACTTATCATTGACAGAGTCATCAACATAGAACACTTGTCTTGCTTGGGATGCCAATAATGGATTGATCCCCTTTAGGCCCTTCTCTTATGAGATCGACCATCGTGAATCCCATCTCACAACTCGAACACCATTGTTATTGTCAACCTATTTGCACCGAAAAATGGGCTCACGGAAGTCAACATAGTCTAGCTATCATATTTCCTCAATGACTCGGTAATATGACATTTTAGCTACAACAGGATTTTTGTCCTTAGAGCTGGAAACATGAAGTGCATGAGCCTCCAATGTGACCCCACTATTTTGCAAGGTGCTTCTATTGTCCCGGCTCTTTGTGCGTAAGGAGTATCCATTGATGTCATACCCACGGTAAGATATGACTTCCAACTCGCGACCCTCTAGCTAAGCTTACTAATGTCTCGCGAGATATGTTCTTGTGATTCTTCCAATTGGCCGGTGATCACTCTA
Organism: Talinum fruticosum; assembly: GCA_021018815.1. Classification (NCBI taxonomy): domain Eukaryota; kingdom Viridiplantae; phylum Streptophyta; class Magnoliopsida; order Caryophyllales; family Talinaceae; genus Talinum; species Talinum fruticosum. Next base: position 1,701,404 of record JAITYX010000082.1, on the reverse strand, counting down.
TCTCCGAACCAGTTGACGAATGTGCGATTATAATGGTCGACACTCCACGTCTCATTTTTTCCTCGCATCTGTCTCCTTACGAGGGATTTGTGCTCATTAATGAATGGTTGTATTTCATCATTGTTTTATAGAATATAATGATGTGCTTGATCCCTCATATCTTGAATGATTGTTAGAGCTGTCGACCCCAGTTTCCCGCCCACCGATCTTCCCTATAAATCGATGTTTTTTAACACCAACTTCTTCCATTTGAGGGTAGTATTTACAGTAGAACTCGACACACTCTTCAACTATGTATGCCTCAACAATGCACACTTCCGATTGGTACCGATTTCTAATATATCCTTTGAGAATTTCATGAAACGTTCAAAAGAGTACATCCATCGGTAAAAACTAGGCCACGTAATCGCACTTCTCTCACCAAATGGACAACTAGGTGCACCATGATATCAAAAAAGAATGCGGGAAGTACATCTCAGGTTGGCACAATATAACGATCACATCGTATCGAAGATCATCCAATTTCTCCTAATCAATGACTTTGATGCATATGGCATTGAAGAAGAAGCAAAGTCTTGTGATCACCTATCCGACATGTTTCGGCATCACAGCTCGGATAGCAACCGGCAGTATTTGTTGTATCAAAGCATGATAATCATGAGATTTAAGACTGATTAGTCTATAATCAAACATCAAAACGAGTCTATTGATGTTTGAAGAATATCCCTGTGGCACTTTGAGTTTCTTCAAAGTCTCACACAAACGTTGTTTTTCCCTTCTACTCAATGTGTAAGACGCCGGAGGCAAATATGTTCTCTTCCCCTTTGGTTATGGTGCTAATTCCTCCCGTATTCCCATTTCACACGTACCGAGTCGTGCTTTCTCTCCGTCCTTGGTCTTCCCGGTATGTTCATAAGGGTGCCAATGAAACTTTCACAAATGTTTTTCTCTATATGCATCACATCAGGACTATGTCTCACATACAACTCTTTTCAATGTGGAAGATCAAAAATATTGATCTTTTTTCCACAAACCTTTTTCGAATTGATGTTGGTATGTCTTGCTGAACTTAACATCAAGATCCTTCACTTGCTCATATATTTGATGTCCTATTAATGGAGTTAAAGCATAATCCATCTCGGTTTTACCATTGAAAGCCTTCTTTTCTTATGATATTGATGAGCAAAGGAAAGAAACTTTCGGTGTCCGAGATAGGACATCCTTTTTCCGTGCTTAAGTTGATAAGAGCAAGTACCATCTGTACAAATGGAGCATGCCTTATGGCCTTTAACGGTGTATCCGGACGAGGTTTTGACACGGGAAAGTCATTGATTGTGGTGAAGATCATAGCTCGTAATGTATATTGCTCTTCACGGTATGCATCGTAAACTAAAATACCTTCATCCCATAAAAGCTTAAGATCTTCAACAAAAGGCGCCAAGTACACATCTATATCATTTCCCAGTGTTTAGGCCCGGAAATGAGCATTGACAACATAATGTACTTGCGCTTCATACACAACGACGACAGTAGGTTGTAAATAACCAAAAGAGCAGGCCAACTATTGTGCTTGCTATTGAGGTCACCATGGGGGTTTATTCTGTCCGTACAAAGACCCGGACGTAGATTTCGTGCTTCCTTACCGAATTCGGGAACAATGAATCGATCTTCTTCCATTTAGGAGAATCAAAAGGGTGACGTAGCTTGTCATCACAAACTCTTCCTTCGGCATGCCACGTCAAGTTCTTCACATCGGTTGCACTTGAAAAAAGACACTTACAAGCACGTACCATAACACTTTCGCGAGAGGTCCCTCAACACTCTCTTCATTAATGTTTTTCATTTTGTATCGAGGTACACCACGAGTTACAACATTCATGTCTATGTGCATGTTCTTTTCGATACAATATGCAATCGTTGGGGCATGCATGTATCTCGCTTATACCCCATGCCCATATGACAGTAACATCTTCTTTGCCTCATATGTACGGTTCGAAGGACATTGCCTTTTGGGAGTATATCTTTGACCACACCCAGCAAGTCCTTGAAACTTTTGTTACTCTATCCATTAGCCATTTTCAACTTCATCAACTTGAACACAGCTGATAAATGGGTATATTTATCACACCCGGGTAAAGAGACTTCTTCGAATCGGCTAATACGTGTGATTGATTGACTAAATCACGTTATGCTCCACGAACTAGATCTTTAGGTCGATCTTCTAATTCGATACTACTGCTGGCTTCATTTTCATCATACCCTTCATCTTCCTTTAGTACGGGTATATTCACGGACTCCTCTTCCACATGCCATACCCATACCTTATAAATTGTGTCAAACCCATGCCGATATAGGTGACCTTTTATAACCTTAGGGGGTAGTCTTGAAGAGTGAGAACACCTTAAACACGGACAGAATATGGACTATTCTCTCGAATTTGGTGGCATGTTTGACGACAATCTCTAGAAAGTTGTTAACACCATCACGATATTCTACACTCCTCTTATCGCTATAAATTCACGCTATACCTTACCCATAAACACGAGAAGTAATTCACCATATATAGTTCAAGAAATATGTTCTCACACACAAATAATATGACATGAGCCTAAGATCCTTCTACAGGAATAGATGGTCCTAGACCCATTCAAGAATAATATGACCCTAGACCATGTAGCAAAATCTTATCATACATTTGACAAAATTCGACAGACATTTCCCCCAGTCCTTCAAGTACAACATATGAAAACGAAGTGGCTAATGTGTATATTATTACTTAGTTGTATGGTACCATAAGTAAAGATACACACATCAAACCCATCGTCATCACAATTGCAACCAAGAACGAGAGGGGAAATGAGCACCGTGATATCTTGTCAAATTTATGATAAGATTATTATAATAGTCATACAACCTATTATCATATTATTCTCAAACTGTCCAACACGGACAATTCAAAAACCTACACATACTAATCTAATATCCTAAGTGCTATATGCATATTTATGCACATACCGCAACCTAGGATAACTTGTTATATACAGATTTTTGAACGGATTCTCTAAACTTATGAAATGCATACGATAATTTAATAAAGCATGACATTAATCGAATTATATGAAAAACAAAAAAGATGATGTTACTTAGTATATATTCCTAACACGGACTATTGTTTAACTTGTTATTTTTTTATAGTGGTTAAATTTCTCTTTTTTAAAATACAAAAAGTATGCATATATAATATATGGTTTCCTTTTTACTTCCAATTTTGATGTATTATACAAATTTTTCTATTTTCCTAAATCCTAAATCATAAATATTTCTATTTCTCTAAACTCTAAACATATTTAGATGCCAATTTCGATAATTGAATAAATGAGTCAACCCCAACATCACCTCATCAAAATAAACAAATTTCGATGCAAATGTATCTTTATGACAAGTTTTTGGGGATAACCCTATATCTAAATTATTTTTCTATTTCTCTAAAACCTTAAACAAATTTGGATGCACTCTTTCAATTTACCATCCTTAACTATCATTCTATTTCCCTATAATCAAATCCTAAACTACCTAAACCCATTTCTCAAAATCTCAAACATTCATGAATTGCCAACTTAATAAACTAAACAAATATTACCCACATTCCGAATATTCAACATTTCAAAAAAGATTCAACATTTCAACAATCTCAAACATTACCCACATTCTCAACATTCACATAATTACCTCAAATACATTCAACATTTAATTATATAAATCTTGTAAATAATGTAAAGAGAAAAATGAGAAAGGATAAAGATTCATACCGTAAGAACGAGAAAAACAACGGCGAGAGTGAGCGAGAGGATTCTTAGCAAAACACACAAAGCCACCGATGCAAATACTTTGTAAGAGAAGACAGATACGAGAAAGAGGAAAGACGAGAGGATATAGTGAGCGAAACACATTGAACAACAAGAGGAACAACGGCGAGGATAACTTACCGGGAAGATTACTTCGAGTAGATCTAGATCCGAGTAGTAGTAGACAAGAGTGAACTGTGGATAGCGATTAAAGCGAGAGTAGATAGCAGATGAAATGGGTGTGGAAATAATAGTAGATAATACATATGACGACGGTTCATTTGAAAGAACCGTCGTCATATGTGTTACACAATGCCGGTTAGTTAAAAAGTGTCACCGGTCCATTTTTCATGACAGTTTATCCTTTTAACCATCGTTAAAGACCCATCGTTAAAAGTGGTTTCTGTAGTAGTGATAGCACTTTGGTTCCACAGCAACAATTATGTTACAACACTTTCGTTCAAGGCCAACGAATTGGTCACGAGGGGTTGTTTACTTAATTCATATAATTGATCGACTTTAAGAGAAGAAAATGCTTAAATCCTTTGATAGGTTTCTAATTTGAGATCACATAATTACTAGAATTTATTTAACATACATTTGTATTAGATTTATGGTTGGTATTAGTCGAAACTACAAAAAAAAAAAAAAACAAAATAACATGTCCTATCTGACATGTCCTACATTTACATTGATCGTAAGGTCCTCAAGTGGTAGTCATACTTGAGCGACCAAACAATGGTGATGTTAGAGGCAACTATATCCATTCAAATAATAAAGAAACTTCAATAATGTTAGCAAGTTTTACAATTCATTTTTGCAACATATTGATAAAAACTATAGTGCTTATACTCTTGATGTTATGTTCAAACAAAAAAATAATTATATTTCATAATATTGTCATCCAAAAAGAAATTTAATAACAAAATGAGGTTTATTGCATAGATCTGAAAGTTTGTTGCACTATACGTACAAATTCCAAATCAAAATAGCTAGCCATTAAAAGTTACATAGTGAGGGGTATACAAGTGCACCTTTCTTCCATTGAGGGGCTGCAATGGTCTTAAATTTTGTTCAGCTTGCTGCAATAAAAGGGCATGTCAAATTATGTTTCTATGCTCTGGTCACTAATCGATTAGTTTCCACCTACATTTTTATTCATGTCAAGGAAAAAGGAAAAGGCTCTAGACAACATAATATGAACTTTAATACCTATTGGCGAACTACTGATTATTGGGCATATTTTTAGACGCATCCTGCGCATAGATGGCAACATAATACGAACTGCGTTCAGTTAACAAGATCGGAATTAATGTTCCCCTCTCTGATCGGAATTGATGTTCCCCTCTCCGACGCCCGAAGTAAGTCCACAACTTAAACCTACACTAGGTCTAAACAGAGCTAGGTTTGATATAGAAAATAAAAGGAAGAAAAAAATTTTGCTTACATCATCAACGGCAACCCGCAATAACTCAATTTGAACTTTGGAAATAGTTGCAATCTGTTCAGGAGAAGAGCGTCAAATATAAATCATAAGCTAGCTACAAGTTTGGTCTACTGGACCGACTATTATAAAGGCCAAAATAGATAAGGTGGTATGTAGATATTAATGACTACCTCTTTATTAACCGTCCAAATAATGCCTTCTGTGCAGGGAGGTGTGGTGAGTGAACCAGTGTACCTATAATACCCGCTGTTTCCCATGTTTATCGATTCCAGGTTAAGCTCTCCAGCATCAACCTCTTGAGGATTAGATTTCAATCTCGTCCTTTCAATTAACTACACAAGATGCGTATTGGTTAAGAATATGCACGAGACCATAAATATTTGTCATTCATAAATGTCAATTCTTCCATAAGATTGTTCGCTCTATTGTTTTGGGCGACATATATATGGCACTTACCCTTACATCATGTTGTGTATCTCATGATATTCACAATGACGAGAAACTCTAGCCTGGAATGGGCTAATGCATATATACATGTTGACACTCTTCTTTTCTCTCTCTTTCGTATTTGTTTGTTCTTTGGATGTAGGGAGGGGGGTTAAGGGTTTGTTGGGATCCATTTACGTGAATTACATACCTGAGCAAGAAAGGGGTCAGGCTTTCCAATTCTGTAAAGAACACTGATAACAGCAAGCTTCTCGTCTTCACTTTGATGAACCAAGTGCAGCTCGCCAGCGAATCTATAAGTTTTGGTTCACAAACAAATTTAATCTTTTTTAAATCAATATAGCAAAGATTTAGCAGGTTCTTATGATTTCCATGGACACCAATACCTTTGGCCGTCAATTGTATGCTCAGATGGAGTGTGCCAATGGCTTTGTACTAGGGTATATTCTGTCTCATTTATCTTTATCTTGTTGCTTTTGCCTTTCCACTCGACCTAAATCCAAGAATATTAATATCAATAAGGGCTAGATATTAATCACTCTAGTTCTTTCAGAAATTTACCAACTATGGTAAAAAATGATATTTAAGGAATGTCAATTGCATTACGTATTTATAGCAGGCAGCTATCTTGTGCCAGCTCCCTTGTATGGTTATTATTATGGTTAAATAAAGGATGAACTTATAGTGATTGTCAATATATAATAACTATCATAATTACAAAAACTTAAATTATACATTATCACATGTAGATCTTAACTATTCAATTTTTACCATATATAAACAAAAATATATTTTTAAAAAATAAAAATATGTTATAAATATGGAAAGAAATAATGTGTATTTGTTTGGTATGAATCAATTGATCATATCCCTTGTTCAAAATGAAAATAATTTTTTTCTTTTAGAAAAAAATGAAGCTATATGTCCTTTGCATCTTCCACTCCCTTTGGCTATTCATGCACAAACAACCATCCCTCCTCCGGCCTCCGCCATTTTTTCTAGCAACCCCTACCCTGAAAAAAAAATCCATGGTTTTAGGCCTTAATAACATCCATCCATTCCCACCCCTCTACTCCTTCCATTTTCAGCATAATTGGGGTTTGAAAATTTACAGAATAACTTGTTGCTAGAAAGTATGGAGAACAATCCAGCAACAGTATAAGGAGTAGAGGGGGTGGGAATGGATGGATGTTATTAAGGCTTAAAACCATGGAGTTTTTTTTTTTTTCTTCAGGGGAGGGGTTGCCAGAAAATATGGCGGAGGCCGAAGGAGGGATGGTAGTTTGTGCAGGAATAGCCGAATAGGGAGTGGAAGATGCAAAGGGCATATGGCTTCATTTTTTTCTAAAAGAAAAAAATTATTTTCACTTTGAACAAGAGATTTGATGAATTGGTTCAAACGACATAAGTATACCTTATTTCGTTCCATATTTATAACATATTTTTATTTTTTAAAAATATATTTTTGTTTATATAATGTAAAAATTAAATAGTTAAGATCTAGAAGTGATTATGTATAATTTAAATTTTTTTAATTATGACAGTTATCATATATTGACAGTCCTTATAAGTGTATCCTAAAATAAAATAGTTAATATAATAATTTATGGTTATTATTATGGTTAAAATATTGGATGCAGTTATAGTGGTTGTCAATGTAAGATGACCACCATAATTGGAACAATTTGGACCATACACATGTTATATGTAAATCTTAACCGTTTATCTATTTTTTTAAATGTATAAATCTATTTTTAAAAATTTTTAAAAATATTTATAATTACAGCATAATATAATTTATTAAAGGAATGTTTGGTTGACTTCCTCTTTACTCATGATATACAAGTTAAAAAAAGAAAATTTTATAAAAGAGAAGTTATTAATTAAAAATCAACTTTCCCTTCTTAACCTAATCTAATACTATAATTGAAATACATATTTTTTTAATTATTACTTGCAGCACATTGAATCCCACTTAAATAATATCTCTCAAATTGCTTCCCTACTTTTTTTATTTTTTGAAATTTAAACTAAATTATTTTTATTTTATCAAAAATATGTAAAATATAATTTATAAAAGATGATCTCTCTCTATATATAGAGAGAGAAAGAGAGTGACGTCTATATATATATTACTAAGCATTTATTTAGTACACTTTTACTAAATATTATTATAAATATTTGTTTATAAAAACTTAATATTGAAAATATTATATGACTAACAATAATTATGCAGTTATCAAGTTTAAAATTATCATTCAAATAAAAGTAAACCTAACTTAAAAATTAATCCTTGAGAAAAAAAATTTTAAATTTCTTTCTTAACAAATATATAATATAGATAATTTTTTCCTCTAATTAGCTCTTAAATTCCATTTTTCGTCCAAATTAATTCTTTTGTTTTAAATTAATTCTCCCTTTAAATATATTAGTAAAATCATATTCATCTCTTACTCTCTACATATGAAATTTCTTTATGCATAAAAATTATTTATTTTAGCTCAAATTTCATATTGTTTTAGTTAGAAGCTATTATATCTTTTAATAGTACTTGAATTATGTTTTTTTTCATATTTCATATCATTATCATGGCATGACAATAACCCCACAAGATAGTATTTAAGTGAGTATAAAATTTCTCATAAATATGATCATGATGTTGTATATTGCCTCAACAATATATTTGAATATTTCAATTTTTATAAGTGAATATTAAATTAAATTTTTTTATTTCCATTTTTTTGGTTTTTGTTTTGTGAGTATTTCCAACTTTTGATATACTTTTATATTCTAAAACTTTTGATATACTTTTATATTCTAAAAATGTAATATTGCTTACATTTCTCTCCAAATAAATCAATAGATGTAAAAAGAAAATCGTTAATGGGACATTATTGTCTAATCTTTAGTTCATAATTGACATTCATCAATGTGTGTGTGTGTGTGTTTTTTTTTTTTTTTTTTGTTTGGCTGAGGGTATAATCCGTTTCAGGCCACAAGCTTTATCAATGTATGATTGTATTATTACATTATTTATTATCAATTTTAATTACCAATAAAAATATGAGTCTTCAAAATTTATTGTAGATTTTAAATAATTGAATTTTATGATGGTTGAATTATATGTAGTCCTTAAGGTTTTTTTTTTTTTTTAATACAATGTTGGAAGATTACATTCATTTGAATTAGACTACCAAGGTAAAATATTTATATGTATGAAAACTTTAATAGAAATGTACTCTTTTATGTGTTCATATAAATTGTATGCTTATAAATTCTATAATTTTAAATGGATTATTTTCAAGGTAAATATCTATTCGTCTTATTGTAAGGGTAGAAGTAGAGTTTTGTGCTTTAGTATTGTAATGATATATGCTAGCCTATTATTGATCATTTATGCTCATATGCGTAAGTATCTTAATAATGGTTATTAAACTCCCGATTCGGATGTAACAATCTTACGATTCTACGTTTCATTGGAATCTTATGATCCTAATTTAATTCAAAAATGTATGGTAGAATTATAAAATTATTCTACAATTCTACGACCCTCGATTCATTAGAATTTAATTTCGCATTCTAAATAAAATTCACAAAGCGATTATGAGATAATTATATTTTGTATCAAAATTTTTGACAAAGTATAGTTGCACTAGATTTTTATAAATCTTTATGAATGTTAAAAATATTTTTATTTTTATAAAAAAATAATTTATTATTACAAACAAATATTATAATCTTATGATCATCGATCCAATTCTATGATTCCGATTCTAATCCTCCCCTCTAATTCGATTTTAACTAGGATAACAATTCTAGCAACCTTGATTTTAATAGGTTATAATATATATAATATGTGACGATTAGATTTTTGGTTTATGTATATAAGCATTTTAATACGTTATAATATATATAGTTAGCCGATTAGAGTTTGGCTCATATAATGAGATTTTTTTCCCTAAATATTATTTTTACATTATTGGACATTATTTTTATAAAATAAATACTATGCATTCTAATATGAGTTATAGAATAGATAGCTATAATTTTGAGACAATATTTTATTACTTTATTCATAATTAAGATTTGCATAATTTTTTATTTCTGAAATTATTTTTTAAAAAGAATCGTTACAAAATATTTTTATCATTTAGAATTTATTTTTTGATATAACAACTATCATTGAAATTTCATTTATTAAATGATAAAAATTTTTCTTTAATATTTCTACAAATTAATATATCTTGTACTTTAGCGCAGGCAAACACTAGTATTCCTAAAATTGAAGCTACCATCTCCAACCCCACCATCTTTCCCGCCCACTCCTCTCACTTTTCCAACATCCTTTTTCCTGGCCACTTTTCTCACTTTCCAGCGTCCTTCCCGGCCACTCTTCTTACTTTCCGGCGTCCTTCTTGACCACTCCTCTCACTTTCAGACGTCCTTCCCGTCCACTCCTCTCACTTCCGGCGTCCTTCTCGGCATCCTTCCCGGCCACTCTTCTCACTTTCCGACGTCCTTCCCGTCCATTCCTCTCACTTTCCGGCGTCCTTCCCGGCCATTCCTCCAAAGGCTTATTTTAGTCTTGGCCTTCCCGGAAATAATGGTGACTGCCAAAAATAATGGTGAGTGGGAAATGTTAAGGGTCTTGCTAAATTTTTAGGGAGGAAAGTCATTCAATATTACCAAACACTAATACAAAAATTAAATTAATTATAATTGTTTAAATTTTAAAATTTATATTATTATATTAATAAAAGTAAAAAATATGAATGGTTGTGATTAATTCAATATACATGTACGCTTAAGATTAAAAACAATTACGCTGATTGTCGTATGACAATCAATATAACTTTTGCTAAAATATTATGGTTAATATAATTGATGCAATTCGATTCAAATTAGATTATTTGTTGGCAATAACTAACTAATACAAGTATAAGTGCATAAATTGGACAATATGATAATTGCAAACGAACTAATCACACATAGTTCATACATATGTAACATATTATTTCGAGGTTCAAGACTTTCACCATAATGTTAAGAGCATATACCCGTACAAATTAATCTTCATTGGAAATTCAGCAAAATTGTTCATACATACTAATTGATATTGTTGAACCATCAAAGGAGTGGTCTCGTGCAGTAAAGTTAACCCACTTACCAACAAATAAGTGTGGGTTCATACTCCATTAGAGGAATATGGGGATTTCTTTCACTCTTATACCCCCTCCCCAGCCCTATGCATTCTCCTACTTAGTAAATGCCTGCTTAACAACATAAAATATTGACTGACATTATTGTGGATGTTCTGACAAGCGCAATATAATTCCCTTAAATGTGTTGTTAGCTAGACATCTTGCCTAATAATATGGACATCAAGAAGCAAAATTGAGTGTGCAAAAATTTGCAAATATAAACGTCTATTATAGTCCGATATTTATAAAATATATTTCTTAAGTATGTATGTAATTAAGCTAATAAATTACTCACATTAAACTAATATATCATGAGCATAATTAATAACATATCTGCGATTGGAAATGGTGAAATATAAAAGAGGGTTATTGTCTTTCATTGTTAAATAAATGGCACTTGTAAATAGTTTGTGATGGATGTGCTTGAATATGAAAGACATCTGATTAATATGCCATATTAGTAAAATAGGTATACATTTAAAAAAAAAAAAAAGAAGAAATAGATACTCTAACATCAGTTCATCACCAATTCGTTTGGGGATAATTTAGCTTTATATAAATTCAATTGATTAATGCCCATGTATAATGTCACATAGTAGAAAGTTATAACACATACCATTATATCGTGCCCTCTATTTTTCTGAGCTGCTTTTTCGTTCTTATAAGACTTGTCAATTGCCACTAATGTGGGAATAATTTCCACAACAGAGTGCGACAAATCGATAGGCGATTGCATTCGGCCGGTCTTGCACAATGTCCACTCTTTGTTAAGGTCTCCCCAGTGCTCGGGGCCCTTCTCGCTTCCCTTTATATAATTAAATTCTCTCTCATCCTCTATGCCAATTACCCAATTGCCATTTATAAGGTCGAAGTAAGTATTTTTATTATCTTTATAGTATGAATGAATGGCTCAAGAAAAATAAAAGAGAAAAACTTCAAAGCTAGCAAGTATTGCTTTTTATGATGAACGATTTATTGCATATTCTTGAAATCTAATTCAAAAGCTGAAATATTAGACGATAAAAGAATAAATATTGTACATGCCGAAATAATGATTGTAAACAAAATAGACACAACAATATGTGAAACAAGTTTATTAATTTAATCTATATGGAATAAGCATATATTTTTTCAATCCCAATTGGGCCAACACTTCCTCTAATCAAATAATGAAATTCCGTGCCAATAATAAAGTTCACAACAAACTCCATTAAAATACTAAATCTATAATTATAGGATGCACTTATAACGACCGTCGCTATACGACAATCACCGTAAGCATGGATTAATCTGTATCGTATATGTGTATCACATTAATCACAATCGTTCATTTTTTTCTTCTAATTAAATTAAAAATAAATTTTAAAAATTTAATTAAGTATTTTAAAAATTAAATTAAAATAATTAATTATATATGCTTCTATCCCAACCATTTTTTTCGGCAATTCCCTGCGCCTACTGTAAATCTCCCAGCAGCTTCTGGCAGTTGAATGTGTGCAAAATCACAAAATCGTTTTGATTGGATGAAGACAGAATTATTATGAAGCTATGCGACTAGAAATCGAGAAGATGGACAAGAATTCACGGGCCAATCGGAAAAGAATTTGCTGTAAATTCGTTGAAATCCATGGCACAACCATGGAGAAACATGACGGAAAGCCATCTCCGACCAGATAACACCGGTATCGCCATTAAAGCCGGTGAACCATGGCCGGATGAGGAGATTTCCATGGATTTCGGTGATGTTAAAATTTCCGACGAAAAGAAGTGGGTTGCCACTCTTTTCTTACCCGCGGTAACCACCCCTTCTTCCCCAGCGTAGCGATCCCTTCCTCGCCGGCGGCGGAAAATAATTCACGGCGTCACATAGATTGGCTGGACAGCAGTACCCATCCACGCGACGTGAAGATGAAGTAGAGTGATTAGGTTTTATTTTACTTTTATTTTTTTGACATATATAAATAATAAAATAAAGGGTAAGTAGCACTGAATGAGGTGTGGCTTGTCGGTATGTGAAACCTTGTTGCTTCGAGAAGTTAGGTGTTCGAGTATTAGTTGTAGCATTTTAGAAAATTTTTGGTTTTTTTTTCTTTTTTGTTGGGCGGTATTATTTTTAATTTATAGATATTATCTATGTTCCAAAAAAAAATAATCTGATCAAAAAGAAAAATATTCAAAAAAAAATCCATAATATTTTTAAAGATATTATCTTTAATTGTAATGTGAAAAAAATTGAATTGTAAACTAAAAAAATAATTAATTAAAAGAAAAAAATGAACGGTTGTGATTATTTTGATACACATGTATGTGTACAGTAATAATGTATTTTATGGTGACTGTCGTATATCGACGGTCGTTATAAGTTTTTCCTTTAAACAATTTGGATTGTATGACTTTTTCAACCCTTGTTCTCAGTTACATTCTCCAAAAATATTTTGTGTATATTGTTCCTTTTTTGTTCTACTATTATACATTCTTTCAAACATTTTATAATTGGCTCTGGAATAATGTTGGAGGATAAAATTGAACATTGGTATATTCTTTTTGTTTCTTTTTGTTAAATGTTTTTCTATTAAAATCCTTCTTATTAACCCAATTTAAGTAGTCAATGGAGAGTTTAAAAGTAAAAAGGAGAGAACGGGAAACTTGAACCTACCGTGCTAGTAGCCACTAAATCCATATGTCAGGTCACAAATTTTCATATAAAAGTGTGTCAGATTAATAACGTGACTACCAATGTAACCAAGCAAATTATAATCGAGTTAGTTGAACTTAAGCACGTAGCGGGTACTTATAAAAGAATTTTTGTAACTTCGTCATTCTTATAACTAGTCCGGATCCGTGCTATGTACGGAGTAATGTTGTGCAATGCATAACTTAAGAAATTATTGAATTACGGAATGATGTTGTACTTGTGAGTTTCTTTTCTCGATCATTTGATTTTATTAAATGGTTTCACTTTCAACAACATTCTTTTATATGTTATCCCCTCATATCGAAAACGCTTTCATGACTCATCAAAGTTATCGAACCTAATACATAAAAATCATTAGAGCCCATCACACATTCATCTTCCAATCATTCTAAATTTCAAAAAATAAATAAATAATCTAAAATAATAAATAAAAAAGAATGTTAAAAAATATCATTAAGGTTTTAAGATTACACCCGTGATTTGAAATATTAAGAAAGCGAGACCTCTCTAAGAATCAAACAATTTAAATAATCCTAACTCATACTGTTATAGAAATAGTGTGACGATATGTTTGGGTATTAAAAGGTAAATATTAGTAGGAAAAGGAATAATATATGATTGGTAGATATTGAGTTAGATGACATATAGATGAAAATAACATCATTATATCACAAATTAATATTACTACACAAAGTACATCAAATCAATAAAAGAATATCAAACTTATAACTTATAACTCTCTACAAAGTCAATGCTAATTTAACTTAATAGACGCGTTAGATAAATATTTATATGCAACTAACCTACTAAAACATCATTGACTTAAATATTACATGAACTCTTAAAAGTATACATATACCCATAATGGGATCTCATTTGTTTAAAATTATAAGGTGAATATAATGATTTATCCATTCTTACCTACCTCTGTACAAAAAGATAATTAAACATATAATAACTACTTATATTAATATTAATAGTGAAAAATATTATAATGATAGAAGTGATCCAAATATATTTAACAATAATAGGTAATTTTTATCATAGTAAAGTGCACGACGGATCAATTCGCGGTGTAGGGTAATAAAATTATCTCGTGTTTTGTACTTATATTTATAATTGTATGAGTGAGGTTTATTTAAATTGTTTGATTCTTAGAGGGGCATGGATTCTTAATGCTCTTTTTTATTTATTATTTTAGATTCTTTATTTATTCTTTTGAAATTTAGATCGATTGGAAGATGAATGTGCGCTGGGCTCTAATGATTTTTTTTTTTGGGATTCTGATAACTTTGATGAGTCACGAAAGCGTTTTCGCTATAGGGGGATAACACATGTAGAAGAATGTTGTTGAAAGTGAAACTATTCAATAAAATCAAATGATCGAGAAAAAGAAACTCACAAGTACAACATCGCTCCATGATTCAATAATTTCTTAAAGTATACATTATATAATATTACTCGTGTATAGCACGGGTCCGGACTAGTACTATATATGATAGCAATCTTTTCAAAATTATAAAATGGTGGTATGAGAGTGAATTCAAGAGTTTCGTTCAATTAAAAAATAATAATTTATCCTTTAATAAAATTAGGCTTTCGCTCCTCTATGGACTCTCTTTTACTCCTTGTCACAATAAATCTCATAATAAGCTATCTATATTATATATAATAGCAATATTTTTAAATTTATTATATGGTGGCATGAGAGTAAATTTAGGAATTTTGTCCAATATAAAAAAATAATAATCCTTGAAATAAAAATAAGTTTTCGCTCATCTAAGGACTCTGTAACTCTCATTTGCCACAATAAATCAAATAATAATAATCTATACTTCTATACTATATATAATAGCAATCTTTTCAAAATTATCAAATGGTGGTATGAAAGTGAATTTAGCAAATTTGTCCAACATAAATATAATAATTATCCTTAAAAAAAAAATACATTTCCACTCTAAGGACTCTCTAAGTCTCATTTGCCATAATAAATAATAATCTATACTATTTATAACGATGAATCGAAGACTCGATACATCGCTCAATACTTTTCCGAGTTGTATAAAAGGAATCGGTATAACAATCTCATACCTACGGAGTTTTGATTCCAAGGCATTCTCTCGTATCTCGAAACTTCTTTCAAGTAAAATAGTATCTTTTCTAAGTGATACAGACTCTTACCTACTATATTTCTTGTTTATCCGTAGTCGACTCGTAAAACTGGTTCTTTGTTCTCGTGTCCAAGCATCACTCGAATTTGACTTGTGGTTATAAGTCCTATTTTGTTATAGTCAGCATTTTTAGCTTGTTTCATGCTTAGTCTATATCAAGTTAATCCTCTTTGATATTCTTTATTGAACTTGATTCTTCGCTTAGACTAAGTCGGATGGAATTCCGAGTATCATGGATATTGGACTCGTAAAATTCCATTTCGTTTCGACTCGTATAATCGCTAGTTTATTTATCGTAATTATTTTATTATCTCGTGTCTAATCTTGAACCAAAGTATTTTATACTTTGAGAACCAAAATTGATTTACTTTTGTAGGTTATTCAATCGAGGATACACTTTTCAAACTACAAAAGTAACCGGCTTCGTAACGTCAAATCACCAAGCAGACATGGCTCTTCACCTTCTCTCGCTCCGAGTCCCAGAGATTGTGTCGTGGCTGCTCTGTTTCCAAATCTGGAAAATTGGAACACCAAGCTTAACGATGGTTTCTACCTTATCTTTCAAGACACCGCTAATGGCTTTGGGACTTCCAAGAGAGTTAAACCGTTGTCCAACGTTCACATTACAACGGATACTTTCGAGTGACTCGTAAAGTTTCTATCAACGGTCACAGAGGACTCTCGGCCAGCAGATAAAGATAACGGCTACTCGCCTGGTCATCTATACATAGAAGCCATCTCACAAGACTTGAAGGTTGCTGAACATTATTGCTAATACACATACTTGTTCAAAGTTATTGTATTTACTTTCAATCTTCAACTTACAACTCCCACTCGTAATTCATTACTTTCCGAGTTGTAAGGTCTTGTACTCGCTTACAAACTCTTTCTTACATTCTCTCGTAAGGTCCCTTGACTAAGCTGTAAGGGTTAACTCAGCTTAGTTGTCCCTAGCTGTAAGGGTTATCTCAGTTAGGAAGTACTAGATCGGATAAGGGAATTTCCGAGTCTAGGAAAACTTGTATAGAGTTGTCTAAGGGAACAACTCGGGTTCGTCAGCTTCACGGTATTTTGTGGACTCAAAATAGTGAATTTGACTTCGTGTCCGGATTGGCACGGTCCGTGGTTTTCTCGCCCCAGGAGGGTTTCCACGTAATCTCTAAGTGTTATCTTTCCGAGTTCATTCTAGACTCGGACATTTTTACAGCTCCTGCTCATTCTCGCTTAATAGTCTTCCGAGTCCAATCTTTCTCGACCTCGTTGATAGACTCGGAATCTATCTCTGTCTTGTTTTTGACGTAAGAGCTAAAGTTTCCACGAAAACTTCTATCACCCTATTCACCCCCTCTAGGGTGACTCGGACTCTCCCCGAGCAAACCTTCAATTGGTATCGAGCCTAGCCTTTCGTAAAGGATATAACAATCCAAAGGTCTAAAGATCAAATGCCTCGTAACACCGGAGAGTTCGACGAAGGAAGATCTTCCAACAGGCCACCAAAATTCAAAGGATCAAACTTTGGGCACTCGGAAGAAGCTCATGGAATGTTTTCTTATGGATCATGATGAAGAGGTATGGGAAATCATACAACAAGGAAACTACATTCCAATGAAGACAGATGAATTTAGAATCATTCCCAAGACGAAGGCCGAGTTCACACCAAGAGAAGCAGAGAAGTTCGTAAAGAACTTCAAAGCAATGAACATCCTTATGTGCGCCATAAGCTCGTAAGAATATAATCGAGTCTCCGCTCGTGACTCGCTAAAGAGGTGTGGGATACTTTAGTCAACACCTACGAAGGTACAAGTTAGGTAAGACAAGCAAAGATCAGTCAAGTATCTTCATAAATATGAGCTTTTCAAAATGGAGCCAGAGGAGAACATTACTCGGATGTTTAATCGCTTCACCGAGATTACCAATAATCTCAAATCTCTGGGAAAGAAAATCTCCCATGAAGAAATGTGCCGGAAAATTCTCGTAAGCCTACCCAAGAGACGATGGGGTCCGAAGGTGACTCGCCATAGAGGAGGCTCGTAACCTTTCACTCTTAAAGCCGGACAAGCTCATCTGAAAGCTTCTAACTTATGAGATCCATCTAGAAGAAGAGGATGCCGAGGGCGTACCAAAAAAACTTAGCACCGAAAGCCTCGTAATCCAAAGAAGCAAATCCGAGCTCTTCCGACTCGGAAGACGATCCCATGGCACTCATTGCAAGAGGCTTCAAGAGAATGATGAAGCACAAAAGATGGGACAAAAGGCCAAAAGAAGAATTCTACAAGAAAGAGAAGAAAGACAGAAAAGGTAAGTTTACTTCCCCGTCTAAATTTTCTTTGACTAAGAATTCTGGTTGTTTTGAATGTGGCATCAAAGACCACATAGTCAAGGACTCGTCCAAAAAGGAAAAGGGACAGAAGAAGAAGAAAGCCATGATGGCAACATGGAGCGATGAGGATTCATTAGAAGATGATGAGGACTCGGATGACTCAAAATGTCCGATGGCAATTTCGATTTAGAAGGCTGAACAGAGTCGACTCGGACTCGGACAATGAGGAAACAAATCCTCAGGAGGTAATCGAATACTTTCTTAAGTTCTTCAAAGTTGATTTAGCTAAGTATATTTTTACTTTGGAAGAAAAGTCCAATTCGATTCTTCTCAATTCAAAGAACAACTTGAGTTAGTCACTTCGAGAGCAGTTCTTTGAAAACTGAATTAGAAAAACCGAGACTCTCATTCGGAGAACTCAAGACTAGTGCTCAATCTAATGAGACCGAGTCCGAGCTGCTCAGAAAGAAAATGAGCAACTAAAAGGGAAGCTCACTGAGTCTCAAGATCTCGGT
Organism: Talinum fruticosum; assembly: GCA_021018815.1. Classification (NCBI taxonomy): domain Eukaryota; kingdom Viridiplantae; phylum Streptophyta; class Magnoliopsida; order Caryophyllales; family Talinaceae; genus Talinum; species Talinum fruticosum. Next base: position 1,682,763 of record JAITYX010000082.1, on the reverse strand, counting down.
TTTAAAGTTTACTTAAGGTCGAAGAACCTTGACATGCTCTTAGGATCACAATGTGTCTCTTTTCGAAAAGAAGGTCTTGGTTTCAACAAAGAGGAAGAATCCAAGTCTTACTTAGAATTGTTTAAAAAGGATTCCGTAACTCGTAAAGTTCAGGAAAGCCGAGCACGGTCCCATTCACGTAAATGAAGGGAGGACTAAGCCCAGAACTATTTACAAAAAGAAACCATTCTCTCCTCGTTTCAAAAGGAAAGGTTTTCAAAAAGAAAGAGACACAGACTCGCTTCTCGAGAGGAAGACTCGAAATCCGACAAAACCCAAAGTCATTCGAATTTGGGTTCCGAAACACCTTCTTCCTCGTAAAAGGACCACAAGTAAGGAATGTTACTGGGTTCGTTAGAGGAAGTGAGAAGGGTTAGATTCTCTCTGTTTTTGCAGGTCACTCGAAAAGATCAAAAGGACATTGGTACTGGACAACGAATGTTCACGACACATGTCAGGTGACCAAGGACTCTTTTCCGAGCTAGAATCATACAAAGGAGGAAAAGTGACTTTTGGAGATGACAAGCAAAGGCAAGATAGTAGGTATTGGCAAGATTGGAAATGGAAGCAATCTGGTGAGCCCAGTCTACCTTGTCAAAGGACTAAAATACAATCCGCTTAGCATCTCCCAGCCTATGCGACAAAGGTCAGGAGGTAAGATTCACTCAATCTAAGTGCTACATCTCGGATGAGACCACCAAAGAGATAAAGCTCTCAGGTAAGAGATCCGGTAAAACTTATATCATTCCTCTTTCTAACCCAAGCCAGAATTTATCCTCGCTTAAAAGCATCTCTTCACGATGATTCATGGTCTTGGTATCGTAGATTAGGTCATATTAGCATGCATACTATCAAAAAGTTGGCATCTCATGGTCTCGATTAGGGGTTTACCTAACCGTGTCTTTGAGAAAGACAAAGTTTGTGAAGCATGTACAAGGGGGAAACAGTCGGATCCTCATTCAAATCTCTCAAGATCTGTTTCGACATCAAAGGTGCTTGAACCGCTACATATGGATCTTTGTGGTGAAATCCTAGTAAAGAGCCTCTGAGGTAAATCCTACATTTTTATCATTATTGATGACTTTTCAAGATTTACCTGGGTGTGCTTTCTCAAGCATAAAAATGAAGCCTTCAAGGAGTTCAAGCAAGCTCTGTAGAAAGATTCAAGTTGAGTCTCGGATCGAGATTCAAAAGATTCGAACCGACCATGGAAGGGAGTTCGACTACTCGGAATTCTCGTAGTTCCGCGATCGGAATGGAATCTTTCACAACTTCTCAAGCACCAAGAACTCCTCAACAGAATGGAGTAGTAGAGAGAAAGAACAGAACCCTTGAAGAAATAGCAAGGACGCTGATGATTGAACACAATTTGCCTTACTATTTCTGGGCCGAGGCAGTCAACACAGCCTAACTACATTTTAAATAGATGCCTCATCGGACCCATTCTCGAAGAAAACACCCTACGAGCTCTACAAAGGTAAGAAGCCAAACATCTCATACTTTAAGCCCTTTGGTTGCAAGTGTTTTATTCACAATAATGGTAAGAATCATCCGACCAAGTTTGATGCTAGGTCGGATGAAGGTACTTTTCCGGGTTACTCTTCTCTTAGTAAAGCTTATCGTGTCTTTAACAAAAGAACTAACAAAGTGGAAGAAAGCATCCACGTAGTGTTTGATGAGTTTGAACAGGAGAAGCCAAGTGAGTCATCATACTCGAACCGAAGCTTAGTAGAGATGATGATGAAGCCGAAACTACAAAGACTCGGACTCAACCTCGCTCAAAATGAGGTCACTCGTAACGAGGAAACTCGTAATGCGACAACACAAGAGCTCACTCGGAAGGAACAAGCCAATGAAGAACATCACTCGGAACAAGATCAAGTGGTTCAACCCACAAATCTCGTGAATCGGAGAACATGTAAAGCATTCAAGTTTACTTCTAGTCATCCACTAGAGAACATACTCTCGACATCAACACTGGGGTAAGAACTCGCTCCTCTTTACATAATCTATGTGCATTCACTGCATTCATTTCATTAAATGAACCCAAAAATGCACTAGAGGCCCTTAATGAACCTGAATGGGTAGAGGCAATGCAAGAAGAACTCAATCAATTCGAGAGAAACCAAGTCCGGACTCGACCAACCGACCTTCCGACCACCCAGCTTATAAGAACCAAATGGGTTTTCAAAAACAAACTGGATGAGGATGGTGTAATAGTCAGAAATAAGGCTAGACTTGTGGCTCAGGGATATAATCAAGAAGAAGGAATTGATTGTGGGGAAACCTTTGCACCAAGTAGCTTGAATTGAAGCCATTAGAATATCTGTTGGCATTTGCATCCAAAGCATGCATATTAAACTATATCAAATGGATGTTAAGTGTGCATTTCTCAATGGTTTTATTGAAGAAGAAGTCTATGTCGAGCAGCCTCCTGGTTTTGAAAACTCAGAATTTCCAAATCATGTTTTCAAACTTCAAAAAGCTCTCTATGGTCTTAAACAAACACCTCGAGCTTGGTATGAAAGACTCGAGTAGCTTTTTGGTTCAAAATGATTTTAAAAGAGGTCAGATCGACAAGACTCTCTTCATAAAGACCAAGGGGAAAGATTTCCTTATTGTTCAAATCTATGTTGATGATATTATTTTCGGTGCTACTAATGAGTTTCGTGTCGAGAATTTTCCGAGTTGATGAGTCAAGAATTCCAAATGAGCATGATGGGGGAACTTAATTTCTTCCTTGGATTACAAATCAAACAAGACAAGAATGGAATCTTTGTTCATCAATCTAAGTATACCAAGAAATTGTTGAAGAAATACAAAAGCACGCATCTACACCCATGAGCAAGCAACGATAAAGCTTGACTCGGACGAGAAAGGTAAAGCAATAGATCATAAACTTTATCGAGGTATGATTGGATCTTTGATATATCTTACTTCCAAGCAGCCGGATATAATGTTCGATGTCCTGTCTATGCGCAAGATTTCAAGCTAATCCAAAAGAATCACATCTCACCGTGGTGAAGAGAATATTCGAGATATCTTGCAGGTACTCAAAATTTAGGTCTATGGTATTCCGGAGACTCGGAACCGACTCTTATTGGATACTCGCACTACGGACTACACAGGATACAAAGTTGATCGAAAGAGCACATCCGGAGCGTGCCAATTTCTGGGTCAATCCCTAATATCTTGGCACTCAAAGAAGCAAAACTCAGTAGCTCTATCAACTGCTGAAGCTAAATATATTGCCACTGGAGCTTGTTGCGCTCGGATTCTCTCGGATAAAGCAACACTTGAGAGATCTTGGACTATCATTCAAATCAGTACCTATCAAGTGTGACAACCAAAGTGCAATTAGCATCACCAAGAACCCTGTCCAAAGCATTCAAAAACAAAGCATATCGAGGTCGGATATCACTTCCTACGCGATCACTCGAATAAGGTGATATTGAACTTCGGTTCATTCCTACTAATCTTCAACTAGCTGATATCTTTACCAAGCCTCTTGGTGAAGATCGGCTTTGCTTTATTCGGAATGAGCTTGGTATGTTAAATGCTTAATTATGTGCTATTCTTATTGCATAATTCGTGTTATGTGCTTTCATCATTAATAACCATTAGTTCAGCTTGATTCAGTGATACTCGGGCTAATAGTCATTTCGTGTTTCGAGTCACTCGAAACCTATCCGAGTCAAACTCGGACGTAGAGAAACTTGGACTTCAAATTTCGAAACTATCTCTAGATCGATGGAGAGTTTCGGATCTTATTTTCAAAATTTTTCTCTCTTTCTCTTGAGCGCTGTGATCGGATTTTAGCCGTGGATTTCTAACCAATGAAATCTTAACCGTTGAAGAGAACCATCACACCTGGTCTTTGGTGACTGATGGACAAGCCGAGTCGAACGGAGGTATACTTAACGGATACTTGACGAGCGTGCTTATTTTCTATAAATAGAGTCTATTCATCTTCATCTCGGTACTCTAAACTCCATCTCTCACAAACGAAACCTCTCGCGGAAGTTTACTACGTGAACAGTCATCCTTGATCGTCCGCAAGCGTCAAAGAAGCCATCTCTCGTAAGTTACGATCGCTCTCATCTCTTTCTTCTACATTTTTCTTTTCATTTCTTCTCCTCTACATCTCCTTCTCTCGTCCTACTCGAAAGTTTCATCTTTTCTTCCTTCTCTCAAAATGCCTAAAAGAGGAAACCATCCCGACTTCCGAGTCTCCTCCTCTTCCAAAAAGCCTCGCACCAAAACTCCGTAAAGCTCCACCCCTTCGAAACCCATTGTCACCCAAGCACCTTGTGCTGGACGACAAGTTCTTTCCTACAACCAAATTTTCTTGGTTGTCTCACATTCAAACCACCGGAGCATACAACTTCATGTGCTTCAGCGAGTTCATCTATCCCGAACTCGTTTATGAGTTCTACACTCACCTCACCCACTCCGAAAATGTTCTAACCTCTAGGGTTCGTAACATAACCGTTCGTCTAAACACCGTTCTCCTCCACCGCTTGTTCAAAGTCTCCTCTCTCTTCTTGAACAGCAACCCCATTCCTTTATCGAAGTCGCCGACGACTTCTTTGAAAAATAAGCCAAAGAGTTCCCCGAGTCCCGAAAAACTTTTCGTGACTCGGCTGAAGTCGAAGCTCGTCTTCCGTGCTTTCGCCGATGAGAACCTTTTTCTCACAAAGCATTCCAGCGAGGAGAACCCCAACTCCAAGCATCTCAAAGCTCTCTTTGACATCCTTAAGGGATACGAAGTAGACCTCTTCCCCTCCATCATTGGAGCGGATGGCCGCTGTGCCACTCAACTCCAATCCAAGAAGAGCACCTCCCTTCCTTTCGGTGCTCTTCCGACCCTTGTTTTCAAACAATTTCAAGTTCCTCTCCCTCGCACTCCAAATGCCGTAGTCCGAGGCCGCCGTTGTGGTCGGCAAAAAGGAACTGCAGGGTACGGATACCGTAAAACCGAACGTGGTGTCCGGGTGCATAACTCGGAACTAAGGTCTCCTTCTCCGCCTCGGACTCGTAAATCAACTCCTCTCTCTCTCCCTTCTCCAACCGGTGGTGCCTCCACCTCAGGTGCCTCAAAATCTCTCTCTGCTCTCTTGTCCCCTGTTTTTATCGACAAGATCAACTCCGTGTCTTCCGATTTCGTAGACATGCTTCGATCTTTCAAATCTGTTCTCCAAAACCCGACCATCAATCTCAAGATTGGTCAATCCCAAATTCGAGAGCAAGCAGTCTCTAGTTCTTGAGATGAGGGAACTGGTCAAGGAGCAAAAGGAGCTGGTCGAGCTCCTCGGAGAGAGACGGTCCAAGGCGGCTCAGGACCATGATGACTCGGACGCGTCCGAAGCATCTTCGAGCCTAGGTCCGACCTCCTCGGACAGTGGGGATGAAGAAGAAGAAGCTGCAGATGCGAAGCTGCAGACGCCAAGGACCCCGCGGGCTGAGGCAGTCCATCCGGGCAAGGGAAGGATCACCAAGAAGAAGTAGTGGGAACCGCCGAGGGTCGATCGCTCCACAAGCTCAAATAGCGAGACTCGGCTCGGACAAGCAATCCGAGTGGGTCGAAGACCTCGCTACTCCAGCGGGTCGACAGAGCAGCCCCCTCCAGCCTACCGAGGTTCCAAGGGAAGAACCCCTCGATCCACTCACTCCGGTCGGCCACTCGGAGCCGAGCCCCGACGATAATCCCGGTTCTCGCTTCGCCGCGCTCAAGCACATCGTCAAGATCATATCGGCGTCGGCGAACCTCTCGCTCCCTCCGCCTCCACTCGAAATCTCCCTCTCCTTCATAGGCGCCATGCACCGAGTCACAATTCCTCGCCGCGCGAGTTTTCTTCTTTCGAAAATTTTTTTGTCCGGACATCTAAGTTGTACTACTTGCTCTTTTCTTCCCTTCTTTTTCTTATTGTTTTTTTTTGCTGAAAGATAAGGGGGAGAAATAGAGAAATAGAGTCGAAAAACTTGTTGTCAAACTTGTTGTCTTGTTTAGGGGAGTTTTCCGCCCTTTTGAATTTTAATGGACTAATGCATTTCATTATTAATTTCGAGTTCATTATTGCTAACATATTTTTTTCGAGTTAATGTTAATTATTTAATATAGCATACTTTACTTTTTGCTTTGATACACTAAGTATTGCTCGATACATTGAGTATGCCTTACTCATCTCATCTCATGCGCAACCACTCGAATCATTTTTCTTTTCTCTAACAAAGTTTCAGTTTAAGTATGGAATGCCTTTCATCAAAAAGGGGAGATTGAAGACTCGATACATCGCTCAATACTTTTCTCGAGTTGTATAAAAGGAATCAGGTATAACAATCTCATACCTACAGAGTTTTGATTCTAAGGCACTCTCCGTATCTCGAAACTTCTTTCAGTAAAATAGTATCTTTTCTAAGTGATACGACTCTTACCTACTATATTTCTTGCTTATCCGTAGCTGACTCGTAAAACCGGTTCTTTGTTCTCGTGTCCAAGCATCACTCGAATCTGATTTGTGGTTATAAGTCCTATTTTGTTATAGTCAGCATTTTTAGCTTGTTTCATGCTTAGTCTATATCAAGTTAATCCTCTTTGATATTCTTTATTGAACTTGATTCTTCGCTTAGACTAAGTCGATGGAATTCCGAGTATCATGGATATTAGACTCGTAAAATTCCATTTCGTTTCGACTCGGATAATCGGTTGGTTTATTTATCGTAATTATTTTATTATCTCGTGTCTAATCTTGGACCAAAGTATTTTATACTTTGAGAACCAAAATTGATTTACTTTTGTAGGTTATTCAATCGAGGATACACTTTTCAAACTACAAAAGTAACCTGGTTTCGAACGTCAAATCACCAGCAGACATGGCTCTTCACCTTCTCTCGCTCCAGGTCCCAGAGATTGTGTCGTGGCTGCTCTGCTTTCCAAATCTGGAAAATTGGAACGCCAAGCTTAACGGTGGTTTCCACCTTATCTTTCAAGACACCGCTAATGGTTTTGGGACTTCCAAGAGAGTTAAACCATTGTCCAACGTTCACATTACAACGGATACTTTCCGAGTGACTCGGAAAGTTTCTATCAACGGTCACGAGAGGACTCTCGGTCAGCAGATAAAGATAGCGGCTACTCTGCCTGGTCATCTATACATAGAAGCCATCTCACAAGACTTGAAGGTTGCCGAACATTATTGCTAATACACATACTTGTTCAAAGTTATTGTATTTACTTTCAATCTTCAACTTACAACTCCCACTCGTAATTCATTACTTTCGAGTTGTAAGGTCTTGTACTCGACTACAAACTCTTTCTTACATTCTCTGTAAGGTCCCTTGACTAAGCCGTAAGGGTTAACTCAGCTTAGTTGTCCCTAACTCGTAAGGGTTATCTCGGTTAGGAAGTACTAGATCGGATAAGGGAATTTCGAGTCTAGGAAAACTTGTATAGAGTTGTCTAAGGGAACAACTCGGGTTCGATCAGCTCACGGTATTTTGTGGACTCAAAATAGTGAATTTGACTTCGTGTCCGGATTGGCACGGTCCGTGGTTTTCTCGCCCAGGAGGGTTTCCACGTAATCTCTAAGTGTTATCTTTCCGAGTTCATTCTAGACTCGGACATTTTTACAGCCTCCCGCTCATTCCGCTTAATAGTCTTCCGAGTCCAATCTTTTCCGACCTCGTTGATAGACTCGGAATCTATCTCTGTCTTGTTTTTGACGGAAGAGCTAAAGTTTCCACGAAAAACTTCTATCACCCTATTCACCCCCTCTAGGGTGACTCGGACTCTCCCCGAGCAAAACCTTCATAATCTTTTCAAGATTATGAAATGGTGGCCTCGAGAGTGGATTTAGAAGTTTCATCCAATTAAAAAATAATAATTTATCCTTTAATAAAATTAGATTTTCGCTTCTTTATGAACTCTCTTTTACTCCTTACCACAAAAATCTAATAATAATCTATCTATATTATATATAATAGCAATTTAAAATTATCAAATGGTAGTTTGAGAGTAAATTTAGGAGTTTTGTCCAATATAAAAATAATAATAATCCTTGAAATAAAAATAAGTTTTCACTCATCTAAGGGCTCTCTAAGTCTCATTTGCGACAATAAATCAAATAATAATAATCTACACTAAATATAATAGCAATTCAAAATTATCAAATGGTGTGTGAAAGTGAATTTAACAACTTTGTCCAATATACATATAATAATTATCCTTGAAAAAATAAGTTTACACTCATCTAATGACTCTTTAACTCTCATTTGTCACAATAAATAATAATAATAATAATAATAATAATAATAATAATAATAATAATAATAATAATAAGGATATATATTGTACAATATTACTCCGTTTATAACACAAATTCATACTAGTTATAGTCAAAAGAACTCTATTTTTCACTCATACCTCTAACTTTGATTATGAGGTAAAGAGGGAAATTTAATTCTAGCAGTATACTAAAGGAGAATAGAGAGACGGAAGGGACTTTTTTTTTTTTTTTTTTGGGGCCGGGAGGGGGGAGGAGGAGGAGGAGATGACTAGTGGGGAACTAGTGAGAAGAGGGTGGCGATTGGTATAGGGGATGCTCATGATGAAAGAAGTTGGGGGATGCCAGTGGTGGATGAAATCGTTGGTGGAGAGAGGCAAGATTTCACGAAAAAGCTAAAATAAATTAAAATAAAGTTCTAACCTGTTGTAAGAGGTTATTGGGTTTGAAGTGGTAGAATAGAAAAATTACGATAATATGGTGGTAGTAGGAAAAAGAAAAATAACACAATGATCATAAAAAATAAAATTAAACATGGTGGTATTACAGTTTAAGTCCTCATTACTCCTCTCCTAACCTCTCATCTATTTAGGCAATGCCTAACCACATGTTTCCCAGCAGCTTTCCACCTCCGGTTTTTTAGTGACAACACCCTTACATCCAATTATACAATGCATTGACTTTGTCACGTCTGCTATTTTGATTAAATTGTTGATAAATATGCCTCAAAGTAATTATTTATTATAAGTTATAAATTATAAATCTTGAATATTGAAAACAAAAAATATTCAATGCTAAACTCAAATTCTAGACAACTCACAGTTAACAATGATAGGGGTTGCTGCTTAAGCTTGTAGGCAAAACTGTATGCTTTGAGAGTGAGAGTTAGATTGACGGGCAATATTTGTCGCTGAGGATACAGACGTTGAAGGCTAATTGGAAGTGCCAACTCCACGGAGTTAGGATGTGGCTAGGAAAACTGGTGCTTGGGGGTGGGGCATTCTTCATGTTGAGGGCGGTGGATGTGGCCTTAGTAGATAGTGGTGTATGTCATGGGAAGCCACAGGAAAAAATGGAAACCTAGGGGTGGCTTGGATGAAGGTATGATTACTTAAGCTCTACATTGATTTGTTTTCATTATTATTTTTTAATCCAATTATGTTTTGCATTGACTTTAGTGGAAAATTTCACAACCACTCCTAAAAATATTTTTCAGAATTTATCAAAATTTCATAAATTTACAAAATTTAATTACATTTAAAATTACATAATCTAAGAGTATGGATTGATCCAGACTACATGTATGACTAAAATTGTGAAAATTACAATTATTGATGCGGTTAAAATTTAGCGGCAACTACGTTTCCTGTTGGCATGTATGTTTACTCTATAAAATATGAATCTTCATTAAATGAAACCAATGCCACTCTCCCTGGTAAGGCGTGGATATCCACTTAGAGCATAGTGTAGGAGGAATTACAAGAGAAGTAGTTTTATATCTATGGTGTAATCATGTTTTAAAAAACTACAATTTACCCACTATAACACCACCACCATATCCCATAAGCATGTAATTGGCTGCCCATCGGAAGGGTAGCTAGTGACCGGAAACTGCCATCCACTTGAGTCCTCAACCATTAGCAAGTGGATCGCTAATAAGCCTATAGCCTGCCACGCTTTTTTTTTGTATTGATTCCCATTCCCCCAGCCCCCAACACACACACAAGAAAGCATCTCATAAAGCAAGAAACAATTAGTTGCACTTTGGAATTTTAGAGTCTTTATCTCTATTCATAAGAAATTTTGATCATTTGAGATTAGCAAAAGTGTTACCATAATCTCCTATCTTGTTCGCCACGTTATACAATGCAGTTTCTTCAAAATGTCTCTGAGAAATATTAGGGAATAGGTGGTGGGGACTCTTGATGTTTTGACATGGAATAATAAATTAATTAGTTAGGACTAAAAGAGGAGGAATAATGAGAGTAAGGACTACTTTGATGATTGCTGTTTTGGAGTCAAACAAAATCTGAAACTAGTATGCTCAAAAGGGATGATGACTAGCTCCTAAATGTGGTAGGTGCTGAAACGCTGTGAGGTATTAGAGTTTAACGATGAACATAGCAAGCATGGTAATTTGAGATTCCGAGTTAATAAATTTGGGAATGGATGGTAATTTGAGATTCCGAGTTAACAAATTTGGGAATGGGTACAATCGTGACAGATCTTGATTTTGTTAATTTGTAGATTTGCTTGAAAGTTATCCTTTGAGTAATCTTGAAAAGAGTATCCTAACAACTAGAGGGGATTCTACATTCACCATAATTGTTGCTTACTAACTAATACTCCATAATTTGGTGGCATATGTTTTTAAAACTGTTATTAGGATTTGTGGTGGTTTCTTCTTTCCTACTTTGTTATTTCAATGTTTTAAGTCTTATGAGTTTATTTAATAATTAAAAAATGTATATATACTATTGTTGTTGCAGGTAGGGGTTGTCACTGGTGGAGCTAACAAATATATTTTAAGGTGTTCATTTTTTAAATATTTTTTAATTTTATAAGTATTATTATATTTTATGGGTGTCCCCTTTAATAATTTTATGAATTTTTTTAGAATTTTAAGACATAAATTTTAACAAAGTTTTTTTTGTGCCAAGGGTGTTACCAAATAGCTCCGCCACTAAGGGTTGTAGCGCTACTTTATCAATATTTTAACCTTAACATACGACAATCAAGAAATAAGATTGTTTTAAATAATGTAAATATTACTACAAGTATAGAAGTCATGGACTTACCAACTTCAATGATGCTTGAAGATGTAACCGAAGTCATGATGGAGAAGGGAAGGATCCATAAAAGTAAAGAGAATCGAATAATTGAATTTTCCTTTATTTCCATGATTTAAGGATTATTCTCTCCTGGGGATAATAAAAATATTTGATATGAGACAAATTAGGTTTCGTTCAAAATATCATGATGTTAACCTAAAATATGAGAGCACCGAGAGACCTTTATAGCCACATCGATGCCCTGGTTAGATGGTGGTTTTGTTTTTTGATTCTTTTATTTTCCTCAAATGCTTCAGGAGCTTAATTGAGTGTTATAGCATAGTATTTATAAAAGATTTCCAATCAAATATTCTAAAATTAGATCCTTATTTTTAGTAAGGTTATTTTTAAACAATTTGAATTGTAGGATAAATATGGAATAATTATTATCGTTATTTTTAAACAATTTAAATTATAGAATTATTCCAAATATTTTATGTGTATCTTATTTCTTTCCAGTTCTACTATTATATTATTTTAACCATTTTATAATTGGCTCAACAATAATAATGTTGGAGGATAAAATTGAATATTGGTATTTTCTTTTCAAGTTTTTCTATTTATATTCTGCTTATTAACCCAACTTAAGTGGTCAGGGAGAGTTTAGAAGTAAAAAGGAGAGATAGGGGAAATTTAAACATATCTTGCTAGTAGCCACTAAACTCATATGCACGCTACAAATTTTCATATAAAAGTGTATCAGATTAATAATGTGAGTACCAACGTAACCAAACAACTTTTAATAGAGTTAGTTGAAACCTAAGTAGCAGGTACTTATAAAAGAACTCTTGTAACTTCGCCATTGTTATAATCAACATAATGCACTCTTTTTTAATTAGCTCTTCACATTAATTTGTACAATAATTTAAGATGGGGTGATTTAGCACAATGGAGAGAGAGTCACAAAGGAAGGAACCTCTATAGGGTGCCCTCCACACTCCTTCCCATAATACACAACTTGGATTAGGCATTCCTTTTAGCTAGCGTAGAGAGAAGGATTTCTAGGGGCCATGGAAGTTGGAATTATTTCCGTAGTGCAAACATTTTACCCCTTTCAAGTGTTTCAACGTGCTCAGTCTAAATGGTCGTAACTTTTCCCCTTGCCCCATTTGACTTATTTGTTGTCCCATATGTAAAACTACCTCTTTCTAATGACTAGCATCCTAGGGTACGCTCGACTCTAGAACCTTGACTATTTTAATCTAGTCATCCTATAACAATCATAAATACAACCTCAAAGAGTTAGAGAGAAAATAACTCCCTTCAGTCGCCTCTTTACAAAATTATCATTTAAAATTCTTGCTTGAAATATAAACAAATGCTTCTCAAGTATGCTTATAAATAATCGTGCATGCTCATGATTAGACATGCATGGTGCATTACATGCAGCCAATTGCGTAGGAGAATCTTAATCGTTGAACTAAAATATATTTTAAACTATTCCAAACCTTTCACATGTTCTTTCCTTGATAAGTTGTGTCACTTGTGCGATCTACACTTTATTACTATAGGAATCACTTTTAACGACGGTTAAAAGGACAAACCGTCACGTAAAATGGATCGGTGGCATTTTCATAAAAAAATGTCGTTTTTAATGTATATATGATGACAGTTCAACATAAAACCGTCATCTAAAATTTCTACTCGAACCTTAGACCATGATTCTTTTACCAAACCGTCGTCATAGTCTTATCTATGATGACGGTTCATTTATCGAACCATAGTCTAAGTACTTTAGACGATGGTTCTTGGTAGTGAACCATCGTCTACAGATCGCACCAAATAACCCTCGGCCAACGCCGAGTCTCACATTGTCTCTCATTTTTCAGTCCCATACTCTCTCGCTCGGGTGATCTTCTCTCCGCGGTTGCTAGTGGTTTCCGGTGCTACTCTGCGGTTTCAGGTTGTGGTTGCACTCCCCCACTCACTCTCTCTGCGTTTCGGTTATTGCTCGCACCACTCTCTCGCTGACTTCTCTTTCCGACCTCAATCTCTTCGCATGGCTGCACCTCTCTCGCCAACTCACTTTCGCCGACCTCACTCTCTCCGCGTGGCTGCACCTCTCTCGCCAACTCTTGTTTCCGAGCACCACCAAGTTTGTCTCTTTCTCTTCATCTTTAGCATTTTGCCTTAAATTCCATTACGGGTTTTTAATTCTGTTTCGTTATTGTTTTCCTTGTCATTTTTGGCATTTTCATGAAACTCGAAAGTGTAGATAGTGCTTTCCAATTTCGGATCCGAACTCGAAAGTGTATTTTAGGAGTCTTATATTTTGTGTGTTTAGAGAAAATTTGTAGATTAATCTTATATTTGAGGAATATGAATGGATAGAATATGAAAATCGGAGAAGTGACAAAAACGACCAAAATTTGAGAAATGTGAATGGGCAGCCAAGCACGGGCCGTGCCGGACTACACAAGTAAGCCCGTGTTGGCCGCTGCCCAGCCCAACTTATGTGTTTCCGTCCAAAAATTATTGTACATGTTTATTTATCAAGAGTTGTATAATTGCTTGTAGTAAAATGAATTCTTCCAAAAGTACAAAAAATAGAGGGGCCAAACTATGATGAATAAGGAGAAGTTGGTCCAGGGTAAAGACGATGCAACTCTCCTTACACGGGTCAACTTTGATAGCCATGAAAATGTTGTAGGTGAGAATAAGCTCCCTTTATGAGCTACGTTGGTGTGGTAACCCACTCCCACGTGAACATCAACTAAAGAAAATGGATTGACATCCCTAATTCCATTCAGGACAAACTTTGGAACAATATTCGAGTGAATGAACTATATCTCAACTTTCTTCTAAAAATAAAAAAACTACATCTCAACTTAGTATTGTAGCTTATATTGTAAATGGTTAATATATATGTACCAATGCATATCATTCTTGTATTTCGGAGTACGTTCAACTTGATCGTTAATGAATCCGAGATCCCCTCGGTAAAACACAAGACCCTCATGTTGGTGGCGTAAAAGTTTAGAGACTTCAAATATCGCATTGCTGCTATATGGGTCTACAAAACAAGGCGAGATAAAATAAGAAGGTAGATCCCTGGAGGTCTACAGTTGTATCACCGAGGAGGACTGGAGATCGTTTAAATTACATGTCACCTCTCCGAATACATGGTAATTTCATTACTTTGATACCTTTTTTTAATACTACATCATCAATGATTGTATAAAAAGTTAATGTGTAGCTCTAAGGAGAAAATAGAGGGTTTGAATAGTATGCAACTTCATTCAATATTCAATCTCATATAAAAATAGTGTGATATTGGTTTTCTCTAAATGTAAGCGGTGAGATATACTTGAGAAAGGCAGGTGTAGAGGACACTGAAAGGGGAGTTGTCCGATGCACTCGATATTTTTTATTTTCGAATTGATATAAAAAGGAAGAAATTTTCAGTGATATATACAACTATTTTTAATTTAATCATTATGCACTCGATATTTTTGTTGTCTTAATTACTTGTGTAGGCGATAGGTGAAGCCAACCGGAAGAGGATTAAGAGTAATACGTACCCTTATGAGCTATCCCATGGTGGATACAAGAAGTTGGAGGAGAGGTTGTACAAGCAAAAGCTTGAATAACTTCAAACCACATCCGGTGAAGGTTCCAAGCATAGATACGTCGCAGCTCGTTGTCGATAGGGACGAGCTTTGGGTTGAAGGAAGAAAGAAGAAAGATGGAACCTTCAGTACGCCCGATGTATAGGCTATTTCTCGCGGACTCATGAGTTTTTTTCATTATTCCTTTATTTATTTTGAGAACTTATCGGTTTTAATATTTATGAATTGTCAAATGATAAATTTTTTTCTTCTTACAGAGTCTTTGTCACGGACATCGACTTTAGAAGTCGCCGACGAGCACCAGGAGGAGGGACAAGCTAGCATTATCCTTACAAATAGATGAGCATATCGTGTTCGAGCCGTCGTTGGGCAGGTGGGGATAATTGAGCACTTTGGGGCTAGAAAGAGGCGCCCCTTCACTTCCAGCCAAGCATATATGAAGGCCGAAATGGCCCAAATGAAGTCTCAAATGGAGTCCCAACAGTCCATAATTGAGTTCCAACATACCCAAATGTCCCAAATGGCTGCAAAGGCGGCAGAGATGGAGGCCTCGGATAAGTTCGTACTTCATCACCAACATGGGTATGCCATTATCACCCCACACACTGGCCAACATGAACACGAGCTTACCCGTTGACCAATTCGAAGTTCGGGGAGGTAATTCAGATTTTGCAAACTAATTTCGACTAATTGGTGTATTTGCATGCATGTTTATAATCTTGTTGAGTGTCGTTATTTACATGCATGTTTATATTTCGACTAATTGGCATATAATCTTGTTGAATAAATGGTGTATACTTGTGTGGTTTGTTGCATAGCTCCGACGTATGGCCGTTGAGTAATTACTTATTTAGTATGTTTTTGTTGTTTCGGATGAGGGCCGTTATCCTTGAAAAATATTTACTTTTAAGGGGAACCTCTGTTCGTTTATTTTCGGGGTTTCTAGGTTGTTTAACTTCTATGTCAAAGGTTATTGTTAGGAAGAATTAAGTCTTAAATTTTATAACCATAAGTGCACGGCATAGTTGTAGCTAGCCTGGCAAGCACGGGTCGTGTCCACAGAGAGTTGTGTTTCAAATATCAAAGCTAACTTAAACTTTCTATTTAGGCGAATAAATACGGATGAGATAAATATGGTGATTAAACTAACCTAGAAAGTAATAAAATACTCAAGTTGTGATTTTACCACTTAATAAACTAATTAATGAAGTCAAGCCTAAACCTACCCAAGTTTATACAAGTATTTAGGAGTGGTCAGTTGCACCATCAAAGCCTACTCAAGCCATACTTTCGAGGGTCATGAGCTAGTTTAGTTATTCCAAACACTTACTTTCGTGGGGTTAGCCCAACTAAACTACAAAAATAGCAACCTCGGACCTAGTTAGGATTCAAACTATTTTCATGTCAAAACCCTAACTATTCTCTATACCCACACTCGAAAATTGACTCCACCTTTCGGTGATAGACCAACGCCTAAAAATCAAGATGAAAAGACCCTTTCGAGCATCTCATCGAACCTATGGCAGGTAAGAGAAACAATCCCAAAATATTAGCATAAACTGGGTAAGTAAAGGCCTAAACAAGATCAATTGGCCATTAAGATACCAATCACAACCAAAGTGACACAAACTAACGACTAATTAACATGAAATACAATTAATTTAACAACTACTAATAAAAATTGACTCGAAGAACGACATAAGCTAACAAAATAAAATTAAACATAAGATTAAACAATTAAACTAACTACTACTAACATCAAAATATAATAAAAATTGAACCTTTAAACTAAATTAAACAAATTAGAAACAAAGGAGAGACAAAAGGGAAGAAGTTACCAGGAACAAATCGAACTGAACCGAAAATTGTCGGGAATTGAACTTTTGAACTAATAATTGAAACTAAAACAAATTGAATCTCAATATTTACAAGAGGAAAACAAATTGCCCCCTAGCCGAACTCACGTCCCTTTAATAAACAAAATATGGAGGGTTTTAATGCTGATGTCATGCCGACATCATCAAGATGCCATGATGATGTCATGCCGACATCAGCATTCAATTGGTGGATTATGTTTTCTTTTCTTTTCTTTTTTTGTCAACGATTGAATTGCTGTAAAACTTTTTGGGCTTGACATCGGGCTGATTTCGAACTTGATTTGTGCAATTTTGTCTCTCTATCTCGTATTTTTTCCATTCGTTTCGAGCATAAATTATGGGATCGGCTCACCTCAATTTATTACCTACAAAATCAAATAAAATAAGTAAAAATTCTAAAAATTATATTATTTTACGAGACAAAATTAGATAAATAAGGGTAAAAATGACGTAATATTTGGACCGAACAGCTTATCCCATGATTGTAGTTGTTATACTTATTCTTATGTAGTGGGTGAATTTCAAGCTAGCTTCTCATGACCCTCTCCTAGAGCATGTTGCGGCATTGGGTGCTATTTTCCTGTGGAGGGTAGATATTGTCATTCACGGGACACCCCTTACAGCTGATGAGGTGAGGGTGAGTGTCAAAGATGTCATGCACGGGAAAGGCAAGTGTGAGTTGCCGATCTAAGGATCGAACCTCTACACTGTTGACGACGTAGTAAACACTTTTCTTTGTTGGCCCAAGAGTTTGTTCATCCTCATTACGGTAATTCATTTTTATTAAAAATATTAGATTTAGCTGTTGTTAATATCACGTATATATATTTCTCATTTTTGTATTGATTATTCACTAAGATATCGGGGACAGATCCGAGAATGGAATGAAGAGTGCTAGTGGCACAAGCAAACGTTCGAGTGGCGCCCGTTCATCGTCCGAAGAAGTCTCTTCTCAAATCCATTGAGGAGTCCCCCACGGATTGGTAGGCTACTCGAAAAGTTATGTGAAGACTCTGTCAATGCAGGAACCGTTCATGTGTAGCGCACTAGATCACGTGTTTGGGTAGCATGAAGGGGATATGTCGGTCTATGTCTTCCCGGACGACATACTGTAATTTTTGCACATCGAGGATATTGGCGTATCTCGCTATTACGCATGGCAACATATGAGTTAATATATTCATAATAAGTTCTTTTTTTAACTATTAATTTCAATGTCTAACTACATACAACTAATATGTAAGGTGGTTGCACGAGATTGGGAAGGATTTCGTTCGGCTTTTGAACCCTAATTCCATTATTCAAGAGGTTGGGCTGAATCATGATGAACGAGTCACCTATATCTTCGACGTCATAAAACGGATAAAACATTGTACTTGGCAGCGTTCAATGAGAGGTAAGTGTACAAATAATGAACAAATTAACTGAAATTTTTATATGGTGTTATACATACTTATATAAAAATGTATTATTTGTGGTTATGTAGCAACTAATGGATGCTTGCTGCCCTATATCCAAGGGCTAATATCGCCTACTTCCTTGATCCTCCGGGTCATGACGTGAGGGAAGATATCAATGACGTCTTGAGTTCATACTTTTAATCATTTTATGCTGTTTTGTTAATTAGTAATCGTTCAAGGTATGTCTAACTTGAATTTTATTTTTCCGATTGAAAAATAGTGCTCTACTGCGTTATTATTATAGTGGAGGCGTCAAAGGCAAACGAGTGAAGAATCACAACCACTAATTGTCCCCGTCAAGGTGAGGTTCTCTTTGTTATTAAAATCTACTTTAATTGTTTTTCATTTCATATTACTTGCTAGATACATAAAGTACTAATTAGCTCTCTATGTGTTGGGAATCTATTTTATTATTGTAGTGTCATATACAATCGGGGAACGTGGAGTGCAACTTCTACATTCTCCAAGTACGTGAAAGAGATTGTGACCGAACTTGATTCAACTTCTAGTCCTAAAGAGGTATACTTGCACTTGTAATTGATTATATTCTTTTTCAGCTTGATGAACACTTGCACTTGACCTAATTAATATGTATTTTACATTATTGATTACAATATTTCCGGGAAAGAAGCCACCCACTCTCTATATAGATGAAGTGCTCAACGAGTTAAAACAAGGTTGGGCGAGTTTGTATATAACCGTATAAAGAAATTGGTATATATTTTGAAGACTCGGACTTTGCATGTATAACATTCCGAGTACTATCGAGGAATCAGGTATAAACTTCATCTCTTGTAAGTTTTGATTACAGGTCATTCTAAGTGCAATAGAAACTTTTCGAGTGGTATAGAACCTTTTACGAGTGTTACGAAACTATTACATGTGTTTTCATTTGATTCTGACTGACTCGAAAGCATACTCTTGCTCATCATTTCACCTATGTAGTTACGAGTCACTCGGACAACACTCGGACTTATCGCTTGTTCAAACATTTGCTCTAACACGTTTAAACTCGAGTCCGACTTCATATTCTAATTTTAAGAGAATTATGGTGTTAATTCATCTCTTTTAAGTCATCTTGTTTTGTTTGAACTATATTTGTCTAGATCAAGTATTTTTACTCCGATATTCTTTATCCAACTTGATCTTTCTCTAGACCGACTCGGATGGAATTTGAGTATAATGAATATTAGACTCGGAAAATTCCGTTCTTCCAGGACTCGGATAATTATGCACTTAATTATCTTAATTAAAATATTATCCGTGTCTAATCTTGGATCAAAGTATTTTTATGCTTTGAGAACCAAAATTGAATTACTTTTGTAGGTTATCTAAACGAGGTTACCCTATTTTTGAATTGCAAAAGTAACCGATTTTAAGATGTCAATCACCGACAGACAAGGCTTTTCTACTTCGACCGGGGCCTAGACACTCGTGTCGGGGTTGTCTCTTTCCAAAACTGGAAAACACTAAGCTCAACGGTGATTTCCACCTTACTTTTCGGACACCACCAGTGGATTAGGACATCCTAAGGAGTCAAGAGCAGTTGCACAACGTTCACATCTCAACGGACCTTTTACGAGCCACTCGGAAGAACTGTTACAATGGTCACAAAGGATTTCCAATCGAAGCTAGTTACAACCGCTAATCTGCTTGGTCATCTATAAATAGAAGCTAACTCTCAAGACTTGAAGATTGCTGAAATCATTGTCAATACACATGCTTGAGCCAAAGTCTTTGTATTCATATTCAATCTTCCACTTACAACTCCAACTCTGTACTTAACAGACTTTCCGAGTTGTAAGGTCTAGTAATCGATCACAAACTTTCATTCTTACTTTCGAGTGAGGTCTCTAGACTGAACTGCAAGGGTTATCTCAGCTCGGTTGTCCCTAAGTATAAAGGTTACCTCGGTTAAGAAGTACTAGATCGGATAAGGGAACTTCGAGTCTAGGAAAACGTTGTAAGGAATTGTCTAAGGGAGCAATTCGGTGAAGTCTTTGTACTCGTATTTTGTGGATTCAAAATAGTGGATTTGACTTGGTGCTTGGATTAGCACAGGTCGTGGTTTTCCGCCCCAGGAGAGTTTTCAGGTAAAATCTGAGTTCATACTTTTCGAGTCCAATCTAGACTCGGAAAGTCTTAAAGTTTGTTTTAAACTTTAATATTCTATTTATTGTTAAAATTTCCTCATCACCCTATTCGCCCCTCTCTAGGGTGACTAAGTCTCTCCAACAGACAAACCTTCATATTTACGGTTATTCTTTATTATTTGATTACTCAAGTTTGTGATTATATTAATCATACAATTATAGCTATATATGTACATAGGTATATATATGTAACACCCCAAAACATCCCTTAGGAGTATTACATCGCCGAGTTCCTCAAATGAACTCCCAAGGCTCTTTCAGGTGTCGGTTTGGCTTTCTAATCCCAACTTAAGGTAATAGAGGAAATTTTTCCCAAAAGAGTTGATCATTTTCAAAAAAATTTCGGCAGAGTTCCATTTATAATGTGGATTATCCCTTATGCTTAAAGCCCTAAAACCCTGCATAAAAAGCATAATATAACTCAACGAGTCACATGCTAGGAGTAGACAAGTCAACGGCCACGTCGGAGTCCAACCAATCATGCGTGAAAACTTAAAACAATTTAAATGGTTCATTATACATCTGGTACAACTATATGAACTAAATTACAAACTACAATGCTTAGAGACATAAGAAATGCACGCCTACCACCTGGATCACTTAGCAAACAGACAAACAGAAATCACTAGGAGTCCAGGATATGCTAAGTACCGTACACATCTCCCGAGAGTGTACCTGCAACACTGGGAGGGAAAAGGGGGAATTTGTGGGGTTGAGCAATAAACCACGGGCTCACCGGAAGTCTCACACACTTAAAATGGAAATTCTTTACACATATTCCCCATAATAATAAAATCGGCAAAAGCATAGTAACATAATACAAATCTATATACTTTTCAATGATATCCTTTAAAATCAATTGTCACACATGGATCACAACACTTCAATCTTTTAAAATGTGGCTTCACACTCATCACAATTCTTTTCAATCTGTATAAACTTTCTGGGCTTTACGGGGACTTAAACTAGCACGTCCGATTTCTCATAATTTCTCTTAGTTTCTCTCGATTTCTCTAGGGCGCGACCCCAAATAAAAGGCTCCGGGACCTATCTTCTAGGAAGTCTCTGGTCGGGCATCCCGATCCCCAGGACCCCTATTGGAACCCTTCCCTTGAAGTTTCTAGCCGGGCATCCTCATGAATGAGGACCCCGGTTTGAACCCTTTGGTATGGTAAACGATCCTAGCCAGTTGATTCAAAACAATTTGCACATAATCATTCATCACGTTCACTTCAAAAACTTTCTCAAATCAACTTGACATAACGAAAGGCATTACACCACGTGTCACCCTTATAAATTCACTTTCTCAAATAAGTTTCACTTCTTTAAAACATATTCACGTTTGAAAGGCGGTTCTCAAGAAATTGCATTCGAGGATCATTTCGCGTAAAATAAAAATTCCTTTCAAAACTACCTTTGAACGTCGTTTAACACAATCACATGCACGAGATAGCCATAATTCAATACAAATAGTCATTCTTAGCTTCTCTCCGATCTGCACCTTTCTAAATTCACCAATTTAGTAGAATTAATTCCCTTTTTGAGTCCTAATAACCACAAGTAGTTAGCACTATACTCAAACGTCCCAAATTTTCACAAATCACCATACTTACCTCCATTTCTCATCTTATGTCTCTACCTTATCAATCTACTCCTTTTTACCCATACACAACCATATACTCTCAATTTCACTTTATCACTCAAGTTCCTTCGCTATGCCTATTCTCCAACATAATTCAATCTCAAGGGTTTAGACACATTCTAAACTCGGTTTAACCTCACAATCCCTAGCTTGCCATTTCCCTACCTTAAATTCCCATTTTATGCTCTACCTTATTAATTAACTCTCGTTCGCCCATCCTCGGTTATATAATTCCTAATTACCTTTCATCACTTAATTTCCGATAGCTTCGCTTACCTTTACGTTTAGTTTAACCTCAAGGATTTAAATATGTTTGAACTCAATTAACTCGACAATCACCCACTTCTCACTCCCTGCGTTAACTGCGAATAAGTCAATATGAATTCATATCCCTCTTTATACTTCACTCATTATTTTCCGATGTTAGCAATCATTTCTTAATGCTGCAAATTCAATAAATCTCTAAGGGCTCAATCTAAATTATTAATTCATAACTCACACCCAAACCACAACGTGCTCATCCTTAACCGATCGAAATCTCGATACTACTCACTAGACCCAAGCAACCTAAGTGTGTCCGAATTTGCGGGTTTCTAATTCAAGCTCAAACGAATACCAAATCCCTTCAAGGTTCCTAATTTAACTTTCAGTAACTACTAAACTCGTCCAATAGCACAAATATTCAGTACAATAATTACAATAAATGCATTTGGGTTTCAAAATTACTAATAGTTTAGAGTATGAGACTACCCACCTCGAATTCTAGGGTTTTGAATTGATCGAATTACTTGCTGTTCGCCCCTTTTTGCTGTCACATGTGTTCTCGTGTTCGATTTCAAGTCCGTTCTAGGACTCTCGCTTCCTCTTGCTTACGGTTCGATGTTTCGGTTCTCACTACCTCTCGGTATGGCCCTCGCTTGCTTGCCCTTCGGTCCTCCTCCCTTGTCGCTGCCCCTTATTCCCGGTTCCCGGCCTCTCGAACTCTTGCTCTTCTGTCTCTATTTCGGGTTCTTTTTCTGTCTTTCGCTCTGTCCCGATCCCTTGCTCTTTCTCCGCTCGCCGCCTGCTCGTGTCGGTGGCTATTGCCCTCGGGTCCGGCGACTCACCGACCTCCTCGGCCTCTTGCTCTCCTTTGCTTTCTTTCCCCTTCCCTTTGTCTCACCGAGTCTCTCTCTCGGCGTTTGTGTTTCGCTCTCAACCCCGTTTTCTCTCCCTTTGCTCACCGGCCGTGGCGTCTTCATCTGTTCAGGCGGGTCATCGACCCATTTTGCTAAGGCTCTCATGCTCGCTCTTTCTCCGTCTCTACTCTACGTTCTTGCTCCCGCGTTTCCCTTTCTTTTCCTCTGCTCGGGCCTTTTCCTTTTCCCCGAGCCTTCTTTCCCCTTTTTTTTTCCTTAATTTCTTTTCTTTCCTTTTCTTTGGTGTGGCTCCATCAGGTATTGCCAGCTACTCAACACTAATCTCTTCCTTGCTTGTGATTAGCCGACATGTAGCTCCCCTTTTTATTTTTATTATTTCTTATTTTGTTAACCCTCATAATAATTAAACCTACATATGTAGTATAAGCGGTCTCGGGTTTTTGTTTAGCTAGTCCGGGCAGAAAATTCGAAGGGAGGAATTAATATACACTACAAATTATAGTTAGGCGGACCGGTAATAATTCACTCAAATAAATTGACGAATACTTAACCACGTATATAACTTGGTCATTCGACCAACTCTATTTAATTAAGGCTAAATAATTAGGTTAACTCATGTAACTATATAACCCAAAATTACGGGTCTTACAATATAATTTTACACCTGTCTTGTACCGTATACAAAATGTGATGAGTATATTCTGGTGAAAAGTGTATTGGATTGTGGTTTGTATATGTATTTGTATATGAGAATTTGTACTATATAGAGGGCAAGCAAACATGAGAAAAATTCTTAAAAAAAAAAATCATACTTATCACTACGGTTCTTAAGGCGGAACCGTAGTAAAAAAATCAGGCTTATCTATGATGACGGTTCCTTCATCCGAACTGTCGTCATAGGTGCTCTGTAACAACTCGTTTTTCAACTACGGAGGAAGGCCTATGGCGACGGTTCACATGAAGAAACCGTCGTCATAGATAGACCTATGACTACGGTTTTTCCATCCGAACTATTGTCGGTGAGCTATGACTATGGTTTTGAACCGTAGTCAAAGGTGGTACATACAACGACACCCACATATACGACGCCGGTTAATCGTAGTTAAATGTCATTTTGAACTGTAGTTAAAAATGGTTCCTGTAGTAGTGCTTTTTCCCCATATTTACTTTAACAATATTTGTTCATAATTCTCAAATTTCTCATCAATCCCCATATTTACTTTAACAATATTTATTGATGATTCTCAAATTTCTTTTGTCCTTCCATAAATTTTGCGAAAACAAATTGGACACTTTCCTTCATGTTTAGCCTATTCCTCTTCATATATAGGGCTTTTCCTTCTTACTTTATCTTGGATTTCCTTTCTTCCTATCTCATTCAATATGTTGGGATGAGGGAGAACTCTAGTAAGAATAAGGAAGTAGAAGAAATGCTCCTGAAGAAGACGATAAATGAATACGGAACAACAAAGTCTTGAGGAGGAAACCTTATCTTGTAGATTTTGTTATCCATGAAAACCCTATGAAGTAAAATAAAGTGTTCTTGCTTTCCTCAAATGACCTCTACTTTAAACCGAGGACCAATAAGTTGTGTCATGATATCTAATTTCCATGGGAGGATAATTTGATGCGGATCCCCCTTTTGGATCCACAACAACCCTATTTTCGGAAAGAAATCGAAGGATACTTATGTGGATGATGAGTTGGAGAGAGAGAATTTATTGTTCTAGTCATGACGTTTGGACTCCAGTAGCGAACTCCTCATAACAATCGCTTCTTCTTACATAAAGGCATGCCCTGTGGTCGAGTCCCGGCGAACGACCCTCGGACTCTCAAGTTAGTTTGACGAAAAGTTGGAAAGTCGAGGAAAACCTTCCTCGAAGTGCGTGAATGGGGTTTTCTTTGGGATTTGTGTAACTTTACTGAAAAGGTAAAATTTATCTCTAAGTAGAGAGAATTTGTGGATTTGTCAAGAGTGAGATTTTCTTGGGAATTGTGATATCATCCTTAAGTCCCAACGTTTGGTGAGTATTTATAGAAGAAATAAATGAGGGGTAATATACTCTTTTATCCTAATCGGTAGGAAACCCTAATCCTAATGTGCTTGGGATTTACCTAACCTCATGTGAATGAGGGCTTAGACAGATTGTTGTGTTGATTTGGCAATAATTAGGAGAGTTGGTGTGGCACGTGACGGATGAACCGGGGTTCTCGGAAAATTGCCACATCATTTAGCCCTCACATTTCACGTACACGCATTTTGAGGTGGGTAGGTAGGATTTGGAATAATGTCGCATGTATTTCTCGAGGCTGAGAGTTATCACAAATAGATATGAGAGTTTGAGTGAAATGCTTGCTTCTAGTTGTAATTATGTGTATGAGTTGTTTTTGTTGTAAGTTTTCTTTGAAGAAATAGGAGTAGATGTTTGTGTATCGACTTTCTCACTTTCTTGCCACAAGATTCTTCGTTGAAACAAGAGTATGACCTTTTGGGCTTTTGTAGGCCAAGGAGTATGATATGCACTTCCCTTTACTCTCAAGGGGCTAAAAGTGTGTTAGGAGGGTGTGTTTTACAAGGGAACTTCCCTTGATGAGATTGAAAGTGAGACGCTTAGTCCTTGGAAAGACGAGATTATGTAAGGATGGAGACCTCCTAGCCCCTTGGAGCTAAAAGTGTAGTGTTTGACTTACTAGGAAGCATCCTGCAAAAGCTTGTGCCCATTTAGCTCCTGTAGGCTAAAAGTATTTGCCCACGATGATGTCATTATGGGCCTTTATGCGAACTTTTAGCTCTCGTAGGGTTCAAAGTGCATGATTTTAGCTAGGGAACATCCCACGGAGATCACGACCCCCAACTTTCAGCTGGGAGTGCAAGTTGCCCATGGTTAGGCCATTGTGGGTCTTTATGCGACCTTTGAGCTCCCATAGGCTTCAAAGTGCATGATTTTCGCTAGGGAACATCCCACGGAGAGCACAACTTCCTAACCTCCAATCAGGAGAGCAAATGGCCATGGCTAGGCCACTTTGGGTCTTTACACGACCTTTCAGGTCCGCGAGCTTGAAAGTGCATGATTCTCGCTAATCAACATCCCATGGAAAACGCAATCTCCTAACCTCCAGTCGGGATTGCAAGTGCCCACGGTTAAGCCATTTTGGGTCTTTGCGTAACTTTTCAGCTCTAGTAGGCTTGAAAAATGTGTGATTCCTTCTAAGGAACATCCTACAAATAGCAAGACCTCCTAACCTCCAATTAGGAGTGCAAGTGCCTATGGCTAGGCTATTTTGGGTCTTTGCATGACCTGTCGACTTCGTAGGCTTGAAAGTGCAAATTTGGTTAATAAACGATAATCTCTAAGGGGTATTCATTTAGGGAGGTGAAGATGTGACTTTCTAGCTCCCGTGGGCGAAGTAGTCATTAGATGTCGACGGACGTTGAACTCCGAAGGATGTCCCTTTGCGTAGGTGAAAATGCGGCTTTTTAACTCTCGTACGCTAAGTCGTTGTTAGACGTCGGCAAACATTGATTCCTCGAAAGATGTCCCTTTACGAAGGTGATAATGCAACTTCTTAGCTACTGTACGCTAATTCGTTGGTAGACGTCGGTTGACGTTGAACTCCCAATGATGTCCATTTGTAGTGGTTAAAACGCGACTTTTTAGCTCTCGCGAGGTAGGTTGTTGTTAAACATTGATAGACGCTAAACTCCGAAGGATGTCACTTTGTGGAGGTGCAAACGCGAGTTTTTAGCTCTCGTAGGCTAATTCATCATTAGATGTCGATTGACGTTAAACTCGAAGGATGTCCCTTTACGGAGGTGAAAATGCAACTTCGTAGCTCCCATAGGCTATGTCGTTGCTAGACGTTGATAGAAGTTCAACTTCGAAGGATGTCCCTTCATATAATTGAAAGAGGCTAAGTCTTCGTTAGGCGTCAATAGACCTTAAACTCCGAAGGATGTCCATTTGCGGAGGTGAAAATGCGACCTTTTAGCTCCGAGTAGGCTAAGTCATCATTACACGTAAGGAGACGTTGATTATCCAAAGGATGTCCCTTTACGGAGGTGAAAATGTGACTTTTTATCTCGTTGTAGGGCAATTTGCAGGTAGACATCGATTGATGTTGAACTCCGAAGGATGTCCCTTTACGGAGGTCAAAACTTGACTTTTTATCTCCCGTAGGCTACGTCATAGTTAGACATCGATAGACGTTCAACTCCAAAGGATGTCCTTCTACGGAGGTGAAAACGCGACTTTTTAGCTCTCGTTGGCTAAGTCGTCATTAGACGTCAGCAAACATAGATTCCCCAAAGGATGTCCCTTTATGGAGGAGATAATGAGACTTCTTAGGTCCCGTAGGCTAATTCGTTGCTAGAAGACGATTGATGTTGAACTCCGAAGGATGTCCCTTTGCGGAGATTAAACGCGACTTTTTGTTCCCGTAGGCTACGTCGTCTTTAGACGTCGATGGACGTTGAACTCCGAAGGATGTCACTTTGCGGACGTGCAAATGTGACTTTTTAGCTCCCTTAGGCTAATTCGTCAATAGACATCGATTGATGTTTGTAGACACCTAAAAAGTGTCATCCCTTTTTCTCTTTTATTTACTGTTGACCCAATGATGAAATCCCGAGTCTTGTTTGAGGATTTGGACCACGCAATGAGTTTGATTGGTGCGACGGAAGCCGATAAACCACAAAGAAATCCAAGCACCACATAAACAGACCTTTTTCCTTGGATCTATCTAGAAATCCCCTTTTCTTTCGGATGGTGCAAGCCGAGGCCAAGCCTCTAGAGAGAATAGAAGTCCGGTGCTTCGTACAGGAGATTTAAAGTTCGAATACTCGTGTTTTATTTTTGTGCAACTAGACAAGGAGTAGAAGACCTCAAGACGACGTTAAACGCCGCATTTCATGATCACAAGCATCAAAGTGATGCATTTTGGCTCCAAGACAATCCACCAAAGACTAGAAATACATAATTCCCCAAAATGACATAGCATGGTTGGCGCCCCTATAACTTTTTCACTCAAAACGCTCGTGTTTTGGTCAAGGCTCTGTTGCAGCACGGAAAGGGCATGAAACCCTAGAAAACCGGTTGGTAGTCGGTGGCTCCTACTACTTATTTCGCCTCAAAACGCTGTGTTTGGCCTCGAAGACTCTCCGGGCAACACGAAAGGGCACGAAACCCTAGAAAACCTCTTGTGACCGGCGCCCTTACCCAGCTTTTATCTCGGTTTTATCTCGGTTCTATCGTGTTCAATCTTCACATTACCCTAGCCCGTTTTGTAGCAGATTTTGGCTCATTTTGGACAGCTGGCCAAGAGCTAAACCTAGGTCATTCCTTGACCTAAACTCTCCCTATATATAGAGATCTAGGCTCTCATTTTAGTAATGGGTCATTCCTCAAGCATCATGTCTGCTGAAACCTAATTAAGAGTTACTAAATACTCCTATTTGTATTATAGTCTCTTGGTCTCTTTTTAACCTATTCTCATTCTATTCTCCGATCTCACCACATCCGAACCCATAAAACTCCATCAATCACACATCTACCTACCTATCTCCATTAATACTTACAAAAAGCCCCTTCAATCCACCACTATCACATCACCGGATCTAGATTCGAGATCCGGATCAATAGATGGGACAAGATGAAGGCACAGATTCGATCCTCACAACAGTTTAATTATTTTAGTACTTTTATCGCTTTTCATATTATGGTTTCGAGATGTATTGAATTTAAATTCCTCCTCGCTCGATGTAATCTCTTTAGTTTCTCGCTTTTCCTTTCTTTTCGCTTTTACTTTCTTTACTTGCTTTCTTTATTTCTACCTTTATCACTTTCATAATTATGTTATGGTTGCTTTAATTCTCGCTTAGCATGTTGTGTGCTTGTGTTTGATATTATGTAAATTTACTACTTGAACTAGTCATGGCCGTCTTCGGACGAGCGGAACGGAAGGTTTTAGCCCTATGTTTCGTACCCTCACCCTCATCCCCGAATCCGATTCTCGGTTCAAAGTACGATGGGAAGAGTAATTTTACTTTTGTTTGTGTTAGTTTTTATTTCCTAAAAATTGACTTGCGACTCCCTTTGATTTATTTTTTCTAAATCTAACTCCCGGCTATTTTTGATCGAACAATAGAAACATAGGTTCTGGATCGGCTAAGCCGGGCCGGAGGTCGAGGGTGACAGTCTTAGCCTTGGTCCCCGGCCGGCACCGGCCACCCTTGGGTGCAGGCCGCCACCTACACCGAGCGGTCAGTAGGCGGGGCTCGGGTCCAAATTGGTGTTTTCACACCGGTTTGGCCCTAGAGCCTCAAGGTAGATTCAAAATGAGTAATGGACCGGAAATAAGATTTCAGCTACACTCGGTCACATACTTAGCATACACATGTCACCACACATCTCACCCTAAAGGGGTGATTTACATTCAACTAATCTAATTAAGTCGACTAGGTAATCACATATACGCCGGAGGTTGAACTTAAGGCCACACATATGTCAGCCACAAATAAAGCACATAGTCACATAACAAGGATCCTAGACGCCTATATACAATGCAAACTTAAGGTCACCAAAATCTATGCTCGATACCATTTTGTAACACCCCAAAACCCACCCTAGGAGTATTACATCGCCGAGTTCCTTATAGGAACTCCCAAGGCTCTATCAGGTGTTGGTTCGGCTTTCTAATTCCACTTAAAGGTAATCGAGGTAGTTTTCTCAAAAGTGTTTGGAATTTTCTAAAAATTTACACAGAGTTCCGTTTGTAATGTGGACTATCCCTTATACAACTCAACGACCACACGCCGGAGTCCAACCAATCATGCGTTAAAACTTAAAATAATCTAAAGGGGTTCGTGGTATATCGTGTACAAACTACATGAACAAAATTACAAGTACAATACTTAGAAATATGAGAAATGCACGTCGGCCACTTGAGTTACTTCGAGCAATCGGCAGTTAGCGAGATGACATTCACGAGTCTAAATTTACGCTAAGTACATAACACACCTTCGCAAGTGTACCTGCAACACTCGGGGGAAAAGGGGAAATTTGTGGGGTGAGCAACAAACCACGGGCTCACCTGGAAGTCTCATACTCTTAAAATGGAAATTCTTTACACATATTACTCATAATAATGAAATCGGCGAATGCATAATAACATAATACAAATCTATATACTTTTCAATGAAGTCCTTTGAAATCAATTGTCACACATGGATTATAACACTTTAATCATTTAAAATGCGGTTTCACACTCATCACAATTCTTTTTTCAAACTAAGTCAACTTTCCGGGCCTTAAGGGAATTCAAACTAGCACTTCATAATTTTTAGGGCACGACCCTGAACAAAAGGCTCCCGGGACATATCTTCTAGGAAGTCTCGGATCGGGCATCCCGATACCGGAGGACCCCTGTTAGAACCCTTCCCTTGAAGTTTCTAGCCAGACATCTTCACGAATGAGGACCCCAGTTCGAACCCTACGGTATGCTCAACGATCCTTAGCCAAGTCGATTTAAAACAATTTTCACATAATCATTCATCACATCTACTTCAAACAGACTTTCTCAAATTGGTTTAATACTAAGGAAGGCATGACACCACATGTAACCCTTATAAATTCACTTAAATCCGATTTACTTTCTCAAATAAGTTTCGCTTCTTTAAAACATATTCACGTTTGAAAGGTAGTTCTCCGGAAATTGCCTTCAAGGATTATTTTGCATAAAACATAGAACTCCTTTCAAAACTAATCTCCGAGAGGCTTTTGGAATCAAGTTGCTTTTACAAGCCAAGTATTTCCATGTTAAGGTTCAACATCCACAGCTATTCAAATATTCACACAAGTATCTCACATCTACTCGTATTCATCCATATTCTACTCAAGCATGAGTCTCCTATTCCCATATAAATAGTTCTTGCCGTACTTTGTTTTCAATGCCACAAATCAATCTACATGGATGCATATTCCCTTGGTATTCTAATTTCCCATTCCTCCTCTATATTTCAAAGTCCATTCCCCTTAAGTTAATTCACTTTCAAACCCAATGAGTTTAGGAACTAATACTTTTCCGAGCCACAATAACCATAAGTAATCCCCATTTAACTCCACTACGCTAACTTCTAACAGATTGCCATCTTTACCTCAAACTCCCATTTTATGTCTCTAGCTTATTATTCAACTCTTACTCGCCTCTCCTTAATTTTATAACTCTTAATCACCTTTTACCACTTAAATTCCGCTTGCTTCGCTTACCTTCACGTTTAGTTCAACCTCGAGGATTAAATATGTTTTGAACTCAATTAACCTCGACGATCATCCGCTTCTCATTCCCATGCCTCAACCGTGCATCAATCAATATGAATTCATACTCCTTTTTATACTTCGAATTATCATTCCCCAATATTTGCAATTAGCTCTCAATACCGCAGATTCAAGAAATCTCTACCGCTTAATTAACTTATAATTCATACCCAAGTCACAACTCCTTTATCCTTAATGGCTAACCGAAACTTCAATACTACTCATTTGACCTATGCAATCTAACTTCATCAGAATCACCTGGTTCCCAATTCAACCTTAAGTAACTATTAAATTTCTTCAAAGTTCCCAATTTAACTCTACTATTTAACCCAAGTAAATCCTCTCATGTCCCAATTCAGCCCTAACAATTCCCTAAATCCATTTTAAGTTTTTAATTCAATCTTAAACAACTACTGGGTCCGTTCCGCAATACGGATGCTCAAAATTCACAACAAATTCAATATTCACAAGCAAACATTCAATATTCACAATAAATCCATTCGGGTTTCAAAATTACCGATAGTTTAGAGTATAAGGCTACCCACCTCGAATTCTAGGGTTTGCGAAGTTGATTGAATGGAGTCGGGTTGGGTTCCCTGCCTTCCCCTTCATCTCGTTCTTTCTCTGTCTCTCTCTGTCTTACTCTCGTTGCTCCCGTTCTCCTTGGTCTCGGTTTCCCTTGCCCGGTTCTCGCTCGCCGTTGCCCTTTCGTCTGGTCGTCGTTGCTGCAATTGCTCTTCCTCGCTCGATCAATTGCTCTCGCTTTCTCGGTTCCTCGTGACCCTCATTCACTCACCAGCTCTTGCCCGTCTACCATTCACTTTCCGCTCGACAGTCGTCGCCGTTTGGGCGTGCCAGCGGTCTCCTCTTCCTCTTCTTTAGCCATCGCGGTCACTCCCTCTCTCTCTATGTTCTCCCTCTCCCTCTTGCTTTTCTTTTCTTTATTCTCGCTTGGGTCTCCAAGCCTTCTTTAGCAACCTTCGAACATAGTTTATTTCTATCATTGGACCATAGGACAAATTTATTTTACCCCTGTTAACATTTCTGGTCGAGGCTCCTACTCGCGTCCCAAGAGGGCCCAACTAGGCTTGATTGCCAACAGAGACGGTACCTCTTCCCTCATAGCACACGCTATTGGTTCACCACTTGGTACACTCGAGAGGCAACGAGGATTCCGGCATTTTCTCTTGTTGTGCCCCACACAAAAGACCAAATCCTCGGACTACGAGTCACCATGTATCCTACCTAGTCTAAACCTCTTTTGACTATAGATCTTTAACCATTAGGTGATACCTTGCCTTCATTTGCATGCTTGAATGAGTGTGGTTGCTTTTTAGATTTAATCTTATACTTATGAGCCTTTAGGGATGGGTGAGGAGTTCTAAATAATCCTTGCATCGGTGCAAAAATAAAATAAAATAATAAACCTTTTTTGAGTCGCTCCAATTTGTGCATTCTAGCCAAAAGTTCAAAAATTACTTTCCCTTCTTAGGTTGGTCCAATAATAGTATTCTTGTATTAGCCAAATTCAAGTTTCATCTCAAGTTAGGTGAACCCCATCTTGCATTTCATTTTTCATTAGCCAAATTCAATTTTCATCTCAAATAGGTGAGTCCATTATCTCATTAGCCAAAAATAACTTTCATCTCAAAATAGATGAGTCCATATATGCATTCCTTTTTGCATTTAACCAAAGTCAAAATAATCTCAAATTAGATGAGTCCAATCTTGCATTTCATTTTGCATTACCCAAATTTCAAAATCATCTCAATATCGGTGAGTCCATTCATTTCATTCTTTCATTAGCCAATAATAAATTCATCCCAATTAACGTGTCCGTTCATATTATTCTTGCATGAGCCAAAATTAAATTAATCTCAATTAGGTGAACTCTTTTGTGCATTATCCAAATTAAAATTCATCTCTAATTAAGATAGTCTTTCATATGTATTAGATAAAAGTAAAATCATCTCAATTAAGGTGAGTCCATCCATTTTACTTTTGCATTAGCCAAAATTAAATTAATCTCAAATTAGGTGAGTCGGTTTTGCATTTTCATTTCTCATTTAGCTAAAAAATTCATCTTCCATTAGGAATAACCACCTATGCATTTAAGTTTAGCACTATCTAAATTATAGAATTATCCTGCATTAAGTCATAAGCATCGTTGCATACATTCCATTTGTTTTGTATCCCCTTATGTGCATCCAAATAAAAGAGCATATCATTTTCTTTCCTACGAGGATCGGTCATTCCTTGGGTCAAGCGTACTTATACAATACCGATCTACCGGTTACTCTTCGAGACTTCGAGCTGATCATGCAAGGAGACGATAAAAGCTTCACTGGCTTCCTCACCTGCTGGAGAGCAAAAGCAGCTCACATGACTTATTGACCATTTGAGAAGGATTAGGTTAGAATCGTGATCAAGAACCCGCAACCTGCCTATCATCAACACTTGAAGTTCTTTCCCATCATAGAATTCAAAACACTTAGAGATGCTCGGCATGCTCATAGAAGAAGAACAAGCTTTAACCAACTAGAAGATCATCCAATGAGCCTATCATTCATCAAGGATGCTAAGAAACCTTGCTTTTTGCCTGTTTTTCGTATCTAGTGTAACGTTTATTTCCTTTTCCTATCTTCCAAAAAAAAAATTTAAAAAAAAACCAAATCATACTTCCTTTTTGAACTACGAAGGCCCGATTTCTGCTATAACGGATACGTAGAAAGCCCACGAGGTCCGACCTTAAGCCCTATTTTGATTCCCATTTCCAATTTCCCAAATTCAAAGCCACTTTGCCCTATCCAGAGGAGCAGAAGTTAATTAATAAGCATGCCTGTCCGATTCAACACTAAACTATCAAGTCTATGGTTCATGATCCACTAGCGAGCAATACATCACGGATCGATTGACCTACCCTTCTTTAGGCTTTACTTTAGGGAGTGGGGGCTAAAGTGTAATTTTTATATTTGTCTTTTTGAACTTTTTGCATCATCTTAATAAAAGAATGCATTTGTTTTAGAATAGTGTCTTACATACATCTCCTTTGCATGAGTCGGACTCGTAAAATACAAAAATTAATAACAAAGCACCCTATAAGGAATCATTCAAACAAGCAGCATCAAGCATCGGATCAGCGTCAAGAAGGTCACCGGCACCATCACCGTTAAAGAGGATATTCGAGAAGAGCTGGACACAAGCACCCAAGAAGAACGTGGAGGCTCAAGATCGAAAGGGTCATACAACTATTAAAAACTCCAAAGGAGACACAAACAAAGGAGCTATTAGCACACAAACTAAAAGCTCAAATATAGAATGAGGCATATAACCTCATGGAACATCATATTTTGAGTAGGCGTTCTATAGACCTCAGGTCATCCAACGACCAAGTCTAAAGTAAGAATTTCTACATAAAGATTCGGACACACCATCATCGAGCTTCGGGCCTAACAGGTGATCAAGGTTCGGACATCCCTTTGCCGAGCTTGAGGCCTAATAGCAGTCAAGGTTCGGACACACCCTCATTGAGCTTCGGGCCCAATAGCAGTCAAGGTTCAAACACCCTAGGCTCGGGGCGGTTAAGGTTTAGACACACCCCTATCGAGCTTCGAGCCCAACAATGATCAAGGTTCGGACATCTCTTCGTCAAGCTTCACGGCCAATTGTGGTCAAGGTTCGGACACACCCTTGTCGAGCTTCGGGCCCAACAATGGTACAGGTTCGAGCATCCTTTCGTCGAGCTTCAGGCCCAACCATGATCAAGGTTTAGACGCACCCTCGTCGAGCTTAAGGCCCAACAGCCGCCAAGGTTCGGACACAATGCCAAGACTTTAGGACCTCCCCATGGCTAAGTCAAGGAAACACGTCTCGAAACATGATTTGGCTACGGACCATTTCCAAGTAACACTTAAAACTATTTATATTCGATTGTTAGCTAACAAAACCGTTAGTGCGGAAAATTTCAATGAAGCTTCAAACCAGAACAGTCAAGTTTAAGCCCCTCATCCAAGCTTCAGGACATTGATCGAGCCAAGCTCGGAATAGTCAGCCGAACTTCGGATCTAAGAAGTGGTCAAGTTTAAGACCCCAGCTGGACTTTAGACTTATCGCCCTAGTCAAGTTCAAGCTCCCTACCAAGCTTCGGACTAAGAACGGAGTCAAGTTTAGGCACACCAATTTGAACAGCAGGTCTTTAAGTAGCCGGGTTCAGGAATTAAGAACCTAGACTTCGGACTCCGCTAGTTAAAGTCTAGGCCCCCGTTAGAGTTCAATTCAAGAGATAACCAATTCTAGACGCAGCAATTCAATCGATTCCGAAGTAACGCCAGCATTCAAGTAAGTACCCTTTAGTGTCTTCTTTAACCTTCGTCTTTCAAACTCGGTAAAAGTAAGACTAACTGTAGACACCTAAAAAGTGTCATCCCTTTTTCTCTTTAATTTAATGTTTGCCGGATGATGAAATCCCGAGTCTTATTTAAGGATTTGGATGGATTGAATTTGATTGGTACAACGGAAGCCGATAAACCATAAAGAACCCCCTAGTACCACATAAATAGCATTTTTCTTGGATCGATCCAAAAATCCCTTTTTCTTTTGGACGATCCAAGCCCGGCCAAGCCTCCAGAGATAATAGAAGTCCGATGTCTGCGCATAGGAGATTTCAAGTTCAAAATATCTGCGTTTTATTATAGTCCAACCGGATAAGAAAAAGACCTCAAGACGACATTAGATACAGACTTTTTCACTCAAAACGTGGTCAAGACTCCTTTTGCAAGCACCTAAAGGGCATGAAAGCTTAGAAAACCACCCGGTGGCCGACACCCCCTACAACTTATTTCGCCTCAAAATGCTGTGTTTTGGCTCGAAGACTCCTTGGGCAGCACGAAAGGGCACGACACCCTAGGAAACCTTTTGTGGCCGGTGCCCTCAACCAGTTTTATTCGATTTTATCCCGGTTTTCTCCGGTTCAATCTTCACATTATCCTAGCTTGGTTTTGTAGTAGATTCTAGCTCATTCACGGACAGCTTGGTCGAAAGCTAAACCTAGATCATTCCTTCACGTAAACTCTCCCTATAAATAGAGAGCTTAGGCTCTCACTTCAAGCAATGGCTCATCCATCGCTGTCACGCTATCGAAACCTAATTAAGAGCTATTGAATACTCCTCTCTATATTATGATCTCTTGGTATCTTTTTAGTCTATTCTCATTCTATTCTCCAATCTCACCACATCCGAACCTATAAACTCCTTCAATCACACATTTACCTACCTATCTCCACAAAATACTTACAAAAGCCCCTTCAATTCACCATTCACTACAAAAAGCTCACTGTTAGCGTCGGAATTTAGCGACTACCAAAAATACGACGCTAATAGTAACGTATTTAGTGTCGGATACTAAAAATGACTCCATTTGTATCGGAATAAAAAAAGACTTGATTAGCGTCGGATTTTAGAGTCGGATTTTTTATCCAACTTTAATAGAGTCGGATTTTCGAGTCATACCTTAATTTTCGATTCTATAAGAGTTGGATAAAAAATTCGACGCTAAAATTTAATGTAGATTTAACAAAAAGGATGCGATTCTAATAGCCTCCCGTCATTCACTCTGCTTTCTTAATCCGTAAAACTCCTCCCCTTTACTCTCTTATAGCTGCTAGCCTTCGCGTCCCCTCTATCACCGGCGGCCGTCCCCTCCGTCATCGGTGTCCTTCCTCTCCGTCCTCGACATCCTTCCCCTCCGTCACCGGTACTCACTCAAACCAACCTTGCTCCTCAAGTACGCTAATGTCACCTTCAATTTCGGTACTCTCTCTTTCCCGGATTCACTCATTCGTTTCATCAATCTTGCTTGCTTTTCTTCCTTACCAATTCGTTCCTCTTCGGTGCAATTTTAGGGTTGTACTGGATTTGTTCTATATTTTGAACCTCTATTGGATTTCTACTCCCTCTCGTCCATCACCGAAAGCTTCACATTTTCCTTCTCTCTTGCCGTTTGAAGCTTGAGAATTCAGGTCGGTGTTTGTGTGTCTCCCCTCCCCGATTGTTTCTCAATGTTTTGCTCTTTTGTATTATTTTCGGTGAATTTTTAAATGCATGCCGATGTTTGATGAAATGCCACAAAGAAATATAACAGACATGAAGGTTCAATTCAATGGCTGAGATTACGGTTATTGAGTTTTATTGTTTGTATGTGTCGTGATTCTTTAAGCTCTTCATGAAATAGAATGGGATACCTTGAACAATTTTCATGAAATAGAGTGGCATCTAACCTAAGGGTGAAGTCCATTGTTGTGAATTAAGAATGTGAATGAGAGTATGAAGAAGAAAACCGAGTGTGAAATTTGGGGTTTGAGAAGAGTTTGCATGATCATGTATTTGTAGTGAAATAAAGGAGAAACTTTGTTATATCAAAAAAAAAAGAAAAAAGAGAAGCTCTATTTTTTGTAAGTTGTCCATCTCTTATGTAAGCTTTGTTTGTTTTCCAATCTATAAAACTCATATTGTCCGCTACCCCGATTACTCTTTTACTCGTTTTTTATCATCGTTCTTTCTTTTTCTTCATTACTTGGGCCTGGGGCTAGAGCTGCTTCATCCTGAATTTGTAATCATAAATGGGGGAAAAATGTATGAAGTTGCTTACTTGAGGAGAAAACCCACAAACTAGCAAGCTGCATTGATAAATTGGAAGATCGAGCTGCAAAATAGCTAATGAAATTGACAATATATGGAGTAATTAATAACAAGACTGCTCTCTTGCATGCCCTAATAATTGAGATTTTAGATTTTCTGGAAAAAATTGTAATCACCAAAGTCATTGCTACGGAAAATCTGTAAATTGCAGAAATTTTCTTTTTTTTTTTTATATTGTAAGGTAGTTTAATGCAAGAAAAAGGGGCAAGTTGAATGCAAGTCAAGTGGCTCTTCAACTTGTTTAAAGCCTCTGTAAATTCCGCCTTATGTAGAAAATGGAAATTAGATTCTAAAAAGCTTTTTTTTTTCTAACATTTCTCGTAGTATTATATATATCTTCAAGGACAAAATGGATGGTAACAAGAAAGAGTGGCAGCAGTTATACAATTGTACTTGAAATTAGGACAGAACTCGCTTTTTTAACATCCCGTGTATTCTCAACAACCAACTAGCAATATGCTATGGTAGGGTATGATTAAATTATGAAGTTGGTGATTTTTTAAAAAACATAGTACTAAGTTACGTAATTTATACTTTAAAAAATTCCACACTATAATCAGCTTCTTTTAATGTAAAACTCGTGTTGTAATAACTAATATAGTATTATATTTTCGATGAGACTGTTGTAATAGATATATTCATATTTATGTACTTGTAATGGATGTTAATAAATCAAGTTTGTAATTTTAAAAGATAAACATACTTGAGAATTTTAGAATCGTATATATCTCGCATTAATGGAGACAAATAGAGAGTGGATGTATAAGAGGTTTGACGGAAAATACTTGAATAAGGAGTTCATTCGTAGGATAAAAGATGAATTTATTCCATTTGCTAAACAAGAAGAAAGCTTCAAGAGGTCAAAGAAGATGAGATGTCCTTGCAGTAAATGTGGCCACGTGCATTTCTTAGATGAGGATACCATGAAACTACATTTGTATAAACATGGGTTTCACGCTAATTATTTCATTGGGTTAACCATGGGGAGACTTACCCCGATTTAGAAGTGAACAATCAAGGGTCGTCAAATGCACAAGTAGAATCAATGCATGAAAAGTTGATGGCTACATTTGGGCTTATGTCCTCAACATGGATTGATGATGAAATTGTGGATGAAGAACAAATGAAGATGCAAAAAATTCTTTGAAATGTTTGAAGCGGCTAAGAGACCTTTGTATGAGGGGTGTGATTTGTCCTTATTGTCGGTAGTTTCATGGTTCATAAACATCAAATGTGAGTTAATTTCCCGAATAGAGTTGTTGACAATTTGTTAGCACTGATGAAGGAAATGTGTCCGCTTAATAATGAGATGACTCGACACTTATTATTCTGCAAAGAAGTTGTTTGTTGCTTTGGAACTTCCACATGAGAGAATTGATATTTGTCCAAATGCGTGTATGTTGTATTGGAAAGATAAAATTAATTTGGATAGATGTGAGCATTGTGGGGTCGATAGATATAAGAAGGAGACATTGATGGGTAAATGTATTGCAAAGAAAGCACTATATATACTTTCCAATTGGGCCGAGGTTACAAAGATTGTACGCGACTGAATGGCACAACGGCCAAAATGAGGTGGCATTATGAAAATCCACGTGAAAGTGACTCTATGGCACATCCATGTGATAGTGAAGCCTGGAAGCATTTCGATGTCACTTTCAAGGAATTTGCTGCCGAACCTCGCAATGTTCGATTAGGTTTATGTACCGATGGCTTCGACCCATTTGACAATTTTGGGCGGACGTACTCCTGTTGGCCCGTAATTGCAACTTCATACAATTTACCACCTTGGTTGTGCATGAACAGTTAATTTATGTTTCTTACTTTGTTGATTCCTGGCCCAAAGAGTCCTAAGGGGAAACTTGAAGTTTATTTATAACCCCTCATTGAGGAATTGAAGCAGTGGTGGGATGTTGGCCTTCAAACGTATGACGTTTCGAAAAAGAATAACTTTATATTGAAGGCAGTAGTTACGTGGACAATAAGTGACTTTCCAGCATATGGTATGCTTTCGGGTTGGATGACATCGGGAAATTAGTTTGATCCATTTGTATTGGTATCCCAAGTTATGCAAGTGTATTTTACCCCTTATCCAAGTATAAGGAACCATAAAAACCAATGGTGGGTGGTGCTTAAGATAAAACCAAGATCAACCATTGAAGCACCACTCAATGATACAACATTCCAAGAGGATACTAATGATAATCCTCCTGCTTTATGTGAGTTCGAAGGAGTTGAAAATGAACTTGAGGAAATAAGTAAAGAGGAAGCTAATGAAGATGATTTCAATGCTGAAAATGAGGATAAAATTTTGAAGGGGAGGCAGATGATGAAAATCTTTTATTGTATAATGACATTGATGATGACATTGTAACTAATGATGATGATGATTTTTGAAGTAATATTGTAATCTCGTGACATGGATAACCAAACGATCTATGTTATGATTTTGATTTATGTTATGATTTTTTTGTGTATATTAATTTATATTTGAATATATATACTTAAATCTTCTTTGCATGACATTATTCGTTGTATATACAAGTATGCCTCAAACAAAAGGTTTTGCGCTAAATCATGGTGCGGCTACTTTTGGTTCCGATTCCAATGTTGGGGCCGATCAAGCTATAGTCCAGGCTCAATCATCATCATCACAGGGACATGGCTCACAACAAGGGGCAGCTTGTACGAAAAGAGTTTTGTCAAAGGATGATGATAATTGGTGGTATGTATTAGTAATTTTGTTTATCTTTCGTTTTCTTTGGGTACTTTTAACTTAATAATTTTATTGCAGGTTTACTAAGTCGAAGTTGTCATGTGCTATATCGGATGATATCAAGAGCTTCTACAATGGCCAGTGCACATGTTTATCAAATCTCCCTAATGAAGAACAACAACTTTTGTGGAGGACTTTTGAGGTAAAAAGCTTGAAAACAATTGGATATATATGAGTATTTTTTAATATTTTCAATTTAAGTTTGGTAATATTTTTGTAAAACAGGGCAAGTATACTTGAGGCTGTAGAACTTTCTCAAGAAGTCTATGCAGAATGGAAGAAGAAAGTTGGTAAAAATTTGAGGAACTTAGCGAGCAAGGTCGGAAAGAGGCTTGATGATAAACCAATAACTTGGTTGTCGGATGAGGGGCGAGAGAGGTTGAAGGGCCTAATAAGTACCCTTGAATTTCAAAAGAAATCGCCCAATCGCAGATCCAAATGGTATAAACTATAGTATTTTGGTTTTCTTTCATTTTATATACATAGTGTTGTTTGTGTAACTTTATTGCATATTTTGTATGCCTAGATCAAGGAAGCAAAGAATCCTTACCCCTCTCGCATTGTTTGTGAGGAGTCGCAGTAAGGAAGATGCGCATTCGGAAAGGTCTTCGTCAACAATAGGTCCTAATCTCTGTGGGTAAGAATACTATCTCCATAAACCGTTGTTTGAGTCAAATTATCCGATGCTTGAGCTGAACCATCCGACGCTAAAATGAACAAATGGGTTCAAAAAACCGAAAGGAAATTAGCGTCGGACACAAATCCGACGCTGTTTGCGCTCGGATGTGTCCGACGCTAAATAGGAAAAGAAGACACTATTAGCGTTTTCTTTTCATCCGACACCTAAATAGTGTCGGACTCGGATCGGACGCGAAATTGTTTAGCGTCTAGGTCTTCTTTGTAAGATTTTTATCTCGACATTAATCCGACGCTAAACATGATTAGAGTCAAATTTTCCTCATTTTGCGTCCGATGGTGTCCGACGCTAATTTCCGGTTTACTCGTAATGACTATCGTATTACCGGATCCAAATCCGAGATCTAGATCGGTAGGTGGGACAACCCGAGGGTGAAGGTTTGCTCGGGGAGAGTCCGAGTCACCCTAGAGGGGGTGTGAATAGGGTGATGGAGTATTTTCGTTGAAAATCAAACTCTTTTGCCAAAGCAGAGACGAAACATGATTCCAAGTCTAAAACAGAGTCGAAAAGTATGAACTCGGAATTGCAATAAAGAGTAAGGAAGCGGATCAAGTCGAAGCTTTGAGACCTGTCTTAGTCTAGAATGAACTCGAAAGTAGAGACACGGAGATTACGTGGAAACCCTCCTGGGGCAGAAAACCACGGACCGTGCTAATCCAAGCACGAAGTCAAATCCACTATTTTGAGTCCACAAAATACAGTAGGACCGACTTAACCCAAGTTGCTCCCTTAAACAACTCTTTACAAGTTTTCCTAGACTCGAAATTCCCTTATCCGATCTAGTACTTCCTAGCTGAGATAACCCTTACAGCTAGGGACAACTAAGCTGAGTTAACCTTTATAGCTTAGTCAAGGGACCTTACCAGAAAGTAAGAAAGTGTTTGTAACTAAGTACAAGACCTTACAACTCGTAAAGTAATGAATTATAGAGTGGGAGTTGTAAGTAGAAGATTGAGAATGAATACAATGACTTTGCACAAGTACGTGTATTAACGGTAGGTTCGACAATCTTCAAGTCTTGTGAGTTGGCTTCCTTTTATAGATGACCAAGCAGCATAGCCGTTATCTCCAACTTCGACGGAAGTCCTTTGTGACCGTTGTTAAGAACTTTCCGAGTCACTCGGAAAGTATCCGTTGTGATATGAACGTTAGGCGGCGATTCTTAACTCTCTTGGAAGTCTCAAAACCACTCGGCGGTGTCTTGAAGGATAAGGTGGAAACCACCGTTAAGCTTGACGTTTCGGTTTTCCAGATTTGGAAACGCATGCACCCGACACAATCTTCTGGGGCTAGGTCGGAGAAGGGGAAAAGCCATGTCTCGCTGGTGATTTGACGTTTTGAAGCTCGGTTACTTTTGTATTTCAAAAAGTGTATCCTTGTTTGAATACCATACAAAAGTAAATCAATTTTGGTTCTCAAAGTATAAAATACTTTGGTCCAAGATTAGACACGGATAATAATATAATTAAGATACATAAACAACTAATTATCCGAGTCGAAAGAGAATGAAATTTTCCGAGTCTAATATCCATGAAACTCAAAATTCCATTTGAATTAGTCTAAGCGAGAATGAAGATATACAACGAATATCGAGTGAAACAAACTTGATCTAGACTAAGCATGGTTCAAACTAGAAGCGCTGACTACAACAGAATAGGACTATAACATGAAGTCGGACCTGAGTGCGGTTAAGCGAAATATTAGTCAATTCAACATGCGATATATCTAAGTGATGAGGGACTCGGAACCGAGTGAGACAATCGTGAGTACATATCGGTTTTCCGAGTTATTTAGAGATAAGCAAGAAATACATAAAGTCAATGTCATATCACCTAGAGAAGATACCATATCACTCAGAAAAGTTTCTAAGGTGCGAGAGAATGCCTTGGAATCAAAACTCTATAAGTGAGAAATTCTTATACCCGATTCCTTTGTTAGAACTCGGAAAAGTGCGGAGCGATGTCGGAGTCTTCGGAGGGCACGAATTCGATCCTCACAACAGTTCAATTATTTTAGTACTTTTATCGCTTTCCGTATAGTGGTTTCGAGATGCATCGCATTTAAATTCCTCCTCGCCCGATGTAATCTCTTTAGTTTCTCGCTTTTCCTTTCTTTTCGCTTTTCTTTTCGTTTTGCTTTTACTTTCTTTATCGCTTTCTTTATTTTTTCCTTTATCACTTTCATAATTATGTTTTGGTTGCTTTAATTCTGTTTAACATGTTGTGTGCTTGTGTTTGATATTATGTAAATTCACTACTCGAACTAGTAATGGTCGTCTTCGGACGGGCGGAACGGAAGGATTTGTCTAATTCGCTTTAAATCGATTTAATAAAATTCGAAAATCTTAATAAAAGGTTCTTCCTCACATTTCAAACCAATCTTAAAAAACCTTAAACCATTCTTTAAAGAGTTCTAAACCCTCCAACCATTCGTGGAGAAGCTCGGTCCGGTCCCGGCGGGTCCCACCGGTTGTGGTTCCTAAAATGTTAAACTCGAAGGATGTTCCTTTAAGGAAGTGAAAATACGACTTTTTGTCTCTCGTAGGCTAATTCATTCCTAGACGTCAATAGATATTGAACTCCAAACGATGTCCCTTTGCAGAGGTGAAAATGCGACATTTTAGCTTCGTAGGCTAAGTCGTCATTAGACATTAATAGAAGTTGAACACCGAAGGATGTTCTTTTGTGGAGGTGAAAATGCGACCGTTTGGCTCTCGTAGGCTAAGTTGTCATTAGACATCAGCAGACATTGATTATTCGAAGGATGTCCCTTTACAGAGGTGAAAATACGGCTTTTTATCTCGTTGTAGGCTAATTCATCGTTAGATGTCAAACTCCGAAAGATGTCCCTTTCTAGAGGTGCAAAAACAACTTTTTAGCTCCTGTAGGCTAGGTCATCGTTAGACGTTGAACTCCAAAGGGTGTCCTTCGCGGAGGTCAAAACGCCACTTTTTAGATCCCGTATGCTAAGTCGTCGGTAGACATTAGTAAACAT
This sequence comes from Talinum fruticosum, assembly GCA_021018815.1. Lineage (NCBI taxonomy): Eukaryota > Viridiplantae > Streptophyta > Magnoliopsida > Caryophyllales > Talinaceae > Talinum > Talinum fruticosum. The sequence continues at coordinate 1,638,296 of JAITYX010000082.1, read as the reverse complement.
TGATTCCCCGAAGGATATCCCTTTACGGAGGTGATAATACGACTTCTTAGCTCCCGTAGGATAATTTGTCACTAGACATCAATTGATGTTGAACTCCAAAAGATGTCCCTTTACGAGAGGTTAAAACAAGACTTTTTAGCTCCCGTAGGCTAGATCGTCGTTTGACGTCGATAAACCGTGAATTCGAAGGATGTCACTTCGAGGAGGTGAAAATGTGACTTTTTAGCTCTCATAGGCTAATTTGTCATTAGACGTCAATTGACGTTAAAGTCCGAAGGATGTCCCTTTGCGGAGGTGAAAACGCATCTTTTTAGCTCCCGTAGGCTAATTCGTTGATAGACATTAATAAACGTCGAACTCCTAATGATGGCCCCTTGCGGAAGTGAAAATGCGAATTTTTAGCTTTCATAGGCTAAGTCGTCGTTAGACATTAATGGACGTTGAAATCCGAAGGATTTCCCTTTACAGAGGTCAAAATGCGACCTTTTAGCTCCCATAGGCTAAGTCGTCATGAGACGTCGCTGAATTTGATTATCCGAATAATGTCCCTTTACGAAGGTGAAAATACGACTTTTTTTCTCCTATAGGCTAATTCGACGGTAGACGTTGATTGACGTTGAACGCAGAAGGATATCTTTGTCGAGGTGAAAACACGACTTTTTAGCTCCCCGTAGGTCGTCGTTAGACGTCAATAGATGTTGAACTTCGACGGATGTCCCTTTGCGAAGGTCAAAATGCGACTTTTTAGCTCATGTAGGCTAATTCATCGTTAGACGTCGATTGATGTTGAAATCCGAAGGATGTACCTTTACAGAGGTGAAAACGCGAATTTTCGGCTCCCGTATGCTAATTTGTCGCTATACGCCGACAGACGTTGATTCTCCGAAGAGTGTTCCTTTGTGGAGGTCAAAACACGACTTTTTACCTCTCGTAGGCTAAGTGGTTGTTAGACGTTAATAGATGTTAAACTCCCAAGAATGTCACTTTCACGGAGGTGAAAATGCGACCTTTTAGCTCCCATAGGCTAAGTGGTCGTTAGATGTCAACAGACATTGATTCTTCGAAGGATGTCCCTTTACGGAGGTGAAATTGCAACTTTTTATCTCCTGTAGGCTAATTTGTCGGTAGGCATCGATTGACATTAAACTCGAAGGATGTCCCTTGCGGAGGTGGAAACATGACTTTTTAGCTCCCTAGGCTAGGTCGTCGTCCGACGTCGACGGACGTTAAACTCCGAAGATGTCCCTTTTGTCATAGAACGCTCCGGAAGGGCCCGAAATTCTCTGGAATTCTCTCTTTGGTTCCACAAGGATATCTTACGTTCTAGAATATTGTACACCCATGTAGATTTTGTATAGAGAATTCTAGATACGTAATCTTGACCGTCGGATGAAATCGATCTCCACCGTTCATTGAGGAGATGGCCATGTATATATATATACCCCATGGGGTCCTCATTTGTAATCATCAAATCCAATAATTCAATACAAAGCATTGTCCTAAATTCTGTAAGTGTCCTTTGCTTATTTAGCTCTCTTTAGCTTAAGTCAAGCACTCTCGAGACTTACTAGCAAGCTTAATAAGGTTCTTGGGTATAGTTTGCTAGCGCTGCATGGGAATTGAGTTTGACCGAATTATCGTTCCGTAACAGCTTAGTATCAAAGCCAAAGTTTGGGGTAAGAATGTCAAGCGTCATCGAAGGAAGCCAACAAGGTGGCAAGAAAGGTCTTGAAAGTCCCGAGAGGCGGTTGCCACAGTCAAGGAAAGAGTTTCCCAGCAGCACATTCTCCTCATCGGCTTAAGGAAAGAAGTCGACACCTTGACCTAGCATGTGAGTGAGCGCGAGTCGGAGGAGGAAGACTCTAAGCTCAAGGTGGAGATGTAGGATGCCTTGAATGCGATAGCGACGGACTTCGCCAAAGAGGTGGCAGACCTTAAAGCCACGTTGGAGGCTAAGGACGGAGAAATAAGAGAACTCGGGGCTGCTCTCCGTGAACAACGAGAGCAAATGGAGGAGTTCAAAGCGCAACTAAAGTTGCGCACGGCCGCTATGGCGAATAGTGGGTCGGTCCAGATGGCGACTGCCCCTAGGATTTAAATAACTAAATTTATAAATTAATAATTAATAATGAGACAAATTAATAACACAATAAGGGTAACTTTGATAAAATTGATACCTAAATAAATACTAATCAATTCAACAATTATAATAGTACATCTTACAATGATAAAAAAAAAAGGTACTAAATCTTACGTGAAATAATTTTACATAAGATGCACAGTGAGAGGTACACTTTTGCACTGATATCTAATACTAGAGAAATTATTAATCGCCCTTGAATTTCAAAGTCACTTTGAAAATATTAATAGTCAACTCAAAGCATTTAAAAAGTCACCCCCAAAAGATTTAGTTTCACAATAACTCACATATGAGATGATCTATCTAAGAATGTGTAATTACTTAAACATTTCACAATATTTTGTACTCCTATGTGAGATGATTCCATTAATAATACTTTAAGAAATTACTTAATGTTTCAGACCAATAATTAACCCGACAGCGTCGAAACATCAAACTTGTCATGCACTAAAATACAGGAAAACAAAAATTGTGGGAGCACCTTATTCATCTGAAAAAGGTGAACTGAATAAAGATTTAATAAACAAACTGGAACACCTTATTCATCTGGAATCATCATCTTTTCACCACAAAAAAAGGCCTGATAAATCATCAACACTCCATTTTGAGCATGGAATTAAACATAATGAATTTTGATAGTTTACATAAATATATATCATAAATATATTGGAAACAAATCAATTTTGAGAAATAGAAAAATAAGTGAATGAATGAGAAGAATGAACAACAAATAAATATACTTATTCCTCGGTAAGGGCAGTCATGGAATTAAGTCAAACTTACATCCCTAGTTCTTGAAGCATCAACTTTTTCAACTGGAAAAATATCATTGATCCTTTGAAAATTCTGATTTTAAAAAAGGATATTTTGAGATTAAACTTTTCCTTCTCAATGTAACCTGCCCGAAGATATTATAATCTAAAGCCATGAATCATATATAAATACATACTCTCTCCTTTTTCACAATATATGACACTTTAACTAATTTTATTCGTTTTACAATATCTCGTTACTTTAAAATCCCAATAACACGTTAATACTACTCCTTCCATTTTAAAATACATATCACTTTAACTAACCTTTTCGTTGCCAATTTGTCGCTTTACAATTTTAGTGACTTATTAATGACTTGTTTTTCCTTATTAATTACTTTTTTTCTCTCTTTCTTTCATTTATTTTTTTATTTTCAATCAAATCTTGCGGCAACTTGGTCTTTTAACACAAATTTTATCATGATTTTTGTATTTCCTTTGTATTCCCTTATAACCTTAAAGCAACAAGTATTTTAAAATAGAGGGAGTAGTTTATCCATTCTCTCTTCATTAATTGCTTTTTTCCCTCCCTTTTTCATTGATTTTCTTCATTTCATTTAAATCTTGGGGTAACTTGATCTTTTTAAGCACACATTTTGTCATGACAAGTATTGTGAAATGGATAGAGTAGTTCAATTAATGGTCTGTTCTAATTTACATAAAACCCAAATAGAAATAACATGTATAGTAAAAACGAACATAAAATAACAAAAAAACGAATAGAAAAGAACGAAAATGATCGAAACAAATAGGAAAGAGTAGAAAAGAGCATAAATGAACGAAACGACTAATGGAAAAGAGCATAAACGAACATAAACGAATAGAAACAATTATTAGAAAAGAGCATAAACGAATAGAAACAATGAAAAACGAACTAAAACTAACATAATTGAACACAAAATAGAAATAGATGATGATTTTTATGTAACTATGAACGAGCTTTAAGATGACCCACTTATTAAATATGAAAGAGATGATGAAACATTCAAAGACTCTTACAAACACAAACCATGCAGCCAAGTGGACATACAACATTGTGTGAACATTAGGCAGTCCTTTTATCAAGGGTTCCACATATGTTATCATGAGTAAGTATACATGAGAACTCATGCGAGGGAGAGGATGTAAAGGTAACACATCCTAATTGGCAATATAATCAGGAATACAAAGGAAATACGTAAATCATGATAAATTAACAATATAAGGCGAGTCCTTTGTAAATTTAGGTCTATGGTATTCCGGAGACTCGTAACCGACTCTTATTGGATACTCGCGACGCAGTACTACGCAGGATACAAAGTTAATTGAAAGAGCACATCCGGAGCTTGCCAATTTCTGGGTCAATCCCTAATATCTTGGCACTCAAAGAAGCAGTAACTCGGTAGCTCCATCAACCGTTGAAGCTGAATATATTGCGACTGGAGCTTGTTGCGCTCGGATTCTATGGATTAAGCAACACTTGAAGGATCTTGGACTATTCCTCAACTCAATTCCAATCAAGTGTGACAACCAAAGCGCAATCAGCATCACCAAGAATCCTGTCCAAGCACTCGAAAACAAAGCATATCGAGGTCGGATATCACTTCTTACGTGATCACTTAGAAAAAGGTGTTATCTTCATCTCGCGACCGAGAGTCCTCTCGTGACCGTTGATAGAAGCTTTCCGAGTCACTCGAAAGTATCCGTTGTAATGTGAACGTTGGACAACAGTTTAACTCTCTTGGAAGTCCCAAAACTACTAGCCGTGTCTTGAGAGATAAGGTGAAAACCACCGTTAAGCTTGCTTGTCTCGGCTTTCCAGATTTGGAAACAGACATGCTCTAACACTATCTTCCGGGACTGGAGCAGAGAAGGTGAAAAGCCATGTCTCGCTGGTGATTTGACGTTTTGAAGCCGGTTACTTTTGTGATTTGAAAAGTGTATCCTCGTTTGAATAACCTACAAAAGTAAAGCGATTTTGGTTCTCAAAGTATGAAATACTTAGGTCCAAGATTAGACACGGATAATAAAATAATTATGATAATTAATCAACTAATTATCCGATTAAGAAGAGAAGTGGAATTTTCCGAGTCTAATAACTATATAACTCAAAATTCCATCCGACTTAGTCTAAGCGATAGATCAAGCTAAGTAAAGAATATCGAGTGAGATAACTTGATATAGACTAAGTATGACATAGACTAGAGGTACCGACTCTAATGAAATAGAGCTTATAATCGGAGGCCGATTCTGAGTGAGAGAAGGTGAAACACTAGTCCACTCAATCTGCGATAAATCTTAGTGATGCTCGGACTCGTAACAAAGAATTAGTTTTCTAAGTGATCACGTAAGAAGTACTTAGAGAAGATATCATTTCATTCGAAAAGTTTCTAAAACACAGAGAATGCCTTGGAATCAAAACTCTATAAATACGAGATGGTTATTCCTGATTCATGTAATGTAACTCGTAAATGCGTTGAGCAAGATGTACGAGTCTTTAGAGTTCAATATCACCTTTCTCGAATGGTCTCTTAAGAAATGATACCCGACCTCAATATGCTTTGTCTTTGAGTGCTGAACTGGATTTTTGGTGATGCTAATTGCACTCGATTGTCACACTTGATTGGAACTCATTTGAATGAAAGTCCAAGATCTCTCAAATGTTGTTTTATCCATAAAATCCGAGCACAGCATGCCCCAGCTACAATGTACTTAGCCTCTGCAGTTGATAGAGCTACTGAATTTTGTTTCTTTGAGTGCCAAGATATTAGGGATTGACGCAGAAATTGGCAAGCTCCTGAAGTGCTCTTTCTATCAACTTTGTATCCAGCGTAATCGGCATCCGAGTATCCAGTGAGAGTCGGTTCCGAGTCTCTTGAGTACCACGGACCTAAATTCCGAGTCCCTGAAAGATATCTAAATATTCTCTTCACCGCAGGTGAGATGTGATTCTTTTGGATTAGCCTGAAATCTTGCACATAGACGGACACTAAACATTATATCCGGTCTACTCGAAGTAAGATATAGCAAAGATCCAATCATACCTCGATAGAGTTTCGATCTATTGCTTTACCCTTCTCGTCCGAGTCAAGTTTTATGGTGCTCGCTCATAGGTGTAGGCTGCGTGCTTTGCATCTTGGAGATTATATTTTTCAGTAGCTCCTTGGTGTACTTTGATTGATGGACAAAGATTCCATCTTTGTCTTGCTTGATTTGTAGACCAAGGAAGAAATTGAGTTCCCCATCATACTCATTTGAAATTCCTGTCTCATTAACTCGGAAAAGTCTCGACGCAGAATTTCATTAGTAGCTCCAAAAATTATATCATCAACATATATCCGAGCAATAAGGAAATCTTTCCCTTTGGTTTTTATGAAGAGAGTCTTGTCGATCCGACCTCTTCTAAAATCATTTTGAGCCAAGAAGTTGCTCAGTCGTTCGTACCAAGCTCCGAGAGCTTGTTTAAGACCATAGAGAGCTTTTGAAGTTTGAAAACATGATTTGGAGATTCCGAGTTTTCAAATCCAGGGGCTGCTCGACATAGACTTCCTCTTCGATAAAACCATTGAGAAAAGCACACTTAACATCCATTTGATATAACTTGATATTCATGCTAGATGCAAATGCCAACAGGATTCTAATGGCTTCAATTCGGCAACAGGTGCAAAGGTTTCCCCACAATCAATCCCTTCTTCCTGATTGTAACCTTGAGCCACAAGTCTAGCCTTATTTCGACTACCAACCCACCTTCATCCAGTTTGTTCTTGAAAACCCATTTGGTTCCTATGATTGGGTGGTCGGAAGGTCGTTTGGTCAAAGTCCGGACTTGGTTTCTTTTGAATTGATTGAGTTCCTCTTGCATGGCCTCTACCCATTCAGGTTCATTTAGGGCCTCTAGTGCATTTTTGGGTTCGATTAATGAAATAAATGCAGTGAATGCACATAGATTTTGAAGAGAGGAACGAGTTCTTACCCCACTTGTTGATATGAGGTAATATGTTTTCTAGTGGATGACTAGAAGCATACTTGAATGCTCTACCTGTTCTCTAATTCACTAGATCCGTAGGCTGAACTGCTTGATCTTCATAAGCTTGTTCCGAGTGATCTTGTTCATGAGATTGTTCGTCAACATTCGAGCGAGCCTCTTGAGTTGTCGCATTCTGAGTCACTTCGTTCGAGTGACTTCATTTTGAGCTGGTTGGGTTTGATTCCTGATAGGCTCACTTTTGTCAAGGTCATCATCTCTGCTGAGCTTCGGATCCGAGAATAATGATTCACTTGGCTTTTCCTGTCCAAGCTCATCCAACACAACGTGGATACTTTCTTCCACTTTGTTAATTCTCTTATTAAAAATACGATAAGCTTTACTATGAGATCGAGTAACCCGGAAAAATACCTTCATCCGACCGAGCATCAAACTTGGTTAGGTGATCCTTACCATTGTTATGAACAAAGCATTTGCATCCAAAAGGTTTGAAATAGGAAATATTGGGTTTGTTCCCTGTATAGAGCTCGTAAGGTGTTTTCTTCAGTATGGATCCGATGAGGCATCTATTCAAAGTGTAGTTGGCTATGTTGATCGCCTCGGCCCGAAATAGTAGGGTAGGTTATGCACGATCATCATTGTCCTAGCTATTTCTTCAAGAGTTATGTTCTTTCTCTCCACTACTACCTTTTGTTGAAGAGTTCTTGGTGCTGAGAAGTTGTGAGAGATACCATTCTTGTCGCAAAACTCGAAAATTCTAAGTAGTCGAACTCCCTTCCATGGTCGGTTCGAATTCTCCGGATCCGAGTCCGAGACTCAACTTGGATTTTTCTGCGAGCTTGCTGAACTCCTTGCATTTTTCATTTTTGTGCTTGAGAAAACACACCCGGGTAAATCGTGAATAATCGTCAATAATAACAAGTACATATGATTTACCTCCGAGGCTCTTAATAGGGATTTCACCACATAAATGCATATGTAGCAGTTCAAGCACCTTGGATGTGGAAACTGTCTTCGAGTGATTTGAATGATGATCCGACTTGTTTCCCTCTTGTGCAAGCTTCACAAACTTTGTCTTTCTTGAGAGCACAATTGGGCAATCCTTTAACTAAACCATGAGATGCCAATTTCTTAATAGTATGCATGCTAACATGGCCTAATCTACGATGCCATTTCCATGACTCATCATGAAGTGATGCTTTTAAACAAGATAGATTTTGACTAGGGTCGAGAGAGGAATAATGTAAGTGTTACCCGATCTCTTACCTGAAAGTTTGATCTCCTTGGAAGTGTCATCAGAAATATAACAATTGGTTTGAGTAAATCTTACCTCTTGACCTTTATCACATAATTGAGAGATGCTGAGCAGATTGTAGTTTAATCCTTTGACAAGGTAAACTAGGCCGACCGGATTGCTTCCCTTTCCAATCTTGCCTATCCCAATTATCTTGCCTTTGCTATCATCTCCAAAGGTGACTTTTCCTCCTTTGTACTCTTCTAACTCATAAAAGAGTCCCGAGTCTCCTGACATGTGGCGTGAGCATCTACTCGTCAAGGTACCAAGGTCCTTTTGATCTTTTCGAGTGACCTGCAAAACAGAGACAAGCTAACCCTTCTCACTTCCTCTAATGAACCCAGTAACACTCTTTATTGTGGTCCTTTTCGAGGAAGAAGGTTTTTCGGAACCCAGATTTGAATGACTTTGGGCTTAGTCCGATTCCGAGTCTTCCGTTTAGAGAACCGAGTCCGTGTCTCGTTCTTTTGAAAGGTTTTTCTTTTTGAAAACGATGGAGATGGTTTTCTCCTCAGAAGCTGGTGCGGGCCCAGTCCTTCTTTCATCCTTATGAATGGGATCTGCGCTCAGCTTTCCTGAACTTTACAATTCGGAATCCTTTTTGAAAAGTTCTAAGTTGGAATTGGATTCCTCCTCTTTGTTAAAACCAAGACCTTCCTTTACGAAGGAGACACATTGAGATCCCAAGAGCATGTCAAGATTTTTCGACCTTGAGTAAAGTTTAAAACAAGATCTTGAGACTCATTGAGCTTTCGCTTTAGTCTGCTCATTTTCTCTTCGAGTAACTCGGACTTAGTCTCATTGATTTGAGCACTAGTCTTGAGTTCTCCGAGTGTGAATCTCGGTTTTTCCAACTCATTTTTTAAAGAGATGCTCTCGGAGGAAATTGACTCAAGTTGTTCTTTAAAGTGAGAGGAATCGAATTGGACTTTTCTTCCAAAGTGAAAATATACTCAGCCAAATCAACTTTGGAGAATTTGAGAAAGTACTCAATTACCTCTTGAGGATTAGATTCCTCATTGTCCGATTGATCCGAGTCCGACTTTGCTTACGCTTCGAGTCGAAAGTGCCATCGGACACTTTGAGTCATCCGAGTCCTCGTCATCTTCCGATGAGTCCTCGTCACTCCATGTGGCCATCATAGCCTTTTTCTTCCTTCTGTCCCTTTTTCTCTTGGGACAGTCCTTGACTATGTGTTCCTTGCTGCCATATTTAAAGCATTCGAGTTCTTAGTCAAAGATAACTTTGAAGGAGAAGAGTATTTACCTTTTCTATCCTTCTTGTCTTTCTTATAAAACTCTTCTTTTGGCTTCTTATCCCATCTCTTGTGCTTCATTCTCTTGAAGCCTCTAGCAATTAGTGCCATGGGATCCTCTTCGAGTCGGAGGAACTCGGACCTTCTTCTCTCGGTTTCCGAGGCCTTCGGCGCAATGTTCTCTTTGGTGTTGACCTCTGCATCCTCCTCATCCAGGTGGATCTCATGGGTGAGAAGCTTCCCAATGAGTTCGTCCGGCTTTAGTAGAGATAAGTTCCGAGCCTCTTTGATAGCTGTCACCTTGGGACCCCATCTTTTGTTGGGTAGGCTTCGAGTATCTTTCTTCACATTTCCTCGTGGGAGATCTTTTTACCCAGAGATTTGAGATTATTGGTAATCTCTGTAAATCGAATAAACATCTTAGTGATGTTTTCTTCGGCTCCATCTTGAATAGCTCATATTTGTGAAGATATTAGCTTATCTTCGCTTGTCTGACTCGGCTTGTACCTTCATAAGTGTTGACCAGAGTATCCAACACTTCTTTGGCTGTATCACGAGCAGACACTCGGTTGTATTCTTCCGAGCCGATGGCACACATAAGAATGTTCATAGCCTTGAAGTTCTTTCTGAAATTTTCAGCTTCAACAATTGTGAACTCAGCCTTTATTTTGGGCACAGTTCTTGTTTCTTCTGTCTTCATGGGGATGTAGTTTCCTTCTTGTATGATGTTCCAAACATCTTCATCATGATCCAGGAGGAAACATTCCATGAGTTTCTTCCAGAGTGCACGAAGTTGGATCCTTTGAACTTTGGTGGTCTGCTGGAAGATCTTCCTTCATCAAACTCTTCGTTGTTCCGAACCATTTGATCTTTAGACCTTTGGATGGTTAGATCCTTTTACGAAAGGCTAGGCTCGATACCAATTGAAGGTTTGCTCATGGAGAGGCTAAGTCACCCTAGAGGGGGTGAATAGGGTGATGATGAAATTTGCTTGAAATTTGAAATAGATATGACTCTAAGGAGAGTGAGAGTTAAAGATGAACTCGTAAAATGAGCTAACTCGGAATTCGGAGATGATTGAAGAAACAGATTAAATAGAATTCCGAAACTGCTCGAGTCTAGAATGTACTCGGAAAAGTAATAACTCGAAAGTACGTGGAAATCCTCCTGGGGCGGAAAACCACGGACCGTGCTAATCCAAGCACGAAGTCAAATCCACTATTTTGAGTCCACAAAATACATTAGACCGAGTCAACCCTGAGTTGCTCCCTTAGACAACTCCTTACAAGTTTTCCTAGACTCGAGAGATTCCCTTATCCGATCTAGTACTTCCTAGCTAAGATAACCCTTACAGCTAGGGACAATCGAGCTGAGTTAACCCTTACGAGTCGGTTAAGGGACCTTACTTTGAGAGTAAGAAAGAGAGTGTTTGTAATCGAGTATAAGACCTTACAGCTCATAATATAATGAATTACATAATTGGAGTTGTAAGTAGAAGATTGAGAATGAATACAATGGGGCTTTTGATCAAGTATGTGTATTAACCATAGATTCAAGCAATCTTCAAGTCTTGAGAGTTGGCTTCTATTTATAGATTACCAAGCAGCTTAGCCGTTGCGTCCATCTTCTGACTGGAAGTTCCATTATGACCGTTGTGAAGGATTTTCCGAGTCACTCGAAAATATCCGTTGAAATATGAGCGTTAGACAACGGATCTTGACTCCCTTGGAAGTGCCTAAAACCACCTGGCGGTGTCTTCAAAAGTAAGGTGGAAACCACCGTTGAGCTTAGTGTTGCGGATTTCCATTTATGGAAACAGACAACCCCGACATAGTGTCTAAGGCTAGGTCAAAGGTGGAAAAGCCTTGGCTCGCTGGTGATTTGACGTTTTGAAGCCGGTTACTTTTGTATTTCAAATATAGGATAACCTCATTTGAATCACTTACAAAAGTAAATCAATTTGGTTCTCAAAGTATAAAATACTTTGGTCCAAGATTAAACACAGATAATAATATGATTAAGATAATTAAGTGACTAATTGATCTGGGTTAGAAAAGGAAAGGAATTTTCTGAGTCTAATATTCATGATACTCAAAATTCCATCTAAGTCTGTCTAAAAGAGAATAAAGTTAACTAAAGAATATTAGAGGAAATAAACTTGATCTAGACCGAGCATGAATTCAAACTAAAATACCAGAGTTAGAGCGCAGAAAAGATAGTGTTTGAATCATGTGATATTTCGAGTGTTGAGTGACTCGTAACCGAGTGAAACATGGTAAGTGCAGATATGCTTTCGAGTCATACAGAGTCCTCGTATAAATGCACGAGATAATTTCTATAACACTTAGAGAAAATACCATATCACTCGAAAAGTTTCTAAGACACAGGGAATGACTTGGAATGAAAACTTTATAATTGAGAAAGTCTTATACCTGATTCCCTTGATAGAACTTAGAAAGGAGAGATGTAAAGTCCGAGTCTTCAAAAGTGCAATCAACATCACTAAGAATCCAGTTCAAGCACTCAAAGACAAAGCATATTGAGGTCGGTATCATTTCCTAAGAGACCATTCTGAGAAAGGTGATATTGAACTTGATTTCATTCCTACCAAACTTCAACTAGCTGATATCTTTACTAAGCCACTTAATGAGAATCAGTTTTTCTTTATTAGGAATGAACCCGGCATGATTAATGCATGATTATGTGCTTTTTAAAAGAAACTTCTTTGCATGATTATGTGTTAAATGTTTTTTTCTTTACTTTAATAACAATTAGTTCAGTTTACCTAGTGATATTGAGCTATGAGTTATTACTTATTTGCAGCTTCGAGTAACTCGGAAACTTTACTAAGTCGGACTCAGCTTTTGAGAAAATGGACATCAAACATCCGAAATCATCTCCGGATTAGTGGAGAATTTCATAAATCTCTTTTAAAATTTCTCTTTCTCTCTCTCTCTCGCGTATCGATCGGAGAACTAGCCGTTAGAAGACAAACACTCGGAATTCTAACCGTTGGAGAGCAGAACAATCACACCTGGTCTTAGGCGACCGTTAGAGACTTGGGTCAAAACGAATATCGAAGGATAATTCTTTCTCTATAAATAGCATCCTTTTCCCTCATTTCACTACTTTACTCTCTACTCGCTCACACTCTCGCATACTACCTCACAAGCAAGTTCAATGTTTTCGAAGAAGCAAACCTTTACTCTCAAGCAAGCAAGAAACATCTCAAGTAAGCATCGAAAGCTCTCAGCTCTCTCTACTCTTTTTTTTTTCCTCTCTCTCACTCATCGAGCTATCTTCTGTCTCTCTCAAAGTTCATCTCCTCTCTTCTTGAAACTCCTCAATTATGCCGAAAAGAGGTTCTCACCCACGCTTTCTTGGTTCTGCAACCAAGAAGCCCCGAACCAAAAGCCAATAGGGTCCTTCCAACCCCTCTAAAATCCTTGTCACCCATCACCTAACATTGGATGACAAATTCTTCCCAACCACAAAATTTTCGTTATTGAACCACATCAAAATCACAGGGGTTTACAATTTCTTCTGTTTCAGCGAGTTTATCTACCCGTAACTCGCCTCCGTGTTCTATTCAAATCTTTCTAGCTCCGAGGGGATCCACCTCCAAAGTTCAAGATGTCGTTGTTCAAACCAACATCTCTCTCCTCCACCGCTTATTCAAAGTATCATCTCTTTTCCTCAATAACAACCCTATACCTTTCAACGAGGTTGTTGATGAATTCTTCGAGAAGTACGCCAAAGAAGTCCCCGAGTCACGCAAAAACTTCTTCATGACTCGGATGAAGTCGAAGCTTCTTCTCTCAAAGCATTCCAACAAAGAGAATCCAAACTCCAAGATTCTCAAGGCTCTTTTTGACATTCTAGTGGGCTACGAAGTAGACCTCTTCCCAAGCAATCATAGAGCGAGATGGCGTCTGTGCCAGCTCGGATAAAGAAATCCACCCCTTTTCCTTTTGGGGCTCTTCTTACCTTTATTTTCAAGCAATTCAAAGTCCCGCTCCCTCATATTCTAACGCAATTTTTGAGGCTACCATAGTAGTTGGCGAAAAGAGCTTCTTGGCTATGGATACCGGGAGGCCCAACCAGGTGTCTTGCTCCACAGCTCGAGACCGAGGCAACCTTCACCTCCGCCTCGGACTTAGACTCGGACTCCTCCCTCTCTATCGCCTCCACTCGGCGATGCTTCACCTCAGGTGCTTCTCATGTTCTCTCGTTCTGCATTTTTTAACACAATGTTAGAAAAGCTCTCCTTCGTGTCCACCGAGATCAAGGACACGCTCCCGTCATTCTCGTCCTTCGGCCTATGACCATAAACCAAAAGACAGCCCAGCCTCAAATCCGAGAGCAGCAGGACGTGCTCCTTGGGATGAAGGCACTGGTAAAGGAGCAGAAGGGGTTGATTGAGTTCCTCCCGAAAGGCGGTCCAAAGCAGCTCAGGACCCGGCCAGCTCGGACACATCGAAGAGTCCTCGAGTCCCGCCAAATCTCCTTCCGGATAGGGAGAAGAAGGAGAAGAGGAGGTTGTGGCTGAGGCAGCTCCTTCTGAGGAGAAGGAGGAAGGGGAGAAGGAAGAAGAAGAGAAGGAGAAAGAAATAGCATAAAAGGAAGCAGCCGAGGGACAAGGTGCTCCCGCCCTCAACCGGAGCCGATTAGCTCGGACAGTAGTCCGAGTGACTCGGAAGACCATGTTGACAAAGGTCGGTCAAGCATCGAGTCAAGCCCGAGGAAGCACCACCCTCCATCGAGTTCCAAGAGGATGAACCTCCGGACGATCTAGTTCCGGGACGGCCACTAAGAGCTGAGCCCATCCCGGAGTTACCAGTGTTGCCCCGCCAAGATCTTTAACATCTTCTCACTCATACCAGCGTAGGCGCACTACCCTTTCATCCACTTCAACTAAGACTACTCCCACTCCACCATCCTAAATTTTTTTTTCTCGAATTTCTGTTTTAATTGTTCTTTTTTTTTTTGTCCGGACAAACAAATTGTATCTACTTGATACATTCTTCCTTTTTTTTTCTGAAAGGCAAGGGGGAGAACACTTAGAAAAATTTGTTCTCTTGTTTAGGAGGAGTTTTCTCACCCTTTTGTATATATTTTTTTCTGTGTTTATGTGAATATGAATGAAGTTTCGTGCTTATTTCTAAGTTTCAATCTCTTAGCCTATTTTGCTCCGATATATCAGCTCGGTTATGTATCTTTGATTTGATATTAGCAATATTCTAAGTCCAAATCACTTCATTAATTTCTATGCGATATTTTATTCTCAGCTCTAATACAATCCAAGTATAATAGCTCGATACAATCTAAGTCCGCATCACTTCAGCTATTTCTGCAATTCTATCTCTAAACTCTTATACACTCTCCGATTAAGAATGAAAACTCTGGATTGTTTCACTAACAAAGTTTCTATCTCGAGTATGGAACGCCTTTCATCAAAAAGGGGAGATTGAAGACTCGGACTCTACATTTATATTATTCTGAGTACTAACAAGGAATCGGTACAAATCTCATCCCTTCTAGGTTTTGATTTCAAGTCATTCCGAGTGTTACGTAAACTATTTTGAGTGTTATAAAAACTATTCCGAGTGTTACGTAAACTATTGCATATGTTTTCGTCCGATTCCGATGACTCGTAAAGCACTCTATTGTTCATCAAGTCACTCCGATAGTTCCGAGTCACTCGGATGTATCGCATGTTCAAACATTCACTCCAACTCTTTCAAACTAAGTTCTGACTTTATATTCTAAGTTAAAGTGAATTACAGCGTTAATTTAACTTTCTAAGTCAGCATGCTTTGATTAAAATATATTTGTCTAAATCAAGTACTCTTACTTTGATATTCTCTTTCTAACTTGATCTTTCTCTAGACTCGACTCAGATGGAATTCGAGTATAATGAATATTATACTCAGAAAATTTCACTTTGTTAGGACTCGGATAATTATGCCTTAATTATCTTAATTAAATTATTATTTGTGCCTAATCTTTGACCAAAGTATTTTGTACTTTGACAACCAAAATTGGTTTACTTTTGTAGTTTATCTAAACAAGGTTATCCTAGTTTTTGAATTACAAAAGTAAGCAGCTTCAAGTCTGTCAATCACCAAGACACAAGGCTTTTTCTACTTCGACTAAGGCCCGGACACTATGTCAAGGTTGTCTGTTTCCAAAACTGGAAATCTTCAACGCTAAGCTCAACGTGGTTTCCACCCTACTTTACGGACACCACCAATGGATTGGTACATCCTAAGGAGTCAACAGCCGTTGCACAACATTCACATCTCAACGGATCTTTTCTAAGTGACTCGAAGAACCATTACAACGGTCATAGATGACTTCTAATCGAAGATAGTCACAATCGCTAATCTGCTTGGTCACCTATAAATAGAAGCCACTTCACAAGACTTGAAGATTGCTGAACCCATTATCGAAATTATATGTCTTTGTATAATACTCATTCAATCTTCATCTTACAACTCTCGCTTTGTACTTAATACTTTTCCGAGTTGTAAAGTCTTGTAATCAGTCACAAACTCTTTCTTACTCTCTAAGTTAGGTCCCATGACCGAGCTGTAAGGGTTAACTCAGCTCGCTTGTCCCTAATTGTAAAGGTTACCTCGGTTAGGAAGTACTAGATCAAATAAGGGAACTTCTAAGTCTAGGAAAACTTTATAAGGAATTGTCTAAGGGAGCAATTCCGATTAAGTCAGTCTACTATATTTTGTAGATTCAAAATAGTGGATTTGACTTGGTGCTTGGATTAGCACCGGCCGTGGTTTTCTCGTCCCGGGAGGGTTTGCACGTAATTCCGAGTTCATACTTTTCTTAGTCCAATCTAGACTCGCATAGTCTTGATTATTCAATTGAAACTTTAACCATCTATTTATTGTTTAAATTTCCTCATCACCCTATTCACTCCCCCTCCCCTCCCTCTAGGGTGACTAAGACTCTCGAAGAGCAAACCTTTACACTACATCGGAAAGTTAAGATGATCATCAAAGGTCAAGTTATAACTGTGGACAGGGATAATCTCCGTGCTACTATCACCTCTAAAGAATCTGTGGTTGAGATCAAACTTGATGCCAATGATAAGGAACTATATGGATTTGATACTATTGCTACCTTAGACAAGGATAAAGCACCTCTTAACTTCAATCCTTATGGAAACCTTAGCGTCCACTCGATACTTAGGAAGAAGGGGTATATTCTAGGCCTAGCTACGAGCCGTAGGGCATACCACCCTATCTTTCCACTCCCGGAACCCACTAACAACTATAAATTCAAGTTAGGACATCAACCTACTATTAAGGAAATGGCCCAAGCCAAGTGGGAAGTTCAAACTAGAAGGAATACACCTTACACAGTCTACTCTATCAAGCCATTTCCCTATACTTTAAATGGACAGCTTCTGAAAGAAGGTGATAACTTCCCTAATATGGTTTTCCCGAGCCCTACTACCTCAAAGAGAAGGGTATTCTAGTTCCTGGCTTGGAGATTTTTAATGATTGTTATATATTAGAAAAGGAGGCAGCCCGCCTCCTTGAAGAGGGATGATCCACGCCGATTGGATCAACCTCGGCTAGGAATAACATCCTCGGCTTACTATTCGGACTAGAGAAGAACCTAGAGGGGAATTTGGTCTTGGTACCGTCACAAGCCATGTTGCACCCACACTTTAATCCATCAATATTCATCACCAGTGCCGACAAGTGAAAGGTTCGAGCACATTACTTGGATTAATGACAAGGAGGGCCATGAATTCGCCGTTAGATTAGGAGGGCATCCCTTCCCCGAGTCTAGTACTAAGGCTTTTATTTCTCCTCCTATTGCTTTTATTTCTTTTTCTAATTCTATTGTTTCCAATTTCGTATTTTCTCGTTTTTGAGTCCGATGTACTCGTTTCTTCATTCAATAAAATGAACCTTTATGCTTACTCTTTGCCTCTTCTTGTTTTTAACTATTTTGTCTCTAATGATGAACAAGAAATCCCTAAAGAATTAATGAAAGCTATGGAATATCATGAAAATCGCTCACCAATAATAGAGGAAACAATAACAATTAATCATGGATCCGTTGATTGATCAGCCCCAAGAGGTTAAGATTGGGAAAACATTGGATCCAGTAAGAGCATAAGAAATTTACTTCGCTCCTTACAGAGTTCATAGATGTCTTTGCATGGTCCTACAAAGACAGAGTCAAGGATAGATCCAAGTATAGCGGAACATAAAATTCCATTTTACGAAGATGTTAAGTCTGGTTAAATAGAAGCTAAGAAGGATGAAACCTGAGTGGGTATTGAAAATTAAGGAAGAGGTTCAGAAACAATTAAAGGTTGGGTTCATCAAGCTATACCACTATCCCGACTCAGTAACAAATATAGTACTAGTCCCGAACAAGGACGGAAGGGTTCGGATATGCGTCGACTTCAAAGATCCGAATAAAGCAAGTCCTAAAGATGATAACTCGTTGCCCCATATCGATATCCTTGTAGATAACACAGCAGGTCATGCTTTACTTTCATTTATGGAAGGCTATGCGGTTTACAATCAAATGAAGATGGACGAAGAAGACATGGAGAAGGGGATATATTGTTACGTGGTGATGTCATTTGGGCTCAAGAAAATTGGTGCAACATACCATAGGATGGCTACAAAACTATTGCATGACATGATCCATAAAGAAGTCGAGGTTTATGTGGATGACATGATCATAAAATCCAAGGGTAGGGCAGGGCACCTACCCCGCTCGAAAAAATTCTTCAAAAGATCGATAAAATACAACATGCACCTTAACCCTCAAAAGTGTGGCTTCGGGGTGACCTCAGGCAAGTTGTTGGGCTATGTTGTCGAGTCTTAGATAAATCAAAGTTGATCCATTCAAGATCAAAGCTATTTAGGAGATCCCACCTCCGAAAACAAAAAAGGAGATACTGGGATTCCTAGGATATTTACAAGTACATCACTCATTTCATATCAAAACCGACAATAGTCTATGAACCCATTTTCAAGTTGAAAAAGGATTTGAACCCATTTGGTATACCGAGTGCTAACAATCATTCGAGAAGGTTAAGGAACATTTAACTAATCCTCCAAGTGCTAGTTCCACCCCGACTAGGGAAACCATTACTCTTGTATCTCACCATGACAAAGACAGACTATAAGAGCCATGTTAGCTCAACGAGACGGAAAAGAAGAGTACGCGATATATTATCTAAGCAAGAAATTCTTAGATTATGAGACTAGACACACACCATTAGAGAAGATATCATTGGCATTAATATATACTTAAATAACCAACTATCGCGAGCAAGATGGACTATCATGCTGTCGTAAATTAAACTCACGTATGTTCCTCAAAAAGTGATCAAAGGAAGGGTAGTGCAAGAATTCTTAGCTGATCTATCCATAACTGAATCACAACCCGAACACCTCGACTTTCCGGATAAAAATATATTACAAGTAGAGGTGGACGTTAAATTGACATACTCCTATTTCAGTTAAATTAGAATTCGAGGTCACCAACAATGTAGTGAGTATGAAGTGTGTATCACATGACTTCAGTGCTACAATCGAGATCGGGGCCAAGAACATAAGGGTTTTCGGTGACTCTAGTCCGATCATTAATCGAGTTCGTAAAAATTGAAGGTACGTAGTGAAGCCTTGGCACCCTACCGAGCACATCTAATCGAACTATCAAAACATTTTGAAAATATTTCTTTCACCTACCTTCCTATGGACGATAATTAGTTCATGGATGCTTTAGCAAAATTAACATCCATGATCAATACCCCTAACGGCATTCATTCAATGCCCGTTCACATAGAGTGACGGAGTCGACCAGCAGTACATCTACACACTAAAAGTGTATAATACCTACCAAATTAGTTCGTATGATGACATCTATCAATATCTAAATAAACAAGAGTACCCATTAGACTCCACACCTAAAGCCTAACGAGCCATCGGGATGTTGGCAGCCCAATTTTTCATTAATCAAGGGAAACTAACAAGAAAACTAACACAGGGATTAGCTTACTTTGTGTCAACTAACATGAAACAAAGTGCATCATGGACGAGATTCATGGTAGAGAATATGGGCCCCATATGAGTGAAAGATGTTGGTTCAAAAGATTCGGAGGCTTAGATATCATCGGTCAACCATGGCAGCAGATCGTCATGAGTTTGTTAAGAACTTCCATAAGTGTTAGGTGTATGCAAATTTACAGACCCCAACCACCATCGTTTCTCATAACACCGACATCCCCTTGGCCATTCTCAGCTTGGAGAATTGACATTATTGGCAAAGTGACCTCTAAAGGAACGGGCGTTCACGAATTTGTGCTAGTAGCAATTGACTACTTTACCAAGTGGGGACAAGCAGCCTCTTATGCAACTCGACATCAAAACAAGTGGCCAAGTTCATTACCCGGAACATCATTTGTTGTTATGGGGTGCCTTACTGAATTAACTAGTGACTATGGTAGTCACTTCAAGAAGGAAGTAGCGGACCAATTGGACAAATACAAGATTAAACACCATTAGTCTTCTCCCTATCATCTTCGGACCAACAAAGCGATTGAGGCCGCCAATAAGAATATTCGTAAAATAGTGGAGAAGATGGTCGTCGACTATAAGGATTGGCTCGACAAGTTGCCCTTCGCTTACTGGGGCTATCGAACCTCCATTAGGACTTCTACGGGAGCAACCCCTTACTCGCTAGTGTATGGCATGGAAACAGCTTCTTCCAATAGAGATTTCCATTCCTTCGTTAAGGATCATTATCGAGAGTCGATTCCGTAGTAGAGTGGGCTAAGGCACGCTACGAAGAGTTAGTGTTGCTAGATAAGAGGCGCATCAACACCCTATATAATGCCCAAATATACCAGTCACGTATATCAAGGGCATTTAATAAGAAAGTGAAGCCTTGAAATCTGCAAATTGGAGACTTGGTCCTCAAAGAGATTAGAGCACCGACACAGGATCCACAAGGAAAATTTAGATGTAATTGGCGAGGCCCATCTTTGCTTAGTCGATATCGCCGAAAAGAGCAATGACATTAACCGATTGGGATGGCGACGAGGCCTTTCAGTATACAAACTTGGATCAATTGAAGAAATATTACATTTAGTATGATCCTAGACAGCAAGCCAAGCCTGCCCTAACCAGGCCATGCTATGGTAGGCACCAACCACCACCCGGACAACCATGGGCTGGTCGGGCTGAACAATCTCCTTGTTTTTCTTTAACTCTATAATTGTTTATCTTGGATAGTCCAATTAGGCGGTCCACCTGTATAATCAATTCTTTAATTATGTCAATTAAATTTCAATGGGCAATCCATTTAGACGGTCCAATTTATTTATACCTCGAGGTGAGCGATAAAAATTTTAACCATAAAAGTGAGCATAAAGCTTACTTTTATTTAATAAAAGGTAAGCCTACTACTTACCTAAATACATAGCTAATAAAAAGGAAAATAAAACAAGCACACTACTTGTGAAAATAAATTGTTCTAAAGAGGTAAAACTAATCTTCCTATATTCTTTTATTCCTTCTTAAAAAATCCATCTAAAATTCAAGCCCTAGTGTATTTCACTTGTCTTCCCTTTAGGGTCACCGCACTTGGCTCCATCATCTTGGGTACGCTTCTTCAGCTCCTCAATTCTTCTGGGTCTCCTCTCTTCCGCTTCCTTGGCTTTAGATTCCGTTCCGTGGGCACGTTCAGCTATCTCGAGGGTTTGCTTCGCCAATTTGGAGTGGTGTAACAGTAGAGACAACTTCTTGGAGATCCATCTCTTGATCTCTCAGTGCCTTGCAACATTGGGAATCCACCACTATTATCCACTCTAGATAATACCCAGATATAGTAGTAGTTGACTTGCCCGCAAGTTTCAGCAGAACTTGGTAGGTTCATCCAAGTATTCGAGCCATGACTTTGTAGCCTTAACGGATGGCGAATCTTGTGAAATCTTGTCAAGCGTGGCAGGTGGATGTTTGACACCATATGCATGCAAGTAAAAGCTCGTGGATGTACCAGCTCAGCTTTTTAAGAAATAATTTTTAATATGTTTTCGACTAAATTATTTAGGTAAAACACTCAACCTTCGTCAATATGATTATCCACTAACAAATATGTTAGTACAACATATTATCGAGCCAAGCTTCGGATCAAAGACGATCAAAGTTTCAACATCAAACTTTACGTAACTTTAGGCTCTTACCAAGCCAAGCTTAGGACCCTCTTACTGGACTTTAGAATGCATGCATTGCGATGAAGTCTAGGCCCTGTCTTGGTGTTCGGGTTCAACAAAGCAACCAATTCCAAACATTACACAATAATCAATATTAAAATCATCGCACGTAATCGAGGTATGTATCCTTTTATGACTACTTTGACCCTTTGTCTTCTGAATTTGCTCAAAGTAGGGGCTAATTGTAGACACCCAAAATTTATCGTCCCTTACCTCCTTTAATTCTCGTATTTTATTTTGTTAGCTCGATGATGAAATCCCGAGTCCCGTTTGATGATCCGGATCATGGATTGAATTTGATTGGTGCGACGAAGCTAGTAAACCACAAAGAACCCTCAATACCAAATAAATAGACTTTACCTTGGGTCGATCCAAAAATCCCTATTTTCTTTTGGACGATCCAAGCTCGGGCCAAGCCTCCAAAGTCAATAGAGCCAAGTGCCGAGTACCAAGAAATTCCAGGATCATAATTCCGCATTTCACTTTTCGCTTGCCCTAGGTCATTTGTGACCTAAACCTCTCCCTATAAATAGAGAGCCTTGGCTCTTATTTTCATAACGCCTTTCTCCTATGCGTTATGCTCGCTAAAAGTTAACCAAAAGCTTATTCCTAACGTTACGCTGCTGAAATTCGACTAACGACTACTAAATACTACTCTTTGTATTCCGATCTCTTGGTCCCATCAGCCTATTACTACTCTACTCTCTATTCCAACCCATATCTAAATCAAAATACTCCATCATCAATCTCCACACCTAAACTCAAAACTCACAAAAAGCCCTTTTCCTTGATTCATCACCGTCGCATCACCCGATCTAGTACGGAGATCCGGATTAGTAGGTGGGACAACCTAATGGCACCGATTCGATGTTCAAATGGTTATTTATTTTATGCTTTTATCGCTTTCCATATTGTGGAGAAGAATTGTATCGCTTTTATTTCCTCCCCGCCCGATGCAATCATTTAAGTTTCTCACTTTCTTTTCTTTTTTCGCTTTTGTTTTCTTTCGCTTTTACTTTCTTTATCGCTTTCCTTTTACTTGCTTTTTATCCCTTTCATTCATGTTTTGGTTGATTTGATTTCATTTAGCATGTTGTTTGCTTGTGTTAAGTACATTATTTTAATTCACTACTCAAACTAGTAATGGTCGTCTTCGGATGGGTAGAATGAAAGGGCTTATCCTTACGTTTCGTACCCTCGCCCCGAATCCGATTCTCGGTTCTAGACTCGATGGAGTCACTTTTTATCCTCTTTTAGTCTTAGTTCTCCCATACTAAGATTGGAAGAGAAAATTCTATTTATTATGTTTTTTTAGTTTTTCTTTCCTAAAAATTGACTAGCGACTTCTTTTTTGCTTTATCTCCATTCAAATTGCATCTTGGCTTTTTCTAACTCGCAGGTAAAAATTTTACGGCTTCTAAACCTGCCAGCCAGGCCAAAGGTCGAGGCTTATTTCTTCAGCTGTGGCCTATGGTTGGCGCGCCTGACCGCTAAGTGTTGGCTTCGGCTAGCACCGAGTAGTCCGTGGTCATGGCTTGGGTCCAAATTGGTATTTTCACACCGGTTTGGCCTTAAAGCCTCATGGCATATTTAAAACCCTAATTTTATATATTTTATTCAGTTAAGAAATAATATACCGAGACTTATCAAAATAATTTCTAAAACAATTAGTAAAACCGCTAATAAATTTGATTTAATCTATAACTTTATTTAATAAAATTCAAAACTCTAAATAAGAGGTTAATCCCTACCTTCAAAAATCAATCTACAAAACCCTAAAATCATTTCCCAACCCTCCTTTTTCTTTCTTTTCAAAACTCTTTTAAAAATCGACGCCAACTCTTGGGGAAGCTTGGCCCCGGGCGGTTCGGCTGCCGGCATGGTTCCTATAGCGGTCGGTCACCGAAAACTACACCTCCAAATCTTCTTTTGCAACTCTTTCAAAAAAACAGTTCCTAAGAAAAATCCCCCAATCTTATTTCCTTACTATGGACTAAATACCCTATTTAGTATTCGATATGTCAAAGTTTACTCGGACACTTCTAAGGGCTCTAGTGGCCTTTTGGGATCTATAATACCATGTCTTTAGGTTTGGAAATAGAGAATTATGTCCCCTTCCTGAAGAATTTGATGTCATCCTAGGCACACATCGTCGGACCAAACCTCGTAGTTCCAACCCCGTCTACAAATATGTATGAAACATATAAGCATCTTCCGAAGCTGAATAATAGGAATCTAAGTTGGATTCTCATTATGGATGAGGTGCATCTAATGAATTTAATGTTGTACTATCGTTTGATGCATTCTTTAGGGCATGCACATATTCAAAGACGTCGAGCTATAATCACTTGTCCGATAGGTGATTTCCTATTAGTGGGAGGCCACATGGACATGGCACTTGCTGTACTATTTAACTTTACCGAGCAATTGAAGGGTCACCGCTCCCTTACTCCTCCGATCGTTATAGAGACAATTATAGGGCTAGATCGGGTTAAAGCAAATCCAAATGAGGCCTTCGCGAGCAGGCCCTTATTATTGCAGGTAGCGTAAAGAACACTAGGGAATTAGCTAGTCAGGCTAGGTGGACGGCATCGGCGAAGAATTGGTTGTCCGGTGCCAGCGAGGTGAAGAACTCCTCGGCGTTGTCTAAAGTCTCACTTTTTGCTTTTTATTTTTATTTTGCTCTTGTTGGGTCATAAGTAATGATGAATCCGACTGTGCGGGACTCTAATGTTACTATGTGTGTGTGCGGATCTGGTTGGTAGAGAACCTTCAATTGCTGCCGGCATCGGCAAGAGCGGACCATTACCTAGCTAAGCAATTTTGTTCGGCGGTAACGGCTGAGTGCCTTGACTCGACCATGTAGGTTCTTGGTGGGAGGCCTCGTTGAGAGTTGGGCATCCCATCGAGTAGTATATCGAATATTGGAGAGTATCCCAATTTAGGACACATACTTGAACAACATCCTTTTATACGTTTGTTGGGTCCGGAAATTAGTATGTATGACTTCCCGACCATGTAATGCGGAAAATGGGACGGGTCCAGGACATCCCTTACTTAGATTGTATCTTGCTCGCCTCTTTTGAACTCGTTTTCATGTTTTGGCAACTCGAGGCGGGTACCGATATGCATTGATTACTAGACGAACCTACCAAGGTTGCTGAAACATGCAGATAAGCGAACTACCGCAATTTCTGAACTTTATCCGGAATGGATAAAAGAAGTTGACCCCAAACGTCGGAAGGCACCGAGAGTTCGAGAAGGGCACCTAAGAGGAGTTGTCCCTATTACAACGCCTCTTCGAATTCGTGAAGTGGTCTCACGGATAGATGAACGAGCTCCTAAGAGGCACGCGAAGCCGAGGAGATTAGGGCTCGCAAGATCAAAGAGCCGAAGAAGCGAACCCAGGAGGATGTAGCTGAGTCTAGCGATGCAAAACGGAAGAAAATGAAAACCGACTAGGGCTGAAATTAGGAAGAGATAAGATTTAGGGAGATTTTTATTTTTGCCTCTTTAGAACAATTCTATTTTTCAAGTAGTATGCTTGTTTTATTTCCCATTTTATTTAGCTATGTATTTAGGTAAGCAGTAGGCTTACCTTTTATTAATAATAATAAAGTAAAAAGTAAGTTAATATTCACTTTTATGCTTCATTTATTTTATCGCTCACTTAAACGAAAATAATTAGACCGTGTAATTGGACCACCCTTCAAATAACAATGAAGTGCAAAATGTTTTCATTAAATGAATGAATGAATTAATTGGACTGTCTAATTGGACCGCCCTAAAAATAACAATTAAATTCCGGACATTATCCAAACAGATTTCTCAGCCCATCCAGCTCGATGTTGTCGGGATGGTGGCTAGCGCCAGCTAAGACGCAGCCTTATTTGGGTTGGGCTTAGCTAATTAGGGAACTCGTTTAGTGTCATACCAAACATGGTATTTCTTTAACTGGTCCAATTTTGTATATTGAAGGATTTATTCACCGTACCAATCGGTGAGTTTAACCGCTCATCCTGGTAGTACTTGATCGAGTATAAATGAGCCTTGCCGCTTAAGCCTAAATTTTCCTTGAGGATCCCGAATCGGTTCTCTAATCTCCTTAAGAACCAAATCACCAATCTGCAAATTACAAGGCTTAACATTCTTATTAAATGCCCTTGATATATGTGCTTGGTATATTTGGACATTATGTAGAGCATTTAAGCGCCTTTCATCTAGCAACACTAACTCCTCATAGCGTGCCTTAGTCCATTCCACTTTCGCAATCCGACTTTCTGCAATTGTAATGAAGGAATGACAATTTCTATTTGAAGGGATGCTTCCATACCATATACTAGGGAGTAGGGTGTTGCTCCAGTTGAGGTTCTAATGGAGGTTAGATAGCCCCATAAAGTGAAGGCCACCTTGTCGGTCAATTCTTATAACTAAATCTATCAATTCCAGCGGGCGAGCTAAATATGGGTCGGGTGTATTTCGGTTTCGAGTAAATACGGGTCAGGTGTATTTCGAGTTCGGGTAGAATACGGGACGTGTGTATTTCAGTTTTGCGGGTTTCGGGTCAACCCAATAGGTCATGACCGTGAATTATTCTTATTCTTTTGTGTCAAGAAAAAAGTCAACCATAATACTCATATTAATCGTTGCATAGCAAATTCATCATTGGTGTTTCATGAGTATAACTCTAGACATATATTTTTTTATTTTTAGAGAGGTAGATCTTCATATATTTCTTTAAACTTAATAATGAAAAAATAAATTAGAATTATTTGGAGTTCGTCATTGATGTTTCAATTTCATGAGTATAACTCTATACGTATATTTTTTATTTTTGAAGGTAATATTTTATATATTTTTTAAACTTAATAATGATTAAAATAAATAAGAATTACTTAGAGTAATAGCAACATCAACAATTATTATTATGAAAAATTGACATAATAACTTATTCAAATTTGAAAGTATGTATTATACTTATCATTAAAGTAAACTAGTTATCTGTCATAATTATATTACCATCTTATTGTTAGTATTGTCAACTAAGTTTTTTTTTTTTAAAAAAAGAGAAGTATTCTAATTTTTTTGTACCTTAAAAATTTTAAAATTTTTAGTTTAAAAATTCCTTATCACCTTCGGATTTCTTTTACCCCTCTTTTATACTTCTACCATTGAGACTTAGCAAGAGAAGTAAGAGACTAAGTTCTACAATAATATGCTATAAGACATATTTAGTGATAAATAATGATATTATCACTTAATTTGGGAACCATCCGCTCCAACCGCTAGTTGAGATTAAAACTTCCAAAAATAAACACTAATCAATCATGAAATTAGATTCATCAGTAGATTAGATCTACTCGTGGCAATTGGAATAGTTGTTTTCTCTCTCTTACTTCAAAGGTTTTGGAGTTGCTTGCTTTCTTGTACGACCATGTCAAAACATCGGATGTACTTCATAACAAATATTTAGTCGAGCATATACTTCGGCAATCGAGGGGAGTGCTGGTGGTGGAGCACCATTATATGGTGGTGGTTGTGCTCGTTGTGGTGGGTTATAAGAGAAAGTGAGTTTTACTAGTTATGGGGGTTTTGAGGATAACAGATTGTTGAGGATTCTTAGGTCTTTCCGATGGTTAAAGCTTAGGCGGCTGCCATTGATGATAGTTGGAAGGTTTTTAGTTGATTGAAGAGAAAAAGTAATAGAGAGATGAGGGATGAGAGAGGGAGACTGGAATAACAATAGAGGACAATTGATATTGAGGACCAAGGAGGGAGAGAAAGAGAGAGAGGTGAGAGGCAAAAGTTGTAATTTTGGTTTTTGTTTAGGGTTTCCCACTTAGGCCCATTTCGCCTTATGCTTTTTTCACTTAAAAGCCCAAAATTTTTCATTTTACCGCTTCCTTAGCCACCCAGTGGCCCCAAATGAATTTTTAAATAGTTAACCCGACGGGTCGACCCGCACCCGAAAATTTTTGGGTTGTGCGGGTTTGAGAAATCGAGTCCGATCAATTTTTGCCGGGTTTACTTATAATTGACAGCCATTACTATCTTTTAGATATTCTTGTTGGTGGCCTCGACTCGCTCCGTTGGTCCGAGGGAGATAGGGAAAAGACCTATTGTGTTTGATTTTGTACCTATCTAGTGGATTTGCTACTTCCCTCTTGAAGTGATCACAAATTACTTCATGTGGCACCCCATATTTATAGATAATGTTGTGAGTTATGAACTTTGTCACATGCTTTGATGTTAGGGTTGCATAGGAGGCTGCTTCTACCCATTTAATAAAGTAGTTAAATTCTATTAACACTAATTCGTGACCACCTGTTCCTTTAGGAGTCACTTTATCGATGATGTCAATGCCCCAAACTGAAAATGGCCAGGGCGATAC
Source organism: Talinum fruticosum (assembly GCA_021018815.1). Lineage (NCBI taxonomy): Eukaryota > Viridiplantae > Streptophyta > Magnoliopsida > Caryophyllales > Talinaceae > Talinum > Talinum fruticosum. The sequence goes on along the minus strand of JAITYX010000082.1, from coordinate 1,610,169 downwards.
ACATGTCGTTAAAAAGGAAGGTGGTTGGTGCAGCAAGTTTGCATACACTTGACACTTGTGACATCTCCTAACAAATTCATCACAATCCTCTGTTATAATTGACCAATTGTATCCTAACCTCCGAATTTTCTGAACCAACATTCTTCCATACATATGGGTTTCGCATTCCCCACCATGAATATCTCGTCACGATGCACTTCGATTCATGTTGATTGACACAAAATAAACTAATCCCTATGTTGGTTTTCTAATATAGATGCCCTTAGTTAATGAAGAACTGTGCTGCTAGCATACAGATGGCTGGTTGGGCTCTACGTGTAGAGCCCGGTGGGTATTCATGGTTTTTAAGTATTGATAGATGTCATGTTACCAACTAGTTTGGTCGAGCATCGATATATGTGCGTAGGTTAACTCCGTTGTTCTATATGAATGGACAACGAATGAATGCCACTAGGGATATTAATCATGGATGCTAACTTGGCTAGGGCATCTCGCGAATTGGTTGTCATCCTTAGGAAGGTATGTATATGATATACTATTGAAGTATTTCGCCAATTCCATTAAACGTGCTTGGTAAAGTACCAAACCTTCACTCGCTTACCTTCCACTTCGTGAAATCTGATTAATGATAAGACTAGATTCACCGAAAAACCTAATGTTCTTGGCTCATATTTCCATGGCGGCTTGAGTCCTCCGATGCATGCTTCGTATTCTCCAACGATTATTGGTGACCTCAAAATCTAACTTGACTTAAATGGGAGTATATACCCCTCCGGCGAGACTAGGAGGATCCCTACTCCAAAGTCCTTGTAATTGGAAACACCATTAAAGTACATTGTCCACATGTTGACTTCTACATGTAGAATGCTTTCATCCGGAAAGTTGAGATGCTCGGGTTATGATTCAGCCACTGGTACATCAGCTAGGGATTCCGATACTACATTTCCTTTGATTGCCTTTTAAGGAACATACTTGAGTTCAAATTATGATAGCATGACTGTCCATCTAGCTATCTTGCTACTTATAGTTAGTTGTTCAAGGATGTACTTGATGGGATCCATTGGTGCTACTACATGTAGTGCCTAAGCTTGTTGGTAGCCTAGACTAAAGCCAACGATGTCTTCTCTAAGGGCGTATATCGAATCTCGTAATATAAGAATTTCTTGCATAGATAATACACCGCATGTTCTTCCTTTCCATCCCATTGAGCTAACATGGCTCCCATTGCTATTTCTCGTCGTAGCAAGGTATAGGAGTAAAAGCTTCCTGGTTGGGGCGGAACTAGCACTTGCGGGTTAGCCAAATACTCCTTAACCTTCTCGAATAATTTTTGGCATTCTTCATCACAAATTGCTTAGCTCCTTTTTAAGCTTCTTGAAGATGGGTTCACGGACCATAGTCGGTTTTGATATTAAACGACTAATGAACTATAAACATCCCAGGAAACCCCGTATCTTCTTCTCTATCTTCGGCGGTGGAATCTCTTGGATGGCTTTGATCTTGGATGAAACAACTTCAATTCCTCTAAGACTAACGACATAGCCTAGTAGTTTACCCGAGGTTACCCCAAAGGCACACTTTTGTGAGTTAAGGCGCATGTTATACTTTCTTAGTCTTTCGAAGAATTTTCTAAGGCTAGGTAAGTGCCCCGCCCTATTCTCGTAGTTGATGATTATGTCATCCACATAAACTTCGGTTTGCTTATGTATCATATTATGCACTAATGTTGTGCCTGTCCTTTAACACGTGGCTCGAGCATTCTTTAGCCCAAAAGGCATTACTACATAATAGTACGTCTCCCATTGAGTGATGAAGGTCATTTTTTCCATATCCTCTTCAGCCATCTTCACTTGATTATACCCAGAGATAGCCATCCATGAACGAGAGCAAAGCATTTCCCATTGTGTTACCTACTAAAATGTCAATATGAGGCAATGACAAGTCATCTTTAGGGCTCTCGTTATTCAAATCCCTCAAAGTGATGCACATTCGAACCCCGCCATCCTTCTTTGGAACTGGCACTATGTTTGCTACCCACCGAGGGTGGTGGACTATAGGAACCACGACCCCCACGCATCCACCTCCGTTAGGCGGGGAACCGGATCCGCACCGAGTTTCCCCACAAATTGGTGGGATTTCTTATTTGAAAGTGGAAATGATATTTTGAAGATAATAATTTTCGAAATGGGGATGTATCTCTTATTAGGATTTTTGACTTTTATAATCTAATTTAAAATAAATTAAGCAAAGGCGATTGGCGATTTTTATTAATCATTTTATTTTAGGAATTATTTTTAGAAGCCTTGGGATTTTATTTAACAACTAAAAAACAAAATAGAATGAATTCATTTCTATCGTAAGGCTTTTGGGCCAAACCGGTGTTTTAGAATGAATTCATTTCGGTCAGTAAGGCTTTTGGGCCAAACCGGTGTTTTACACCACCTTGGACCAAAGCTTTGCCCGTTGACCGTCCGGCCCGACAAGAACCAGTGTCGTATAGTCGTCGGCTCCGGCCATGGGCCGTGGATCACAAAAATAAAAATTTCTTTTTGTTGTTTTCAATCGAAATGCCGAGGAGCGAATCAAAAGAAATAAAAATGAAAAATAGAGTCGGCAATTAGTTTTCGAATAAAAACTAACAATAATAAGGAAATACTCTTGCAATCTTAGTATGGGAAAACCAAGCTTGGAAGAGGTTTAAAGTGATGACTTCATCGGTTGAGAATCGAAAATCTAGATTCAGGGGTGAAGGTACGAAATATAGGAATAAGCCCTTCCATTCCGCCCAGTCAACGGACGACCTTTACTAATTTGAAAATTGAGTTTAGGGAATATGTTAAAAGCAAGCATACAACATTCTAGATATGACATTTAAATCAACCAAGGCATGCTAAAGAAATAGATAAAAGCAAGTACGAAAGCAGTATGAAGACTCGGACACTCGCTCAATACTTTTCTCGAGTTATGCAAAAGGAATCGGGTATAACGATATCATACATATAGAGTTTTGATTCCAAGGCATTCTCTCGTGTCATAGAAACTCCTTTGAGTAAAATAGTATTTTCTCTAAGTGATTCCGTCTTCACTTATCTCATTTATCGCTTCAAGTAAGCGACTCGTAAAACTGGTTCTTTATTCCGAGTCCATCCTCACTCGATTAATCGCATTTTGAATATACCAAGTATTCCGCCGTTTCTTACTCGAATCCGACTTGTGGTTATCTCTGTTCTATTGTTTGTATAGTCAGCATTCGTAGTTCATTTCATACTTAGTCTATATCAAGCTAATCCCCTCCGATATTCCTTATCGCACTTGATTCTTCGCTTAGACTAAGTCGATGGAATTTTGAGTATCATGGATATTAGACTTAGAAAATTCCATTTCTTTTCGACTCGTATAATCTGTTGGTTAATTATCATAATTATTTTATTATCTCGTGTCTAACTTTGGACCAAAGTATTTTATACTTTGAGAACCGGAATTGATTTACTTTTGTAGGTTATTCATTCAAGGATACACCTTTTTCAAACTACAAAAGTAGCCGGCTTCGTAACGTCAAATCACCAACGAGATATGGCTTTTCACCTTCCCTCGCTTTAGTCCCGTAAGATTGTGTCGAAGTCGTCTACTTCCATATCCGGAAAACTGAACGCCAAGCTTAACGGTGGTTTCCACCTCATCTTTCAAGACACAACCGATGGTTTTGGGACTTCCAAGAGAGTTAAACCGTTGTCCAACGTCCATATTTCAACGGATACTTTCGAGTGACTCGTAAAGCTCTTATCAACGGTCACAGAGGACTCTCGGTCAGCAGATGAAGATAACGGCTACTCTGCCTGGTCATCTATAAATAGAAGTCACTTCACAAGACTTGAGGATTGCCGAATCTATTGTTAATACATATACTTGAGAAAAGTCATTGTATTTACTTTCAATCTTCTACTTACAACTCTCATTCTCGTAACTCATTACTTTCGAGTTGTAAGGTCTTGTACTTAGTTACAAACTCTTCTTACATTCTTTGTAAGGTCCCTTGACTAAGCTCGTAAAGGTTAACTCAGCTTAGTTGTCCCTAGTCGTAAGGGTTATCTCGGCTAGGAAGTACTAGATCAGATAAGGTAACTTCGAGTCTAGGAAAACTTGTATAGAGTTGTCCAACGGAGCAACTCGGGTTCGACCGCTTCACGGTATTTTGTGGACTCAAAATAGTGGATTTGACTTCGTGTTTGGATTGACACGGGCCGTGGTTTTCTACCCCGGGAGGGTTTCCACGTAAAATCTAAAGTCTTATCCTTCCGAGTTCATTCTAGACTCGGATCGCTTTATCGCTCTTGTTTCTTCGATTCACCGCTTTCGAGTCCAATCTTTTCCGACACTCGCTTTTAGACTCGTAAACTGTCTTTGTCTCTTTTCCGAGAAAAAGAGTGTGTTTTCGCGAAGAATTTTTTATCACCCTATTCACCCCCTCTAGGGTGACTCGGACTCTCCCCGAGCAAACCTTCAATTGGTATCGAGCCTAGCCTTTCAAAAAGGATTTAACAATCCAAAGGTTTAAAGATCGATGGCTCGTAACACCGGAGAGTTCGACAAAGGAAGATCTTCCAACCGGCCACCAAAATTCAAAGGTTCAAACTTTGGGCACTCGGAAGAAGCTTATGGAATGTTTCCTCATGGATCATGATGAAGAAGTATGGGAAATCATACAACAAGGAAACTACATTCCAACGAAGACAGATGAATTCGTAATCCTTCCCGAGACAAAGGCCGAGTTCACACCGACAGAAGCGAGAAGTTCGTAACGAACTTCAAAGCCATGAACATCCTCATGTGTGCCATAAGCTCGTAAGAGTACAATCGAGTCTCTGCATGTGACTCTGCTAAAGAGGCGTTGGATACCTTGGTCAACACCTACGAAGGTACGAGTCAGGTGAGACAAGCGAAGATCAGCCAAGTATCTTCACAAATATGAGCTTTTCAAAATGAAGCCTTCAAGGACTTCAAGCAAGCTCTGTAGAAAGATTCAAGTTGAGTCTCGGACTCGGATTCAAAAGATTCGAACCGACCATGGAAGGGAGTTTGATTACTCGTAATTCTCGGAGTTTTGTGACAAAAATGGAATCTCTCACAACTTCTCAACACCAAGAACTCCTCAACGGAATAGAGTAGTAGAGAGAAAGAACAGAACCCTTGAAGAAATAGCAAGGACGATGATGATTGAACACAACTTGCCTTACTATTTCTAGGTAGAGGCAGTCAACACAGCCAACTACACTCTCAATAGATGCCTCATGAGACCTATTCTCAAGAAAACACCCTATGAACTCTACAAAGGGAAGAAGCCAAAGATTTCATATTTCAGACCTTTCGGATGTAAGTGCTTCGTTCACAACAATGGTAAGGATTATCCGACCAAGTTCGATGCTCGGTCGAGACGAAGGTATTTTTCTAGGTTACTCCTCTCATAGCAAAGCTTATCACATTTACAATAATCGTACTAACAAAGTGGAAGAAAGCATCCACATAGTATTTGATGAGCTTGAACAGGAGAAGCCAAGTGAGTCTTCATACTCGAACTGAAGCTCGGAAAGGATGATGACGAAGTTGAGCCTACAAAGACTCGGACCCAACATGCTCGAATGAAGTCGCTCGGAACGAGGAAACTCGTAATGAGACAGTTCAAGAACTGGCTCGTAACGAACAAGTCAATGAAGAAGATCACTCGGAACAAGCTTCGAAGATCAAGCCGCTCAACCCATAAACCTGGTGAATCAAAGAACTGGTAAAGTCTTCAAATTCACTTCCAGTCATCCTCAAGAAAACATCATTTCGATATCAACAGTGGGGTAAGAACTCATTCCTCTCTTCATAATCTATGTGCATTCACTGCATTCATTTCATTAATCGAACCCAAAAATGCACTAGAGGCCCTTAACGAACCTGAATGGGTAGAGGCCACGCAAGAGGAACTTAATCAATTCAAGAGAAACCAAGTCTCGGACTCGACCAACCGACCTTCCGACCACCCAGTTATAGGAACCAAATGGGTTTTCAAGAACAAACTGGATGAGGGTGGAGTGGTAGTGAGAAACAAGGCTAGACATGTGGCTCGGGGTATAATCAAGAAGAAGGAATTGATTGTGGGGAAACCTTTGCACCTGTAGCCGAATCGAAGCCATTAGAATTTCGTTGGCATTTGCATCCAAGCATGCATATTAAATTATATCAAATGGATGTTAAGTGTGCCTTTCTCAATGGTTTTATTGAAGAAGAAGTTTATGTCGAGCAGACCTCCTGGTTTTGAAAACTCGGAATTTCCAAATCAAGTTTTCAAACTTCAAAAGGCTCTCTATGGTCTTAAGCAAGCCCCTCGAGCTTGGTATGAAAGACTAAGTAGCTTCTTGGTTCAAAATGATTTCAAAAGAGGTCAGATCGACAAGACTCTATTCATAAAGACCAAAGAGAAAGATTTTCTTATTGTTTAAATCTATGTTGATGATATTATTTTCGGTGCTACTAATGAATTTCACGTGCGAGAATTTTCTGAGTTGATGAGTCAAGAATTCCAAATGAGTATGATGGGAGAACTCAATTTCTTCCTTGGGTTGCAAATCAAACAAGACAAAGATGGAATCTTTGTTCATCAATCAAAATACACCAAGGAACTGCTGAAGAAATATAAACTTCAAGATGCAAAGCACGCATCTACACCTATGAGCAGCGAGCATAAAGCTTGACTCGGACGAGAAAGGTAAAGCAATAGATCGAAACTCTATCGAGGTATGATTGGATCTTTGCTATATCTTACTTCAAGCGAGCCCGATATAATGTTCGGTGTTTATTTATGTGCAAGATTTCAAGCTAATCCAAAAGAATCACATCTCACCTTGCAGTGAAGAGAATTTTTAGATATCTTGCGGTACTCGGAATCTAGGTCCGTGGTACTCCGGAGACTCGAACCGACTCGACCGGGTACTCGGACGCAGACTACGCAGGATATAAAGTTGATCGAAAGAGCACATCCGGAGCTTGCCAATTTCGGGTCAATCACTAATATCTTGGCACTCAAAGAAACAAAACTCGGTAGCTCTATCAACTGCGGAAGCTGAATACATTGCCGCTGGAGCTTGTTGCGCTCGGATTCTTTGGATAAAACAACACTTGAAGGATCTTGGACTATTCCTCAACTCAATCCCAATCAAGTGTGACAACCAAAGCGCAATCAGCATCACTAAGAATCCTGTCCAGCATTCAAAAACAAAGCATATTAAGGTCGGGTATCACTTCTTACGCGATCACTCGGAAAAGGTGATATTGAGCTTGAGTTCATTCCTACTAATCTTCAATTAGCTGATATCTTTACTAAGCCTCTTGGTGAAGATCAATTTTGTTTTATCCGGAATGAGCTTGGTATGTTAAATGCTTAATTATGTGTTATTTTTATGGCATAATTCCGTGCTATGTACTTTACGTGTTGATAACAATTAGTTCAATTGATTCGGTGATACTCGGGCTTATAGTTATTTCGTGTTTCGAGTCACTCGAAACCTTTCGAGTCAAACTCGGACGTAGAGAAATTTGGACATCAAATTCTCTCGAAGCTATCTCTAGAACAGTGGAGCGTTTCGGATTATATTTTCAAAATCTTTTCTCTCTCTTTCTCGAGCGCTGCGATCGGATCGTAACCATAGATTTCAAACCGCTTGTTTCTCAATCGTTGAAGGAGAACCGTCACACCGGTCTTTGGTGACTGATGGACAAGCCGAGTCGAACGGAGTTACTTAACGGATAGTGGACGGGCGCGCTTATTTCCTATAAATAACGACTATCCATTTTCATCTCGGTATTCTAAAACTCCATCTCTCTCAAAAGAAACTTCTCGCGGAAGATTACTACGTGAACAGTCGCTCTTGATCGTCCGCAAGCATCGAAGAAGCTCTCTCTCAATCTCTCGTAAGTTTCGATCGCTCTCATCTTTCTCTTCTTCATTTTCTATTTTCTTCTCTTCTACACCTCCTTCTCTCTTTCATTCGAAAAGCTTTTCTCTCCCTCTTTCAAAATGCCTAAACGCGGAAACCATCCCGACTTCCAGGTTTCTCCCTCCTCCAAAAATCCTCGCACCAACAAGCCGTAAAGCTCAACCCCTCTAAACTCGTTGTCACCCGAGCACCTTGCGCTGGATGACAAATTCTTCCCAACAACCAAATTCTCCTGGTTGTCTAACATCCAAACCACCGGAGTCTACCATTTCTTGTGTTTCAGCGAGTTCATCTATCTTGAACTCGTTTCGAGTTTTATACTCATCTCTCCCACTCGAAAATGTTCTAACCTCTCGGGTTCGGAATATTACTGTTCGTATCAACACCTCCCTCCTTCACCGTCTCTGTTCAAAGTTTCTTCTCTTTTCTTGAACAGCAATCCTATCCCTTTCACTGAAGTCACCGACGACTTCTTTGAAAAGTACGCAAAAGAATTCCCGGGTCCGGAAAGAACTTTTCGTGACTCGGTTGAAGTCGAAGCTAGGCTTACGTGCTTTCTGCCGATGAGAACCTTCTTCTCACAGCATTCTAGCAAGGAGAACCCCAACTCCAAGCACCTCAAAGCCCTCTTCGATATCCTGGAGGGATACGAAGTCGACCTCTTCCCCTCCATCATTGAGCGGATGGCCGCTGTGCCAGCTCAACTCCAAACCAAGAAGAACACCTCCCTTCCTTTCGGTGCTCTTCTCACCCTCGTTTTCAAACAATTTCAAGTTCCTCTTCCCTCCGACCCTAACGCGGTGTCCGAGGTGGCCATTGTGGTCGGCAAGAAGGAACTCCAGGAGTACGGATACCAGGAAACTAACCCCGGTGTTTGGGTTCACAACTCGAACCGAGGCCCCTTTCTCCTCCTCGGACTCGGAACTCAACCCCTCTCCCTCTTCCCTCTCGCACCTGGTGGTGCCTCCACCTCGAGTCCCTCCAAATCTCTCTCTGCCCTCTTGTCCCCTGCTTTCATGGACAAGATTAGCTCCGTGTCTTCGAACTCGGAGACATGCTCAGGGCTTTCAAGTCTGTCCTCCAAGGTCCGACCATCAACCAAAAGACCGAGTCGAGTCCCAAATCCGAGAGCAGCGAGTCTCTCATTCTTGAGATGAAGGAGCTGGTCCAGGAGCGAAGGAGCTGGTCGAGCTCCTTAGAGAGAGACGGTCCAAGGCGGCTGAGGACCGGGATGACTCGGACGCGTCTCGAAGCGTCTTCGAGCCCGAGTCCGACCTCCTCGGACAGCGGGGATAAGGAAGAAGAAGAAGAAGCTGCAGATGCAGCAGAAGATGCTTGAGGAACCTGCGGCCGAGGCGAGGCCCTTCCGTGCAAAGAGAAGAAGAGGTCGTGGCAGCTGCCGAGGGTCGACCTGCTCCCCAAGCTCAAATTGTCTGTACTCGGCTCGGACAGCGAGCCTAAGTGGGTCGGAAGAACTCGCTCCTCCGGCGAGTCGGCCGGAGCAGCCCCTCCGGCCCCGAGGTCCCAAGGGAAGAACCCTCGATCCACTCTCTCCGGGTCGGCCACTCGGAGCTGAGCCCCGAGGACAATCCCGGTTCTCCCTTCGCCGCGCTCAAGCATATCGTCAAGATCGTATCAGCGCGGCGCACCTCCGCCTCCACTCGAAATCCCCTCCTCCCTCGTAGGAGCCATGCACCGAGTCACAATTCCTCGGTGTCTCCGGAGTTTCTTCTTTCAAAATTTTTTTTTGTCTAGACAACTTATGTGTATTTCTTGTTCCTTTCTCCCTTCTTTTTGTTTTTTTGCTTTTGCTTGAAAGGCAAGGGGGAGAAATGTAGTCGAAACTGGTTGTCTTGTTTAGGGGAGTTTTTGTTTTTTCGCCCTTGTAATTTTTTTGAATTTCTAATGAATTGGTGTATTTCATTTCTTTATTTTCCGATTTAATGTTAAAGCATACTTTATTTTATTTTGCTCGATATGTTATATATTGCTCCGATCTATTCAATATGCTTTACTCATGTGCAAACTACTCAGAATCAATCTATTTTCCTCTAACAAAGTTTCTGTTTAAGTATGGAATGCCTTTCATCAAAAAGGGGAGATTGAAGACTCGGACATCTGCTCAATACTTTTCCGAGTTATGCAAAAGGAATCGGGTATAACGATATCATACATATAGAGTTTTGATTCCAAGGCATTCTCTCGTGTCTTAGAAACTCCTTTGAGTAAAATAGTATTTTCTCTAAGTGATTCGGTCTTCACTTATCTCATTTATCGCTTTTCGATAGCGACTCGAAAGCTGGTTCTTTATTCCGAGTCCATCCTCACTCGGATTAATTGCATTTTGAATATACCGAGTATTCCATTGTTTCTTACTCAGAATCGACTTGTGGTTATCTATTCTATTGTTTGTATAGTCGGCATTCGTAGTTCATTTCATACTTAGTCTATATCAAGCTAATCCCCTCCGATATTCCTTATCGCACTTGATTCTTCGCTTAGACTAAGTCGGATGGAATTATGAGTATCATGGATATTAGACTCAGAAAATTCCATTTCTTTTCGACTCGAGATAATCTGTTGGTTAATTATCATAATTATTTTATTATCTCGTGTCTAACTTTGGACCAAAGTATTTTATACTTTGAGAACCAGAATTGATTTACTTTTGTAGGTTATTCATTCGAGGATACACCTTTTTCAAACTACAAAAGTAGCCGGCTTCGAACGTCAAATCACCGACGAGATATGGCTTTTCACCTTTCTCGCTTTAGTCCCGGAAGATTGTGTCGGAAGCTGTCTACTTCCATATCCGGAAAACTGAACGCCAAGCTTAACGGTGGTTTCCACCTCATCTTTCAAGACACAATCGATGGTTTTGGGACTTCCAAGAGAGTTAAACCATTGTCCAACGTCCATATTTCAACGGATACTTTACGAGTGACTCGAAAGCTCTTATCAACGGTCACGAGAGGACTCTCGGTCAGCGAGATGAAGATAACGGTTACTCTGCCTGGTCATCTATAAATAGAAGCCACTTCACAAGACTTGAGGATGGCCGAATCTATTGTTAATACATATACTTGAGAAAAGTCATTGTATTTACTTTCAATCTTCTACTTACAACTCCCATTCCGTAACTCATTACTTTACGAGTTGTAAGGTCTTGTACTTAGTTACAAACTCTTCTTACATTCTTTGTAAGGTCCCTTGACTAAGTCTGTAAAGGTTAACTCAGCTTAGTTGTCCCTAGCTGTAAGGGTTATCTCGGCTAGGAAGTACTAGATCGGATAAGGTAACTTCGAGTCTAGGAAAACTTGTATAGAGTTGTCCAACGGAGCAACTCGGGTTCGATCGGTTCACGGTATTTTGTGGACTCAAAATAGTGGATTTGACTTCGTGTCCGGATTGACACGGGCCGTGGTTTTCTGCCCCGGGAGGGTTTCCACGTAAAATCTAAAGTGTTATCCTTCACAGTAAATAAAAGCAATAAAAAGATGCGAAAAGAAAGACGAAAGAAAGCAAAAACGAAAATAAAACATTACATCAAGCGGGAGGAAATAAAAATCAATTACATTCTTTCTCCACAATACCGAAAACAATAAATACTGCAAATTAAATAAACTTTAATAGTTGAAGGTGCATTTGGGACCCTCAGGTTGTCCAACCTCGTCGATCTAGGTCTCGAACCGGATCGGAAAGCGTGACGATGGTAAACTATACGTGGCTTTTTTGTGAATTTTTCTGAAGGTGGAAAGGTGTATGTAATTGATGAAGGATTAGGGATCGAATGTTGGAAATGTACTAGGGATTAGCTGAAACGAAATCAAGAGATCGGAATACGTGAAGCATTCAATAGCTTTTAATCAAATTTCAGCGGAGTTTTGGCAGCGTAACACATAGGAATTTGTCGTATGCAAAATGAGAGCCTAAGCTCTCTCTTTATAGGAGAACATTATTTCACAAATGACCTAGGTTTTAAGCTAATGCATCTGTCCAAAATAAGTAGAAAATCGGTCGGTAAAATCATAAAAAAGAAACCAAATCCAACTTGAATTGGGATCCCATGAATAGTGCCAAGATACGCGGCATCGGTCGAAACGATGTCGTATAATCTCGGTCTCCTTCGTGTTGCAGTTGAACTCTAAAGCAAAATGCAGCGTTTGGAGGAAAAGTTCCTTGAAATGCGAGCACGGTCAAGAACAGCGTCATTTTGTGAAAGTGAGCTTTATGTCTCAATTGGACACTTGCAGCAAAATGGAGCGCTTTGGCATTGTTTGCCATGAAACGCTCGTGTTGGTCAATGTGACTTCATACGGATGAGTTTAGCTCCATGTCTCGGTTGGACGGTAATGATAAAACGTGGCGTTTGAGTGTAGCAGGGCTCGTGCACGACGTCGGCCAAGGCTTGACTCGGAACATCGACCCGGGCTTGGATCAGCCAAAAGAAATGGGTTTTTGTAGTGACCCAAAGCAAATAGAGTTTATTTTCCGGTGCTAAAGGGTTTTTATGGTTCACTAGCTTCCATCACGCCAATCGGACTCCAACCGTGATCATGAATCCACAAACAAGACTAGGATTTCATCACCGGCTGACAAAATAAAATACATAAATAAAAAAGATAAGGATGACATGTTTTAGGTGTCTATAATTAGCCCCCACTTTGACCAAGTTTGAAAGACGAAGGGTCAAAGTAGACACTAAAGGATACTTATCTCATTTTTAGGAATTACTTCGAATGCTCGATTGTTTTGTAGTGTCCGGAATTGGTCGTTATCGAACCTCGAACTCGGAGACAAGGTCTCGGACTTAATCGCGATGCGTATGTTCTAAAGTCTAATAAAAGGATCTTAAGCTTACCTTGATTAGAGCCCTGAAGCTTACACAATAGGTCCAAAGATCCACTTGCATACACATGGTTCCAAGAACCAACTTGTCATGCTCGATTGGACTTCACAAGCATAGCCACCAGTTATGCTCGCAAAGTTGTTGCTCGAGGGATGTCGGTCGGCTTTGAGCAAGTCTTGTCCCAACGTGCTCTTGGATTCCATTCTTGGTTTACTCTTGCTTTTTCCATTTTATCTTGTGTGTTTGTCATGCTTCGCCGAATTTGCCTATAAAAGGAGGGGCTAGTGTGTTCATTTTACACACTTCATTTACTCCTCTCTTTGCTTCTTGCTTGCTCTAACTTTCTCTAATTTGTTCTTCTTGTCCTCGGAAAACTAGTCGGTTTTCATACACAAAACTCCTCAAAATGTCTAGAAGAAGAGCTCATCATGTTAGGAGGACGGGGACAAGTGCTTAGTCCACGAAAATTTCTTGGAAAGAGAATGGCATCTTCATGATGACTAAAGCCCTAGTGACCTCTTGGTGGAAGTCGAGAGCCATGTCTCTTCACTTGCTATTTCTGCTTTAGTAAGCTTATTGGCTTGAGTTTCTTTCTTTGCGCATTTGAAGTAGTACTATTACTTAAAATCTTGTTGGATTTCCATGGTATACAAAGGTCAAGAGAGATTTGATGAACTATCTACCCTTATGTGGCTTGTGGAAGGTTATTGAGGCATGCTCCATCTTTTCTTTTAGTTCCAAAATACTTTATCTTGCATAGATAAAGGTATCGCTGGCTTTGTAAAATTGTAGCTGTGGCTATATGAATATTGTTCCTCACCTTTCGACCAGTTCAAGAAATCATCCTTTGTTCCTCGCTTCGGTATCATGCGCCAAACTTCACGTTCGACGACCCAAAACACATGATGTTGACTTCTTGAGGTTCGCCCTCAACTGCGTGGCCTCTGTATGTCACTTCTAAACTTTAAACATCTAAACTTTAAACATTAAGCTAGAACAACCAAGAATTTCTCCTTCTTTCTGTCTAGTCCGCTGCCCTAGCCCACAACCTATGGTTGGCTCGTGGGCACGGCCGTGGTGGCCGACGCCAACAAAAATCCGGGCGTTCTGCCCAATTTTGTTGGTTTTTGCTTGTCTCCTCATGAGTCCTGTGCAAAGACTCGGACTTTATACTTACACATTTCTGAGTTCCATCAAGGAATCAGGTATAAGACTTCATCTCTTACAGGGTTTTGATTTCAAGTCATTCCATGTGCCTTAGAAACTTTTCCGAGTGACATAGCATTTTCTCCGAGTGTTATAGAAACTACCGTATATGTTTATGCTTGATTCTAAATGACTCGGAAAGCATACTTCTACATGCCACTTCACACTCGGTTCCGAGTCACTCAACACTCGGGTATATCGCATGTTCAAACACTTTCTTTCACGCGTATAAACTCGAGTCCGACTTCATGTTCCAGGAATTACATTGTTAACTTACTATTCTAAGTCAGCATATCTTGTTTGAACTTTGTTTAGTCTAGATCAAGTTTGTTTACTTTGATATTCTCCTTATGACTTGATTATCTTCTAGATCGACTAAGATGGAATTTGAGTATCATGGATATTAGACTCGGATAATTAGTCATTTAATTATCTTAATTATATTATTATTTGTGTCTAATCTTGGACCAAAGTATTTTATACTTTGAGAACCAAATTGATTTACTTTTGTAGGTTATTCAAACGAGGCTATCCTATTTTTGAATTACAAAAGTAATCGGCTTCAAAACGTCAAATCACCAAGCAGACAAGGCTTTTTCCACCTCGACCTAGCCCCGCATACATCGTGTCGTGGTTGTCTGCTTCCAAAACTAGAAATCTGCAACACTAAGCTCAACAAGTGGTTTCCACCTTACCTTTCAAGACACCACCAGGTGGCTTTGGGACTTCCAAAGGAGTCAAGAGCGGTTGCCCAACGTTCATATCTCAACGGATATTTTTGAGTGACTCGGAAAATCCATTACAACGGTCACAAAAGACTTCCAGTCAGAATATGGACACAACGGCTAAGCTGCTTGGTCATCTATAAATAGAAGCCAACTTTCAAGACTTGAAGATTGCTCGAACCAATTGTTAATACACATACTTGAGCAAAAGTCATTATATTCATTCTCAATCTTCTACTTACAACTCCAATTCCGTATTTAATATTTCTCCGAGTTGTAAGGTCTTGTACTTAGTTACAAACTCTCTTTCTTACTTTCTAAGTAAGGTCCCTTGACTGAGCTGTAAGGGTTAACTCGGCTTAGTTGTCCCTAACTGTAAGGGTTATCCCGGTTAGGAAGTACTAGATTAGATAAGAGAATTTCTAAGTCTAGGAAAAACTTGTAAGGAGTTGTCTAAGGGAGCAACTCAGGTTGAGTCAGCTTACTGTATTTTGTGGACTCAAAATAGTGGATTGGACATCATGCTTAGATTAGCACGGTCCTTGGTTTTCTCGCCCAGGAGGGTTTCCATGTACTTTCCGAGTTATCACTTTTCCGAGTGCATTCTAGACTCATACAGTTTTAAAGTTCTATTTAATCTGTTTCTTCATTCTTTACTCGAACTCGAGTCGGTGCTTTTCCGAGTTCATCCTTGACTCCCACTCACCTCATAGTTATAGCTATTTTAAGTTTCAAGCAAATTTCATCATCACTCTATTCACCGCCCTCTAGGGTGACTTAGCCTCTCTAAGAGCAAACCTTCAATTGGTATCGAGCCTAGCCTTTCAAAAAGGATCTAACCATCCAAAGGTTTAAAGATCAAATGGCTCGGAACAACGGAGAGTTCGATGAAGGAAGATATTCCAAGCAGACCACCAAAATTCGTAGGATTTAACTTCGTGCACTCGGAAGAAGCTCATGGAATGTTTCTATTAGATCACGATGAAGATGTCCGGAACATCATACAAGAAGGAAACTACCTTCCCATGAAGACAAGTAGAAACAATACTCGTGCCCAAGATCAAGGCAGAGTACACCACTCGAGGAAGCGGAGAAGTTCGTAAAGAACTTCAAGGCAACGAACATTCTAATGTACGCCATCGGCTTAGAATAATACAACCGAGTGTCGCCTGTGACATAGCCAAAGAAGTGTAGGACACACTTGTCAACACTTATGAAGGCACTAGCCAAGTCGAGCAAGCGAAGATAAGTCAATATCTTCATAAGGATGAGCTGTTCAAGATGGAGCCGGAAGAAACAATCACTCGGATGTTCATTAGCTTTACCGAGATTACCAAAAATCTCAAATCTCTGGGTAAAAAGATTTCCCACGAGGAAATGTACAGAAAGATACTCAAAAGCCTACCCAAGAGAAGATGGGGTCCCAAGGTGACAGCTATCAAAAAGGCTCAGAATTTGTCTCTACTAAAGCCGGACGAACTCATTGGGAAGCTTCTCACCCATGAGATTCACTCGGAAGAAGAGGATGCAGAGGTCGAGCACCAAAAAGAACATTGCGCTGAAAGCTTCGAAACCGAGAAGCGGATCTAAGTTCCTCCGACTCGAAGAGGATCCCATGGCACTTATCGCTAGAGGCTTCAAGAGAATGATGAAGCACAAGAGATGGGATAAGAAGCCAAGAGAAGAGTTCTATAAGAAAGACAAGAAGGATAGAAAAGGTAAACACTCTTCCCCTTCAAAGTTATCTTTAACTAAGAACTCAGTCTGTTTTGAATATGGTAGCAAGGAACACATAGTCAAGGACTCGTCCAAGGAGAAAAAGGGACTGAAAGAAGAAAAAGGCTATGATGGCCACATGTAGTGACGAGGACTCATCGGAAGATGACGAGGACTCGGATGACTCAAAAGTGTTTGATGGCACTTTCCGACTCGAAGTGAAAACAGAATCGGACACGGATCAATCGGACAATGAGGAAGCAAATCATCAAGGGGTAATTAAATACTTTCTCAAATTTTCCAAAGTTGATTTAGCTAAGTATATTTTCACTTTGGAGGAAAAGTCCAATTCGACTCTTCTCATTTTAAAGAACAACTTGAGTCAATTTCTTCGAGAGCATTTCTTTACAAAATGAGTTGGAAAAGCTGAGACTTACACTCGGAGAACTCAAGACTTGTGCTCAATCCAATGAGACTAAGTCTGAGTTACTCGGAAGAGAAAATGAGCAACTAAAGCAAAAACTCAAGGAGTCTCAAGATCTTGTTTTAAAGTTTACTCAAGGTCGGAAAAACCTTGATATGCTCTTGGGATCTCAATGTGTCTCCTTCAGAAAAGAAGGTCTTGGTTTTAACAAAGAGGAGGAATCCAATTCCTACTCAGAACTTTTCAAAAAGGATTCCAAAGCTGTAAAGTTCGGGAAGGCTGAGCACGGTCCCATTCATAAAAATGAAAGGAGGACTGAGCCCGGACCGACTTACGGGAGAAAACTATCTCCACCGGCTTATAAGAGAAAAGCTTTTCAAAAGAAAGAGACACAGACTTAGTTCTCTAAACGGAAGACTAAGAATCAGACCAAACCCAAAGTCATTCAAATCTGGGTTCCGAAAGATTTTCTTCCTCGAAAAGGACCACAATAAAGGGTGTTACTTGGGTTCGTTAGAAGAAGTGAGAAGGGTTAGTTTGTTTCTATTTTGCAGGCTACTCAGAAAAGATCAAAAGGGCATTAGTACCTAGATAGTGAAATGCTCATGCCACATGTCGGGAGACTCGGGACTCTTTTCGAGTTAGAAGAATACAAGGGAGGAAAGTCACGTTTGGGGATGATAGCAAAGGCAAGATAATTGGGATCGGCAAGATTGGAAAAGGAAGCAATCTGGTCAGCCTAGTATCCCTTATCAAAGGGTTAAAGTACAACCTACTTAGCATCTCTCAACTGTGTGATAAAGGTCAAGAGGTAAGATTCACTCGAACCAACTATTATATTTCGATGATGCTATGAAGGAGATCAAGCTCTCGGGTAAGAGATCGAGTAACACTTATATTATTCCTCTTTCTAACCCGAGTCAGAATTTATCTTGTTTAAAAGCATCACTTCTTGATGATTCATGGACATGGCATCGTAGATTCGGTCATGTTAGCATGCATACTAATAAGAAACTGGCATCTCATGGTTTAGTCGGAGGATTGCCTAATTGTGCTTTTAAGAAAGATAAAATTTATGAAGCATGCACAAAAGGAAACAAGTCGGATCATCATTCAAATCTCTAAAGACAGTTTCCACATCCATGGTGCTTGAAATGCTACATATGGACTTATGTGGTGAAATCTCTGTTAAGAGTCTTGGAGGTAAATCATATGTACTTGTTATTATTGATGATTACTCACGATTTACCTGGGTGTGTTTTTTAAGCACAGAAATGAAGCATTCAAAGAGTTCAGCAAGCTCTACAGGAAAATCCAAGTTGAATCTCGAGCTCGAGATCCAGAGAATTCGAACCGACCATGGAAGGGAGTTCGACTACTCGGAATTTGCCGAGTTTTGTAACAAGAATGACATCTCCCAAAACTTCTAGCACTAAGAACTCCTCAACAAAATGGAGTAGTGAAGAGAAAGAACAGAACTCTTGAAGAAATAGCTAGGACAATGATGATTGAACACAATCTACCTTACTATTTACGGGCTGAGGCGATAAACACGGCAAACTACACCATGAACAAATGCCTCATCGGACCCATCCCGAAGAAAACACCATACAAGCTCTACAAAGGGAAGAAACTCAATATCTCATACTTCAAACCCTTTGGATGTAAGTGTTTTGTTCACAACAATGGTAAGGATCACTCGACCAAGTTTGATGCTCGGTCGGATGAAGGTATTTTTCTGGGTTATTCATCTCATAGTATGGCGTATCGCATTTTCAATAAGATAACTAACAAAGTGGACGAAAGCATCCACGTTGTGTTTGATGAGATTGAACAGGAAAAGCCAAGTGAATCATCATTCTCATACCTGAAGCTCAGCAGAGGTGATGACCTTGAGGAAACCGAGCCTATAAGGAATCAAACCCAACCAGCTCGGAATGAAGTGACTCACAACAATATGACTCGGAATGAGACAACTCAAGAACTCGCTCAGAATGTTGAAGGACAAACCGATGAACAGGCTCACTCGGAACAAACTTCGAAAATCAACCAATTCAGCCTACGGATCGGGTGAACCGGAGAACGAGTAGAGCATTCAAGTATGCTTCTAGTCATCCACTAGAAAACATATTATCCGATATCAACAAGTGGGGTAAGAACTCGTTCCTCTCTTCAAAATTAATGTGCATTCACTACTTTCATTTCATTAACCGAACCTAAAAATGCACTAGAGGCCCTAAATGAACCTGAATGGGTAGAGGCCATGCAAGAGGAATTCAATCAATTCAAAAGAAACCAAGTCCGGACTCGACCAAACGACCTTCCGACCACCCAGTCATAGGTACCAAATGGGTTTTCAAGAACAAACTGGATGAAGGTAGGTTGGTAGTCAGAAACAAGGCTAGACTTGTGGCTCAAGGTTACAATCAGGAAGAAGGGATTGATTGTGAGGAAACCTTTGCACTGTAGCAGAATTGAAGCCTTTAGAATCCTATTGGAATTTGCATCTAGCATGAATATCATGTTATATCAAATGGATGTTAAGTGCGCATTTCTTAATGGTTTTATTGAGAAGGAAGTCTATGTTGAGCAGCCCCTGGATTTGAAAACTCAGATTTTCCAAATCATGTTTTCAAACTACAAAAAGCTCTTTATGGTCTTAAACAAGCTTCGAGAGCTTGGTATGAAAGACTGAGCAATTTCTTGGTTCAAAATGATTTTAGAAGAGGTCAGATTGACAAGACTCTCTTTATAAAAACCAAGGGAAAGACTTCCTTATTGCTCGAGATATATGTTGATGACATAATTTTTCGAGCTACTAATGAAATTATGTGTCGAGATTTTTCCGAGTTAATGAGACAGGAATTTCAAATGAGTATGATGTGAGAACTCACTTTCTTCCTTGGTATACAAATCAAGCAAGACAAAGATGGAATCTATCTCCATCAATCAAAGTACACCAAGGAGTCTGCTGAAAGAGTATAAACTTCAAGATGCGAAGCATGCAGCAACACCTATGAGTAGTAGCATAAAGCTGGACTCAAACGAAAAGGTAAAGCAATAAATCGAAGCTCTATCGAGGTATGATTGGATCTTTGCTATATCTTACTTCCAGTAGGCCAGATATAATGTTTAGTGTCTGTCTATGCGTAAGATTCCAAGCTAATCCAAAAGAATCACATCTCACTGCGGTGGAGAATATTCGAGATATCTTGCATGGACTCGGAATTTAGGTCTATGGTACTCCGGAGACTCGGAACCGACTCTCACTTGGATACTTAGATGCTGATTATGCTTGGTACAAAGTTGATAGGAAGAGCACCTCGGGAGCTTTCCAATTTCGGGTCAATCCTTAATATCTTGGCACTCAAAGAAGCAAAACTCAGTAGCTCCATCAACTGCCGAGGCTGACTATATTGCAGCTGGAGCATGCTTGTGCTCAGATTTTATGGATAAAGTAACACTTGAGAGATCTTAGACTTTCTTTCAAATCAGTTCCAATCAAGTGTGATAATCGAGTGCAATCAGCATCACCAAAAATCCAGTTCAGCACTCAAAGACAAAACACATTGAGGTAAGGTATCATTTCTTAAGAGACCATTACGAAAAGGTGATATTGAACTCAAATTCATTCCTACCAATCTTTAATTGGCTGATATCTTTACTAAGCTACTTAGTGAGGATCATTTTTGCTTCATTAGGAATGAGCTTGGTATGTTAAATGCATAATTATGTGTTTTCTATGTGAAAATCTCATTGCATGATTATGTGATATTTGCTAACGATTCTTTAATAACCATTAGTTCAATTGATCCGGTGATACTAAGCTGATAGTTATTATCTATTTCCAGTTTCGAGTCACTCAAAACTTACTCGAGTCGGACTCGGACTTTGAGAAAAATGGACATCAAACTTCTGAAATCAGCTCTAGACAAGTGGAGAATTTCGGAATTTATTTTCAAAATCTTTCTTTTTCTCTCTCTCTCTCGCGCCGTAATCGGACAACTAGCCATTGGGAGACAACCGCTGAACTTCTAACCATTGAAGAAGAGAACAGTCACACCGCTCCGAGGTGACCGCTGAAAGAGCTGAGTCGAATGGATACTGAAGGACGATTATTTTCTTATAAATAGCGCCTATTCTCCTTCATTTCGTTACTTTACTCTTCGCTTACTCTCTCTCTCGAAATCAAATCTTCGTGAACAAGGTCTCTGTGATTAAAGCGACACCCGGTGATCTCAAGCTTCGTGAAGAACATCTCAAGTAAGCTCTGTTGCTCTCAAACTCTTTCTTCTTCTACTCTTTCACTCTCTTCGAGCTCTTTTCTCCTCCTCTCTTTAAAGCTTATCTACTCTCTCTTTTCTCCATCAAAATGTCGAAAAGAGGTTCTCACCCTGATTTTCTTGACTCTACCACCAAGGAACCCCGCACAAAAGCCAGGAAAGCCCCTCAAATTCGAAACCTCTTGTCACCCGAGCACCTTGTGCTGGATGATAAATTCTTCCCAACCATAAAATTTTTGTGGTTGCCCCATATACAATCGACCGAGGTCTACAACTTTCTTTGTTTCAGCGAGTTCATCTATCCCGAACTCGTCTTTGAGTTTTACACTAACCTTTCCAGCTCCGAGGGTATTCTAACCTCCGGAGTTCGAACATTACTTGTTTGAATAAATACTTCCCTCCTCCATCGTCTCGTTCAAAGTATCTTCCCTTTTCTTGAACAGCAACATAATACCTTTCAATGAGGTCGCTGACGACTTCTTTGAGAAGTACGCCAAAGAGTTCCCCGGGTCACGCAAAAACTTTTCTATGACCTAACTAAAGTCGAAGCTCGTCTTCGTAGTTTCTTGCTAATGAGAACCTTCTTCTCACAAGCATTCCAGCAAGGAGAACCCCAACTCCAAGCATCTTAAAGCTCTTTTTGATATCCTAGAGGGCTACGAAGTAGACCTCTTTCCTACTATCGTTAAGCAAAAGGCCGCTATGTCGGCTTAAACTCGGAACAAAAAGAACACCCCTCTTTCTTTCGGTGCTCTTCTCACTCTCATATTCAAGCAGTTCACAGTTCCTCTTCCCTCATATCCGAACGTCTGTTTCTAAGGCTGCCATTGTAGTCGGCAAGAAGGAACTTCTTGGGTACGGATACTAAGAAACCCAACCTGGTGTCCGGATCCACAGATCGGAGCTAAGGCAACCCTCTCCATCTCGGACTCGGACTAAAGCGCCTCTTTCTCTTCCTGCTCCACCTGGTGGTGCCTCCACCTCAGGTGTTTCTAAATCTCTTTCTTCCATTTTGTCCACCGCTTTCATGGACAAAATTTCTTTTGTGTCCTTGGAACTCAAGGACATTCTTCGATTATTTAAGACTCTCTTCCAGTCTATGACCATCAACCGAAAACCGCCCGATCTCGAATCCGAGAGCAGCAGGATTTGCTTCTTGAGATGAAAGCTCGGGTAAGGAGCAAAGGGAGCTTCTCAAGCTCCTTCAGGAGAAAAGATCCAAGGCAGCTTAGGATCAAGGTGACTCGGACACTTCTAAAGAATCCTCGAGCCCTACCAAGTCCTCCTCGGATAGAGGAGAGGAAGAAGAAGAAGGAGAAGAAGCGAGAGGAGCCTACGGCTAAGGCAGCTCCTTCTAAGCAAGGAGAGCAAGATAAAGAAGGACAAGGAGTAGTAATCGAGGGTCCGGGTACTCTGAAGCGCAACCAAAGTGATCAGCTCGGACAGCGAGTCCGAGTGGGTCAAAGACCCTGCTGACCATGGTCAATCGGCAGCGAGTCGGCCTGAGCACACCGCTCCAGGCATTGAGTTCCAAGAGGACGAGCCTCCGGACGACCTAGTTCCGGGTCGGCCACTCAAAATTGAGCCAATGCCGGAGATTCCTGTACTTCCTCCGCCACGCTCAAGCACATCGTCAAGATCTTATCAGCGCCGGCGCACCACTCGTCCTTCCTTCTCAACCCCGACTGCTCCATCGCCTCCTTAGTTTCTTAATTTTACTTATTTACAGTATTTCATGTTTTTCTCTTTTGTCCAAACATCAAACATGTACTTTCTTGTTGTATTCTTCCCATTTTTTTTGTTTTTGCTGAAAGGCAATGGGGAGAATAGATAGAAAAATTTTGTTGTCTTGTTTAGGGAAGTCTTTATCACCCTCTCGTAAATATTTTCTTTGACTTTCATGAAGTAATGCATTTAATTAATAATTGTTGCTTCAATCATTGCTATGTTTATCTCTCGGATTGTTTTCTTTTCTTGCTCGATAGCTATGAAATCTCAAGTTATTTTCCGAGCAAGTTTGCAAAATCAGATTTATATCACTAACAAAGTTTTTTTCTAAGTATGGAATGCCTTTCATCAAAAAGGGGAGATTGAAGACTCGGACTTTATACTTACACCTTTCTGAGTTCTATTAAGGAATTAGGTAAATCAAGGAATTAATAATTATAGGGTTTTGATTTCAAGCCATTCCATGTGCCTTAGAAACTTTTCTGAGTGATACAGACATTTTCTCCGAGTGTTATAGAAACTACCGTATATGTTTACGCTTGATTCCGACTTACTCAAAAAGCATACTTCTACATGCCACTTCACACTCGATTCCGAGTCACTCAACACTCGGGTATATCGCATGTTCAAACACTTTCTTTCACGCGCATAAACTCGAGTCCGACTTCATGTTCGAGGAATTACATTGTTAACTTACTATTCTAAGTCAAGCATATCTTATTTGAACTTTGTTTAGTCTAGATCAAGTTTGTTTACTCCGATATTCTCCTTATGACTTGATTATCTTCTAGACCGACTAAGATGAAATTTGAGTATCATGGATATTAGACTCGGAAAATTCCATTCCTTTTCGACTCGAGAAAATTAGTCATTTAATTATCTTAATTATGTTATTATTTGTGTCTAATCTTGGACCAAAGTATTTTATACTTTGAGAACCAAATTGATTTACTTTTGTAGGTTATTCAAACGAGGCTATCCTATTTTTGAATTATAAAAGTAACCGGCTTCAAAACGTCAAATCACCGAGCAGACAAGGCTTTTTCCACCTCCGACCTAGCCCGAGACACTGTGTCGGGGTTGTCCGTTTCCAAAGCTGGAAATCTGCAACACTAAGCTCAACGGTGGTTTCCACCTTACTTTTCAAGACACCACCAAGTGGTTTTGGGACTTCCACAGGAGTTAAGAGCCGTTGCCCAACGTTCATATCTCAACGGATATTTTCCGAGTGACTCGGAAAATCCATTACAACGGTCACAAAGGACTTCCAGTCAAAAGATGGACACAACGGCTAAGCTGCTTGGTCATCTATAAATAGAAGCCAACTTTCAAGACTTGAAGATTAATGAACCAATTGTTAATACACATACTTGAGCAAAAGTCATTATATTCATTCTCAATCTTCTACTTACAACTCTAATTCCGTATTTAATATTTCTCTAAGTTGTAAGGTCTTGTACTTAGTTACAAACTCTCTTTCTTACTTTCTAAGTAAGGTCCCTTCACCGAGCTGTAAGGGTTAACTCAGCTTAGTTGTCCCTAACTCGTAAGGGTTATCCCGGTTAGGAAGTACTAGATTAGATAAGGGAATTTCGAGTCTAGGAAAAACTTGTAAGGAGTTGTCTAAGGGAGCAACTCGGGTTAAGTCGATCCACTGTATTTTGTGGACTCAAAATAGTGGATTGGACATCGTGCTTAGATTAGCACGGTCCGTGGTTTTTGCCCTCGGAGGGTTTCCACGTACTTTCGAGTTATCACTTTTCCGAGTGCATTCTAGACTCGGACAGTTTTAAATTTCGTTTAATATGTTTCTTCATTCTTTACCGAACTCGAGTCGGTGCTTTTCCGAGTTCATCCTTGACTCCCACTCACCTCATAGTTATATCTATTTTAAGTTTCAAGCAAATTTCATCATCACTCTATTCACCCCAGCCTAGGCTGACTTAGCCTCTCCAAGAGCAAACCATCACTGTGTGTGCAGGCCAACTTTATTACAATACGTGGCCTCCTTTTGTTCCCTAAGATCCACCACAAAAATGTTTTATTTTCGCGCCATTACACAAGAGGAGCAGGAAGAAATAACCACCGGGTATCTCCATACCCAGCTTTTGAACACGCATTCGTCCTATGCTCGGCATTTGGGATAAATTATGACCCGATTGGTGAGTCTCCATCTCCTTTTTGTGTAGTTGAATTTCTTGTGTGGAAAATAACTTCATCTTTTATACCTTCTCCTAGAGGACATCTATATCCCAAGCCTTGATGTCGATGTGTCACAACCCGAGGAGTCTCGCATGCTATGTTAGAATTCCATAAATTCCTCGAAGATGAGTATGTAGGGCACCCTCTTCCGAAGAATTGGAAAGGGGTAAGAGTATTGTGCTCTTTTACTTTTAGTTGTATGCTAAAAGTGTCTTGCTAACATAATGAATTTTAAAGTATGACTGGAAGCAATCTCAAATTGTATCTATTAAGCTCCAGTCAACCCTCAAAGGTTTTAAGGATTTGTTTACCTGGAAAGACCTTCTAAACATTCTCGGGTGAGTTTTTGTTAGTGAAAGTGCTAACTTATTAAGCTTTTAATAAATGTTCTAAAGACTCCACCATTTTCGTCGATCTAAATCTTCTTCATTGGGAGGTTTCCTTGGTGGTCCCGGGACTCAAGCATCCTCCTCTATTCAAGCAAATGCCATCTAGTAGCACGGTTGGAGAGGATACTTCCCGACGTTCTTAACGTTGTTCGCATATAATAGTGTTACTGAAATGGGGCCTAGTACATCCGCACTCGGGCTTAGTTCTCTAGGTGCTTGGGGCCTTGCTTATCCGAGGACTATATGGACATCATGTCTTTCAAGCACTTAACCCTCATGACAACCCATTTGATTTCCACCGGATGTCATATAGCGAGCATTCTCATGGGGCTTCTCATTTCCCTTAGGACTATGGGACTAGCTCTTCCCAAGCTGGTGGGGACAGACGAGTTTCTACTTCAATCTTGGAGGATTTCGGCAAACGTATCTTCGATGACGCCTCGATGATGAAGATTGATCGCCACCTCCTCGTAGGGTGCTTTTGTTAATATTTAGTGTTTTGTAATATTTTTAACTCTATGCAATGAGATGAATGCAAAGACTCACTTCTAAAATGCTTTCTTTTATTTGTATGATGCGAAAAATTTCTAAGGAAAAAAAAATAACAAAGACAAATCGAAAAATTACACTAGCCCCCATTCCCCTCAAAAGAAAATAATAAAATGAAGAATAGGGAATGGTAAGTGCATGGTCTAAAATATAAGATTAGGGCTCTTGGCCGAAATTGGCCCGAGCGAAATTAAAATTGGCAAAAGGAGTGTTAGGGCTGAAAAAAAGACTAGTCGGTCCGATCGATGCCGAATAATCGCGTGGCCGAGGCTCGGTAGATTATAGTGGCATGATGGTGATGGACTCTAGTCCAGGAATCTACTATAAAAGGGACATACGGCCGGTCACCGAAAAGTACACCTCTAAATTCTCATTTGCAAGTCTTTCGTAAAAACAGTTCCTAAGAAATTCCCAAGTGCCTTTAATTCCTTGTGCTTTTTAAGGATCAATTTCATGACTAAACTATCCCGCTGGATGCATGAGATGACTCGAAGTTGACAAAGTTAGGTTGTCCCTCTATGGACTTTCTATTGGACTTTCTTAAGGACTGCGGTGGCCTTTTGGGATCAACAATACCACATATTTAGGTTTGGGGATAAGGAATTATGTCCCTTCCTAAAGTATGTGATGCCATCCTAGGCATGCAACGTCAAACTAAACCTCGTAATGTCGAATTCCTCTACCAATATGTATGAAATGTACAAGCATCTCGCTCAAGCTAACCAATAGGAATCTAAGTTGGATTCTCAATAGGGATGAGGTGCATCTAATGAATAATGCCATATTTACGCCTAATGCACTTTTCGGGGTAGTACACGTTCGGAGAGGTCGGGCTATAATCACCTACATGATAGGAGGTTTCCTATTAGTGGGAGGCAACAGGGACATGGCGCCTACTGCATTATCGAATTTCGTTGAGCGGTTGGAGGATCATCGCTCCCTTACTCCGCCGATCGTCACAAAAACTATTATAAGGCTGGACTGGGTTGAAGCAAATCTAGACAAGGACTTCTTGGGCAGCCCCTGTTATCGCGAGTAGCGTAAAAGATACTCGGGAACCAGCCGAAGAGACTAGGTGGGCGGCGCCGCCAAGAAGTGGTGATCCCACGCCGGCGAGGCCGAAAAGCCACCGACTTTGCACGAAGTCTTGGTTTTTCGCTCTCTCTCTTTTTTATTTTGATTTTGTTCCTATTGGGTCGAAAATAATGATGAATTCGATCGTGCAAAACTCTAATAATTGTATTATCCGTCGTGTGTAGATCCGGTTGGTAGAGCACCTTCAATTGGTGCAGTACCGACAAGCATGGACTCGTACCTAGCTACATAATTCTACTAGCGACAACGCTAGAGTGTTTTGACTGACCATACAGCTTTTTGGTGGGAGGCTTGTTTTAGAGCTAGGAATCCCATCAAATGGTATATCGAACACTAAAAAGTGTCCTAATTTAGGACACATACTAAGCAACATCCTTTTGTACGTTTGTTGGGTCCGAAAACCAATATGTACTACTTCCCCGACCGTGTAATGCGACAAATGGGATGAGTCCGATCCCTTACTTGGATTGCATCTCGCCTGCTACTTTTGAACTATTTTGAAGGTTTTGGCAACTCGAGGCGAGTTTCAACATGGCTTGATTATTGGACGAACTCCGCCGAAGTTGCTCGAAGCTTGCAGATAAGCGAACTACTATAGTTTCTGAATTTTATCTCGTAATGGAGAAAAGAAATTAATCCCAAATGACACAAGGCACCGAGGATTCGAGAAGGGGACCCAAGAGGAGTCGTCCCCGTGGTAGCACCGCTCGGATACGGGAAGTGAACCCGCAGATAGACGAACGAGCCTGCAGGAGGAAGCCGAGGTTAAAGAAGCTGAAGAAACACATCCAGGAGAATGCTACCGAGTCTAGCGATCCAAAAGGGAAGAAAGTAAAGATTGACTAGGACTGAAAGTAGGATAAATTTAGGAAGAAATGTTTAGTTTTTGCCTCTTTAGAACATTTTATTTCTTAAGTAGTATACTTGTTTTATTTCCCTTTTATTTATCTATGTATTTAGGTAAGTAGTAGGCTTACCTTTTATTAATGAAAGTAAGTTTAATGATCACTTTTGTGCTTCATTTATTTTATCACCTCCTTAGAGGAAGAAATAAAAATTTGGACTACCCAATTGGACCGTCCTTAAAATAACAATTAAAGAATAAATTAATTAAATGGACCATTTGATTGGAATGTCAAAATAATATATTAATTAAATACAAAATATAACCAGAGGGATTGCTCAATTTGGTCGGTACGCCGCAGTCCAGGACGGTGGTCGGCGCCGGCTAAGGCGCAGTTCGTTGGGCCGAGCTTAGCTTATCACAGGAACTACGTAGTGTCATGCTAAACATAGTATTTCTTTAGTTGATCCAAGTTTGTATATTGAAAATTTTCTTCACTCGTCCAAATGAGTCAATTTAACTACCCCTCCCGATAGTATTTGACTAAGTATAGTAGACCTTGCTAGTTAGGCTTAAATTTTCCCCAAGGATCATGAATCGGTGCTCTAATCTCCTTAAGGACCAAATCTCCCGAAGACTCAAACTGCTTTTAAGATTGTTTTCTAAGTCGAACCTAGACTCAATCATACAAAGTCATTTCTGAATTCCATCTAGGATTCGATTTATATTGAGTCTATCCGTGTTAAAGTTTTGATTTCAAGTCATTCCTCGCACCTTAGAATATTTGCTAAGTTGAGAGATCCCTTATTCTCGTGCTTTCGATATTATTCGTGCATATCTTTGATTGACTCAGATTACGTCATTTAGATTCCGAGTCACAGTCATCACTCGAAATACTTCATATTTCTAGATTCATTCACTCGATATTCTTATTCGACTTGAACGTTTGATAGTTCAACAGAGATAAAATTTGAGTCATTATACTCGGAATATGTCTATTCGTTTCGACCCGGATAATTATTGCTTGAATATTTTATTTATTATATTATCTCGCGTCTAACAATGGACCAAAGTATTTTTATACTTTGAGAACCACAAGTTGACTTTCTTTTGTAGATTACTTGTTCGAAGCAATCATGATTTTTTAAGCTACAAAAGCAACCGAGCTCGGATGTCTAATCGCCGACCAATAGGAGTCGTTTTCCTACTTCTAGTCAAAGCCCCATACACTACGTCGAAGTCGTCCGCTACCATAATTGGAAATCTGAAAACACCATACTCGAACGGCAGCTTGCACCATACTTCTCATATTACACAAGTGGTTTTGGGACTTCCAAGAAGAACGAAGACCGTTACTTCAACGTTTATACCTCAACGAGTATTTTCCGAAAGACTCGGAAAATCACTCAAAACGGTCACTACGGGTCCTCTACTAAGAAGATGGACTTAACGGCTACTTTGCCTGGATATCTATAAAAAGAAGCCAACGTAGAAGACTTGGAGACGAGAGAGAAAACCGTACATATTGTCAATACACGAACTTGTGCAAAGCATTCTTGTAACCATTCTTAGTCTTCAAACTTACAACTCCTACTCGTAATTCCGTATATTCCGAGTTGTAAGAGCTTGTACCTAGATACAAACAAAAACTCATCTTACTTTCTAAGTAAGGGTCCCTTGACTAAGCTGTAAGGGTTAACTCAGCTTAGTTGTCCCTAACTGTAAAGGGTATCTCGGCTAGGAAGTACTAGATCGGATAAGGGAACTTCGAGTCTAGGAAAAACTTGTAAGAGTTGTCTAAGGGAGCAGCTCGGGTTCTGTCAAGTTCACGGTATTTTGTGGACTCAAAATAGTGGATTTGACTTCGTGCTTGGATTAGCACAGTCCATGGTTTTCTGCCCCGGGAGGGTTTCTACGTAAATCTCCGAGTGTTCACTTTCGAGCTCATTCTAGACCCGGACTTTTTAAGTCGTATTCCGAGTGACTATTGTCCGACTCCCAAACGGACTCGGAACTCACTTCGCTTCTATTCCGAGCCAAATAGCTTAATTTTCTAAGAAATTCTTCATCACCCTATTCACCCCCTCTAGGGTGACTTTACCTCTCCAAGAGCGAACTTTCATCTCCAATCTATAGATTACGAGGCTTTACTTTCCGATTAAATGCCATTTATATACGTGTTTGGTATATGGACATTACATAAAGCGTTTAAGCGTCTTTTATCTAGCAACACTATTATGCTTCAGGAATTTGACTTTTTGCAATGATCCGCAACGAAGGAATGGTGATTTCCATTAGAAGGACTACTTCCATACCATACACTAGGAAGTACGGTATTGGTCCCGTTAAGGTTCTAATAGAGGTCCGGTAGCCCCATAAAGGGAAGGGCAACTTGTCGGGTTGATCCTTATGGCTAAGAGTCATCTTCTCTAGTATTTTGCAAATATTTTCTGTCGGCGGCCTCGATCGCTCTCTGTTGGTTTGAGGATGATATGGAAAAGACCTATGGTGTTTGATTTTTTACTTGTCTAATAAATCTACTACTTCCTTCATGAAGTGACTACCATGGTCACTAATCAATTCTTGCGGTAGACCATATCAACAAATAATGTTACGAGTAATTAACTTTGCCACATGCTTTGATGTTAGGTTTCATAGCAAGCTACTTCAACCCCTTGGTAAAGTAGTCAATTGCTACTAACACAAATTCGTGACCACCCGTTCCTTTAGGGGTCACTTTGTTAATGATATCAATGCCCCACACCGAAAATGGCCAGGGCAATGCAAGTGTCATTAGAAAAGATGGTGGTTGGTGCTGCAACTTTGCATACACCGAAACTTGTGACATCTCGTTAACAAATTCGTGGTAGTCACTTGTCATGGTTTACTAGTAGTATCCTAACCTCTGAATTTTCTAAACCAACATTCTTCCATTCATACAGGGTTTGTATTCCCCACCATGAATATCAATCGTGATGCGCTCTACTTCATGTTGTTTAACACAAAGTAAGCTAATTCTTGTGTTGGTTTTCTTATACAGACTACCCTTGGTTGATAGATGTCATGGTACTAACTAGTTGGTCGAGTACTAGACACTTTGAGTGCGTATATGTGTGCAAGTATACTCCGTCGTTCTATACAAATAGGCATTGAATGAATGCCACTAGGGATATTAATCATGGAGGCTAATTTGGCTAAGGCATCAGCGAATTGGTTGTCATCCTTAGAAAGGTATGTATGTGATATATCGTTAAAGTATTTTTCTAATTTCCATAGAATGTGCCTGGTAGGGTGCTAAGGCTTCACTACGTACCTTCCACTTCTATGAAATTATATTAATGATCGAGCTGGAGTCACTGAAAACCTTGATATTTAACTCTGATTTCTATAGTTGCTTGAAGTTCTATGATGCATGCTTCGTACTCGCAAAACATTATTGGTGACCTCAAAATCTAACTTGATCGAAATGAGTGTATGTGCTCCCTACGGCGAGACTAAAAGGATCCCTACTCCAAAACCCATCTTATTGGAAGCACCGTCAAAGTACATTGTCCATATGTCAACCTCTACTTCAAGGATGTTTTTGTTTGGAAAATTAAGATGTTCATGTTGTGATTTAGTTATTGGTAGATCGGCTAGGAATTCCGACACTACCCTTCCTTTGATTACCTTTTGAGGGACATACTTGAGTTCAAATTCGATAACATGACTATGCATCTAGCTATCTTACTACCGATAGTTGGTTGCTCAAGAATGTACTTAATGGGATCCATTGGTGCTACTACATGTACCGTGTGGGTCAACATGTAGTGCCCGAGATTCTTGGTAGCCCAGATTAAAGCCAATGATGTTTTCTCTAAAGGCGTGTACCTAGTCTAGTAATCTAAGAACTTCTTACTTAGATAATACACTGCATACTCTTCCTTTCCATCCTATTGAGCTTGAAGACTCGGACTTTGCATGTATAACATCCCGAGTGCTATCAAGGAATCAGGTATAAACTTTATCTCTTGTAAGTTTTTATTACAAGTCATTCTAAGTGCTATAGAAACTTTTCCGAGTGGTATAGAACCTTTTACGAGTATTACGTAAACTATTACATATGTTTTCATTTGATTCTAACTGACTTAGAAAGCATACTCTTGCTCATCATTTCACATGTGTAGTTTTGAGTCACTCGGACAACACTCGAGACTTATCGTATGTTCAAACATTCACTCTAACACATTTAAACTCGGGATCGACTTCATATTCTAAGTTCAAGTGAATTACGGTGTTAATTCATCTCTTTAAGTTAGCTTGTTTTGTTTGAACTATATCTGTCTAGATCAAGTATTCTTACTCGATATTCTTTATCTAACTTGATCTCTCTCTAGATCGACTCGAGATGGAATTTTGAGTATAATGGATATTAAACTCAGAAAATTCCACTCTTCTAGGACTCAAATAATTATGCACTTAATTATCTTACTAAAATTATTATTTGTGTCTAATATCGGACCAAAGTATTTTATACTTTGAGAACCAAAATTGATTTGCTTTTGTAGATTATATAAATGAGGTTATCTTATTTTTGAATTACAAAAGTAACCGAGCTCAAGTCGTCAATCATGAGCGAGATAAGGCTTTTCTACTTCGACCAAGGCCCGGACATTGTGTCAAGGTTGTCTAATTCCAAAAGTGAAAATCTTCAACACTAAGCTCAATGGTGGTTTCCATCTTACTTTTCGGACACCACTAGTGGATTAGGACATCCTAAGAAGTCAAGAGCCGTTGCATAACGTTCACATCTCAACGGATCTTTTCGAGCCACTCGGAAGAACCGTTACAGCGGTCATTGAGGACTTCTAATTAGAAGCTAGTCACAATGGCTAATCTGCTTGGTCATCTATAAATAGAAGCCAACTCTCAAGACTTGAACATTGTTGAAATCATCATGAATACACATACTTGAGCAAAAGTCTTTGTATTCATATTCAATGTTCCATTTACAACTCCAACTCTGTACTTAACATCTTTCTGAGTTGTAAGGTCTTGTAATTAGTTACAAATTCTCCTTTTTACTTTCTAAGTAAGTTTCCTTGACTGAGTTGTAAGGGTTAACTCAGCTCGGTTGTCCCTAACTGTAAAGGTTACCTCAAGTACTAAATTAGATAAGGGAACTTCGAGTCTAGGAAAACTTTGTAAGGAAATGTCTAAGGGAGCAATTCTGGTTGAGTCTTTCTACTGTATTTTATGGATTCAAAATAGTGGATTTGACTTGGTGCTTGGATTAGCACTAGCCGTAGTTTTCAGCCCCGGGAGGGTTTCCACGTAAATTCCGAGTTCATACTTTTTCGAGTTTAAATCGGATAAGGGAACTTCGAGTCTAGGAAAGCTTTGTAAGGAATTGTCTAAGGGAGCAATTCTGGTTGAGTCTTTCTACTATATTTTATGGATTCAAAATAGTGGATTTGACTTGGTGCTTGGATTAGCACTAGCCGTAGTGTTCAGCCCCAGGAGGGTTTCCACGTAAATTCCGAGTTCATACTTTTTCTAAGTTTAAATCGGATATGGGAACTTCGAGTCTAGGAAAACTTTGAAAGGAATTGTCTAAGGGAGCAATTCTAGTTGAGTCTTTCTACTGTATTTTATGGATTCAAAATAGTGGATTTGACTTGGTGCTTGGATTAGCACTAGCCGTAGTTGTCGGCCCAGGAGGGTTTCCACGTAAATTCCGAGTTCATACTTTTCCGAGTTCAATCTAGACTCGAGCAGTCTTAAAGTTTATTTTAAACTTTAATCTTCCATTTATTGTTCAAATTTCCTCATCACCCTATTCACCTCCCCTCTAGGGTAACTAAGTCTCTCCAAGAACAAACCTTCGAGCTAACATGGCTCCTATTGCAGTTTCGTTATAGCGAGGTATAGGAGTCAAGGCTTCCCTGGTTGGGGCGGAACTAACACTAGTGGATTAGCCAAATACTCCTTAACCTTCTCGAATGCTTTTTGGCACTTTTTATCCCAAATAGGCTCAAATCCTTTCTTAAGCTTCTTGAAGATTGGTTCACATACCATAGTCAATTTTGATATGAAACAACTAATGTACTGAAAACATCCCGGAAACCCCGTATCTCCTTCTCTATCTTTAGTAATGGGATCTCTTGGATGGTCTTGATCTTGGATGGATCAACTTCAATGCCTCTAAGACTAACCATATAGCCTAACAGTTTACCCGAGGCTACCCGAAAGGCACACTTTTGTGGGTTAAGGCTCATGTTATACTTTCTTAGTCTTTTAAAGAATTTTCTAAGGCTAGTTAAGTGCCAAGTGCCCTGCCCTATATTTGGACTTGATAATCATGTCATCCACATAAACTCCAGCTTCCTTATGTATCATGTCATGTAGTAATATTGTGGTTGTCCTTAGATATGTAGCACCATCATTTTTAGTCCAAAAGGCATCACAACATAGCAGTATGTCCCCATTGAGCGATAAAGGTTGTTTTCTCCGTGTCTTCTTCAGCCATCTTCACCTAATTGTACCCAAGCATAGCCGTCCATAAATGAGAGTAAAACATGACCCACTGTATTATCTACAAGAAATGTTGATATGAGGCAATGGGAAATCATCTTTCTTCGGGACTAGCACTATTTTTGCTACCCACCGAGGGTAGTGGACCACTTTGATGGACTCGGTTTTAAGCTGTTTTGGACCTCTTCCTTAAGTTTTAGTGCCCATTCAGGTTTCATCCTCCTAAGCTTCTTATTTACTGGCTTAGCATCTTTATAGAGTGGAATTCTATATTCCGCTATACTTGGATCTATCCCCGACACGTCTTTGTAGGACCATGCAAAGACATCTATGAATTCGGTAAGGAGAAAAGTGAATTTCTTCCGCTCTTTTAGATTCAGTGTTTTCCCAATTTTGACCTCTTAAGGTTTATCAACTGACCCTAGGTTAATTTTTATTGTTGCCTCTATTATTGGTGAGAAATTTTCATGATCTTCCATAGCTTTTATTATTTCTTTAGTGATTTCTTTTTCATCATTAGAGGTAAAACAATTAAAAATAGGAGAAGGCAAAGAGTAAGCAGAAAGGTCCATCTTATTGAATGAGAAAATGAGTACATTAGACTTAAAAATAGAAATTGTAGAATTAGAAATTACATAACTAGAAGATGAACTAATAGAACCGGAATCATAGATAATGGCCCTATTGCTAGACTCAAGAATGGGATTCTCTCCTAGGATAACAGACAAATTCTTGTCCCTCCTTAGCATCGATCCAAGTAATATGCTTGGACCCTTCGGTGTCAATGTCGGTGATGAATTTGGATGGATCAAACTGCGGGTGCAACATGGCTTGGGATAGTACTGAAATTGAATTCCCTCTAGGTTCTTCTCCCATCCGAACAAGTAGACAAAAAATATTTCTCTCAGCCATATTGGTCCAATCTTATGTGGACTGTCCCTCTTCAAGGAGGTAGGGTGCCTCCTTTTCTAGTACATAGCGATCGTTAAAGACCTCCAAACTAGGGACCGAATTCCGTTCTCTTTGAGGTAGTAAGGCTCGGGAAAGTTGTAGTAAAGGAAGTCATCCCCTTCTTGAAGGAATTGCCTATTTAGGGTATAAGGAAAGGGTTTGATTGAGCATATTCCGAATGGTGAAGTACTCCTAGTTTGTACCTCCCACTTGACTTGGGCTATTTCCTTAGCAATTGGTTGATATCCTAGCCCAAACTTATAGTTGTTGGTGGGTTCAAGGGGTGGAAAAATTTAGTGGTATACCCTTCGCACTGCAGACTATGCCCGAAAAATGCCCCTTCTTCCTTGCATTGAGTGGACACTAAGATTGAAATAAGGATTGAAGTTTAGAGGTGCTTTATCCTTGTCTATAGCAGCGACAGTCTCAAACCCACGAAGCTCCTCATCATCGGCGTCGTGTTTAATTTCTATGACCGACTCTTTAGAGGTGATAGAGGCATAGAGATTGTCTCCATTAACCGTTACGACCTGACCTTTGATGATCATCTTGACTTTCTAATGCAGTGTAGAGGGAAATGCCCGATAGTTGTATAACTAACCAAGGGTGTCCTAGAAGAAGATTAATGATAGCTGGAATGTTAGGACTTGGAAGTCGATACTTTTCACTACCGGTCCGACGTTAATCGGAAGAGTCACCATTCCCAAAATTGTCCTTTTAAAGTTATCATAAGCTTGAAGATGAACAGTTTGCTTAGAAATTAATTGCTTTCTAATACCTAACCTTTTGACGGTCCTCCAAGGACGGACATTTATAACGATTCGTTATCTACTAAGGTTAGAGGGATAAACTTGTTACTGCAAGTTACGGTTAAGTAAAGAGCATTGTTGTGTGCAATGCCTTCTTCGAGGAGATCTTTCTTGTCAAACATGATGGTTCCATCCTCGTTATTGACTAATCCTACTACTTCCTTAGCGTGGTTTTAGGAGACCTCAATTTTGCTTAATGCATCAATCAAG
The DNA here is from genome assembly GCA_021018815.1 of Talinum fruticosum. Lineage (NCBI taxonomy): Eukaryota > Viridiplantae > Streptophyta > Magnoliopsida > Caryophyllales > Talinaceae > Talinum > Talinum fruticosum. The sequence continues at coordinate 1,573,700 of JAITYX010000082.1, read as the reverse complement.
TTCTAGCTATGCTTTTGGGAAGTATATATGAGTTGCCGGATAGAGATATCAACTTTAAGTTTTTGAAGCTGTTTTAGGATTGGGTCTTCTCAAGAAAAATTAAAGTCTCTCAATGCTGAGAACATTTCATTAAAAAATGATTTAGAAAAACCGAGACGGAACTCGAAGGTACTTGAGACTAGTACTCAAGACAATGAGACCGAGTCTTAGTGCCTCATAATAGAGAATGAGCAATTAAAACAAAAGCTCACTGAATCTCATGAGTTGGTTTTAAAGCTTACTCAAGGTCAGAAAAACCTTGATTTATTACTTGGTTCTCAATGTGTGTCTTTTCGAAAAGAAGGATTTGGTTACAATGTCTGAAGAGAAAGATAATTCCTATAAAAATCTTTTCAAAACTGATTCCGGAACTATTAAGTTCAAGAATGTTGAGCATGGTCCCGTTTATTCAAAAGGAAAGGGACTAAGCCCGGACCAAATTTTATGAAAAAGTCTTCTCAACCTCGTTTACAAAAGAGATGATTTCAAAAGAAAGAGACACGAGTCGGTTCTTATGAAAGAAGACTTAGAATCGGATAAAACCCAAAATTATTCAAATCTGGATTCCTAAAAGTGCTCTTCCTCATAAAAGACCCATAGTAAAGACTGTTACTAGGTTTGTAAGAGGAAGTGAGAAGGGTTAGTTTGTTTTTATTTTACGGGTAACTCATAAACAAAAAGGCTACTGGTACTTAGACAGTGGATGCTCACGCCATATGCCTGTAGATTCAAGACTCTTCTCAAAACTTGAAGAGATGAAAGGAGGAAAAGTCACATTTGGAGATAATAGTAAAGGTAAGATAGTTAGAATTGGCATAATTGATCAAGGAGCCAATTCGGTTAGTCTAGTGTATCTTGTCAAAGGACTCAACTACAATCTTCCGAGTATCTCTCAACCGTGTGACAAAGTTCAAGAGGTAAGGTTCACTCGGACCAACCGCTTCATTTCGATGCATTTATTAAAGAGACAAAGCTCTCAGTGTCCGAGGTTAGGTAACACCTATACTATTCCTCTTTCTTATTCCAGTCAAGATTTATCGTGTTTAAAAGCTTCTTTGAATGATTATTCATGGACATGGCATCGTAGATTAGGTCATATCAGCATGCATACTATTAAGAAACTTGCATCTCATGGATTAGTCGGAGGACATCCTAATTGTTCATTTAAGAAAGATAAAATCTGTGATGCATGCACAAAAGGAAAATAGGTTAGATCATCTTTTAAGCCACTCTAGAAAGTATCTATATCTAAAATGCTTGAATTGTTACATATGGATTTGTGTGGTGAAATTCTTGTTAAAATCTTCGGAGATAAATCATATGTACTAGTTTGTTGATGATTACTCATGATTTACCTGGGTGTGTTTTCTGAAGAACAAAAATGAAGTCATCAAAGAGTTCATTAAGATCCGTAGGAAAATACCAATGGAGTCCGAGACTCGGATTAGGAGAATTTGAACTAACCATGGAAGATAGTTTGACTACTCGGAATTTAAAGACTTACGTGACAAGAATGGCATCTCCCATAACTTCTCAGCACCTAGAACTACTCAACAAAATGGATTAGTGGAGAGAAATAACAGATCTCTTGAAAAAATAGGAAGGACAATGATGATTGGAAATCATCTACCTTACTATTTTTGAGTTGAGGCGATGAATACAGACAAACTACTCTCTCAACGAGATGCCTCATTAGACCCATTATAAAGAAAACACCCTACGATCTGTAGAAAAGGAAGAAGCCTAACATTTCCTACTTCAAACCATTCTAATGTACAGGCTTTATGCATAACAATGGAAAGGAAAATTTTATCAAATTTGATGCAAGGTCGGATGAAGGTCAATAAGAGAACTAACAAAGTGGAAGAAAGTATCCATGTTATCTTTGATGAAATTGATCATGGTAGGATAAGTGAATCCACCTTCTTAGATCTCAAGCTCAACCAAGATGAAGATGACCTAGTGGAGGCTGAGCTCGGAATGAACAAAAACAATGAACTAAGCCAACTCGGAATAAACTAGTTCGAGAACAAGCTCGGACCACTCAAGAATGAGTGGATGAAGGAAATCAACACGTTGAACCAGCTGAAGAAAAAGCATTCAACCATCAAATATGGTAAACTAGAGGACAGGTAAAGCTTTTAAACATGCATCTAGTCACCCACCTAAGAACATTATCTCACACATCAATACTTGGGGTAAGAACTCGTTCTTCTTTGTAAAACTTATGTGCATTTTCAGCATTCATTTTATTTTTCAACCTAAAATGTACTAGAAGCCCTACTTGAACCTAAATGGGTAGAGGCCATGCAACAAGAACTATCTCAATTTGAAAAAACCAAGTTTGGACTCGACCAAACGAGCTTCGACCACCCAGTTATAGGAACCAAATGGGTATTCAAGAACAAACTGGATAAGGGAGGATTAGTAGTTAGAAATAAAGCTAGATTAGTTGCTCAGGGATATAATCAAGAAGAGGGAATTGATTATGGGAAACCTTCGCACTTGTTGCCAAGATTAAGGCAATCGGAATTCTCTTAGCGTTTGCATCCAAGCATGAACATCAAATTATATCAAATGGATGTTAAGTGTGCATTTTTTAATGGTTATATTCAAGAAGAAGTTTATGTTGAGAAACCCTTGGATTTGAAAACTCTCAATTTCCTAATCATGTTTTTAAATTGCAAAAGGCTTTGTATGGTTTAAAACAAGCTCCAAAAGCTTGTTATGAAAGACTAAGTAGCTTCTTGGTTGAAAATGATTTCAAAAGAGGTCTGATTGACAAAAATCTTTTCACAAAAATGAAGGGGAATGATTTTCTTATTATTCAGATTTATGTTGATGACATTATATTTGGAGCTACTAATGAAACTTTTATGTCAAGAATTTTTGAGTTGATATGAAAGGAGTTCCAAATGAGTATGATAGGATAACTCAATTTCTTTCTTGAATTGCAAATCAAACAAGAGAAAAATGGCATCTATGTTCATCACTCCAAGTACACCAAGGAATTACTCAAGAAGTACAATCTACAAGATGTAAAACATGCAGAAACACCAATGAGTAGCGAGTGCCAAACTAGACACGATGATGAGAAAGTTAAAGCTTTAGATCGAAACTTTATAGAGGTATGATAGGATCTCTGCTTTATCTTGCATCTAATAGGTCGGATATTATGTTTAGTGTCTATTTACATGCACGATTTTAAGCTAATCCAAAAGAATCACATCTCACTCGTGGTGAAGAGAAATTTTAGATATCTTGCAGGAACTCGGACACTTGGTCTCCGGTATTTAAAAGACTCAAGTCTAACTCTCACTTGGATACTCGGATCCCGACTATGTTGGATACAAGGTTGATAGAAAGAGTACATCAGGAGTATGTCAATTTTGGGGCCAATCACTTATCTCCTGGCACTCAAAGAGGTAAAATTCAGTTGCTTTATCAACAGTTGAGGTAGAGTAAATAGCAATTGGAGCCTGTTGTGCTCAAATTTTATGGATCAAGTAACACTTGAAGGATCTAAGACTATCATTCATATCCATTCCCATCAAATATGATAATCAAAGTGTCATCGACATTATAAGGAATCCAATTCAGCATTCAAAAATAAAGCACATCGAGGTCGGATATCATTTTATAAGAGACCACTCGAAAAAGGTGATATTGAACTTGAATTTATTCCTACGAAATTTCAAATAGCCGATACCTTCACAAAATCTCCGAGTGAAGATCATTTTTGCTTTATTAGGAATGAACTAGGCATGATGAATGCATGATTAATTGAGTGATTGCATGAGAATTTATGAGCTTCATTGTTTATTACATGTTTTGAGTGAATAGCTAGTGAATCGGTTAAAATATGATAAAGCCGAGCTATAAGTTATTTTTATGAGTGTGTTTAAAGCACCTCGGACACATGACTAAGTTAGACTCGGATTTGAGAAAAATAGACATTAAAATTCCGAGATCATCTATAAATCAATAGAGAATCTTGAAAATATTTTCGAAAATCTCTTTTTCTCTCTCTGTAATGCAAACGGTCAAGAAACTAGCCGTTGGAAGGTAGTAGTTTCGAAAGTAAGCTGTTAGACATTAGAATGCCAAACGGTCGACTAGTCATTACTCCATGAACTCGGACAAAAAGGCTTTTGGTCTATGAGAGCTCTTGATTTATAAATAGCATATGTTCATCCACATTCATTTACTTTGCTATCTCTCACTCTCAACTCTCAAACTCGAAATCCTCACTCGGACACTCTTCGGACTCAGATTTTCTTCTCTCACTTCTCTACTTCTTTACTCTCATTCTCTTTACTCTCACTTGTTCACTTTTTCAGTCTTTCTCCTTCTCAAATCAAAATTCTTTCTCTTTCTCTCAACATGCCGAAGAGGGGAAGCATAGGCGAAGGAGGGTCAGCCAACAAAAAGGCTAGAACCTGAACCATCCAGCCTGAGGATCCACAAAAAGATTCTTCTAAAGGCAAGGCTCTCGCCTTTGATGAACCAAAGAACCCTATTGTTGCCCAGACACTACTTTCTCGAAGAAAAATCTACTTATCCACCAAAATTTCGTGGATAAAACTCTTCTGTTAGCTTGTCGTACAGCAACAAATTAAACCACTACTTAAACTTATAATAAACAATATAGCAAGGGCAAGTAGGGATCGAATCCACGAGGAAAGATATAATAACATGCAAGTTTTAATCTAATTAAATTTACTACTCTTAAAAACAAAACAGAAAATATAAATTAAAATCAATAACTAAAATTCATAGAAAATTATCTAATAACTAAATAAATAATTTATACAGAATAATAAAACTACAATAACCCAGAAATATTTTTGTATATATTTTAGAATAATTAAAACAGAAAACTAAAGCAGAAAATAAATAAATTCTAAAACAGAAAATTAAATAAATAATATTCTGCACTAAATTAATTACGAAAATAAATACTAAAATTATCCAAAATAATAATACTAATTTTCTAAACCAAGCAGACCCTAAAAATATAAAAATAAAATTTAAAACCGAATTTACGAATTTATTTTATTAAAAACCTGCAATAATTAAATTCAAGAATTAAATCTGAAAAAATATCAAATTAATTCCAAAAATTCTAAAATTTAATCACAGCAAACTAGGACTCTATCTAAACCCTAAAAGAAAATAAAACATGAAAAATAACAAAAGAAACTATTTTTAAACTAATTTCTAACAAACTGACTCAAAAATAATAAAAACTAACAGAAAATTAAATCTGAAAATTAAAATATATAATGACTCAAAGTTAAATTAAAATAAAATTACTAAAACTAACCTAAAATACTGATCTTTAGGGAGTTTAATGAAATTGATAATAAAAGACTATAACTTTATGAATAAAAATTAATAAACTCAAGAAAATAACTAAAAGGCAAGCAAGTAATTATCAAAGATATCAAATTTATAAAAACACTTAGTATAATCTATATCCACCATGCAAATTATTATTTATCATTAACACACAAATTGATCTACCCATGAGCTAAACTGTAGAAGACAACCACTAGCGGATCTTCCCCGTTTTTCCTTAGTTAATAGTTTACTTAGGCCTATCCCTAATATAAACCCTACTAATATTGATAACCCTAGCACTAGCACTAGAATTTAATCAAATTAGAGCATTAAGTATTAGAAAAACATCATCTAGCACCTAATAACCAATCTACTAGCAAATTGATTTAAGAAGGATCTATGATAATTTCCTAATTAAAAGAGATGGGTATGAGCCATCCATTATTAGCTAGGGTGATACTTATGTCTAAAAGATCAAGCAATTACATACTTAAACCCTTTAAACTATCACATGAATTTATATAAAACTAAATAGCATGCACTCTAATTAATTAGACATAAATTCATAAACATTAAACACAAATTATCATAGAATCATGGATTGAATCAATAGGACAATAAAAATCGAAACTTTGTTTCAAAATAACTAATTTAACATGGCTTCAAGTAGATTATACTAAGTATAAAAAGACTACTCACACATAATGTAATTTAAAACATGTAAACTAAATAAAACTAGCATCTTTAATATTAATCTAACGATAAAAATTCAATCTTTTCTAGTAAAAATTACAAAACTAAATTATACTACCGATATTAGTTTCTTTGACCCGGGAAGATGAAGAAGATGACGATGGATGGTAGCTGGCTGGGCAGCGGACAGCAGCAGCCAGCAAGGAGCAGCGAGCAGCAGTATGGTGCAGCCAGGAACAAGCAGCAGCGGCAGCAAGCAGTGGTGGCTGGGCGGCGGACAGCAGGTAAGTGTGGGTGCCATGGACAGCAAAGGAAAGAGGTGGTGATTGTGTGTGGGTGCTAGCTCCCCTCTCCATGATGATAATAAGTAGTATATATAGAGTGAAAGAGTTAGGGTTTATTTCTCTTTCTTCTCTTCTAAGTTTCGTTTTCTATTCTAATTAGGATTTCCTAAAATATAATATCCTAAAATAAATATTTTATTGCATATTATATTTATGGACCGACTTCATATATTTTCTTGGATGCTTGTCGGTAGCTAAAAATCCACTTTTAACGATTTTTCTTCTCTTCCCCACTTTATTCGACAATTACCTATAAATAGACAAAATAGGATAATTTAGATAAAATAAACTATATAATATAAACTAAATAGCTACTAAAAATACGTATAAAATGCGACTTAACAAATCCCCCACACTTAGACTTTGGACGTCCTCGTGCAAAGAAATCTAAGACTCGATCTAATAATACGCTTTCTTATAAAGATATACATAAAACATAAAGTTTACACTAAGTTTGCCTTGCTTTTCAAAAATACTTTGATGAAAAATTTGTCTTTCCCAAGGAAGTGAAGAACTAAATATTTCATTGTCATCGGAGAGTTTATTCATCAGCCTCACAATATCTCTTTTAATTAAGCAACAATCAAAAATTTATCCATCTTTTTCAAACATGTACATTCCGATCAAGAGGTCTAAAACTTTTTAGGATGGGAAAAATTAAGGTGTAGTATGGTTATAGAGACACTGAATCAGCGAGATAACTCACTAAAACTTTGAGTAAATAATTTCATATGTATAACTTACTATGAGTTCTAACTTATTATATTCACTTGGAAAAGAATTACTGCGTTAATTCATCTTTTTAAGTTAGATTTATTAACGAAATTATTACCCCTCTAATTTGATGCAATGTGTCTATACAATTTTAACCTCTTAATCATCTAAAAGATAGACACAAAATGGAATTAGAATCTATTGAATATTAGACTCATAAAATTCCATTTACTCAAGTTAAGGATAATTAAGTGCTTAATTATTTGAATTAGTTTTTTATCCTTTCCTAATCTTAGATCAAAGTATTTCTATACTTTGAGTACTATTTTGATTTGCTTTTGCATGTTGATTAAAGTATTTTAATCTCATTTTTGAAAAGTAAAAGCAACTAGCTTCTAACCGTTAAACACCGATAAGCAGAAGAAATCTTGTTTCGGGATAGGTTCGGACATCGTGTCGGGGTTGTTTGTTTCCAAATTCGGTAAACTTCAACTTTGAGTCCAACGGCTTTTTCCACCCTAGATTTCAGTCACAACTAGTGGGTTGGAGCACCTTTTGAGCCAAAGAATGAAGCACAATGTTCATATTCACAACGACTATCTGTTGCAACGGCTAGTTAAGTTTCCCGAGTCCAAAATTAGCAACAACGGCTACTCGCCTTGCTGAGTATAAATAGAAGTCATCCTACAATACTTGAAGATTGACGGACGAACTTATTGTTGCACACTTATTCAGATCTTACTCTCTTAATCTTTAGCTTTCAACTGTGTACTTAAGTTCTTACTTTCCGAGTTGAGAAGAAGAAGTCTTGTAATCACTCTTACTTACTTTAATTCACGTAAAGTCCTTTGACCGAGTTATAAGGGTTAACTCAGCTCGGTTGACCCTATCTGTTAACGTTATCTCGATTAGAAAGTAATAGAACGAGATAAGGGAATTTATGTGTCTAGGAAAACTTGTATTGAATTTTCTAAGGGAGAAATCCTATAAGAGTCAATCCTTGTATTTTGTGGATTCAAAATAATGGAATTGACTTGGTGTCTGGATTGACACTTGTTCCTACTTTTACGCCCCGGGAGGGTTTTCACGTATTTTTGTGTTTTGTCTTTTTGAGTTCATTCTAAACTCGGAACTATTTGTTGAGTTCATATTTCCCATAAAATCCTTTCTTTCTGCAAAAATTTCCTTCTCACCCTATTCACCCCCTCCTTCTAGGGTGATTCAAACTCTCAAGAGCAAACATTCACTTTTGTTGAAAAAAGGTAAACTTTACTATTGTAACAACTCGACCCTAAACCACATTATTTATTTTACTCATTACAAAATTTATATAATTGAGCGAGCGCACTTCAATTCGATATTTATATTTAAATTATTTTTATGTGTGTGCTATGCGACTAAGGCGATGAAGTGGCCTCCAATAAAATTTCATAAAAATGATTGTAAATTTATACATATGTTTAAAAGAAAAAAAAATTGTATTGATATATAATACATATAAATGCAAAGGTACGTACTTATAAGGCCATTAAAGATTACATTTTAAACAAATTGTTGTATTTAAGAAAGAATCGTATAATTTATATGCAATACTAATTAAATGAAATAAAATAACAATAAAATAACAAATAAAAAATAAAATTAAATAAATAAATAACAAATAAAAATCAGAAATGAAGACTCGGACATTTCTCAACGCATTTCGAGTTGCACTAAACAAGTCGGTATGATAATCCCATGCTTTTAGAGTTTTAATTCCAAGGTATTCTCGGTTTCGCAGAAACCTCTTTTAGTAAAATAGTATCTTTTCCGAGTGATACGGCTTTCACTTATTACATTTATTGCTTATCTGTTTGAGACTCGGAAAAGTGGTTCTTTGTTCCGAGTCCATCTTCACTCGCATTTATCGCGAGACTAGTGTTTCGTCTTTTTCTCACTCGGAATCTTACTTCCAATTACAAGCTCTATTTTTGTTAGAGTCAATATCTTTAGTCTGTTTCACACTTAGTCTATATCAAGTTATCTCACTCGATATTTTTTATGGAACTTGTTCTATCGCTTAGACTAAGTCATATGGAATTCCGAATATCATGGATATTGGACTCGTAAAATTCCATTTCATTTCGACTCGGATAATTAGTTGCTTAATTATCATAATTATTTTATTATCTCGTGTCTAACTTTGGACCAAAGTATTTTATACTTTGAGAACCAGAATTGATTTACTTTTGTAGGTTATTCATTCGAGGATACACCTTTTTCAAACCACAAAAGTAGCCGGCTTCGTAACGTCAAATCACCAAGCAAACATGGCTTTTCACCTTCCCCGCTTCAGTCCCGGAAGATTGTGTCGGAAGTTGTCCGTTTCCAAATCTGGAAAACCGAAACGCCAAGCTTAACGGTGATTTCCACCTTATCTTTCACGACATTACCAATGGTTTTGGGACTTCCAAGAGAGATAAACCGTTGTCCAACGTTCACATTGTAACGGATACTTTCTTAGTGACTCGAAAGCTTTTATCAATGGTCACAGAAGACTCTCGGTCAACAGATGAAGATAACGGCTACTCTGCCCGGTTACCTATAAATTGAAGCCACCTCACAAGACCTCGAAGATTGCCGAATCTATGGTTAATACACATACTTGAGAAAAGTCATTGTATTTACTTTCAATCTTCTACTTACAACTCCCACTCTGTAATTCATTACTTTATGAGTTGTAAGGCCTTGTACTCGCTTACGAACTCTTTCTTACATTCCTTGTAAGGTCCCTTGACTAAGTTGTAAGGGTTAACTCAGCTTAGTTGTCCCTAGCTGTAAGGGTTATCTCAGCTAGGAAGTACTAGATCGGATAAGGGAATTTCGAGTCTAGGAAAACTTGTATAGAGTTGTCTAAGGGAGCAACTCGGGTTCGCCGCTCATGGTATTTTGTGGACTCAAAATAGTGGATTTGACTTCGTGTCCGGATTGACACGGTCCGTGGTTTTCTCGCCCGAGAGGGTTTCCACGTAAAATCTAAGTGTTATCTTTCCGAGTTCATTCTAGACTCGGCATGTCTTACTCGCTCTTGTTCTTTCCGATTGATTGCTTTCTGAGTCCAATCTTTTCGACCCGGCTAATAGACTCGGAATCTATCTTCCTCTCTACTTCGTGCAAAAGAGTGTGATTTCGCAGAGAATTTCCTATCACCCTATTCACCCCCTCTAGGGTGACTCGGACTCTCCCCGAGCAAACCTTCAATTTGTATCGAGCCTAGCCTTTCGTAAAGGATCTAACAATCCAAAGGTTTAAAGATCAAATGGCTCGAACACCGGAGAGTTCGATGAAGGAAGATCTTCCAACAGGCCTCCAAAATTCAAAGGTTCAAACTTTGGGCACTCGGAAGAAGCATATAGAATGTTTCCTCATGGATCATGATGAAGAGGTATGGGAAATCATACAACAAGGAAACTACATTCCAACAAAGACAGATGAATTCGAATTCTTCCCAAGACAAAGGCCGAGTTCACACCAGCAGGCAGAGAAGTTCGTAAAGAATTTCAAAGCCATGAACATCCTTATGTGCGCCATAAGCTCGAAGAATACAACCGAGTGTCCGCTCGTGATTCAAGCAAAAGAAGTGTGGGACACCCTTGTCAACACTTATAAAGGCACAAGCCAGGTCGAAAAGCAAAGATAAGTCAATATTTTCACAAATATGAGCTTTTCAAGATGGAACCAGAGGAGAACATCACTCGGATGTTCATTCGGTTTACCGAGATTACAAACAATCTCAAATCACTCGGGAAAGAAGATCTCCCACGAAGAAATGTGCCGGAAAATTCTCAAAAGCCTACCCAAGAAAAGATAGGGTCCCAAAGTGACCGCCATAGAGGAAGCTCGTAACCTCTCACTCTTAAAGCCGACGAGCTCATTGGAAAGCTTCTAACACATGAAATCCATCTAGAGGAGGAGGATGCCGAGGGTAGTACCAAAAGGAACATTGCACTTAAAGCCTCGTAATCCAAGGAAGCAAATCTGAGCTCTTCCGACTAAGAATACGATCCCATGGCACTCATTGCAAGAGGCTTCAAGAGAATGATGAAGCACAAAAGATGGGACAAAAGGCCAAAAGAAGAATTCTACAAGAAAGATAAGAGAGACAGAAAAGGTAAGTTTTCTTCTCCTTCAAAGTTATCCTTATCTAAGAATTCTGGATGTTTTGAATGTGGCAAGCAAAGATCACATAGTCAAGGACTCGTCCAAAATGGAAAAGGGACAGGAAGAAGAAAAAGGCCATGATGGCAACATGGAGCGATGAGGACTCATCGAAGATGACGAGGACTCGGATGACTCAAAGTGTCCGATGGCAATCTCCGACTCGAAGCTGAAAGAGAGTCGACTTAGACTCGGACAATGAGGAAACCGATCCTCAAGAGGTAATAAATTACTTCCTCAAATTCTCCAAAGTTGATTTAGCTAAATACATTTTTACTTTGGAAGAAAAGTCCAATTCCGATTCTTCTCATTTCAAAAAACAACTTGAGTCAATTTCATCTTGAGAGCAATTCTTTGAAAAACGAATTGGAAAAATTGAGACTCACACTCGGAGAACTCAAGACTAGTGCTCAAGCTAATGAGACCGAGTCCGAGTCTCTCAGAAAGAAAATGAGCAACTAAAACGTAAGCTCACCGAGTCTCAAGATCTCGATTTTAAAATTTACTCAAGGTCAGAAAACCTTGACATGCTCTTAGGATCACAATGTGTCTCCTTTCGAAAAGAAGGTCTTGGTTTCAACGGAGAAGAGGAATCAAATTCCTACTCGTAACCGTTTAAAAATGACTCCGTAACCGTGAAGTTCAGAAAGCCGAGCATGGTCCTATTCACCGAAATGAAAGAAGGACTAAGCCCAGATCTGTTTACAAAAAGAAACCATACTCTCCTGTTTCAAAAGGAAAGGTTTTCAAAAAGAAAGAGACACGACTCGCCTTCTCGAGAGGAAGACTCGTAATCGACAAAACCCAAAGTCATTCAAATCCGGGTTCCAAAACACCTTCTTCCTCGTAAAAGAACCACAAGTAAAGAATGTTACTGGGTTCGTTAGAGGAAGTGAGAAGGGTTAGATTCTCTTTGTTTTGTAGGTCACTCGAAGAGATCAAAAGGACACCGGTACCTTGACAAGGGATGTTCACGCCATATGTCGGAGATGCAGGACTCTTTTCTGAGTTGAACGGACATAAAGGAGGAAAAGTCACATTTGGAGATGATAGCAAGGGCAAGATCGTGGGGATTGGCAAGATTGGAAAAGGAAGCAATCTGGTCACCCAGTCTATCTTGTCAAGGGATTGAAATATAATCACGCTCAAAGATCTCTCAACTATGTGACAAAGGTCAAGAGGTAAGATTCACTCGGACCAATTGCACTATTTCTGATGTCTCTACCAAAGAGATCAAGCTTTCGGTAAGAGATCAGGTAATACATACATCATCCCTCTTTCTCGACCCAAGTCGAACTTATCTTGTTTAAAAGCATCTCTCCATGATGATTCTTGGACTTGGCATCGTAGATTAGGTCATATTAGCATGCATACTATCAAGAAATTGGCTTCTAATGGTTTAGTTAGGGTTTACCTAACTGTGCTTTTGAGAAAGACAAAGTATGTGAAGCATGCACCGAGAGGAAACAAGTCGATCTTCATTCAAATCTCTGAAGACAGCTTTCCACATCCAAAGTACTTGAATTATCGCATATGGACTTATGTGGTGAAATCCCCGTGAAGAGTCTCTGAGGTAAATCATACATACTTGTAATTATTGATGATTTCTCACGGTTTACCCGGGTGTGTTTTCTTAAGCACAAAAATGAAGCTTTCAAGGAGTTCAAGCAAGCTCTGCAGAAAATTCAAGTTGAGTCTCGCACTCGCATCCGGAGGATTCGAACCGACCATGGAAGGGAGTTCGATTACTCGAATTCTCGGAGTTTTGTGACAAAAATGGAATCTCTCACAACTTCTCAAGCACCTGTAACTCCTCAACGTAATGGAGTAGTAGAGAGAAAGAACAGAACCCTTGAAGAAATAGCAAGGACGATGATGATTGAACACAACTTGCCTTACTATTTCTGGGCAGAGGCAAGTGAACACAGCCAACTACACTCTAAATAGATGCCTCATCAGACCCATTCTCAAGAAAACACCTTATGAGCTCTACAAAGGGAAGAAGCCAAATATCTCCTATTTCATACCATTCTGATGTAAGTGCTTCGTTCACAACAATGGTAAGGATCATCCGACCAAGTTTGATGCTCGGTCGACGAAGGTATCTTTCTAGGTTACTCCTCTCATAGCAAAGCTTATCGTATTTTCAATAATCGAACTAACAAAGTGGAAGAAAGCATCCACGTAGTATTTGATGAGCTCGAACAGAGAAGCCAAGTGAGTCTTCATACTCGTAACCGAAGCTCGAAAGGATGATGACGAAGTTGAGCCTACAAAGACTCGGACCCAACCTCGCTCGTAATGAAGTCACTCGTAACGAGGAAACTCGTAATGAGACAGCTCAAGAGCTCGCTTAGAACGAACAAGTTAATCACTCGTAACAAGCTTCGAAGATGAAGGAGTTCACCCACAAACCTAGTGAATCAAAGAACTCGGTAAAGCATTCAAATTTACTTCCAGTCATCCCCAAGAAAACATCATTTCTGATATCAACAAGTAGGGTAAGAACTCGTTCCTCTTTACACAATCTATGTGCATTCACCGCATTCATTTCATTAATCGAACCCAAAATGCACTAGAGGCCCTTAATGAACCCGAATGGGTAGAGGCCATGCAAGAAGAACTTAATCAATTCGAGAGAAACCAAGTCCGGACTCGACCAACCGACCTTCCGACCACCCAATTATAGGAACCAAATGGGTTTTCAAAAACAAACTGGATGAGGGTGGAGTGGTAGTCGAAACAAGGCTAGACTTGTGGCTCAGTGGATATAATCAAGAAGAAGGAATTGATTGTGGGGAAACCTTTGCACCAAGAGCTAGAATTGAGGCCATTAGAATACTATTGGCATTTGCATCCAAAGATGCATATTAAATTATATCAAATGGATGTTAAGTGTGCTTTTCTCAATGGTTTTATTGAAGAAGAAGTTTATGTCGAGCAGACCTCCCGGTTTTGAAAACTCGTAATTTCCAAATCATGTTTTCAAACTTCAAAAGGCTCTCTATGGTCTTAAGCAAGCACCTCGAGCTTGGTATGAAAGACTCGAGTAGCTTCTTCGTTCAAAATGATTTCAAAAGAGGTCAGATCGACAAGACTCTCTTCATAAAGACCAAAGGGAAAGATTTCCTTATTGTTCAAATCTATGTTGATGATATTATTTTCGGTGCTACTAATGAATTTCTGTGCCGAGAATTTTCTGAGTTGATGAGTCAAGAATTCCAAATGAGTATGATGGGAGAACTCAATTTCTTCCTTGGGTTGCAAATCAAACAAGACAGAGATGGAATCTTTGTTCATCAATCAAAATACACCAAGGAACCGTTGAAGAAATACAAACTTCAAGATGCAAAGCACGCATCAACCCCTATGAGCAAGCAGTATAAAGCTTGACTCGGATGACAAAGGTAAAGCAATAGATCGAAACTCTATCGAGGTATGATTGGATCTTTGCTATATCTTACTTCAAGCAGGCCGATATAATGTTCAGTGTTTGTTTATGCGCAAGATTTCAAGCTAATCCAAAAGAATCACATCTCACTCGCGGTAAAGAGAATATTTAGATATCTTGCAGTACTCGTAATTTGGGTATATGGTATTCCGGAGACTCGTAACCGACTCGACCGGGTACTCGCACGCAGACTACGCAGGATACAAAGTTGATCGAAAGAGCACATCCGGAGCTTGCCAATTTCGGGTCAATCCCTAATATCTTGGCACTCAAAGAAGCGTAACTCGGTAGCTCTATCGACTGCGGAAGCCGAATATATTGCCGCTGGAGCTTGTTGCGCTCGGATTCTTTGGGTAAAACAACACTTGAAGGATCTTGGACTATTTCTCAACTCGGCTCCAATCAAGTGTGACAACCAAAGCGCAATCCGCATCACCAAGAATCCTATCCAAAGACTCAAAAACAAAGCATATTGAGGTCGGTATCACTTCTTACGCGATCACTCGTAAAAGGGTGATATTGCACTTGAGTTCATTCCTACTAATCTTCAATTAGCTGATATCTTTACTAAGCCTCTTGGTGAAGATCAGCTTTGTTTTATTCGGAATGAACTTGGTATGTTAAATGCTTAATTTCGTACTACCTTTGTTGCATAATTCGTGCTATGAGCTTTCTCTGTTTATAACAATTAGTTTAGTTGATTCAATGATACTCGGGCCGATAGTTATTTCGTGTTTCGAGTCACTCGAAACCTTTCGAGTCAAACTCGGACGTAGAAAAACTTGGATATTAAATTTTCTGAAACTATCTCTAGAACAATGGAGAGTTTTGGATTACATTTTCAAAATCTTTTCTCTCTCTCTCTCTCACGCCGCGATCGGATCTTAGCCGTGGATTTCTAACCGCCGGTATCTCAACCGTTGAAGAGAACCGTCACACCGGTCTTTGGTGACTCGATGGACAAGCCGAGTCGAAACGGAGTTATACTTAACGGATAGTTGACGGGCACGCTTATTTTCTATAAATAACGTCTATCCATCTTCATCTCGGTATTCTAAACTCCATCTCCCTCAAAAGAAACTTCTCGCGGAAGATTTCTACGTGAACAGATCACTCTTGATCGTCTCGCAAGCATCGAAGAAGCTCTCTCTCTCTCGTAAGTTACAACTCGCTCTCATCTCTTTCTTCTACATTTTCATTCTCTTCTCTTCTACACCTCCTTCTCTCTCCTATTTCGAAAAGTTTCATCTTTTCTCTCCTTCTCTCACAATGCCTAAAAGAGGAAACCATCTCGACTTCCGTGTTTCTCCCTCTTCCAAAAGCCTCGCACCAATAAGCCGGAAAGCTCAACCTCCTCCAAACCCGTTGTTACCCAAAGACCTTGCGCTGGATGACAAATTCTTTCCAACAACCAAATTTTCTTGGTTGTCCAACATACAAACCACCGAAGTATACCACTTCTTGTGTTTCAGACGAGTTCATCTATCCTAAACTCGTTTCGAGTTCTATGCTCACCTCACCCACTCCGAAAATGTTCTAACCTCTAGGGTTCGTAACATTACCATTCGCATCAACACCTCTCTCCTCCACCGCCTATTCAAAGTTTCTTCTCTTTTCTTGAACAAGCAATCCTATTCCTTTCACCGAAGTCGCCGACGACTTCTTTGAAAAATACGCCAAAGAATTCCCTGGGTCTAGGAAAACTTTTCGTGACTCGCTTGAAGTCGAAGCTCGCCTTCGTGCTTCTGCCGATGAGAACCTTCTTCTCACAAAGCATTCCAGCAAGGAGAACCCCAACTCCAAGCACCTCAAAGCTCTCTTCGACATCCTTGAGGGATACGAAGTAGACCTCTTCCCCTCCATCATTGAGCGGATGGCCGCCGTGCCAGCTCAACTCCAATCCAAGAAGAACACCTCCCTTCCTTTCGGTGCTTTTCCGACCCTTGTTTTCAAACAATTCCAAGTTCCTCTCCCCTCGGACCCAAATGTGGTGTCCGAGGCTGCTGTTGTGGTCGGCAAGAAGGAACTGCAGGGGTATGGATACCAGGAAATCGACCCCGGTGTCCGGGTTCACAACTCGTAGCCGAGGCCCCCTTCTCCTCCTCGGACTCGAAATCTACCCCTCTTTCTCTTCCCTCTTCATCTCGCTGGTACCTGCACCTCAGGTGCCTCAAAATCTCTCTCTCGCTCTCTTGTCCCCTGTCTTCATGGACAAGATCAGCTCCGTGTCTTCCGATTTCGGAGACATGCTCCGGGTTTCAAATCTGTCCTCCAAGGTCCGACCATCAACCAAAAGACTAGTCAATCCCGAATCCGAGAGCAAGCAGCTCTCTAGTTCTTGAGATGAGGGAGCTGGTCAAGGAGCGTAAAGAGCCGGTCGAGCTCCTCGAGAGAGACGGTCCAAGGCGGCTCAGGACCGGGATGACTCGGATGCGTCCGAAGCGTCTTCGAGCCCGAGTCCGACCTCCTTGGACAGCGGGGAAGAGGAAGAAGAGGAAGAAGCTGCAGATGCAATAGAAGATGCCGAGGAACTCGCGGCTGAGGCAGGCCCTTCCGGGTAAAGGGAAGAAGAGGTCGTGGCAACCGCTGAGGGTCGATCGCTCCCCAAGCTCAAATAGTCAGTACTCAGCTCGGACAGCAGCCTGGGTGGGTCGAACGACCTAGCCTCTCCAGCGGGTCGACAGAGCAGCCCCTCCAGCCACGGAGGTCCCAAGGGAAGAACCCTCGATCCACTCTCTCCGGTCAGCCACTCGGAGCCGAGCCCCTAACAATCATCCCGGTTCTCTCCTCGCCGCGCTCAAGCACATCGTCAAGATCATATCGGCGCCGGCGAACCTCGCCTCCACTCGAAATCCCCCTCCCTCGTAGGAGCCATGCACCGAGTCACATTCCCTCGGTGTCCCCTAATTTTCATTTTTTTGTTGTTTTGTCCACACAACTAATTTGTAGTACTTGTTCTTTTCTCCCTTCTTTTTGTTTTTTTTTGCTGAAAGGCAAGGGGGAGAAATAGAGTCGAAAAATTGTTGTCTTGTTTAGGGGAGTTTTCGTTTCTTTTAACTCTTGTAATTTCTATTAAGATCAATGAAGTAATGCTTTCTCTTACATAATATTTTCTATGTTTAAAATGTTTCGAGCTTACATTATTTCATTGCTAAGTATCTTTACCTTATGCTCTAACTATATACTTCTTGCTCGAACTATTAAGTATGTCTTACTCATGAGCAAACCACTTAGAATCATTTTTCTCTAACAAAATTTCTGTTTAAGTATGGAATGCCTTTCATCAAAAAGGGGAGATTGAAGACTCGGACATTTCTCAACGCATTTCGAGTTGCACTAAACAAGTCGGTATAATAATCCCATGCTTTTAGAGTTTTGATTCCAAGGCATTCTCGGCTTCGCAGAAACCTCTTTTAGTAAAATAAGTATCTTTTCCGAGTGATACGGCTTTCACTTATTACATTTATTGCTTATCTGTTTGAGACTCGTAAAAGTGGTTCTTTGTTCCGAGTCCATCTTCACTCGCATTTATCGCAGACTAGTGTTTCGTCTTTTTCTCACTCGTAATCTTACTTCCAATTACAAGCTCTATTTTTGTTAGAGTCAATATCTTTAGTCCTGTTTCACACTTAGTCTATATCAAGTTATCTCACTCGATATTTTTTATGGAACTTGTTCTATCGCTTAGACTAAGTCGATGGAATTCCGAATATCATGGATATTGGACTCGTAAAATTCCATTTCATTTCCGACTCGGATAATCAGCTGCTTAATTATCATAATTATTTTATTATCTCGTGTCTAACTTTGGACCAAAGTATTTTATACTTTGAGAACCAGAATTGATTTACTTTTGTAGGTTATTCATTCGAGGATACACCTTTTTCAAACCACAAAAGTAGCCGGCTTCGTAACGTCAAATCACCAACAGACATGGCTTTTCACCTTCCCCGCTTCGAGTCCCGTAAGATTGTGTCGAAGTTGTCCGTTTCCAAATCTGAAAACCGAAACGCCAAGCTTAACGGTGATTTCCACCTTATTTTTCACGACACTACCAATGGTTTTGGGACTTCCAAGAGAGATAAACCGTTGTCCAATGTTCACATTGTAACGGATACTTTCCGAGTGACTCGTAAAGCTTTTATCAACGGTCACGAAGACTCTCGGTCAGCAGATGAAGATAACGGCTACTCGCCCGGTTACCTATAAATTGAAGCCACCTCACAAGACCTCGAAGATTGCCGAATCTATTTGTTAATACACATACTTGAGAAAAGTCATTGTATTTACTTTCGATCTTCTACTTACAACTCCCACTCGTAATTCATTACTTTCTAAGTTGTAAGGTCTTGTACTCGCTACAAACTCTTTCTTACATTCCTTGTAAGGTCCCTTGACTAAGTTGTAAGGGTTAACTCAGCTTAGTTGTCCCTAGCTGTAAGGGTTATCTCAGCTAGGAAGTACTAGATCGGATAAGGGAATTTCGAGTCTAGGAAAACTTGTATAGAGTTGTCTAAGGGAGCAACTCGGGTTCGGTCAGCTCACGGTATTTTGTGGACTCAAAATAGTGGATTTGACTTCGTGTCCGGATTGACACGGTCCGTGGTTTTCTGCCCTGGGAGGGTTTCCACGTAAAATCTAAGTGTTATCTTTCCGAGTTCATTCTAGACTCGGACAGTCTTACTCGCTCTTGTTCTTTCGATTGATTGCTTTCGAGTCCAATCTTTCTCGACCCAGCTAATAGACTCGGAATCTATCTTCCTCTCTACTTCGTGCAAAAGAGTGTGATTTCGCAGAGAATTTCCTATCACCCTATTCACCCCCTCTAGGGTGACTTAGACTCTCCCCGAGCAAACCTTCAAGAAATTCTAGAGTTAACTTGAAACAAATAAAGAAAAAATAATAATAATAATACAAGCTGATTTTTTAGAAAAATTCGAAATGGTTTCGAAATAAGATATCGACTTCATAATTGGGTTCCAAGGCAAGCAATTTTCAATTTCCCTAAGCCCTTCCTCCCATGCTCTCTATCTCTCCCTCGCGTGCCTCTCGCTTCCCTCCCCTATCTCCACCCGTTGCTCGCTCTCGGCCACCAGTGCACCACCAACGCCGCCGTAGCCGGCGCCGGCGTCGTCGGGAAGACGCCTGGCGTCTCTCTCTTCCTCTCTCTCTCTCTCTCTGTTGCTCTCGCTCGCTCCCTCTCTTCCTTGCACCTGCCTCACCCTGCTGCGGCCCACTCCCGGCCAGCCACCAGCTGCAGCTCGCTCGCCGGAGTCGACGCCGGTGCTTCCCAAGAGCCGCCGGAGCTCCGCTGTTCACCAACATCGCTCCTTCTTCTCCTTGGCTTCCACTCTTGGGTTTGAAGGTAAAACCTCATCTCCCTTAATTATCTATCTATTGATTGTAGTTGTAAATTGAATTATATGATTTAGAAAGATGTTTATGATGTGAATTTAAAGATCAAATTAGGAAAATATTAAATTGGTGTGAATGGTTGAGGTTTGATATTTTGGTGGAGTGATTGTGTAGGAAGGTGAATGAATGTGATTTTATTTGTGAAATTATGATCTAATGAATTTAGGGAATATTTTGATATAGAATTTGAGTAATTTGATGGTTTCATTACCTTTTGGAATTGGCTACAATTGAGCAAAAGGAAGAAAAATGTGTAGGGAGATTGGAGTTGGATAATAAGTGGTGTTGGAGGCATGTACCAATTTGAGCAATTTAGTGCACCTAATTGTGATTGTGAACTTTGTTGACGAAACGATGCGTATATCCTTAAATTGAAGTAGTCTATTGTGACATATGTGGAATTTGAGCAATTAAATTAATTTATGGGAGGTAATAAGGTGAAATGTGAGTTAATGGCAAGGATTCAAGCGATGTTAGCCTTGGCAAAGCTAATTGAATTAGGGATAGTTAATAAAAATATTGATAGCATATATTTTGTATGCTAAACAAATTACAATAGCTAATGTATAATTAGAAGTCCAAAATAAAAGTCTTTCGATATAAGCGGATTAACAAATTAAATTGTGTATAACGTCAATAATTACCTTAAACAAATCCCTTGTGCAAATTATATGTTGTGGACAATATTAACATGACAGAGATGAGTAATAAAAATCTTAATTTTTATCGATCACGTAATAAATAAAGAAAATGAAACAAATTGCAAACACTTGTACGAATTCAATTATTGAAACTCAAGAGAACGTTAATAACAACAAAAATCTATTTGAAACAGAATTGAGGCAACTTCCGTTGCCGACTAGCTGGTAACTTAAATTTCTATAAGGGGAGAAATAAAGATTTTCAATCCAGTGACGTTCATTGCCTCGTATCTTTCGAAAACTCACATGTTTCATCAAATCTCAACATTTCTTATATGTATAACTAATAATGAATCGGTTGCAAATCAAATTTTGTCACCTAATTAAGTGGTCCCCGATCAATTATGATCAATTATCGTGGCTTACACCCTCCAATTTCACCCGCGCGGCTTCAACTCGGGTTCTCGGTCGGCCCGGGAGGTGTGCACCCTATTCAAAGATCGCATCAATTATACAAGGGGTTCCACTTTCGGATAATAACAGGCAAGCAAGTTTGACTCATATTCTCTCCCCTCCGATTTTGAAGTAAAATGAATTGAAATGCGCGCGCTCAATTAAAATGTTTTCAAAGTCGTTTTACGATGCAGGGAATGTTCGTATCGAGTTTCTACTCATTCTTCGAAATATTTTACTATTTTTGTTTTAAGAGGAAGCATTGATAATAACCGGCAAGCCGATCACGTTGCATTTGTGATTATGAAGGTGTATAGATGCTCACGAGTGATTTTACCCTCAACCGTGGTTTAGGTATGACCTTGGGAATTATTACACGTTGCATATTATCTTGTGGAATAGACGAAAGTGTAGGTTGTATAATATTATATTACTAAACAAGTGAATTGTATTTGGGATGACTTAGCTACTTGGGTAATAAGCAATTACCCATAACAGGACCAATGGAAATATAACAGATTGGATGCACAAATTGTATTTTATTTTATTTCACTTATTTAGCCTTGTCCTATTTTTAGGACGGCGTTAACGTCTTCGGTCGTTATCTTTCGCTGCGACCTTACGTAATATTCTCTAATTAAGGGATTATTAAGTAATGGTGATTGGGGGCGTTACAACTATAGGACAATAACTAAGGAAAATGCCTCTGTCTGATCTAGCATCAAATTTAGTTAGATGAGTCTTACCATTATTGTGAACAAAAATTTACATCCAAAAGGCTTGAAGTAAGAGATGTTCGGTTCCTCGCCTTTATAGAGCTCGTATGGTGGTTTTTTGAGGATTGGATGAATGAGACACCAGTTAAAAGTGTAGTTGGCGATGTTGAATGTTTCAGCCTGAAGTAATGTAGCAAATCATTCTCAACCATCATTGTTCTACCAATCTCCTTAACGGTTCTATTTTTTCTTTCAATAACTCTATTTTGTTGAGGTATTATAAGTTCTAAGAAGTTGTGAAAGATCACATATTTGTCATAAAAATATGCAAACTAAGAGTAGATAAATTCTTTTCCATGGTCAGTTCCGACCTTATGATTTGAGTCCCAATGTCTTTTAAGTTGTATCCGTTAGAAAACTTTAAAGAACTTTTTGAAAGCTTCCTTTTTGTTCTTAAGAAAACAAACTCAGGTAAATCTTGAATAATCATCAACAATAATAAGAACATAAGATTTACCTCTTAAGCTCTTAACAGTAAATTTCCCCATATAAATCCATATGAATTAGTTCAAAAACTTTAGATGTTAAAACAATTTTAAGTGGTTTAAATGATGACATAACTTGTTTCTCTTTTACACAAGCATCACAAATTTTATCTTTGTATCATGCACATTTAGGGAGTTCAAAAACTAACTCATGTGAAAATAATTTCTGAATGGTATGCATGCTAGTATGAACTAATATACGATGTAATGTCCATGAATCATCATTTACTACAACTTTAAGACAAGATAAATTTTGAATGGAATTGTTTAAAGAGATAGTATAAGTGTTACCTCACCTTAAACCAGAAAGTTTGGTTTCATGAGTTTTTGCATATGAGATATAACAGTTGGTTTGAGTGAACGTTACCTCTTGACCTTTGTTGCATAGTTAAGATATACTTATAGGGTTGTACTTGAGTCCTTTGAAGGGTAGATTGGATTGGTTGAGTTGTTTTCATATTCAACTCTTCCAATCCCAACAACACACCTTCGTTGGTGTCTCCAAAAGTGACTCTACCATCATTCATCTTCTCAAACTCGGTTAAGAGTCTTAAGTTCCCGGTCAAGTGTCTTGAGCATCCACTATCTAAGCATTAGTGGTCTTTCTTTTCTTTATGACATCTTGCAAAAAGAAAATAAACTAACCTTTCTCACTTCTTCTAACAAACCCAATAAATGTCTTTACTAAGGTCGGTTTTGGAGGAAGGCCACTCTTGGGAATCCGAATTTGAATAATCATAGATCTAGTCCGATTCTAACTCCTTTTCTTTGATAACCGAGTCTTCGATTTGTTAAAATCTTTTCTTTTGTAAGAGGTCCTGGGAGACTTATTCTGGTAAAATTTTCTAGGCTCGGTCCTTTTTCTCACCGATTGAGTTGGACCATGTTCAACTTTTCTAAAATTGATTTTTCTATAATCCTTTTTGAAAAGACTCTTGTAGGAGTTATCCTCCTATTCAAAGTTGAAACCAAGACCCTCTTTTCTAAAAAAGACACATTAAGAAACTAGAAGTAGATCACGATTTTTCTAACCTTGAGTGAGTTTCAAAATCAAGTTTTAAGACTCTTCTAGCTTTTTCTTTAAAAGCACATTCTCGGCTTTCGGGTTCTTACACTCAATCTCATTATCTTGTGAGCTAGTCGAATTGAAATAGTGTTCTATACTCGTTTTTTAAAATAATGTTCTCAGTTTCTAATGACTTAAGTTTTTCTTAAAAGAGAAAAGAATCAGAATTGAAATTTTCTTCTAGAGTAAAAATGTATTTAGCAAGATCTTTCTTAAAGAACTTAAGAAAATAATTAATTACCTCTTGAGGATCGGTTTCCTCATAATCAAATGAGTCTTGCTCTAACTCGGCTTCGCGTCCGAGTCGGTCATGCCATTTAGGGGTGAGCAAAAAAACTAGAACCGATAAACTGAATCGAAAACCCAACCGAACTGGCCCGGTTAATCGACTTATCCAGCTCCTAGGTTACGGTTCACAATTTTGAAACCGTCGGTTAACCGAACCGACCCGATAGTTATTTTTAATTTTTTTGTAAAATATGTTGAACATGTGAATTTTTTACATTGTGTGTAGTTTTTGGGAGGTTATTATGGTTGGCTCGGGGGTAGTGGCACGGTGGAGGGGGACAGAGGCGAAGCCCAATGTTCATTTTCCATATTAAGTTCTATTAATTTTCATTTTCCAAATGGTTATGTTCATTTTCCAAATTAGATATTCCTACTACACCTTAAAAATTATGCTCATTTTCCTATTGCATATATATGTTACACCTCAAAAAATTTTAACAAAATGAACATTAAAAAACTTTATCTAACAGTTCCGATTAACCGATGAACCGAAAAACCCGATTAGCCGATATCCAGTTAACCAATTTATCCGGTTACGGTTTCAATTCACATTTTTTCAAACCAAAAAATCCACTACTACAAAACTGATAAATAGCGGAGGAAAGCATTCCGTCGCCACATAGCGACGGAATCAACGACGGAAAATGACGAAACTGGTATCTATGTCGGACAATGACGGATTTAGCGACGGAATGTAGTATCCGTCGCTAAATTGGAATTAGCGACAGCATTATCCGTCGCTATTCCGTCACCGATTTTATTATTTTCCGTCGCTATTTGGTCACCGGTATTTCGGATCGAGGAAAAACGGAAAAGAAATTAAGTTTTATGTTTTGTAGTATTTAGCGACGGAACATTCCATCGTTGTTCCGTCGCGATTAATTTTTTTAATTTAGCGACGGAACAACGACGGAATGTTCCGTCGCTAAATCGATATAAATCCGAGATCCGGCCTTTTGGCCGGACAAAATTCACGAAACGCAAAGAGAGAGAGAAGTCCGAGCGAGCGAAGCGCCAGTGAGTGCCAACCCCATCCACATTCTCCTCGCCGCCACCGCCAACCGGCCGCCGCCGCTCGGTCTCCCGCCGCCGCCGTCTCCGACCGGCCCTCCTTTCTTCCGCCGCTGAGGAACCCGAAGCCCAAAGAGGAGTGAGTCCTTAGTTGGTCTCGCTGGCTGCTGCCGCCTGAAGGACGCCGCTGTCGCCACCGCCTTCCGCCGTCGGCCGCCTATCGTGAAGCCGCCGCCCGTGCCGCCACCAGTGACGCCGCCTAGTGCAAGGTATTGTTTTGTTGATTTTTATTTGATTTAGGGTTTTGAATAATTTATTTCAAATTGATGAATTTATATAATTTATTGCAAATTAATGTTGTTTGTGAATGAATTTGAAATGAAAAATGTGCAATTTCGTTATTTATGTATAAATGTTGTGTTGTTTAAAGTTTGTGAGGTTATATTCGTTGGAAATTATTGTTAAAAGTGAAGTAAATGTTATTTATGAATAGATGATGTGTTGGTTAAAGTATGTGAGGTTAGATTTGTTCGAAATTAATATTGAAGTTGAAGTAAATGTTATTTATGTATAAAATTTGTGGTGTTTAAAGTATATGGGGTTAGATTTGTTGGAAATTATTGTTGAAGTTAATGTAAATGTTATGTGTGATTTATATATGTGCAATTGTTTGTGGTTTATTTATAAATTTATTTAACATTTGGCAAATTGTTAATAAATAGTGGTTAGTTGTGTGAAATTAGGAATGAAATGTTTGTTGTAAATTTTGAAATAATTATATACATGTTCTAATTGTGTGCGCGTTATTTTTATAGTAATTATGTAGAAATAATGTTATCAATTATATTAGTGTGAGTATATTTATGCTAATTAGGTATGATTAGTTTAATTATGACATAAATACTTACGAGTAAAATATAGAAATTAAAGAATTTTATGTATAAGAAAAGTATATATGGATAATGGTTATATATGTTATGTTCATTAAATGTAATCATAACATCTTTATGTATTGATTACTATAACACTAATAATTGAATAAATTGTCAAATGTGAATCGAATATATATGGACGGATCTACGCATCGTAGATGGATGTATCGTAGGTTATTACCTAGTAGAGTTGGGTATAGACAAGAGTTTTTAGACAGGGTTGAGGAGTTTGATGCACATGCTAGAAGTCAATCAGAATTTGTACATAATCAACAATATAAGTGTCCATGTCGCAAATGCAAAAATCGGAAGTATAAGGATCCCTGTGAAGTTAAGTTACACCTTTATTAATATGGTTTTCTTCCAAAGTATTGGAGTAGTCATAGAGAAATCGATCCTCATTTATATGAGGATGGTGGTATGACTTCTAATATATTCAACGACAAAAGTGGCTCCAATCATATGAACTACGGTGATGTAGCATCAAATATCGACCATATGCATGACATAGTCACAGATGCCATGATCTCAAATTAAGGCTCTACAAGTGAGCCTCCAAATACCCATGCCCAAACTTTCTTTAATATGGTTGAGGCTACCCAACGACCTTTGTGGGTAGGAAATGAAACTCACACTGAGTTGTCCGCCACCGTTAGACTGTTGCGCATCAAGTACGACTACAACATGCCTCAAAATTGCTTTAATGAAATTGCTCAACTTATGAAGGAGATTTTTCCACCTAATAACCGAGTTCCCGTGACATTCACCATGCAAAGAAGGTGATTAAAAATCTTGGGATGGATGTTCAAAAATTGACTCGTTGTCGAAAAGGTTGCATGTTGTTCTACAAAGAGGACATTAATCTTGATTCATGCAAGTTTTGTGGTCATGCGAGATGGAAGCGTCAAAGGGAAAGACAAGGAAAAAGTCAAAGAACTCCGTTTGCAAGGATGCATTACTTGCCATTAATACCAAGACTTCGAGTACTTGTTTGCTTCAAAAACCACAACAGAGCACATGAGATGGCATTATGAGAATGTAAGAGAGGATGGTGTCCTATGTCATCCTTCGGATGGTGAAGCATGGAAACATTTTGATAGAGTTCACCCCGAATTTGCTATCGAGCCTAGAAATATTAGACTTGGTTTGTGCGCGGATGGGTTTAATCCATTCAGCCAACCTTCAAGGTCTTATTCAATCTGGCTAGTCGTTGTTACGCCCTATAATCTACCACCGAAGTTATGCATGACGACGCCTTAATGTTCTTGACATGCATAATACCAAGGCCTACAAATCGGAAAAATAAAAGTGATGTATATTTGCAACCTCTTATTGACCAGTTGAAAACACTATGGGAAGATGGTGTGGAAACATATGATATTTCAAAAAGTGAGAACTTTCTAATGAAGGTCTGCATTGATGTGGACCATTAATGATTTCTCAGCCTATGGTATGTTGTCTCGGATGGAGTACTTATCGTGCCATGTCATGCCCGGTATGTATGAATAAAAAAAAAGCATTAAAACTTAGAAATGGGCGAAAATTTTCATGGTTTGATTTCCATCGACGGTTTTTGCCACGAAGTCACGTGCTCCGAAGGAATAGCACATCATTTACAAAAGGAAAAACCGTACATTCGGGTCCTCCTCGTCGATATACGGGGAAGAAATAAAATAATGGGTTGAGAACTTGCCCAAAGAAACAAAAGATCAAGAAATTATCATTTTTGGGTTCAAAAAGGATCATAATTGGACAAAACAAAGCATATTTTGGGAGCTTCCATATTTGAAAGATCAATTGCTTCACCACAACCTAGATGTGATGCACATTGAAAAGAACTTTTTGAGAATATAATTAACACCGTTATGGATATTACTGGGAAAACAAAAGATGATATCAAGACAAAAATGGATTTGGAAGAGTTGTGTGATCGTGTGGAGTTGAATTTAAAGCATGGAGTAAATGGTAAAATTCTGAAACCGAAGGCAAAATATGTGTTGACGTTGGAGAAAAAGAGGGCAATATGTGAATGGACAAGAGAGTTAAAAATGCCGGATGATTACTGTTCTAACATTCATACCTTATAGACCCAAACTCCACTAAGTTTCATAGCATGAAAAGTCATCATTGTCATGCTTTCATGGAGAGTCTTCTTCCAATCGCATTTAGTGCACTCCCGGATGAGGTTTTAGCGCCTCTCATTGAAATTAGTGAGTTCTTCAAGAACATTTGCTCATCCGTTTTACGGGATGCGAAGTTGGAGCAATTGCATCGAAATATTGCAATAACACTTTGTAAATTGGAAACAATATTTCCTCCCGGGTTCTTCAATGTCATTGAACACTTGCCTGTTCACTTGGCGGAGGAAGCAAAATTGGGTGGTCCGGTAAATACCAATGGATGTATCCATTTGAGAGGTTCTTTGGCCGATTGAAGAGATCCATAGGAAACAAATCGAAGCTTCGAAGGGAGTATCGCTGAAAAATATGCACGATTTGAAGAAACACATTTTACATCTTACTATTTCGGCTCTAACGTGCCTTGCATTCGCAATAGAAGTCGACGAAATGAAGGGAGTGAAGTTCCATACCACAATCCTACTCTTTCGGTATTCATACCAGAAGGTGCTCCAATTGGGAAGTTCACTCCGCGTTTCCTTGATAAGAAAGAAAGGACGGTTGCACATCTCCATGTTTTACTGAATTGTTCCAAAGTTAAACCTTACCTTGAGTGAGTATATCTTGTCCTATACAACACTCATTTCAATGAATTTTTTCACAACGATGATGTCATATTAATAAACAATTTAAACTCAG
This sequence comes from Talinum fruticosum, assembly GCA_021018815.1. Classification (NCBI taxonomy): domain Eukaryota; kingdom Viridiplantae; phylum Streptophyta; class Magnoliopsida; order Caryophyllales; family Talinaceae; genus Talinum; species Talinum fruticosum. The sequence goes on along the minus strand of JAITYX010000082.1, from coordinate 1,545,036 downwards.
TCTATTCGAAGACCAAAAACGAGCTATGTATGCTGATGTTAGTGATGTTGCAATTGATGCAATGGTCGAAAGTGAGTTCAAAGATTGGTTCAAAGGAGCTGTAAGTATTATATATTAAGACTTAATAATGCTCATGCCTCAAAGTTATTAGTATTCGATTTTCAATTTTAATAAACTAAACCAATACTATGTTATTCACATAGATTCATTGTTATTGAGTATATCATGATGAAAAGCATGTTTACTTGATGCAATTAGCTCAAGGTCCTTTAAGGAGAGTGAAAACATGGACAGCATACACGGTGAATGGAATGTTATTTCATACGAGGCTCGAAATGAAGGGAGGATGACCTTCAATTGTGGTGTTTGTGTGAAAGGAACCGATGGAGGACATGTTGAAAATAATTACTACGACATCTTGCAAGAAGTAGTTAAAGTTGAATATGTTGGTGAACCAATAAAAACGTGTGTGTTATTTAAATGCAATTTGTTTGACCCTAGTCATCCTCGAGGAACTCGGGGCCATAAATTTAGTTCGTATGTTGAAGTGCATCATACAAGGCGTTATCGTAAGTACGATCCCTTCATATTTGCTAGTACTCGTAACTCAGGTGTATTATATATCATATCTACAAGGGGTCCCTACGAGAAAAGCTGAATTGGTTCGTCGTAGCGGCAGCAGAAACCAAGGGCCAAAGTTGATGACCAATATACTATTCCTCTTGCATTTTAAGAGGATAGTATCGGTACGATCGATCCTATAATGGAAACTTTGCTCGACACTTTGGCTGATAACTCAATATCGGTAGAAGAATTAGTTGATGATGTTATTTTAAACCAAGAAGATGGGATTGAGGATGTTAGTGAACAAGAGGATGGTGAAGAAGATGAGGAAGGTGAATGGGATAATGATAACATCATCGATGAGGAAGACGAAGATCTCATATTCAATGATATCGAAGAGGATAGTAATGAAGACGATGATGCCACTCGATGATCGGGATGATGGCTAGTTGAACATGTTATTTTTTTTGTTTGTTTTATATTGAATAACTTTTATTTATGTTGTATTTAAATGAATTCTTATTAATGTAATCAAGGGAAAAATAATTGAAGCGTAATTTCTTAATAGATGAAAATTTATATCTAACGCTTACATGTTTATATGTTTACTAATGTTTCTGTTTTGTGTTATATTGAATCACTTTAACCGTTGGATGTTTACTAATAATGTTTTTATGTTGTTTATGTTAGGAAATATGGAGAGAGGTAGAGGCAGGTCGAAAAGATTAGCTACTCGGGGACGGGCTAGAAACATCATTATCGATGGTGAAGGTAATGATGTAAGCACTTCTACCCCCTCTCAAAACCCTTATAGCCTTCGAGTCTCCTATAGGTGGAGCCGTATCTCCATACTCCCCTTACAACCAAACTCCAATGGGTGGGTCATTCATTCCTAACATCCAAACATCACACATATGCAAAACCCATTGGGTGGGTCTTTCATCCCAAACCATCCTTATTCTCAATAGCCTCATATGTACTCAAACTCGCCCAATACGTACCCATATAACCAATATGGTACGACCCTTATACCACACTCCCCCTTGGTGCTGAACAAAGGCCACCACAAAGGCCTACAAATGATGGGCCAACCGATGCGAGCAACGAGCATGCTAGTCTTGAATCAAGCAAGTGTTACTAGCCGAGAAAAGATTCGAATTGAGCCAGATGGTGAAGGATAAGTGTGATAATTAGTAGTAAAATAAATTAAGCTTTATAGTACTCGAGTGTATAACTAACTGTTTTATATGTTTCTTGATTAGGTTCTACCCCGTTGACAAAGTTGTGGGCATGATTTCCCACATCTTCCAAAGAAAATATGACGGATCATGGCCTACATGGGGTCAAGTCCCTCGATCACAACGTGATCTGTGGTTTTCCGAGTTTAAGGTAATGACAAACCTTCAGTTTGCTGAAATTAAGATAACATAATGACTTATTCCGCATGTTTAAGCATTATATTATAATTTCATAACTTATAAACTACTTTTTCATTTATGCAGAAAGTTTTCACTTGGTCTCCAACCGATGAAGTCCAAATCAGAAAAAATTTTGAGAAGAAAGAAAGTGATCGATTAAAGGACTTCATGTCGAAGGTAAGAAAAATAAGAAGAAGCCGAAATCGTTGGGTGACAACTACCGGCGAGAGTTGTTGGAATATTGGGAAAATGCCGACTACAAGAAATTCCGTGAGCAGGCTCGGAAAACCGCCATGCTCGATCAAGGTGGACTTGGTTCATCGCTCCATACTTGTGGCTCAATCCCTACGACAAAGCATAAGCGGCACTTGGTACATACCCCTTTATTAGTAATTATGCATGCAACTATTAACATGTTCATATTAGTAAATTGATTATGTATTAACTTTTTTGTATTTAGATGAAGGAGCTCAAAAGAGTTCAGCCTCTACCGACCCAACTATTTTGACAAACCCACAAAACAAAAAAGGACGAATGGTCGACCAAAAATCCAAGGCCATTTATGTGAGTAATCTTATATATGCAATTTTCATATTTTTCAATATATGGTTTTCTTTGACAACCTGTGATAGTTACATGCCTCCAATATTTATATATTATTCGGGACAAGTTTCAAAAAGAGTGGGAAGAGTTGCAAAACACTCAACCCACTCAACCTTCTAGTGATGACCCCAACTCTTCGAGGATAATGTCTCTACCCCTTCACAGCATGAGTTGTGGGTCAAAGCCAATGCGAACAAAAAGGTCGCATTTATGGACTTGGATCTAAGGCTAAAAACTTAAAACAAACCATATCCTTCAAGTCACCTAAAGCTTCTACTCCGGATGACTCAGATTTGAGAGCAACGAGTGCATAATTTAACTTCGAGTTACATCAATGGATTAAGCATCCTCGTGTACTTGGGTTGGGAAATCGGTAGCTTAAAGAAAAGGTGGACAGTTTCGCTGAGCCAATAGCACACTTCAATGAATTTTTGAAATCTCAGCAAGCATCCGGATCTCACCATCGACCGAGTACAACCACAAGAGGAAGAGGAAGAGGATGAGGAAGAGTGAGGACCTTGGATCGATTCATTGTGACCTTTTGTGTATTTGTGAACATTTTGCAAACTTTTAACATGTATGTGCTTATGGTTTCTTCCGAACTTTTGTATGATTGTTTTTGTGAACTTCGAATTGGATATAAATATGTTTGGATTGTGTATGTTGGATTTGTATATCCAACTTGGATGAGTACTTTGTGGCCGGCATATGTAAATGCCAAATGTAAATGCCACATATGTGAATGTTGGATTTGTATATCCAGTCACATTTTTTGTATTAGGATAACGAATTATTAGAAAAATGTATTTTGGAATTCCGCCTGCACAACGACTGGAACGAGTGACGGAACAACAACGGAAAATCGTAAACAACGACGGACCCCTAATCGGCGACGAAATTCAGCGACGGAAAATCACCATTTTTCCATCGCTAGATCAGCGACGGAGGAAGCGTTCCGTCGCTGATTCCCACTTCCGTCGCCCATCCGTCGCTCATTAATGACGGATTGCGTGAATTCCTTAGTGTAGTGATCCGGCTTCCGTCGCTATTTCCAAAATTCCGTCGCTATTTCAAAATTTTCCGTCACTATTTCCGTCGCCGATTCTCTCGTTTTGTGAAGGTTTGCTCGGGAGAGTCCGAGTCACCCTAGAGGGGGTGAATAGGGTGATAGGAAATTCTCTGCGAAATCACACTCTTTTGCACGTAAGTAGAAAGGAAGATAGATTCTAAGTCTATTAACTGGGTCGAAAAGATTGGACTCGTAAAGCAATCAATCGAAAGAACAAGAGCGATGAAGACTGTCCGAGTCTAGAATGAACTCGGAAAGATAACACTTAGATTTTACGTGGAAACCCTCCCGGGAAGAAAACCACGGACCATGTCAATCCGGACACGGAGTCAAATCCACTATTTTGAGTCCACAAAATACCGTGAACTGATCGAACCCGAGTTGCTCCCTTAGACAACTCTATACAAGTTTTCCTAGACTCGTAAATTCCCTTATCTCGATCTAGTACTTCCTAGCCGAGATAACCCTTACAGCTAGGGACAACTAAGCTGAGTTAACCCTTACGGCTTAGTCAAGGGACCTTACAAGAAATGTAAGAAAGAATTTGTAATCGAGTACAAGACCTTACAACTCGAAAGTAATGAATTACAGAGTGGGAGTTGTAAGTTGAAGATTGAAAGTAAATACAATAACTTTGAACAAGTATGTGTATTAGCAATAATGTTCGGCAACCTTCAAGTCTTGTGAGATGGCTTCTATGTATAGATGACCAGGCAGAGTAGCCGTTATCTTTATCTCGCTGACCGAGAGTCCTCTCGTGACCGTTGATAGAAACTTTCCGAGTCACTCGAAAGTATCCGTTGTAATGTGAACGTTGGACAACGGTTTATCTCTCTTGGAAGTCCCAAAACCATTGGTAATGTCGTGAAAGATAAGGTGGAAATCACCGTCAAGCTTGGCGTTTCGGTTTTCCAGATTTGGAAACAGACAACTTCGACACAATCTTCCGGGACTCGAAGCGGGGAAGGTGAAAAGCCATGTCTCGCTGGTGATTTGACGTTCGAAGCCAGCTACTTTTGTGGTTTGAAAAGGTGTATCCTCAAATGAATAACCTACAAAAGTAAATCAATTCTGGTTCTCAAAGTATAAAATACTTTGGTCCAAAGTTAGACAGAGATAATAAAATAATTATGATAATTAAGCAACCGATTATCCGAGTCGACAATGAAATGGAATTTTCCGAGTCCAATATCCATGGTACTCATAATTCCGTCCGACTTAGTCTAAGCGATAGAACAAGTTCCATAAAGAATATCGAGTGAGATAACTTGATATAGACTAAGTGTGAAACAGAGCTAAAGATATTGACTCTAACAAAAATAGAGCTTGTAATTGGAAGTAAGTTTCGAGTGAGAAAAAGACGAAACACTATTCTCGCGATAAATCGAGTGAAGATGGACTCGGAACAAAGAACCACTTTTCGAGTCTCAAACAGATAAGCAATAAATGTGATAAGTGAAAGCCGTATCACTCGGAAAAGATATTATTTTACTAAAAGAGGTTTCTGCGAAACCGAGAATGCCTTGAAATCAAAACTCTAAAAGCATGGGATTATTATACCGACTTGTTCAGTGCAACTCGAAATGTGTTGAGAAATGTCCGAGTCTTCATTTTGTAGTAGTGATCTAGTTAACCGAACCATACCCCCGATCCGAACCAAACCGACCTATACTCACCCCTAATGTCATTAGACACTTGGATTTATCCTCGGTGTCATCCTCGTCATCTTATTCAACTTGACTCCATGTAGCCACCTTGGCTTTCTTTTTCTTGTAATCTTTCTTCTTCTTTAGATAATCCTTGACGATGTGTTCCTTACTACCACGCTCAAAACACCCCGAGTTTTTAGTATAAGAAGAATTTGGAGAGAAAGAGGTTTTACCTTTCCTATCTTTCTGCAGACCTAATTTTATGGCTTTTTGCCACTTCTTACGCTTCATCATCTTTTTGAAGCCTCTAGCGAGAAGCACCATTGTGTCTTCCTCTAAATCTAAGTTGCTTGGACTAAGTTGAGCTTCTTCCGAGTCTTTCAAGAAAACATTCCTTCTTGTGCCGACGTTAGTTTCCATCTTAATACCTTCATCAACCTCTATTTTGAATAGCTCGTACTTATGGAATTACTCGGCTAATTTTAGTCTTCCTAAACTAACTTGTTCCTTCATAGATGGTCACCAAAGTGTTCCACACCTCTTTGGTCGTGTCATATGCTCGAGACTCTATTAAACTCAAATGTTCATAGCCTTGTGGTTCTTCTTGTGGCTTTCTTTTTCATCTCGTGGTGAACTCTTCTTTAGTTTTGGCACTATTTCATTGCCAATTTCAATTTCCTTCATTAGGACATAGTTCCCATCAGTGATGATTTCCGTACTTCTTCATCTTGATCTTATATGAAACATTACATCGGTTTCTTACATAGCCGAAGTTGGAGCCCTTGAACTTTTACGGCCTTGAGAATGATCTTCCTTCATCAAATTCTCCATTAAAATGAGCCATAATCTTTAAACCTTTGGAGTTTAATTCCTTGAAAGAAGGCTAGACTCGATAACAATTAAAAGTTCAATTGGAGAAGTAAATCACCCTAGAAAGGGGGTAAATAAGGTGTTAAAGGATTTTTGCGAAAAAGTTAAGTTCTAAGGAATTTACTACTTAGAAATAAGAATTCAGTCTAGAATGACTCAAAAATAACATGAAAAGGTAGACAAGTAGTTTTACAAGGAAAACTTCCTGAGGTAGACAACCTTGAACAGAGCTAATCCAAGCACTAAGTCAAAATCCACTAATTGAATCCTTAATTATAATCAATATGACTAACTAAATTTGTTCCTTTGTATAAATCTATTATAATTTTTCCCATGCCTAAAATTCTCTTATCTGACCTAGTACTTCCAAGTTAAAATTTTCTTATCAACTTAGGAAAATTGAGTTGAAGTTACGATATCAACTCGATCAAGGGAAACGAGAAAAGTGTTTGAAGATTAAAGAATGATTATAAGACTTTTCTCACTAGGAGTTACAACTCGAAAAGAGTAAGATTATAAAGAATGAGTTGTAAGCTAGATATGTCTCGATCAATAAAGCTTGTCGGTTCATCAATTAGAATCTTGTGATAAGGCTTCTTTAAATAGTCCGCCTTGAATGAAAGTCGTTCGGTCTTTAGCTAGAAGAACTAGGTCGACTAGTCGTTGAAACGGATAGTTTGAGGACTCGGCTTCGGACCCTCTTAAATAACCTTTAAGCCTAGATCCTAGCTTCCCAAAGCTATTCTAAGAGCCTAGGTATAAAATATCATTAGACTTAGAAATAAAATATTACCCAAAATAGCAACAAACAAGCTTGTCAGCCCGATCTGCGATGTTCCAAATTTTGTGGCTTTTTTGTCTGCAGATCTTCAACGATATGAAGTCTTTGTTTTTTCTTTTCTTTGTGATAAATAAGCTTTAGAAAACCTGCAAAAATGAATTAGGTAATGGTTCTCAATGTGTAAAAATACTTTGGTCCACAATTATATTAGGATTAGTCTAAATAAAGCATTTAAAGATCATTTATCCTTAATCTATACTTTCAATTCTAATATTCAATATATTCAAGTTCCAAATATGTCCAACTCATAAATAAGAAGTTCAACCTTAATGGGTGCATGACTTATTTAGGCATTTTCCAATTTTTCTAGGTTCGATAATTACAACGTAATGAATTTGGCTTAAGTAAAATTAAAACAATTAGTTCTAGTTCATTTCATGAATATTTTTCAAAGATGTATTAAATGTGAAAGTTCTTTGGCAAACTTAATGTTTGAGTCATACTAGGTGAGTTAGTTTTTGAGAACTAAGTAGCTCAATCAAGCTCAGTTAATATGATCGAGTCGGTTCTACTTTCGAAGTAGAAATCGATCGAAGACTTTGACAAGTATTCTTTTAAAGTATGAGCCTTAGGTCAGTCATGGATAAGTTATGTAGAATTAATGATTGTAGAAAATGACTTTATCTTGTTAATTTCTTTTAGGATGCTTCTTACTTAATCCTAAATTTATATGTATGTCTTGAATTCAAAACATGTAAGAGGTAAGTAAGTCATACCTAATTCTTCAAGGTATAAATGTACTAACCCCCTCCCCCTAAGAACATTATTTTAGATAGCAACTCAGGTATGCAAACCCATTCTTCTCTTCATGATTTTTGTGCATTTGTTGCATTCATTTCCACGATAAAACTTATGAATTTTGCAGAAGCCTCACTTGAACTCGAGTAGGTAGAGGTCATGCAAGAAGAACTCTCTCGGCTTGAGAGAAACCAAATCTGATCACCTAATTATACGAACCAAATGGGTTTTCAAAAACAAATTGGATGAGAAGGGTGTGGTAGTTAGAAATAACTCCAAACTTATAGCTCAAGGTATTGATTGCAGGGAAATCTTTGCCTCGATTGCTAGCATCGAAGCTATTAGAATTGTGCTTGCAGTTGCATCTAGCATGAATATCAAACTTTATCAAATGGATGTCAAATGTGCTTTTCTAAATGGCTTTATTCAAGAAGAAGTTTATGTTAAGAAACTCCTTGAATTTGAAAATCCTCATTTTCCAAACCATGTTTTTAAATTGTAAAAAGCACTTTATGGTTTGAAATAAGCTCCAACAAGCATAGTACGAAAGATTAAGCAGTTTCTTGATTGAAAATGTTTTAAAAGATATTTAATTGACATAAACTTATTTACAAAAACCAAGAGCAAGGATTTCATTACCATTCAAATTTATGTTAATGATATTATGTTTGGCACTACTAATGAATCCCTCTACAAAGAGTTTTCTAAGTTGATGAGATAGGAATTCCAAATGAGTATGATGGGATTCTTCTTTGGACTACAAATCAAGAAAGAAAAGGATGGAACTTATGTTCATCAAACTAAGTATGTCAAAGAGCTACTAAAGAAATACAGGCTTCGGATGCAAAGCCAGCAGCTACACCAATGGCCAACAATACTAAACTAGACTTAGACAAGATGGGTAAAACAATAGATCACAAACTCCACAAAGGTATGATTGGATCTCTACTTTACCTAACTTTAAGTAGGCCACATATCAGGTTTTGTGTATGCCTTTGTGCAAGATTTCAAGCAAATCCAAAGGAATTTAATCTAACTGTGGTGAAGAGAATTATTAGATATCTTGCAAGCACTCAGTCCCTTGATCTCCGGTATTCCAAACACTTAGATCTAAACCTCAGTAGCTACTCAAACGCTAATTATGTTGGGTATAAAGTTGATAGGAAGAGTACATTATGATTAGGATCATGCCAATTCCTTGGATACTTCTTGAGTTCATGGCATTCCAAGAAGCGGAACCCGGTTCCGTATCAACTGTTGAAGTTGAGTACATAGCTACCGAAGCTAGTTGTGGTCGGTTGTTGTGGATTAAGCAACATTTGAAGGATCTTGGACTAACCTTCTTAGTCATCCCCATTACAAAGAACCCAGTTTAGCACTCAAAGACAAAGCACATTAAGATTAAATATCACCTTTCTAAGAGATCATTCCGAGAAAGGTGATATTATTTTAGAATTTATTCCTATTAAGCTTTAATTAGCTGATGCTTTCACTATGCCTTTATTAGAAATGAGCTTGATATGATGAATTCCTTATATGTGATTACTAGTTTGCATGATTATGTGTTTATTTACATGAAAATGTTTTTAATGTGAAAAATCCGATAGACTCGATAGTTCAGTTGATAATTCATGAACCGAGCCTCGGTCATTGGTTAACCGAGTCTTATCGAGCACTCAAATGACTAATTGATTCAGATTCATTTTCATTAAAATGGACAATGGAATCTTCTAAGATCATATCTAATTAATAAAAAATCTTAGATTACATTTTTGCAAACCATTTTAATTATTCCAACATAATTTTGATTGAAAAACTAGTCTGTTGGGACTATTGACTCATCATTATGGTAGAAACTAGCCATTACAGTTCTAATAGTTAGAGGGTTTTGGGACTCGGAATCTTTTTGCTAGCCATTTGAGAGTCTTTTTAATAGAATCATAACCCGAACACCTCGACTTTTCGGATGAAAACATTCTACAAGTAGAGGTGGATATATGGACAATGTACTTTGATGGCGCTTACAATTAGAAGGGTTTTGGAGTAGGGATCCTCCTAGTCTCGCCGGAGGTAGCACATACTCTCATTTCAATTAAGTTGGATTTTGAGGTTACCAACAATGCCACAGAATATGAAGCATGCATCACAGGACTTCAAACTACCATAGAAATCGAGGCCAAAAACATCGGGGTTTTCGGTGACTCCGATCCGATCATTAATCGATTTCACTAAAGTGGAAGGTACATAGTGAAGCCTTGGCACCCTACCTGGCACATCTAATTGAATTAGCAAAATAATTTCATAACATATCATATACTTACCTTCCTAGAGATGACAACCAATTTGTGGATGCCTTGGCTGAATTGGCATCCATGATCAATAAACCTAATGGCATTCATTCAATGCCCATTCATATAGAATGACAGAGTCAGCCTGTGCATATATACGCACTAGAAGTGTCTAGTACTCGACCAACCTAGTTGGTACCATGACATCTATCAATATACGGAAAATCACAAATACCTACTCGGACTCCATCCCTAGAGCCTAACGAGCCATCTATATGCTAAATACTCAACACTCTCACTCATTTCTCACTTTGCTTTCTCATACTAAATCAATCTCATTCTCTCTCTCGCAGATCGACTCAAACTCTCATTTTCTCTCTCTTACTCGGATTCTCTCTTATTCTCTTACTCGGTTTTATTTCTAAGTTCACTCTCTTACTTTTACTCAAGCACTTTTTCTCTCACTTCCACTATCTCTCTTTCTTAGTCAAAATGAAAAAGAGAACTTCGAAGTTGAAGCTACTTCGCAACTAAGAAGAAGTTTATAACTCCTTCCCGAGCCATTTTTCAAGTCTCTAAGTATGAGGCCTCGGAACATGAGACCTCAAAGCAACAAGTTGGATCCTCTCTCAAACTAAAGGAATTCAAAGAATCCTTTGTTACTTCTCATTACTTGTTTGGACGATAAATTCTTCCTTTCTACAAAGATCTCTTGGGTTCATACCATAAATTCTACCAAATTTCTAGGTCTTCCGACCTTCTATAATTACGTTTATCCCTCTCTAGTAATTGAACTCTACCAGGGTCTTTCTTCTCCTAACCCTTTAATTCTAATTTTTCAAGTACAAGGGAAAAAGATTGTCATTAATCTTACTCTCTCTGTAAAATTTTCAACATTGATTGTTTGTTCCTTAACTCTACAACACTCAAAAATTCCTTGAAGTCGCTAATGAATTTTACTCTAAGTATGCCTGAGTCAAACAAAACTCTCGGAAGAACTTTTCCATTACATAGTTCATTTGTCATCAATCGGAGCCCGGACTTCTCTATTTCTTCTTCATGAGGATAGTGTTCTCTTTCTTCCTTTCTAAAGAGAAGCCCAACAACATCATCCTTAAGGTCATTTATGACATCATGGAGGGTTTTGACATTGATATGCTCTCCTTCATTCTCCAACAAATCAGCTCAGTCCCCTCTAACACTAAAAACCTCCTTTTCCCTTGAGCTTTTCTCTCTAAAGTTTTTGCTCATTATGAGCTAAAATTCCCTTGTCAATTTCTTCCTCCTGCTTTTCTAATGGGGAAATATGATTTAGTCAATCTTGGATATGAGGAAACCTCATCTTGTGTCTAAACTCACTCCTCGGAGATCATACAACCATCTTCTTCTACTCTTCTCCTCACTCTTGACCCTAATTTTGCAACTCGGAACATTGAAAAACTTGCCTCGGAACTTTCCTCTATTGCCAAACAATTCCATGTTACCTTAGATTTATTCAAGGCTCTCCTTCGTATTTTTCTTGGAATGTAACAAGCCCTTAAAAAGAGCTTGTTCATGCCCAAGCTCTCATAACAAAGCTAACTGAGATGTTCCAGGGATCTTAGATTCACCTCCAGCAGCCTTAGCAAAAGCAAGAAGAAGAAGAAGAAGAAGGATCGGAAGAAGAATATTCAAAGGAGATTAGCACCTCCGAGCCTTAGAGGGAATAGAGGAAGAAAGCTCAATACGAGCCAACAAAGGTTGTCGAGGATGAAGAAGTTGAGGACTCGGGAAAAGAAGATAATGAGGAAGAAGAATAAGAGGAACAACATCAACTAGTTCATCGTTCTAGGAGTTGAGCTTAGCCTTCAATAAAAGCCTCTCCTTCCCAACCACATGGCCCCTCTTATTAATTTGTTTTATTTTCGAACTTTTTCTCGTCCAACATCGTTTCTCTCATTACTCCTAATTTTCTTTTTGATGAGATGCATTAAGGGGAAAAAATTAGATATTGGATTTAGGAGGAGCTTATCTGTTTATGGGGAGCAACTATTTTTTTCCTTTTGATGTATATATTTTTCAATGAAGGAAAGTATTTCATTTGCATATCTCGTGTGACTATTGCTTTACAATTATTTATCTTTGCTATTACATATTCTGAAACTCATAATCTACATTATTGTCTTTCTCTCGATACTCAAAATTTAGTGTATTATTTATCTCTAATACTCAAACTTTCCTTTAATACTTTGCTTTTGCTCTAATATTCGGAATTTACCTATTGTCTAACTTTGATATTCAAAAGTTATTTTATTAGCTTTGATACTCAAAATTTGTGTCATCACTTTGCTCGATAACTCGAAATCTATTTTATTACCTAATTCAGACATTTCTTTGAATACACAAGCATATAGTTCAATATACTTACTCGATACTTAGACTCTTACAAATAATCAATGTTTAAAGATTCAATATTATTTCTAAAGTCTTTGACATTTGATGAATGTTTTCTAAGTCTTTATTTAGTTGAATGTCTTTCATCAAAAAGGGAGATTTAAAACTCATGTATGATTAACTAAACCCCTCACATGTTTTGAATTCAAGTCATTCATCTAACTTTTTAATTAAGAAGCATCCTGAAAAAAATAACTAAAATAAGTTATCTAGTATGACTAACCCAAGACTTATGTCTTAAAAGAATATTTTGTCAAATTCTTAGTCTTAGTTCTACTTCAAAAAGTAGAAACTAACTCATTTATCAAAATTGAACCTAACCGACCCACTCGGTTCCCATCAACTCGACCCATTCAGTCGGACTAAAACGTTGAGTTTGCCAAAGTACTTTCATATTAACATGTCAATTTTAACATAGCAATCTTCATAAAATGGACTGGAATTAATTTTTTATTCTACCTAAATCCAGAATCATTACGGTGTTATTGATTAATTTTGTGTAAGCGAAAAATGTCTAAATAACTCATTGACCTATTAAGTTTAAACTTATTATTTATAAGTTTTGACATATCCGAAGGTTTGCTTTTGAAGAGTATTAGTCACCCTAAAGGGGGTGAATAGGATGATGAGGAAATTTGAACAAACTTAGAATCTTTTTGCTTGAAAAGGATAAGCGACTCATGAGTCTAGATTGGACTCGAAAAGTATGAACTTAGAATTACATGGAAACCCTCCCGGAGCAGAAAACCACGACCAGTGCTAATCCAAGCACCAAGTCAAATCCACTATTTTGAATCAACAAAATACAGTAGACAGACTCAACCGTAACTACTCCTTTAGACAATTCCTTACAAGATTTTCCTAGACTCGAAATTCCCTTATCTCGATCTAGTACTTCCTAACCGAGGTAACCTTTACAGCTAGGGACAACCGAGCTGAGTTAACCTTTACAGCTCAGTCAAGGGACCTTACTCGTAAAGTAAGAAGGAGAATTTGTAATCGATTACAAGACCTTACAACTCGGAAAGATGTTAAGTACGGACATGAAGTTGTAAGTAGAAGATTGAATGAGTATTATACAAAGAGATATAATTTTAGCAATGGGTTCAGCTATCTTCAAGTCTTGTGAAGTGGCTTCTATTTATAAATGACCAAGCAGATTAGCCGTTGTGACTATCTTCCGAATAGAAGTCCCATGTGACCGTTGTAACGGTTTTTCGAGTCGCTCGAAAAGATCCGTTGAGATGTGAACCTTGTGCAATGGCTCTTGGCTCCTTAGGATGTCCCAATATACTAGTTGTCTCCGAAAAGCAAGGTGGAAACCACCGTTGAACTTAGTGTTGAAGATTTCCAGCTTTAGAAATAGACAACCCGACACGATGTCCGGGCCTTGGTTAAAGTAGAAAAGCCTTTGAAGGTTTGCTCAGGGAGAGTCCGAGTCACCCTAGAGGGGGTGAATAGGGTAATAGAAGATTTTCGTTGAAAATCAAACTCTTTTGCCAAAGTAAAAATGCAAATGGATTCCGAGTCAAAAGCGGGGTCGAAAAGTATGAACTCGGAATTGTAGTAAAGAGTAATGAATCGGATTGAGCGAAGCTTTGAGACTGTTTGAGTCTAGAATGAACTCGAAAGTAAAGACACAGGAAATACGTTGAAACCCTCCCGGGGCGGAAAACCACGGACCGTGCTAATCCAAGCACGAAGTTAAATCCACTATTTTGAGTCCACAAAATACGGTAGACCGACCGAACCCAAGTTGCTCCCTTAAATAACTTTTTACAAGTTTTCCTAGACTCGAAATTCCCTTATCCGATCTAGTACTTCCTAGCTGAGATAACCCTTACAGCTAGGGTCAACTAAGCTGAGTTAACCTTTACAGCTTAGTCAAGGGACCTTACTCGAAAGTAAGAACGTGTTTGTAACTAAGTACAAGACCTTACAACTCGAAAGTAATGAATTACAGATTGGGAGTTATAAGTAGAAGATTGAGAATGAATACAATGACTTTGCTCAAGTACGTGTATTAACAATAGGTTCGGCAATCTTCAAGTCGTGAAAGTTGGTTTCTATTTATAGATAACCGAGCAGAGTAGCCGTTATCTCCTTATGCTCGACCGAGAGTCCTTTGCGACCGTTGATAAGAGCTTTCGAGTCACTCGGAAAGTATCCGTTGTGATATGAACGTTGGGCAACGATTTAACTCTCTTGGAAGTCCCAAAACCACCTGGCGGTGTCTTGAAGGATAAGGTGGAAACCACCGTTAAGCTTGGCGTTTCATTTTTCCAGATTTAGAAATAGACAGCGACCGACACAATCTTCTGGGACTGGGACAGAGAAGAGGAAAAGCCATGTCTCGCTGGTGATTTGACGTTTTGAAGCCTAGGTTACTTTTATAATTCAAAAAGTGTATCCTCGTTTGAATCACCTACAAAAGTAAATCAATTTTGGTTCTCAAAGTATAAAATACTTTGGTCCACGATTAGACACGAGATAATAAAATAATTAAGATAATTAAGCAACTAATTATCTCGAGTCGGAAAGTGACTGGAATTTTCCGAATCTAATATCCATGAAACTCAAAATTCCATCGAGTTAGTCTAAGCGAAGAATCAAGTTACATAGAGAATATCGAGTGAAATAACTTGATATAGACTAAGCACAATTCATACTAGAAGTACTCACTCTAACAAAATAGAACTTATAACATGAAGTCGGATCTCGAGTACGATTAAAGAGAAACGCTAGTCAATTCGAGTATGCGATATATCAAAGTGATGAGGGACTCGGAACCGAGTAAGATACGTATATCCGTTTTCCGAGTCACACAGAGACAAGCAAGGAAACGTGAAGTAAATGCTATATCACTTAGAAAAGAAAATATACTATATCACTCGAAAAGTTTCTAATAATGTTGAGAATGCCTTGGAATCAAATCTTTATACTTAATAGATTCTTATACTCGATTCCTTCGATACAACTCATAAATGTGTTGAGCAAGTGTCCGGGTCTTCACCTTGTCTCGCTGGTGATTGACATCTTGAAACCGATTACTTTTGTAATTCAAAAGATAGGATAACCTCGTTTAAATAACCTACAAAAGTAAACCAATTTTGGTTCTTAAAGTATAAAATACTTTGGTCCAAGATTAGACACGGATAATAATTTAATTAAGATAATTAAGTGCATAATTATCCGAGTCGAGAAGAATGGAATTTTCTGAGTCTAATATTCATTATACTCAAATTCTATCCGAGTCACTCTAGAGAAAGATCAAATTAGATAGAAAATATCGTAGTATGAGTACTTAATCTAGACAAATATAGTTCAAACAAGACCTCGTCGACTTAGAGAGTTGAATTAACGATGTAATTCACTTGAACTTAGAATATGAAGTCGGCCTGAGTTTAGAAGTGTTAGCGAGATTGTTTTAACATGTGATAAGTTTGAGTGTTGTCCGAGTGACTCGGAACCATTAGTGTGAATTGATGAGCAAGAGCATGCCTTCTAAGTCGAGTCGAAACGAATGAAAACATATGCAATAGTATCCGTAACACTCGAAAAGTTTTTATGCAACTCGGAGTAGTTTACGTAGTACTCGGAATGACTTGTAATTAAAACTTAGAAGAGATGAGGTTTGTACCTGATTCCTTGATAGTACTCAGAATGATACACATTCAAAGTCTCGATCTTCAATATCTACAACTTTAATATATAGAATATTAGACTTGAAAATTTTCATATTAAAAATTAAGAATAATTGACCTTTAAACGTTTTATTTAGACTAATCCTAATCCAATATGGACCAAAGTATGTTTATACTTTGAGAACCATTCTTTATTGTTTTTGCAGATTTTCTAAAGGCAAATTATCTCAAATAAAAGCAAAAACAAAGGCTTCATAACCATTAAAGCTCTTTTAGATAGAAAAGTTGGAAATATTAGAACTACCCGGATCCGATCGACAACCTTGTTTGTTGTCGTTTTAGACAATATTTTATTTCAAATTCGACGAGTTTTTCCGCCTAAAATTTCAGTTTCCTTGAGTTAGTAGAATAGCTTTTGGAAGTTAAGACCTAAGCACAATGGTTATTTCAAGATTGTCTAGTAACCGAGCTCTCGGAATATTCGTTACGACGGCTAGCTAATTCAGTTCTTCTAGCTGAAGACTCAATGATTCTGTCTCTCAAGATTGACTACTTAAAGAATCCTTAGCACAAGATTCTCACTAATGAACCAGAGCCTAATTTATCATATACGTCTAGTTTACAACTCATACTCTATACTCTTAATTTTCTAAGTTGTAATTCTTAGTAAGAAAACCTTGTAATCACTTTTTACTTATCAAACACTTCCCTCTTCTCTTGAGTGTGTTGAGAACATAACTTCAACTCGGTTGTCCCAAGTTACTCAGGGAATTTCAACTTGAAAGTAATAGGTTAGATAAGGAAAATTTTGTGCTTGGGAAAAATTGTAATAGATTGTTGAAGGGAAAAATCTGGATAGTCTTACTCATTGTAATTGAGGATTCAATTAGTGGATTTGATTTGGTGTTTGGATTAGCGTTTTCAAGGTTTTATGCCCTAGGAGGGTCTCCTCATAATCTGCCTTGTCTCATTTTCTCTATTTGTCCGAGTCAATCCAAACTCGGTTCTTCTTCTACTAAGCTTAGTTTTACATATTTCTTTAGTTTATGAGAGCTCGACTTACTTGAAGTTTAATTTCGCAAAAATCTTCCAACGCCCTATTCACTCTCCTCCCCTTTCTATGGTAATTTACGTCTCCTTTTGAACTTCCACATGTCATGAAAAGACACTCGTATGAACCACGCCCCCGGTGAGGAAACCAGCGGGACCGAGCTTCCCAAGGCTCTTTTTGAGTTTTTGAAGATGATTTGAAAGTTGATTTTTGAAAATGGATTTAGTAAGTGGGGGTGTGCCTCTTATTGAATTTATTTTGAGAACTCGATTTTAAAATAGTTTAAGTGTTAGCTTCTCGTATCTGTTACAAATTAAACCTCTACTTAGACTTATAATGAATAATATAACATAGAGAAGTAGGTATTGAATCCATGAGTAAAGATATAATAATATGTAAACTTTAATTTAATTAAATTTACTACTCTTAAAATCAAAAATAAAATATACATTAGAAAATTAATAACTACAAATCATACAAAAGTATCTAATAACTAAATAAATAATTTAGACAGAAGATAAAAATTATAATAACCCAGAAATATTTTTGTATATTTGTAGAATAACTAAAACATAAAATTAAAACAGTAAAACAAAACAGAATCTAAAATAGAAAATTAAATAAGTAAAATTCTGCACTAAAATAATTACAAAAATAAATATTAAAATTATCCAGAATATTAAAACTAATAATCTTGACCTAAAAAAATCCTAACAACATAAACCAAAATTAAAAACCGAAATTATGAATTTATTTAACTAAAAATCTATAATAATTAAATTCAAGAATTAAATATGAAAAATTATCAAATCACTTTCAAAAATTCCAAAATTTAATCACAGAAAACTAGGACTCCATCTAAACTCTAAAAACAGATAAACCATGAAAAATAATAAGAGACACTATTTTTAACCTAATCTCTAATTGACTCAAAAATAACAAAACCGACAGAAAAATAATCTGAAAATTAAAATATATAAAGACTCAAAATTAAATTAAACTAAAATTACTAAAACTAACCTAGTAATATTTTTGGAGGAATAAATGAAATTAATAATAAAATACTATAAATTTGTAAATAAAAATAGACAAACTAAAGAAAATAAATAAAAAATAAATAAATAATTATCAAATATTTCAAATTTATGAAGGCATTTAGTATAATCTATATCCACCATGTAAATTATTATTTCTCATTAACACATAAATTGATCTACCCATGAGCTAAACTATAGAAGACAAGCACTAGTGGATCTTCCCTATTTTTCCTTAACTATTATTTTGCTTAGGCTAATATAAACCCTACCGATATTGATAACCCTAGCATTAGCACTAAAATTTAATCAAATTAGAGCATTAATTATTAGAAAAATATCATTTAACACCTAGTAACCAATCTACTAGCAAATTAATTTAAAAAGATTTTATGATAATTTCCTAATTAAAAGAGATGGGTATGAGTCATCCATAACTAGTGTGATACTTACATGTAAAAGACCAAGCGATTACATACTTAAACCCTTTAAACTATCATATGAATTTATATAAAGCTAATTAGCATGCACTCTAATTAATTAGTCATAAAATCGTAAACATTGAACACAAATTATCATATAATCATGGATAGAATCAATAAGACAATGAAGATCGAACTTTGTTTCAAAATAAATAATTTAACATGGTTTCAAATAGATTATACTAAGGGCTTGTTTAAGAAATTACTTTTTGGATGGCTTTTCCATCCAAAATGGCTTTTAGGGCTAATTTGGTTGTTTGACTGAGTCAAACAACCATGTGAGATGTTTGGTGGATTAACTTTTTCAATGGCTTTTTCATCCCAAAAAACCCTTTTGTAAAAAGTTACTTTGATTAGCTTTTTAGGATTAGCTTTTTAACTTTTATGTTAAATAACTTTTATTGACCACAAGTTTATGATAACTACATCAATTGTCATCATCTTCATATAATAATAATAATAATAATAATAATAATAATAATAATAATAATAATAATAATAATAATAATAATAATGAGCTTAAAAATAACTTTTCAATGGTCACAAAATTATTTATCATCTATTTTTGTTACTATACATATTCATAAGTATCTAATTTGATCAATAATTTTTGGTTTATTTTGATTAATTGAGTTAAAGTTTGATTATATATATATATATATATAAGTGGTCATTTTTTAGATAATATAGTTCTCATTAAAATAAAATTGGATAAAAAAAATAAACAAATTAATATCATCTAATAATAAATATCAAATTTGAGTGGTCATTTATGTGTTTATTAATCATGGAGAAACAAAAATCATAAATATCACACTACAAAAAAGTTGAAATACCGACGGGTTTTCCGAAGGGATTTGCCAAATTTCGACGGATTTTCCGACGTGTTGTCCGACGGGATTTGCCAAATTCCGACGGGTTGTGATGAGAATTCCGACGGGTTCGACGGGATTTCCAAAAAACCGTCGGAATGTCCAACGGGTAAGAACCCTGTCGGAAGACGTCCGTCGCTATTTTTATGTTTTTTGTAGTGAACTAATCAAAATCATGGGCAGAAAAGTAATTTTAGCAAACAGCCTTGTCAGAAACAATTAAATTTATCAAACACTTTTTTCAAAAAACAACTAATACAAACAATTAATATAAAAATTAACACAAAAAGCTAACGACTAACAGTTAATACAAACAATTAACAGCCCAACAGACTAACAACTAATTGCCAAATAGGGCACAACAAGTATAAAAACTACTCATATATAATATAATTGAGGACACATAAACTAAATAAAAATAATATCTTTAGTATTAAACTAACAAAAAAATTCAATCTTTACGACTCAATATTATTATACTAATTAATACTACGGATATAAGTATCTTCGGGCGTGGGACGACTGTCGAACGATAATGTTGCTGATGATCGATGACGGATGGTGATGATGATAAGATGATGATGTGTGGCAAGAGGTTGATTGTGATGCTTGGGAGAAGTGGCGTGAGTTGGAGGTGGCAGAATGTGGCGATGAGTTGGAGATAACGGTGATGAAGCGTGAGCAGGTTAGGTGCAGAGAGAAGAGAGATGGCAAGAGATGGAGAGGTTATGATGATGACGAGAAGATGAGGGAGACAGGTAGAGAGGAAAGATGATGTGATGAAGATGATAAGTGGTGACGAGGTGATGATGGTGGTATGAGAGGATCAAGGACATAAGCAGGTGTTGCCGTGAAGACAAGAGGGGTGCGAGAAGTGGCGGTGATGCCCGCCCCTCCCCCAAGTCTCCTCCTTTTATTGTAACTTTAAGGAGGAGCTCTATTCGAATTAGGAGTAGAATTATTTATCTTCACTTTCTTCTTTAAAATAAAATTTTTTAAAATAAATTCTCATAAAATAAATATTTATGATTCATTAGTTTTGGACCGACTTTAAATATTATCTTGAACGTTTATCGATACTTAAAACTCCCACTTTTTACCCCATTTCTTCTCTTTTTACTTTATTCGAAAATTACCTAAAAATATACAAAATCAGATAAATTATATAAACTAAATAATTACTAAAAATACGTATAAAATACGACTTAACATTAAGTGAAAGGGTGATTAACAATTTTATTAATCATTTTATTTTAGAAATTAATTTTAGAAAGTCTCTGGATGTTATTTTATAAGTTAAGAAAACAGAAAAATAGAATTAATTTTCTACCGCAAGACTTTTGGACCAAAAAGGTGACAAAATTAGTTTGGACCGAAAGCCAAGCCCGGTTACCAACCGGTGTCGGTGAGAGCCAGTCACGATCGATGACTAGCACCGACCATGAGGCATAGACTAAGAGATATATGCCAAGACTTCAGATCCTCCCAATGGCCAAGTTAAGGCAAATAATTTGAAATGTGATTTAAGTACTGTAGGAACCACAGCCAATCCTTGTAAGGAAGCAGACCACATTTCCCCACGAAGCATTCGTTGTCTATTATTTTTAAGTTTGATTTTTATTTAGTGAATGAGGTGAGTCTCTTATTAAGATGATTTTTAGAATTGGACTTTAGAAGTAGTTTTGGGTTGAAGTGCGATTGGAGATTTTTATTAACCATTTTATTTTCGAAACTAAGTTTAAGTCTCGGGATGTTATTTCAAAGTTAAAAGAAATTAGAAAAATGGAGAAGTCACCTTGCCGCAAAAGCTTCCGGGTCAAACAAGTAAAACGTCTTAGGCTAGGAGTCGAGCTCGGTTGCCGGCCAGTGCTGGCTGACACCTACATTATCTTGTAATTAGCATTGGTTATCCGGTCGGGACTAAGGAATCGGTCTCGATCGGATAGCTTTAGGTTATCAAAATGACCATTTTTTTATTTTTTACCCGAAATGCCAAGAAGCAATTTAGAGCATAAAAAGTTAAAAATCAAGAAGTCGTCAATCAATTTTGAGAAATAAAAACTAAGAAAATGCGTAAATACTTTTCTAAATTCAGAACAAAAACTAATCCTAGAGAAGGTTTTAAAAGGGAACTCCATAAGTCTTAAACGAAGGATCCAGGTGTTCGGAGGAGAAGGTACAAAATAAGGAGGAGTGTTCCTCATTCCACCGTCAACAGATGGTCTTAACTATTCTAAATTGCAAGTTAAAATTATGTTTAAATCAAGTAAGCAATTGACATGCAATTACCGAATTAAAGCACTCAATATGCTTTGAAAGCTATAAATAAAGTAATAAATGAAGCAATAAATAAAGCGATAAAGAAAAGTGAAAAATAAATAAATAAATTACATTGTGCGGGAGTAATTAAATGCGATACAACTTTGAAACCACAATACAAAAGCGATAAATGAACCGAACTAAAACAAAGCTGTAAAAACAAACTCAAAAACGAATGTGTGGCGCCCTCAGGTTGACCCATCTACCGGTCTTGAGCCATGAACGGATTTCAGCAGCGTAATGGTAGAGAACATGAAATGATGAAATGAGGGCTATTTTAGTGAGTTTAGAAAGGGACTACTAGAGTGGAGTAAGTGAGAAATAGAGAGAAGGGAGTCCGGGAGAGAGAAGGGAGTCCGGGAGAGAGTAAGGGAGAGAAAATTTCATCATAAGGGGGCTTCCCAATTGAAGTTGATGTAGGAAACAAGGGGGAAGCCCGTAATTATAGAAAAAATTAGGCCAAACGAACCCTAAAAATTTCAAGCATAAGGAGGGTTTTCAAGCTGAAACTCGAGTTTGACTTGAACCGAGCACGAAAATACCGAAATAGATAATACAAATAACCTGGACATTTGCCTAACCAAAACAATGTCGTCTGTAGAGTCCTAGAAATTAGCGCAGTTCAAAGCGACGTCGTACGGATGTTCAAGGCGTGTGCCAAGTTTGGCCGCCGAAGAAGAGTGAAACGCCGCATTTTACACGAGCTTTGGGGAATAGACACCAGTTTGGATCCTGGTTGGGAGTCCGAACCTGGCTTGACTTAACCGAAAGAAAAGGTTGTAGGTCTGGTCCAAGCAAATAATGGGCTGATTTTGTGGTGCTAATGGGTTTTTGTGGATTACTAGCTTCCATCGTACCGCTTTCAGTTCGATCATGACCCGAGCTTGAAAGGGGATTGGATTTTCATCACTAGGCTAACAAAAATGAGTAACTCAAATAAAAAGATAAGGACAACGCGTCTTTGGTGTCTACAGACTACGGATCATTAGGTTACTAAACTCAAGGAAAATTCGAACTTAGTTACACGTAATTCTTAGCTAACAAAAATGTTAGTGCATAAAATTTCTAGCCAAGCTTCATACCAAGAACTGGCCAAGTTTAGGCCCCTTATCCGAGATCCGGGACATTAATCAAGCCAAGCTCGGGAACTTACTCACTCGAATTTTAGATTTCATGTTGCAAGTCAAGTTGAGGCCTATTGGTAGATTTCAAGAGATGAGATGACCAATTCTAACACACTAACCCGGACTTCAGGACTTTAATTAGCCAAGTTCAAGAATCAGCAAGTCGGATCGCAAACTCCATTAGTTAAGTTCAAGCTGACCATCAAGGCATCTCCAACCGCCAATCCTCGACATACTCTCACTACATATATCAATCATCCAAAACCTATCTCCATAAGATCCTTTTGTTCAATTTCGTCGACCAATTTAAGTAAAGACAAGACTTTCATATATTTGATTATCAACTAACAAAATTGTTAGTGCAGAAAATTGTGTAGCCAAACTTTAGATCAAGAAATGATCACGCTTCAGACATATGACCGAGCTTTAGAACTTTGATCAAGCCAAACTCAAAAACTTCAAAGCTGGATTTCGGACTACATGTCGCAAGTCATGTCCACGCCCATTGTCGAGTTCAAGTCATGAGACGACCAATTCCGGATGCCTCGGATTTTACGAAATTTAATCGAGCATCCGAAGCGACGCTAGCCAAACAAATAAGTACCTTTTAGTGTCTATTTTGACCCTCGTCTTCCATACTCGGTCAAAGTGGGGCCAATTAAAGACACCTAAAAGTGTCATCCTTATTTTTTAATTATTTATTTATTTCTATTAGCCCGATAATAGAAACCCAATCTCATTCGTATGTTCGGGTTGAGATCGGACTAAAGTATAATGGAAAAACTCAATTTAGGCCACAAAAGGCCAACCAGGCACCAAAAACAGCCCAAAGTTCTTCTCCTTGGACCGGATCTAGTCTACAATTAAAATTCTAAGTTGGCTAAACTAGGTTTGGACTCCTAAGCCTAGTTTCGAACCTACATCAGCCTCCAAGCCTGCGAAAACGTAACGTTTTGACTTTTTTCAGCTCCAAGCCTGGCACACTTTTCGAGACCACAAGTGTGGTCGCCACGGACTGGAGCTAGCTCATAAGCGCCCTTGAACGGTGTTATTTTGACTTGTTCAATGTCCTAGATTTGGCTCTATCCACTTTAAGAAATTTCAGCCTTTAAACGACGGCTGAGGGATGAATTTAGGGTTTCCTTAACCCTAAATTTTTCTATAAATATAGGGGTTCCCCCTCCCTCAAAACACACCAATTTCGGTTGATTTCTACTTTAATTTATATTGAAACTCTCTCCCACTCTTTCTTCTCTACTCTTCTTCATTCACACTAAAAATCTCTTTTCTAAAATTGCACAAGAGAGCCTTCATTTGGCTCACTCTAATCTATCGTTACTCGTTCGAAATCAAGTTGACATACGAGCCTAACAGGTGAATTTACTCGAAAATGCCGGCCAAATACCAAACTTTCTTTTGAGGGCAGGGGAACTGCTATATTTATAAAAAAGTTTAGAGTTTAAGAAACCCTAAATTCAGCCCCCAACTCTCGGTTAAAGGATAAACCGGACCCCAAATTTTAGAAATGGATAGAGGCAAATCCAGGACACTAAATCAGCCAAAACGATGTCGTTCGAGTAGAGCCTATGAGCGGGCTCGGTCTATGGTGACCACACTTGTGGTCTCGAAAAGCGTGCTAAGCTTAGACTCTGAAAAGAAGTAAAAATGCTGCCTTTTTACGAGGCTTGGAGGTCGGTGCCTGGTTCGAAACTAAGCTTGGGAATCCGAACCTAGTTTGGACCTACTGGGAATTTTAATTTTGGATTGGATATTGCCTAAGGAGATGCACTTTGGGCTGTTTTTGGAGCTGGTTGGCTTTTTGTGAGTTAAAATGATTTTTTTCACTCTACTTTAGTTTGATCTTAACCGAAGCATAGAAATGAGGCTGGGTTTAACATGACAACTTAGGCTCTAATACCAGTTCAAACAAGTCTTTTAACAAAGATAAAATAATTTGTTTAGTAATTTTGAAGACATAAAACCATAATATAAATGCATATAATATTAAAAAAACCATATCAACACAATACTACGGTCAAATATGTATAATTTGATCAACCCCACTCTTGAAATGCCTATACTTTGTTATTACATTTAAGTTTTAGATACAAGGTAAATTTGTGTCATGAAGCCTAAATATTAACCAAATATGCATATCTGAGCTCCAGAACCCCCAACTTCAAGTCTACATATCTTTCTCTTTACCAGCCCAATTCTGATGAGTCAAATTCCATAATAAACTTCTGAATGTCTACTTTTATGTACAACTAGAATCATATCAAAAACCTTTGTAAACAGGAAGAACCAATTTTAACAACTCAAAGTAAACTGACAGTTCTGACTTTGGCCCTTTTCTCCCCATAGCACTTGACCTAAACCAAAATATATTACATGAGAATAAAATATACTTCCTAAGGTTTCTAAACACCTTTAATTTTTTGGTTGGTTTATGTTGGAGAATTCAACGAACAAGCAAATACCTCTACAAGATGCTCTCAAACATGTAGTGTTCTAAAATTTAATGTGTGTATTTTGTATTACATTAGATATTTTCCAATAGTTAGAGTTCCAGAACAAAAGACCTTACTTTGGTAAATCATATCTCAGCAACTAGAGCTCTTTTGGAGGTAAAATAAAATCCCGATGAAATCCTTATGTGTTATATTTCAAATAAGTCCAGTGGAAGGAAATTCTAAGTTCATTTAGGTAGAGAAAGCAAGCTTCTAATTCAGACATGCAGTTCTAACAACATAAATCAACACATTATGTCCAGATTTTTGAGTTGCAATTTCCATATTAAATGAGGTCCAATTCGGGTGAAATTCTATTCAAAATTCAAGATAAAGAAATAAGCTTTCCGATGGCTATACGTGAAGGAGATTTGGAGGCTATTTGATTAAGGAACCAGAGCTCCAAAGACAGACACACATTCTGATATCATATTCCAGCAACTGTCTTTTTTATGGCCAAAATATTTCTGCTTCTTTTCTAAATTAACTTTTGCGTTTCTTGACTTAGAAATGTAGTAAAACGAAAATCACTAAACTTCTAATGTACAACTTAACTGAAGAATCTACCACCAAACTTCAATTGACAGGAATAGAGACTTCCGTTTAAGGTGACCCATGAGGATTATACCACTAGACATGGCACAAGTCAAACATGGATTGTTTAGAATGATAATACACAGACTCATCTATTATTCTCATGGCCATTAGACATGCCATGAGGGTTAGTTTTGTTTGCTAAATTAACTTGACAGTTGATCATTCACTGAAAAAATAGAAAAATAACTGTAAACGTAGTAAATTACATGGTTGAGTAAAAGCATAACTAGGCATCCAGTTGGCAGAGGGGAGAAAAAACAAATTTGTCAACTTCGATGATATGAAGTTCTTGTGTGAACTTCAAAGGAAACAGAAAATGGCAACAATATTGAGGAAATTGCAAGAAAATTACAACCAAATAACAAAACCTAAAGCGACTCATATTGAGATGAGAGGAGATTGAATCCTGCTAGATGGTAGGAGACTTCTGTCCAAGCCTGCGAACAAGCTTCAAACACGACGTTCTTTTGAATTAGCAGAGGGGAGAGAGAGAGTGAGGCCCTTGGAAAGAGGATTGAGAGGCTGAATTCATTTCACAAACCAATGACGAGCAGAAATCTTTTGGTATTGCCCGAGTGAAATTAGCAGCATCAACCAAATCAATCCACCAAATCGTCTAGGGTTCTCCATGAACTGAACACTATATCAATCAATTCACCAAACCCACCAAACCTAATGTTAAGTCACCTTAAAAATACATCAACAAAAGCATCCAAAAGAAAGAAAGATAGAGATAGATAGAGAGAGAGAGAGAGAGAGAGAGAGAGGGAGAGGACCTGTCACTACTCTCACCACTCACTGGAAATTAGAGTCGGCGTAAAAGACAAATAACCAGAAATGGCGCCGAAAACTTAATGTTAACAAATTAGTTACCGACGAGCTTCAAACACGCGGGAGGAAGAAAAAAGACGGCACGCAAAATGAAATTAGGCGCGGTCTATGTTTTACTTGGATGTTGCAACAAAGAACTGGAGATGAAGAAACTTTGTCTCTAATGGAGACGAAAATTGAAACCAAATTACCAATTTTGTGTCAAGCAAAGACGAAGACCACTTTTGTTCGAACTTTCGTTTCCAACAGATGAAATTAGAATTTTGTTTATTAGAATTTTGTTTGTAATTTAGTTTCAATGAAAGATGAAATCTTTTCGTTTTTAAATTCGTTTCAAATGTTTTTTTTTTTGAAAACGAAAATTCAATTTCGTTTATATTTTTGTTTCTAAAATCGCATTTTTTTTTATAGTGAAATAAGAAAAATTGTGTGCCAAGTATGCGAAAAGGAATTTTAGACCGTCACCTAAAAATAATTTCTGCAAAATAGAATGGAGGCATAAATTAGTTTTTAAGAACTCAGGGCTTACTAATAATTTTTATATGATATGAACTCCTTCCACAAATTAAGCCTTCCCGGCACATACAATGTATTGTCTTTGAGGAATGTTCTATATTTTCAATTAAATGTTTTTAAGTACTTTCTGAAATTTAACATACTAAGTTTAAATATTCTCAAATTTATCTCTATTCAACGTTCTCAAAGGTTTTTATCTGTCTCCCTAACTTTCAATCATCTTTTACAATAGTTGTTCTCTTATGTTTTCGACATTTTGCTCTGTTTAACTATGTATTTTAAATGTCATGCTAATTATCAACTTAAAATTTTGCCTTTCACTTTCCTTTTCCATTTTTTTGCCTTAAATTATTTTGTTCTCTTATTCAAAGAAATTATAATCAAAAGTATGTTAAGTTGATAAGACATAAAATATGACGTAAACATTGGTGATCAATAGAACTTAATATTATTGTTTTTCTAAACTATTTTTAAAATTTTTTTCAAATTTTGAACGAAAGTTGAGTGTTTTTTTTTTAATTTTTATTACCAAAGAAATTAATGATTACTTTCCAAAGTGTATTCATTTCGTTATAACAGTAATCCAATCATGACATACTCATATTTAAACTGAAGGTGACAAAAAAATGATTCAAGCATTTTAAAGAAAAATTTAGATAATCCAAACTCTTATTCGAAACACAAATTTTTACTTAGAGTCTTGTACTAAAATTGATATTTTATATATTTTAGATAAAATAATGTAGACACCTAAAAAGTATCATTCTTATGTGTTTTAACCTAATGATTAGAATTGAGTCTCATTTGTACATTTGGGTCAAGATCGGATTAAGATAGAGTGACAAAACTCATTTTAGCCAACAAAATTCCAACCAGTACCAAGAAATAATCCATTGTGCATAAGCATCTCACTGAAGCCGATATTCATGGGAAAGCGCGGTGGTGGCAGTGGTTCCTATAAATAATCACATGCAGCGAGTGGATAACATTGACTTGTTCGGATTTGTCGGCATATCAAATCCACAGCTTATGTGAAATGGTTTAACATATAAAGAGGTACTTCCTATTTTATCTGAATATTTTAGGTAAAACTATTAAAATAAGAACTATTTAAATTGTAAAATTATATCACTTACATTTCTTAAAAAAAAAGTGTATATATTGGTTGCATCGTTGATTATTTGATACCTTGACTAGTGGAGCTTATCACAGCAGAGAGAACTCAGATGTGGCCCAAATTTGAGATCGGGAATCCTCAGTATCCCTCGCACCCAAGAGAGATAACAAGTACACGGGTTTTCCCGGGAAATTCCAACCCCCACTCCAACGGACTCCATGGAACTGACCCTTGTCTCCCTCCTGCCGTCCAAGTTCATCGTCAAATCATGCCCTTTGCCCTCTTCTCGTACTCTCTCTCTCTCTCTCTCTCTCTCTCTCTGTGTGTGTATATATATATTTCTGGAGATTTACAGGAGACTGATCTTTTTGTTTTATTTTTTTACTGGCAGGGAGGATAAACACAAGAAGAAATTTCCCGGCATTTCGTTGTTGTTATTCATTTTCTCCACTAGACGATGCTGCCGAATCAACATCATTATCTCTGGCTAATGAAGGAAGGAGGGCACTAATGAGTTATTTTCTGATTGCAGGTTATCTTGTTGTCTCCCACCATATTCCTAATTTTTCTGTGAATTTCTGTGTCTGAATTTGAGTTCAAATCCAGTCATGATAATCTTACAGCTATGTGGTTTCAGTTTGATCTAGTTAATTTTGGCTCTTATATGTCATTGAGAGAATCCTTCATTATTGATGCGTTTGGTAAGAAAAGGGTATAATATATTTCTGATTTATGATATGAATTTATTAGGTTTAGGAAATAATTGTATTTTGATATTTTTTATGTTAGTTTCTGATTTAAATTTAGAGGGTATTTTTAGGATATAGTATATGAGTTAAAACAATTCTACCCTAATCGAAAAGTTTTCCAATTACTGTAACTGAGGAAATCTTGGCCCTTAAAATAAACCTAAGCCGTTGAAAGTAATTACCTACAGCTTGTTGTGCCGGTATGCCCTTTTTCGCTGTCTTTTTTTTTCTGTCCGCTCATGTCCTCCCTAGAACTTAGAATATTTATGAATATTTGGGTTTTGGGTTTTTCTTTGATACCACTTTCGTTTGAGAGATCATGCGTGGTATTACATTTGTCACACCCATTGAGGAATTGCTAAAATCCCTCTCATGTTAGATGAAACTCTTATCCATCACAATTACATTTCAAGCGTTAAGACTCACCTGCTGTTCAATTATTTTTCATGCTTTTAGCCTCTGTCAAAAGGGCCTAAGCATCATACCTTGTTTAGGAGTTGTATTGACACGGATGTCTTCTATGTAACAGAATCTTTGCTCTGCAAGAATGTCCAAATCCCATTTGGTCCTCAGATAAATATGAAAGAAACATTCAAAGAGTTCTAAAACATCCTTCAGGTGTGAATACTTTGAAAGAGATGAAAATGTTTTTGACTAAGTTGGAAAGGGATTGCTCAAGGCTGGATCGTTCAAAAAGCCACTGTATGGTTAAGAAGATTGACAACTCCTGAAGAGCCTGAAACATAATAGACTTATTTGGATCTTTTTGT
Organism: Talinum fruticosum; assembly: GCA_021018815.1. Classification (NCBI taxonomy): domain Eukaryota; kingdom Viridiplantae; phylum Streptophyta; class Magnoliopsida; order Caryophyllales; family Talinaceae; genus Talinum; species Talinum fruticosum. The sequence goes on along the minus strand of JAITYX010000082.1, from coordinate 1,514,947 downwards.
GAGGCAAGGACCAGTATATATCTTTATACCAATGAGCCATGTCAATGTCACTCTCAGCTAATAAGGTTTATGTGCTGCTGTGGCTTGTTTATCACTCAAATATCATATTCATTTTGCATTAGTTGAGGTTTTGATGTGACTTTGGGAGTCAAATTGGAGGTATATGAATCAAGTTGTAGCAATGAAACATGGTATAAGGTGTTCTATCTATGGAAAGGAACATCCATGTTAGTTTTATGTTTTAAATCATGTGGGTGCTTCTACCTTGTTTAACTCATACTTTGTTGACAATTTCTTTCACATCTGAATACTTTACGCCTCCTCAGTGCACATTTTACGTCACCTTTGGCCTTTGGTCTGTATTATGGAGAACATATTTATCTTCTGTCCTTTCTTTGGCTCTGCCATGCATCTTTTGAGACAATGTGATAGATCGTGACAACTATATATTTTTTGATCATCGTGTGAAATTTCTAATGTAACAGCTGCTGGGTTGAGTATCTCTGATGTGGCTAATGCTGTCAGCACAAGTAGAAGAGCTGTAAGTTTGGTGTACATCCTTTATCTGAGTTTCTGTGCTAAAGTTTTTTATGGATTTTGTACTAACATCCCCCTTCTTTAAAAACAGCTTAGAGGAGCAAAAATACCAGAGAGTGAGTTTACAACCCTCCCCAATGGTCTAAAGTGAGTGCATTGATTGAACTTCTCTGACTGTGACATCTTTCCCATTCTGTCCTACTATCTTAATCAGTGGATATTTCCTAATCAATTGTATTAGATACTTCCATTTATGGGATTTCACCTTTGTGTGGCATTATACAATGTGGCTCACCGGAAATGGGTGCCAGTTGTCAGAGAATCTTAGTGAAATATACAATGACTCAAAACTGCCCTCTCCTGATGTAAATGACAAGGGTATCTTTGTGCCACCCTCGGACTAAGTTGGCATGGGATTTTAGAGCCAAACCCTTTGTCTTAATTGAGTAACTTACTGTTGTTGGTAAATAATTGTGTGAAATTTTGAATTTCAGTTTTACTTCTCCTGTACTCAAGTTTGGTCATATTTTCTAGGTATTATGACTTGAAGGTCGGGAGTGGGCCAGAAGCTGTAAAGGGATCTCGTGTTGCTGTACGGTTGTGACTCAGTTCAATTTTGTTCAAGATTATTTATGGTTATAATTGCATTGTTGTGCTTATGGTTTTGCAAATAGAGAGCCGATGCCTAGGCTAAGAAGTTAGGCAGTCATAAGAGAATATCATCTGATATGACATATTGCATATTCCCTGATTGTCTTCAATTTCAACTCTACTACAATTGTGCCCTTAAAGAAAAATAAAAAAGAAAAAGAATGCAATAGAATCTCTTCAAGTGGTCATGAAATATAAGAGTTCTATTCTTCTAACTAGGGGCACAGGTGTTTGCTCTACCCCCCTTCCCAGTTTTTGTTTGAAGATAAGGAATTTCATATGTCAATAGTCATATGACATCTACAATCAAAGTCAAATATATTGAGCCGAACTTGTATCTAAGATGCCATAAAAATGTTCCTCATTACAGGACAAGTGCTTATCGGAAGGCCTCTTGATGCCCTTAGCTTCCAAGGCAAATAAATTGATGTAACATAGTTGATCATTTTTGGAAGATGTAGATCAATAATAGATCTTTACAAACTAGTAGACCAGATCATCTGTTGTCGCATAATAAAAAAAACATAGACCAGATCATCTCACACAAATAATTACAAATGCTTGTGCTATATCAATAAATACAAAGCGTGAGAAAAGGAGATACAGAAGATTAGAAGAGGAGCAACTTACTTGCGGGATTGCTAGGACTAATGTCATTGAACAAATGTATCCTGAAAGATAACTGGTGCCATGACAAACAAAAACAATGGGGCCTGGCATTGACAATGGGAGGTGCAAACCTATAAAGTTAAAGGTTATGTTATTACCTTTTTTTAAGAGAAAGAAAGAGATGGTCTACGAATTTGTTAGCTAAGTGCTTGTTGTTAGTAATTCTATTACTCTTTTTCACCATGTCCTGAGAAACCACTGGAGGAAAAATGTGAATTGAATGAATGAAGCAATTAGTAAACAGACAATCCTTTTCAGCTAGGGATACTTCCGTTACTCTGAACACCTAATAAAAGATGGAGAAATGTTACAAAAACTTGTTCGGAAAAGGTGCAGCAAACAAGCTGAGCTTTCAATTTTGCGCCACATCTCTGAGTTATGTCATCTGAGAGTAGGGCATGCTTCTGATTTATCCTCTTGCTTCCCAGTTTTGATAAGAAAAGTGTGTAATTTTATGTGCAAGCATGGGATCAAAAAACTGAAAATTAGAAATATATTACAAATCTAAAGAATATCAAAAGATGATTCTATTGTTCTTTTTTAATGAAAACTTGTGATGTATGTTATTGCAAACTCGAGTTTTAGCTTGTTGATGATGTTCTGTATTTTTCAATGTGTTACCACGTTTATAGTCAATAATATAAACCTGGATGAAGCCTTCTTGTGGAGGTCTACTTGCTATTTATTTTGAAAAGTTCATCTATGTCAGTTGTCCTTCACAGCAGAAGCCATAGTTTCTTATCTGCACTCAACGTAATAAACTTATTGCTATGGATTTTTTACAGGTGCATTATGTCGCTAAATGGAAAGGTATCACTTTTATGACAAGCAGGCAAGGAATGGGAGTTGGTGGCGGAACAGTAAGACCAAGGCCTTATCAATTTTTTTATGCAATTCTCTCCAATATGCTGACTGTATCGGTTAGCCACTAGTTAGATAGGCTGTGATCTTTCTTCTCATTTTGCTTATTCGATCTTTCATGTTACTGGCTTGGACAAACTAGTTTTCATGTGCTCTAGTGAGTTTGAATCTTCTCAATTTTAGTGGCGACCAGATCTAGCTTTCAGAACATCAGAATAATAAGAGCTTTTGAACTTCATGATTTAATTCACCATTACTTTTAGTTAATTTAAATGACTAAGAGAAAGAACATTGCTAGGGTGCAGGGAGAGTTCATATGATGTTCTTGGTGAATACATATTTCTTACAAAGTGTGACTGTATTGATGGAGTACTTGGAGTGAAAATTTGTTTCCTTTTCAGTTGCACTGTGCTGCGTCACCGTGCTTTTTTGTCATAGTTTAAGGGCTGCTTGCGGCACTGGGTTCAATTAGTTACTGCTTCATTTCTCTCATTTGAGTACTGGTCTTAGTAATCTGTTTTGATTTATGGCTGCCCACTGAACTGGAAATCCATGAATCACTATTAACATAGCTCTTAGCATCTTTTTCAACAGGAATTCCTATTTCCTTATGAATCGTTTGTCCTTTGTTCCAATCCAATATCAAGAGATACTATTATCTGATACCAGAAGTTTTGCCATATTCACCCTAAAATACCTAAGCCTTGACACAGACTCTTCATTGATTAGGTGGTTTTCTATTTGAGCATGTGGATTGACATTGATGTTACCTGTATCTGCATAATCAAGTCTTCATGTCTAGTCAAAGGGTTCATTTGTTTTTCTATGATTATCCCATCTTTTGAACTATTTTACTGCTTTTTTGAGTTGACTTTTTAACCTCTTCTCCTTGCAGCCTTATGGCTTTGATGTTGGTGAGTCAGAGCGAGGTAGAGTCCTCAAGGGATTAGATCTCGGTGTTGAAGGCATGCGAGTCGGAGGCCAGGTGAGAGCTCCTTTGATATTCTTTTTTTTTTGTGCACTGATCTGCACCTCAAGTATGATTTCTATTGGTGTTTGAAGCAACTCCGTATCTTTCGCATTTGGTATCAAGAATGCCGAAATCTGTGAACACAAAATGGAGGCCGGGGAGGAGGGCTGGAATAGAAATGGGTTTGTTGAAACTATCTAATGATTTATCTACTGAAAGCACTGAAATGATGAAGTGAATGGAAAGGCAGAGGAATTAGAAAAACGAAAACAAAAATCCAAATCCAAATCCATGACCCAAGTTCCACCTATGTAGGATGTGGGGGTCTGATGTAATAGTCTTACCTTTGAAGTACATAATTGCAGAGAGGTTGGTTCTGTTAGACATTAGATTTGAAAACCATGGATTGCCTACTGCTTCATAGCAAGGAAGCAAAGGACAGTGTAAACAGGCAGAAAAACTAACACAAGAACCAGAAAATAAGATAAGCGTGTTTTGAGAAAGTGAACCAACAAAGCTTTCGATTTTTGTAGATTTTTCCTTAGTAATAATTTGTCTAGAACTGTTTGTTCAAAGACATTTTTTGCAAACACTATTCATGCCAATTTATGGAGTATATTACTACAATTTGCAGCGCTTGTTGATAGTTCCTCCAGAACTTGCATATGGGAAAAGGGGAGTTCAAGAAATCCCTCCAAACGCAACTATTGAGGTAATCTGACTCACTTCTGTTTCTAACTTATGGTCATGTATACAGCTGCAAATGAAGTTCTGCTTTTGTCTTTCTTACACTTAAACTATCTCATCTTTTTTGAGCAGAAGTGTGAAAATGATTATTTGTGCTAGTTTTATTGCATTACCACTGTGTGATAAAAGGTTTCTTTGGTCTTGTATCAATGATAACCCTTGGATCTATCAAAAAATGGGGAAAAAAACAAGGATAGCCCTCGGATGGTTTGCGGACTTTAAGTCAACTTGTTGGGGATTTCTAGGAGAAGAGCTCAATGGAGGATTACTTTGAGGCCTCCCAGCAGGATCAAGATCGCTTTTCCTAAAAAGTTTATTCACCCAAGTATACAACAGGTCCTCCGAATAAGTCTTCGGGATACAAGGAGGTCTTTGCTACACTCTTGTTCCACTCAAAAGTGTAATCACTAATGCCTTAGGAGTAACAGAAATTCGAGAGGGATAGAAACTTGTTGGATCATCTCTTGATCATGCCAATCAAAAGCATTCCTATGCATGCCACAATGCCTTAGATTTACCACTTCATGAAATAAAAGAACTCTTTCATAAACATCACCTTAAAAGAAGCTATGTTCTTTTATGAGTGTACCATTTCAACGAAGGGGCATTGATTAGATTAAATAACCAATTTATTCGACTCACATCTTTTCATAAATAATAATTTAACTAATTATTATGTATATATGTTTTATTATTGTTTTGGAGGAAAGTTAGATTATGATTTGTATTGATGAGTCGGAAGAGTCACTTACACTCCTTGGAAGCTCGGATGGTCACATGTCCCGCGTGGCGTGGCGTGCTCCCGACCTGCACAAAGTCGGGGTTGGATTTCGGGGAATGCCCCTCCGATGCTTAAGTCAAAAGGAGAATAGAAGATGAGCAAAGACTTGATCTTTGAAGAAGATATCTTTAAAGATGCGACCGTTGAAGATGGGTTCTCAAAAGGTAGAGTTTTGATGGGTTTCCAGGTCCGAAAGGTTAGACCTTTAAAAAACGTAAATAAAGATGAGATCTTTTCGAAGATTAGGGAGAAATTGATTCAAGATGGTTACGGTGTTTAGAGAGAACAATGTATATCCTCTCTTAAGGTCTTTGTGTAATGATTGTGACTTAGGTTTTGTGCATGAGTGAGTTTGTATTTATAGGACATTTGAAAGGAGGGTAAAATGGGTATTTCACCGATAGCCTTGGTTTTACCTTTCACTTTGAGAGTTGGGCCTCATTAGGCCCAATGTGAAACTTATACCTGACCTTGAGCCCAGCCTGATCCGATTGACATCAACGTGGCATGTTACGTGGATAATTTGGGATTGTTCCCCATCAATTGTATATTTCCATTTTTAAGGAAATAACTCCAACATGACTTGTCATGTGTTATTGACTTATTGCTGTTATGGAGATCTGATCCTTTTCATATTTCTTGTTTCTTTCACTCCAGTTTTCTGGTTTAAATAATGATTAACTCAAATTTCTTTCACTATGTGTTGCTGATGCAAAAAATATATATTACTTGAGACTTTTATGATATTTGACGCACAGAAGTCCAAAAGATGCTAAAATGTGGAAACATGAATCTTTTTGTTCTTTTAGTATATCATGATTTATAAGCTGAACAATCTCATGAGAGAGAGCCTTTTGTTACTCTTTTTTGATGAAACTGTCTTTTGTAAGTTGCTAAGCTTAAATGTTCAGTGTTCATTGTTCATTTTTAGGTAAATCAGTTAACTAAACTTTTTCATTCATTCAGCGACAGGAATTTGTGGGAAAAATGTGGTTTATCTTCAGTACAATGTACCTATATCAGCTTAGGGTAACCAAATTTCTATTGCTGAGTTTGACAACAATGCCTTAGTGCCCCTATGACTATAATTCCAAATAAATCCCTCAGCAACACTTTCATCAAACGATCTATAGACTGGAGTCCCACTTAAGCCGGTGGGTCGGATGTTCCAGCTCTTCCTATCTGGCCCCGTCGGGCTGCATGGGAGCTGGAAAGTATTTGTTGAAGTTGACTTATATATGAAATCACCTTATACTAGTGGCTCCAGAACTGTTCAAATTTCTAGCTTTTTCAGCCTTATTTTCAGAGCAAAGCACCCACCAGCATATGAGTTAACTGACATATTATTCTATTTCATACTAAAACACTAAAACCAATTTAATGCCTTGCTACTTGCGATAAAGAAAACAGAAAGGTATCATTACAGTGAGCTCAAGATAGGGGGACGGGGGAATCAAATCTAGGCTCAATTTGACGAGGTTAGATAAGTGATGTGGTTGGCAAGAAAAGAAAGTAGAGACTTATGTGTAAATTTGTTTGACTTGGGAAATAATAAATTAGTTTTTATTTGTCGTATTTCCTGGCTCTGTGTGAGATGGATTTCTTAGGCTAGTAAATATTAAAATATGTGTCATACTAGGATGAGAAAGTATCATTTTAGGTGTTTTAGATTGCTTGGATGTTCTGCTTTTCTTATTGGTTTGTTTTAGGCTATAAATCCCCTTTATTGCAATGTTATTTTAGAGTCGAATAAAGTAAAGGTGTTAGTTTTGGCTTGTTTCTCAGCCAGTTTAATGATGTGGTTGGCAAGATTAGGAAATTAAAAAAGTTACGGATTTATGCTATTAATTTATTTTTATTTAACAATTAAAGAAAAACTTTTAATTTTAATTTTAATTTTATTTTTTCAAATCAGACAAATCCTATTAGCACCATTGCCTTATGAGTGGATTTTCCAGTGTTGCAAGGCACCTGCACACAAGGACATACATATTATGACTGTGATCAATGTTGAAATTTGAAACTTGAAACTCTATCCCTTGTTCATCTCATCCTTGTTATACTCGTCCTGTGAATTCACAATTATTTGTCAACTCCTCTGCACCCTTCCTCCCACACCCAAATAAATAAATAAATAAGAGTAGAAAACCTATAACTCAATTGATGCCCATTTGGGAAGAGCTTACTTATATCTTGCATTGCCAAACTTTAACAAAGGTGGATCCTCAGTTAGCTGAGTGAGTGTTTATTTTATTTTGTTTGTTTCTTTTCCCATCAAAAGCCATTAACTTGCTGTTAATTAAGCTCCTTATAGTGCAAATATCAATTAAAAAAGAAGCAACATGTGAACCAGGTAGAAGCTTAACGTCCCCAGTAAATGAGTCACTAGGCAGATAGAAGGCTAATTGCTTCAATCAATCTTCAAACTCTTTGAGCAATTGATGAATCACAACAACCCAATTGTGAGGCCTTGAATTATTAATTTATACTTTAAGTGGATATGGTCCCCAGCCTTGATATTAGAACTTTAGTGATGATCACTGGTTCCTATGCCAACAGCCCTTGTTAGGATCGGAGCTTACAAACAATGAAATTTGGACAAAAGAAAATTACAAAGATTGGAACACAAAATTTTTAACGTGGAAAAACCCAAAAACGGAAAAAAACCACGAAACCGATGCCTAGAATTCAAGTAGTTACAAGGAATTTTCGCTCAAGCTAACCCTAGCTCACACCTTGCTCTTCACTACTTCCTTATACAACAATGGAGGATTTTACACCGATTAAATAGCCATAATCAGTCATACAACATTTACAAGCCTTGAACCGAGGATTAACGGACCTTAAACACGCAAGAAACCGAAGAAATACGGCCGGAATCAGCAAACCGCGGACTTGGGCAGCCAGCACGAGCCGTGCCAGCCAACACCGCCAGCCCGTGTTGGCTGGTGCCCAAGTCACCTTTTGAGTTTCGTCCCGAAACTTCCCGTGCTCGTTGCCCCATGCCCGTGTTTACCGTTTCTTGTCCTATAATGCGATTTTACCCGAGCCCAAAGTATCCATTAGGCTCCATAATCCCAACAATCTCCTACTTGAAAACTAATGACTCACCTCCTTTGTTGCATCCATCTAACCCGCCGAAACCCGACCCCTTCAACATGAGAGACCAACCGAGGCCATGCATTGCCTCAATGTCTCGATACCTTCTCCTTGAACTAGCTCCTCTTCCGGATTCCCCTATCGAAGCCTTCAAGTCCATCTTCATCAACCTCGTGCACATTTCATCGTGCAAAACTAACCAACCAACGTTAGTCAATAAAACATAATGAAGAAATAATTTGTACCTCCGGGCTTTACCATCCGTCGACAATGCCGCGTTCTTCATTATTCCGGGTTCTTGCAATTCTTCTTGTGGAGCACCCGATGACCCGCTTGTGCACTCCAACAAACAACCCGTCATCCACATCAACTCACACACTTGGAATTGTTAACCTCGACATTCAAAGCTAACTCACTACCATCCCCAGAGATAGTATAAAGAACCGGATTTTATACCCTTAGCCACAACCAATGCCCCTTTTACTATTTTCCAGCTACCATTGCCAAATTTCATTAGGTATTCCAACTCATCCAACTAATTCACCGAAATCAGATTTTTAGCCGACCTCGGGATATACCTAACCCCTTGCAAATTTCAAAACCTCCTACTTGAGGTTTTGATCCTTACTTCCCCTTGCCTAGAATGTCCAAGCTTTTCCCATTTGTTACAAAAACTTTCCCAAAGTTTCCCGTAACAAAATTGTGAAACAAGCTTCTACTAGACCCGAATGAAATGACGCCCTAGAATCAACCACCCAAGACCCAATAGGATTTTTCGCACTAACCACAAGTGCATCACCTACATCTTTCATGGAATTTAAGGAACTCGGTCACTCGAACTTCTTAGGACAATTTTTCTTAAAATGTCCCTTGTCCCCACAACAAACAACCTCCCTCGGATTTTGGGACCGATCCCTTGCTTTGGATTTTCTCCAACCATTTTTCACATACTTATCCCTACAAAAGCATTTCCCTATAACTCCCCCAAATCTTTCTTGTGATACTTTCGCTCAAGATTACATCCCTGACCTCATCATACTCTAACGCATTGGATCTCCTAGCATTACTAACGGCGGACACTATGATATCCTAAGACTCGGGTAGCGAAGACAACAAAATTAGGGCCTTAACCTCATCCTCAAAGTTTATTTTCACCAAAACAATATTAGATATGATCATATTATGCTTATTAATATCATCCGCTACAATAGTGCCATCTACCATTTTTAAGTTAAACAACCGACGCATGAGATATACCTTATTCATCATCGAAGGTTTCTCATAGATGTTGGATAACGCCTCAACGATTTCTTTCTCGTTGTTTGCTCCATCACGTTGAACGCCATGTTCCGCGACAACGTCAATCTCACCATCCCAAGAGCTTGTCAATCAAGCAACTTCCAATCATTTTTTGTCATGTCCGCAGAGGGGTTGATATAACTCTTGGTGCGTTTTTCGAACACAAAGTCCCTATTTTTGTGAACTCTCACCCTCGCTTTGCTTTGATACCGGTTGTTAGGATCGAAGCTCATAAATAATGAAATTTGGACAAAAGAAAATAACAAAGATTGAGACACAAGATTTTTAACGTGAAAAAACCCAAAACCGGGAAAAACCACGAAACTAATACACTAGAATTCAAGTAGTTACAAGAAATTTTCGCTCAAGCTAACCCTAGCTCGGACCTTGCTCTTCACTACTTCCTTATACAACAATGGACAATTTTGCATTGATTAAATAGCCATAATCAGTCATACAATATTTACAAGCCTTAAACCGAGGATTAACAGGCCTTAAACACGCATTAACCTATAAGAAACCGAAGAAAAATGGCCGAAATCAGCTAACCGGGGACTTGGGCAGCCCTTACGGCCCGGCCTATCCTGTGCTCGAGAAGGTCCCCGGCTACTCGAAGCACCTCGATCAACTAGGAGACTCGGGAATTTCAATTAATTAAATCCACAAGAAAATGAAATCCAAAAGAAACCAGGAATAGGAAGTTCTTGCCTTTCGATACAATATACTCGATCGCAAACATTTTTGGAACACCTCTAACGAGAGGGACAAATAGTCCATTTTGAAAGAACTTATTGTCAATAACTTCCATACCAAGGTTAGCATGGTTAATGATATCAGCCCAAGTATTAATTGCACGACCTTGACTATCAACTCCAGATTGGTTAATTCCCGCGTAGGTCCCATTCATCTGTCCCTCGCTGCTGCGTTCTGTTAGGCTATGAATTAGAGGAACAAATGTAATTAAATGGGACATCCATCGTGCCGAGATGTGTGGTGCAGTTGGTGATGTTCACCCGGGTGCGCTAGCGCCCTTGACAGACAATCCAGGACCCGCCAACGCTCGTGAAAACCACTGGCCCTGCCAGCCAAGTCACCTTTTGAGTTTCGTCCCGAAACTTCCCGTGCTCGTTGCCCCACGCCCGCGTTCGTCGTCTTTTGTCCCGTAATACGATGTTATCGAACCCAAAGCATCCATTAGGCTCCATAATCCCAACAGCCCTGTCATCAAATCATTCCACAAGGTGATAAAATATCCTACATGGCATCTACACTTCCAAGGCAAGATATGCATTAGCCTGAGTTTTGTTAAGAGTTCATAATGGAACCGTGTCATGAGTCTTCAAGCTTTCATTTTTAAGCTTTTAGTTGACATGGTCTCTTTGAAACAAAGATTTCGACAAAGACAAATTATGTTCTTGTTCAACATTAACTTCGAAATAATTTTTCAAGTGAGAATTTGAAAACAACATGCTTCACCCAACTTTTAACCTGTGTTTCTTTAGTTAAGTTTATTGACATTAGCAGAAATTCTACCCTGTGCATTGCAATTTCAACTCTCTCTCTGTTTCTATTTTATGTGCAGCTGGATGTAGAACTGTTGTCCATCAAGCAAAATCCTTTCGGGTATGCCATTCCTTTCTCAAAGATACCTTCTAGTGATTTATGTTGGTGATAATCTAGATAACTAGTCTTGGTAATTATTTTGTAACTGCAGGTCTCCTGTGAAGATTGTGGAAGGATGAAATGATCATGCTTTTGGGGGAGAGAAGTTAAACTAAGATTTTATTAATTTTCGAGATGGAAGAGGCGAAACTCTTTTTCTGGGGATGAAGACTCTCCTCTATTTGGACCATCATTGTATAGTACTTACTTTGAGGAGAATATCAGTAGATAAGAAGTGATCTTCATGCTATACCTCCATTTTTAACATTCTTTTTCATAGTATCTTGTTCATCCGTTCGCCAATATGCATGGCTGTGTATGTTTGTTAATACAAGTTGTTTCATACATTCTAATCTGCAGTCTAGGAAAAAAGAACAATGTCTTTCGAAGTCTCATCATTGGTTCAGTCTTTCTATGGAACTACTCCCCGTGAAATATATCCTCTAGACCTTGGAAACAGGTAGGTTCAGGTTGACCCAATTAATAATTAGGTTAATTTTGTGTTGAGCTTGAAAATAGGTTAGATTTACTCAAATATTTGATAACATGTTTTTAGGTCAATTTGTGTCAACTTTATGTCAAAATCGGTGCGATTTGTGTCGGGTTCGGCTTTCTCTTAGAAACTTTAGGTCGGGTTTGAGTCATGTTATCATGATGAGTGAGACTTTTTCCTGCTCTAATATCCTCTAAAATGAATTGCTTAGCTTCTACCCTCTGCTTCATGGACCTTGATATGGACATAACAAAAGAATCCCATCCCATTATTTGACCCAGATGACCTAAAACTAAAACCAACTGAAGTTATTCAAGTGATGCATGGAGCGTAGTGTTGCCAATTTCCTTCTCCTGGTTTCTAGGTATCTCATATAACGTTTTTTTATAACTCTTGTTCAACTGCTTGTGCTAATGTTTTTGAGTTGTGCAAGTTGTTCTTATTTGCTTATTAGAAGAGTTGGTCCCTTTGTGTACCGTGTTGGATTGATTTTGGGGTTCATATCTTGAAGCATAGTATTCTAGTGGATTAGAGTTTTTCTGCTTGTATTCTGTCAGACCTTTCATGTATTGTGTATCTGTTGTCTTTGAATGTTATTGTGATTCCTGGGATTTTGTTTTGTGGAGAAGTCATCTTCGGCTGTAGTTGTGAGCAAGGGGATATGGATTCTGGATTTGAGGATGTATTCTCTGATTTGATTAGTCCACAACTTGGGGATGAATTGGATAAGAGTGTTTTACAGCGTTTGGAGACTATGGACCGTTCCCTACAAGAAATCTGGGAAGCGAGTACAATGAAGGATTCCACAATCATTTTTAAGAATCAAGAGTTTCCAAAGGCTATTGCTCAGTATGAATGTGCTCTTCAATTTCTTTTCTGTGGAGCACCTCTGTGTGCCCATGATGCAGATTAATATCTGAGCTTGCAGTTACTCTAAACTTCAATCTAGCAGCTTCTTGGCTTAAGCTTAATCAGTTTGAGGGTGCAAAGTTCATTGTGAATTGGCTTTACAGTTTGACACCTATAATATTCAGGCTAGTTACCAGTGAGATGTTGCTTTTTTGAACTTGGATTTGGTGGAGGATGCTACAACCGACCTGGAAATTGCATTAAAATTTGAGCCTAAAAATAAAATTGTTAAAGAATTAAAAAGCTTGAAGATAGATAAGGAGTTAAGGATCCTGGCACTTTCAAAACTGGGCATGTGAAGGTTCACCTTGAACATGTGGAGCTGTTTTTGATCGATGCTGCATCCAAGGACTAATAAGTCTTTCGAACCATCCACTGAGACTAAAGTCAATTGATAATGTGGGGAGCATGTGTGCAACAATGGAGACAGATGTGAATCTTGGAGCTTCACACTTGGATTCACCAACTGTCACTGAGGTACAGGGGGCAACAAAAGGTGGCCTACAAAGTATGATGTCTCATTGTACAGACTCATGTTCTGACACTTCAATGCCTGATGGTTCAGAGATTATCTCGTGTGAAATTTCATCCATGGAGGTGCAACCCAATCAGGATATCACTTTAAAGGATGGGTGTGATGCAATTGACACCCTTTCCAATGTTAGTCATCTAACTACAAAAAGTACTTTTGGTGGCAACCAGTATGATGCAAGCCGAGCTGAAGACATAGGTGGTTATTGGCATCACAGATTGAGTAAAACAAGATCCTTTATTGAGAAGATCCTTTGTTGAGAAGTTGGAAGAGGGTACTCCTGGTGTGACAGGAACAGGTCATACTTGGAAGGTTAAGCCAGTAGTTAAAATCCCAAGTGCAAACTCTGATGCTGTCAAGGAAAATGAAGTGTATATCTTCCGTTTACAAAGAACATCGTCCTATACTAAGCTTTCCCACAAGACTTATGAAGCTCTAGTTAGTGTCAAGAGCTAGCGATGTGCTTCCTTCTTGCATGTCTTATATAAGGGTTAAGGCTATTATTCAGAAAGAGCAAGCCATGTCTACAAAATGACTCTGACAAGTCATCTATGGCTCAAGCAGAGGCCGAGGTTTTTGGTACAGTTGAATCTTTGAGCTCCAGGAGGATAGTCTCCCGGGTGCAATGGAGTTTATGGGGGATAACTTCCATTTCTCAGCACAACTCATGGTGTCGAACAAGAAGGGATGCAAGTGCAGGTTGCGGAGCTATCAAGGGACGAACAAGGAGAGTGCTCTCGAGCCTACACAAGCTGATGATACCATGACAACCTCAACTTGTTTCAACCTAAACCTGTTGTGTAGTGCAGGAAGGTGATGCAAGGCAAGAGACGACATTGTTGCTTCTGGTCTGAGCATGATTAGGAGACTCAAAGTCAACACAATGGTTTGGACGAGAGATCTCATGGCAAGCGGAAGGCTGATTTAGTTTTGATGCAGCGATGTTTCACAAAACTAGAGTCAATGGTCGAACAGGGGGTTTAGGAAGGTTTCCAAGGTACTTCATGATTCCAGATTTGTTTTTGAGGATGCACCTTTATTAGCTACTTAGGTGCAGTTGTGGTATCCATTTTTTGTTCAGCTCGATTCTTGTATGGTTGCATTACCCGCTGACCCCAAAAAAGGGATGCATGGAGCCTCAACCAGCTTAAGCTAATTATTGCACAACCATACGTTAGTCTGGTTAAACTTCACATAATGAACTCTCAAGATCAACTCTAGAGTAAACCAGAGAGTTTAATCCAATCTGAACCTCGACTCTAGAGTAAATTAGAGAGGGTGATCCATTTTGGTTGTTGACATTAACTTAAAAGAGATGGTGTGATTTTCTTGGTGAACTAGAACTCTAGTTAGCTAGTGGGTTTATCCAATATACTCATTACTTTGTGTATATTGTTTGTTGATTACTCGATGTCATTTTGTGTTTTATTATATTAGTCTTTGTAATTTTGGAGTCTAATTTTACTCGGAGTCTGTCTATCCAATAACATCTGCTGAAACCCAACCGACTTTGACATATACTTTTCATATAGAACTCTTTTTTTCTAAAAATGATAAAAATATTAATTACTAGGCAACCCTTCTCGCAAGGATTGTACGCAAGTTATCCTCTATTAAAATGAGAGAAAAGAAGGAAGAAAATCCCAAAACAAAAAATGGGATAAAGAAAGACCAACTTTAGCTACCCAATCAGCAGGCAGGTGTCCTCACGAAACTAATGATTAATAAGGGCATGATTGTAATTCCTAAGATATAAATGGGTATCATGAATAAGGGTTTGGATCTCCCATGGCAGTTGGCATTCCCCACATAAAGCCTTATAACAATTTGATTATCCCCCTTGATGACTATAGAGCGAAAGCCTCGATCGGATAGCGGCTCTTACTTCGTTTTAGATTTGTCACTCCGCTAGAGGAATCTTCCATCCCAACTTCGATGATAAACTCTCCAACTGTAGTCGTAGAAGATTTTGATCCGTCAAAATTAATTTTGATGAATCCCCATGGCGGTTTCTCCCATTTGATAAGATGATTTGAAGTGGTAGGAGTAGAGAGAGGATGCTATGAAGAGGAAGGAAAATAAGGATCATCGGATCTTTCTCTTGCTTTCCATTCTCGCCCATAATCTTTTAGTTTTAATAATGGTCAATACCGAGTTGTACCTACCATTATTAAATACAATATCATTCCTACTCTTCCAAATGCTCCAAATCGGATAAACCACCCAAACCAATTGTGTTGGTTTATTGAGGTTATTAAAATTTTGAATTATCTCGTAAAGAGTCAACAAGTGAAGCTGTCCAATATTAATATTGAGCCATTTATGAATATAGGCTTTCTCCCAAATATCTTTAACATGAGGGCATCGAGCAAATAGATGATCAATCGATTCCTCACTCGGTGACATACTTGGATAATGGTTAGTCACGTTAATCCCTCTTTTCAAAAGTATATCTCGTGTACCTATGGAATTATGATGTAGTTGCCATAAGAAGAGTTTTATTTTAGACATAACATCCAACTTCCTAATCCACCCAGCCTCCTAAACTTGATTTTGATTCTCAAAATTATGTGCATTCCAAGTTGCAGATTTTATAGTGAATTTACTCGAACTCGATAATCCCCAACAAATCGTTTCTTCCATATCATGTTGGGGAATAGGTACACTTTGTATGCACCTACAAATTTCCATTGGAAGAAAGAAGGAGATAAATTGAATCTCCCATTCTTTTTCGAGCGTAGGTGGTATGCCATTCCTAGATTGATCATAATACTAGAGTAGTGGTGTTTGCCTACACCAGCTTATCATACCAAAAATTTGTAGCCTTCCCATTACCAATTTTTCATTTTAATCTTTTTAAAAAGATCCCTTTCTTTCGAAAACATTTCCAAACCCAAGAGTTAGAGGGGTTAGGCTTTCGTAAGAAAAAATACTCACTTAGAGAGTATTTAGCTCGCATGATCCTGGACTCAAAATTATTTGGTCATATAGATACTTCCATATGAGTTTACAAAGAAAGATTTGATTAACCGCCTCTATTTTCCTAAGATCCAGACCCCCATTTTATTGGCGTACAAATTTTGTCCCATGAAATAAGAGGAAGTGTAACAACCCGAAACTTAATCGTAATTAATTATTTGAAATTTGTATTTTATCGTCCTAATGTTGTTTAAGAGTAGTGAGTCGCACAAAACTCAAAATCGAAATGAAAGATGCGAACAAATTTGATAATCATGAATAACAACGGGGTAATTGTACAAATTTACAATTGTACAACGGAATGTATACATCTTTGGATAATGAAAAATTTATTCCAAACCCGAAAAAATTAAAATAACAAGCAAAAATAAAATTATATATATATATATATATATATATATATATAGTATTTTAATTATGATAGTAAATATAATTTAGCCAAATGTATAGTTATACATTTAACTATGTGGTAATAGAAACAAGTAAAAATATAAGAAATATTAAGATATATAAAAGAAAAAAAAAGGAAAGAGGGTTCTAGAATTATCGGGATAATAAGTCGTGGGGAAGCCTAACATCTCTCGCTTCATTGTTCCTCTCATCTCTCCTTCCTCACTTTCCCCTCCCCTGCCATTGCCGCCACCGGCGACAGGCCTCGCCGGCCACTACCGCCGCCACCGGCCATCGATCGCCGACTTCTTCCGCCGCCAGCAAGCCACCGCCGGTGTACCTGGCTGCCACTGCTCGCGCACGAAGTCTTTCTTCTCCTTCCTCCCCTGTCTCGCGCCGGCAGGGCAAAACCGCCCCCTGCTGCCGCTGCTCGGTCGTGCCACCCTGGCCGCCATCCCTGGTCGCCGACCAGCGCCGACGCAGCCGACCAACGTCCGTCATCGCCGCCCGGACATCGAATCTTCACCAACGAACCACTACCACCCAATTCCACCTCTAACCCATTTTGAGGTATATCTCTAATCCTCAATTCTAAATAAATTCTATCTTACATTTATGTTGTAATTGCATAGTTAGACAAGTAAATATGAGGATTGAATTAATTTATGGTGGAATTGGAAGAATATTGGGAGAAACCGAAATTGAATTTAGGGCTTAATATGTGTGGATATAGAGTGGAAATTGATTTGGGTTTATTTATAATTATGAATGTGTTTGTTTAAGTTTTATATGAATATGAATGAATTGTTTAGTTGTGGAAGAATTAGAAAAGAAAAGATATTGAATATGATCGGAATATGAACATGTATGTTGTTGGGAGTTGGTTTCAAGAATGTGTAAATGAGACATTGAAGATTGACTGGAGGATTGAATTTATTTGTTTGTATGTGTGCTAAACTTGAGTAAATTAACGTAATTGAGTCTTGGTTTAATTTTACAAGTGCGAATTAATTTGAAATATAGAAAGTGGATGGGATGATAGATATGATCATGGCGAAGTGATTAAAATAGGTTATGCTAAGCTTGATTGAAAAATGAAATTGGGTTATACTTGGGAACTTTATTGAAATTAATAGAGACCTTGGTGGAGTTAATAATTTGGTGATAATCAGTAATATGGTTGTGAAAAGACAAGGATAATTCAATGTGTAATGATCTCTGCGAGAATTCGAAAAATTAGACTTGACGTGAAAAGAAAATTAGAATGTTGAATTGAGTAGGAGGAGGAAGGGGGAAAAGAAATTTACAGAATTAAAGGAAGTTAGAAATTCAAATGAATTTGAGTAATAAGTGGGGAATTAGCGGAAGTCAAATGTGAAAAGTTTATCACAAATAGAGAGTAGCTATTAAGTTTATTAATACATAAATCAAATTTCTTCCTGAAAACAAAAAATCAATGGGAACGATATATTCGAAGAAAATAACGAAAAGCGATATTTAAAGGAAAACGAACAATTACCTCAGTGACGTTATCGTGTGTACTTTTCAAAATATTTAAATATTAACATGTAAATACCGATGAGTTTCACTATATTGTATACAACACGCTAAATCGTACGAAGCCATCTCCCATAATCGGGATTTCTATGATTAAATTGCTTAACCGAAGCCTTAGTTGTAATATATATGTATGAAGGCTTTTGTCGTGATCAAAAATCGAAAAGTTCATGAGCCCAAGAAAATAAGAATATTGACGAGATTGTAATTAGTTTATATATTGGTTTGAAACTTGATTTTTGTGGTTGTAAATATACTCTGCGTGTGGCCGTTGAGTTGTGTACTCCGAGTGTGTGGCTCGTTGAGTTTTATTGTGGATTTTATTTAGGTTTTTAAGGCTTTTAGCCTAATGGTTAGGTCATGTTGCAAACGAAACTCTGCTAAAATTTTTAAAAATTGGAAAACCAAACCGACACCTTAAGTAGGAAGTATATTTGGTTTACATATAAGAGGACATCTGGGCATACTAGATGAAACGAGTGTTACAATTAAGGTTAGGCTACATTAAGCACATACCAGAAATGATAGAAGAAAAGATCAAACTTGAGTTTTATTAAAAGAATGGGAAATTAAACTCATCAACTGTTATATACAAATTCAAACTATATCATCAATAGCTTATTTCGGGAAATGTATGAATATCGAGATCGAAAGGAAATAATATGGATAGATACGCGAAAAGTAACAGTTTGGTGATCGTAAATGTATATAAATATTGTTAAAAGATTAGTAACCTACAAAAGTAGAGTCGTTTTGGAAACGAAATCGAATTTCGATACGCTGAGGTACGTTATTACCTTTACATTTATACTAAAGGTAAAAGCTTTACTGATTAATAGTTAGCCCTTACAATTCATTGCATTCATAAATAAGTTTTTCACAATTTATCATGATTTGGCCATGCAAAGGACCCATTAATCGTTATGACGATCCATGAATGAATGTAACGTAAATGGTTGATCCGGGACGCTCGGACAACGTTGCTTGCTAGCGAGCATTTAACCGTTAATTGTTCAATTGTTCACGGAATCATTAACCGTTCAATTGGTCACGGAATCGTTAACCGTTCAATTGTTCACGTGAATCGTTAAGCGTTCAATAGTTCACGGAATTGTTAATCGTTCAATTATTCACGTAATCGTTAATCGTTCAATTGCTCACGTAATCGTTAATCGTTCAATTGTTTACAGCCGATCGCCTTAGGGTTCAATGAACTTATGAGTCGGATTCCATGATTGATTATTTCACAATATGGGTCCTAAGTTTGGCTAAATCGGAAAAGCAAATCGGTAATTGACAAGTTTGCAAACCGATTATGCAAGAAAAATGATTTAAGATATGCCTAATTTAAGAGCACTTAAATTATAATTTTATTTTATAACGGTAACGTACTTAGCTTCTAGCTCACACGTCTATTATTTTATGTTTTAAAATTTTTATGGACTTGAGCGCATGACGGACTATTCACAATCACACCCAAAGTTTAAAGAGGAAGAAAAGATAAAGTTGGTCGGGAGAAGTGATGTTCGGCTGTTCGTCTTGACCCCATACATGTTAGTCCCTTCCTCGGTCTCTTGGCTCATGATTCCTCTCCAACTGATCCTCAACATTTCGAAATTTTCATTTTCTATGAGAAAAATTTTGGGTTGGATTGTTACATAAATTGTTTGAATAATTAATTGGCTCAAATGAATTTGCCTTGTTTTCATTCCGAAACGGCGGTAATGTCTCCCAATTTACAAGTCTTCCACTGTTAATTATTTATTTATGTGATTACGTATTGGGGGCGTTATAGGAAAACCCCTAACATCCTTAGATTTACTCCAAAAAAATCTCTATTGATCTTATCCAGCGTTGAGGCGGTACTCTTTGGTAATTTGAATGTGGGATATTAAAAATGGATGCGACCGCAGTTCTATCAACGAGATGTTGCATTTTTAGAAAATACAAGTACAAACTTGTGGAAATTAACAAGTTGGCCGGAAAGATTACAAAACTCATTCAAAATATTGCTAAGCTTGGAGCATGTTCCACGATTAGTCTTGTAAAATACAAGACTATCATCCGCAAAAGTAAGCAGGGAATTTCCTGTGTATTAGGAGAAATCTTAATCCCAATACCCGATTTTGGCTGCATTGCCTCCAAATGTAATGTATATGCAAGCATGTTCATACAAATAATAAATAGATACAAAGACAAAGGATCTCCCTCTCTAAAACATCTAGATGGTCCAAAAAACCATGATTCATCATTAATAATCAAAGAATATGTGGCGGAAGAGATACATTTTCTTATCCAATTAATCCACATATCATAAAAGCCTAGTTCTTTAAGAGAAGCAAGAATAGTGTCTCTTTCAATTCCGTGATAAGCTTTTTCCATATCGAGTTCGAGTCCAATATATGCCTGTTTTTCTTTAATATTTCCAAATTTATTAATAATTTTGTGCGTTAATAGAATATTATCATGGATGTCTCTACGAGCAACAAAGGCACTCCGGTAGTGTAACGCCCTATTTACCATTACTTAATAATTCCCTAATTCGAGAATATTAGGTAAGGTCGCAGTGAAGTTAACAACCGAAGGCGTCACCGCCGCCCTAATAATAGGACAAAGCTAAAAATAAAATATTATAGCAACCTCGTGTTTATCGGTTATGCTTAAGTCTTTGAAAGCACTAAATTTTATGTTGCACGGAGCCAAGCCCGACAATTTAAATAAACCAATTCCAAATGAGAGTCCTGCTAAACCTTTATACATTAAACAAGCCAATACAACAGACCTACGATAGGAAATACGCAATATTTAACTACATTCCAAAGTCAAATCCAGAATTTAACGAGGATGAGAATCACTTGTGAGCATCTAATCCCATCATAGTGCGATGATAACGACATACCCAGCTAGGTCTTGCTCCCGTCAGGCTCCTTAGGCAAAGGATCTGTTCACATATGCTTTTCCTAAAAACAAAAACATTAAAATAATTCGAAGAATGAGTTGAAACTCGCACGAACATTCCCGCACAGTTAAATAATTTTGAAACACATTGATTGAGCGCGCGCATTTCAATTCATTTTAGTTTGAAATTAGGGGAGAGAATATAATTAAAACTTGTTTGCCTGGTTATTATCCGAAAGTGGAACCCCTTGATAATTGATACGATCTTAGTAAGGTGCACACCTCCCGGCCGACCGAGAACCCGAGTTGAAGTCGCGCGGGTTGGGCATAAGCCCCGATTATTGATAACCGATGGGCTTAGGCCCCGATAATTGATAATTGGGCGGGGACCACTTGATTAGGTGGCAAAACTTGATTTGCAAATGATTCATTATTAGTTATATATATAAGATATGTTGAGATTTGATGAAACATGTGAGTTTTCGAAAGGTACAAGCAATGAACGTACTCGAATTGAGAATACTTGTTTCTCCCCTTTTATAGAAATTTGAGTCAACAGACTATTCGACAACGGAAGTGGCATTTTTTCTGTTTCGATAGATTTTTGTTGTTAATAATGTTTCTCTTGAGTTTCAATAATTGAACTTGTATAAGCGTTGACAATTTATTTCGTTTTCTATATTTATTACGTAATCGGTTAAACTACGTTTTCTTACATAACTTCACTGCGTTAATTCCGTTTCAAATATTGAATACAATGCATACTAATTAAAGAAGTTGATTAGGTCAATTAGATAATCAATGATTTTGATATAATTCAATTCGTTAGTTGACTTGGATTGAAAATGGTATATATATATATATACATAATCGAACACTTATTCCTAGTTTATTCTTTCTCCCTTCATTGCATTCAAAACCCTTAGTTAAATAATTAATTAATCCACCACATGCCTTTCCATATGAAACTTTCACAATTTACCGAATTGCCCAAAACTCATACATACACCATTTCGAATTGACGAGCATTATTCCCCCAACAAAGTTTACATTCACAACCACAATTAAATATACCTAAAGCTCAAATTTTTCTCATATTTCCACACTTACACAAGTACTCCAATTTCAACTCTTCATACACATTCTCCTTCGTTTGCTCAATATAACCATTTCTAAGATATAATAAATCCATCAAATTACTCAATTCTATAATAAAACATCCCCAGTCTCATTCACTAATTTATAATTTCCCAAAAGAAGTCACATTCATACACAATCAATCCATCAAAATACCAACCCTCAATCATCCACCAATTCGGATTTTCCCAATTCAACCTCTAAATTCACTCCATAAACATATTTCTAAATTCGCAAATATATTTCTAAATCAGATAATTCAATTTGTAGTTACAATTACTAAGTAAATAAATAAGTGTGCAAATTTGAGTTTTAGGGTTTTACCTTCAAAACCATAGAGATGGAAGCCAAGAGGAAAAGCAAGGGTGGTGGTGCGGGCGGCTGCACCGGCGACCACCGGGCGGTGACGGCGACTAGCTCCAGCGGCCGCTGCGGTTGGTGGGTGGTCGATAGGTGGCCGCGGCAGAGGTGAGGCAGGGCATGCGCCCACACGAGAGAGCGAGAGCGAGAGCGCGGACGAGAGCGCCGGGCGTCTTCCCGACGACGTCGGCGCCGACCGCCGGCCCGACGTTGGTGGCGCTTCGTGGCCGAGACCGGAGTAGCGGGTAGAGGCGGGGAGGGGAGCAAAGGCACGCGAGGGAGAGAGAGGGGGAGTGATAGCGTGAGAGAGTGAGAGGGTGCTGCCGGGCGGCGCCTAGCGCCGGCTTCGGCCGGCGTTGGTGGCGTCCGGTGGCCGAATCGGGCGGCGGTGAGGCGGTGAGGCGGGGAGACGAGAGAGGGAGCACGGGGAACCAAGTGAGGAAATTGGGATTGAATTTGCTCGACTATCTTGAATTTTAACCGCCTCTCTCTCTCTCTCTCTTTTTTTTATAAAAATTTCCGGATAATTCAGTTTCGGATTTTTCTTGCAAAAAATCTGTTTAATTTATTGTTATTATTTTTGTTTAATTTTTATTTTTATCTTTATGTATTTATTTACTTATTTATTATTTTTTGTTACTTTTTAAATTTTATTTTATTTTACGAGATGATGTTTACAAATTATAAATATAATTGTTCGCTTGAAATATAATATTAGCGACCTTGTAATTATATACCATCTCATGTAAATTTTAAAATTTACATATGCGTAATTTATAATCATTATTATGAGATTTTTATCGGGGTCACTTCGTCGCTCGAGCTGCATAACACGTATATAAAAGTAATTTAAATGTAAAATATTGAATTGAACTGCACGCGCTCAATCATATAAATCTTGTAATTAATGAATTAATAAAATAAACAATGTGGTTTAGGGTCGGGTTGTTACAGGTCGGGACTAATAATTCTTTGAAGAATCAGTCTTAATCTATTAACAATGATTTTGGAGATAATCTTATACAAACTATTGCATAAACTGGTTGGTAAGGACATTACTTGTGTGCATTATGAATTTTTTCAATAATGGTAAATTATTAAAAGAGGTTAATCATACCTTCATTACCTTAATACAGAAAGTTACAAGCCCTTCATTAACCTCACATTTTAGACCAATCAATTTGTGCAATAATCTTTACAAGATTATTTCGAAAAGTCTTGTTAATAGGCTAAGGCCTATTTTACAAAGGTTTGTTAGCCCTTACCGAGTTCCTTCGTGCCTAACGGAGATATCCGTGATAATATTCTTTTGGCACATGAGGTCATTAACAAATTTGGAAATTTTAAATGGAAACAAGCTTATATTGGACTGAAATTGGATATGGAGAAAGCTTCGATAGAATCAAATGAGATTTTATCTTTACTTGTCTTAAGAATTTGGGTTTCCATTCGGTTTGAATCAATTGGATACGTGAATGTATTACTTCCGTTACATATTCAATTGTCATCGACGATGAGTCTTGTGGTTTTTTTCGACCATCTAGAGGACCGAGGCAAGGTGACCCCTGTCGTCATATTTATTCATCTTGTGTATGGATGTCTTGGCGTATAGGCTTCATCTCGCTGGTTTGAACCCCAAATCGGGGATTAGGATTAAAATTTGTTCGCGAGCCCGCCTCGCTTGCTGTTTGCGAATGATAGCCTTTTGTTTTGTAAGTCCAATTTGAGACAAGTCTTAGGCTCCATAATATTCGAATGATTTACGTACTCGGTCGACCAACTTATTAATTTTCACAAGTCGGCAATTGTTTTTCCAAAAATTCTTCGATTGCCGATAGGAATATTCCGCACTCGGATTCTTTGGAAAAACACCTAGGTTGTCTTATTTTCAAAGGTAGAGCCGACAACTCTATTTTTGCGGATCTTTTAACGAGAGTTGATAGCAAATTACAAAGCTGGAAAGCTAATTTGCTTTCTAAAGCGAGTAAGGTCGTGCTTATACGAGTCTAATCTTGAATCCTTACCTGCTCATGTGATGCGAGTTTTAAACTTCCTAAAATTACGACAAAACTCTTTGGATAAAATTAATCGTGATTTCTTTTGGAAAAAATCTCATGATGTCACCTGGATTACCAATAGTAGCTAGGGATAAAGTTTGTACTCCCAAGAAATTGGGGGTTTTGGCCTTAGGAAAACCGATGCGATTAACCAAGCCTTTCTTTGTAAACTTATTTGGAAATACTTATATGAAGAAAATAATTTTTGGGGGTCGATTATGAGAACCAAGTATCCTCTATCGGAGGATTTCTTCTCAAGGAAACTTAAAAATTCTGATTCTTGGTCTTGGAAATTCTTGCTTAAAGAACGTGATCTTTTTAAAAGGGGCTTAAGATGGAAAATAGGCAACGGTGAAAATAAGAAGTTCTAGCATTATTTTTGGTATGGTAAATTTAAGTTATTGAATTATTATGACAATAATCTTCCGAATATTCCCTCCTTGAATGCCACAGTCAATGAATACATAACCCCAAGTAAAGAGTGGGATCTAATACGTCTCAATTCTTTTCTTCCGACTGATGTTTGCCAAGTTATTAAGACTATCCCTCTCTTTTTCAAGAAATTGAGGACTTCGTTTGCTAGACTTTATCAAGCAGCGGAAAGTTTACGACTAAATCTACTACTTGGAATGCCCATAATATTCCCACTAATTCACCTTCGTGGGATTATGCATGGATTTGAAGTATGGATTTGATGCCTAAGTTGAAATTATTTATGTGGAAAATTGGTCACAATGTTTTATTTACACGAGATAATCCGGCTAAAAGAAGGTTAAACATTAATACTATTTGTGCTGCTTTGTTAAGTCCATTGCAAGTCAATTGACCATCTGTTCTCACAATGGAATTGTGTCATGGATACCTAGGACACAACTTTTCGGCATAAATGGTTAGAGGTGAATCTAAGCCAATTGCGGAATCCTTCTCCGAATCATATTATCTATACGAGTAAGAAGCCTGAAAAAACCAACTTAGATGATACGATTGATTCATTTGTTATGGAGAATTTGTAAGAGCAGAAATGATAATGTTTTCAATAGTGGATCATTCAGTTCCATTGTTACAATTCTACGAGCCAAATCATCTTGAGCCGAATGCGATCTAGGAGCAGATCGGATCAAAATTTCAACCCATCCTCACCTTCCCTCTCACTACGTGTCAACACTTCTAATCATCTGATTTGTTGGCACAAACCACCTGGAGGATTTATTAAAAACAACTTCGACGATTCAAGGTCTTTTTCGGTGGCGGCGGGAGGTTTCGTGATCGGAAGTTGGGATGACAGGTTTCTGCAAGCTGGAACAACAAATTTGGGGTCAACCTCGGTTCTTTTAGCAGAAGCTACTGTCATAAGAAATGGTGTCAAAGCAGCAATTCAAGTGGGATTTCGTTCTATCATTTTGGAAGGAGATAACCTAACGATCATTAAAGCAATTAAATGTGAAATTCACTTCCTTGGAAAATCCAGACGCTTATTCAAGACACTCATTGTTTTCTTCGGAGGTGTAATCACGTATTTATTCATCATACATATAAAGAAAGGAATTGGGCTACGGACTGGGTGGCCAAGTCTTTGTATTTATTCTACTTTAGTTTAGTTTTGTATCCCCTCTTTTTCTTTTCTCTCCATTTTAATGGAGTACAACTTAGGTAGATTAGTTATTTTTGTTACCCATTCAAAAAAAAAGTAATTTGCCATTTTTAAAAAACTCCAAAACATATTGTATCACATCATTACCAATAATGTTCCAATGCTATTGGAAAACACCCGCTCCAAAACCATCGGGTCCTGGAGCTTTAGCGAAATTCATTTGAAAAACGAGGGTTTTGATTTCTTACGCATTATTGGAGAAATAAGATGATGATTATCGGTATTTGAGATGAGAGGCCTTAAGTTCAGATTAATTGGACCGAGTATGATGTCTTTGTGTAAGGAATCTATTTGAGAAGTCCGTAATAAATTTCTATTTAATAATATCTTTGTCACTAATCGAAACACCCAATTTATCCTTGATTTGAGAGATATTCATTCTTTACTTCCTAAAAATGCAACATCTATGAAAGAATTTAAAGTTCATGTCACCCTTAGTTAACCATTCTTTCCTATAATATTTTCCCCAATATTTTTTATTAAACATTAAAAGTTTCTCTCTTTGCTTAATAAGCCTTGAATGCTAGCGCAGATCATCTAAAGCTGCACAAATCGGCGATCAATCTATCTTCAACCTTTTGTAATTGCAAGGTGATTTTCTCAATCTGCCGGAGGTAATTATTACAAGTGCTCTTAGCCCACTTTTTGAAGCTAGATTTGATGTTCTTTAATTTACAAACAAATTTGAATATACTTGTTCCTCTCGTGATGAGTATTCCATTGATCCTTAATGATCATTTTAACTTCATCGTAATTAGACCAATTATTACGAAAACTAAAACTCCGCCTCCAATTTTGTGATTTATCAGAATCCATGTTCGGTATAATGTAATAATGATCCGAACAAGAAAAGGGCCCACGAGTAATAAAATAATTTGGATAAAGGTCGAGTCTAGTCTTTTCTTCCAATTGCTATATCTAATCTTTTATAGATGAGTTGACCTCTAAGAAAATTTTTTCCAAGTAAAGAACCTACCAATACTAGGAATACTTTCCCTTAAATACAATGAATAAATTTTCTTAATCTCCGAAATTTCATCGGTAAGATTTTGACCCTTTTTTTTCATTATGACTTTCCAATTTATTAAAATCCCCTATAACACACCATGGTAAATTAATTAGGCAATTAAGATCCTGTAAATGATTCCAAAAGCCATTTTTATCAATAGCCCGAACTGGACCATAGATTCTCGAGATGATAAATTCTTTTTGAATGCTCTTATCAAAAACATGCGTATGAATGATTCAATAATTTTTAACCAGACATATTAGTCGTTATATTTTTAGAATTTCAAAAACCCACATTCCTCCACTATGGCTATAAGGAAGAACATAATAATAATGATCATAGCCTAAAGAGGAAATAATTTTCTTTGTATTATCCTCATTCATCATTGTTTCAATAATGAAAAGCATATCGAGGTGTCCTTTCGGTTCAAAATTAAGATTTCCTATTCGACTTGTCTGTTTTTTCGCCCCTTGAACATTCCACGCAATAATTTTCATAAAACCGAAAAAGGAATCCTAATATTAAACAATATTGAGATAATGATAATCTTACAAAAGAAAATCCACTCCCACAAAGAGGAGGATAATAGGGAAAGCCAAATCCAAGGTTCAACCAAATGAACAAACAAAACCACATACTAATATTAGTAAAAAAAAAACCATCCATATTACTATAAAAAGAAACTTTTACATATAGTAATAATTTGTATATAATGGCCATAAACAATCAAATAGAATCTAAATAGTAACAAATTGCAAAGCAATAATCGGGCCCTTTTCGTGGCGATCGGATAAAGAGCTTGAACATCCTCTCGCCCATAACAAGAGAGCATATATCATACATAAATTAAATAGCAGGTGGAAACAATGATGAATTTGAGTCAATAAAGAACCCGAGCATGATCTTCTCCATAACCCTCACGTCGCTTCTCATACTTGCATTATCCGTCGTGGTCCAATCAAAGGCAATACGGAAATTATACATCTTCGGATCCTTAAGGGAAAAAGAATTCCAATAAAAGCGTAACAAAAACAAATCTTCTAAAGCAAGACCATGAAACAAAGGGAGGCAGGATATAACATAGAGGTAAGCGAGAGGGTAATTCCGAAAGAATAAAGTCTCGAAAGGCGAGAAATAGCATGATCGACCTTACATTTACTAGGCGGCCAAAGCCTTGTTGGCTTCCCACCCAAGCCGAGGGTAACCTTGAGGCAAGTACCACCATAGTAAATAATCCTACCTATATTCTAAACATGTACCAACTTGGTAGTAACATCGTACTAAAACCACAGATCTTGCTCATCACAAAACCTTAGGCATCCCGAGCAGGTTCCAAGAACCAAGCAACTTCCACCAAATATATTCACCTTGACAAATTACATGAACAATAATGAACATCATCCTAGTAGCATTAAGCCCCAAGAAAGCAGTAAAATACTAAAAGAAGTCCCTCCGAAACAAAGCAGTGAAATAAAATAAGCCATGAGAATTAACAAAAAGTGAGTGAAGGTTATCGGACATGAGCAAGACAATCTTAGGAAGGGAGAGAAAAGGACGAGGTGCAGGAAAAGAACCCTCGTACCCCTAAAATTATAGATCCACCAAAACCAAGCACACGAACCAAAAGTCACACAAACGAAACCGAACCATAACGCAAATGAACGAGTGTAAAACAGTGAAAAAACCCAAAACCCAAACCATCGGAGAGTAGAAATCAAAAATACGAGATAACCGTGACGAAGCAAAGTAAGGTAGATGAAGGATCGACAAGCTAACAAACTAGAAAAATAGAAAGGAAATCATAAATACCGAGAAGGAAAAGACACATACCTTGAGGATTAAGTGAAAACTTAATCAAAATACCGCAGAAAGACACACAAAGCCGGAAAGTACCTTGAATTAGGTGAGACTTAACCTCAATTGACAGATCCGAGAACCGAACTCGCACTTCAAGCCGGCATGAATAGTGCAAACGATTTCGTGGGAGGACGATCTAATCTCATCAACATCATCTTTTGAATAACGATACGCAATCACTTCGACGAACAAGATTTAAACACAACCCATAGGTCGTAAATCCACCAACGTGGTTCAACATAAATCCAAATGGTTAAAGGAAGGATCCGATCTAAATTAGGCTCCATCCGATTCTATGAAAATTAGAAGGAAAGAAAATAAACGTGAAAAATGAATTTCTTTCCCACATTTGAATTGAACAAAAAAATGAAAGAAAAAAAGTTTAATGGAAAAATTCATGGAAACTTTTGTCAATTTAGTTAATGATATTTTAATTCCAAAATTGAGAGAAAAATGGAAGAAAAACTCACAAAGAGAAAGAAATGGAGAAAAGAGAGAGACTTCTATTAAGAAAAAACATTAAAAATTTTCTCTCTCCTCTCAATTAATCAATACTATTAAATATTTTCTCTCTTCTCTCCATGAGGTGGATAGGTAAGATGTTGGAAGAAAATTATAATTTTTTCCCTCTATTTTTTCCTTGAACCAAACACAAGAAAAAAAAATCAATTTCCTCTTAATCTGTTTTTCCTCATCACTTTTTTTTCCATTTAAATTTTCTTTCCAACCTATTTTCTTATAATCAAATAGAGCCTTAGGGAGAAAAGTAAGAATTGAGAGTGGCGAAAGAAGGGTCGAGAAGCAAGAGAAGGGGCGGCGTGGATAGAGTAGAGAATATGGATATGGGGTTTCTTGATTTTAGGTTTCCAATTCATCGAGCTCTCTCACTAGAATAGCTTCTCTCTTTAGACAGGCTCGCTCGTGTTCAAAAAAACATCCGTGGTTAAATTCTTGTATATTCTATGTTAAGATACTTAGCTATTTTCATTGTTCCGACTTATCCCATAATGATGTGAGTGGCTGAAGTTGATCAATACTCTTTAGTTGGATATAATCGAAGTCATAATATAATTAAAGTGGTAATAGTTATTACAATTTTGTAATGCAATCAAAATTTCATTATAATCATATTAATATTTATCTATACAATTACAATTACTTAGATATTTACTAAACAATCATGATTACGTCCATCATTATGATCAAATTTTAATACACTTTTAATAGTTCTCTCTCTCTCTCCATCTCTCTATTTCATATCATTTCTCCCCTCCCCTTGGCAAGCAAAAATTCATCCATTTGACAAGAAACTTGATTTTCTTTCTTCTATTATTTTAATATATGATATGATCGGTTGGTTATTAAGAGAAAAATTCACATTTAATATTTTGAATTTAAAATTTAAATATTCAATTAAAAAGATAAAAGAAGTTTAAATTAAAATTTTTAGATCAAAATTTTTTTTACTTGTTAACATTTATCTTTAATTCAATAAATATTTATCATCAATAAAATAATTTTAGTTGGTATTTTCAATTCAAGTAAATATTTATCATTAGTAAAATAATTTCAGATGTTATTTTATATCAATGAAAAAATTCAAAACTTAATTATTTGATAAAAGAGATTAAAAAAAGCTCAAATATAAATTTAGAGTTGAAAATTTTATTGTTTGGATAACATTTATCTTTACTACGATAAATATTTATCTCAACTAGAATAATCCAATTAATCTTTTTACCACCAAAAAAATTTAAAATTAAAAAATATGATAGAAAAGATTAAAAAAATCTCAAATATGATTTTAAATTTAAAATATTTTCATGTGGATAACATTTATCTCTATTACGCTATTTATTGCCATTAGAATAATATAGTTAATATTTGCCACAAAAGAAATAAAAATTGATTGTTTGAGAGAAAATATTTAAAAAAATCTAAATCTAAATATGTACCTCAAATTTTTATTTAGATAACATTTATCTCCAATACAATAATTTAATTAATATTTTTTGCTATTGAAATAATTCATTACATTTGTGATTACATTACACTTTTTATATAACCAAACATGCTAATGTAATTATTGTCCAATTACATTACATACCGAATTATATTACATGTTTGATTACATTATACTTATATTGCATTACATCCAACCAAACGCCAAAGTAATTTCAGCTGCCTTTACTTCGAGTGTTAAATCCTTTAACCTTTGGGTTAAAGACCTTCGAGTTAAAGTGGATACTAGTGGACCTCCACTTCCCTTAATTCGAGATGTGAATATTGGTTAATGCTAAATCGACAAAAGTGACCCAATCTAAATCAATGACTCAAAACTCTCATGGAATCAAACCCAACCCGATATTTAAAAAGTTAAATCAAGATTACCCGAAATCCGATCCAAATCCGACTCAAATATTTTCTCCCAACGTGTTTATCCGAAAAATAAACTTATTGGATCAAATATCCATTGATCCGAAGTCAATCTAACTTGAAACCAAATGCGAGTGAACCGAAACTCAAGCGAACCTTAGTGACTCGAACATAACGTTACCCATATTAACCCAAGTTGAAATTGATTCAAACGACCTAACCGTGAAGTTTAGTTAATAGGCAACCCTTCTAAATGCTAGGCTGGTGGCAACGATTTTGACCTTCCTTTCTATACATTTGGGCGAGCTTGTTACCTCATCGGGTTTTATGTGAGTATTAAAATAAAATTTTTAAAATTTATAATGATAATTACCTCAAACTATGTAATTATAATTATATTATAAGGCTTATTGCATTACGTTGCATTTATATTGTTATATAATTTATATCCAACCAAACTTCAAATTAGTTAGGATTAACTATAATGGCATCACTTAACGTTATTAATATTTATTTAAAGTATGTTCAAAATAGTATTTGTTACCCACATTTATAACAAATTTCAACTCATGACAAGTATAACAACTAATTATTTCAACTTAACAACTTTTTTAAGAGTCATTCCAAACAGGCCGTTAGTACACCAAGTGAAGCAAAATTTCAAAGCCATCAATTTTCAACCAATTAGTTCAATTTAAGTTCAAAAAAATTCAATTAGGCAAACAAATATTCTCTTGGATTCGTTAAAGTCGAATTATTCTCAAGGTGACCCATAATTGCCAACTACCAAAAATAGCAGATTTTGCTAATTATCGCCGAAAACAAATCGTGTCCCGCCTATTTGCATGAGTCGTAATCCAATCCTCTTACCTTAATTCTACCAACCCTAGATAATATTGAGAAAATAAACATGAGAAAAAATATTCCACCTAAATATATCATAAAGGAATTAAACAAGAGATCCTTCTTATCAACTAATTTTATGCCATGGAGCATGTATTGATGTTTTGTTTCTTACTCGAAATGATGACTAATGCTGAAAATACATCTAAAATTCTATCCTCGTCGGGCTTTGAACATTTTGACTATATTCTACCACTTAATCATAGTGGAGGAATTTGGGTCCTATGGAATAATTTTAACATCACGGCTAATGTGATTCTCAAGGATTAACGAACAATTCATTTGCATATTTTCGATAAGATCATACGGAAAGAATGTATTGTAATTGGTATTTATGGTCCAACCCAATCTATTCATGAGACGATTTTTGGAATCACCCTCAATAACTTAATTGTTTGATTAATCTTCCTTGGTGTATAATCGATGATTTTAACGAGATGGAATGTTTAAATGAAAAGTAGGCGGAAATAAACTCACTTTGTAATGTGCAAAGAATGAGGGATTTTTGTCTCAAATTCGGGGAGAGTATTCCTCCTACTCGGTAGAATTTTCACATAGAAATTTTTTTGAAGGGTCATCTTATTTACGAAAGATTGGACAGAGCTATAGCTCAAACTAATTGGAGGAATTTATATCCAAACAATATTGTGTCGCATGGACCGTTCTCATGTTTGGATCACGGTTATATTTTTGTTGAACACTAATCCAGTAAATTCGTCGAGTATAATCATCGAAATTATAGATTTAAGAACAATTGATCTAACTATAATGAGGTAAAAAGATTATCCAACAAGTAATGAAAATAAAGTTCTTGTGAAACACTTATGTATAAAGTGGTTGGTAAACTCAAAAGAGTCAAAGCTAAGTCGAAACTATGGGTTATCAATGCCTATGGTAATAACTCGCAAAAAGTTAAAAGAAATTTGTTACTTCGCAAGAAGTGGAAGAAAAAAATATTAGTTAATCCCTGTAATATGAGGTTGATGCATTGGCATAATCGGTTAATTAAACAAAGAGAAATGTTACTTTTGTTTAATTAGAAATATTGGGGAAAGTTCTATAGGAAAGAATGATTAACTAAAGGTGATAGAAATTCCAAATCTTTTCACCATTGTTGTGCCTTTAAGAAACAAAAAGGAATATTCTTAGAATTAAAGATGAATCGGGTGTTTGAATTAACGATAAGATAGATATCCAACGTAAATTTGTGGAAGATTTTTCAAAAAGATTTAAATCCGAAGCGGGGAGGTAATAGGTCGTCACTTACTTTAGATCTCGCCAACCATTCTTTCTAACGAGGATAATAATCAACTTATTTTTCCGATTACTCCGTCTAAATTTAAGACTATTGGTTTTCAAATGAATCCACCTAAAACTCCAAGACCCGAGGGTTTTGAGCCTGGTTTCTTTCAAGAACATTGGGACACCATTGGTAATGACATTACTTCTTGTATAATGGATTTTTTTCATCATGGAAAATTATTGAAAGAGGTTAACCATACCTTCATTGCACTAATTTCGAAAGTTTCAAGTCCTTCCTTTACCTCTCGGTTCGGACCAATTAGCTTATATAATAGTATTTACAAGATTATGTCGAAGGTGTTGGTTAATAGATTGTGACCGGTTCTCGCAAAGAATTGTTAGTCCTTTTCATATTGCATTTGTGCCGGGGAGGGATATTCATGATAATATCATATTATCACATGAAATTATTAACAAATTTAACAACTTTAAAGGAAAACAGAGCTTACGTAGGGTTCAAGTTGGATATGGAAAAGGCTCATGACAGAATTGAATAAGATTTTGTTTTAACTTGTCTTAAAGAATTAGGCTTCCATCAGGTTTGTATTAATTGGATATGTGAATGTATAAATACGATTACGTATTCAATTGTTATCAATGATGAATCTTGTGGATTTTTTGCCCTTCGCGAGGACTTAGGCAAGGAGATTCGTTATCTCCTTATTTGTTTATTTTATGCATGGATGTTTTGGCATATAGATTACACTTTGCTGCTTTGCAACCTAAATCAAGGATTAATATTAAAATTTGTCCACAAGCATAGAAAATTCCATGTCTACTGTTTGTCGATGATTGTCTCCTTTTTGTAAAGGGAACTCGAGATGTGCTTGAAGCTACATAACATTATGAATAATTTTTGCAACCAATCGAGACAACTTATTAATTTTCAAAAGTCGGTCCTAGTTTTTCTAGGAATGCTACGACCACCATTAAGAATTTTGTTTCTTCAATTTTTAACATCCCCCATACTCGATTCTCTAGGTAAGTATCTTGGATGCCCTGTTTCTGAGAGGAAGGCCTAATAGCTCCTTATTTGATGACATTTTAAAAAGACAGATTCTAAATTGCAAAATTAGAAAGCTAACTTCTTCATGAGTCATCTTCTTTCCAAGAGACTTGAAATTGTTGACAATCTCGGTGAAGCAAATATACATCCGAGTTATGTTCTCATCAGCCTCCATTTTGAACATTTCATACTTGTGGAGATACTCACTTATCTTGGCTTGCTTCACTTGACCGATACCTTCATAAGTATTAAGCGAGTGTGTCCCAAACTTCTTTGGATGTATCACAAGCGGATACTCTATTGTATTCTCGCTGAGTCGATTGAACACATTAGTGTGTTCATTGCCTTGAAGTTCTTCCTATGCTTCTCGTTTTCTTCATCGGTGAACTCGGACTTCACCTTGGGTATTGTACGAGTTCCTTTTGTCTTGGTAGGAATGAAGTTCCATTGCAGATGATGTTCTAAACCTCCTTATCATAATCCTGGATGAAGCATTCCATGATCTTCTTCTAATGAGCGAAGTTTGATCCCTTGAACTTGGGTGGTCCGGTGAAATATCTTCCTTCATCGAACTCTCCATAGTTAAGAGTCATCCGATCTTTAAACCTTGGATTTGTTCAATCCTTTGAGAAGGCTAGGCTCGATACCAATTGAAGGTTTTCTCTTGAGAATCTGCATAACCCTAGAGGGGGATGTATAGGGTGAGAAGGAAATTTTGCGGAATAAAAAGATTTTCCGCAAAGTATGAACTTAGAAGATAATTCGAGTCTAGAATGAACTCGGAAGATACGTGGAAACCCTCCTGGGGCAGAAAATTACGGATAGTGTCAATCCGGATACTAAGTCAAATCCACTATTTTGAATCCACAAAATACAAGAACCGACTCTTACGGAATTGCTCCCTTAGACAATTTAATATAATTTTTCCTAAACACAGAAATTCCCTTAACTATTCTAGTACTTCCTAATTGAGATAACCCTTATGGTTAGGGACAACTGAGCTGAGTTAGCCCTCATAGCTCAATCAAGGGACTTCACAAAGAATTGAAGTACGTAAGAGTGTTTACAAGACTTCTTTTTACAACTCGTAAAGTAATAACTTAAGTACGAGTTGAAAGCTAAAGATTAAGAGAGTATGATTTATTTTTTTGCAATTTCGTCAATCTTCAAGTCTTGTAGGAAGGCTTCTATTTATACACAACAGCGTAGAGGAGGTGTTGTGACCGATTCTGGATTAGGAAACTTCATTAATTGTTGTAACGGATAGTCCGAGTCCCTCAAAAATGAGTCATTGCAAATGTGAAAGTTGTGCCTTGGTCCTTTGCTCAAAAGGTGGTCCAACCCACTAGTTATGACTGAGATTTGGGGTGGAAACAACTGCTAGACTCAAAGTTGAAGTTCACCGGATTTGGTAACAAACAACCCCGACACGGTGTTTGAGCCTTGTCCTGAAACAAGATACTTTTCGTCTACTAGTGTTTAATGGTTAGAAGCCGGTTTCTTTTCTTTTCAAAAAGAGATTAAAATACTTTAATCAACCTCGTAAAAGCAAATCAAAGTGGTACTCAAAGTATAAAAATACTTTGGTCCAAGATTAGGCGAAGATAATAATTAATTGATAATAATTAAGTACTTAATTATCCTTAACCCGAGAAAATAAAATTTTTGAAAAATTAAGTACTTAATTATCCTTAACCCGAGAAAATAAAATTTTTTGAGTTTCATATTCAATATGTTCTAATTCTATTTTGTGTCTACCTTTTATATGAATGAGAGATTAAACATACGGACACATTTCATAAAATTGATTAAGCAAGTAATTTTAGTTAATAAATCTAACTTAGAAGAATAGATTAACGCAGTAATTTTTTTCCAATGAATATAGAAAGTCGAGTGTAGAATAAGTTATGCATGTTAAATTTTTTGCTTATGACAATTGTCTAAGTTGCATCTAAGTGGGTCGAAACCTAGAGATATGTATTTTACTCAAGAAATGTTTTACGAGTAGGTCGAACAGTATTAAAAACTTAAGGATGAGCTTCTTGAAGAGTGAGAATGACTTGAATTCAAAACCATAGAGAGATAGAGAGTTATACTTGAGTCTTCAAAGATTTCAAGAAAGAGGATCTTAAAGCAACCTTATTCTCAAATCCCAATCATAAAAGCCCCAGATCCGATGGATTTACAAGTGGATTCTTTAAACAAAATTGGACATTAATTGGGGATGACATATTTCAAGCTGTCCAAGAGTTCTTCATCACTGGGAAAATGCCATCCGGAATGCAACAAGAATCTCCTTGATACCAAAATTGACTCGCCCTACCACCTGCGAGTAAATATAGGCCAATTGCTTGTTGTAACACTCTGCAAAAGTTTGTATCTAAATTGATTTGCAACGGATCGAGGGAAGTTCTTCCTAGCATTATCTCCGAGAATCAATTTGCCTTAATTAAAGGTAGACTAATATCCCATAATATCATGATTTGTTAGGATTTGTTTAGGCTTTATTAAAGGAAGAATGTTTTAGCTCGTTGCCTTTTTAACATAGATTTAAAGAAGGCTTATGATTCAATGTCTTGGACACTCATGGAGGGCTTGCTGCAATGTATTAAGTTTCCTCTAGTGTTTAGCAAATGAGTTATGGCTATGCTAACTACAAAGAACTTTACCCTAAACATCAATGGCTCATATCATGGCATTTTTCTAGGCATGAAGGGGCCAAGACAAGGTGACTCTATATCACCTCTAATCTTTATTCTAGTAATGGACTACCTTGTAAGAGCTCTTCACCATTGTTCAAGCCACTCGCGAAATTGATCAATCTTTGCTTTGCGAGACGATCTTACGATCTTTTGCAAAGCCCACATTCCTATAGTTTTAATTATTATGGACACCTTTGTAAAGTTCTCGAAGCCACCTGGTTTGCAGATTAATCCCCAAAAATCCCAGTGCTTTTACTACATGAGTTAGGGATGAGATAAGAACTTTAATCCTCCATGTTACAATCTTCAAAGTCGGGGAGTTCCCCGCCAAGTACTTGGGTGTGCCTTTGTCTCCAAGAAGATGGTCTAAAGTAGATTGTAATCTTTTAATAGAGAAGATTGTGAAAGGAATCAAAATGTTAGACCTCAAGACACTTATCTCATGTAGGTAGATTGCAGTTAATTAACTCAACCTTTTCTTCTCTACAATCTTATTGGTCTTCCCTATTTGTGTTGCCGAAGGGGTTACGAAAAACATTGAAAATATCTATCAAAACTTTCTATGGAACCAATATGGGGATTATACTAAACCTCTCCATGTGGCATAAGAAACTATATGCAAACCTAAGTTTGCAAGTGACTTAGGTGTGATAAACTCGCTAGAAATGGAATATTGATGTAGTGACCAAACATGTATGGTATATAATTGGTGACAAGGAGTACTTATGGGTTAAATAGGTAATTGAGATCTATATGAAAGAGGTTTTGGCATGTTGGTATTGCTACTAAATCCTCTTGGTACTCGGAAGAAAATAACAAAAATCAAGAAGATCATGGCTCTTGATTATACTAATGGCAAATGGTCTGCACTCTAAATCTAGTGTCTACTCTATCACCAATGGTTATAAATGGTTGTTAGGTGATGTTGGAAAAGACCCTTTTGCACATATTGTTTGGAGTAGGTACAACATTCCCAAGCACTCTTTTAGGCTCCCAACCATGGATAGAGTGCAACACCTAAATCGTCAAGTCCAGAATGACAATTGCCTTCTATGCTACACTAGAAAAGAAACATACTCTCATTTATTTTTTCATTGCCCATTAGCCAAAGTGTCATACAGCACATTCTGGCCGAGCTCAAACGTCCATGGCAAGTGAATAAATATCGGAACCTACCCCGAGCTATCAAAAAGATACACAACAAGATAATCATGCGCAACGTGTACATCCTCGGCTATCCATAGCTGCGTATGGATGGAATGCAATGCTAGAGCTTTCAGACAGGAGGAAATTGATGCTATTGTGATTGGCAAAAATGTAAATATCGTACTCATTCTAAACTAAACTTTATTGCTAGGATTTCAAAGAAAAATACATCATTAGCTAGTTTACAATACTTTCTATCTTAAAGGTCTTAGTAAACTCCTTCCCTTTAAAAATTTGTATTAAGTCCTTATTTTTCCTCTGTGGTAATTAATCACTATTTCTTACCCAAGAAAAAAACTTCTTAAAATTTAGATCAGTAATATCCAAAAATCCAATGAGTATATATATACCTTGATCCATCAAAATTCAGTTGGTCCAGCCAACCTGGAGCATCGCTCCTCTTTCGTTAGTTCACCGGTTCCTTAAGCGGTCTGGTTCTGGCAGCCTTGCCTTTCACCGTTTCTCATCAATTGGAGCTTGAAGCCCTTTGGCGGCGGCCTAAGTCCCAATAGTCATTCTCTCTCCATTGCCTGCTTCTATTTTTGCCACCCCACCGCCCATCCTCGAACGCTCGGTGATAGAGAAGAGAACCTCAATCAACGATGGGAAGACACGA
The DNA here is from genome assembly GCA_021018815.1 of Talinum fruticosum. NCBI lineage: Eukaryota > Viridiplantae > Streptophyta > Magnoliopsida > Caryophyllales > Talinaceae > Talinum > Talinum fruticosum. Next base: position 1,475,731 of record JAITYX010000082.1, on the reverse strand, counting down.
GAAAAGCAACAACCGCAGCAGCAAGAGAGAGAAACCCTCTTCCTCCCGCAGAAGACACAGTCGCCGATCCGACTCCGACACTGATTCTGAATCTGACTACTCTTCCGATTCCTCCCCGATAAGCGCAAAATTCGCCGGAGCAGCCACCGGCGATGGAGTTCTTCGCTGGATTCCGGCAGCGAGAGAGAGAGCAAGAAGAGCAAGAGGAAAGTCACGGAGGAAGAGATAAAGGAGTACTTGGCGAAGAAGGCTCAGAAGAAGGCCATGAGAGTGGCGAAGAAACTCAAGACTCAGACAGTCTCGGGCTACTCCAACGACTCCAACCCCTTTGGGGACTCCAACCTTAACGAGAAGTTCGTGTGGCGGAAGAAGATTGAGAAGGATGTGCAGCACGGGGTGCCGTTGGATGAGTACTCGGTCAGGGCGGAGAAGAAGAAGCAGAGGGAGCGGATGGCGGAGATTGAGAAGGTGAAGAAGCGGAGGGAGGAGAGGGCGTTGGAGAAGGCGCAGAGGGAAGAGGAGATGATGCTATTGGCGAGAGAAAGGGCTCGGGCCGAGGCCGACGACTTCGAGAAGAAAGAGGAGGAGTTTCATTTTGATCAGAGCAAGGTTAGGTCTAGGATTCGGCTGATTGAAGGCAGGACTAAGCCCATTGATGTGCTTACCAAGTATCTCGATGAGTCTGATGAGTTTGACATCGAATTGGATGAGCCTTACATGGTTTTTAAGGTAAGCAAATTTTTGCATTTTCATTTCACTTTATTTACAAAAATTTCAGTCTTGGTTTATTTTCCTGGAGCTCTTTTTGGGTAAAGGTGGAAGAACTTTGTGGACTATGATGATAATGAACTTTTAGAATTGATTCATAGGTAAGATCTGAGTCCATGTTCTAGGAGTGTCGCCTAAGCATGGTCTGGTGTGGCAAGATGTATGGACAATTTAGAGAGGCATTTTGGTTTAGTCTAACATAATCCATGCTATTAGCATGTAAATTATATAGCATTTAGAGCTGCTTATCGACCTTTTGTGTGGAATTAAATTATATGATGTCTTGCTTACAACTTCTGGCGTTGCAATGCCTCTATATTGACACATAAATGTACATATCTGCATGAATACACACCACCCCGGTCTCAATCTTCAGTACGACAATCGAACCAAACTAGTAATGTGAAGTCCCCAGCATGAATGAATTCATATTTATCATTTTCACTATGGTTTAAGCTGTATTTGCGGCCATAGCACTTGTTGGAGGTTAGGACATACTAAATTAGTTTGTGAAATTCCCTTGCAATGGATGTTTTACGTGGGCATTGGAACAAGGAACAGGAAAATAACCCAAAAAAATAATTACTCTATGGTAGGAATGGAAATGGGCGGGTTCAAGTTGGGTGGAGCCATACCCATACCCATACCCATACCCATACCCATACCCATTTTCAAAAATTGTACCATACCTGTATGCACACCCAACAGGTTTTAAAAACCTATACCTATCGGGTTTTTTTGAATTTGTAGGTTTTGTTTGGGTTTGAATGTGATGAAAAAAAGTAGTACCTACATTTACATATATTCAGGTATTTATTCGTGTTTTTCGAATTATTGAACGAAGCATGCGAGGGAGGAGGAGAGAGCAACGAGAGGAGGGCTGAACGAGAGCCTCGCATTGAGCAGTGAGATCTGAGAGAGCGGTAAGGAGGGAACAACGAGCACTCGCAGCAAGAGGAGAGAGAGAATTAGGGTTTTTGGTTTTAAAGTGTCCTCACCTCAATTTAGATTGGACTTGGGGCACGTGGGCTGTTTCACAATCAAACTGAGCAGTGGTGCTGGCAGCACAAAAATAAAAATTATCAAATTAAACAACTGGGTACGGGTGGGGTCCAGGTGCGGGGTGGGTGAACCATGAACCCGAACCCGAACCCGAACCCAGACTTTAGCCACCTGCCCCATACCCAGGTTTAATGTTTCATACCCAAACCTGCTTTAAGTGCTCTCTTTTGGGAAAACCCTCGCTAAAGCATTTTTACTATGAAAATGCCCAAAGAAAGCATTTTTCATATCTTTTGGGATATGCTCTCTGCTTTTTCACCCCTCTTTAAATGAGGAACGTGAGGCAAAGAGTTGGGGTAATTAATTTGGGAGAATAAGCTGATGCAAGAGATGAGAAAGAAGTTTAGGAGTATGGGAGTGGACGAGAAAAGATGATAGTTGAGAGAAGTAGTTAATAGTTAGAATTTAGAGAATTGTAGTGATGGCAGACCATGAATTTAGTAAATTAAGAGAAGGGAAAGGGAGGAAAGATGGAATGATCTAGTACATAAATGGTTTAGGACATTTCCAATTTAGTGTTATATGGGAGGTTCCTGTAGTGGGCCGGAGAAATGATAGGCTTAGGTCAGTTTCCTTTGAGCTGTAATTGAGGTGAACCCAAAATTGAAGTGTAGTGGTCAATGAAAGTCCAAATTATTCAGTCTGATTTGTTCCATTTTTGTTCTTCACTTTGTACAATTTTTTCCACGATAGCAAACTCACATCATTCTTGGACCCGGATACAATATTGTCATATGACTGCTTGAACACAAGTTTTGAAGAAGAAAGTGATGCCCATAACCATTTTGGCCAACACAGCTGTATTTTTCATTGATACTTAATACATGAGATGCAAACATAGAAGTGTCTAATGGAGAATTTGGAATAATTATGAAAGTATGTTATTTGTTGATCGCTTATATCTTTATAAGTTACATCCACCCTTGGGTTTCTTTTCGAGAAAGTCTTGTGGGTTCATGGTTAAGTTTTTCAACCTTTTCATATAGATATAATTCATAACGCTATTTTGACCAGTTATGATAACCTGTGATGTGTCTACCTTCGCCTTACGTTTTGTGCCCTAGGACCCTTTGCATTTGTGCGTGGTGTCTTTTGATTGTAATATTGGCAAAATTTTGGGTCCTATTTGATAGCGGTTGGCCAATGTGGACACAGTCATTTGTTTTGCATTGACTTGAAGCAGATTTTTCATCTTGCCATCTATCATTGATAGCCCATTGATTTTTGTGCATTTTTGTACACTTTTTGCACATAATTCATCCATCACAGAGTGAAAAAATAGTGAGATATTCCCACGTCGTCGAATGACAAGAATAGCAAACATGTAACAATCATATAATTTTCCCCTCCTAGGACACATCCCACGTGCATACCACAAACTGAGTTAATAGCTGCTGCTGTTGTCATCTTCCTATGGCCTTGGGCATTAACGGCAGCTATTGTCAGTGCCAGTTGATTAAAGGTTTTGCTCCCTTTAGCCCTTTAGTTGATATAGACTTCTGTTTATTCTTCCTTGCAGTCAGTGCCCTCTGCCTTGGCCTTTCTCTATTGGAGAGGCAGGAGAGATAATAGATTTTTATGGGGTGATTGATTCGGGAGGAGTTAGTATTTTGAGAAGGGAGAATGGTGACTATGAAAAGGAGTAAGAAAATTTTAGAATGAGGAGTGATGGTGGTGGATATTAGATAATAGTCAGAAGTTGTAAGACATCTGGTTGTTTTGATTTGTTATGTTTAGCATTAGATAATATACACTCACTGTTGTCTACCTGTTTCACAAATTTGTTCATGATGCGGTAAAAAGATGACTTGGAGATCAGTCTTGTATGGCCCTATCATAGGTTAGTTTAGAGTTATGCGGACATGGTGCATATTCCATCATGCTGTCCAGGATGAATCATAGCCCTACTTAAAGAAATTACTATTACGTTTATTTTTCCTCTTTATTTTTAAGTTCTCTTTATTGTTTTGAGTTTTAGTCTCCCCCTTTTTGAGAAGGCGAGTTTTATCTCGTTATGTCTATGTGTGATGTTTTTCTTGTTGGTGAAGAGGCGGAAGGTATAGAGTATAACCCGAACCCAAAAGCCTGCTGAACCCACCCCGATTTTAGTGGGTATGGGTACAAAAACTTTAAAGAAGTTCGGGTATGAAATGGGTACGAGTTAATCGGGTTTGGGTTTGGGTACGCGGCGGGTATGTGTATAGGGTTCACCCGCCCCATACCCGAACCTGGACCCACTCCTAAATTTTTTTGAAAAATTCTGTTGGGCCTGAAATTTATGGAAAAAAGGCCCAATCCCTAAGTCCCTATTCCGTAACCCTAATTTTGGTACTATCACACTCTCACACCACTGGAATCTCGTGCTCGTCCAATAATCGTCCCTACTCTTTCTCTCTTTCTCTCTCACTCTAACACTCTCACTCACTCTAACACTCTCGCTCTCTAGTGTCTCTCTACTGATCCATCTCTCTCTTTTTCTCCACTTCCACTCGGCGCCATCGAGGTCTCCGACTACGTCGTCTCACCACTCCACGGTTTGCACCAGGTATTACGCGAGCATAAAACCTGATGGGTATTATTGTTTAACATCTATATATACCCAAATAATACTCAATGTACCCATACTCGATGGGTATGGGTATGGGTATGTGTATGGGGATAGACCTTTGATACTCGATGGGTATGGGTATAGGTATGGGTATGGGGATGATTTTTGAAAATGGTTATGGGTGCCCGTATAGCTCTACCCCACCTGCGCCGTAACTGCTCTACATCCATCCCTAAGAGGCGGTCTCTTCTATGTCTTTCATCGTCATCAAATAATTTTTCTTTACAAGTGCGTAGTGTAACATAACTTTTATTTTTGCTATGTGTGATGTAGGGCCTAACAGTTAAAGACATGGAGGAGCTTCATGATGACATAAAATTGCATCTCGACTTAGATAGGGCCACATTGACCCATGTGGAGTATTGGGAGGTATGTTCTTGTTATTTAGTTATGTTCTATAAACATAGATATTTTTGTGGAATTTGTGTTCTCATGTAGAAGGTCATGGTAACTCACGCTATAAAATGTTGTTGGTGGTTTCTTGGAATGGCCCGTCTGCTTTTCAAGGGTTTGTGCATCCTGTAACACCATTTCAATGAGATCCACATCGAATTGTTGATGTGTTGCATTTTATAGGCGAATTTTAGCAATGTTGAACTTTTGCCATGCTCATTTCAAAAGTCGCAAGAGCATGGGTGTTGGTGTCAAACTTGGCTATTTCTTACAATCTTTAAATGCTTCTATTTATTGGTTGTGTCAGGCTTGACTTGAGGTGAAATGGGAAGCCATCGTAATGTACTCTGTTAATAATATTCCCAAGGATAATTTTGATTGAAGCTCTTCTATTTAAATAAGAAAAGCTTTTAATTAAATGGCTTGCTTGTTTTCTGTATATGTTATGGATGGAAGCAGAAGTGTGGGACTGATTGAAGTACCAATTGACTGTTTCCATCCTATAATGGAGGGAAAATGTATTTTTGTTCGAGTTCTCTAGCAGGACTGGAAGGTTTAATTTATTAGCTCACTGCTGGAAGCCTCGAAATATCTTAGCCCGTCTTGTCGTCCTCTAGATTTGGCATATTTGTTCCTTGGATTGGGGCTTATACGACACCACCTGATGTAGATACTGCCTTCTAGGGTTTTATAGATCTAGATGTGGGTAGCCTTACAATTTTTGTCCCTAGAAAACATTTTTTAATAGTTCAAAAACATTTTTCCCGCCCGGGGGTCACAGTAAGGGAAAGCATAGAACAAAAGTAACAAGCAACAAGCAAGCAGAATTAATATTCATAACCCATATGCAAACCAAACAGAATTCATGTTCACTAAGCATGTAGGGGGCGAAAAGGAAGGTAGTAGGCAAGCTTACGTAATGTTCATGACCCTTATGCAAACCAAAGAAAATCATGTGCACTAAGTTTGTAGGTGCCAAAAGGAAGGTAATGGGCAAACCAAAGAAACTCATATCTTGAGCTACGTCTTCTGTAAGCCTTCCGTAGGCTGCAATTTTGTCTAATATTTTTTATAATCTCATAGCAATTCTTCTTAGGCCCCGTTTGGTTGGGCAAAGCTGGAATGGAACTTGATTCCTTTGGTTTCAAGTTCCTTTTTCAATTGTTTGGTTGGGTATTTTGAAGGTGGAACTTGAAATTTATAGGTTTCAAGTTCCCCTCAAAACAAGGGAATTTGAATCCCCCAAATAGGAGGGGATCAATTCTCAATCCCTCGAGGATCGGTTTATAATTATTAAAAAAGAAAAATTAGCATATTTGCTATATTATTATTATTATTATTATTATTATTATTATTTTTGTTATTAGGTTGGGGTATTTATTTATTTTTTGTTGTTGTTGTTTTTATTATTATTATTATTTATTTATTATATATAATAATATTATTATTATTATTATTATTAACAATAACAATAATAATAATTTACAACAATATAAAATAATTTAAAAAATAAAACAATTTTAATTTTATACCATAGTTAACAACCAAACAACAAGAACTGTAACTTGATTACATTCATGTTCTCTAACCCCTTAGGTATCATTTCTTGATTCCATTCCATTCCGCTTTTGCATACCAAACGAGGTCTTAGTCTTCCTTTACCTCTCATATAATTTGGAAAGTCAATCCCTCCCCCCCACACCTTCTTGCGGGTGCTTCTATATTCCTCTTATGTGTCCAAACCGTTTGGCCTAGCTTCTCTCATCTTGTCCTCTATAGGTGTACTCTTTCCTTCATTCTATTTACATCATTTCTTGTCATATTTGATCTTATATGACCGCACCTCTGACAAAGCAGCCTCATCTCTGCAACCATCATTTTTGGATGAAATTTATTGACCAGCATTAGGATAAGGAAATTTATTGGGCAGCATAATAGAACCTTACAAGGAACAGTAGTTACCAGGATCGCTCCCCCCACTGTTCTCTGTTTTGGGTCGTCTAACCCACGGATCGTGGGTCATTTTTGTATTGGAACAAAGGGGATCACGTTCCAGAGCAGAGAACTGGGCAACCCCTTTCAAGGTCTGGGAGAATCAAAGTTTTCCAAAAAAAAAAAAAAATTTAGTACATAAGGAGAAAGAGGAGAGGACACGCTTGAGATGGAGAAAACATCTTTGTCTGAAGTTTGCGTCACTTCCAGACAACGACTACCCTTTCTACTTCATCTCTCCAACTCCCCCTCTCTCTCTCTCTCTCTCTCTCTCTCTCTCGTGTACGGTGTGCAGGCTAGGGTATGACTAGAAAACAACGGATTAGCGTTAAAGCTTTGGCCGTTTACCTTTTTAACCACCTGTTATTTATCTAATTTTATTAATAATAATAAAAATAATAAAACAAACTGCTTGGAAACTAAGAAGTGGAACCGTGTTTTTAATGCAGCAAGCTTTAATACTCCTCTGTTTTCCCCAAGAGGGAGTTCTGTTGAAAAAGAATTCTTATTTATTTGAAGTAGTAGTCTTTAAACATTATTAAAGGACAATGGATAAACCTTTTTAAAAACGCCAAAGGATTTAAAAGAATGAGTGTATATTTTAAAAAATTAAAATTGCAAAATTAGAATGAAATAAAAAAATAAAATTTAACTTTAAGAAAATTTGAAAATAAAATTTAATTTGAAACTAACATTCCAAAATTACGATCTTCATTCCAGAAAAAAGGTGCCAGATGGCCTACTTCCTTCACTCCCATTTTTTTTTTTTTAAAGATAGGGATTTTCATCACTGACAATAACTGCATCACTTGTGTAAGATAATTGCATCATATCAATTGCCATTCATACAGAACCCTATATTGTTGTTCTTAGCTAAGAAATCAAACCTTATGGCTATCACCTGTGGAGTGTCCTTCACTATTTCTTCAGCTTCTTGTTCGTGCCCTTGAAACTGTCTTCTATTTCTTTCTGGCCAGATAGCTTATTGTTGTCGAGCTGTATAAGTAGTGTAGATCAGTTGTTTGTGGACCTTTCTACCTTTCCATGAAATCAGCCATTGATGGATTTCTTCCAAACTAGCATTGCTATGGCATCTACACCATCTGAACAGGTCAGTTCTCACTGACTCTGTAAATCTGCGATGTGGAAACAAGTGTTCTGGAGTTTCTTCATGATCATTACACAGGCCACAAAAAGTACCCTCTACAAACCGAGCTAATATTGTAGTGGTGGGTATTCTATTGTGCAGCAAGATCCAACTGATGCGTGAGTGCTTGGGGTTATTGGTTCTATTCCAAACTAGTTTGTCCCTCCCCACTTTACTATTCGCACGTTGTAACCAAGCATAACCAGTCTTAACAGTGTAATCTCCCCTGGGATTATGGTTCCAACCCCATTCTCCTGCATAGCCAGGTTGGAATACCTCTTTTACTTGCATAATTTCTTCCTGTACCAAGCTCGGAAGATATTCCCACCAAGAAGCACCCATCTGACCCGCATATATGTCCCTATAATATTTGGCAATGATAGCTTCATTCCATAGCTGTATGTTTCTTAGCTCTCTTCCTCCTGCTTTTTTAGGTTGACATACCTTGTCCCATGCTATCAGTTGGGTCCTGCTGTTGTTTGCATTACCTCCCACAGGAATCTTCTACAAATTGTATCAATATTTTTAAGAACTAGCTGAGCTAGGACAAAGATAGTAGACCAAAAGCTTATGGTTCCCATTAGTACAGAATTTATCAGCACAAGCATATGAAAGGTGCTCCAACTCCGACTTCTAATTCTTGCTCTGAGTTTGTCAACCAAAACATCACAATCATTCTTAGACAATCTAGGTGCTGTAATGGGTACTCCCACGTATTTGAAAGGAAGCTTTCCCTCTGAAAAGTTGTACTTCTGTATTAGCTACTGTTTTTCCTGATCCTTCCCTCCCCTAATGACTATGTGGGTCTTCCTATAACTGACTTGCAAACTAGAGGCTTCTGCAAACTGTTTTAAGAGCAATAACCAAGCTCATGATTGAACTTTCATCTTCCTTAGAGAACAGAATAAGATCATAAGCAAACATTAAGTGATTTAGGCCAACATCGTTGCACTTTGGGTGGAAGCTAAAGTCCGGTGTCTGTGCCAACATCTTAAGTATCCTGGAAAAATATTCCATGGCTATCACAAACAACAAGGGGGAGAGTGGGTCTTCCTGTCTAACACCTCAAACCCCTTTAAATTCAGGTAAAGCATTAAATTGCACCTAGTAGGAAACAGATTTCACACACCATAATCCAATTAACCATTTTTGAGGGAAGGGGAGTCCCATCAGCTTCCTCCGATTTGTTCCCATTTTTGGGGAGGTATCGTTTTATGTTCCCGTCTTGTTCCGAGTTTACTGCATATGCCTGGAACATTATCCTTTTCCTTATCCTGTTTAAAAATCTTTTTCCTGGTGTTTTCTTTTGGGGGGTTGGGGGGTTGTATATATACACATGGGATCGTATTTGACAGGAAATTCAGCACTAATGGTAATCCTATTCCCCCCAAAAAAAAATCACACACACGCTCTGCAGTCTGCACCTACACGAGGGTTGGGCTCGTTGCGGGACTTAACCCAACACCTTGTGGCACGAGCTGACGACAGCCATGCATCACCGTTGTCCGCTTTCCCTAAGGCACTCTTTTCTTTTAAGAGGATTCGCTATTCTGGTAAAATTCTTCACTTTCCATCAAATTAGGGCACGTACTCCACTGCTTGACACATATGTGTGTGAATGTGTTGCTGGTAGTCAGGAAATTCTGACGAGGGCTCCATTAGCTTTGCTTGTTCCTTTGTTTCCTTTTTTTTTTTGGGGTGGGGGGTGATGTATCCAAGCCTCAGGTAGAGCAGATTCAAAGGCTAAAACTTAGCTCAAGCTCAGTCTGGGATTGTAAAATAGAAATGGATAAAGTTTGAGTTGAATAAACAACTCAAAAGGGATAGAACGAGATCAATACACGGGGTAGCTTTGAGGGTTGCTTGGGCTTGCACCAACAAGGAAGGCTCAAAGAATTACTATGGATAGTTCCCTCCTGACATAGGAAATGAAGCACCACTTCACCAGATTGATACAGGGCAACTTTGAAGGAGTTTCAAAGACCTAGACGATCACCACTTGGTTGCCAAACCAAACTACAATAGTTGAAATTTTAAAGAGGACAGAAATTTCTGAGATTTTCTGCGATTTTCATTCAATATTCGTCAAATCAGTCTGCCTTTACAAAATTGAAGTGAAGGCTTTTATAGTCTCTTTTCCCTACAAAATACCTTTCCTAAGTGCTAAGAAAAGATTAAGACTAATCGTAATGAATTAACAACAAAAACTCCAAAAGATACTAACTGAGCCCGTCAAATTGGCCAATGAAAATCCTTCCTTTTGATTCTGTTGTGATTTGGCTTTGACAAGATTGGTAATGATTGGATGTGCCACCAGAAGGCTTCCTATTGGACCACCAAAAAGTAGGGAACCGTCGTAATCTTGGCCTTGTTGAACACCAAAAGTTAGCTCAGCTTGTGGAATTCTGGCACCAAGTCTAGGCAGGTTCTCTCCTTCCTTAGCAAAACTTTTATACCTTCATCTCGGACTTGTCCAGGAACCTATCTGCTTCAAATTGGACTTTCACCAATCACCATGCGTTAATCTTGCTCGAGTATCTCCATGGTCGATCAAGTCATGGGTGAAAGTTTAACAACCTGTAGGCCTAGAGATGGCTTTGAACTATCCTACAATGTCCAAAAACAACTGAAAAGTGACTAAATTATTAAAGACCTAATGTTTGAACAAAAATAGAAAATAGTTCATAAAGAGAAGATTGAGTTCACTCAGGAAATGAGGCCCCTAAAATCGGAGTTCTCATTCTTTGGATGGAGCCTTGAAAATCAAACACTCTTTGGCATTGCTCCGACCCATCCTTAGATTAAAAAGCGCAAGGCGCAAAAAGTGCACAGGGTCCTAGAGCCCGAGGGTGCAGGCTTTTTGGAGCGAGGGCACTTTTTACTTAAAGTTGCTTGAAATTCATTCCCAACCCATATTTTTTGATAAATAAGTAAGATAGCACATCAAAAAAGTGTTTAGACAATATTTTAATTACTAAAAGCACCACATATAGTCTTAAGAACCGGAATCTAACATTCAAATATCTCAAAACACACACTTAGAAGTCTAAAACAAAACAAGCCAGCATAGGCATAGAAAATAACACACAAAGCAAGTAGTTTGTAAGCCCCCTCCCCAAAGGTCAACTAAGCATCATTTTTATCATCATCTAACACCACATGGTCCGCCTCCACATCGTCGTCATCATCCAACTCTTCTTCATCTTCATCCTCTTCCTCTTCCTCTTGAAATTCCTATTCCTCATCTTCATCAATCAATTGAAATCGACCTTGGAATTTAGAACCGGAGGCTTCCGCAGGAGATGTTCCTTTGTCCTTCGTTGAAATTCTACCGGTAGTTGATGATCCTCTACCCTTCGTGCCATAACGAGGCTCATTTGCCCCGCCAAGTCAAAGTATCCCCCTCAACTACAATATCATCACCATCTAAATCATCTTCCATTCTTCCTAACAACCATTCATTGCTATCATCAATTTCTTTCAAGATGATGGGATCTTTGGAGCTATTCTCTTGGCGTTGCGCTTTAATGCACGGTTTGATTTGACAAATACCAAATCATTTAATCGAGATTGTGCCAATCTATTTCTCTTCTTGGTGTGAAGCTAATAATAAAGTAAGTAGGCATAATTATTCACTAATAAACTAATTTACTTAATAGCCTAATATAAAAACTTTAAAAAGTTATAACTTATGTGTTGAAAAACAACCCAATTCCTCTCACATCCTGTTGCACTACAAGTGAGGCTAAGAATCCTCATGGCGAACTTCCTCAAATTTGGTGTCGATGATCCATATATACACCACCATTCAGCTATTTACAAAAATAAATTAAAATCAGTAACTTTGTAAGTTTCATTTGTTGTGAAGCTTAGCTTTGGCAATAAACATTCTTACCGGGAGGTAGAGTATTCCTTTGCCTTATAGCCAATGGCCTTCCAAAGATACCCTCGGCTCTGCTCTCTTGTATAATTGCAATTCGGAAGTCACCTTGTCTTGGATTGTCATATCCGGAATCATCCTTGAAATGCAATCAAACTAACCATCTTTCACTTTATGACACTCTTCAATAGCATTTGCATTTGAATAATAGATTTCAGATTCAAATAGTGGCCCGCCTCATGTAAAGGCCGATGAAGTTGACATTCCCATCATGTATCAATATACTTGAATGCCATCTCATAGTTGTCATCCTTGTGTTGAAAGCTATTAGCAATAGCCTCCTTAGCTCTATCCATAGCCTCATATATATAATCCATGGGTGGTTTTTCTCTCCATCAACCAAGCGAAGAACCTTGACAAAAGGACTCGTCAATTTAAGAGCATAAAGAATGTTCTTCAAATAGTTATCTTGCCTGCTATCTTCCCTCCCCCACCATCCGTTGACCATTTGCTTTTGTTCCATTATTGAGAAGTTACCATCTTCCTCAAGTTGTGTTTTTGTTTATGAATAGAGGAAAGAGTGATAAATGATGTTGCAAATCTAGTCACGGGCAAGTTCCTTTGATTAGTGAATCGCCTTATCAAATTCACAAGGGCAATGGAGCTATGGATATAAGCATTGATAGCCATACTCTTCTTTAGAGTACTCTTGACTTTTGCAACATTTTTTTTTCCAATATCTTCCAACATAAGATCAATGCAATGTGCGTCGCATGGAGTCCAATAGAGATTTTGCCTCTTATACATCAACAATTTTCCTAAAATGAAATTAGAAATTGTAATTAAGAAATTTACGAGAATAAGTACATAAGTAATAGAAATATAAATTATAGTATAGCATTTTCTTACCGACCTTAACATAATTGGATGCATTATTAGTCACCACCACCTGGACCACATTCTCCTCTCCAATCTCTTCCACCATATCATCAAGAACCTTGAACAAAAGATTTGAATCTTTTATAACTTCGAGAGACATCCATTGATTGAACAAAGATTGTCCCTTTTGGAGATTTCACAAGAAAGTTGACAATATCCTTTTCGACGGTGTATCACGCTATCCATCGGATAAGATAGAACAACCTACTTTGGCCCATTCTTTCTTATGCTCATTCATTGCCTTTTGGGTATCCTCCACTTCTTTCTTACGGAATGGAAATCTCAATTCAGATATGGAAGGTGTTTTTAACTCATATATGGAAGGTGGTTTTAATCCGGATTCCCTGGTAATAGCAAAGCTATCATGTGTGGCCGCATGGAAAGGAATGCCGGTATCATAAAACCACTTAGCAAAGTCTCTGCAAACCTTTTCTCTCAGCTCTTCCTTGTACTTGATCCTTTTTGCCTTCACATTGGTTCGCTTAGGAGTAAAGTACATATCCATTGGACCGTTTTGCTTTGGTGTCTTATGAGGCATGCTATTACTTCTCTTCTTTGCCCCATTCTTACCACTTCTATGATTCATCTCAATACATTCATCATCTTCTTCATCATCATCAACATCGTAGCTTTGTTGCATTTTCCTCGACATTTCAAAACTCTCTTTCAATGATTTCTTTTTATCCATGTATTCTTGAATTTCTTCCATAACATGCTGGGGACCTTCTTAGAATCTAATGTATTTCATTATCCACCAACCAAATGTTGTTTAAGTCGAAACACTCCACCCATGGTCTTAACTCTACAAAAGTTGCAAAAGAAACTATTTTTTGTTGGTCTCATCTTGTGTTCCATACTTTCTTCCGGGGTCTAAAGCTTTAGAGGAGATTGAACCTGAACCCATAACGAGTTGATCCTCCATTCAAATGACAATAATGAACACAATTCACTTACTACAAACAATTATAACAATGAAAACAATTAACATATAACACAAAAACACAATTCACTCACTGGAAAAATAAATAAACATAGAAACAGAGAGCAAAAAAAGGAAAAAAGGAGTCAGGTCAGTGACCTGCCTTATATTATAAGTCCGGAACAAAAAAGAATCACAAAAAGAATGAAAAGAATAACCCGGAAGAACCGAGAGGAAGAAAGAGTAGAGTAGAAGGAAGAGGAAAAAAGGAGGAAGAGGAAAACGGAACCAGAAGAAGAAAGAACGAGGAAAAAGGAAAAAGGAAAAAGAAGAAAAGAAGAAGAAGGAAGAGGAAAGAAGAAGGAAAAGGAAAAAGGAAAAAGAAGAAGGAAGAAGGAAAAAGAAGGAAGAGGAAAGAAGAAGAAGGAATAGGGAAGAAGAAGAAGAAGGAAAAAGGAAAAAGAAGAAGAAGTATCAGGTGCTGGTCGACGACGGGTCGGCGCCTGAAAACACCAAGTTCGGCGTCGGAAATGTCCAAGGAGTCGCCGGAAGGGTGGAGCAGAGGAGGGAGGATGAAAGAAGGTCTCGCCGAGCTAGAGCTAGGGTTTTTGCTTCTTCACTTCGCAAGGAAGAAGTATCGGTTCTCTTCAGCAAGTTATTTGCACATGGTTCCGGGTAAGTGAAAGGTTTTTTTTTTTTTTTTTTAAAAAGAAAACGATCACTAAATTCATAAAGCGCGCTCAGCCCAAAGCGCGCCCTCGGCAAAAATCCCCAAAGCGCACGCTTTCGGGCTTTGGAGGTGCTGCGCTTGACCCCCAAAAGCCCGGAGGGGTGCGCCCCGGCTTTTCTACGCCTAGGCGCGCCCGGCGCGCTTTTTAAACTAAGGACCCCGAATAACACTAACATGCTCTTGAACCGCATGGCTAACGTTTTGTCTAACCTTTCTTTATCTTGTGACTCATACTCGAGCTATTTGAAACCGAGGACCTAGTCGAGCTTAGACTTGTTGAACTTGGCCTGGATGCATGTAAGGCTAGAATATCCCCATCAAACAAAGTCTTTATTGACTACCTTGACCTTGACCTTGACCTCCTGTCATCTCCTTACCTCCTAAGTGAATCTTATTCTCCCTAGGAACAATCTGCATATAAGTTTTAGACACCTTGACAGATGGATGAATAATTCCATCATACTCCTCGGGTTGGAAAAAGTTTGTCCTCAAACTTGCTCGGACACCACATTGACAAGAGAAAAATTTGGTGAAGTTAAAAGGACACTTTGGTCATGACTACTATTCGATTGCTCTTTGGGCAGGATTTTTAAGGGCTTGACTAAGGAGTTGGACCCGGTTGTCAATACTCACTTTCTGAACTTTAGCTTGGGGCCACTTCAAGGGACATTGCTTTGGGAGGCTATAGCAGGCTTTTGTTGTGGGGTGAGTTGAGGAGGGAAACATTTTGAGTCATGAATAGCTTTAAGTTATTGACTTTTAGGCAAGCAAGTTTGAGAAACTTGTATTTGAAGGTTCTTTCCGGAGGCCTTAATCTGAGAGGGTCGGAGAGCTGGAAGGGTGATTTTGTTGTGGTCTTTGGTGAGTGTGTAGGTGTTCAGTCTTTCATCATGTAGCACACTTCTATCAAACATCCATGGTCCGCCTAACAAGATGTGGCAAGCATCCAAGGGAAGCACATCACCCCAAATTTCATCTTTATAGTTCTTGACATAGATACAAGACACCTAGAAGAGACTAGGATTCCTTTTTAATGTTGTAGGGGCTGGATGAGGAGTCAATGGTAATTGCAACTTTTCCACCAAATTCTTTGAAGCCACATTGGTGCAGCTTCCTCCATCTATAATCATGGAGCACATTTTTCCACCAACGGTACACCTCATCGTGAAAAATGACCTCACTTTGCTCGAATCTTTAGCCTAATTCAGCCCAAGGCTTGGCCAGTGAGGGTTCTTATAACTTTCCTGTGGTCCTTCCTCTACAACGATTTTAGGTTGAGTTTCTTCTTTCTCTACCTCTAAGAGGTTGATACTTAGCCAATGAGATGATTCTTTTATTTGGACATTCGAAGCAAAATGTCCAAGTCCTCGGCACCTATAACATTTTCTTGACAAATCAGGGTTTTGGCACGCTTTTGAGGTGTTGTGGATGTTGAAGGGGTAGGAAGTTTAGGTTGGGGGCTTAGGCTGGTGTATATGTGGATGAGGCATTGGGGGTTTAGAGTAGGTGTATGTCCGGAAGGGGTGGTGGTTGTTTCTCCTTTCCCCTTAATTCTTGTCCACAGATCCACCTTGTGAGCTAAAGAGCTCAATTCATCAAGAGTGGAGTAAGGGTGCAGCTCCACTACATGGGCTATCTTCTCTTCTAAATCAGCGGGGTAGCTAGGTATCTTACCACTGTTGGGACTCATTTTCGTATATCACATCTCCAAAGGAGGTGTTCAAAGTCTCTTGTGTATTTTTGTACTGACTTTGAGCCTTGTTTCAACTTCGTAGTTTAAGGAAAATTGAAAAGATTATGATTTGGCAAGAATTTCTCCCTTAGCTCTTTCCTCGTTCTCCTCCTAGTCTGAATCTTTTCTTTTCCTCTTTTTATTCTTTTGTTATGCAAGTTTTGTCACCAAATGGAAACATGATGCCTCAACTTCAAGGCAACTAGCTTTACTTTCTTCCGACAAGGACCTTCCTTGTACTCAAATACTCTCTCTAGAGTGTGAAGCCAGTCCAAAACTGATTCGATCTGGAACTAGCTTGCCTTCAGAATATGGGATGTCCACCTTGATGTCAAAATTACTTCTCTCATACGTTCTGTCATGCCTACCTCTAGGAGTAGGAATGATCTCTTCATCTGAAGATTCAGGTTCTCCCTAACTTTGTAGTCAGGTACTTGGCTTGTGCTTCCAAATCTTGCTTTTCTCTCAATGTTTGATCAAGTTTGTGTTCAATGCTTAGGCTTGAAGACATGGTGACATTGTGATTGTTTTTGTGTTTTCGGAGGTTGTGTTTAAGTTAAAAGGTTTAGGCGTAGGAGGGGCTCCAAGGGCTCGATGCCAAATGATGTATCCAAGCCTCAGCTCGAGCAGATTCAAAGGCTAAAACTTAGCTCGAGCAGATTCAAAGGCTAAAACTTAGCTCAAGCACAATTTGGGATTGTAAAACAGAAATGGATAAAGTTTGAGTGAATAAACACCTGAAAAGGGATAGAACCTGAGTTATCCGAGATCAATGCTTGGGCTTGCATCAACAAGGAAGGCTCAAAGCATAAAGCAAAGCATACCTGTTGATTGTGGATAGTTTCTGCCTGGCTAAGGAAATGCAGTAGGGCTTCAGGACTTCACTAGATCAATACAGGGAGTCTGGGAATTAACCTACCGGAGAGTTTCAAAGACCTAGAAGATCACGACTTGGTTGCCAAACCAAGCTACAACAACTACGAAATTTTAAAGAGGACAAAAGTTGGATTCCTTTTATGAGAATTTCATTCAATATTCATCAAATCAGCCTTTACAAAAATGAAGTGAAAGCTTTTATAGAAGACATTTCCCTCCAAAGACCTAGAAGATCACCACTTAGTTACGAAATCAAGCTACAACACCTAGGAAATTACACCTAGGAAGTTTTAAAGAGGACTGAAAGTTTGTGGACAGAAGTTAAATCAAATTTCTAAGATTTTCATTCACAAATCAAAACTGAAGTGAAGGCTTTTATTGGAGCTTTTTCCTCCAAAATTCCTTTCCTAAGTGTTGAGGAAAGATGAAGACTAATTGTAATTAAGAGTAATTAGTCAAATGAATAACAGAAAATGAATAAGAGAAAAGAGATTGCAAAAAGATAGATTCTGACTGACCCTTTCTAATTGGCTAATGAAAATCCTTCCTTTTTAGTCTGCTCTGATTTGGCTTTGAAAAGATTGGTAATGATTGGATCCGCCCCAGAAGGCTTCCTATTGGACCACCAAAAAGTAGCGTAGGACTCAGATTGTGGAATTCTGGTACCAAGTCTGGAGAGGTTCTCTTCTTCGTTAGCAAAACTTTTATACCTTCATCTCGGACTTGTCCAAGAACCTATCTGCTTCAAAATGGACTTTCACCAATCACCATGCATTAATCTTGTTCAGAATCTGACCAGATCAGTTAAGTCACATGAAGTCACATGGCTGAAAGGTTGTGTGGCTTAAAGTTCAACAACCCGTAAGCAATCATAAGGGATAGTTTTGAACCATCCTACAATGTCCAACTATAATGTCCAAAAACAACTTGAAACTGTCTTAATTATTACAGACCCAATGTTTGAACAAAAATAGAAAAACTGAGTTCATAAAGAAAAGACCAAGTTCACTCAAGAACTGAGTCCACTAAAATATGAGTTTTGATTCTTTGGATGGAGCCTGGAAAATCAAACTCTCCTTTGACTTGAATAACATCAACATGTTCTTGATCTATGATCTGCATGGCTAACTTCTTGTCTAATCTTCCTTTATCTTGTGACGATTGAACGAAAACAGAAAAACTACGTTCATAAAGAAAAGACTGAGTTCAAGAACTGATTCCACTAAAATATGAGTTCTGATTCTTTGGATGGAGCCTGGAAAATCAAACTCTCCTTGGCATTGCTCCAGACCTTATGGAAAGGTCTGACTTGAATAACACCAACATGCTCTTGATCTATGATCTGCATGGCTAACTTCTTGTCTAACCTTCCTTTATCTCGTGACTTAGACTGAGCTATGTTGCTTGAAGCTTGAAACTGAGGACCTAGTCGAGCTCAGACTTGTTGAACTTGGCTTGGTTGCATGTAAGGCTATAATATCCCCATCCAACAAAGTCTTTATTGACTTACCTGCTGTCATCTCCTTACCTCCTAACTGAATCTGATTCTCCCTAGGAACAATATGCACATAAGTTTTAGACACCTTGAATGATTCCATCAGGTGGGGGAGGGGGTGTTGTATGAGGAAATTGTTACCTTATAGCACTTTGATGAGCTATTGTTATTTGATCCAGTGATTGGCTAATGGGTTTCCAGGTTTTTGTATTCTTGTTAGAAGTTATTTTTTAAAAGGCAAGTCATCCAACATTTTAAATTATTGAGGTCATAAGAATCCCACTTAATTCATGACAGGCACTGATGGTGGTCTGCGAGTGGGAGCTGGGAGAAGCCAGGAGAAAGGATGCAGTTGATCGAGCTAAAGTTCGTGGGGAGCAGCCTCCTGCTGAGTTACTGGCTGAAGAGCGAGGTCTGCATTCGAGTATTGAAACAGATGTCAAAAATTTGTTGGAAGGAAAAACTCACAAAGAGTTGGTAGCACTTCAAACCCACATTGAGTCAGAGATGCGTTCTGGTAAGGCCAAGGTGGTTGAGTATTGGGAAGCTGTTCTTAAGCGTCTTCATATTTACAAGGCAAAGGTATGTGTCTCTGGTTACCTGATTCTTTAAAGTGAAAGTGAGCCTCTTAGGGCATGTTTGGTTGGATGTAATCAAAGTGGTAATTCAATCAAATTGGTAATGGTGATTACATTACCATGTTTGGTTACAACTTTGTAATGCAATCAAAATTGCATTGTAATCACATTAACCTTTATCTATGCAATTACAATTACTTTAACATTTACTAAACAATCATGATTACATTCATCCTTATGATCAAATTTTAACATACTTTTAATAATTTTTTTCTCTCCCCCCTTCAATTCCATATCCATTTTCTTTGTCGTCCTTGGCAAGAAAAAAATTTATCCATTTGATAAAAAACTAAATTTTTTTCTTCTATTATGTTAATATATGATATGATCGTTAAATCATTAAGAGAAAATGTCAACTTTAATATTTTGGATTTAAAATTTAAGTATTTAATTAAGAAGATAAAAGAAGCTTAAATTAAAATTTTTAGATCAAATTCTTTTACTTGTTAACAGTTATTTTTAATTCAATAAATATTTATTATAAATAAAATAATTTTAGTGTGTATTTTTAATTCATGAAAAAAATTCAAAACTTAATCATATGATAGAAGAGATTAAAAAAAGCTCAAATATAAATTTAGAGTTTAAAATTTTGTTATGTGGATAACATTTATCTTTACTACGACAAGCATTTATTACCACTCGAATTGATCTTTTTGCCACCAAAAAATTTAAAATTAGGAAATATGATATAAAAGATTAAAAAAATCTCAAATATGATTTTGAATTTAAAATATTTTCGTGTGGATAACATTTATCTTTATTACTATATTTATTGTTATTAGAATAATATAGTTGATATTTGCAATAAAACTTGATTATTTGATAGAAAATATTTTTAAAACCTCAAATCTAAATATGTTGCTCAAATTTTTATTTAGATAGCATTTATCTCCACTACAATAATTTAATTACTAACTTTGGTAATTGAAATAATACATTACCATTGTGATTACATTACACTTTTAATATAACCAAACATGGTAATGTAATTGTTGTTCCATTACATTACATATCTAATTAATTATATAGTTGATTACATTACACCACTATTGCATTACATCCAACCAAACGCCACATTAGTTAATTTATTAAATGTCAAAACATTTCACTCAACTGCAATTTGGTTTATTATTGTTGTGCAGGCTTGTTTGAAGGAAATCCATGCCAGGATGCTGAGAAAGCATTTGCACCGCCTTGAACAACCTGTTCAAGGTGAAAACTTGAAATCTGAGGAGGAAAAGACAGAAGAGGAGGAAGTTGAGCATGAAGCTGAAGGTATGAATTGCTTTTCCTGTTTTATCTTTTACAAATTGAGGATCATCTTTTACTCTTACACAGTTTGCTTGATCATGCTACATGTCTAGACATTCTAGCGTTTTCTCCAGAACCCATCGTTCATGAGGAACCTCCAGAGTTTGAAGCAGGGGAAGGTTCGTTTTCTCCACAGCTCGTACATTGTGAAGAAGAAGAAGAAGCAATTGATCCTGATGAGGATAGGGCTATATTGGTAAGTTTACTAATGTTTGTGATCTAATTTCTCTTTTCTTTTTTTCTTTGCTTTGTTTTTTTTTTGGGGGGGAGATTGGTTTGGTGGGGAAAGTTAAGTTGCCTCCATTGAGCTTAAAAACACTTATATATCAGTCTAGTTAGGTTACTTAGCTTTAACATCATTTTTGGTGCATCTACAGGAGAAGAAGCGTTTGGCTGTGTTGAAGGAACAACAGAAACGGCTGAAAGAAGCAATGGCCTCAAAACCTGCTCAGCCGGATGATGACTTTGAGGTCCGTGCCAAGAAAGTTATGGGAGTCATGGAGGAAGGTGATGCAGTATTTGGCTCCGGTGCTGAAGTAAATTTGGATTCCCAGGTACTTCATTTAATTATTCCCCATTATCCAGTTGGAGCCACCTGAAACCTTGTGGAAGTTGGGCAACCAACCTTTACCCCGACCTGAAGTACCTAAATTCAATCCAAACTGTTGTGAAATTTGCTTGATCGATAGTGGCAGCATTTTCCTTGGCAAGATTATTAGACAAGATGATAAAGAACCTAAAATGACCCCTCCAAACCTGATCTGAGCCTATGATTCCATGAACCCATTAGGACACCCATCAACACTTAGCCCTGTCTACATTTTTTTCAAGTCTAGATGTGCTTCACCATTTTTATCCTTTCATAATAATAAACCAATACACTGTTAGTACATGTGGTATAAACTTTAATTGTCGTGGCTGCAGGTTTATTGGTGGCATGACAAATATCGCCCTAGAAAGCCGAAATATTTCAATCGGGTTCACACTGGTTATGAATGGAACAAATATAACCAGACACATTATGATCATGATAATCCTCCTCCCAAGATTGTCCAAGGCTATAAGTTCAATATTTTCTACCCCGATCTTGTTGACAAGACCAAAGCTCCCACATACTTCATTGAGAAAGATGGAGACAGTACTGAAACTTGCATTATTAGGTTTCACGCGGGGCCTCCTTATGAGGATATTGTGTGTATCTTTTATCCATTTTTCTTGTCCGTGGTTTGAAAGTTTAAGCTGCTGAGGGATTGTTTACTTATTCATATTATCATCTCGCAGGCATTCCGAATTGTGAACAAGGAGTGGGAGTATTCCCATAAAAAGGGTTACAAGTGCACATTTGAAAGAGGGATTCTACACGTTTATTTCAACTTCAAGAGGTACCGATACAGGAGATGAAGTCTCTGCTCAAAATGGAGACATTTGTTGTCTGATTCTGAACTGGAGAGAGGCGCCAAAATTGTATATTACAAGATTTTGTTTTACTTACCCTTTCAAAAAAAAAAAAAAGGATTTTGTTTTACTAACTGGAGCGTGCATACCAAGAGTTTGCTAATAGGTATTGCTAATGAATTCTCCTATAACTTTCCCCCTTCTCCGAGGGAAAAAAAAAGAAAAATTATTAGGATAGTCTTTAAAGTAATACATGAAGTTAGACCATGAATAGATAATTTTTTTAAAGGGTAAGTACAACAACTAATAGGTACTCTTTCTCATAAGGGTTATACTTAAATTGTTTTCTTATAAGGATTTTACTTAATTTGTCCTCTATTAAAATGAAGAGAACGGAAGAAGAGGGGAAAAACAACCAAACTAAAGTAGAAAGAATACATAGATCGAACTTTGTTACTTAATCTGCGAGTCCAATTTCCTTCTTTATAAGTATGATAAATAAGGACGTGACTACACCTCCAAAAAAATGAGTGTTGAATAAACGTCGGGATTTTCAAGGAACTTGAATTTCTCCTTTAATTGCTTTAGTGACCGTTTGGTTATATTCTTCTAAAATGATCGAATGAAAACCCGCTTAAACTGCTGTTTTGACGACATTTCTCGTGGCATTAGCCTTTGCTAAAAGAATTGATGGTGGCCCCAAGTTTTTTGTTCCAGACTTGTAGAAATTTGTCATCCCAACTTCGATTATGAAATCTCCGCCATCGTTGAAGAAATCTCGAACCATTGAAGTTAATTTTGATAAATCATTCAAGTAGTTTGTGCCAGCAAACAAGGTGATTAGAAGTGTTAGACACATAGTGAGGGGGAGATGAAGATGAGTTGAAATGTTGATCTAGTATGTTCTTATATTGAAATTTAGCCCAAGAAGATTTGGCTCGTAGAATTGTAACAATGGACTTGAAAGATCTATTGTTGAACACTTTATCATTTCTGCTCTTCCAAATATTCCATAACAAATGAATCAATTGTATCATCTAAGTTGGTTTATTCAACCTTCGAATGAATAGATAATTTGATTTAGAGAGGGATTCTACAATGACTTAAATTCACCTCTAGCCATTTATATTAAAAAGATGTATCCCAAGTATCCATGACACAAGTGCATTGTGAGAAAATATGGTCAATTAACTCATAATGAACTCGACTTAGCGGACAAATATTGTCAATATTTAACCTTTTTTAGCTAGGTTGTTGCGTGTAGGTAAAGAATTGTGACCAATTTGCCACATAAACATTTTCAACTTAGGCATCAAATCCATATTTTAAATCCAGGTAAATTCCCACGATGGTGAACTAGTGGGGATATTATGCGCATTCCAAGTGACAAACTTAGCCGTGAACTTTCCGTTGCTAGATAAACCCCAGCGAGACGGAATCCTCAATATCATGAGAAGGGAGAGGAATAGTCTTAATAACTTGGCAAATATCATTAGGAAGAAAAGTATTAAGATGTACTAGATCTCATTCTTTCTCCGAGGTGATGCAATCACTTACTCGTACCATCCAAGGGAGGATTATTCGGAAGGTTCGTTGTCATGATATTCCGAGTAAACTAAAATTACCACACCAATTATCCAACCAGAATTTCGCCTTTTTCCATTACCTATTTTCCAACGTAAACCACGTTTGAAACGTTCCCTTTCTCTTAGAAAACACTTCCAGGCCCAAGAATATGTCGCCTTTACTTTCCTTGCAAAGAAATCCTCGGTTAGAAGATACTTGGCTCTCATAATTTTTCTTTCCTTGCAAAGAAATTACTTTCTCAAGTTCTCTAAGCATGATCTTGCTAGATATATTTTTACTTTGAAGGAGAACTCCAATTTTGAATCTTCTAAATTTAAAGAGAAATTAAAGTCTCTCAATGCCGAGAACACATCTTTGAAAAATGATTTAGAAAAATTGAGACAGAAACTAAAGGTGCTTGACTAGTACTCAAGATAATGAGATTGAGTCCGAATACCTCAAAACAGAGAATGGGCAATTGAAACAAAATCTCAATGAGTTTCAAGAGTTGGTTTTAAAACTTACTCAAAATCGAAAAACCTTGATTTATTACTTGGTTCTTAGTGTGTCTTTTTTCGAAAAGAAGGACTTGGTTACAATGTCGACGAGGAAGATAATTCCTACAAAAGTCTTTTCAAAATTGATTCCAAAACTATTAAGTTTAGAAAGGTTGAGTATAGTCCCATTCATTCAAAAGGAAAGGGACTGAGCCTAGACTAATGTTTATGAAAAAGTCTTCTTAACTCGTTTACAAAAAGAGAGGATTTCAAAAGAAAGAGACACGAGTCGGTTCTCAAGAAAGAAGACTTAGAATAAGACCAAACCCAAAATCATTCAAATCGGGTTCCCAAAATTTCTCTTCCTCGAAAAGGACCACAATAAAGACAATTTCTGGGTTTGTAAGAGGAAGTGAGAAGGGTTAATTTGTTTATATTTTTGTAGGTTACTCATAAACAAAAAGGTTACAAGTATTTAGACAGTGGATGCTCATGTCACATGTTTGGAGATTCAAGACTCTTCTCAAAACTTGAAGAGATGAAAGGAGGAAAAGTCACGTTTGGAGATAATAGCAAGGGCAAGATAGTTGGAATTGGCGGAAGCTGGTCAAGGAGATAACTCGGTCGGTCTAGTTTATCTTGTCAAAGGGCTCAAATATAATCTTCCGAGTATCTCACAACTATGTGACAAAGGTCAAGAGGTAATATGCACTCGGACCAACTGCTTCATCTCTGATGCGATTACCGAAGAGACAAAGCTCTCGGGTTTGAGGTTAGGTAACACCTACACTATTCCTTTTTCGATTCAAATTAAGATTTATCATTTTTAAAAGCTTCTCTGAATGATGATTCATGGACATGGCATCGTAGATTAGGTCATAATAGCATGCACACTATCAAGAAACTTGCATCTCATGGATTAGTTAGAGGACTACCTTTAAGACTCACTACTAGAAAAGCGACGAATAGAGATGGAAATAGCGACGGAAATTTGTCAAATAGCGACGGATTTTTAAAATTAGCGACGAATTATTTCCGTCGCCATATAGTGGGTCGCTAAAATTTAGTGACGGAAATTTTCGAATCCGTCGCTAATTAGCGACGGAACAGCGACGGAGATGCCTTCCGTAGGCGATGGAGATCAGCGACGAAATTCAATTTAGCGACAGAATTTCCAGTACTTCCGTCGCCGATATCCGTAGCTAATCCGTCGCTATGTGGGCAGAATTCCAAAATAGCTTTTTCTAATTTTTCGTTAACTCGATACAAAAAAATGTGAATGGATATACAAATTCAACATTCACATATGTGACAGATTACATTTCACATTTACATATGCCACAAACTACTCATCCAAGTTGGATATACAAATCCAACATACATTTCACAATCATAAACAATCCAAACATATTTACAACCATTTCACAAGTTAATATATATTTTATGTTCATTTCAAAACCTCCAAAATGAACAATAAAGCTAGCTTAAATTAATTACAGAAGCTAGCTAGCAGGAAAAACGGCAGCAAAAAAGTCAGCTCTAATTAAAATTAAAATTAAGTAGAGGTTTTAAATTACTAATAAGCCCCCCAACAAGAACACTAATTAATTAAGCTAAATTGGCTCAATAATCGTCATATATATATATATATATATATATATATATATATATATATATATATATATATATATATATATATATATATATATATATATTATATAAAATGCCTACTCCATTGCTTATACCAAGGGTAAAAAAAAACCTAGAGTTGCTGCTGAGCCTGGAACACTGGCAGCGATCCTAAGCCTAGCCAAGACTTGCCCTCAATCGGCTTCGATGCTCCTCCGTTCAGGACTTCTGGGGCCTTTCTAGTTGCAAGGAGCAAGTATCGTCAGATAATTATGTGCTCATTAGTAAGGACTTATTGCACTAATGAAGCAGTAATCACACCATTGACAAAACTAGGCATGATCCATTGCAGGTCGTGTGCTGAGCCGAGCTAAACCAACCAGACTCAGCTCAGCTCCACATAGACCTAGGCTAAGCGAGGCGAAGTCAACCTAGTCACTCGACTACCACTAATCAGGATTCTATTATGAAATATTCTAATAATAGATTTCAATTAAAGATGAAGTTTAAATCACCACAGTTTCACTAATCATAATTACACCTTTTCTTACCAGTCATAACCAAAAATTTCCCACATATGCTGAAATAGATCATAGAGAAACAAAACACATGTAGTTGCTAAAAAACCAGATGAATACCTGTCTTTTCTTTTCTCCAGGAAACGGTGAAGAGAAGCCTTCCTAGCGATAGGCAGATTTAGAGGTTGGTGGTAGGGTTTGGGTTCGGGTTCGGGTTTGGCTTAGGGCTAGCCGGTGCCTCGCCCTTCCTCTTCTTGAGGCCCGACTCAAAGCAGCTAGCCGGATCCATGACTTCCTTGGCCTTGTCCGCGGGTAAGTCATTGAACACCATGACTTGCTTACCATACAAGATGGTTGCCCAGTTGGAGGTTACGGGTTTCCATGCTTGCCCAAACTGTTAATTAGCCCACAAATTGCACATTTTTCTTTTCAAATTCATTCATAAACAACATTAATTTGCACCAAATTATATAAAATCATCAATTTCTACTAAATTATTGAAAACCCTAAATCTAATAACAATCAAGAAAACAATACCTTCAAACTAGGCGGCAGCAGCCAGCGGCGGCGACGACGAGCTCCTCCCGGCGGCAGCGATGGCGGCCCAAGCGGCGGAGAAAACAAGGTCTTCTCACCCGTCTTTAGCTTACGGATGTGAGGGCGGCGGACCAAACGGCGGCGTATGGAAGCGGGGCGGAGGAGACGGGGCGCAGCCGGTGGGGGTTGTGGACGCATGGTGGGGGCTGGGCACTCTCGCTCACAAAATCGCTCGCACTCTTCTCTTTCTCCGCTTTCGGGTTCCTCGGTCTGGCTAGATCTAAATTAAAGAAAAGTAAAGTAAGCGGTAAAGAAAGTAAAAGTGGAAAGAAAAGAAAAGCGAGAAATAAAAGAGATTATATGGGTTAGGGAGAAATTAAAAGCGATACATCTCAAATCCGTAATACGGAAAGCAATAAAAGCATAAAAATAAATAAATCATTTTGAAAACTGGATCTGTACCCTCGGGTTGTCCCACCTGCTAATTTGGATCTCGGATTTGGATTTCTTGATGCAACGGTAGTGAATTGAAAGAGGCTTTTGTGAGTTTTTGTGGAGATAGGTAAGCAAATGTATGACTAATGGAGTTTAGGGATCGAATGTAAGGAGTATGATGGAAATAGAGTGGGAAGAGGTTGAGAAAGGACCAAGAGATCATAATATAGAATGAAGTATTCGGTAGCTCTTAGGCGAATTTTAGTAGAGTAAAATTGAGGGTTGAGCCATTGGGAGAATGAGAGCCAAGGCTCTCTATTTATAGGGAGATGCCTGGTCAAATCTAGCAACGAAAAGCCGGGCTAAGATCAAAGTGATAAGACTAGATAAAGTAAAGGATAAAACCGGATAGAACCTGGTAAATGGATGGAGGCGGGTGCCGGCCAACCGGTGCACACCTAGGGTTTCTAGTCGTAGCATGTTGTCTCGGGAGTCCGTAGGCTGGAACACGAGTGTTTTGAGGAAAAACGAAGGGTAGAATGCACCGATCATAAGGGTTTCGTGCCCTAGCGTGCTTTGTCTCGGGGATTCCTTAGCCAAACACATCGTTTTATTTATGGTTTCTAGAAGGAAGGAGCCGACCATGTTGGGCTTCTTAAGGGTATTGCGGGTCGCTAGTCTCGGGTGGGCTGTTTTGGGGCTTAAACGCAGCACTTTGATTCTCGTGATCATGAAATGCCACGTCTAACGTCGTCTTGAGGTCTTCGGCTCCTTGTCCGGTTGTGGTGAAGTAAAATTTAGTATTCCGAACTTGGGGTTTCCCGGCACATGACATTGAACTCCGTTGTGTGTGAAGGCTTTGACCGATTTTGGATTGTCCGAAAGAAAAGGGATTTTTGGATCCATGGCAAAAGGCTATTTATGTGGTGTTGGAGGTTCTTTGTGGTTTATCGGCTTCCGTCGCACCAATCAAATCTCGACCGTGACCCAAATCCACAAACAGGACTCGGGATCTCATTATCGGGGCCAACAAATAAAAAATAGAGAAAAGGACGACACTTTTTAGGTGTCTACACCGAGTACTTCACCTTAGATGGCAAATTCTTTTCTTTTACCTTTCTTTCTTGGTTGCCACACATCGGGAACACTAGTGTGTACAACTACTTGTGTTTTTGCGAGTACATTCATCCGGAACTCGTGTCCGAATTCTACTCTAATATGACAGCCACCAAAGGTGTCATATCTTACGTCGTTCAAGAGAAGGTTGTTCAAATCAATCTCGATTTTCTCTACAAACTTTTCGATGTCAAAACTCTTTTTCTCAATTCCAACCCCGTA
The DNA here is from genome assembly GCA_021018815.1 of Talinum fruticosum. Classification (NCBI taxonomy): domain Eukaryota; kingdom Viridiplantae; phylum Streptophyta; class Magnoliopsida; order Caryophyllales; family Talinaceae; genus Talinum; species Talinum fruticosum. The sequence continues at coordinate 1,447,323 of JAITYX010000082.1, read as the reverse complement.
CCCTTCACGTAAATGGCTACCGATTTCTTTGATAAGTGCGCTAAAGAAGTTCCCGAGTTATGCAAAAACTTCTCCGTAACTCGGATGAAATCGAAGCAAGATTTCCTTGCTTCATCTTGATGAGGACCTTCTTTTCTCATCATTCTAGTAAGGAGAATCCCAATTCCAAGATTCTTACAGCTCCTTTTGACATTCTTGAGGGCTAGGAAGTAGACCTCTTTCCTGCTATTCTCGAGCAAATGGCAACTCGTGCCTGCTCATTCTAAGAAGTCGGCTCTTTTTCCTTTCGGGCCTCTTCGACTACTCTGTCTTCAAGCGGTTCAAGGTCCCTCTTCCTTCGACCCCAAAGCATGCTTGGAACTCGTTGTTTGTCCGGGTAGGAATGAGCTCTCGGGTCTAGGGTACCGGGAAGTCAAGCTTGGTGTCCGGATTCATGCATCCGAGCTACCTCCTCCACCTCCTCCTACTCGGACTCAAACTCCACCAGCGGTATCACTTCGATTGCTTGGACCTTACGCTTCTCAACCTCCTCCCTCTATCGAAGTGTTTATTGAAATGGTAAACAAATTTTCTTTGACCGAGGGTTTTCAAGCAACTCGAAAATCTTCAAATCTTTTACTCCCTCCTTGGTTTTGCTCTAGAAAATCACACGAGTCTCAAATTTGGGAGGACCAAGAGATGATATCTAAGCTTAAGGGGATCATCCAAGAACAACGTGATCAAATCGGCCACCTCCAAGAGCGCATATCCAAAGTTGCCGAGGACTCGAAACGTCCGATACTTTGAGGAGTCGTCCAGCCCGACTAAGTCAACTTCAGCTGGAGTCGAAGAACAAGCCGAGGAAGAAGCCAAAACCAACGAAGGAGAAGTTGAGAAGAAAGAAGAAGAAGAAGGAGATATGGCTGCTCGGCCTCGGGACGAGGGCGCAAAGAACCGGAGCTAATCTCTTCGGATCATGCTCCGAGCAACTCGGAAGAGGCTAGCGATGTAGGTAAGTCAAAGACCCCTCCCTCGAAGCACAACCTGCAGTTGTCTTTGAGGAAGAAGAAGCCGAGGATGATATGGCTTTGGTTCGAAGAATCGGGACTAAGCAAATTCCCGACATCCCGGTTCTGCAGCCTCCCCGCTCATCTCGGTCAACACAAGCTCACGAGCAAAGGCGCATTGCTCGTCCCTCCTCCTCCAGCACAACCTGCTCCTACTTTTTAGTCTTCTTAATTTTTTTAAACGCAGATTTTATTTTGTCTAACATCCGATGTACATTTACGCTACTTTCTTCCTATTTTTGATGAAATGCATAGGGGAGAAAAATAGAAACTTGGATGTTTGGTTTAGGGGAGTTCTTTTCCCTTCTGTTTGAGTTTATCTATTTTATTTGTTTTGTGTATATATGTTTCGAGCAATAAATGAATTTTCTTTTTCGAGCATATTTGTTTCGAGTTAACATATTTTTTAAAACATCTCCGATACTTGACTCTTAACATATCTCGCTATGATTACAATTCTTGCTCGATTCATTATCAACAAGCCCGTTACGAGTTATGTTATGATCTAAGTTGCATGTTATAAGGTTCTTTTAAGAATATATTTCTTTTTGCTCCGATCAATTCGATATGAAAACTTACTTTTGAACTAACAAGTTTTTATCTTAAGTATGGAATGCCTTTTATCAAAAAGGAGGAGATTTAAGACTAAGGTATAACTCTCTATCACTCTTAGGTTTTGATTCTAAGTCATTCTAAGCTTTATAGAAACTAGTATCTAAGTTTTCATTTTGTTCCGATTGGCTCGAAAGCACTTCATTGCATATCTCTTATTTGCGCTTCCGGCACACTCACGCATCACTTAGAACCATCTCATGTACAAATAATTTTTCTAACATATTTATTCCGAGCATTACGAAGGTTTGCTTTAGAAGAGTCTAAGTCACCCTAAAGGGGGTGAATAGGGTGATTAGGAAATTTAAACAAACTTAGGCAATGTTTGCTTTGAAAGAGATAAAAACCGAGTCCGAGTCTAGATTGAACTCGGAAAAGCAAACACTAAAAAATATATGGAAACCCTCCCGGGCGAGAAAACCACGGACGAGTGCTAATCCAAGCACCAAGTCAAATCCACTATTTTGAATCCTCAAAATGCAAAGGACTCGACTCTATCATAATTGTTCCCTTAGACAATTCCTTACAATGTTTTCCTAGACTCGAAGTTCCCTTATCCGATCTAGTACTTCCTAACCAAGATAAACTTTACAGTAAGGGAACTCCGAGCGAGTTAACCCTTACAGCTCGGTCAAGGGACCTTACTCGGAAAGTAAGAGAAGTATGTAATCGATTACAAGACTTTACAACTCGAGAAAATATTAATTACAAGTCGGGAGTTGTAAACAGAAGATTGAGAATGAAAATAATGACTTTTGCTTAAGTAATATGTTTTTCAATGATGTTCAACAATCTTCTAGTCTTGTGAACTCGACTTCTATTTATAAATGACCAACTAGAGTGACCGTTGTATCTTGTGAAGGTTTGCTTGGGGAGAGTCTCGAGTCACCCTAGAGGGGGTGAATAGGGTGGTGGAGGATTTTCTTGAAGATTGAACTCTTTTTGCCAAAGTAGAGACAGAAATAGATTTTGAGTCTAAAACAAGGTCGGAAAAGTATGAACTCGGAATCTCGGTAAAAAGCAAGGAAGCAGAGTCAAGCTGCAACCGAGTATATCCGAGTCTAAAATGAACTCGGAAAGTAAAGACACGGATATTACATGGAAACCCTCGTGGGGCGAGAAAACCACGGACCGTGCTAATCCAAGCACGAAGTCAAATTCACTATTTTGAGTCCACAAAATACCGTAGATCGATCGAAATCCGAGTTGCTCCCTTAGACAACTCTTTTCAAGATTTTCCTAAACTCGAAGTTCCCTTATCCGATCTAGTACTTCCTAGCCGAGATAACCCTTACAGCTAGAGACAACTAAGTCGAGTTAACCTTTACAGCTCGATCAAGGGACCTTACTTAGAAAGTAAGAAGAAAGTGTTTGTAACTAAGTACAAGACCTTACAACTCAAAATATAATGAATTATTATAGAATTGGAGTTGTAAGTAGAAGATTGAGAATGAATACAATAACTTTCACTCAAGTACGTGTATTAACAATAGGTTCGACAATCTTCAAGTCTTGAGAGTTGGCTTCTATTTATAGATGACTAGGCAGCATAGCCGTTGAGTCTATCTTCTAACCGAGAGTCCTTTGTGACCGTTGTTAAGGACTTTCCGAGTCACTCAGAAAGTATCCGTTGTGATATGAACGTTGGGCAATGGTTCTTAACTCTCTTGGAAGTCCCAAAACCACTGGCGTTGTCTTGAAGGATAAGGTGGAAACCACCATTAAACTTGGCGTTTCAGTTTTCCGGATTTGGAAACAGATAGCCCCGACACAATCTTCCGGGGCTAGGTCGGAGAAGGGGAAAAGCCATGTCCACTCGGTGATTTTACGTTTTGAAGCCGATTACTTTTGTATTTCAAAAAGTGTATCCTCGTTTGAATAACCTACAAAAGTAAGTCAAATTGGTTCTCAAAGTATAAAATACTTTGGTCCAAGATTAGACACGAGATAATAATATAATTAAGATGATTGAATGACTAATTATCCGAGTTAGAAAAAGAATGGAATTTTCTAAGTCTAATGTCCATGAAACTCAAAATTCCATCCGAGTTAGTTTAAGCGAGAATCAAGTTATACAACGAATATTAGAGTGAAATAAACTTGATTTAGACTAATCATAATTTAGACTAGATGCGCTGACTATAACAGAATAGGACTTATAACATGACGTCGGACTCGAGTGCGGTTAAGCGAAATACTAGTCATTTCAACATGCGATAATTCTAAGTGATGAGGGACTCGGAACCGAGTGAGACAGCGTGAGTGCATATCTCGTTTTCCGAGTCACTAATAGACAAGAAAAAATACATGAAGTAAATGCCATATCACTTAAAGAAAATAATATATCACTCAGAAAAGTTTCTAGGATACGAGAGAATGCCCTGGAATCAAAACTCTATAAGTGAGAAATTCTTATACCTGATTCCTTTGATAGAACTCGAAATGTGCGGAGTAAAGTCCGAGTCTTCAATCTCCCCTTTTTGATGAAAGACATTCCATACTTAGACGAAACTTTGTTAGTGATAAAGATCTACTTTTGAATACTTGCGCGAGAAAATCGGACAAGGAATGCAAGCTTAAAGTATCGGATTATAAGGAATATATACTTAGCAGTGAAATAATGCTAACTCGAAATAGTCTGTAATAACCACTAAACACAGAGAAAGTTGAAGAGAATGCATTAATTCATTGAAATTAAAGAAAGTACACACAGAGATAGGGATGGAGAAACTCCCCTAAACAAGACAACAAATTTTCTATCTATACTCTCCCCTTGCCTTTTAGCAAAAACAAAAATAGGAAGAATACAGACAAGTAATACATATTTGATGTCCGGACAAAAAGAAATAAGGTAAAGAGAAAGAAATTTTTAGAAAGAAGAAGAATCGCGGATCGTGGAATTGTGACACGAGTGCATGGCGCTTATGAGGGAGAGGGGGATGTCCGAGTGGAAGAGGAGGGATGAGAGGTACGCCGGCGCTGGTAGGATCTTGACGATGTGCTTGAGCACGACGGAGGGAGGACCAGGATTGCCGTCAAGGGCTCGGCTCCGAGTGGCGGACCTAGAACGAAAGGATCTAGAGGTTCCTCCCTGTGGACCTCGGTAGTTGGAGGGGTATGCTCGGTCCGACCCGTTGCCTTTGTCTTGGGAGCGAGCAAGGTCTTCCGACCCACTCGGACTGCTGTCCGAACCGAGTACTGCCACTTGAGCTTGAGGAGCGGTTTACCCTCAGTTGTCTTTCCTCCTTCTTCTTTTGAGCCTCCCTTGCCCGAAGGAGCTGCCTCGGCCACGAGGCTCCTCGGTGTCCGCTTCTTCTTCCTCCATGCTTTCGAGGAGGTCATGGCCGGGCTCGAGGACGCTTCGAAGTGTTTGAGTGGCCACGGTCCTGGGCTGCCTTGGACCTTCTCTCCTGGAGGAGCTCGACCAGCTCCTTTTGCTCCTTCACCAAGCCCTTCATCTCAAGAACCAGTTCTTGCTGCTCTCGAATTTAAGACTGGGCTGTTTTTGGTTGATGGTCATAGATCGATTGACGATCCTGAATGATCGGAGCAAATCCTTGATTTCTAAGGACATAGAATTAATTTTGTCCACGAAAGCGGAGGACAAAATAGAGGAGAGAGCGAGAAACACCTGAGGTGGAGGCACCACCAGGTGGGGCTGGGAGAGAGAGAGGGGTTTCTTTATGAGTCCGAGGCAAAGAAGGTGGCCTCGGCTCCGAGTTGTGTACCCGGATACCAGGTTGAGTTTCTTGATACCCGTACCCTCGAAGTTCCTTTTACCGACAATAACGGCAGCCTCGTAAGTAGCGTTAGGGTCCGAGGGGAGAGGAACTTTAAATTGTTTAAAAACAAGGGTGAGAAGAGCACCGAAGGGAAGAGGGGTGTTCTTCTTATTTTGGAGTTGAGCTGGCACACTGCCATCCGCTCAATGATAGAAGGGAAGAGGTCTACTTCGTAGCCCTCAAGAATGTCAAAAAGAGCTTTTAAGTGCTTGGAGTTGGGGTTCTCCTTGCTTGGAATGTTGAGAGAAAAAGGTTCTCATCAGCGGGAAGCACGAAGTCGTGCTTCGACTTCAACCGAGTCACTAAAAATTTTTCCGTGACTCGGGGAACTCTTTGGCAAATTTTTCAAAGAAGTCATCAGCGACTTCGAGTGAAAGGAATAGGGTTGCTGTTCAAGAAAAAGAGGAAACCTTGAACAAGCGGTGGAGGAGAGAGGTGTTTATACGAACAGTAACGTTCGAACCCCGGAGGTTAGAACACCTTCGAGTGAGTAAGGTGAGTGTAAAACTCGAAACGATTTCGGGGTAAATGAAATCGTTGAAACAAAGAAAATTATAAACACCGGTGGTTTGAATGTGGGGCAACCACGAAAATTTTATGGTTGGAAAGAACTTGTCATCCAGCGTAAGATGCTTGGGTGACAATCGGTTTAGAAGGTGTTGAGCCTTCTTGGCTTTTGGTGCGAGGCTTCTTAGATGAGGAGCCAAGAAAGTCGGGATGATTACCTCTCTTAGGCATTTTGTGAAGAAGAGTAGAAAGAAGTGAAACTTTGAGAAAGAGAGTAAAAGAGAGTAGGTCACCGAGAGTGAAAGAAAAAGAGTAGAAGAAAGAGTTGAGAGCGATCGAGCTTACTTGAGATGAGCTTCACATCGCTTGAAAATGTCCAGAGACCACTCTGTAGACGTAGAAAGCTTCCGCGAGAAGTTTTGCTTACGAGAGAGAGAGAGAGAGTAAATGAAATGTGAAGTAATGAGACGAAGATGAATAGGCGCTATTTATAGAAAGAAAAACGTCCGTCAACTCGTCGTTATGAATCCGTTCGACTCAGCTCGTCCATCGATCACCTTAGACCGGTGTGATGGTTCTCTTCGCAACGGTTAGGATTCAAACGGTTTGAAATCCATCGGCTAGCGTTTGATCACAGTTCAGCGAGAGAGAGAGAGAGAGAGAGAGAGAGAGAGAGAGAGAGAGAGAGAGAGAGAGAGAGAGAGAGAGAGAGAGAGAGAATAAATTATGAAATTCTCCACTTATCTAGAGATGATCCCAGAGATTTAATGTCCATTTTTCTCAAAAAATCTGAAGTCCGGCTCAGTTAAGTTTTCCGAGTGGCTCGAAACTTCACACAAATAATAACTATCGGCTCAGTATTACTTAATCAACTGAACTAATGGTTATTAATGATTCAAAACACACATAACTCATAATCATGCAATGAATATTTTCACATAAAAATCACACAATTATGCATTTAACATACCAAGCTCATTCCGAATAAAACAAAACTGATCTTCACCAAGAGGCTTAGTAAAGATATCAGCTAATTGAAGATTAGTAGGAATGAACTCAAGTTCAATATCACCTTTCTCATAATGGTCTCTTAAGAAATGATACCGACCTCAATATGTTTTGTCTTTGAGTGCTTGAACTGGATTCTTTGTGATGCCGATTGCACTCGATTGTCACACTTGATTGGAACCGATTTGAAAGAAAGTCCAAGATCTCTCAAGTGTTGCTTTATCCATAAAATCTGGGCGCAACATGCTCCAGCTGCTATATACTCGAGCTTCGAGCAGTTGATAGAGCTTTGAGTGCCAAGATATTAGGGATTGACCCGAAATTGGCAAGCTCCTGAAGTGCTCTTTCTATCAACTTTGTATCCTGCGTAATCTGCATCCGAGTATCCAGTGATGATCGGTTCCGAGTCTCTTGAGTACCATAGACCTAAGTTCCGGGTTACTGCAAGATATCCGAATATTCTCTTCACCGCAGTGAGATGTGATTCTTTTGGATTAGCTTAGAATCTTGCGCATAAACATACACTGAACATTATATCTGGCCGGTTGGAAGTAAGATATAGCAAAGATCCAATCATACCTCGATAGAGTTTCGATCTATTGCTTTACCTTTCTCGTCCGAGTCAAGTTTTATACTCGCTTGCTCATGGGTGTAGATGCGTGCTTTGCATCTTGGAGTTTGTATTTCTTTAGCAGCTCCTTGGTATACTTTGATTGATGGACATAGATTCCATCTTTGTCTTGTTTGATTTGTAGACCAAGGAAGAAATTGAGTTCTCCCATCATACTCATTTGGAATTCTCGACTCATTAACTCGGAAAATTCTCGGCACGAAATTCATTAGTAGCTCCAAAAATTATATCATCAACATAGATTTGAACAATAAGGAAATCTTTCCCCTTGGTTTTTATAAAGAGAGTCTTGTTAATCTGACCTCTTCTAAAATCATTTTGAACCAAGAAATTGCTCGAGTCTTTCATACTAAGCTCGGGGAGCTTGTTTAAGACCATAAAGAACTTTTTGAAGTTTGTAAACATAATGTGGAAATTCTGAGTTTTCAAAACCAGGAGGCTGCTCGACATAGAGTTCCTCTTCAATAAAACCATTGAGAAAGGCATACTTAACATCCATTTGATATAATTTGATATTCATGCTAGATGCAAATGCTAACAATATTCTAATAGCTTGAATTCCGGCAACAGGTGCAAAGGTTTCCCTACAATCAATCCCTTCTTCTTGATTGTAACCTTGAGCCACAAGTCTAGCCTTGTTTCGACTACCAACCCACCTTCATCCAGTTTGTTCTTGAAAACCCATTTGGTTCCTATGATCTGGGTGGTCGGAAGGTCGTTTGGTCGAGTCCGGACTTGGTTTCTTTTGAATTGATTGAGTTCCTCTTGCATGGCCTCTACCCATTCAGGTTCATTTAGGGCCTCTAGTGCATTTTGGGTTCGAGTTAATGAGATGAATGCAGTGAATGCACATAAATTTTGAAGAGAGGAACGAGTTCTTACCCCACTTGTTGATATCGAGATAGTATGTTTTCTAGTGGATGACTAGAAGTGAACTTAAATGCTCTACCTGTTCTCCGATTCACAAGATTTGTGGGCTGAGCTACCCGATCTTCGAAGCTTGTTCCGAGTGATCTTCTTCATTAGCTTGTTCGTTCCGAGCAGGTTCTTGAATTGTCTCATTCCGAGTCACTTCGTTCGAGTGACTTCATTCCGAGCCGGTTGAGCTTGAGTCTAATGTTCATCATTATCATCTTCTCTGCTGAGGTTCGGGTCCGAGTATGAAGACTCATTTGGTTTTTCCTGTTCAAGCTCATCAAATACAACGTGGATGCTTTCTTCCACTTTGTTGGTTCTCTTATTGAAAATGCGATAAGGTTTACTATGAGAAGAATAACCTAGAAAAATACCTTCATCTCGACCGAGCATCAAACTTGGTCAGGTGATCCTTACCATTGTTGTGAACGAAACACCTACATCCAAATGGTCCGAAATAGGAAATATTTGGTTTCTTCCCTTTGTAAAGCTCATAAGGTGTTTTCTTCAGAATGGGTCCGATGAGGCATCTATTCGAGTGTAGTTGGTCTGTGTTGATCGCCTCAGCCTAGAAATAGTAAGGTAAGTTGTGCTCAATCATCATTGTCCTTGCTATTTCCTCAAGGGTTCTGTTCTTTCTCTCTACTACTCCATTTTGTTGAGGAGTCCGGGTGCTGAGAAGTTGTGAGAGATTCCATTCTTGTCGCAAAACTCCGAGAATTCCGAGTAATCAAACTCTCTTCCATGGTCGGTTCCGATTCTCCGAATCTGAGTCCGAGACTCAACTTGGATTTTTTACGAGCTTGTTGAACTCCTTGAATGCTTCATTTTTGTGCTTAAGAAAACACACCCAGGTAAATCGTGAATAATCATCAATAATAACAAATATATATGATTTACCTCCGAGGCTCTTAACTGGGATTTCACCACATAAGTCCATATGCAGTAGCTCAAGCACTTTGGATGTGGAAACTGTCTTCAGAGATTTGAATGATGATCCGACTTGTTTCCCTCTTGTGCATGCTTCACAAATTTTATCTTTCTCAAAAGCACGATTAGGTAAACCCCTAACCAAACCATGAGATGCCAATTTCTTGATAGTATGCATGCTAATATGGCCTAATCTACGATTCCATGTCCATGAGTCATCATGAAGAGATGCTTTTAATCGGGATGAATTCGAGTCGGGTCGGATAGAGGAATAACATAAGTGTTACCTAATCTTTTACCCGATAGTTTGATCTCCTTGGTGGTAACATCGAAATGTAACAGTTGGCTCGAGTGAATCTTACCTCTTGACCTTTATCGCACGGTTGAGAGATGTTAAGCGGATTGTACTTTAATTCTTTGACAAGGTAAATTGGGCTGACCAGATTGCATCCTTTTCCAATCTTGCCTATCCCAGCTATCTTGCCTTTGCTGTCATCCCCAAAAGTGACCTTTCCTCCTTTATGTTTCTCTAACTCGGAAAAGAGTCTCGAGTCGCCCGACATGTGGCGTGAACATCCACTGTCAAGGTACCAATGTCCTTTTGATCTCTTCGAGTGACCTGCAAAATAGAGACAATCTAACCCTTCTCACTCCCTCTAACGAACACAGTAACACTCTTTACTTGTGGTCCTTTTCGAGGAAGAAGGTTTTTCGGAGTCTAGATTTGAATGACTTTGGGTTTAGCCTCGATTCCGAGTCTTTTCTTTAAAGAACTGAGTCCGTGTCTCTTTCTTTTTGAAAACTTTTCCTTTGGAGACTGGAAAAGATGGTTTCTTCTTGTAAACTGCTCTCGGGCTTAGTCCTCCCTTCATTTTTATGAATGGGACTATGCTCAGCTTTCCTAAACTTTACGGTTCGGAATCCTTTTTGAAAAAGTTCCGAGTAGGAATTGGATTCCTCCTCTTTGTTAAAACCAAGACCTTCTTTTCTGAAGGAGACACATTGAGATCCTAAGAGCATGTCAAGGTTTTTCGACCTTGAGGAGTAAATTTTAAGAGCGAGATCTTGAGACTTAATGAGCTTTTGCTTTAGCCGCTCATTTTCTTTTCTCGAGTAACTCAAACTTAGTCTCATTGGATTGAGCACTAGTCTTGAGTTCTATGAGTATAAGTCTCGGTTTTCCAACTCATTTTTCAAAGAAATGCTCTCGAGAGGAAATTGACTCAAGTCTGTTCTTTGAAGCGAGAAGAGTCGAATTGGACTTTTCTTCCAAAGTAAAAATATACTTAGCCAAATCAACTTTGGAGAATTTGAGGAAATACTCAATTACCTCTTGAGGATTAGAATCCTCATTGTCCGATTCCGAGTCCGACTCGTTCCAGCCTTCTAAGTCGAGATTGCCATCGGACACTTTGAGTCATCCGAGTCCTCGTCATCTTCGATGAGTCCTCGTCACTCCATGTGGCCATCATAGCCTTTTTTTTCCTTCTGTCCCTTTTCCTCTTTGGGCAGTCTTTGACTATGTGATCCTTGCTGCCACATTCAAAACGACCGGAGTTCTTAGTCAAAGAAAACTTTGAAGGAAATGAATATTTACCTTTCCTATCCTTTTTGTCTTTTCAGTAGAACTCTTCTTTTGGTTTCTTATCCCATCTTTTGTGCTTCATCATTCTCTTGAAGCCTTTCGCAATAAGTGCCATGGACTCCTCTTCGAGTCGGAGGAACTCGGATTTGCTTCTCTCGGTTTCGAGGCTTTCGTCGCTATGTTCTTTTTGGTGCTGCCCTCAGCATCCTCCTCTTCCGGTGGATTTCATGAGTGAGAAGCTTCTCAATGAGCTCGTCCGGCTTTAGAAGTGATAGGTTCCGAGCCTCCTCTATGGCGGACACCTTGGGACCCCATCTTCTCTTTGGTAGGCTTATGAGTATCTTTCCGCACATTTCCTTGTGGGTAATGTGGGTAATCTTCTTACCCGAGAGATTTGAGATTGTTGGTAATCTCAGTAAATTGAATGAACATCCGAGTGATGTTCTCTTCGGCTCCATCTTGAATAGCTCATATTTATGAAGATATTGACCGATCTTCGCTTGTCGACCTGGCTTGTGCCTTCATAAGTGTTGACCAGTGTGTCCTACACTTCTTTGGCTGAATCACGAGCGGATACTCGATTATATTCTTCCGAGCCGATGGCGCACATCGGAATGTTCATTGCCTTGAAGTTCTTTCGAACTTCTCCGCTTCACCGGAGTAAACTCAGCCTTAGTCTTGGGAATGATTCTAAATTCTTCTATCTTCATGGGAATGTAGTTTCCTTGTTGTATGATGTCCCAAACATCTTCATCATGATCCAGGAGGAAACATTTCATGAGCTTCTTCCAGGTGCTCGAAATTTGATCCTTTGAATTTTGGTGGTCTCGCTGGAAGATCTTCCTTCATCGAACCCTCCGTTGTTCTCGGTCATTTGATCTTTATACCTTTGGATGGTTAGATCCTTTCGAAAGGCTAGGCTCTAATACCAATTAAAGGTTTGCTCGGGAGAGTCCGAGTCACCCTAGAGGGTGGGTGAATAGGGTGATGGAGAATTTTCTTGAAGATTGAACTCTTTTCGCCAAAGTAGAGACAGAAACGATTCCGAGTCTAAAACAAGTTAGAAAAGCATGAACTCGGAATCTCAGTAAAAGCAAGGAAGCGAGTCAAGCTGCAATTGAGTATGTCCGAGTCTAAAATGAACTCGAAAGTAAAGACACGGATATTACGTGGAAACCCTCCTGGGGCAGAAAACCACGGACCGTGCTAATCCAAGCACGAAGTCAAATCCACTATTTTGAGTCCATAAAATACCGTAGACTGATCGAAATCCGAGTTGCTCCCTTAGACAACTCTTTATAAGATTTTCCTAGACTCGAAGTTCCCTTGTCCGATGTAGTACTTCCTAGCTGAGATAACCCTTATAGCTAGGGACAACTAAGCTGAGTTAACCTTTACGGCTCGGTCAAGGGACCTTACTTAGAAAGTAAGAAGAAAGTGTTTGTAACTAAGTACAAGACCTTACAACTCGAATATAATGAATTACGGAATGGGAGTTGTAAGTAGAAGATTGAGAATGAATACAATAACTTTCACTCAAGTACGTGTATTAACAATAGGTTCGGCAATCTTCAAGTCTTGAGAGTTGGCTTCTATTTATAGATGACCAGGCAGCATAGCTGTTGAGTCCATTTTCTGACCGAGAGTCCTTTGTGGCTGTTGTTAAGGACTTTCCGAGTCACTCGAAAGTATCCGTTGTGATATGAACGTTGGGCAACGGTTCTTAACTCTCTTGGAAGTCCCAAAACCACCGGCGTTGTCTTGAAGGATAAGGTGGAAACCACCATTAAACTTGGCGTTTCGGTTTTCCAGATTTGGAAACAGACAGCCACGACATAATCTTACGGGGCTAGGTCGAGAAGGGGAAAAGCCATGTCCGCTGGTGATTTGACGTTTTGAAGCTAGGTTACTTTTGTATTTCAAAAGTGTATCCTCGTTTGAATTACCTACAAAAGTAAGTCAAATTGGTTCTCAAAGTATAAAATACTTTGGTCCAAGATTAGACACGAGATAATAATATAATGAAGATAATTGAATAACTAATTATCCGAGTAAGAAAAAGAATGGAATTTTCCGAGTCTAATGTCCATGAAGCTCAAAATTCCATCCGAGTTAGTTTAAGCGAGAATCAAGTTATACAACGAATATCGAGTGAAATAAACTTGATCTAGACTAATCATAATTCGGACTAGAAGCGCTGACTATAATAGAATAGGACTTATAACATGAAGTCGGACCTGAGTGCGGTTAAGCGAAATACTAGTCATTTCAACATGCGATAATTCTAAGTGATGAGGGACTCGGAACCGAGTGAGACAGACGTGAGTGCATATCTGTTTTCCGAGTCACTAAGAGACAAGCAAAAATACATGAAGTAAATGCCATATCACTTAGAGAAAATACTATATCACTCGGAAAAGTTTCTAGGATACGAGAGAATGCTCTCGGAATCAAAACTCTATAAGTGAGAAATTCTTATACTTGATTCCTTTGATAGAACTCGAAACGTGGGGAGTAAAGTCTAAGTCTTCATCTTGGTTCCGAATAGAGGTCTTTATCGGCCATTGTAACGGCTCTTCCGAGTCACTCGTAAAAGATCCGTTGGGATGTGAACGTTGTGCAACCGCTCTTGGCGCTAAAAGGTGTTCCAGTCAACCGGTGATGTCCGAAAAGTAAGGTGGAAACCGCCGTTGAGCCTAGTGTTGGAGTTTTCCAGTTTTGGAAATAGAGAACCACGACACGGTGTTTGAACCCTGTTCGAAGTAGGTAAAGCTTGTATGCTTGGTGATTGACAGCTAGAAGTCGGCTACTTTTGTATTTCAAAAATGAGTTGACCTCGTTTGAATAACCTACAAAAGTAAGCCATTTTGGTTATCAAAGTATAAAATACTTTGGTTAAAAAATTAGGTACAGATAATAATTAAATTAAGATAATTAAGTGAATAATTATCTTTGGCCTAAAAGAGTGGAATTTTCCGAGTCTAATATTTAATATACTCAAATTCCATCGAGTCAATCCTAAGGATGATCAAGTTAAAAGAATAGAACATCATAGTATAACAACTTGATTTGGGCAATAATTCTCAAACAAACAATCACACTTAGAAAAAGGAATTACCATTATAATTCACTTTGCGTTGAAATATTTAATTAGAACTAAGAATAAAAGGGTTAGAGAAATTATTTAAACATGCGATAGTTCGAGTGATGTCTAAGTGAGTCGAAACATTAGTGTAGAAGATATACAATAATGTGTTTTCCGAGTCGATCATAAAACGAATGAAAACTTATACGAGAGTTTCTATAACACTCGGAATGACTTGAAATCAAAACTTAGAAGAGATAAGATTTATACTTGAATCTTCATGTGGTGCTCGGAATGACTTAGAGTTAGAATCTAAGTCTTCAATCTTGATGAAAGGCATTCTAGACTTAGATAGAAACTTGTTATTGCAAAACATGAGTTTTCATTCTTACTAAGTAGAACATCTCGGAATGAGAAGTAATGATTGAGAAATATTCCATACTTATAAAATGCATTGCGGATGCTATCATCACTCACAAAAGATATGCGAGATAACACTTTAGAGCAAAGAGATTAACAAATTATATCGAGTAGAAGAAATAATAGGAGATATCTAACTCGGAAAGAAGTAACTTAGAAATAAGTCTATTTAGAAAAGAAAATTCATTCATTTATAAGCTAAAAAAAAAATAGAGGGTGAGCTCCCCTAAACACAACAACATCAAATTTCTATATTTCTCCCCTTGCATTTCATCAAAAAGAGGGAAGAAAATATCAAGGAAGTATACTTGATGTTGGACAAAAAAAGAAAGAAGAAAAGAAAATAAACTAAGAAAGGGGGCTTGCTGTCGGGAGGTGGAGGGACGAGCGAGTGCGCCGGCACTGGTAGGCTTGAGATGAAGTTGATGATCGTGGCGACGGCAGCACAGGGATGTCCGGACGTGGCTCCGTTCTGGTCATTTGACCCAGGGCCATATCATCCTCGGGCTCATCCTCCCGAAAGACAGTAGAGGGAGGTGCTTCGACTTGACAACCGTGAACCGACCAATGTCCCCGGTGTTTCTCGACCCACTTAGATCTTTATATAAGGAGATCGGTTTTGGTTCGGGGCTGCAGCACCTTGTCCCTCGGCTTAGCGGCCTCCTCTTTCTCTTTCTCCTCTTCCTCCTTCTCCTCTTCCTTCTCCTCTTCTTTCTCCTCCTCGAGCTGAGCCGCTTCAACTACATCTTCTTCTTCTTTAACCTCAGCCAAGGCGGACTTGGCTAGGTTGGAGGACTCCTCGAAGTGTTTGAACTTGGAGGAGTTGGAGTTGCTCGTGCTATTCATTGATAATGCCCTTCATCTCGATTAGTAGATCCTGGTGCTCCCGGATCCGAGACTGAGCTGTCTTCCGGTTGATCACCGGGCTTTGAGGGACATACTTTAGAGAGCGGAGGGTGCCTCGAAGTTCTTCGGACACGAGAAGACAGCTTGTCTACCAAAAGGCGGACGAGCATCGGATGCAGCAAGAGGTGGTTGAGAAGTGGAGGGACCACCTGATGGAGGAGGGAGTGGTAAAGGAATCCGAGTCCGAGTGGGAGGGGGTGAAGGGGATTTCAACTCAAACCCGTAGCCTGGACACCGGGCTTGACTTCCGATATTCATAGCCCGAAGCTCCTTCCGCCTACCACTATAGCAGCCTCGAAACTGCATTTGGATCCGAGGGAGGGGAACCTTGAACTGTTTGAAAGCAACAGATCAAAAGGGCTCTAAAGGGAATGGAGCAGATTTTTGGATTGACCTGGCACGAAGCTATTTGCTCAAGAATAGCAGGGAAAAGGTCTACGTCTTAGCCCTCTAGAATGTTAAAAAGAGCTTTAAGAATCTTAGAGTTGGGATTCTCTTTGCTAGAGTGATGAGAAAAGAAAGTTCTCATCAAGAGAAAATAGAGTAATATGGCCTCGGTCTTCATCCGAGTCACCGAGAAGTTTTGCGTGACTCGGGAACCTCCTTTGCGTATTTCTCAAAGAATTCATTTACAATCTCCATGAAGGGGATGGGATTGTAGTTCGGAAAGAGAGAAGAGACTTTGAAAATTCTATGAAGGAGAGAAAGGTTGATACGAAAAACCTTATCTTGAACTTGTGAGGTAATGACTCCCTCGAGTAAGACATATTGGAGTAGAACTCGACAACGAGTTCGGGATAGATAAACTCACTGAAGCACAAAAATTGTATACTCCGAGTGCTCTTTATGTGTGGCAACCACGAAAACAAGGTGGTTAGAAAGAATTTGTCATCCAATGTTAGATGTTGGGTGAAAAATATTTTAGAGGGGTTAGAGGTACCCTCTTGAGGAGTTTCGGTACGGGGCTTCTTGGTAGCGAGACCCTAGAAAATCTTGTGCGAGAACCCCTTTTACGCATGGTGAGAATATTTTTTGGAGAAATCGAGTGGACTCGAGAGAGAGAGAGGGAGAGAGAGAGAGAGAGAGAGAGAGAGAGAGAGAGAGAGAGAGAGAGAGTAAGAGTGGTTAGAATTCACGAGACAGAGCGAGTATGCTTAGAGAGTAAGAAGGCAATGAGTAAAGTAACGAAATGAAGGTAAATGGGTGCTATTTATAGCGAAAAGAAATGACCTTCGGTGTTCGGTCTAAATTGAAGCTTAAGCTGCCGTCTCGAGATAGGTGTGACGTTTACGCTCTCTAACGGTTAGAATTCGGCGGTTTTCTTCCAACGGTTAGTTTTCTCCGATCGATGCGCTTGACAAAGAGAGAAAGAGAGAAGAATGACTTTAAAAAATATTTCGAAATTCTCCATTTATCTAGGGATGATTTCAGAAGTTTAGTGTCCATTTTTCTCAAAAATTGAGTCCGACTCGAGTATGGTTTCTAAGTGATTCGTAACACTCGGAGACCTAATAACTCATAGCTCAGTTTCACTTGGTCAATCGAACCATTTGTTATTAAGACAAAAGAAAAACATATAACAAATATTCATGCAAGAAAATTTCACTTATAAAATCACATAATCATGCATTAATCATTCCAAGCTCATTCCTAATAAAACCAAACTGATCCTCACTTAGTGACTTAGTGAAAATATCAGCTAACTGAAATTTCGTAGGAATGAATTCAAGTTCAATATCACCTTTCTCAGAATGGTCTCTCAAAAAATGATACTTGACCTCAATATGATTTGTCTTTGAGTGTTGAACTGGATTCTTATTGATGTTGATTGCACTTTGATTGTCATACTTGATTGGGATAGATTTGAATGAGAGTCCAAGATCCTTCAAGTGTCTGCTTGATCCACGGACTACGAGCACAACAAGCTCCAGCTGCAAAGTACTTAGCTTCAGTAGTTGATAGAGTAACCGAGTTCTGTTTCTTTTAGTGCCAAGATATGAGGGATTGACACAAAAATTGGCTTGGTCCTGATGTGCTCTTTCTATCAACTTTGTAACCAGACATAGTTAGCATCCGAGTATCCAAGTGAGGGTCGGTTCCGAGTCCCTTGAAAACCATAGACCAAGATTCCGAGTTCCTGTAAGATATCCGAAAATCCTCTTCACCGTAGTGAGATGTGATTCTTTTGGATTAGCTTGAAATCTTGCACACGGACATACATCAAACATAATATCCGGCTCGCTGGATGTGAGATATAACAGAGATCCAATCATACCTCTATAGAGTTTCGATCTACTCGCTTTACCTTCTTTGTCCGAGTCTAGTTTCATGCTGCTACTCATAGGTGTGGCTGCATGTTTCACATCTTGAAGCTTGTACTTTTTCAACAACTCGTTGGTATACTTAGATTGATGGACATAGATTCCATTTTTTTCTTGTTTGATTTGTAGATTAAGAAAGAAATTGAGCTCTCCCATCATGCTCATTTAGAACTCCTGTCTCATCAACTCGGAAAAATCTAGGTACGAGTTTCATTAGTAGCTCCAAAAATAATATCATCAACATAAATATGAGCAATAAGGAAATCTTTCCCCTTGATTTTTATAAAAAGAGTTTTGTCAATCTGACCTCTTTTGAAATCATTTTCAACGAAGAAACCGCTCAGTCTTTCATACCAAGCTCACGGGAGCTTGTTTAAGACCATATAAAGATTTTTGCAATTAGAAAACATGATTTGGAAATTTTGACTTTTCAAATCCAGGGGCTTGCTGAACATAGACTTCCTCTTGAATGAAACCATTTAGAAAATCACATTTAACATCCATTTGATATAATTGAATATTCATGCTAGATGTAAATGCAAACGAGATTATGATTGCTTTGATCCTAGCAACCGGTGCAAAGGTTTCCCCACAATCAATTCCTTCCTCTTGAGTTTAACCTTGAGCCACAAGTCTAGCCTTATTTCGACTACCAACCCATCCTCATCCAATTTGTTTTTGAAAGCCCATTTAGTTCCTATGACTGGGTGGTAAGAAGGTTGTTTGGTCGAGTCCGGACTTGGTTTCTTTCAAATTGATTGAGCTCTTCTTGCATAGCCTCTACCCATTTAGGTTCATTTAGGGCCTCTAGTGCATTTATGGGTTTTGTTAATGATATGAATGCAGTGAATGCACATAGATTTTGCAAAGAAGAACGAGTTCTTACCCCATTGTTAATGTCCGATAGAATGTTCTCGAGTGGGTGGCTCGAAGTATATTTAAATGCTCTACTGTTCTTTGGTTCACCAAATTTGTTGGTTGAACTAGCTGATCTTTAGTAGTTTAAGCTTGTTGAGTCTCCTCATTCGCTTGTCCTTCAACATTCTGAGCTAGCTTTTAAGCTGGTTCGGTTTGAGTCATAATGTTACGAGTTGCCTTATTTTGAGTCGCTTTCTTCGACTCTTTTAAGCTCGGCTTCAGTAAGATCATCTTAATCTCGACCGAGTTTTAGATCCGAGAAGGTTGACTCACTTGTTCTTCCATGATCAATCTCATCAAACACAACATGGATACTTTCTTCCACTTTGTTAGTTCTTTTATTAAAAACACGATAAGCTTTACTGTGAGAAGAGCAACCCGAAATATACCTTCATCCGACCTAGCATCAAACTTGGTCGAGTGATCCTTACCGTTATTGTGAACAAAGCACTTACATCCAAAGGGTTTGAAGTATGAAATGTTAGCTTCTTTCTCTTGTCAAGCTTGTAGGGAGTTTTCTTTAAGATGGGTCTAAGGAGGCATCCGTTGAGTGTGTAATTTGTCTGTGTTGATTGCCTCAGCCCGAAATAGTAAGGTAGTTCATTTTCAATCATTATTGCCCTTCCTATTTCTTCAAGAGTTCGGTTAACTACTCCATTTTGTTGAGGAGTTCTAGGTGTTGAGAAGTTGTGAGAGACACCGTTCTTGTCGCAACACTCTACAAATTCGGGTAGTCAAACTCCCTTCCATGGTCAGTTCAAATTCTTCTAATCCGAGTCCGAGACTCCACTTGAATTTTCCTGCAGAGCTTATTGAACTCTTTGAAAGCTTCATTCTTGTTCTTAAGAAAACAAACCCCGGTAAATCGTGAAAAATCATCAATAATCACAAATACATATGATTTACCTCCTAGGCTTTTCACAGAGATTTCCCTACATAAATCCATAGGAAGCAATTCAAGCACTCTGGATGTGGAAACAGTTTTGAGAGCTTTGAAGGATCATCTGACTTGTTTCCCTTTTGTGCATGCTTCACGGATTTTATCTTTCTTAAATGCACGGTTAGGTAAACCCCTAACTAAACTATGAGATGCAAGCTTTTTGATAGTGTGCATGCTGATATGACCTAGTCTACGATGCCATGTCCAAGAATCATCATGCAATGATGCTATTAAATAAGATAGATTCTGACTTGGATCAAAGAGAGGAATAGTATAGGTGTTACCTGACTTCTTACCCGAGAACTTAGTCTCATTGGTAGTCTGTATCGAAATGTAGCAATTGGTCCGAGTGAACCTTACCTCTTGACCTTTGTCACACAATTGAGAGATACTAAGTAGATTGTACTTTAATCCTTGACAAGAAAAACTGGACTGACTAGGTTGTCTCCTTCATCGATCTTGCCAATTCCAACTATCTTTCCCTTACTGTCGTCTCCAAAAGTGACTTTGCCTCCTTTAAAATCTTCTAACTCGGAAAAGAGTCTTGAATCTCCTAATATATGGTGTGAGCATCCACTGTCTAAGTACCAATTACTTTTCATCCTTTTCCGAGTTACTGCAAGTCGACACACACTAACCTTTCTCACTTCCTCTAACGAACCCAGTAACTCCCTTTACTATGGTCCTTTTCGAGGAAGAAGACTCTTGGGAACCCAGATTTGAATGACTTTGGGTTTGGTCTAAGTCTTCTTTCTAGAGAACTGAGTCCGTGTCTCTTTCTTTTGAAAATTTTTCTTTTGTAAACAGGTGGAGAAGGTTTTCTCCTATAAGTCTGGTCCGAGCTCGAGTCCTCCTTTCATTCTTATGAATAGGACCATGCTCAGCCTTCTTGAACTTCACGGTTCGGAGTCCTTTTGAAAAGATTTGAGTAAGAATTAGATTTCTCTTCTTCATTAAAACCAAGTCCTTCTTTCCTGAAGGAGACACATTGAGAGCCTAAAAACACGTTAAGGTTTTTCCGACCATGTGTAAATTTCAAGACAATCTCTTGAGACTCATTGAGCTTTCTTTTTAGATGCTCATTTTCTCTTCTCAGTGACTAAGACTCGGTCTCATTAGCTTGAGTACAGGTCTTGAGTTCTTTCGGAGTTAGTCTTAGTTTTTCCAATTCATTTTTTAAACCATTGCTCTCGAAGTAAGAGACTCAAGTTGTTATTTGAACTGAGAGGAATCATTATTGGACTTTTCTTCCAAAGTGTAAATATATCTAGCTAAATCAGCTTTGGAGAACTTGATAAAGTTTTTGATTACCTCTCGAGGACTTGTCTCCTCGATTGTACGAGTTGTCATTATCCGACTCGGATTTAACTTCGAGTCCGTTAGTGCCATTAGACACTTTGAGTTATCGGAATCATCTTCTTCTTCAGATGAGTTGTCATCGCTCCATGTGGCCATTATAGCCTTTTTCTTCTTTCTATCATTCTTTCTCTTCGGACAATCTTTGACTATGTGATCTTTGTTGCCACATTCAAAACAGCAAGAGTTCTTAGTTAAAGATAACTTTGAAGGGGAAGAATATTTACCTTTTCTGTCCTTGTTATCTTTCTTGTAGAACTCTTCCTTTGACCTCTTTTACCGGTTCTTATGTTTTATCATTCTTTGGAAGCTTCGGGTAATAAGCGCCATTGGATCCTCTTCGAGCCCGAGGAACTTAGACTTTGCTTTCCCACTTATGTTCCTTTTGGTTTGGCATCCTCTTCTTCCAGGTGAATCTCATGGGTAAGCGGCTTCCCAATCGGTTCGTCTGGCTTTAGTTGAGAGAGGTTCGAAGCTTCCT
Organism: Talinum fruticosum; assembly: GCA_021018815.1. Taxonomy (NCBI): domain Eukaryota; kingdom Viridiplantae; phylum Streptophyta; class Magnoliopsida; order Caryophyllales; family Talinaceae; genus Talinum; species Talinum fruticosum. The sequence goes on along the minus strand of JAITYX010000082.1, from coordinate 1,425,880 downwards.
CGATGGTTGTCACCTTGGGACCTCATCTCCTCTTTGGTAGACTTCTTAGAATTTTTCTGCACATTTCTTTGTGAGAAATTTTTCTACCCAAAGATTTGAGATTGTTTGTAATCTCGGTGAAGCGATTAAACATATGAGAGATGTTTTCTTCGGCTCCATCTTGAACAGCTCATATTTGTGAAGAGACTGGCTTATCTTCGCTGTTTCACTTGGCTTGTTCCTTCGTATGTGTTGACAAGAGTGTCCCACACATCTTTGGTTGTGTCGTAGGCTAACCCTCTATTATACTCTTCTTAGCTGATAGCACACATCGGAATGTTCATTGCTTTGAAGTTCTTTTTAAACTTCTCTAATTCTTCATTGGTGTACTCAAATTTTTCTTGAGGCATAGATCTTGTTCCTTCCATCTTCATTGGGATGTAGTTGCCTTCTTGGATGATGTTCCGGACATCTTCATTGTTGTCCAGCAGAAAGCACTCCATGAGTTTCTTCCAATGCACGAAGTTTGACCCTTTAAACTTTGGTGGTCCGGTGGATGACCTTCCTTCATCGAACTCTCCAATGTTCTGAGCCATATGATCTTTAAACCTTTGGATTGTTAGATCTTTCTTGAAAGGCTAGGCTCGATACCAATTGAAGGTTTGCTCTAGGAGAGTTTAAGTTACCCTAAAATGGGGGAGGGGGTGAATAGAGTGGTGAAGAAATTTAAACAAACTTAGGCAATTTTTGCTTTGAAAGAGATAAACAACTAAGTCCGAGTCTAGATTAAACTCGGAAAAGCAAACACTCCGGAAACCCTCCGGGGCGAGAAAACCACGGATAGTGCTAATCTAAGCACCAAGTCAAATCCACTATTTTGAATCCTCAAAATACAAAGGATCGACTCTACTAGAATTGTTCCCTTAGACAATTCCTTATAATGTTTTCCTAGACTCGAAGTTCCCTTATTCGATATAGTACTTCCTAACTGAGATAACCTTTATAGTCGGGGACAACCGAGCTGAGTTAACGCTTACATCTCAATCAAGGGACCTTACTTAGAAAGTAAAAGAAGTATATAACTGATTAGAAGACTTTACAACTCGGAAAATATTAATTACAAGTCGAGAGTTGTAAATAGAAGATTGAGAATGAAAACAATGACTTTTCTTAAGTAACGTGTTTTTCAATGATGTTCAACAATCTTCTAGTCTTGTGAAGTGGCTTCTATTTATATATGACCAAGCGAGTGACCGTTGTGTCATGCTTCGAACAGAGGTCTTTGTCGGCCGTTGTAACGACTCTCGAGTCACTCAAAAAGATCCATTGGGATGTGAACATTGTGCAATGGCTCTTGGCTCCAAAAGGCGTTCCGATCAATCGGCGATGTTTGAAAAGCAAGGTGGAAATCGCCATTGAGCCTAGCATTGGAGTATTCCAGTTTTGGAAACAGACAACCACGACACGATGTCCGAGCCCTGTTCGAAGTAGATAAAGCTTGTCTGCTGGTGATTGACACCTAGATGCCTGGCTACTTTTGTATTTCAAAAATAAGTTGACCTTGTTTGAATAACCTACAAAAGTAAGCCACTTTGATTCTCAAAGTATAAAATACTTTGGTTAAAAAATTAGGCACGAGATAATAATTAAATTAAGATAATTAAGTGCATAATTATCTTTGGCCTAGAAGAGTGGAATTTTCCGAGTCTAATATTCAATATACTCAAATTCCATCGGAGTCAATCCTAAGGATGATCAAGTTAAAAGAATAGAACTTCGAGTATAACAACTTGATCTGGACAAATAATTGTCAAACAAACAAACTTATTTAGAAAAAGGAATTACCATGGTAATTTACTTTGTATTGAAATATGCAGATCGAACTCGGAATAAAAGGGTTAGAGAAATTATTTGAACATACGATAGTTCGAGTGATGTCCGAGTGAGTAAAAAAATCAGTGTAGAAGATATACAATAATGTGTTTTATGAGTCAGTAAAAAATGAATTCAAACTTACACGAGAGTTTCTATAACACTCAGAATGACTTGAATTCAAAACTTACAAGAGATAAGATTTATACTTGAATCTTCATGTGGTACTCAGAATGACTTAGAGTTAGAATCCGAGTCTTCACACTCGAATTTGCACTTCAAGTTAAAATGAATTACTGCGGTAATTCTTTGTTCTAAGTCGATTTATTTCTTGGAGAATTATTTGAATGAATCAAGTTCATGCTTATTGCTGATTTAATTTCTAATTTGCTCATTTAAGAATTGACTCAAGATGGAATCTGGTCTTAATGGATATTAGACTCGAAATTTCCATTTTTTAGGCCAAAGATAATTAAGCACTTAATTACTCGATTTATTATTATCTCGTGCCTAATCTTGGACCAAAGTATTTTATACTTTGAGAACCAATGTGATTTGCTTTTATAGGTTATTCAAACAAGGCTAATCTACATTTGAAATACAAAAGCAACCGACTTCTAGCCGTTAAACACCAGTAGACAAAATTAGCTACTTTTGGACATGGCTCGGATCACCGTGACAGGGTTATTTGTTTCCAAAATTGGAAAACTCCAACTCTAGGTGTAACGGCTGTTTCCACCTCGGTTTTAATCGCCACCGGATGATTGGACCATCTTATGGAGTTAAGAGCCATTGCATAACATTCACATCCCAATGGATCTTTTCTAAGTGACTCGGAATAGTCGTTACAATGGCTAGTGAAGATTTCGGTCCGAAACAAGACTCAATGGTCATTCTCGCCTGGATGTTTATAAATAGAAGCCACTTTGCAAGACTTAAAGGTTGCCGAAGTTTTTGTAGAATCAATTATTGGTCTCATACTCATTCAATCTTCTACTTACAACTCCAACTCCGTATTTCATATTTTCCGAGTTGTAAAGAAAGTCTTGTAATCAGTTACATTCTTTTCTTACTTTCCTTATAAATCCCTTTACTGAGCTGTAAGGGTTAACTCAGCTCAGTTGTCCTTGATTGTAAAGTGTACCTAAGTCGAGAAGTACTAGATCGGATAAGGGAACTTCGAGTTTAGGAAAATCTTGTAAGGAATTGTCTAAGGGAGCAATACTGGTTAGAGTAAGTCCTATGTAATTGAGGATTCAATTAGTGGATTTGACTTGGTGCTTGGATTAGCACTGTCCGTGGTTTTCTGCCCGGGAGGATTTTCACGTACTTCGTGTATTTATCTCTCCGAGTTCAATCTCGACTCAAAGTGTCTCGTGGTAGTGATAGACTTAGAAGATGAATCCGAGTCGGATAATGAGAACTCGAGATATTAAGGAGGTAATTGAATACTTTCTCAAGTTCTCTAAAGTTTATTTAGCTAGATATATTTATACTTTGGAAGAAAACTCCAATTCTGACTTTTCACAGTTCAAAAACAACTTGAGTCTCTTATTGCTTGAGAGCAATGTTTTTAAAAATACGTTAGAAAACTTGAGACAAAATATGAAAGTACTCAAGACCGAGTGCTCAAAACAATGAGCTCGAGTCTAAGTCACTCGGAATAAAGAATGAGTGATTGAAAAGGAAGCTCACTAAGTCCCAAGAGCTTGTCTTGAAACTCACTCAAGATCAGAAAAACCTTGATCTTTTACTCGGTTCTCGGTGTGTCTCATTTAGGAAAGAAGGGCTTGGCTATAATGTCTGAAGAGGAATCAGATTCCTATTCCAATCTTTTCAAAATTGATTCCAGAACTGTAAAGTTCGGGAAGGCTGAGCATGGTCCATTCATACAAATGAAAAGAGGATTGAGCCTAGACCAGTTTACAGGAAAAGGTCTTCTCGACCTCTTGACAAAAGAAAAGATTTTCAAAAGAAAGAGACACAGACTCAGTTTTCTAGAAACAAGACACGAGAATCGGACCATACCCAAAATCATTCAAATCTGGGTTCCCAAAAGTTCTCTCCCTTAGAAAAGGACCACAGTAAAGGGAGTTACTAAGTTTGTAAGAAGAAGTGAGAAGGGTTGGTTTGTTCATGTCTTGCACGTAACTCGAAGAAAAAGGGTCACTTGTACTTAAACGAGTTGGTGCTCATACCACATGTCCTAGGTGATTTAAGACTCTTTTCCGAATTAGAAAATCTTAAAGGTGGCAAAGTCACATTTGGAGACAATAGCAAAAGGCAAGATAGTGGGGATTGGCAAGATTGGCAAAGGAAACAACTTAGTTAGTCTAGTCTACCTTGTCAAGGAGATGAAGTACAATCTCCTTAGCATTTCTAAGTCTGTGTGACAAAGGCCAAGAGGTAACATTCACTCGGACCAACTGCTACTTTTATGATGCAATCACCAAAGAGACTAAGCTCTCAGTGTCCGAGGTCGGGTAACACTTCTACCATTCTTCTTTTAAATTCTAGTCAAAACTTATCTTGCTTAAAAGCATCCTTGAATGATGATTCATGGACTTGGCATCGTAGACTAGGTCATATTAACATGCACACAATCAAGAAACTTGCATCTCATGGATTGGTTAGGGGTTACCTAACTGTGCATTTAAGAAAGATAAATTTGTGAAGCATGCACAAAAGAGAAGCAAGTCGGATCATTTTTCAAACCACTCAAAATTGTGTCTACATCCGAGTACTTTAATTAGTTCATATGGATTTGTGTGGTGAAATTCCTGTGAAAAGCCTTGGAGGTAAATCTTATGTGCTTGTCATTGTTGATGATTTCTCACGATTTACTTGGGTGTGATTTTTGAAGAATAAGAATGAAGCTTTCAAAGAGTTCACCAAGATCTGTAGGAAAATTCAATTGGAGTCTTAGACTCAAATTAAAAGGATTCGAATTGACCATGGAAGGGAGTTCGACTACTCGGAATTTACAGACTTTTGTGACAAGAATGACATCTCTCACAACTTCTCTGCACCAAGAACTCCTCAACAAAATGGAGTCGTGGAGAGGAAGAACAGAATTCTTGAAGAAATAGGAAGGACCATGATGATTGAAAATGATTTACCTTACTATTTCCGAGCTGAGGCGATCAACACAAGCAAAGTATACACTCAACGAGATGCCTCATCGGACCTATTTTGAAGAAAACACCCTATGAGCTATACAAGGGAAAGAAACCCAACATCTCCTACTTCAGACCATTTGGATATAAATGCTTTGTGCATAACAATGGTAAGGATCATCCGACTAAGTTTGATGCTAGATCGGATGAAGATATATTTCAGGTTACTCATCTCATAGTAAAGCTTATCATGTGTTTAACAAAAAGACTAACAAAGTGGAAGAAAGTATTCATGTTATCTTTGATAAGATTGATCTTGCCAGGATAAGTGAATCTACATTCTTAGATCTCAAGCTTAATAGAGATGAAGACGACCTTGTTGAAGCTGAGCTTAAAAGAGTCAAAATAGAAGGACTCGGGAAACTCAGATTGAGACAACTCGGAACAAACCAACTCAAAACGCTACGATTAAGAATGAATAAAATCAAGAGCCAGCTCAGAATGCTAAAGAACAAGCTAATACAGAGACTCAACAAGATTAACCAACTGAAGATCGGGCCATTCAACCAACAAACTTGGTTAATGAGAGGACAGTGGAGCATTCAAATATGCATCCGAGTCACCCACCTGAAAACATACTTTCGATATCAACACCGGTGCTGGTAAAAGGGTTTTTGCTTGGTTTTTAGGCAGCCTTAGGTAAGGGTAGTTGTCCATTTCGAAACATGCTTTCTAGTTTATTCTTGAATGTCCAACACTCGTTCGGTATCATGTCCTCGTGCACGATGGTATTTGCAAAATTTTCCCGCGTCTCAATTTTTGGATTGTTTCGTGGTTTCGATTCTCGCTGTAATAGGTGGCAACTCTATCTTTCCCTTTTTCAAGAAACGATCAAGGGATTTAGTATAGGTAGTATTAATAAGAGAGTAGTCGGTATACCTGTTGAGGGCATTGACATCTCGCACGCCTGCTAGCATTGCCCGTACTAAAGGTTTTCTTACCTTTGGAATGATAATTACCTCTATACCTAGTTACGACTTTTGTGGTCGTGGTAGACATCTCTTCTTCTATCAACAAGCCAACATCTCTAAGGGTTGAAAAGTTTATCATGGGCAGAAATTTGAGGTGCCGATTGTAGTTGGGCTGAAGGTTTTTACAATGATTCGGACCTAGTCTTTCTTAGAGGGTCGATCAACCATGTGGGCTGCCTTTGCTCTCCATCCGGTAAGGAAATCCGTGAAGTGCTCCTTCTCGCCTGACTTGATTAATTCCAAGTCTCCGAGGGTAACAAGTAGATCAGTGTTATAGAAGTATTGATGGAGGAAGTCCTTCCACAAATCAATACCTAGTTGGCAATGTTGCGTGGGTCAACCGCATTGTACCACTTCATTATATCGGTGTCGAACATCCTTGGGAAGATGATGTGGTTGAAGACTCAGATTCTAACTCTAAGACATTCTGAGTACTGCATAAAGACTCGGATATAAATCTCATCTCTCCTAAGTTTTGATTACAAGTCATTCTAAGTATTATAGAAACTCCTGTATAAGTTTTCATTCATCTCTAACCGACTCGGAAAACACATTCTTGTACATTTGTCACATTGATGTTTCTAATTCACTCAGATATCACTCAGAATAATCGCATGTTCTAATAATTTCTCTAACGCTTTTATTCCGAGTTCCGATCGCATATTTTAACGCAAAGTGAATTACGGTGTTAATTCCTCTCTCTAAGTCGGTTTGTTTGTTAAAGAGTTATTTGTCCATATTAAGTCTTTATACTTTGATGATTCTACTCTTTTTAACTTGATCTTTCTTAGGATTGACTCGATGGAATTTGAGTATATTGAATATTAGACTCAGAAAATTCCACTTTTCTAGGTCTAAGATAATTATTCACTTAATTGTCTTAATTAACTTATTATCTGTGCCTAATCTTGGACCAAAATATTTTATACTTTGAGAACCAAAGTGGTTTACTTTTGTATGTTATCCAAACGAGGTTATCTCATTTTTTAATTATAAAAGTAGCCGACTTCAAGTCGTCAATCACTAGTAGACAAGTTTATCTACTTCGAACAGGGTCAAACACCTTGTCGGGGTTGTACTGTTTTCAAAACTGGAAAAATTTAACGCTAAGCACAACGGTGGTTTCCACCTTGATTTTCGGACATCACCAATTGACTGGAGCACCTTTAGGAGCCAAGAGCGGTTGTACAACGTTTACATCCCAACAGATCTTTTCCGAGTGGTTTAGAAGAACCGTTACAACGACCAGTAAAGACTTCGTTCATAACAAAGACACAACGGTCACTCTGCTTGGTCATCTATAAATAGAAGCCACTTCACAAGACTTAAAGATTGTTGAAACCATTGATCAATACACTCGCCTAACTCTCTTAGTGAAATACTCATACAATCTTCTTACAACTCCAACTCGTACTTAATATTTTTTGAGTTGTAAGTCTTGTAATCATTTATATACTTCTCTTACTTTTTGAGTAAGGTGCCTTGACCGAGCTGTAAGGGTTAACTCAGCTCAGTTGTTCCTAGTTGTAAAGGTTATCTCAATTAGGAAGTACTAGATTAGATAAGGGAACTTCGAGTCTAGGAAAACATTGTAAAGAATTGTCTAAGGGAACAATTCTAGTAGAGTCAGTCCTTTGTATTTTGAGGATTCAAAATAGTGGATTTGACTTGGTGCTTTGATTAGCATTGTTCGTGGTTTTTCTCCCTAGGATGTTTTCCACATATTTCGAGTGGTTGCTTTTCCGAGTTCAATCTAGACTCGGACTCGCTTGTTTATCTCTTTCAAAGAAAAAATTGCCTAAGTTTGTTTAAATTTCCTCATCACCCTATTCACCCCCTTCTAGGGTAACCTAGACTCTCTAGGAGCAAACCTTCATTTGGTATCGAGCTTAGCCTTTCAAGAAGGATCTAATAATCCAAAGGTCTAAAGATCAAATGGCTCATAACATTGGGGAGGTCGATGAAGGAAGATCTTCCACCAGCACCACCAAAGTTTAAAGGATCAAACTTCGTGAACTGGAAGAAGCTAATGGAGTGCTTTCTGTTAGACAATGATGAAGACGTCCGGAACATCATTCAAGAAGGTAACTACATTCCAATGAAGATGGAAGGTACAAGATCTGTGCCTAAAGAAAAGTTCGAGTACACCAATGAGGAGTCGGAGAAGTTCAAAAAACTTCAAAGCGATGAACATTCCGATGTGTGCTATCAGCTCGGAAGAGTACAACAGAATGTTAGCATGTGACACAGCCAAAGATGTGTGGGACATTCTAGTCAACACATACGAAGGAACAAGGTGACAGCCATCGAGCAAGCTCGGAACCTCTCTCAAGTAAAGCCAAACAAACTGATTGGGAAGCCGCTTACCCATGAAATTCACCTGGAAGAAGAGGATGCCGAGGTCAGTACCAAAAAGAACATTGCGATAAAGGCCTCGGAAAGTAGAAGGGAAAGTCCGGGTTCCTCGGACCCGGAAGAGGATCCAATGGCACTCATTACCCGAGGCTTCAAAAGAATGATGAAGCATAATGTGAGACCCGGAATTTCAAGTAGGTTAATTAAATTAAGTAATTGACGTGTAAATCATTTTATTTAGTACGAGTTCTTAATCGTGTGCGCTTTTACAAATAAATTAGCGGATTATATTATTGTCTCTCGATTCCTTTCCGGACCCGATAATTAAAACCCGAGTTAGACTTGGTAGAGTGCGCCCGGTAACTATTATTTAAACCGACCTTTTCCTAATATTTCTACTTAGTTAAAAAAAACTGGGAAAAAGGACTATAGAGTGGATTTGGTCTGTATAGAGTGGATAAAAAGAGGTAAGAATAGGATTAGTGTAATTGGGATGTGTTGGCACCTTCTAAGGCTACCACAAGCAAAAAGGAACAAAAAGATTAAGGTGAAAGGAAGGAAAAAAAAGGCTCGGGGAAGGCGAAGGAAAAGAGAAGCAGAGCAAAGGAAGGGGAAAAAGGAGACCGAACAGAACCGAGGAACGGAGAGAGAGAGAGAGAGAGATCGAGCGAGGGAGATAGAGCGAGAGGGAAAAGGCGAGCGAGAGCAAGGAAAGCGACCGGAGGCTGGCGGGCTTCACGGCGAATGGAGGTGAGGCGGTCGACGAGCGCAGGGAACGGCCGGGGCCCGAAGGAGGGCGAAACCGAGGCCGGAAAAGGAGACGCGAACGCGAGGGCGAGAGAGGCAGCCGGGAGCGCGGGAGCCATGGCCAGCGACGGCGTCGAGCGCGGAGGAAGGCGGCGAACCCGGCTGGCAGCAGGGGAAGAGGAAGGAAAGGAGGAATCGACCGGGAAACATGAACCTCAACGAAGCTGTCAATCCCCGAATCGAGGTGGGTAGTCTTATACTCTAAACTATTATTAATTTCGAAACCTAAATGAGTTTTGTCGTGATTATTGAATGTTTATGTGATAGAATGAAGTTAGGAAGGGGTTAAGACTGAATTAGGTTATGAGAAAATCAAATTGAACTGTTAAGTCCGAATTAGAAACCCGAAGGAGTTTAGTAGTTGGTTAGGGCTGAGTTGAGATGCTGAAAGTTTAGAAGGAGTTAGGTTGCATAGGTATAACGAGTATTGTGAAGGTCTCAATTAGCACTTAGAAATGAAGAAAGGGTGATTTGGGTTTAAACCGTGAATTGCTGCTTCGGTTGAACCCTAGAGATTTCCTAAGTTCTTTGCGTTGGAAGGTAACGACTTATATTAGGAAATAACGAGTTAAAAAGAGGAGTCCGAGTTCACACCGAGTGATGCACAATCGAGGCATGGGAGTGAGAGGGATAATTGAGTTCAAAAGACAATTAAATCCTTGAGGTTGAACTAAATTCAAAGATAAGCGAAGCTAGCGGAAGTGGAGCGAGGAAAAGAGATTAAGAGTCTGTATGATTGAGTTTGGACAAGAAAGTGCGATTAATGAGATAAAAACTTAAGATGAGAGCAAATTACACTTGGAGATGAAGGGAGCTAGAGGAATTTTAGTAGTGAAGTAAGAATGAGAGTTGTCCGACTAAGTATGAGTAAGTAAGAAGAGGCTGATTAGTAATGTGGAGGCATAATCGGAAAACATTGAAGCAAAGATGGTAAATTGTGAGAAGTTGGGACATGTGAGATTAATGGTAACTACTTATGGTTATTGTGGCTCGAAAAAGGAATTAATCTTACTAAATGGGAGAATTGAGAAAGGTTTAGTTGAAGAGGAGCTAAGAATGACTATCCTTGTTGAATTGTGGCTATCTCGTGCAAGTGATTGTGTTAAACATTGTCCAAAAGTTGGTTTTGAAAGAAGTTCTATGTTTTGCGCAAAATGATACTTGAATGTGACTTGTGTGATATAAGATTTTTAAACGTGAAAACGTACTTTTAAGAAGTGAAATTGATTTAAGAATGCTTGTTTAAAACAAGCTTTATAAGAAGTTCGTGTAGCAGGATGCTCGATTGGAATCTTCCTAGATAGGTCCAGGGAGCCTTTTATTTGGGGTCGTGCCCCAGAGAAATCGGACAAATTATGAGAAATTACGAAGTGCTAGTTTGAGTCCCTAACCTTGGAAGTGATTCACCAAAAGAGATTCATTGAAAATGATTCATGAAAAGTGATTTAGTGGAAATGATTCGGTTTCGATTGAAAGCCTTTGAAAGAAAGTGTAGCTGGTTGCCCCACCTTATTGAAAGTTGATTTAGTCCCAAAAGAATTGTTCATGAATGTGAAATCGTGCTTTTAAATGATTAAAGAGTCATGATATTTACGTTGGAAGAGATTTCATTGAAAGTATCTAGAGTTGTATTATGTTATTACGTTTTCACCGATTTCATTAGTATAAGTAGTATGTGTAAAGAATTTCCATTTTAAGGGTGTAAGACTTCCGGTGAGCCCGTGGTTTATTGCTCAGCCCCACAAATTTCCCCCTTTTCCCCCAGTGTTGCAGGTACACTTTTGGAAGGTATAATCTACACTTAGCGTATTTCGGACTCCGGTGATTGTTGTTTGTCTGCATGCTGAATGATTCGAGTCAAGAATATGCATTTCTTATATTTCTTAGCATTATAGTTTGTAATTTAGTTCATATAGTTGTACCGGATGTATAATGACCCATTTAGATTGTTTTAAATTTTATCGCATGATTGGTTGGACTCCGGTGTGTAGCCGTTGAGTTGTATACTCCGAGCGTGTGGCTCGTTGAGTTATATTGTGGTTTTATGCAGGGTTTTAAGGCTTTAAGCCTATGGGATAGTCCACATTACAAACAGAATTCGCCGAAATTTTAGGAAATCTTAATTCTTTTGGACAACCACCTTTACTACCTCTAAGTTGAACTTAGAAAGCCAAACTAACACCTGACAGAGCCTTGGGAGTTCCCGCAAGGAACTCTGGCGATGTAGTACTCCTAGGGGGTGTTTTGGGGTGTTACACATAAGAAATGGGAAAAGAGGCCAAAGGAGGAGTTCTACAAGAAAGATAAGAAGGACAGAAAAGGTAAATATTCTTCCCCTTCAAAGTTATCTTTAATTAAGAACTCGGTTGTTTTGAATGTGGCAACAAAGATCACATAGTCAAGGACTGTCGAAAAGAAAGAAGGATAGAAAGAAGAAGAAGGCTATGATTGCCACATGGAGCGATGAAGACTCATTTGAAGAACATGATGATTCCGATGATTCAAAGTGTCCGATGGCACCGACGAACTCGAAGCTGAATCCGAGTTAGACTCGACAACTCGGACACTAAGAAGACAAGTCCTCGGGAGGTAATTGAATACTTTCTCAAGTTTTCCAAAGTTGATTTGGCTAAATACATTTATACTTTGGAAGAAAAGTCCGAAGGTTTGCTCTTGGTGAGACTAAGTTACCCTAGAGGGGGTGAATAGGGTGATGAGGACATTCGCTTGAGTTAAACACTAGATATGACTCCGAGGAGAATATGAGTCAAGAATGAACTCGGAAAAACACCGACTCGAGTTAAGTAGAAGATGAAGATACAGATTGAACATAACTTTAAATCAGTCCGAGTCTAGATTGGACTCGTAAAAGTATCAACTCGAAATTACGTGGAAACCCTCCCGGGCGGAAAACCACGAGACCGTGCTAATCCAAGAACGAAGTCAAATCCACTATTTTGAATCCACAAAATACAGTAGAATGACTCAACCAGAGTTGCTCCCTTAGACAACTCCTTACAAGTTTTTCCTGCACTCGAAATTCCCTTATCCGATCTAGTACTTCCTAACCGAGATAACCTTTACAGCTAGGGACAACCGAGCTAAGTTAACCCTTACGACTCAGTCAAGGGACCTTACTCGGAAAGTAAGAATAAGTGTTTGTAATAGATTACAAGAACTTACAACTCAAAGAATATTAAATACAGAGTTGGAGTTGTAAGTAGAAGATTAAGTATGAATACAAAGACTTTAGCTTAAGAATGTGTATTGACAATTGGTTCAACAATCTTCAAGTCTTGAGAGTTGGCTTCTATTTATAGATAACCAAGCAGATTAGCCATTGTGACTATCTTCTAACTGTAAGTCCTTTGTGACCGTTGCAATGGATTTTCCGAGTCACTCGGAAAATATCCGTTGAGGTGTGAACGTTGGGCAACGGCTCTTGACTCCTTTGGAAGTCCCAATTCACTCGGTGGTGTCTTGAATACTTTCTCAAGTTTTCAAAAGTTGATTTGGCTAAATACATTTATACTTTGGAAGAAAAGTCTGAAGGTTTGCTCTTGGAGAGACTAAGTTACCCTAGAGGGGTGAATAGGGTGATGAGGACATTCGCTTGAGTTAAACACTAGATATGACTCCGAGGAGAATGTGAGTCAAGAATGAACTCGGAAAAACACCGACTCGAGTTAAGTAGAAGATGAAGATACGGATTGGACGGAACTTTAAATTTGTCCGAGTCTAGATTGGACTCAAAAAGTATCAACTCATAAATTACGTGGAAACCCTCCTGGGCGAGAAAACCACGGACCGTGCTAATCCAAGCACGAAGTCAAATCCACTATTTTGAATCCACAAAATACAGTAGAATGACTCAACCAGAGTTGCTCCCTTAGACAACTCCTTACAAGTTTTTCCAGCACTCGAAATTCCCTTATCCGATCTAGTACTTCCTAATTGAGATAACCTTTACAGACTAGGGACAACCGAGCTGCGTTAACCCTTACAGCTCAATCAAGGGACCTTACTCAAAAAGTAAGAATAAGTGTTTGTAACAGATTACAAGAACTTACAACTCAAAGAATATTAAATACAAAGTTGGAGTTGTAAGTAGAAGATTAAGTATGAATACAAAGACTTTAGCTTAAGAATGTGTATTGACAATTGGTTCAGCAATCTTCAAGTCTTGAGAGTTGGCTTCTATTTATAGATAACCAAGCAGATTAGCCATTGTGACTATCTTCTGACTGGAAGTCCTTTGTGACCGTTGCAATGGATTTTCCGAGCTACTCGAAAATATCCGTTGAGGTGTGAACGTTGGGCAACGGCTCTTGACTCCTTTGGAAGTCCCAATTCACTGGTGGAGTCTTGAAAAGTAAGGTGGAAACCACCGTTAAGCTTAGCGTTGCAGATTTCCAGTTTTGGAAACAGACAACCCTAACACGATGTCCGGGCCTTGGTTAGAAGTGGAAAAAGCCTTGTCCGCTAGTGATTTGACGTTTTGAAGCTGGTTACTTTTGTAATTCAAAAATAGGATAGCCTCGTTTGAATAACCTACAAAAGTAAATCAATTTGGTTCTCAAAGTATAAAATACTTTGGTCCAAGATTAGACACCGATAATAAATTAATTAAGATAATTAAGTGCATAATTATCTCGAGTCGAAAAGGAATGGAATTTTCCGAGTCTAATATTGATGAGACTCAAAATCCATCCGAGTCGGTCTAAAAGAGAATCAAGTCAAATAAAGAATATCGAGTAGACGAGACTTGATTTAGACAAAGTAAAGTTCAAACAAAATATGCTTGACTTAGAAGAATGAATTAACATGGTAATTCTTGGAACACGAAGTCGGATCTAAGTTTATGCATGTTATAGTAAATGTTTGAACATGTGATATATGTGAGTGTTGTCCGAGTGACTTAGAATAGTGTGTAGAATGGCATGTAAGAGTATGCTTTCGTGTCGATCGAAGCGGATGAAAGCGAATGCAATAGATTCCGTAACACTCGGAAAAGATGCTATATCACTCGGAAAAGTTTCTAACGCATATAGAATGACTTGTAATCAAAACCTTATGAGAGTCGAAGTCTTATACCTGATTCTTTGATGGAACTTAGAATGATGTATATGTAAAGTCCGAGTCTTCAAAGTCTAATTCCGATTCTTCTTAGTTCAAAGAACAACTTGAGTCTCTTACTTCGAGAGCAATTGTTTGAAAAATGAATTGGAAAACCGAGACTAACTCCGAAAGAACTCAAGACTAGTATTCAAGATAATGAGATTGAGTCTGAATCACTCAAAAGAGAAAATGAGCATCCGAAAAGAAAGCTCAATGAGTCCGAAGAGCTTGCTTTGAAATTCACTCAAGGTCGGAAAAACCATGACATACTTTTAGGCTCTCAACGTGTCTCCTTTAAGAAAGAAGGACTTGGTTTTAACAAAGAGGCGGAATCTAATTCCTACTCAAATCTTTTCAAAAGGATTCCGAACTGTGAAGTTCGGGAAGGCTGAGAATGGTCCTATTCATAAGAATGAAAGGAGGATTGGCCCGGACCAGTTTATAGGAGAAAACCTTCTCCACCAGTTTATAAAAGAAAAGATTTTCAAAAAAAAAAAAAAAAGAGATTCAGACTTAGTTTTCTAGAAATAAGACTTAGAATCGGACCAAACCCAAAGTCATTCAAATCTGGGTTCCTAAGAGTCTTCTTCCTCGAAAAGGACCACGAGTAAAGGGAGTTACTGGGTTTGTTAGAGGAAGTGAGAATGGTTAGTGTGTTTTTGACTTGTAGGTAACTTAGAAGAGGACAAAAGGTCATTGGTACTTACACGGTGGATGCTTACGCCACATGCCAGGAGATTCAAGACTCTTTTCTAAGTTGGAAAATTACAAAGGAGGCAAAGTCACTTTTGAAGATGACAAGTAAGGGCAAGATAGTTGGAGTTGGCAAGATTGGGAAAGGAGACAACCTGGTTAGCCTAGTCTATCTTGTCAAGGGACTAAAGTATAACCCGCTCAAGCATCTCTCAATTGTGTGACAAAGGTCAACAGGTAAGATTCACCCAGCACCAACTACTATATTTATGATGCATCTATCAAAAAGACTAAGCTCTCCGGTAAGAGATCGGGTAATACTTATACTATTCCTCTTTCGATCCAAGTCAGAATTTATCTCATTTAAAAGCATCATTGCATGATGATTCTTGGACATGGCATCGTAGACTAGGTCATGTTAGCATGAACACTATCAAAAAGCTTGCATCTCATGGTTTAGTTAGGGGTTTACCTAATCGTGGATTTAAGAAAGATAAAATCCGTGAAGCATGCACAAAAGGGAAACAGTCGGATCATCTTTTAAAACTCTCAAAATTGTTTCAACATCCAAAGTGCTTGAGTTCCTGCATACGGATTTATGTGGTGAAATCTCTATAAAGAGTCTCGGAGGTAAATCATATGTACTTGTGATTGTTGATGACTACTCATGATTTACTTGGGTTTGTTTTCTCAAGAACAAAATTGAAGCTTTCAAGGGGTTCAGCAAGCTCTGCAGGAAAATTCAAGTAGAGTCTCGGACTCGGATCGGAAGAATTCAAACCGACCATAGAAAGGAGTTTAACTACTCGGAATTTGGAGAGTTCCGTGACAAGAATGGTATCTCTCACAACTTCTTAGCACCTAGAACTCCTCAACGTAACGGGGTAGTGGAGAGGAAGAACCGAACGCTTGAAGAAATAGGAAAGACGATGATGATTGAACATGATCTACTCGTACTATTTCGGGCTAAGGCAGTCAGCACAGACAAACTACACGCCGAACGGATGCCTCATCGGACCCATCTTGAAGAAAACCCCATATGGGCTTTACAAGGGAAAGAAGCCCAACATTTCATACTTCAAACCCTTTGGATGTAAGTGCTTTGTTCACAATAATGGTAAGGATCACCCGACCAAGTTTGATGCTTGGTCGAGATGAAGGTATCTTTCCGGGTTACTCATCTCACAAGTAAAGTATATCGTGTTTTTAATAAAAGAACTAACAAAGTTGAAGAAAGTATCCACATTGTGTTTGACGAGATTGATAAGGGAAAAACAAGTAAGTCAACCTTCTCGGATCCGAAACTCAATTGAGATAAAGATGATCTTACTGAAGTTGAGCTCGGACAGAGTCAAAAGAAAGCAACTCGGAATGAGGCAGCTTAGAACATCATGACTCAAACCGAACCAGTGCAAGAGCCAGCTCGGAATATCGAAGGACAAGCAAATGAGAAACTCAGCAAGCTCGGACTATGAAGATCAGCCAGTTCAACCTACAAACTTGGTGAACCAAAGAACAGGTAGAGCATTCAAATATGCTTCGAGCTACCCACTCGAGAACATTTTGTCTAACATCAGCATTGGGGTAAGAACTCATTATTCTTTGCAAAATCTATGTGCATTCACTGCATTCATATCATTAACAGAACCCACAAATGCACTAGAAGCCCTAAATGAATCTGAATGGGTAGAGGCCATGCAAGAGGAACTTAATCAATTCTTGAGAAACCAAGTCCGGACTTTGACCAAATGACCTTCGACCACCTAGTTATAGGAACCAAATAGGTTTTCAAGAACAAACTAGATTAGGATGGGTTGGTAGTAAGAAATAAGGCTAGACTTGTGGCTCAAGGTTACAATCAAGAAGAAGGGATTGATTGTGGGGAAACCTTTGCACCACTTGCTAGGATTGAACTAATTAGAATCCTACTGGCATTTGCATCAAGCATGAATAATAAATTGTATCAAATATATGTCAAATGTGCTTTTCTGAATGGTTTCATTCAAGAGGAAGTCCCCTTGGATTTGAAAACTCAGAATTTCCAAATCATGTTTTCAAATTGCAAAAGGCTCTATATGATCTTAAACAAGCTCCTAGAGCTTGGTATGAAAGATTGAGCAGTTTCTTGGTTGAGAATGATTTCAAAAGAGGTCAGATTGACAAAACTCTTTTCATAAAAACCAAGGGGAGAAATTTCCTTATTGCTTAGATTTATATTGATGATATTATTTTGGGGCTACTAATGAAAATCTCTGTCGAGAATTTTCCGAGTTGATGGGACGAGAATTCCAAATGAGCATGATGGGAGAGCTCAATTTCTTTCTTGGTCTACAAATCAAACAAGATAAAGAGGGCATCTATGTCCATCAATCTAAGAACACCCAGGAGTTGCTGAAGAAGTACAAGCTTCAAGATGGGAAACATGCGAGTAACACACATGAGTAGCGAGCATGAAACCGGACTCGGACGAAAAAGATAAAACAAGTAGATTAGAAACTCTATAGAGGTATGATTGGTTCTCTCGCTATATCTCACGTCCAGTAGGCCGGACATTATGTTTAGTGTATGTCTGTGTGCAAGATTTCAAGCTAATCCAAAAGAATCACATCTCACTGCGGTGAAGAGGATTTTTAGATATCTTGCGGGGACTCGGAATCTTGGTCTATGGTTTTGAAGACACTCGAACCGACCCTCACTAGATACTCGGATATTGACTATGCTGGTTACAAGGTTGATAGAAAGAGCACATCAGGAGCATGCCGGTTTCGGGTTAATCCCTCATATCTTGGCACTCAAAGAAGCAGTAACTTAGTTGCTCTATCAACTGCTGAAGCTCAAGTACATTGCAGCTGGAGCGTGTTGTGCTCGGATTCTATGGATCAAGCAACACTTGAAGGATCTTGGACTTTCATTCAAATCTATCCCAATCTAGTGTGATCATTAGAGTGTAATCAGCATCACTAGGAATACAGTTCAACACTCAAAGACAAAGCATATTGAGGTCGGTATCATTTTCTGAGAGACCATTGTGAGAAAGGTGATATTGAACTTGAATTCATTCCTACGAAATTTCGGTTAGCTGATATTTTCACTAAGTCACTAAGTGAGGATCGGTTTTGCTTTATTAGGAATGAGCTTGGCATGATTAATGCATGATTATGTGTTTTTCTAAGTGAAATTGTCCTGTATGATTATTTGTTATATGTTTTTTTTCTTTGCCATAATAACAATTGGTTCGATTGACCGAGTGAAATTGAGCTAGGAGTTATTCTCTGAGTGATCCGAGTCACTCGGAAACCATACTACGTCGGACTCGGGTTTTGAGCAAAATGGACATCGGTCTTCCGATATCATCTCTAGACAAGTGGAGAATTTCATAAATTTCCTTTTAAAATCTTTCTTCTTTCTCTCTCTACCGTGCGCATCGATTAGTGAACTAGCCGTTGGAAGAAAGTCGTTGGAATTCTAACCGTTGGAGAGCGGAAATGTCACACTTGTCCGAGGCGACCGTTGGAGGTTCGAGTCAAACCGAACACCGAAGGACACTTTTTTCGCTATAAATAGCACCCCTTTACCTTCATTTCGCTACTTTACTCTCTGCTCACTTACTCTCTTACTTTCTCACTCTCGGTCTCGGAATTCTCGGTGCTCACTCACTCTCTCTGTCTCTCTCTCCCAAGTTCACTCTCTTTATTAAATTTTCAGCCATGCCTAAAAGAGGTTCATCCCGAGACTTTTTAGGGTCTCGCAACTAAGAAACCCCGCACCAAACCACCTCAAGAGGGTACCTCTAACCCCTCTAAGGTTTTTGTCACCCAACACCTAACGTTAGATGACAAATTTTTCCCAACCACATCGTTTTCGTGGTTGCAACACATCAAAACCACTGGCATCTACTCTAACTTGTCTTACTCGAGGGATTTATTACCTCACGAGTTCAAGATATGGTTGTTCGTATCAACCTCTCCCTCCTTCACCGAAGTTTTAAAGTCTCCTCTCTTTCCGAATTTTCAAGGTCCCCGAGTCATGCAAAAATTTCTCGGTGACTCGAGATGAGAACCGAGGCCGGATTGCTTTATTTTCTTTTGATGAGAACCTTCTTCTCTCATCACTCGAGCAAAGAGAATCCTAATTCCAAAATTCTCAAAGCTCTGTTTGATATTCTAGAGGGCTACGATGTAGCCCTCTTCCCAGCCATCCTTGAGCAAATGGCTTCTATGCTAGCTCAATCCAAAAATCCTCTCCTTTTCCCTTCGGAGCCCTTCTAACTGTTGTCTTCAAACAGTTTAAGGTTCCACTCCCCTCGGACCCAAATGTAGTGTCCGAGGCTGCTATAGTGGTAGGCGGTAGGAGCTTCGGGCTATGGATATAAAGAAATCAAGCCCGGTGTCCGGGTCCATGGGTCCGAGTTAAAGGCCCCCTCACCTCCTCCCACTCGGACTCGAACTCCTTATGTCTCCCTCCTCCACCAGGTGGTCCATCTACCTTTGAACCCCCTTCTATAACAACTATTGCTTTGTCTACAGTTTTGGTATCCAAAATCTCCTTAGTGACCAAAGAACTTCGGGAAATTCTCCGTTCTTTCAAAAATGTCCTTTAGAGTATGGTCATCGACCACAAAACAACTCGGTTTCGATCCAGGAGCACCGGGATCTGCTCATCGAGATGAAGGGACTCATCAAGGAGCAGAACGAGCAACTTCGGATCCTCCAAGAAAGGAGATGTAACGCTGCGTAAGACTCGGAAAGCTCGGACACTTCGAGGAGTCCTCGAGCCCAACCAAGTCCCCCTTGGCGGAGGCGGAAGAACAAGTTGCGATCGAAGCGGCTTAGCCTGAGGAGAAGGAGGAAGAGAAGGAGAAAGAGAAGGAAGAGGAGAAGGAGGAAGAAGAAAAGGAGAAGGAGGAAGCAATTCGGACAGAGGGATAAGGTGCTATAGTCTATGAACTGGAACCGATCGGCTCGGATGACGATCCGAGTGGGTCGAAAACGCTGCGGATGCTAGTCGGTTCGCAGTGGTCAAATCGAAGCACCTCCCTCCGCTGTTTTCCACGAGGATGAGCCGGAGGATGACTTCGTTCTAGGTCGGTCAACCAGAATAGAGCCACTACCCGACATCCCCGTGCTGCCGCCGACACTATCATCAACGTCGTCTCAAGCTTACCGGCCCGGCGCACTTCTCGCTCCTCCACCTCAGCACCACCAGCACCCTCGTCTTAATTTCTTTTACGTAGTTTTTTTTTGGTCCAACATCAAGTGTATCTTTTTGATGTTTTTCTTCCCTATTTTTGATGAAATACAAGGGGAGAAATCTAGAAAATTGATGTTGTTATGTTTAGGGGTAGCTCACCCTCTTGTTGTTTTTTTTTATACATATGAATGAATTTTCTTACTTTGAGCGAGACTCATTATTGACTTAACTCTTTACGAGTTCGATTTCTTATATTATTTCTTTTCTTCTCGATATATGTGTTCATATTTTTATACTAATGTGTTATTCGCATAAGCTGTTATAAGTAATGATAGTATCTACAATGCATTTTCTAAGTATGAAATATCTCTCACTCACTACTTCTTACTCGATATGTTCTACTTAGTGAATGAAAACTCATATTTTACACTAACAAGTTTCTATCTCGAGTGTGGAATGCCTTTCATCAAAAGGGGGAGATTGAAGAGTCAAATTCTAACTCTAAGACATTCCGAGTACTCCATAAAGACTCGGGTATAAATCTCATCTCTTGTAAGTTTTGATTACAAATCATTTTAAGTGTTATAGAAACTCCTGTATAAGTTTTCATTCATCTCCGATCGACTCGGAAAATACATTCTTGTACATTTGTCACATTGATGTTTCGATTCACTCGGATATCACGTAAAGCAATCGTATGTTCAAATAATTTCTCTAACGCTTTTATTCCGAGTTACGACTTGCATATTTTAACGCAAAGTGAATTATAGTGTTAATTCCTGTCTCTAAGTCAGTTTGTTAATTTGAGAGTTATTTGTCCGAGATCAAGTCTTTATACTCGATGATTCTACTCTTTTTAACTTGATCTTTCTTAGGATTAACTCTAATGGAATTTGAGTGTATTGAATATTAGACTCGGAAAATTCCACTTTTCTAGGCCTAAGATAATTATGCACTTAATTGTCTTAATTAACTTATTATCTATGCCTACTCTTGGACCAAAGTATTTTATACTTTGAGAACCAAAGTGGTTTACTTTTGTAGGTTATCCAAAAGAGGTTATCTCATTTTGAAATACAAAAGTAGCCGGCTTCAAGCTGTTAATCACCAGACAGACAAGTCTTATCTACTTCGAACAGGGCTCAAACACCGTGTCGGGGTTGTCTATTTCCAAAGCTGGAAAACTCCGGCGCTAAGCTCAATGGTGGTTTCCACCTTGCTTTTCGGACTTCACCGGTTGACTGGAGCACCTTTAGGAGCCAGGAGCCATTGCACAACGTTCACATCCCAACGGATCTTTTACGAGTGACACGGAAGAATCGTTACAACGGCCAGTAGAGACTTCGTTCGGAACCGGACACAACGGTCACTCTGCTTGGTCATCTATAAATAGAAGTCACTTCACAAGACTTGAAGATTGTTGAACCCATTGCTGAAACTATTTCTCTTAGTTCATTACTCATTCAATCTTCTACTTACAATTCCAAGTCCGTACTTATATACTTTTCCGAGTTGTAAAGTCTTGTAATCAATTACATACTTCTCTTACTTTCTAAGTAAGGTTCCTTGACTGACCTGTAAGGGTTAACTCAGCTCGATTGTCCCTAGTTGTCAAGGTGATCTCGGTTAGGAAGTAATAGATCGGATAAGGGAACTTCGAGTCTAGGAAAACATTATAAAGAATTGTCTAAGGGAGAAATTATGATAGAGTCGATCTGTTTATTTTGTGGATTCAAAATAATGGATTTGACTTGGTGCTTGGATTAACACCTGTCCGTGGTTTTCCGCCCTAGGAGGGTTTCCACGTAATTCGAGTGTATACTTTTACGAGTCCAGTCTAGACTCGAAATCGATTATTTATTCTCTTCCAAGCAAAAAGTTTCCAAATTTGTTAAAATTTCCTCATCGGCCTATTCACCCTCCTCTAGGATGACTTAGATTTTCCAGGAGCAAACCTTCAAATCTTTTACTAAGATTTCCGAATTTTATTAAATTTGATTTAAATGAATTAAGCAAAGTGTGAATGGCGGTTTTATTAATATTTTTAACTTTAGAATTTATTTTTAGAATTCCCGGGATGTTATTTACTAATTAAAGAATAAATAAAAATTAGGGTTTTGGTTCCTCCCGAGGCTTTAGGGCCGGATTGGTGTGAAACCACCAATCTAGACCGAAGCCTCACCTGCCGACTACCCAATGCAGGTGGCAGCCTGTACCAGGCGGTGGCGGGCGCCAGCCAGAGGTTAGGGCTGAGGAAATCAGCTTTGGCCTCTGCCCTAGTTGGCGGATCTAGTCGGAAAATATAAGGATGCAAATTCAACAAGAATAAAACATAAAATTAGGGAGTTGCTTGGTCGGTTTTAGGATGAAAACTAACAAAAAACCAAAAAACTTGCTCTTCCAATCTTAGTATCGAAAGAACTAAGACTAAAAGAGGCTAAAATAGACTCCATCGGTCTTTGAACTAAGAATCGGATTTGGGGGCAAGGGTACGAAACGTAGGGAAAACCCTTCCGTTTCGCCCGTCCGAAGATGGCCATTACTAGTTTGAGTAGTGGATTAAAATGATGTAAAACAAACAAGCAAGTAGCATACTACGAGGATAATTAAAAGCAACCAAATAGAATTAAAGGAAAAGCAATAAAGAAAGTGGTAAAGAAAGCGATAAAGAAAAGAAAAGCGAAAAATTAAAGATTATATGGGGGAATTAAAAGAAGTGATTACATCTCTTAAACCACAATACGGAAATGCGATAAAGGAAGCATATAAATAAAATAACTCTTTTGAAAGCTGAACAATTTCCCTTAGGTTGTCCCACCTTGCTGATATAGATCTCCACATTGGATCTCTTGATGCAACGAGTGACAAATGAAAGTAAAAGGGCTTATTTTTGTGAATTGTGTATGTGGGTGACAAGAATGATCGAGTTGAATAAATGCCCACAGATCAGAATAATCAAATATTGTTTAACTCTTTGCACAAATCCAAGGCTCTCTATTTCTAGGAGAGGACTTAGGTAACAAATGACCTTGGGTTTGCCTCTAATTTGTCATCCAAACAACGAGAGAATAAACCGGACCAAAATCCTAAGAGATTGAACCGGATCAAGAAGTGATAAAACCGGATAGAACCCGGTTGGTGGGCTCCGGTCACCAAGCGATCCTAAGTTTTTGTGCCCTAGCGTGTCTCCAAGGGATTCTATAAGCCAAAACGCAGCGTTCCACTTAATGCTTCTAGAAGGCGGACACTCGACCACGATGTCATTTGGAGGGGGAAGTTCCTAGTCTCGTGTGGACTATCTTATGGAACTTAAATGCAACACTTTGATGCTCATGATCATGATGAAATGCAACGCGTTAATGCCTTCTTTAGGTTTTCAGCTCCTTGTTTGATTGGACAAAAGTAAAATGCATTATTCTAAGCTTGGAATTTCCCAGCACACAGCTCTGGACTCTGTTGTCCTTGAAGGCTTGGCCCGGTTCTTGGATCGCCCAAGAGAAAGGGGGATTTGTGGATCGACCTAAGGCAAAAAGGTTGTTTATTTGGTGTTGGGGGTTCTTTGTGGCTTATCGGCTTACGTTGCACCAATCAATCACGATCTGAGATCCAAATCCTCAAACAGGACTCGGGATTTCATTATCGGGCCTATATAATAAAATACGAAATAAAGAGATAAGGGATGGCACTTTTTTCTCCACTATTTTACGAATGTTCTTGTTGGCGGCCTCGATCGCTTCTGCTGGTGTGAGGATGATAGGGAGAAGATTGATGGTGCGTCATCATATATTTATCCAACAAGTCTACTACTTCCTTCTTAAAATGACTACCATGGTCACTGATTAACTCGTAGGCACCCCATAATGGCAAATGATGTTCCGGTGTTCAACTTAGCTACCTGCTACTTCCTTCTTAAAACAAACGTCGAGTGGCATAAGAGGCTAATTCTACCCACTTGATGAAGTACTCAATTGCTACCAATACAAATTCGTGACCACCTATTCCTTTAAGAGTCACTTTGCCAATAATGTCAATTCCCTAAATCGAGAATGGCCGGGGTGATGCGAGTGTTGTGAGAAATGATGGTGGTTGGTGCTTGGAAATTCGCATACACCGACATTTATGACATTTCTTAACAAACTCATGGCAATTTGCTGCCATGGTTGACCAATAATATCCAAGCCTCTGAATCTTCCGAACCAAAATTTTCCATTCATATAGGGTCCACATTCCCCACCATGAATCTCATCCATGATGGGCTTTGCTTTATGTTGGTTGACACAAAATAAGTTAATCCCTGTGTTGGTTTTCTTATACGGTTGCCCTTGATTAATGAAGAATTGGGCAGCCAACATCCTGATGGCTCGTTGGGCTCTAGGTCCGGAGTCCAATGAGTACTCTTACTTATCTAGATACTGATAAATTTTATGATACCAACTAGTTTGGTCGGTATTAGACACTTCTAATGCATAGATGTACGTTTCTCATTCCGTCGCTCTATGTTAACGGGGCATTGAATGAATGCTTGCTACGAGATATTGATCATGGATGTTAATTTAGATAATGCATTCGCGAATTGATTATCATCCCTAGGAAGGTAGGTGAAAGAAATACTTTCAAAATGTTTTGATAGTTTGATTAAATATGCTTGGTAGGGTGCCAAGGCTTCACTATGTACCTTTCATTTTTACAAAATCTGATTAATGATTAGATTGGAGTCACCAAAAACCACGATGTTCTTGACCTTGATCCGTACAACGGCTTCAAGTCTTGTGATGCACCCTTCATACACTACGACGTTGTTGGTGACGTTAAAATCCAATTTGATTGAAATGGGAGTATGTGCTCCCTCCGGTGAGACTAGAAGAATCCTTACTCTAATTCCCTTCGACTTGAAGCGCCAGTCGAAGTACATTGTACAAACGTCCACCTCTACTTGTAAGATATTTTCGTTTGGAAAATCGAGGTGTTCGGGTTGTGATTCAGTTATAGGTTGATTAGCCAGGAATTCTAACACTACCCTTCCTTTGATTGGTTTTGAGGGACATACTTGAGTTTGAATTCTAACGAGCATAACGATCCAGACTTCCTATCTTGCTGCTAATGTTTGGTTGCAAGTACATATTTAATAGGATCCATCGGTGTTATCACATGTATCGTGTAGACTAACATGTAGTGCCCGAGCTTCTAGGTAGCCCAAACTAATGCCAATGATGTCGTCTCTAATGGCGTGTATCTAGTCTCATAATATAGGAACTTCTTGCTTAAATAATATATCACGTGCTCTTCTTTTTCGTCTCGTTGAGCTAGCATGGCTCCCATAGCTGTCTTTGTCGTGGTGAGGTACAAAAGTAAAGGTTGCCCTGGTTGGGGTGGAACTAGCACTTGGAGGGTTAGCTAGGTATTCCTTAACCTTCTCGAATGCTTGTTGGCACTCGATATCCCTAATGGGCTCATATCCTTTCTTGAAAATAAGTTCATAGACCATAGTCAATTTTGATATGAAACAACTAATGTACTCTAAACGTCCTAGGAAACCCCTTATCTCTTTCTTGATCTTTGGCGGCGGGATCTCATGAATGGCTTTGATCTTAGATGGATCAACTCTAATTCCTCTAAGACTAACAATGTAGCCTAACAGTTTCTCCGAGGTTACCCCGAAGGAACACTTTTGAGGATTAAGGCACATGTTGTATTATCTTAGTCTTTCGAAGAACTTTCTCGAGCTGGATAGGTGCCTCGCCCTATCCTTGGACTTTATGATCATGTCATCCATATAGACCTTGGCTTATTTATGGATCATGTCATGCAATAGTGTTGTAGTCGTCCTCCGGTATGTGGCACCGACATTCTTGAGCCCAAATGGCATCATCACGTAATAATACGTCCCCCATTAGGTGATGAAGGACATCTTCTCCATGTCCTCTTTAGCCATCTTCACCTGATTGTACCCGGGGTAACCGTCCATGAATGAAAGCAAAGCATGACTCGCTGTGTTATCTACAAAGATGTGGATATGAGGCAACGGGAAATCGTCCTTAGGGTTGGCCTTGTTCGGATCCTTGAAGTCAACACACATCCTAACCCTATCGTCGTCCTTCGTAACCGGTATTATATTTGCTACCCACCGAGGATAGTGAACTACCTTGATGAACCTAGCCTCTAACCGCTTCTGGACCTCTTCCTTAATTTTCAATGCCCACTTAGGTTTCATGCTTCTTAGCTTCTACTTAACCGGCTTAGCATCTTCGTAAAATGGATTTTAATGTTCCGCTATACTTGGATCTATCCCGGTATGTCTTTGTAGAACCATGCAAAGACATCTATGAACTCTGTAAGGAGCGAAGTAAACTGCTTTTGCTCTTCTAGATCCAACGTTTTCCTAATCTTAATCTCTTGAGGTTGATCAACTTGTTCCTAGATTAATTGTTATTGTTTTCTCTATTATTGGTGAGTAATTTTCATGATCTTCCATAGCTTTTATTAATTCTTTAGGGATTTATTGTTCATCATTTGAGGAAAAACAATTGAAAATAAGAGGAGGCAAAAAGTAAGCAAAAAGGTTTACTTTATTGAATGAATAAACAAGTACATTAGACTTAGAAACTAAGATGCGAGAACTTGAAACATAATTAGGAAAAGAACTTGAAACATAATTAGGAAAAGAACTAAAAACAACGAAGAAGAATTAAAAGCCCTAGTATTAGACTCGGGAAGGCGATGTGCTCTTAAGCTAACAGCGAACTCCTTGTCCTCCTCGAGTATCAATCCAAGTAACGTGCTTGGACCCTTCATTATCGGTGTTCGTGATGAATCTAGGCGGATCGAACTGCCGATGCAACATGGCTCGTGACGAGTACCGAGACCGAATTCCCTAATAGATTCTTCTCTTGCCCGAAACTAGACCGAAGAGATTATTTCCAGCTAGGTTGGTCCAGTCTGGTATGGGTTGTCCCTCTTCGAAGAGGTAGGGTACCTCTTTTTCTAATATATACGGTGACTGAAAATCTCCAAGCTAGGTACCAAGATGCCCTTATCTTTGACGTAATAGGGCTTAGGAAAACCATAATAGGGAAAGTTGTCCTCTTCTCTCGGGAACTACCCATTTAAAGTATAGGGAAATGGCTAATAGAACGGATTGTGTAAGGTGCAATCCTCTTAGACTGAACTTCCCACTTAGCTTGGGCTACTTCCTTAGTAGTAGGTTGATAGTCTAGCCTAAAATTGTAGTTGTTAGTGTGTTCAAGGGATGGAAAGATAGGGTGGTATGCCCTTCTTCCTATAGCTAGACCTGGAAAGTACCCCTTTTTCCTAAGCATCGAGTGGACGCTAAGGTTGCTATAAGGATTGAAGTTAAGAAGTGTTTCATCCTTGTTTGAGGCAACGATAGTCTCAAATCCATATAGTTCTTCATTGTTGGCATCGTGCTTAATCTTAACCACGGATTCCTTAGAGGTAATAGTAGCACAAAGATTATCCCAGTTGATAGTTACAACTTTGACCTTTGATGATCATCTTAACTTTCGATGCGGTGTAGAGGGCACTTGCTTGATGATCATGTAACCATGGGCGTCCTAGGAGTAGGTTTAATGTAGCTAGGATATCTAAGACTTGGAATTCAATGTTCCTTTCTACTGGCCCTATATTGATTAGTAAGGTCAATGTTCCCAGATCTGTTCTCTTAGAATTGTCGTGAGCTTGGAGATGAACAATTTGTTTAGAGAGTTCTTGCTCTCTAATTCCTAACCTTTTGGCAATCCTCCAGGGATAGACATTCACGGTTGATCTGTTGTCTACCAAGGTTAAGGGAACAAACTTGTTGATGCAAGTTACTGATTAAATAAAGGGCATTGTTGTGTGCAATACCTTCTTCGGGAGATCCTTTTGATCAAAAGTAATGGTTCTGTCTCCATTGTTAACCAATCCTACTACTTCCTCTGGCATGGTTTCGGGAGAGACCTCGATCTTGCTAAGCGCGTCAATCAAAGCCTACCTATGTTTCAGGGAAGCGAGATATAAGTTGCCAAATTGAGATCGGCTTTTAGCTGTTAAAGTAGTTTTAGGATTGGGCCTTCTTCTTTAACAACTTTAGTTTCTTTTGGGGTTTCCTGAGTCTATTGTGGACCTAGGGGTGCATTATTTCATCCGGATCTAGTAAGAAATTGGATTTACGGACCTTTAGGTTCTCCCCAAAAGTCTTCTTCTTTTAAGGGTATTGTGCCCAAGAAGTTATCATTGTTGTCGACACTTGTTGTTTCTCGTTTCATAGACATCTTCTTTATCACTTACCCACAGCCTATGGACTTACGGATCTAACAGAGGCAAGCTAAGAAGTGGTTTGGACTCATCAATATCTTGAATGAAGACAGATGGGTCCCACTGACCTGGGATGGGTTCGGTAAAAATAACTAAGATGCCGCTAAAAGGATTTTCATTGTTACTTGGTTTTTGGGCAACCTTAGGTAGAGAGAGTTGACCATTTCGAACAATACTTTCTAGTTTATTTTTGAATGTCCAACATTTCTCGGTGTCGTGTCCTCATGTACGATGGTATTTGCAAAATTTTTCCTTCGAGTCCCAGTTTTTAGATTGTTTCACGGTTTCGATTCCGCTCCGATGGGTGGCAATTCTATCTTTCCCTTAGGTAGTAGATTGTCAAGGCCTTGAGTGTAGGTGGTATCAATAGGAGTATAGTCGGTATACCTATTGAGAGCATTAACATCTACACCCCTGCTAGTATTGTCTCGTATTGGAGGTTTTCTTATCTTTAGATTGATAATTACCTCTATACCCTGTCACGACTTTTGTGGTCGTGGTGGACATCTCATCTTCTATCAGCAATTTGGAATCTCCAAGGGTTGAGAAGTTCATCATTGGTAAAAATTTGAGATGTTGATTGTAAGTAGGTTGAAGGTTCTTCACGATGATCCCGACTTGGTTCATCTCGGAGGGTCGATCTACCATGTGGGTAGCCTTTGCTCTTCATCCGGTGAGAAAGTCTGCGAAGTTTTCTTTCTCACCTTGTTTGATTAATTCCAAGTCTCTAAGAGTAATTGGCGGATCGGTGTTATAGGAGTATTGATGTAGGAATTCCTTGCACTGATTCGTCCAATTGGCGACATTGCGTGGGTCAACTGTGTTATACCACTTTGTTACATCATTATCGAAAGTCCATAGGAAGATGATGTGGTAAGTGTCTTCCTGAATGTTCTTAAGAGTCATTGCTCCCAAGAAGTTGCGAACATGATGATGAGGATTTTCGGAACCTCTAAACTTGATATCGGGCATGGTAAACTTAAGGGGTAGTTTTCCGTTGGGGATTTAAGTGAATCCCTTATGATCAAAATAGTAATTACCGAACATAGATGACTCCCTTAACATTTGTACTCTCGATCTACACGTGGATCAGGTTGAGGTTTGGATTCATGTTTGGGACTATGTGGAGGAGATAAACTAGGTGAAGGTGAAGGACCTACTCTCCCTCCTCTTCTTAAGCATTCTGCTTCCTCGTCTCTCTTACTCGTCCTCAATAGCTTTCAGAATAGCCTTAAGATCACTTGATATAGTTGTTATCTTCTCAGCTTGAGCATTCATCCTAGTTTCCACCTCGGCTAAGTTCCCATTAAGCAAACCGACAGTAGGAGACTGTTCTACGATTAAATCCTTTGGAAGGGAATTCTTTCTAGGTACTATCTTACGACGAGAAGTAGACTGAACCAAGTGTGGTGTGCACTGAAATATGTCGCACCGGTGTAGACCGCGTAGTAGAATGTAATGCAAAGCGGGAGAAGACATGTCGGACTCCTTATTGAGGCTTTCCAACCTTTTGGAGTTTGGATTCCTACGATACTCAATTGCAATAGAATTCCCTATTCTGCAACCCAAAGGATGAGGCTTAGGATCATGTCAAAAAAAATCACTTTTGGGAGGAAAGGACTTAAGTGTAAGACCTGAAGAGACAAAGAATACTTTTATTTCGATGAACAAAAGGAATGCAATAGAAAATGAAATGTATGACCTAATTAGGGATGATTTTTATGATTTGGCTAATGCATAATTAGAATACTTGAATGATTAATCCTTAATGGAAGATGTACTTATCTTGGCTAAATGAAATGCGAAAATACAAAACAGACTCAACTAATTTGAGATGAATTTATTTTGGCTAAATGAAATGCAAAAATGCAAAATAGACTCACCTAATTTGAGATAAATTTATTTTGGCTAAATGAATTGCGAAAATGCAAAATGGTGATGCAAATGAATAACAAGGCTACAAACAATCTAGAAACCTATGACTAGAAGGATAGAGGGAACCTTGGTAGGTTCCTTCGGACCGTTTGGCGGTGACTACCTAAACCGCTTAAAGAAAAGTTTAGTATGGCTAGGAAATGTAAATAATGGACTAACCTAAAAGAATAAGGCAATTTGACTTCGGCTAAATGCATATAATGGAATGACTTAAGAAAATTTTAGTAAGCTATTTTCTTCATACCCATGCAAGGGCTAATCAGCACTCCTCATCTATTCCTAAAGGCTCACAAGCGAGAGGATTAACCTAGAAGCATTGTATAGATGACACTCATTCTTCTCTGAGAATTCATCCCATACAAAATGCAATCATTTGGACGTGCATGGATTCTTTCATATCCTAGACCCAGGTCCTTGATCAATTTTTTAGTTTCATAATAGGAAGAGGGAAATTCAAGGATTTGGGGAAATGCATCCACAAGACGTTCAAGCAATACAGTAAGTGACTCAACAAACCAATGGAACGTACACTTGAGTTGGAATAAGTGTAAAAGAAATGATAATTTTTAGAAGGTTGTGCAACCAGGATAAAGTTCCTTATGGGAAGCTTTTAAGAGCCTCTTATACTTGGCCTCTTCCGATGCACTAATGACTGGAGATTGAGATTGATTAAACTCCTCTTCAGGTTGACCTTCAATTAGTTCTATGTTGACTTCATCTAAAGGCTGATGAGTAGGGTTGGCGATATTCACCCCAAAATAAGCATTTAATAAACCTCCCATGTCATCCCTGCCCACTAATGTTGGTTCATCATGGGGCCCCTGACTAGTAGTTCCTTATGGTTGACAACTAGCAATTTGTTGTACAATATCTTCTTTCCCATGAAAAATCTAGTTCTTATATTCTCTGTAAAATCCTTTGAATAAAATATGTTGCTCTACCTCGCTTATTGATAGCCATTTCTTGAGCTTACATTTACTACATGGACACAGTTTTTCCTTCTACAAGCCCCTCTTTAGCCAACTCAATAAATTTCAAAGCTCCATCAATATAATGTTTGCTATTATTTGGTAGCTCAATCCTACTTGCACCATATCTATATACATCAACCAAGGTAATTTATCTACTACAAAGGTATCAGAATTCAGTTTAATCAAAATAAAATGTTTATGTTAGTAAATAAAAAACAAAACATATAAAAATTAAAAACAGGACACAAATTCTTGTTTAACAAACACTTGAATTCTTTCTCATTGATGTTGATATATGAAAATAAAAAAAGAGCATAAACCGAAAATAACTATAGTGGATGTTTATATATGGCACCAAAGGAGTAGAAAATAAGAATAGAAAAGAGAAGGGTTGAATGGGTTGGCTATGAAATATAATAATTCTTTAAATTTCAAGGAGAAAACTAAATTAATTCCAAAGAATCATCCTAAAAAATCATATGCTAAATCTTGACCACATCTTAATCCTTCTCATTAATCAAAACTAATGTTCAAAAAATAAATTTCTACAATTTAAAGAAAAATAAAGAAATATGTAGTACCCACACCAATAAATCTAAACGAATACAAATTTATAAGGAAGAAGCATAATATCAGAAAATTTCGAAGGCTAGGGTTCAAAATTAATCAACACCATGCTTCGAGTCCATAGTTCTTCAACAAAATTGTGAATCCGCAGTGTAAGAAATTGGTACAAATTAACACATAATTAAGCAAAATCTTATAGTTATAAGCAAAAGGAATCAAGAACAAACATAGACAAACTTTGGCAGAGCGAATTAAGGCCTAGCAGGTTCGAAATTGGAATGCTTTAGCTTGGCTGTGGATGAACTTCAATGGTTGCCTTGAGGAACCGCCGTGAAGAAAGAGGGAAGGCAATGGGTTTTTTTTTTTTTTAAATGTAGAATAACTTAGGGTTCTTTTATTTTTTAAGCACAAGTAATTAAATTTAAGTTGCCTACACATTCTTTTAGGAATCTCGAGATTTTTGTTCAAAAAATGAAAATCAATTACGTTGGAATCTTGGGATTAAAGGAATTATAGAAAATTTAAGGACATTTTAGTTCAATTAGTTGTTAAATAAGTTATTTCCTTCACCAATACAAAAAAAAAATTATACCTTTTTTGGTTGCATCCAATAGTTGTTAAATAAGTTATTTCCTTCACCAATACAAAAAAAAATTATACCTTTTTTGGTTTCATCCAACGATTGACTAAGGGTGTTCACGAGTTGGGTATCCAACCTAATTTTGAGGTACCACAAGTTTCGAGTTAGCCAAATTAGGAACCTGTTTATTTTGAATTAAGACATTCAGGTAACAAATTACCGTATTTTCCTTTTTCCTCCTTTTGGAAAGTTATGATTGTGTCCTGTTCATTTTATCTTAGTTTGACTATAATTATTTCAAACTAAACCTAACTATCTAAAACTTTTGATGAATTAATTTTCTTAGTTCGACTGGGAATTAAAGAAGGACAAAGAATTAAAACAACATATGAACAAATAAGCCTTAAGGCCAAAGCATATTTTAAGCTTACAAACTTTAGTGGTCTTTAGTTTTCAAATAAAAAATACATCGAATTATTAAGTTTTTCAAACTGCAAAACTGTATACTTTCTAACAAATTATTAAAAAAATATTCTTACTTCTGAGCCATTTTCGTTAAATATATCAATTTATACAGCAGATTTTTCAATTTTGGGTCATGAATTTTTGGTTTAAGTTTTCAAATTCATATGTTTTTAATTAACACCCTTATGATTTCATTTCTCATTTTGTTTTTATAGAGCAATCACCGATGCCTTTACTCGTCAGTGGACTACCTACATAAAAATGAGTTGGGCCTAAGCGTCGGAAATTTAAAATTCATGCCTACACTTTGTGGAGCGTGGGGAAAAAAACATACGTATAGGCCGGGATTTGTTATAGTGATCTCTTTTGTTAGGAATTGGATATCTGATCCATTGTAAAGCTTTGTTTAAAGGTTTGTGGTTAATGACTAAGCGAGGAACTCCTTGCTCCTTTTCAGCGAGCATTGTTAACATAAAATGCTGCACAGCTCCAAGGAGACCTTGAAGGCCTAATAACTTTTTTATTTGAAATAGATTGAGTCTCTACTTTACAATGTTATAATAAGTCCAAATTCATTTGAGTTGGACGTGTTTTGGTAGGAATATCATCTTCATTAAAATCTTTTTTATAGGGCAAAGAGACAACACGTTTTTTTCTTTGCTAGAAGGCATTAGGAACATCGAGCATATGCGTTCCTTAATTATATGATCAAGATTAGAGATCTTCTTTTGAAGAGAAGGATTCTGAAGTTGTTCCTAAATCTTTAATAAGAAATCTCTTCTTGAAGATGTACGATTTGAGTTTGCTTGGACTGGAGAACATTAATTTGTTTAAAAATGGAGGATGATTGTAAGAGAGAAACACCTTTCGTTTAGGTGCGAAAGGAATTTGAAAGAAATTTGCTTTCCCATTATATTAGTATGAACTCCTTGTTCATTAACATAAAAGGGGTAAATTTGAGTAAGGAACGGGATTCCTAAATAAGATCATTTGTAATATTATCAACAATGAGGAAAACATTTTTGAAACAATGATCATTGTTTCAAATATATCCTTTATTGAGCTTACAGCTAATGTTTAAGGATTCACCGTTTGCACTACAAAGATGTTCTTTTGTTCTTTCACAATATTTTCTTGGAACATTTCCTCCTTTTATGCGGTTTTGATCAACTTCGCTACCTATAAGAGCTATAGTGTTGATGGAGAACTCGTTAACAAGTAAATTGACGATACAATACAACTTTTGGAAAGTGACCTGCGAAATTGTATGAATAAACTGTTCTTCGAAATATCCTCTTCTACAAGGATATTACTAGTTGAAGAGCTA
Organism: Talinum fruticosum; assembly: GCA_021018815.1. Classification (NCBI taxonomy): domain Eukaryota; kingdom Viridiplantae; phylum Streptophyta; class Magnoliopsida; order Caryophyllales; family Talinaceae; genus Talinum; species Talinum fruticosum. Next base: position 1,391,561 of record JAITYX010000082.1, on the reverse strand, counting down.
GGTTTGTTACGATCACTAAGGATTATAATTTTTGTTTCAAATTCTAATTCCTTTGATTTCAAATGAAGAATTTCTTTTTAAGAAGACCTATTTGTACTTTGAGATTATTAATCTCCGATTGTATTTCGTTAGTTATAATTTGTTGAAAAGGATTTGGAACAGAAAATTTTTTTATATAATTCTTGAAGATTTGGAGTTTCATGATCAAGCTTTGGTAACTTGTTATTGTCTTCAAGAATAAGCTGTTTAAGCTTTTCGAGATACTCCAGTTTTGTTTCAAGATCATAAATCTTACCGATTAAATCAAGTAGCAATTCTTTTTATCTTCGTCGGTAATAACATTTATTTGTCTGGATAGGGGATGATTCAAATTCAGAATCATCTTCTTTTGTACTAAGGTAGTAATCTTCCTATTTTTCAGATTTAGAGTTATTTGTTAGAATAGAAAGGAGCTTTTTCGAAGGCAGCATCCTCGGAAAATAACTCATTAATTTTTGCTAAGTTTTGCATTGGATAGCCTTGTGGCCAATTTTACCATATTTGTAACAAACTATCTTCTTTTTATTAGGCTTCTTTTTGTTAGAAGGAGAAGGTTTGTCTTTATTTTCAATTGATGGTCTAAAGGGGTTTTTTTGTTAGAAAAAACTTTCTTAGCTCTTTTAGCTTTCATAAAAGGAGCTTTTATCTTTGTAATTCCAAATGCTTCGTAGAAAGTTCTCACCTCTCTTCTAGATTGGGCTCTTTCTGAACCATATTTTGAAGTTTGAGCTCATTACAAAGGGTCAACCCTTCATTTTTAGTAATGCCAAAGAGTTGTCCAAAGGTTAATTCTTCAAAGGGAATTTCATCTCGTATTAAAATTTCGTGTAGGATTTGTAAGGATACGTTCTCCAAAAAACTCAGGAAGGCCAACAATAAATCTTTCCTTCCAAAAGTTTCAATCTCCATCATCTCTTTTGAGGACATTTGTTAGGAAAACATCTTTATACCACATATAATCAGTTAAGGTGGGACATCTAAGATTAATAAGGACAGAATTAATGGCAGCTTATCCATCATTAGGGTTACTTAGAAAATAAAGAGTGATGGTTAGGATGAGATATTCATGACCATCTTCTTCTATTGAATGGTTTCATCTATAAGATTTTCCCGACATGTATGATTAAGGATCTAGAGTCATTCATTGTGGGATAAATAATTATCCCACCAATTCTTTAATTTCCCTATAAAACCAAGTACTAAAGAAGTTGCTATTTGTGAGTTAGTAATATATTTGGTTTTATAAGTAGCTGTTTCCATACCCATTTCTAGAAGGGTACTCATAATTTCACGTTCAGATTTTCCATATGTCTTCCATTCATAGACAGAAGATCCATCATAATGTCCTCCGAAGAAACTATCGCTTCCTTCATACTCGTATGTCGAGAGGAGTAGATCTAGGATAATAATTCCTAGTTTTCGCCCCTTTCCAAGAACGAATTTTGTGAACTTCCAAAGGTTCATTATCAGTCACCATATTTTGACTAGTTGTAATAACATCGAGTTACTAGACTCGGTTTTAGAAGATGTAACATCTTCTTCGATTTGGCAAACTTTGTCTAGGCAACTAACTTCTTTGCCTTTTATGGAAATACTAAGTTCTTTAATTTGATTAGTAAATGTATCTAACAAAGAATTATTAGAACTGGACATAGCTTTAATAAATGATTCTTCATTTGTTTGGGGGCACCATTAATTTGAAAGAAAGGTTTAGAAATATTCAAAGGGATTTGATTACCTTGTTCTTTTGTTTCATTAATTTTTACATTTTTATCTATTTTTGTTGAGAGAGTAGTTAAGCTGTTCAACAACTGAATTAAGAATTGTATTAGTATAATTAACTTGTTAATAAACCTTTTGAGGTCATCAATAGCATCAGTATCATTCCCAAAAAAAAGCTGAAAGGAGATTCGTCATCTATTTAAGGACATACTCTACAAATAAGACACATCGAGAAAAATATCTCTTAAGAAATTTCTTCTGCACTCTCTCTCTCTCTCCCTAAAAATCTTGTAATCTTTGTTCCGATCTTTCAAAAGTTTACATTTGCTTCTTCAAAATGTTTCTATATTTTGTAAGTATTCTATTTACATTTCTAATTACAATTTGTACTAATTTTAATTATAAAATTGTAAGTTTTGATGGTTCGCATAAAACAGGATCATCAAACTTACAATTTGTATACTGAGATCATCAAAACATACAATTTGTATAATTAAAATCAGTACAAATCGTAATCAGAAATGTAAATAGAATACTTACAAAATATAGAAAGATTAGAAGCAAATGTAAGCCTCTGAAAGATCGGAACAAAAGATTACAAGATTTTCGAGAAAGAGAGAGAGTGAGCGAGAGTGTAGTAAGAAATTTCTTAAGAGATATTTCTTCCGATGTGTCTTCCATTTGTAGAGTCTATCTTTAAATAGATGAGGAATCTCCTTCATCTTCCTCAAAGGGTCATTTGTCTTTATGAAAAGCCAATACCTTTTACTTGGTCGAAGGGTTACTGGTATTAACTTTGCTTGAAATGTCGTTTGGCTTCTACTTTTTCAAAAGTCATAAATGAATAGTAAAGGTCGTAAACTATAGAATTATGTCCGAATAGTGCGGTTGTACCTGCAAATGAATGTTAGAAAATGGCCCTGATTTTTGCTAGAAAAATCTAGGGGCTCTTTTTCTCTTTTATTTTTTATTATGTTTGGATCGTAAGTATGAGAAATGTCGACAGAATTTTTGTCGACTAAGATCGATTCATAAAAATGACGACTTTTTGTGTGTGGTTAGAGAGGAATTGGTTGTTCCCAAAGGTTTTCTAGACATAAGGTTTAATAAGATCTTTTGTGGGTTAAGTAAGATTATTTGTGAGAAATAAGCCTTCGAGTGAATTTGTGGTGGCAAGAATCATAATTGTCAACCGTGTTTTTGTAAGGTAAAGGAGGGAAGTTAATAACAAGATTGCTAAATTTATTATGTGAAGGAATTGTGGCATTCTGAGACTTTCCAATAGGAACAATTTTGCTATAGCCTTTCGTATACCTTTGCCATTTTTACTCATTGTAATACCTGCAAAGTAAGTATTTTTCACTATTTCCTTGCAAAAATTCTCTACTAAGAAAGTTAGGAAGAGAATTATTTTCTTCTTTAATAAATTCAATATCAAAATCAAAGGAGGGTAAAATAGATTCCCATTTGGCAAAAATTTGTTTTGAAATATGGTTTTTAACATCCTTTTGTAAAACATCTTTAGTCGCTTTGCAATCAATCGCAATAACAATTTTTACAGAAAAAATCATCTTAAAATTTGGAAATACAAAGAGCGATTGAAAGAATTTATTTCTTAATTTTAGAATGATTTTGTTGAGGAACGAGCCGGACTCCAGAATGAAATCTAACTAATTTTTCTCTGGACTAGGTTGTCATCCTTTGTTTAAGAATACCTCCGTATCCTACATCGAAGCATTGGTTTCAACTATCATAAATCCCTCGGGGTGAGGTATACATAGGCATGGAAGAGACTTAACTGTTTCTTTTATTTGTCTAACAATGTTAGTATGCTTAGTAGACGATGGTAAAGGCTTTTCACGAAGCCTTCCAAACAAAAGACTGCATAACCGCCTAAGGTTGGGAGAGAAGTCTAAATCATAATTCAAACATCCCAAAAACCTTTGCAATTGTTTTTTATCCTTAATTTCATCGAAAAATTTGTCGAGTAAATGCAAGGGATCGAACAATAGGTTTAATGGTGCCTTGATAGATATCATGGCCTAAAAATTTGATTTTGGTTTGAAATAAAATCATTTTTGAAACAGAAATGGCTAAGCTATTTTTTTCTGTGATATACAAAAAGGTTTAAGCTTAGTAAAGGACATATTATGTAAGACCCGTAATTTTGGGTCGGGTAGTTTACGAGTTGAAGGTAATTATTTAGCTTTGATTAAATACGGTAGGTCGAATGACCAAGTTATGTTTGTGATTAGATATTCGTAAAATTAATTGAGCGAATTATTATTATCGCGTAACTATAATTAGTAGCATGTATTCATTCCTTTCTCCGAATTTTTTGCCGGACTAGATGCATATAATGCTATGTACGTAGGTTTAATAATTATGAGGAGTAACAAAAAAAGAGAAAAGAAAACAAGGGGATTGGGATTACTCTTACACTAAGTAGATTAGAGAGGAGAAGATTGGGGTCCAATAGGGATCATGGACCGAGCCATTCGGTGGAAAGAGGGAGAGGGGAGCCCGAGCGGGGAAAAGAAGAGGAAGCATAACGCAGACTCGGAGCGGGGGAGAGAGAGAGAGGAAGAACAAAGTGAGAGAAGGCGCGGGGATCCGGAGTAGAGGCCGGAGGCCGGCGAGCTGAGCGGCGAACGCGGGCCCGCGGGGACGAAGGCGAAGGAAAAGAAGCAAAGCAAGGGAAGGGGGAAGAGGGAGCATCGAGCGGGGAAAGAGAGAGAGAGAGAAGAGGTGAGCGGTGCAGGAGACCCGGGAAGGGGCCAACGACCACCGCAGGACCGGAAAACGACGACCGGCGACGCGAGCAGCGGCGAGCGAGGGAAGTAAGCGAGAGACCGGGGCAGAGCGAGGGGCGGAGGAGAGGCCGAAACAGAGACAGACGAGCGAGCGTTTCGGGAGGCCGGAACCGGGAATAAGGAACGGCGGCAAGGGAGGAGGACCGGAGGGCGAGCAAACGAGGGCTAGACCAAGGGCGTAGGAACCGAAACGCCGAACCGAAGCGAGAGTCCCTTGGAACCAAACGCAGAATACAAACGACAAGCAATTTAATCGATTCCAAACCCTAGAATTCGAGGTGGGTAGTCCTATACTCTAAATTATTAGTACTTTCGAAACCCAAATGAATTTATTGTGATTGTCGAACCTTGTTATGAATATTGAATATGTGTGAGAGTAAACGAGTTTAGTAGTTGCTTGAAAGTGGAATTAAGAGTCTTGTGGAGTTTATCGTGATTGTTAAATATGATTGTGAATATTGAACATGTATGCTATTGAACGAGTTTAGTAGTTGCTTGAAAGTGGAATTACGAGTCTTGAGGGGAATGGGTAGTTGTTGAGGCCTAAATTGAAAATCGGGAATTCAGACGGAGTTAGGCTGCCTGGTGAAGTGATTCATACCGAGAATTCGGTCGAGTTGGGGACGAGTACGTTGTGCTTTGGGTATAGATTGTGAATTAGTATTTCAAATTGAGCCTTAGAGATTTACTAAAATTGCAGCATTGGGAAATGATTGCTAATATCGGGAAATAATGAGTGAAGTATAAAGAGGAATGTGAATTCATGTTGATGGGTGTACAATTAAGACATGGGAATGAGAAATGGGTGATTGTCGGGTTCATTAAGTTCGAAGTATATTTTAATCCTCGAGGTTGAACTAGCTTGAAGATAAGCAAAGCTAACAAAAAATGAATAATGAAAAGTGATTAAGAGTTATATAACTAAGGATAGACGAACAAGAGTTGAGTAATGAGATAGAGACATACGATGGGAATTTGAGGTAGGGAAATGAGGAGTTGGGAATGGTAAGGTTAAGTTGAGTTTGGAATCTATCTAAGCCTTGAGCTGAAATTAAGTTGGAAGATAAGCTTAGCAAAAAGGAACTTAAGTGATAAAGTGAGATTAGGAGTTATATGACTGAATATGGGCAAAGGAAGTTGATTTATAAAGTAGAGACTTGGAATGAAGGATTGAAGCAAAGACAGGGAGTTGTGAGAAGTTGAGACATAAGCAAACGAAGTGAATTCACCGAGTAGAGACATAGCATGAGGAATTGAAATAAAGACAGAGAATTGTGAGAAGTTGGGGTGCTAAATTAGGTGATGCCCGCTTGTGGTTGTTGTGGCTTAGAAAATAGAAACTAATCATACTAAAGTGATGGATTGAGAAAGGCATAGTTGGAAAAGAGTTGACAATGATCTGCTTGCAATGAATGGTGGCTATCCGTGTTAAGTGATTGCCTTTCGTGATGTTCAAAAGTAGTTACGAGAAGAGTTTTGTATTTTACGTGAAATGATTACTTCTAAATAATGCTTGAAAGTTAGTTTTGACAAGAGTTCAAATGTTTACTCAAAATGATACTTGTGTATGATTCTTGAGGAATGCTTTCGAACTTGAAATGTGTTTTAAAAGAAGTGAAACTTATTTGAGAAAGTGAAGCGGACATGAGAAAGTGAATTTAGAAGGGTGACACGTGTGTCATGCCTTCTACGATGATAAATTGATTGAGATCTTGGTTAGAAACTAAGTTTGATAAGTGATTGTGATCACTTTGGTTTAAATAAATTTTGGGCTAAGATTGTTTAGACCGGAGGAAGGAGGTGGTCGTGCGTATCGGGCCACGGGGTCCTTGCGTATCGGGATGCCCATCAACCGAAGAGGTTGATTCTTTCCTGACGAGGAAAGCGGGGCCTTCCAGGTATTTGACTAGAGATAGGTCCCGGGAACCTGAGTCGGGCGTCATGCCCCGAGAACCGGCTGGTGCTAGTTCAATCATCGAAAGCCCCAAAGAATTTTTCAATTTATGGCTGAAAGTATTTGAAAGAAAGTGCGAGATGGTTCCACCTTGTTTAATGTGATTTAATTCCCAAAATGATTGCAATCCGTGCTTTTGAATGATTGAAGTGTCATGAGCTTTATGTTGCAAATGATTTCAAGAGATTTCATTGAAAAGTATATAGATTTGTATTATATCATTATGCTTTCGTCGATTTCATTATTATGAGTAATATGTGTAAAAAATTTTCATTTTAAGGGTGTAAGACTCCGGTGAGCCCGTGGTTTATTGCTCACCCTCACAAATTTCCCCCTTCCCCTCCCCAGTGTTGCGAGATGCATTCTTAGGTGTGTGCAGTACTTAGCTTATTCCGGACTCCGTTGATTGCCGTTGCTTGGTTGCTCGAGCGATTCGAATCGCGAATGTGCATTTCTTATATTTCTAAGTATTGAATTTGTAATTTAGTTCATGTAGTTTGTACCAGATGTATAATAAACCATTTAGATTGTTTTAAGTTTTATCGCATGATTGGTTGGACTACACCGTGTGGCCGTTGAGTTGTATACTCCGAGCGTGTGGCTCGTTGAGTTATGTTATACTTTTTATGCAGGGTTTTAGGGCTTTAAGCCTAAGGGTTAGTGCACATTACAAATAGAACTCTGTCGAAATTTTTAGGAAATCTCCAATTCTTTTGGAAAATCACCCTTATTATCTTTAAGTTGAGTTTAGACAGCCAAACCGACACTAGAAAGAGCACTGGGGAGTTCCTTTAGGGAACTCGGCGATGTAATACTCCTAGGGGTGTTTTGGGGTGTTATATATTAGAAATAATGATTATTGTTTCAAAAACGTTTTCCTTATTGTTGATAATATTACAAATGATCTTATTTTAGGAACTCCATTCCTTACTCAAATTTACCCCTTTTATGTTAATGAACAAGGAGTTCGTACTAATATAATGGGAAAACAAATTTCTTTCAAATTCCTTTCTGCAGACTAAATAGAAAGATGTTTCTCTCTTACAATTATCCTCCATTTTTAAACAAATCAATGTTCTCCAATTAAAGGAAACTCAGATTGTACATCTTTAAGAAGAGATTTCTTATTTAAAGATTGAGGAACAACTTCAGAATCCTTCTCTTCAAAAGAAGATCTCCGATCTTGATCATATAAATAAGGAACGCATATGTTTTGATGTTCCTAATGCCTTCCGGCAAAGAAAAAAAACATGTTGTCTCTTTGCCCTATATAAAAGATTTAATGAAGACAATATTCCTACCAAAGCACATACAACTCAAATGAATATGGAGTTATTAGAACATTGTAAAGTAGAAATTCAATCTCTTTTAAATAAAAAAAACACTTATTAGGCCTTCAAGGTGTCCTTGGAGCCGTGCAGCATTTTATGCTAACAATGCTGCCAAAAAGGAGCGAGCCAAGCCCAGGATACCCCGCCGAACTTTTGATCCAAGAAGCGAGTCAAGTTTAGGCACCTTCGCGGGACTTAAGACTTTACTACCCGAGTTAAGTTGAAGCTCCCCGCCAAGCTTCGGACTAAGTAATGTAGACACCTAAAACATGTCATCCCTTATCTCTTTTGTTTCTGTATTTTATATTGTTAGCCCGATAATGAAATCCCAAGTCCTGTTTGAGGATTTGGATAACAGATGGTATTTGATTGGTGCAAACCAAGTAAACCACAAAGAACCCTTTAGCACCAAATAAATAGCCTTTTTTCCTTGGGTCGGTCCACAAATCCCTTTTCTTTAAGATGATCCAAGCCCCGGTCAAACCTCTAGAGTCAATGGAAGTCCAGCGTCGCGTACAGGAAGATTCCGGGCTCAAAACACCTCGTTTTATCACTAGCGTCCAACCTAGACACGGGACTAAAGACATCAAAACGACGTCGTATTCGACAGCTGCGTACCGGTACAATTCAACCTAAAACATTGCGTTTTGCCTAAGAATCTCGTTGTACCACGGAAGGAGCTCAAGAACACAAAACAACAACATATAGTCAGCACTGCCAATCACGGGATCTCGTTCTATCCGGTTCAATCCTTTGATTTTTGGTCCGGTTTTGCAGCTGGTTCAAGCCTTACTTTAGACGGGCTGATTGAAACTTAACCCTAGGTCATTTCATGACCTAGCCTATCCCTATAAATAAAGAGCTTAGGCTTTCATTTCAGCAATGGCTTTTCCTCTGCGTCACGCTGCCAAAAAGTAACCGAACGGCTAGTTCCTTAATGTTGTGCTTCGCTGAAGCGAACTAAGACCTATTGAATGCTTTTCTAGTGTTCTCATCTCTTGGTTCCTTTTCAGCCTACTTTTCATCATACTCTCCAGATCCGATCCTTCAACCCATCAGTCACACATCTTTTAATCCACCTCCATAAAAACTCATAATAAAGCCTTCTCGAATCACCACCGTCACATCAACGAGATCCAGATTTGAGATTCAGATTAGCGAGTGGAACAACCTTATCCATTCAGCATTCACGAAAGTTATTTATTTTATGTTTTATCGCTTTCCGTATTGTGGAGAAAAAGTTGTATCGCATTTAATTCCTCCCCGTCCGATGTAATCTTTTAGTTTTCACTTTCATTTCTTTTTCCCTTTTCTTTTGCTTTCTTTATCGCTTTTCATATCTGTCTTTACTTGCTTTTATTATCATGGTTTGGTTGTTTTTAATTCCGCATCGCATGCTGCATGCTTGTGTTCAATATGTTATCTAGATTCACTACTCAAACTAGTAATGGCCATCATTGATGGGTGGAACGGAAGGGCTTATCCCTACGTTTCGTACCCTCCCTCCAATCCGATTCTCGGCTCTAGATCAATGGAGTCAATTCCTAGCCTCTTTCAACTTAGTTTTCCCATACTAAGATTGGAAAAGCATTTACTCATATTATTTTTTGTTAGTTTTTATTCCTAAAAAACTAATTGGCAACTCCTTTTCGATTTATTTCTTCTAAATTTGGTTCTTGACTTTTCTGATTGAGTAATAAAAAAAAAGGAGGTTTCTAGATCTACCAGCCAGGCCGGAGGCCAAGACTAACCACCTTAGCCACGGCCCCTGGCTGGCGTTGCCAACCACTCGGATGTTGGCTTTCGCCAACACGGAGTGGTTAATGGGAGAGGCTTGGGTCCAAACCAGGTGTTTTACACCAGTTTGGCCCTAAAGCCTCACGAGTAGATTTAGTAAACCCTAGTTTTCTTTATTTTTTGATAAAGAAATAACATCCCGAGATTTCTGAAAATAATTTCTAAAATTAAATAATTAATAAACAGCCACTCAACCCAATTTAATTCATTTTGTTTTAATTTATAAATTTTGAAAATCTAAATAAGAGGTTCATCCCTACTTTCAAAAATCAAAACAAAAAATTTGAAAAACCCATCGCCAATTCATAGGGAAGCTCGGTCTCGGGGTCTCGCGATCGTGGTTCCTATAGTAGCGACTATACTTGGGGATAAATCACTTATTAAAAGGGTGAAACTTGAAAATTTGAGTAATGAGTTTTGATAATAGATCCGCATTAGGCGTCCTGCATTTTAAGCAACTTTGAACATAGTTTATTTTTGTTGGTGGACCATTAGGTTTCACCCTTTAAGAACAATTTTTAGAGGAAGCTCCAAGCTGCGTCCCAGACGGGCCCAACTAGGCTTGATTGTCAACGGAGGCGGTACCTCTTCCCTCATATCACGCGCTCTTGACTCACTGAGAGGCACCGAGGATTCAATGTTATTTCCTACCGTGCACCTCACGAAGGACTAAATTCTCGGACTATAAGACACCATGTATCCTGCCTAGTTTTAACCCTCTTTGGACCATAGACCCTGGTCTCGAGGTGGTACCTTGTCTCTTCATTTGCATGCTTGGATGGGTGTGATATTTTTAGATTTAATCATCTACTTGTGAGCCTTTCGGGATAGGTGAAGAGTGCTGATTAGCCCTTGCATGGGCGCTAATAAAATATCATAATAAACTCCCTAGAGTCCGTTCATTATGTGCATTTTAGCCAAAAGTCAAAGTTACCCTTCCCTTTTAGGTTGGTCCATTAATTGCATTTTCGAGTCATCCTAAAATATTTCCTGGTTTAGGCAATCCAAGTAGTCAACGCTAGTCGATCCGGAAAGGCCATGCTAAGGTCCCTTCTATCTCTTTAGTCTGTTAGTGTTTACATTTTAACCTTTTTATTTGTTTGCATTTTGCATTCTCATTATTTCATTTAGCCAAAATAAAATTCATCTCAAATTAGGCGAGTTCATTTTGCATTCTCATTATTTCATTTAGCTAAAATAAAATTCATCTCAAATTAGGAAAGTCGATTTCACATTTTCATTATTTCATTTAGTCAAAACAAATCCATCTTTAATTAGGATTAATCATTTATGCATTAGCCAAATCATAAAAACATCCCAAACTAAGACATAGGCATTATTGCATACATTTCATATGTTTTGCATTCCTTATGTGCATCCAAATAAAACCCATTCTTAGTCCCTTCGGGTTTCACACTTAAGCCCCTTCCTCCTAAAGCTGGTATTCTTTCACACGGTCCTTAGCATCATCCTTTGGGGTGCAAAATAGGGAAGTCTATTGCAATTAAGTATCGTCGGAATCCAAGCTCCAAAAGGTTAGAACGTCTCAACAAGGAGTCCGGCACATTCTCCCTACTCTCCACCATGTTCTGCTCCACAGTCTACACCAGATACGACATACTTCGGTGCATACCACACCGGTTTAGTCTATTTTCCATTGTAGGATAGTACCTAAAAAGAATTCCTCTCCAACAAACGGAACACCGGAGCAATCTCCTATTATTGCTTTGCTCAATGAAAATTCAGCCAAAATGGAAGCTAGGATTGAGGCTCAAGATAAGAAATAGGGTCCACGACGAGCGATCTTAAGGTTATCCGAAAAGCTATTGATGATAGTAAGAGAGACGAGAAAGAAGAAAGATTAAGAAGAGGAGGAGGTCCTCTACCTTGACCTAGTCCATCTCCTCCAAGCAATCCCAAGCATGAATCCAAGCCAGATCCATGCATGGATAAGGTAGAACAAATGTTAAGGGAGTCATCCATGTTCGATAATCACTACTTTGACCATAAGGGATTCACTTCAATCCCAAAGGGAAACTACCCCTTAAGTTCACCATGCCTAATATCAAATTTCAAGGTTTCGAGAATCCCCATTATCATGTTCGTAACTTCTTAGGAGCAATGACTCTTAAGAATATACCGGAAGACCTACCACATCATCTTCCTATGGACTTTTGATACCGACGTAATGAAGTGGTATAATGTGGTCTACCCATGCAAGGTCACCAATTGAGCGATGCGTGTAAGGAGTTCTTACACCAATACTCCTACAATAGTGATCTACCTGTCATTACTTAGATACTTGGAGTTGATCAAGTAGGGTGAGAAAGAAAGCTTTACGAGACTTTCTCACCGGATGAAGAGTAAAGGTTGCCCACATGGTAGACTCGACATTCCGAGAAGGACCAAGTACGGATCATCGTGAAGAAACTTCACCTGCTTAGCATCTTAAGTTTACGCCATTCATGAGTTTGTCAACCCTCATAGATAATGGCATGCTGATAGAATAGCTGTCTACCATGACCACAAAAGTCATGATAGGGTATAGAGGTAATTATCGAGTCTAAAGACAAGAAAAACTCCAATCAAGGCAATACTAGTAGGGGAGCGGATGATAATGCCCTCAATCGGCATAATGACTACACTATAATTGATACCACCTACGCTCAAGCCCTTGACCACATGTTGGCTAAAGGGAAGATAAAATTGTCACCCATAAGAGCGAGAATCGAAGCTGTGAAACGAGTGTAAAAACGAGGATGTAGGAAAATTCCGCAAATCCTATCGTGCACGAGGACACAACACCGATATATCTTTGGACGTTTAAGAACAGATCGGAGAGTATATTCGCAATGGTTAACTCTCTCTTCCTAATGCCGCTTAGAAACCAAACAATAATAAGAATCCTTTCAGCGGTACCTTAGCTATTTTCTCTGAACCCATTCCAAGTTAGTGGGACCCATCTGTCTTCATTTAAGACATCAATGAGTCCAAATCACTTCCTAACTTGCCTCATTTAGACTCGAAGTCCATGGATTGTGGGTAAGTGTTGAAGAGGACGTGTATGAAACCAAAAATAATATCGACAACGACAACGACTTCTTGAGCACACCACCCTTAGAAGAGGAAGACTTTTGGGGAGAACAAAAGAGTCCAAAAATACGATTCCTTACTAGATTTGGATGACATAATGCACCTATAGGTCCATACATGACTCAGGAAGCCCCAAAAAACCTAAAGTCGTTATACAAGAATACCAATCTTGAAACAGACTTCAAAAGTTAAAAGCTAACATCTTTATATGGAAACTCATATCCGCTTCCCGAAAACATAGGCATGCCTTAATTAACGCATTTAGCAAGATTGAGGTCTCTCCCGAAACCACGCTTGAGGAAGTAGTAGGATTGGTTAATAATAGGGACGGAACCATTACTTTTGATCGAAAGATCTCTCTCGAAGAAGGCGTTGCACACAACAATGCGTTTTATTTAAATGTAACTTATACTAACAAGTTCATTCCCCTAACCTTGGTAGATAATGGATCGGTTATGAACGTTTGTTCTGGAGGACCACCAAAGGTTAGGAATCAAAGAGCAACTTTGTAAACAGATCTGTTCATCTCCGGGCCTATGATAGTTCTAAAAGGGTAGCCTTCGGAATAGTTAGCTTACCAATTAATGTAGGGCCCGTGGTGAAGAACATTGACTTTCAAGTCCTAGACATCCCGACTACATTCAACCTATTTCTAGGACGCCCTTGGCTACATTACCGAGCGAGGCATTGCCCTCTACACTACACCGGAGGAACTTTACGAGGAAGGTCGGGTTGTAACCATCAACGGGGACAATCTCCGTGCTACTATCACCTCTAAAGAATCGATCGTCGAAATTGAGCACGACACCGATGACGAGGAACTTTACGGATTTGAGGCTGTCACCGCCTTAAATAAGGATGAAGCACCACTTAACTTCGAGTCCTTATGGCAACCCTAGCATCCACTCGATGCTTACGAAGAAGGGGTATTTTCCATGCCTAGCTATAGGCTAGAGGACATACCACCATATCTTTTCACCCCTCGAACCCACTAATAACTACAAAATTGGGCTAGGCTATTAACCTACTGCTAAGGAAATAGCCCAAGCCAAGTGGGAAGTTTAGACTAAGAGGATCTGTAACATACACGATCCGTTTCATCAAACCATTTCCTCATACTCTAAATGGGCGGTTCTAAAACAGGGGATGACTTCCCTATTACGACTTTCTCGAGCCATACTACCTCAAAGAGAAAGGCTCTTTACCTGGCTTATAGATCTTTAATGACTATTGTATACAAGAAAAGGAGGCACCCTACCTCGTTAAAGACGGACGAGTCCACCAAACTAGACCAACTTAGTTGGGAATAACATCTTCGGTCTACTATTCGACAGGAGAAGAGCCTAGAGGGGAATTCGGTCTCGATATTGTCTCGAGCCATGTTGCACTCGGAGTTTGATCCGTCCGGATTCATCACCGACGTTGACGCTGAAAGGTCTAAGCATATTACCTGGATCGATGTTGTGGAGGGCTAAGAGTTTGCTTGTTAGCTTAGGAAAGCATCCCATTCACAAGTCTAGCACTAAGGCTTTTATTTTTATTCCTGTTGCTTCTAGCTCTATTGTTGCTAATTCTGTTATTTCCGTTTTCGAGTCCGATATACTCATTTCCTCATTCAATAAGATGAACATTTCCGCTTACTCTTTGCCTTTTCCTGTTTCTAATTGTTTTGCCTCTAATGATGAACAAGAAATCCCTAAAGAATTAATAAAGCAATGGAAGATCATGAAAATCGCTGGATCCGGAAGACTGGGAAAGAATAACAATTAATTTAGGATCGGTTGATCAACCCCAAGAGGTTCAAATTGGGAAAACACTAGATCCGGAAGACTAGAAGCAATTTACTTCACTCCTTACGAAATTTATAGATGTGTTTGCATGGTCCTACAAAGACTTGTCGGGGATAGATCCAAGTATAACATAACACGGAATTCCACTTTGTGAAGATGCTAAGCCGGTTAAGCGAAGCTCGAACGATAAAACCTGAATGGGCTTTGAAGATTAAGGAATACTTCCAAAAGCAGTTAGAGGCTGGGTTTAACAAAGTAATCTACTATCCTGAGTGAGTAGCAAACATAGTCCCGGTTTCGGAGAAGGACGACATGGTTTGGATGTCTGTAGACTTCGGGGATTTGAATAAAGCAAGTCCCAAAGATGATTTCCGCTGCCCCATATCGACATCCTTATAGATAATACAGCGGGACATGCTTTGGTTTCATTTGTGGATGGCTATGCTTGGGTACAATCAGGTCAAGATGGTTGAAGAACACATGGAGAAGATGACCTGCATGACTCAATGAGGGACATACTTGTTATGTGGTGATGCCATTTGGGCTTAAGAATGTTGGCGCAACATATCGGAGGACAACTACAATGCTATTATATGACATGATCCACAAGGAAGCCGAGGTATACGTGGATGACATGATCATTAAGTCCAAGGATAGGGTAGGGCACTTACCCAACCTTAGAAAATTCTTTGAAAGACTAAGAAAATACAACATGCGCCTTAATCCCCAAAAATGTGCCTTTGGGGTAACCTCGAGCAAGTCTGTTAGGCTATGTTGTTAGTCTTAGAGGAATCAAAGTTGATCCATCCAAGATCAAAGCTATTTAGGAAATTCCGTCACCAAAAACACATAACGAGATACGGGGTTTCTTAGGATGTTTACGAGTGCATTAGTCGGTTTATATCAAAACCGACTATGGTATGTGAACCCATTTTTAAGAAATTGAAGAAAGGGTCTAAGCCTATTTAAGATGATGAGTACCAAAAAGCATTCGAGAAGGTTAAGGAATATCTAGTCAATCCTCTAGTGCTAGTTCCAACCTAGGGAAGCCTTTACATTTGTACCTCGCCACAACAAAGAGTACACGATATATTATCTAAGCAAGAAATTCTTAGATTATGAGACTAGATACACACCATTAGAGAATACATTGTTGGCATTAGTCCGGGCTACTAACAAGCTCGGGCACTACATTTTGGCCCACACGGTACATGTGATAACGGCGATGGATCACATCAAGTACATCCTTGAGCAACCAACCATCAATAGCAAAATAGTTAGATGGACAGTCATGCTTTACGAATTCGAACTCAAGTATGTCCCTTAAAAAGCGATTAAAGGAAGAGTAGTGTAAGAATTCCTAACCGATCTGTTCAAGGTCTCTTCTCTCTTCTTGAACAGCAATCCAATTCCTTTCACAGAGGTCGTCGACGACTTCTTTGAAAAGTATGCCAAAGAGTTCCCTGGGTCACGCAAAAATTTTTCCGTGACTCACCTAAGGTCGAAGCACGTCTTACGTAGCTTCTTGCTGATGAGAACCTTCTTCTCTCGGCACTCTAGCAAGGAAAATCCCAACTCCAAACACCTCAAAGCTCTCTTTAACATTCTCGAGGGCTACGAAGTAGTCCTCTTTCCCTTCATCATTGAGCAAATGGCGGCTATGCCAGCTCGACTCCAAAACAAGAAGAACACCCCTCTTCCTTTTGGTGCTCTTCTCACTCTTGTTTTCAAACAATTCAAAGTTCCTCTTCCCTCGGACCCAAACGCTATTTACGAGGCTGCCGTTGTTGCTCGGCAGAAGGAACTTCGGGGTATGGATATCGGGAGACCCAACCTGGTATGCGGGTACACAGCTCGGAGCTGAGGTCACCTTCTTCACCTCGGACTCGGAAAGATGCCCCTCTTTCTTTCCGCCCCACTCGTGGTGCTTCCACCTCGGGTGCTTCTAAGTCTCTTACTTCCATTTTGTTCTCCGCCTTCATGGACAAAATCAGCTATGTGTCCTTGGAATTCAAGGACATACTCCGGTCATTTAAGATTGTCTTTCGATCTATGACCATAAACCGAGAACTGCCCAGTCTCAAATCCGAGAGCAGCGAGAACCTCGCTCATTGAGATGAAGGCCACTGGTGAAGGAGCAAAGAGAGCTGATAGAGCTTTTCCGGGAGAGACGGTCCAACGCGGCTCGGGACCAAGGCGACTCGGACACATCCGAAGAGTCCTCGAGCCCGGCCAAGACCTCCTCGGATAGAGGCGAGGATGAAGAAGAAGATCGAGAAGAAGTAGAAGCCGAGGAGCCTGCGGCTGAGGCAGCTCCTTCCGGCCAAGGGGAGGAACATAAGGAAGAACACGGAGCAACAAGCGAGGGTCCCGGTGCCCCTAAAGCTCAACTGGAAGTGCTCGGCTCGAGACAGCGATCTGAGTGGGTCGAAGACCTTGCTTGTACAAGGACAATCGCAGCGGGTCAGCTGAGCGAGTCCCCTCCAGTGACGAGATACAAGAGGATGACCCTTTGGATCCCCTCGTTACGGGTCGACCACTCAAAGCGAGCCTATGCCAGAGATCCCCGTCCTCCCTCCGCTGCGCTCAAGCACATCGTCAAGATCCTATCAGCGCGGCGCTCCACTTGCCCTTCTTCTTCCACTCGGACTAACCCTTCCCCCTCTTAATTTCTTCATCTTTTATTTACGTTTTTTTGTTTTGTCCGGACATCAAACTTGTATTTCTTGTATTCTTCCTATTTTTTTGTTTTTCTTTGAAAGGCAAGGGGGAGAATAGTTAAAAAATTTGTTGTCTTGTCTAGGGGAGTCTCTCTCTCTCTTCTGTACATACTTTTCTTTCAATTCAATTAAATTATGCATTTTTTTCCAATTCTCTGAGTACAATGATAAATGAAAGCATTTCCGAGTTTCCATCTTATATGCTTTTCATTGATAATTCGCTGAGTATCTATTTTGTTGCTTCATGTCCCGATACTTTAGTATGCTCTAATATTTTAGTTTGCGCTTATGCAATTTTCTCGCACAAGTATGCAAAAACAGACTTATATCACTAACAAAGTTTACGTCTAAGTATGGAATGCCTTTACATCTCACCTTTCAGAGTTCTATCAAGGGAATCGGGTATAAGACTCTCACTTATAAAGTTTTGATTCCAAGTCATTCCCTATGTCTTAGAAACTTTTCTGAGTGATATGGTATTTTCTCTAAGTGTAATAGAAATTATCTCGTGCATTTATACATGACTCTGTAAGACTCGGAAAGCATATCTACACTTACCATGTTTCACTCAATTCCGAGTCACTCAACACTCAAAAATATCGCATGATTCAAACACTATCTTTTCTGCGCTCTAACTCCGGTATTTTAGTTTGAATTCATGCTCGGTCTAGATCAAGTTTATTTCCTCCGATATTCTTTAGTTAACTTGAGTCTCTTTTAGACCGACTCGAGATGGAATTTTGAGTATCATGAATATTAGACTCGAGAAAATTCCATTCCTTTTCGACCCAGATCAATTAGTCTTAATCATCTTAATCATATTACTATCTATGTCTAATCTTGGACCAAAGTATTTTATACTTTGAGAACCAAATTGATTTACTTTTGTAAGTTATTCAAACGAGGCTATCCTATATTTCAAATACAAAAGTAACCGGCTTCAAAACGTCAAATCACCAGCGAGACAAGGCTTTTCCACCTCGACCTAGCCTCACACACCGTGTCGGGGTTGTCCGTTTCCGAAATGGAAATCCGCAACACTAAGCTCAACGGTGGTTTTCACCTTACTTTTGAAGACACCGCCGGTGGTTTTAGGCACTTCCAAGGGAGTTAAGAGCCGTTGTCTAATGCTCATATTTCAACGGATATTTTCCGAGTGACTCGTAAAATCCTTCACAACGATCATAAAGGAACTTCCAGTCGGAAGATGGACACAATGGCTAAGCCGCTTGGTCATCTATAAATAGAAGCCAACTCTCAAGACTTGAAGATTGCCGAATCTACTGTTAATACACATACTTGATCAAAAGCCATTGTATTCATTCTCAATCTTCTACTTACAACTCCAATTCGTAATTCATTATATTCCGAGTTGTAAGGTCTTATACTCGATTACAAACACTCTCTTTCTTACTCTCTAAGTAAGGTCCCTTGATCGAGCTGTAAAGATTAACTCAACTTAGTTGTCCTTAGTCGTAAGGGTTATCTCGGCTAGGAAGTACTAGATCGAGATAAGGGAATTTACGAGTCTAGGAAAACTTGTAAGGAGTTGTCTAAGGGAGCAACTCATGGTTGAGTCGATCCATCTGTATTTTGTGGACTCAAAATAGTGGATTTGACTTCGTGCTTGGATTAGCACGGTCCGTGGTTTTCTGCCCGGGAGGGTTTCCACGTACTTTCTAAGTTATTACTTTTCCGAGTACATTCTAGACTCGGACAGGTTTGAATTCGTTTAATCTGTTTCTTCAATCATCTCCGAATTCCGAGTTAGCTCATTTTCCGAGTTCATCTTTGACTCTCACTCTCCTTAGAGTCATATATATTTCTAATTTCAAGCAAATTTCATCATCACCCTATTCACCCCCTCTAGGGTGACTTAGCCTCTCCCTGAGCAAACCTTCAATTGGTATCGAGTCTAGCCTTTCGTAAAAGGATCTAACCATCCAAAAGTCTAAAGATCAAATGGCTCGGAACAACGGAGAGTTTGATGAAAGAAGATCTTCCAGCGAGACCACCAAAGTTCAAAGGATTCAACTTCGTGCATCTGGAAGAAACTCATGGAATGTTTCCTCCTGGATCATGATGAAGATGTCCGGAACATCATACAAGAAGGAAACTACATCCCCATGAAGACAGAAGAAACAAGAATCGTGCCCAAAACAAAGGTTGAGTTCACAATTGTTGAAGCTGAAAAGTTCGAAAAGAACTTCAAGGCTATGAACATTCTTATGTGCGCCATCAGCTTAGAAGAATACAACCGAGTGTCGCACTCGTGATACAGCCAAAGAAGTGTGGGACACTCGGTCAACACTTATGAAGTAACAAGCCAGATTAGACAAGCGAAGATAAGCTAATATCTTCACAAATATGAGCTATTCAAGATGGAGCCGAAGAAAACATCACTCGGATGTTTATTCGATTTACAGAGATTACCAATAATCTCAAATCTCCGGGTAAAAAGATCTCCCACGAGGAAATGTGCGGAAAGATACTCGAAGCCTACCCAAGAAAAGATGAGGTCCCAAGGTGACAGCTATCGAAGAGGCTCGGAATTTATCTCTACTAAAGCCGGACGAACTCATTGGGAAGCTTCTCACCCATGTGATCCACCTGGATGAGGAAGATACAGAGGTCGGCACCAAAAAGAACATTGCGCTGAAGGCCTCGTAAACCGAGAGAAGAAGGTCCGAGTTCCTCCGACTTAGAAGAGGATCCCATGGCACTAATTGCTAGAGGCTTCAAGAGAATGGTGAAGCACAAGAGATGGGATAAGAAGCCAAAAGAAGAGTTCTATAAGAAAGACAAGAAGGATAGAAAAGGTAAATACTCTTCTCCTTCAAAGTTATCTTTGACTAGGAACTCTAGATGCTTAGAATGTGGCAGCAAGGAACACATAGTCAAGGACTGTCCCAAGAGAAAAAGGGACAGAAGGAAGAAAAAGGTTATGATGGCTACATGGAGTGACGAGGACTCATCGGAAGATGACGAGGACTCGAGATGACTCAAAGTGTCCGATGGCACTTTCCGACTCGAAGTAGAAGCGGACTCGGACTCGGATCAATCGGACAATGAGGAATCTAATCCTCAAGAGGTAATTGAGTACTTTCTCAAATTCTCCAAAGTTAATTTGGCTAAGTATATTTTCACTTTGGAAGAAAAGTCTAATTTTGATTCCTCTCACTTTAAAGAACAACTTGACTCAATTTCCTCCGAGAGCATCTCTTTAAAAATGAGTTGGAAAAGCCGAGACTCACACTCGGAGAACTCAAGACTAGTGCTCAAATCAATGAGACCGAGTCCGAGTTACTCGAAGAGAAAATGAGCAGCTAAAGCAAAAGCTCAATGAGTCTCAAGATCTTGTTTTAAAGCTTACTCAAGGACAGAAAAATCTTGACATGCTCTTTGGATCTCAATGTGTCTCCTTCAGAAAGGAAGGTCTTGGTTTTAACAAAGAGGAGGAATCCAATTCCTACTCGGAACTTTTCAAAAGGATTCCGAACTGTAAAGTTCAAGAAAGCTAAGCGCAGTCCCATTCATAAGGATGAAAGAAGGACTCGCGCCCGGATCAGCTTCTGAGGAGAAAACCATCTCCATCGTTTTCAAAAAGAAAAACCTTTCAAAAGAAAGAGACACGGACTCAGTTCTCTAAACGGAAGACTCGAATCGGACTAAGCCCAAAGTCATTCAAATCTAAGTTCCGAAAAACCTTCTTCCTCGTAAAAGGACCACGAGAAAGAGTGTTACTTGGGTTCGTTAGAGGAAGTGAGAAGGGTTAGCTTGTCTCTGTTTTGCAGGTCACTCGGAAAAGATCAAAAGGACATTGGTACCTCGACAGGTGGATGCTCATGCCACATGTCGGGAGACTCGGGACACTTTTCCGAGTTAGAAGAGTACAAAGGAGGAAAAGTCACCTTTGGAGATGATAGCAAAAGCAAGATGATTGGGATAGGCAAGATTGGAAAGGGAAGCAATCTTGTCAGCCTAGTTTACCTTGTCAAAGGATTAAAGTACAATCCGCTCAAGCATCTCTCAATTATGTGACAAAGGTCAAGAAGTAAGATTCACTCAAACCAACTGTTACATTTCGATGACACTACCAAGGAGATCAAACTTTCGGGTAAGAGATCGGGTAACACTTACATTATTCCTCTCTCGATCCTAGTCAAAATCTATCTTGTTTAAAAGCATCACTTCATGATGACTCATGGAAATGGCATCGTAGATTAGGCCATGTTAGCATGCATACTATTAAGAAATTGGCATCTCATGGTTTAGTTAGAGGATTGCCCAATTGTGCTTCCAAGAAAGACAAAGTTTGTGAAGCTTGCACAAGAGGGAAACAAGTCGGATCATCATTCAAATCATCGAAGACAGTTTCCACATCCAAGGTGCTTGAACTGCTACATATGGATTTATGTGGTGAAATCCCTGTTAAGAGCCTCGGAGGTAAATCATATGTACTTGTTATTATTGACGATTATTCACGATTTACCTGGGTGAAGCATTCAAGGAGTTCAGCAAGCTCGCAGAAAAATCCAAGTTGAGTCTCGGACTCGAGATCCGGAGAATTCGAACCGACCATGGAAGGGAGTTCGACTACTCAAAATTCTCGAGTTTTGCGACAAGAATGGTATCTCTCACAACTTCTCCGCACCAAGAACTCCTCAACAAAATTGAGTAGTGGAGAGAAAGAACAGAACTCTTGAAAAAATAGCTAGGACAATGATGATCGAGCACAACCTACCCTACTATTTACGAGTCGAGGCGAGTCAACACAGACCAACTACACTTGGAATAGATGTCTCATCGGATCCATACTAAAGAAAACACCTTACAAGCTCTATAAAGGGAAGATACCCAATATTTCCTATTTCAAACCTTTTGGATGCAAATGCTTTGTTCATAACAATGGTAAGGATCACTCGACCAAGTTTGATGCTCGGTCGGATGAAGGTATTTTTCTGGGTTACTTATCTCATAGTAAAGCTTATCGCATTTTTAATAAGAGAACTAACAAAGTGGAAGAAAGTATCCACGTTGTGTTTGATGAGCTTGGACAGGAAAAGCCAAGTGAATCATCATTCTCGGATATGAAGCTCAGCAGAGATGATGACCTTGACAAAAGTGAGCCTATCGAGAATCAAACCCAACCAGACTTAGAATGAAGTGACTTAGAACGAAGTGACTCGGAATGAGACAACTCAAGAGGCTGCTCGGAATGTTGACGAACAATTTGATGAACAAGATCACTCGGAACAAGCTTACGAAGATCAAGCAGCTTTAGCCTACGGATCTGGTGAATCGGAGAACAGGTAGAGCATTCAAGTATGCTTCTAGTCATCCACTAGAAAACATATTATCCGATATCAACAGTGGGGTAAAAACTCATTCATCTCTTCAAAATCTATGTGCATTCACTGCATTCATTTCATTAACTAAACCCAAAAATGCACTAGAGGCCCTAAATGAACCTGAATGGGTAGAGGCCATGCAAGAGGAACTCAATCAATTCGAAAGAAACCAAGTCCGGACTTTGACCAAACGACCTTCGACCACCCAATCATAAGAACCAAATGGGTTTTCAAGAACAAACTGGATGAAGGTGGGTTGGTAGTCGAAATAAGGCTAGACTTGTGGCTCAAGGTTACAATCGGGAAGAAGGTATTAATTGTGGGGAAACCTTTGCACTGTTGCCGAATTGAAGCCATTAGAATCCTGTTGGCGTTTGCATCTAGCATGAATATCAAGTTATATCAAATGGATGTTAAGTGTGCTTTTCTCAATGGTTTATTGAGGAGGAAGTCTATGTCGAGCAGCCCCTGGATTTGAAAGCTCGGAATCTCCAAATCATGTTTTCAAACTTCAAAAAGCTCTCTATGGTCTTAAACAAGCTCCCGGAGCTTGGTACGAAAGATCGAGCAATTTCTTGGCTCAAAATTATTTTAGAAGAGGTCGGATCGACAAGACTCTCTTCATAAAAACCAAAGGGAAAGATATCCTTATCGCTCGGATATATGTTGTTGATATAATTTTTGGAGCTACTAATGAAATTCTATGTCGAGACTTTTCCGAGTTAATGAGACAGGAATTTCAAATGAGTATGATGGGAGAACTCAATTTCTTCCTTGGTCTACAAATCAAGCAAGATAAAGACGGAATCTTTGTCCATCAATCAAAGTACACCAAGGAGCTGCTGAAAAAATATAATCTCCAAGATGCAAAGCACGCAGCTACACCTATGAGCGAGCAACATAAAACTTGACTCGGACGAGAAAGGTAAAGCAATAGATCGAAACTCTATCGAGGTATGATTAGATCTTTGCTATATCTTACTTCGAGTAGACCGGACATAATGTTTAGTGTTTGTCCATGTGCAAGATTTCGAGCTAATCCAAAAGAATCACATCTCACTGCGGTGAAGAAAATATTTAGATATCTTGCGGGAACTCGGAATTTAGGTCCGTGGTACTCAAGAGACTTAGAACTCGACTCTCACTCGGATACTCGGATGTCGATTACCCCGGATACAAAGTTGATAGAAAGAGCACTTCAGGACCTTGCCAATTTCGGGTCAATCCCTAATATCTTGGCACTCAAAGAAACAAAACTCAATAGCTCTATCAACTCGCCGAGGCTGAGTATATTGCAATTGGGGCATGCTGTGCTCGAGATTTTATGGATAAAACAACGCTTGAGAGATCTTGGACTTTCTTTCAAATCGGTTCCAATCAAGTGTGACAATCGAGTGCAATTAGCATCACCAAAAATCCAGTTCAGCACTCAAAGACAAAGCATATTGAGGTTAGGTATCATTTCTTAAGACACCATTCTGAGAAAGGTGATATTGAACTCGAATTCATTCCTACTAATCTTCAATTAGTCGATATCTTTACTAAACCACTTAGTGAGGATCAGTTTTGCTTTATTAGGAATGAGCTTGGTATGTTAAATGCATAATTATGTGCTTTCTATCCGAAAACTTCTTTGCATGATTATGTGTTATGTGTTTACAATGCATCGGTTCAGTTGACTTAGTGATACCGAGCCTATACTGAGCCTATATGTTATGAGTCACTCGAAGCGAGCTGAGTCGGACTCAGACGTTGAGAAAAATGGACATCAATCTTCCGAAATCATCTCTAGATAAGTGGAGAATTTCATAATTTATTTTCAAAATCTTTTTCTCTCTCTCGCTGCTGTTATTAGACAACTAGTCGTTGGAAGGCAACCGCTAGAATTCTAACCGTTGAAGGAGAGAACCGTCACACCGGTCCGAGGTGACTACCGAAAGAGCCGAGTCGAACGGATACTGAAGGACGATTATTTTCCTATAAATAGCGACTACTCTACTTCATTTCGTTACTTTACTTTTCGCTTACTCTCTCTCTCAAAATCAAAAATTCGCGCACAAGCTCTCTCGCGTCTACAGACAACTTCGGTAATTTCAAGTTTCGTGAAGATTATCTCAAGTAAGCTCACTTGCTCTCAACTCTTTCTTCTACTCTTTTATTTTTACTATCTTCGAGTTCTTCTTCCCTTATCCTTCTCAAGCCTTCCTACTATCTCTTTTTCTCCAAAAATGACAAAAAGAGGTTCTCACCTCGACTTTCTTGGCTCGCCACAAAGAAACCCCGAACCAAAAGCCAAGAAGGCCCTTCAAATTCTAAACCTTTTGTCACCCAGAGCATCTTGCGTTGGATGATAAGTTCTTCCCAACCACCAGATTTTCGTGGTTGCCTCACATCCAATCAACAGGGGTGTATAATTTTCTTTGTTTCAGCGAGTTCATATATCCTGAACTCGTCTCTAAGTTCTACACTCATCTCACCAGCTCCGAAGGTGTTCTATCCTCCAGGGTTCGAACATAACAGTTCGTATTAACACCTCTCTTCTCCATCGTCTATTCAAGGTCTCTTCTCTCTTCTTGAACAGACAATCCAATTCCTTTCACCGAGGTCGCCGACGACTTATTTAAAAGGTATACCAAAGAGTTGCCTGGGTCGCGCAAAAATTTTTCCATGACTCAGCTAAGGTCGAAGCACGCCTTACGTGCTTCTTGCTGTTGAGAACCTTCTTCTCTCAGCACTCTAGCAAGGAGAATCCCAACTCCAAACACCTTAAAGCGCTCTTTGACATTCTCGAGGGCTATGAAGTAGACCTCTTTCCCTCCATCATTGAGCAAATGGCAGCTGTGCCAGCTCAACTCCAAAACAAGAAGAACACCCCTCTTCCTTTCGGTGCTCTTCTCACTCTTGTTTTCAAATAATTCAAAGTTCCTCTTCCCTCGGACCCAAACGCCGTTTTCGAGGCTGCCGTTGTTGTTGGGAAGAAGGAACTTCGGGGTATGGATATCGGGAGACCCAACCTGGTATCCGGGTACACAGCTCAGAGCCGAGGCCACCTTCTTCGCCTCGGACTCGGAAAGATGCCCCTCTTTCTTTCTCGCCCCATCCGGTGGTGCTTCCACCTCGGGTGCTTCTAAGTCTCTTATTTCAATTTTGTTCTCTCGCCTTCATGGACAAAATCATCTCTGTGTCCTTGGAATTCAAGGACATACTCCGGTCATTTAAGATTGTCTTTCGATCTATGACCATAAACCGAAAAACTACCCAATCTCAAATCCGAGAGCAGCGAGAACCGACTCATTAAGATAAAGGCCCCGGTGAAGGAGCGAGAGGGAGCTGATAGAGCTTCTCCGGGAGAGACGGTCCAAGGCGGCTCGGGACTAAGGCGACTCGGACACATCCGAAGAGTCCTCGAGCTCGGCCAAGACCTCCTCGGATAGAGGCGAGGATGAAGAAGAAGATCGAGAAGAAGTAGAAGCCGAGGAGCTCGCGGCTAAGGCAGCTCCTTCCGGCCAAGGGGAGGAACATAAGGAAGAACACGGAGTAACAAGCGAGGGTCCCAGTGCCCCTAAAGCTCAACTGGAAGTGCTCGGCTCGGACAACGATCCGAGTGGGTCGAAGACCTTACTGCACAAGGACAATCGCAGCGGGTCAGCCTGAGCGAGTCCCCTCCAGGTGACGAGATACAAGAGGATGACCCTCTGGATCCCCTCGTTCGGGTCGGCCGCTCAAAGCGAGCCTATGCCGGAGATCCCCGTCCTCCCTCGCCGCGCTCAAGCACATCGTCAAGATCCTATCGGCGCCGGCGCTCCACTCACCCTTCTTCTTCCACTCGGACAAACCCTTCCTCCTCTTAATTTCTTCATCTTTTATTTACGTTTTTTTTGTTTTGTCCACACATCAAACTTGTATTTCTTGTATTCTTCCCATTTTTTTGTTTTTGCTGAAAGGCAAGGGGAGAATAGTTAGAAAATTTGTTGTCTTGTCTAGGGGAGTCTCTCTCTCTCTCGTACATACTTTTTTTCAATTCAATGAAATTATGCATTTTTTCCAATTCTCTGAGTACAATGATAAATGAAAGCATTTCGAGTTTCCATCTTATATGCTTTTCATTGATAATTTACGAGTATCTATTTTGTTGCTTCATGTCCTGATACTTCGGTATGCTCTAATATTTTAGTTTGCGCTTATGCAATTTTCTCGCACAAGTATGCAAAAACGGACTAATATCACTAACAAAGTTTCGTCTAAGTATGGAATGCCTTTACATCTCACCTTTCCGAGTTCTATCAAGGGAATCGGGTATAAGACTTTCTCACTTATAAAGTTTTGATTCCAAGTCATTCCCTATGTCTTAGAAACTTTTCCGAGTGATATGGTATTTTCTCTAAGTGTTCTAGAAATTATCTCGTGCATTTATACATGACTCTGTATGACTCGAAAGCATATCTCGCACTTACCATGTTTCACTCGGTTTTGAGTCACTCAACACTCAAAAATATCGCATGATTCAAACACTATCTTTTCGCGCTCTAACTCCGGTATTTTAGTTTGAATTCATGCTCGGTCTAGATCAAGTTTATTTCCTCCGATATTCTTTAGTTAACTTGATTCTCTTTTAGACTCGACTCGGATGGAATTTTGAGTATCATGAATATTAGACTCGGAAAATTCCATTCCTTTTCCGACCTGATCAATTAGTCACTTAATTATCTTAATCATATTATTATCTCGTGTCTAATCTTAGACCAAAGTATTTTATACTTTGAGAACCAAATTGATTTACTTTTGTAGGTGATTCAAACGAGGCTATCCTATATTTGAAATACAAAAGTAACCTAGGCTTCAAAACGTCAAATCACCAGCAGACAAGGCTTTTCCACCTCTAACCTAACCTCGGACACTCGTGTCGGGGTTGTCTGTTTCCGAAATGGAAATCGCAACACTAAGCTCCACGGTGGTTTTCACCTTACTTTTGAAGACACCGCCGGTGGTTTTAGGCACTTCCAAGGGAGTCAAGAGCCGTTGTCTAACGCTCATATTTCAACGGATATTTTCTCGAGTGACTCATAAAATCCTTCCCAACGGTCATAAAGGAACTTCCAGTCGGAAGATGGACACAGCGGCTAAGCCGCTTGGTCATCTATAAATGAAGCCAACTCTCAAGACTTGAAGATTGCCGAATCTATCGTTAATACACATACTTGATCAAAAGCCATTGTATTCATTCTCAATCTTCTACTTACAACTCCAATTCCGTAATTCATTATATTCTGCGTTGTAAGGTCTTATACTCGATTACAAACACTCTCTTTCTTACTCTCGAAGTAAGGTCCTTTGACTGAACCGTAAGGATTAACTCAGCTCGGTTGTCCCTAGCTATAAGGGTTATCTCGGCTAGGAAGTACTAGATCAAATAAGGGAATTTCGAGTCTAGGAAAACTTGTAAGGAGTTGTCTAAGGGAGCAACTCGGGGTTTAGTCGATCTACTATATTTTATGGACTCAAAATAGTGGATTTGACTTCGTGCTTGGATTAGCACGGTCCGTGGTTTTCTCGCCCTATGAGGGTTTCCACGTACTTTCCGAGTTATTACTTTTCGAGTACATTCTAGACTCGGATAGTTTCGAATTCTGTTTAATCTGTTTCTTCAATCATCTCCGAATTACGAGTTAGCTCATTTTTTGAGTTCATCTTTGACTCTCACTCTCCTTAGAGTCATATCTATTTCTAATTTCAAGCAAATTTCATCATCACCCTATTCACCCCCTCTAGGGTGACTTAGCCTCTCCCCGAGTAAACCTTCATGACATCTATCAATATTTGGATAAACAAGAATATCCGTTGGACTCCATGCTTAGAGCCCAGCGAGCCATAAGGATGCTAGTAGCCCAGTTTTTCATCAACTAGGGACATGTGTACAAGAAATCCAACACAAGAACTAGCTTACTTTGTGTCAACCAAAACGAAGTAGAACTCATCGTAGATGAAATTCATGGTGGGGAATGTGGACCCCATATGAATAGAATGATGTTGGTTCATAAGATTCATAGGTTTCGGCACTATTGGTCGACCATGACAACAAACCGCCATGAATTTGTTAAGAAATTCCACAAGTGCCAGGTGTATGCAAATTTACAACACCAGCCACCATCGTTTCTCACGACACTTGCATCACCACTGGCCATTCTAGGTTTTCGGCATCAATATTGTTAACAAAGTGACCCCTAAAGGAACAGGCGATCACAAATTTCTATTAGTAGCAATTGGCTACTTCACCAAGTGGGTAAAAGCGAGTCTCTTATGCAACCTTAACGTCCAAACATGTAGTGAAGTTATTTACCCGAAATATCATTTGTCGATATGGGGTACCCTATGAATTAATCAGTGACCATGGAAGTTACTTCAAGAAAGAAGCGGCAGATCTACTAGAGAAGTATAAGATTAGACATCACAAATGTTCTCCCTATCGCCCTCATACCAATGGAGCGGTTGAGGCCTCCGACAAAAATATTCGCAAAATAGTAGAGAAGATGGTTGTCGGCTATAAGGATTGGCCCAAAAGTTTTCCTTCGCCTTATGGGGCTACCAAACTTCTATCGAGTACCTCTATGGGAGCAACACCCTACTCCCTAGTGTATGGGATAGAAGTAGTCCTTCCAATAGAATCGTCATTCCCTCATTATGAATCATTGCTAAGAGTCAAATTCCCGAGGTAGAATGGGCCAAGCACGCTACAAAGAGTTAGTGTTACTAGATAAAAGGCGCCTCAATGCTTTACATAATGTCCAAATATACCGGGCACGTAAATTAAGGGCATTTAACAAGAAAGTGAAGCCTCGAAATCAGTAGGTTGAAGATTTGGTCCTTAAGGATATTAGAGCACTATTCAAAGATCCTCGAGGAATGTTTAGGCCTAATGGGCAAGGCCCATTTGAGCTTAGTCGGAT
Source organism: Talinum fruticosum (assembly GCA_021018815.1). Lineage (NCBI taxonomy): Eukaryota > Viridiplantae > Streptophyta > Magnoliopsida > Caryophyllales > Talinaceae > Talinum > Talinum fruticosum. Next base: position 1,362,007 of record JAITYX010000082.1, on the reverse strand, counting down.
ACTCGCAGGAAAAGTAGTAAAAGTAATTGATTTGGATGGTGAAGAGATTTTTCGAGTACACAAACTTGGATCAACTTAAGAAATATTATGTTTAGCATGTTAATTAAATGGATGGCATAACGGGCCAAGCCTAGCCCAACCAAGCTGCGTTTTGCCAGTGCCGGCCACCACTCGGACAACGGTGGGCTGGTCGGGCTGAACAATCTTCCTTTGTTTTTTTCGTAATTATTTGTTTTGACGAGTCCAATCAAACAACTCTGTGTATCTAATTAATTGTTATTCGATTTTGGGCAGTCCAATTAGATGGTCCATTTGGTTAATTAATTCTTTAATTATTTTGATTAATTTTAAGGACAGGTTCAATTAGACGGTTCAATTTATTTCTTCCTTTAGGTGAGTGATAAAAAATAAAATAAAACAAGTGAGCCCGAAACTTACTTTTTACTTTTATTAATAAAAAGGTAAGCCTACTACTTACCTAAATACATAGTTGATAAAGGGAAAAGAAAAACATACTACTTGAAAAATAAACTGTTCTAACGAGGCAAAACTAATCTTCCTAAATTATTTTATTCTTCCTAAAAGAATTCTCCCTAAAAAAAATGGAGCCCTAGTCTATCTTCACTTTCTTCCCTTTCGGATCACTAGACTCAACCCCGTTATCTTGGGTGCTGAAGACTCAAGTATAACTCCCTATCTCTCTATGATTTTGATTTCAAGTCATTCTAAGTATTTAAGAAGCTCAACTTTAAGTTTTTCATTTTGTCCGACCCATTCACAAATCATATCTTAAGTAAAACGCACTTAATTGGATTTCGACCCACTCGGGCATAAGTCGAAATATGACATGAGTAAATAATTTTATAAATACTTCATATTCTAAGCACTCGACTTTATGTTCTAAATGAAAATGAATTACTACATTAATTCTATCTTCTAAGTCGGTTTATTCAATAAAATTATTTACTTGATCAAGTCTATGCATTCCGATTATTCAATCGTAATAACTTGATCATATAAAGGATTGACTCAAGATGGAATTTGAACATATTGAATATTAGACTAATAAAATTTCATTCTTTCGAGCCGAAGATAATTAAGCACTTAACTATATTGAATTAATTATTATCTTGGCCTAATCTTGAACCAAAGTATTTTTATGCTTTGAGTACCATTTTCATTTGCTTTTGCGGAGTTGATTAAAGTATTTTAATCTTATTTTGAAAAGCAAAAGTAACCGACTTCCTACCGTTTAACACTAGCGGACAGAAAAACACCTTTTTAGACAAGGTTTAGACACCGTGTCGGGGTAGTTCGTTACCTAATCGGTAAACTTCAACTTTGAGTCTAACAGTTGTTTCCACCCTAGATTTCGATCACAATCGGTTGGATGGATTACTTTTCGAGCCAAGGACCAAAGCACAACGTTCATCTTGCAACAACTCCTTTTACGAGTGAATCGGACTATCCGTTACAACGGCTAATGAAGCTCTCAAGTCCAGAACAAGCCTCAGTCGATAATCCGCCTCGCTGAGTATAAATAGAAGCCTTCCTACAAGATTTGAAGATTGACGAACCTATTAACGTTTACTAAGTTCAAACTCACTCAATCTTTATCTTACAACTCTAGTTCTTCAATTCTTACTTTCCGAGTTATAAAGAGAAAGTCTTGTAATCACTTCTATACTTTCAATTCTCTGCTAAGTCCCTTGACCGAGATGTAAAGGTTAACTTAGCTCGGTTGTCTCCTAGTTGTAAAGGTTACCTCGGTTAGGAAGTACTAGATCGGATAAGGGAATTTATGAGTTTAGGAAAAACTTGTAATTTAATTTGTCTAATGGAGCAATTCAGTAAAGAGTCGAGTCCTTGTAATTTTGTGAATTCAAAATAGTGGATTGACTTGTTGCTTGGATTAACATTGTACTGTGGTTTTACGCCCGGGAGGGTTTTCATATAACGTCTTTATTTTATCCGTTTCGAGTTTAATCTAGATTCAAAATTTCTTTCCAAGTCTTTGTTGTGCGAGATTCCTTTGTCAATTCACAAAAATCTTCCATCACCCTATTCAACCCCCTCTAGGATGACTTAACCTCTCCAAGAGCAAACCTTCAATTGGTATCAAAGCCTAGCCTTTCAAAAGGATCTCATAATCTAAAGGCTTAAAGATCGGATGGCTCAAAACAATGGAGAGTTCGATGAACGAAGATCATTCACCGGACCACCCAAGTTCAAAGGTTCAAACTTTGCACACTAGAAGAAGATGATGGAGTGATTTATCCAGGATTGTGATAAGGATGTCCGGAACATTATCCAAAATGGGAACTACGAGTCCCACGAAGATAGAAGGAACAACACATGTACCCAAGGTGAATTCCGAGTTCACCATTGATGAAAATGAGAAGTACAGGAAGAACGTCAAAGCCATGAACACTCGATGTGCGCAATCAATTCGGAAGAATACAATAGACTACATGTCACGAGCCAAAGAAGTATGGGATATGCTCATCAACACTTATGAAGGAACCGACTAAGTGAAGCAAGCAAAGATAAGTTAGTTCCTCCACAAATATGAGATGTTCAAAATAGAACTTGACAAGAACATCACTTAAATGTACATTTGCTTCACTAGGATTGTCAACAATTTCAAGTCTCTTGGAAGAAAGATCTCTCACAAAGAAGTTGCTAGAAAAATTATGAGAAGTCTACCAAAGAGAAGATGGGGTCCTAAGATGACAACAATTGAGGAAGCTCAAGATTTTTCCAAGTTGAAGGTAGATGAGCTCATTGGGAAGTTACTCACTCATGAGTCGCACCTAGAAGAAGATGAAGGCGAGGTCGATACTAAAAGAAACATTGCACTCAAGGCCTCGGAAGACGGATGACAAAGTCTAAGCTCCACAGATTCCGAAGAAGATCCCATGGGACTCATTGCTCGAGGTTTTAAGAAGATGATGAAATACAAAAGGTGGCAAAACAAGCCAAAGCAAGATTTATAAAAGAAAGACAAGAAAGGTAAATATTCATCATCTTCCGATTTGTCTTTAACTAAGAACTCTGGTCGTTTTGAGTGCGGCGACAAGGAGCACATAGTCAAGGACTCGTCCTAATAGGAAGAGGGACAAAAAGAAGAAAAAGTCTATGGTGGCTACCTAGAGTGACGATGATTCGAAGAAGATGATGATTCCGACGACTCAAAGTGTCCAATGGCATTATCGGACTCGTAAGTCTGGATTTGAGTCGAGACAGTGACATCAAATCCCAACTTAGGAAAGTTAAAACATGAAGAGTTAAATCCCTTAGAAGGATAAAAGATATCGCTCAAGGTTCTCTCATGTGATCTAAATTCGATTATTTTCTCTTCTTTAGGTTTTCTAACTCAACGACTCAATCACTTACAACTCTAGAATTATATTTTTTGGTCTTTTCTGTTTTTCTTATTAAATTTAAACTAAGACACAAAACACAAACAATAAAACTAAATCGGAACTAAAATTAATACTAAAACTAAATCAAAAATAATATAAACCGACTCCAAATAAAACTAAACTCTCTAACTAACTAACTAAACCAAATGAAACAAACAAAAAATCAGAATAAAAAATAAATAAAAAACTAAGACACTAAGAGAAAATATGAATATGAAACAAAAACTAAAATTTAAACTAAGACACAAACAAAAATTCACAGATTCGATTTGCAACATAATTTCAATTAACGCCATCCCGGCAATGGCACCATTTTTGTTGCAGTGAATTTTAGGGACTATGGAATGTTTGTCGAACCACAGGGATGGACTAAATCGAATTCAGATTGCAAATACGACTCAAAGACTTAATATGTGAAAATTAAACTAACCTAACTAATATTAATTCAAAACCAATTAACCACAAACTAAACTCAACATCCCAGAAACAGAAAATCAAATGATTAACTTCGGCAATAGAAAATTCCAGGAAACGAAAGGCAATTATAATTAAATCAAAACCAAACACACTAGATTCGAAAATTAAACAATGCAACTGAATCAGAATCAAACTATCAAAACTGAAAGTGCAGAAACTGAAAATCAAGGAGAAAAAATTAGAGGATTATACCAGCAACTTGGTTCCAATAACAACTCAGAATCAATACCACAAACCAACACCAACAACCTTGAACTTTAAGTACATCAATTGAATTCAGAACTGAAGAGCTTGATTGCGAAATTACAAACTGAAAACTTAAAACTAGGAAACTAAGATTTTAGGAATTAGAACTAAAAATTGAAGAACTAAAAGCTAAAAACTTAGACCTTGGCGCAGCTCCGGTCTATCACACCATTGCCGACCACCTCCGTGCGCCTCTTCATTTGTGTGCTCTACTTCGCGCTTTTAAACCCCTTCGGTCCTTGCGTTGTTGTGCTCGTACCCGGTTGTGGATAAGGATAAGGTAAGAGGTTAAGTGGGTTTGGGTTTCTTGGCAGCATGAGCATGAGGAAGAGTTCATGCGTTTTGGGATTTAGAGCAGACGAGCAGCACAGGGAAAAAGAGAGAGGAGAGATCGAATTGAGATGGAGTTCTGGCGAGGGAGAAGAACGAACGAGAGTTAGAGATGGAGATGAAGATGTGAGTAGGGGTGAGTAAGACCGGGTACTCGGTCATTTTGGCCGGACCCGGTCTGGGTCTCGGTTGGAACCGGGTCCAGATTTCAGGACCCAGTCCCAGACCCAGTTCTGACCGGGTCCAGAAATCTGGACCTGGTCTCGCACCTGATGAGAACTGGGGACCCGGTCTCGCACCTGATGAGAACTGGGTCCAGGACCGAGTACCCGGTTGCCCTTTTGTTTTCATTGATCGGTCATATTTTCATGTCTTTCTTCTAGAATTCACAAAAACTAAATACTCACAGCTAGAATCATCAACTGGAGATTGGGTGCCCGGAAAGTAGCCAGAGGAGAAGAGCGAGGGTAGGGAAAGAAGTGATGGCGAACACTGAAGCGTCTGCCAGTGTAGTAAGAGAGCAGCGCCAGCGGAGTGAGTGAGTGAGAGAGCGAGAGCAACACAGAGAAGAATGATTGATGTTGCCGACGAAACTGAAGCAAATGTCGGCGAGAGATTAGAGAGGAGCAAGAGAGACCACGAGAGGCGATAACAATGTAGGGAGGCAGTAGCCACGGGAGAGAGCAGATGTGAGAAGCCCAGCAGAGACCGAAGCAAAAATTAGGGTTTGCTTGGAGTTATATATAATAATAATAATAATAATAATAATAATAATAATAATAATAATAATAATAATAAAACCGAGTAACCGGGTAATGGGTCCTAGTTCGGATCCATGATTTCACTACTCGGTCCCGGACCCGGTTCTAAACGAGTCCTAAAATTTGGATCCAGTCCGGTCTCGGTTCAACCGGGTTCGAGTCCAGGACCTGGGCACCCAAAATTTTTGCTCGACCCTAGATGTGATGATAGGCTTCGGGTTTCGAGTTAATAGCAGCAGCGAGAGAGAAAGAGGTGTGAGGAGAGAGGACTAGGGTTCCGTGATGGTGAAGCAGTGAGAGGAGGAAGATGGAGAGCTTGGGTTTCTTGCATGAGGGTAGAAAGGAAGGAGAGGCTTCAAGGTTTCGGTGTTGTGGAGGGGCCGAAGGAAAAGAGAGGGAAATGGGCTAGGCCGAGGTCCGTATAGCAACAAGTTTTGGGCCCAATTTGGCCCGACTTCAAATGGACGATTCAATCTTCAATTTTTCAATTTCTTACTACTCGAGAGCATCGCTTTGAAAAACGAATTAGAAAATTTCAAACAAAATTTAAAAGTGCTTAAGACCAGTACTCAAGATAATGAGATTGAGTATGAGTGCCTCAAAACAGAGAATGAACAAGCTGAAACGAAGCTCAATGAGTCTCAAGAGTTTAGAATGTTTAAATCGAATTTGAGTTACATTATGCTATGTTACGAAAATCGGACCGAAAATCGGTGAGCGTGGGGCGGTTAAACCGTGAAACTCGTTCTAGCCTTGGAACCAGGACAAACCCGGTCAAACTCGATCAACTCGGGCAAATCGGTCGACCCGAGACAAGCGCAGCTCAACCGGGATTTCCACCATTAACGCTCCATAAAACCTCCCTCTCGGTTCTAACTTCCAAACAGCTTACTCCTTATAAGTGTTCGTTTTGGCCAAACCCTTGTCGAGCGATGCTTCTAGGCTTAGCCTTCTAAACACAGGTGCATCATCCAACCCCTTTATGATTTGCTTTCACTTTGTATTCGGAGGTGAGAGAGAGAAGGGGAGGAGAGGGAAATCGGATAGTTAGAAGATTGTGATTTCCTTTCTCTTTCTATGGAGGTAAGAGAGAGAGGGGGCCACTCACAAAGTTAGAAGGTGGGAGTGAGAGAGAGAGAGTAGAGCGAGATGGGATAGAAGGGGCGTGGCGCACGCATAAGAGAAGAGCTAGGGTTAGTTTTAATATATTCGAAGTTTAAGTGTTAGAAAGTGGACTATATATTATGGGCTTAAGTTTTAAATAGAAAAAATTAAACAGACTTTTATTATTTTTAATAGTTTTGTATAAAAATTATAATTTTTCTCCCTAATTTTTATATTAAAAAATAGATAATTTATGTAATAGAACTATAGAGAAATACTTTTGTAACTAATCGGGACCAAGATGTTTAAAATATCTTTATGGAGAGACAGACATCACATAATTACTATAATATTGGGAAAAATATGAGCATTCGTCGGCGATTATTAATGCTCATGAAATGCTAATTACTAATTATAAATGCTATAATAAGTATTTATAATAAGTTAAAAAAATAAATGTTTATGTATTTATGTTAAATTTTAGGAATATTGGATGTGAATAATACAAACTTTGGGGGTGTTTGCCAAATTTAATATGAACAATTTTCTTGGTTGCGAACACAATCAACTTTGGGGTTATTTTTCGCCACCGAGTTGTATGGGCGACAACTCGTCGAGAAAGTGACGTGGCAATATTTTTGGACACATGGATGGCAGAGTCAATTTTTGACTAGATTTATGAGATATAAGTGCCGGTTATGAAAGGAATTTTTTTAAAAAAACAAATTGAATCAAAAGGCTTTATTTGCTCTTGTCCAAGTTCAATCGAAAGAGCCTTACAAAATCTATGGAGCATCCTCTGTTATCTTTGTCAATGACCCAACAAACACCCACCGCCATCAAGTACCCACCCGACTAGATAAAGCCAGCCGAGCTACCACCCGCTGGAGAAAACCAGCCGATCGTAATGCATTAACGCCACCGTTGCTTGCCGATATCATCTCCAAATCGTAACTACTACCACCCCTAAAAGGATTTTCGACTTCGCAACCCAAGAAACCTTGAGAACTCGTAGAAGACCATCTTCTTCAACCTCCACAAAGCCCTAAACTTTGTTCGCTGGCATATTTGATTGTCCTCTCTCTCTCTCTCTCCCCCATTATTCTCTCTCGACCATATCTCGTGTCCCTTGCCATTGCTTGTCTGTGTCTTTCTCCTTTTTGACAGGAGGTTGGTGCTAGGTTGTTGGCTCGATGTCGCTTTCTCTCTCGGCGGTGAAGAATGAGAAGGTTGAAAATTGTTGTGCTAATGTGTATTCTTTGAATGTTGGTACTTGGGGGAATGGAACATGAACCCCCGGAAATGGCATGAATTAAAGCCCTTGGGTTTTGGCTTATCTTTGTGCCTTTCTTTTCTTTATTTCCTTTCTTGTTGGGTGTTGGCATTCATTTTTATCTCATTACAATCTACAATCGAGCCATGAATTAGTAGTGCTTGTGTTTAAGTACTAGTTCTGCAACTTTTGATATTTCTAGAATTGGTTTATACTATTTCAAATTGTTTGGTATGTGGTGTTTCGGTTTCAGTCGGAGGGCTTTGTTTCGAACAGGAACAGTCTTATGAAGATCCTATCGAAGAGTAAGCAAGTTCTGTCCTTTTGAATATATTCTTCTCAAGCTCTTGTATCGAAATTCGATTGGGGGAGATTTGTAGAGCAACTTGATTATGCTTACGGGTTTTCTTGTGTTTCTCTTGTTCATCCTCCTCCTTAGATTCTTCCTTTTCTTCTTCCTCCTCCTCCTCAGATTTTTCTTCTTCCTCTTTTGATTGCGCTTGTTTAGATTGGGGTTTTTCTGGAACCTCCTCCTCTTCTTCCTCAAATGAAGAAGCGACAGGCGGGTCATACAAAGGTCGAGACTTTTCGACGCCATTGTTGGCTCGACCTTTTACAAGTATCAAGTGAAAACTAATTAGCGAGAGAGGGAGAAGAACGAGAGAGAGTTTTATGGGTTTTGATTTTGAGGAAGAGAAAGGAGGAGGATGAGCGAGAGAGAGGGAGGAGAGTTTTTGGGTTTAGATGATTTGGTTTACGAGAGAGATAAGAGAGAGATAGAGCATGAGCGGGATAAAGCAAGGGAAGAGAGAGAGAATAGCAGAGTTAATAATAGAAGGATTTTCAATTATTTTTTTTAAAAAAAATTCTTCCATAGTTTGCACTTATATCTCATAAATCTAGTAAAAAATTGACTTCGCCGTTCACATGTCTAAACATATTGTCACGTCATGTTCTCGACGAGTCGCGCCCATACAATTCGGTGGCGCTACGATATTGGAAACTAGCCCCGAAGTTGGTTATGTTCGCAGCCAAGAAAATTGTTCGTATTAAATTTAGCCAACACTCCTAAAGTTTGTATTATTCCCATCTAATATTCCTAAATTTTATTGTGTTATACGATTAAAAAGCTAAATTCGTAGACTTAAATTGATGTCATATGATCTTTTACATTTATGTTAGCAAAATAAGGAAAAAATAATTGAAAACATATAAATAAAAAATTTTAGGATCAAACGGGTCATGCCAGTTTAATCCAATCCAACCATCAACTGGGTCAACCGGTTAAACCATTGACCCACTCTTCCGACCGAGTCGATGATCGCTTCGATTCTCTTTAACATAAACATTATGAAACCTTCATTAAGTGTTTATGATTCGATATGGGTGGCAAGTATTATGATCTAAGTTATTTCAATCACTACTATCTTTTTGTATGTAGTCATTAATCATTCATATAAGTAAAGAATTATTGTCAAACATAAAAGTGTTTAGATCGACATTTATGGTGGTTAATATTAGTAACCCATTGCATATGGCTAACAAATATTTATGTTTATATTTAAACCATATAGTAATTTATACACATACATCATTTGGAATACTATGATCACCGACTCTATGATCGTAACCATGTATTCATGCCTTGTAGTTTCCAAAAAAAAAAAAAAAAACAAAGACTTGAGACCCAAAATTATAATAATAGCCAAACTCACCATACCATTTGAAAGTAATGAAACTACATTCTGAGCAGAGTATGTTCTCTCGCAGATGATACTATGCAAACAGTAGTAATCAGAATGTTGATTTCAGGCTATCAAAGTATAATATCTCAAATCTAGGTCAAAGACTTTTATATACGATACTATGCCAACAGCAATAATCATAATGTAGATTTCAGCATATCAAAGTATCTCTAATCTAGGCCGAACACTTTTATATTCTCATTGTATGCAGCTAACAAGTGTTTGTCTTTGTATTCAAACTATGCCAACAGCAAGCAAAATGTAGATCTCAGCGTACCAAAGTCTAATATCTCAAATCTAGGTCAAACACTTTTATATAAGATACCATGCCAACTGCAATACTGAAAGTGTAGATTTCAGCCTTCCAAAATCTAATATCTCAAATCTAGGTTAAACACTTTCATATTCTTATTGTATGCATGCAGCAAACAAGTATTTGTCTTTGCATTCAAACTATGTAGTATCTTACACGCATACATCATTTAGTACACTATGATCATCAACCTTATATGGTGATGGGGCGTGTATTTGCCTTCTAGCTTGAACAAAAAGATTCACCATCCAAAATTTTAATAATAGTCTACACAAGAATGCGAAGTGAAAATGATAAGGTTCACTATATTATTTTTATTTCACTTCAAATTCTCAACAATTTTAGAGAGAGCAGAGTATGTTCCGAAAGCAGATGAGACTGCACCAATGGCAATAATCAAAATGCAAGCTGAAATCTGTAAGAAGGTAGAAATCCAAAACAAGCACGAAAAAAATGATTATACAAAGACAAACAAGCAGAGTATGTTGACATAAACAATATCATGCATTCTAAGAACAAAGACAACCAATGGAAAAGGATATCACTTCTTATCTACAAGGGCAAAGATTGTAACACGCTAAGAAAACAATGAGAAACTATCTTGGTTCTATAATAGTGAATCTTGAATAATACCAAGAAATAACGCATTGAAGATATAGGCAGAACTCAAAAGCCCTCGTATTATCCTAGTTCACATCATATGTATCTTTAAGTGGCATCTTTCTATCAATCAGAGCCTCACATTCAATCTTATGTGGCTATTATTATCCAATGTGGTATTTTTAATTGGCGTTCTGTGTTGTTCGTACATTGAGTATACCCAACTTTTAATATTATACATATATGATGTGATATGATTTGTGCCATGACAAAATTAATGTCACAACATATAAACATTTATGGAATCATGTAAATTGTCATAACAGATTAAGTTAATGACAATATTGTGAATCGTCAAGGAAAGACAAAATTGTCATAACAAATTTACAGTCAGCGGCTGATGCTAGAAAGATGAAACTACACAATGGTTGTACAGCGACCATAACGATAACTTATAAGGATTCAAGAATTTTATATGCAACACAACAGGAATAAGTTGACAATTTTCATCATTAAATCCCAAGGACAGGAGATACCTGAACATAATTCAGCTTCCCCGAAGTATACTCAGGTAGCAAGCACAAGGCAGTATCAAAGTCTGCAGATCATAAATCATGTTTAAAAAAATATGTTAGTTCCATTTGCCATAAATCATATTTAAAAAATATGTTAGTTCCATTTGCCATCCATTCTGCCCACACTTAATAATATACAGTACGCATAACAAGATAAAAGTGTCCAAGAAGAAACAGTATTTCTTAGAAACAAATTGCTATGAATCATGATATAAGATGAACAAGCATGTGACCTACCACTTACGAGTTTTGACACTTTACTACTATGTAGTATTGACAAATGATAAAAAGCAGTTCTTCAAGTTTCATGAAATAATAAATTACTACCCTGAAATACGATTAATACGATTTTTTTAGCAGTTTATTGCCTTGAAAATTTTAAAAATAGAAAATTTTAAAAATAGAGTAGTAAACTGTTAAACAATCATATCTGAAGATACTAATTTATTATTTACGAAATCTGAGGGATTATTCTATCATTTGTCAATACCACATAGTAATACAGTGTTAATATTTCTTCATTTATTTGAATTAGGCCAAACACTTCAAAAACGTTTCCCCATTCATTATCTGTCATAAAATCCAACTATAGTTTTTCAAATCATTTTGAAAGGGTCAACAAAAAGACAAATACGCAATTACTCATTTTAAAGTGTACGCTTAGAAACATGTTATCCTCTGAACTTCTAAATACTCTACATATGGAGATACATTCTTGCTTTCAGCAGAAGTTAAAGAAAAAAGAAATAAAGTAGGGGAAATACCACCTTCGGGTTGACGAGAAAGTAGCCCCTCTGATTTACTGCATTCTACCCTTAGGGTGTCCCAACTAAGTGCCTGTTTGGGTTTGGCCTATTTTTTATTAATTTGTTTTTAAAAAGTAGTTTTGAAAAAATTGTAAGGTGCTTGAAGAGAGGAGAGAGAATGGGATTAATTGGAGGGAGGAGAGAGAATTAAGAGGAGAGAGAGATTGACTACACATTGAGAGAGAGAGATGGAGAATGAGGTTGTGGGTGGTTACTCAGATTTATCAGAAATTAGAAATAGAAATAACTATTTGCTGTTTCTATTTTTAGGGTGATTTTTTTTTCAAAATCACTTTTGAAAAACAATTTAAATTTTTAAAGAAGTTAATATTTAACCTAATTTCACTTTTTAAAATCCAAAAACGCTTTTGAAATATGGGCCAAACACCCACTAAATTCAAGCTTAGAAGAGCATTAGAGTTAGTTCCTTTTTACTTCCTGAATCCTTTTATTTGAACAAATAATTGGCCAAATAGCTTTTGCTATTGCTCAATTGTCTAAATGTATTCTATTGAGAAATTTGAGGAGAGAAAAACTATGGCAGCCGATAAGCTCTTCAGCATTTCCTCCATAGCTCCATAGCTGCCATTGATGAATTGGCTGCTTAGGGTGTTTTCAGTCTCGGCCAGTTTGATCGAGTGGCTCACTAGGGTCAAAATTACGGCTTTCATACCAATGATGTAGCAATCCAAAGCAATGAGCTTTAAGATTGGTGGCATAGATCATTGATCGATGATATCACTTCTTGGTTGTCTAACATTGGTACTGTTCAGGAGCTCACATACAGACATTTGGTTTCAGCTTGGAATATTTCTTACTAACTCAGTTCAAGTGATGCTTCTAACTCAGAGTGCCCCCAGCAACCGATTCCTATAGCTAACAATTGTATATCTAAGAACTTGATGGAGGTTGATATGAGCATTTTGATATTTGCAGAGCAACAAGAAACATCAATTCCCAAAAGATGGTGAATGAGGTTTTAACTAAGTCACAAAATGCTAACTTTTTAAAAAGAGATGATATCAGTCATAATGAGGAGGAAATAAGAATAGTTGGTGCAGATGACAACGAATGAAGATGGGAAGAGACAGGAGAGAGGATTGGGGCAGGGGCTGCATGGCACATCATGGGAAAGAGGGCCAAAATAGCTTTTCTGTTCTCCGGTTTTTTTTTTTTTTTCTGGCGATGTGTCTACCAAACTTGAGGACAAAAGTCCATTTTCTCTCTATCTTTATACCTACTAATTTATTTCCTCACCATCATCTTTCCTAACTTTCTTAACTCCAAAGAGAGCCCTATAAGAGAAATAAGGCAGAGGAATTTTGTCAATGAGTCAATCCCAAGGCTTAAGATGCGACACATGAAATTTAACTGATGAGTTAACAGATCTAATGTTTCTTGCTTGAAGCTGTTCTGCACATATGCCACACAAGATATCAGACAGAGGTGAAGCAGTAACTTACAACAAGCATTGTAAGTAAAGATCCAATCAATGCCATTACTAGACCTGCAAAAGATAGTCATGACTACATTTCAGCACAAGAAAAAGCTTTTCAACAAACTGATCTTTCAATCATGTGTTTCATATGTTAACTTTGATTCATTCTTTCTACATTCTTCAAAACACAACCACGTGCACAGTTAATGGAACTTACCAAAAAAGGGGATAGTAAGAGCAACCAATAACGTTGATATCACTAAAGCTGTTCGAATGAGAACAGAGTATATGTGAGATTTGACACGGTGAGATGGTATCAACTCCTCCAGACACATCGCCACGGGTGACATGGTCAAGGCATATGTGGCTCTCATTGAGGAAAACAATGCTTCGGGTAAACAATAATTCCAGTCAGCAATTTGTATCATGTACTACACGACTATTATTTTGACAGAAATAATACACATGCACCTCCTCTTTTCCCTTCTTTTCTTGAGAATAATGCAAAGTATCACTGTGAGGCATTGCAAAGAAAGTATAGTATCTCATATCCAACTCAATAGGAATCTCGCAAATATGAGTTTAGAAATTCTATTTTTAAAGAAAAGGAAGATCACCACGAGGCCCCCTTTCTACTCAAATTATTTAAGATTTGTGGGTTGGAGTGCAAGCTCAAAACACAAAATTGAAAATATGCGATAAACTGACAAGGTTGTCCTTGAACATCATGTTTTTTAAAAGGATATGCAGAGGTATGGTGAGGGCATATATGTCCAATACTCCAAGTGGTTAGTATGCAATAATTTTATAATTACATGCAATTACATATGATTTAATAAATTTCACCATAAATGTTTTGGAAAAAGGGATCTCATGGTGGTTTTCTGTTAAAGACGTTCATGGTGCATCAGAATTAAGCAGCCGTGCTAATGTTTACATTATAAAGATTTTATGGCAAAAGTAATTAGTAAATAATTATATATGCATCCCTAGCATTACAGTGCAATTAGCTAGAACTAAGTCATCAAATTAATTTTGGATAACTGCATTCATCGATTGAATTCCATATTGGTATTGAAGAAGTACCTCAAACTTCAAACGCACTGAACGTTGAAAAACAAAAAAAACAAAGGTATTAAGAATTGGAAATTCAACTCTGTAAAGGATATTTTGTAAATGGATTGACCACCTGCCACGAAAATCCATATATGTGGTTAGCACACAGAAAAAAATAATGCCGAATTCACCAGATTGAATGAAGTAGTTAAAAGGTTCAGCTGCGTCACACCCACATCCCAAAATTCACATAGAATCAAATAAAAAAGAACATGAAGGAGCAAATTAAATGATTTTGATCAAGTTTAATCATCTCTTCCCCAGCTCCAACACCCCCTCCCAAAAAAAAACAGAAAAAGAAAGCATTTAAGTGGAATGAATTAAGAAGTCATAAAAAGAAAAGACAAAAACTATGTTAGAAGTCGATGTTAAACAAAGATCAATATCATTAGATTGCACCGACGTTCAAGTGGTGATTGAATCACACTTTGAAGATGGAAGCAAGAACAATTTTGTTATCCTTTTATCAAGGTGATCTCCACTAAAACAGTTTAAAACTATGAAATTTAAGCAAACAAAGCGGAATTTCAGCAACGAAATCAGCGAATCAGGGAATCTGAAGAGCCAAATCCTTCCTTTCCGTAGATGCCTTTAGTAGTAGAATGGTGATCAACCTGAAGATTTTGCTAGTATGGTTCCCAAGAGACATGTCCAGCATGCATTTATTTGTTAAAGAAATTTACACACGGCTGCCACCTCTGTCTCCTATGTATATTCCTCCCTTATTTGGGTTTATTTGAGCAACAAAATATGGAGTCTAATCATGTTTGGGAAAATATGGAGTGAAGTGCTAATCATGTTTTGCCCTGTTAATCATATTGTTTGATGGAATTTTAATTTAAGTCTTAGAGATATGCTTGCCAAAGACTTTTCGCAGCCTTGCCCTTAAGAGCATGTCTATCGATTATAGGCAAAATGTTGATTTCAAGGAAATTAGTTTCATATCATGGTTTACAAGTGTTCTCAATTGTCTATGTGGGTATATAAGATCTTAGTCCTAGCATTATGATTAGTAATATTGAACCTACTGATTGAGAGCCTCTAATCAATGAAGTTGTCAGTGAAATCCTGAAATTGTCTCCTCAACCACGGATGATATTTATTTAGAGGATTGATTAAAAGTCTATCGATGCCAGCTTACACGTACATTGAATGTAAGTGGCTATTTAGGAAAGCAAAGAAACTACACTCGACCTTAGATGCCTCTAAAATATCTTAATAAGTTTTTGTTTCCTTTTTCTTTGATCCAGTTTTTAGATAAATATGAACTTGGTTTGATTTGAACCGAAGAAAAAATGAGGGAAAGAAAATTAAAAGAGGAAAAAAATGGAGAGAAATTAATTTTTGTTTCCCTTCTGTTCTGTTTGGACCAAGAAAAGATAAACGAAAAAAGATGGAGAGAAAGTGAGGAAAGCGACACAATTGCATCCATCGATGTTCCAGGTGCAAGAAACGCGTCTTCATTTACAAAAAGAGACTGAAAATCAGTATGCAGTTGATCTCTTTCTTTATCTTCATGTAGACACTAACAACCATTGGCCCATATTCCTTCAAGTTGATTTGGTAGTTTTGAAGCTCCATCTTCTTCAATGAGTTTTCCATTTCAGCCGTTAAATCAAGAAAGCTTTCATGGTAGCTGAGGATTTTGGCTTTGGAGCATGCAAAAGCCAGAGGTAAAGTAGCTTCCACATTGGTGGAGCTAACGCAGCGGTGCAGCACAGGATAAGTCAGGTCGCCATTGATAGAGTTTAAAGGACAAGAGAGAATGGAGAAATATGTGTGTGTGTGGGTGGGTGTGGGTGATTGGTTCCTAGCTTGGAGATTTTAGCCTGAGTGTATAAGATTGGAATGATAATTTGAAGGGATCAAGAGAAGACCATGGGGAATGATGCTTCAAAGTCATGGCAATGAAAAGAGTAAGACGCTAATGGCGGAGAGAAAGGGGAACCAGAGAGTCAAGCTTGTAAGTGTGAAATTTTTCCGAAATTTTCCCCACATCTTTGTAAAGAAAATTTGATTACTTAGATTTAGCAATTTTTCCATCAAAATTTTCTCTTTTTTTTCTTTGTGATTTTCACCAAACCAAACATAACAAAAAAAAAAAAAAAAAAACAACTTTTCCAAATATTTTTCTTTTCACCTAATTTTCTCATAATAAGATAGAATCTTAATAACAAATGTTAGACTAATTCTTTAAATTGTAAATTAAATATGACATTTTCTTCAACTTCATTTAAACTCTACAATAGGATTCCCATCCCCCTCAAATTTAAAATTGCCCATGATATATAACCACAAGTATCATTGCTATTTGCGTTTTTAGTTCATTCAATCATATAGACCCTCCAAACAAATGCTAGTCATTAGTCTGTTTGTATCAACTCTTTAATATTAGGTGTTTGCATTAGTTGTTTGAATTAGTTGTTTCTTAAAAAGGTGTTTGATAAAATTAGTTGTTTGAATAAAATGTTTGGTGAAATTTCATTTATGCCCTTATGTCTAAGTTGTCTTTTAAATATATATATATATATATATTATTAATCATTTTATTTTTTTCAAATATAATTATATTATGTTATCTATACAAATTATCTTCATTTATAAAACTTTTTCTTACTATTTTTACAAAATTTATATTAATTATCTACCTAATACAATATTTATTTAATTTAATTTAAGTAAAAAATAATATCATGTACTAGTAGTAGTAGTAGTTGTAATAATAATACTAATACTACTAATAATAATAATAGGAATAATAATAACAGTAGTAATAATAATAATAATAATAATAATAATAATAATAATAATAATAATAATAATAATAATAAAAATAAGGTTTGGTGGCATATGGCGTAATTTCTCCTAACTTTTGGACAAATGTGTCATTCTCACAATCAGCTCTTCCCAAAAGGCTAGTGGGAAAAAGCTGTAGCCAAACAGCTCTTTCAAATAGTTGTCTAACCAAACACTACTTTAGGCTGATTTGACTCCCAAACAACTCTTTTTTCCCAAACAACCAAACAGGGCCATAATAGGTATCATTATGCTTGCATTTTTAATGGATTTGAACAATAAAGCCAAAATGGACTAATAGTTGCATTGCTATCCCCTTCTTATTTCTTCACGGTTACATGGACTTCCCAATCTCTTCCATGTTTGACCTTATCTAAAAGGTATTTACCATATCCCCTCATTCCCCTCTAGTTTTTTCTCACAAACCCCTTTGTTTTTAAAATAGAGTGTGCCTAAAGCATTGTGGAATATTGCACCATCAACCCCCACCCCAAAAGAAAAGAAGAGTTTATGCTAATTTTATCCTTTTAGCATTTCTTATTTTGGTCTTTATAAGTTTTCAATTACACTTTCTTTTCATTCTTATTCTTATTTATGTAAATATGACTTACATTTCTTCGATATTATTACATATGACAAGAATTTTTGGGTTGTATTATCCTTAGAAATTTTAAAACCATGAAGCGCATGAGGTGCAAAGGGTCTTGAGGCACAAGGAGAAGGTGCACACATCACAGATGTGAAGAACAATTCTATGCAAAAATACTTAAAAATTTTCTCACATACATTTTATGCTAATTAATAATGCAATATTTAAGTGTCTTCGAACTACCTTATAAAACCCCAAATCTTCCTTAATAAGTACTCGTCTGCTTTTTACTTTTCCCCACATCCTAAACACCCCCCACCCCTAAAAAATTCCAATTTAAAACAGACTAAGACCACCCAATAGATAGGCTTCAAACTCCCCATCCCAAATAAAAAAGGAAAAAGAAGAACAAGCCGCTGTCATACCTAGAACCTCAGTATTGCCGGCTGGACATCAGAACCAGCGACTAGCCTCCAATGACCCACCAACGAAGTGACCATCTTTGGGCAACTAAACCCTTGAAAAATGTATTTTAACGACAGAAGCGATTAATCCTAAAAGATTAGAGGAGAAAGAAGAGGCAGATATTGACAAATTATTGGCAAATTTCAATGTAGGCACTATAAAAAAAGAGCACCAGAAGGATTTGAGGGAGATGAAGTCAACCAACCCGCGTTCAGGGTGGTCATTGGTGGACGAAAAACCTAAATGTGGTTGGCTAGCTACAAGTGAGCATTGTGGTTGTTGGTGGGAATGTCAAAGTGGAATGATGGTTGAAGTTGTTGGCAAGGCTAATTGGGAAATAAGTACTGAACAGTAGAAACAGGGGGCTAGGGGTAAGGGGTACTGTGGCGATTGATGACGTGTTTCTATATCAAGCATTCAAAATGCAGTTTTGATCACATTTTCAGCTTCAGTCACAGTTTAGAAAACTCGCTCCAATGTGGCAATCATGTCTCATATCATTCTTGTCGCAGGGTGTCAAAGTAGTTTAAGATAACTACCCAAAATATTTCAGGATGAAGTAATATTATACATATATGGCTAAGAACAAAAGGAAATAATATATTTATTATATATGGTATAAGTGTATTAGGTTTACAAAATAATTGTATTTTGATATTAAATTTGTATTTTCAGATTTGAAGGGATATTGTTTCATGACAATATATTTTAGAATATATTTGTCTCAGGATAGTAGGTTAATTTCCTTATTGTGTTAGGGCTTTTTATGCTATAAATACCCCTAAAATGTTGTTTTGGTTTTCAAACATGGATTATGGAAAAAACTTGAGTGTGCTTTGTTTTTGGAATGGATCACCATTAGAATGATGCTTGTAACAAGAAAAGAAACAATACATATATTAATTATGGTACAAGTGTACTAGGTTTAGGAAATAATTGTATTACTCGGACTCACCTCTTCAGCATGAACTACACACAAAACGAATGCGGATGCTGGGTTGGACTTGCTAATTGTAACTCAGACACGGCAAGTACACAAGAAGTTGAAGGAGAGAAGAAGAGTCGTCTTTCCCCCTCTTTGTTTCTCACTTTTTCTCACTTGGGCAATAGCATGTAAGGGTTTGGCCTTTTCAGAATTGGGCACCATTTTTTCCCCTTTTCTAATTGGCAATGTTGCATAGTATGCAAGGTGCTAGATCTGGTTTTGTAATTTAAGTTGTGAAAAATTGACTTTTCTAAAGTTGTAGTTCCTTTATCAATAATTGGATTTAAAAAATACGCTTTGGGGGTTTTGGATGATTATACACCATACTAAAAATTTAGACATGCATGCATTGTGTAGTTTGGGGGCATTTATAGTTTTTAAACCACACCACTTACTTTTAGACAACTTTAAACTAGAATATGGTATATAATCATCCAAAAATAAGTGGTATGGTTTACAAACAAAAAGTACGAGTGCACGGACGTCCAAGTTTATAATATGGTATATAATCATCCAACCCCTAAGTAAAGATTAAAATTTATTTTAATCTAATAACCCTAATTTTAACAGTATTTCGACCCTAGCCTTTTTCCCTGGTTTTTTCATCCCTTAACAGAATAATTCAAGGGTATTTGTGAAAATATTCAAAATAATCTATTAGGAAAATCAAACTAAGTTAATAAACAGTCAGCCTAAGTATCCATTTACAAAAAGTTGCCACGTCCATGTACCCGTGTCCTCGTACCATGTCCAATATTTGAAAACGAATATTCGTGCCTTCCATTATTGCTTATGTTGGGTTAGACACACGAATTTGTACCTGTGT
Organism: Talinum fruticosum; assembly: GCA_021018815.1. NCBI lineage: Eukaryota > Viridiplantae > Streptophyta > Magnoliopsida > Caryophyllales > Talinaceae > Talinum > Talinum fruticosum. The sequence continues at coordinate 1,342,137 of JAITYX010000082.1, read as the reverse complement.
CCGACATGTCGTACCCAAGTCCGAGCAACATAAAATACTGATATTTTATTTGTATTTTCGCATTTAAATTTACGGTTATTCTTTTAGGATAGTATATTTTAGAATATACATCATATTACTTTATTAGGTTTAGCAAAGTAGTATTTTTGTAATATTACGATGTGTGGTTAGTTTCCTCATTGGAATATGAGTTTTTAGGCTATAAGCATACCACCTATAATGTTAATTTCATTTTCAAAGTTGGATTATGGAACAAAATTGAGTGTTTTGTTTCGGAGTAAATCTCCATCAATGACACTACAGATAGGTGGAGAAATGAATAAAGGGTATGAGTCCACTTTTTGCTAGATGTCTTCTGAAAAAATGGATATGAAAGATCTGCCTGTCATTAATTTAACAGAAAATGTATATCAATCCACATTTCGTATTGCAACAAACTGAAAGACGCAAGGGATTTGACTGGGAGAACATTGACAAGAGTGTCCCAATATATCAAAAGAGCTTAGGGATGTATGAATTCCCAACTACATTCCTTGTAAACACATAATTAAGTATATCCAGGAGATCAAATAGATAGGTCCCTCGCCCTCCTTAGTTGTTATTGGGCACAAACTTCTGTTGTAGTGGCAACCTACTTTTAGGACATCACCCATGATTTTACCTCATGTGTGCATTTTCTAGCCTGAGCCTAGGGATCAGTTGATTAGGCAGCCACTCCTTAGCAGCCTTTAACCCAAAATAAATAAAACAGAGTGCACGATAGCAATATACTGCTATTTGAGCATCCATTTCATGTATTAGAATCATTGTGATCATAAAAGCCTCAAGTCTTGTCAGCCAGAACTGTATAATCCCGATTTCCTCCCAGCATCACCCAGTGACGTTAAGATTTTATGGAGCCATTGATTGGCAAAAGTAGTTGCCATATGAAGGCTTTTTCTAGAAACAAGTACTTAATTATCTGTTCACTTATTCATGCATTTTTTTACTTTTTCTTTTTCTGTTCTGCTAGTTGTAATATAAAAGAAAGAGGAAACAACCACTCAGTTTGAATATCATACCGTAGTCCAGACAGCCAGTCTGGATGCAATCAAATTCTGGGGCATGTTAAGGGTGAACTGTGATTCTGTTGATTCACCAAACATCAGATATCCAAGGACAGCGGCTCCACCGCACATGAAAGTACAGATAACAAAACTGAATAGTGCATAAAATTGGTTAGAATAGAAAATATATGTTTCTTGATCAAACTTCATTTTACTCTGATTCTGCACTCCAACCCTACCTTTAGACACCTGAATGTGACACAAACACACAACACTTATGCACAAGATCTTACCAAAGACATTCTTGTCGTAACGATTGTAGTAATGCAATGGTCAAGGAGTTGTGCAAGAGCATAATACCAAGACTACATCAGCAGTCACCAACATTAATTTACCAGTCCAAAAACCTTCATTCTTTGGATCAAAACTCAAATAGCTCCAAAATGATCTAGTTTTAAATTCTTATTTGGACATACGTTTTTACACTTACTTTCAAATCTCTTTAAGAAACGAGTTCCTTGTGCTAGATCCATGAATTAATAAGATGCAAAAGAAATTATGCTCTAAAAATAGGTTCAGGATCTTCACGCAAACTTAACTGATAAATATAAACAAGAGTCCCGGTCACTACAATTACCTCGTCAAAAGAACAGCTGGATATTGATTTGGATTTGCCATCGAAGAATAAATATTGGGGAAGACAGCATGTCCAGAATAGCAATAACCATACAGACCAATTGCAACAGGAAGGGTTGATAGGTTTAGCATTGAACCTTGACTAACAAAACCAATTTGATCCACCAAGCCAACCCAAAACAAACTTAAGACCACCAATATTGATGCGATGACTCCGCCAGCTGGAACGAAGGATTAGCAGATTGTGAGTATTTAGTCAAGTATTCACCTTTGAAAATACATGCCACCCTACTGAACTGCATGGTGTTTATGACACCTTCCAAAGATGATAGCATGATAAGTCAAATAGAAAAGTATTGATTTTTGTAGACACTCCCTTAGAATGTCTTGAAATAGAACAATGGCATGTTTTCTTTGCGAAAAGGGTGAATTTTTGCGCTGCAGCTATATGCTGGATGAAGCACTGATTCCCTCATTGATGTTTGAAAGTACTATGCCTAGGACTTGCATATATGTATGATTGATGAAACTATGTATAAGAAACTGTAGTATCAACTATCAGATGAGGCCAATAAAATTAGAATCAGTGAGTAAGGTAATGGTACAAATCACAGCACAGGGAAATGCAAAAACCACATCTCACTGCTTTACACAAGCGAAATTGAAAAGCACTATGCTCGAATTATTCTTTTTCCTTTTATGACAAAATCATGTCACAATTTTCTACAGAGCTGAAGAATGGTCCAGGTTTCAACTGTGGTGGATTTAATGAAGCGTCTTATGTTCCGAAGCAGGATGCTGGCCATACCCATGCCTTTCAATGAAGCATCTATTAGAACATCCACTTAGCAAAAGAAAAGTGCAGATGACATCCATCTGAACGGCTCCCTCCCCCATTCCAACCCAAAAAAGAGAAAATGTATGCCAGAGCTATTAGAGAACATGTGGCTTAACTGTACAGCATGGTATGGTATGCAGCTGTGTGAGAAAGAAAGCACACTATCTAGAGTCTAGATTTGAGAGAGTACTGTAACAGATTGGTACTACAAGAATAAACATTTTAAACTCAAGAAAATTTAAGGATAAAGATCCTCACCAGAAATATAACTCAGAAGGCTAAGATCACGCAGCCAACATGTAGGAAGTACAGCAAGAGTGGTTGCCAAGGCAAATAGGTGGTGAGAATCCAACTCAAAACCGCCAAGAGACAAATGTGCATTTGGGAAGAGAGATGATAAGTTATCACTCTCTAGTATAATGTATTCCACACAACATGCCTGTGGGAAGAAAGTACAATTTTACATACTGAAACTGCAAGCAAACAACCATAGATATATTCTAAACCATCAAGCATTTCTAATGATTTCTTTGTACCTAGTGCAATCAAGATCCTCCAAAAAAATCAACCATCCAAGGAATCACAAATATCCTCGACAACAAACTCCTCTGATCATCTATTTATATTTTCAGGCAATCAAGACCCTCAAAAAGAAAACATCAACCATCCTCTAGAGATGATCACTACTGAAGATGAAACAAAAGTCATCTAAAACATAACCTTCTATCATGCAAAAGTTTTTCTACAAACATATTGAGCTAATCCTTAGCCATTTCAGTATCAATCAGAGAGTACTCTAAATGGAAATGTCTCATTAATTCGTATACTAGGATTAGCTATTACCTAGCTTGTGACAGTCACATCTTTGTCCTCTAGGGAGATTGATTCATATCTTAATGTTTTTGCCAAATTTCCAATTAATACAATATGAATTCTTATTACACAACCATTCAAATGATGAAAATTCTCAATGGATTGTTCTAAAGCAATAATCATTTATCCTCACATAACATGTGAAATTGATAAACAGCTACACCGTTTATATCTTCATATTACTGAATCAGTAATAAGAAGATAGATGTCCGACACATAATATTTATGCATTTGTATTGTGGTACTTCCAACTACAGTTATCAAGCACTAGTGTCATATATTAGCATTTGAATCAGTATTTAAGATGCCAAACTCATCGTATTTACAAGAATTGGACACAAAATCAACACAAATGATAAGGGAAACAGAAGAATGCATAGTCCTAGGACAGTAAAACAAACTGCAATAGTTACAAGAATTGACCACCATAGTGAAACAAATAGTCCAAGCAGCTAGGAAGGACAAAAGGAATAAGAGGAAAAACAATTGCAAAACCAAATGTGCACCTGAATTTGCACAACTTAATTTAACACACTAAGAGTTGACTATGAAAAGCTGCACTTACATATAACTCCACATAAAGGATTATCTGCAAGGAGAAATAAGAGAACCCAGAGTCAGCAACCAACCAGCTTTAGCGATGTCCATAGACATGTTAGATAGAATTGAATGCTCAGCAATATACCTAAATATGTAAAAAGCAGCAAACTTGCATCTAGACAGTTGTAGTGCTCAAATAGTAACTTGGACCACTAAAGCACTTTAAAATTAAGGGAATAACATTTTTATCACAAATAGGGTGGAATAATTACTTACACAAAAGGGGAGAGAAATCGGGGCAGGGGGCAGAGACACATTTCCTCTACAACCCCCATAATCGTCTGCATTGGTAGTGTGAAGTAGTAATAAATACTAGGGGTGAGCACGGCTGATGGCTACCTTGGAACCGGTCAAACAGTTTCGGGTAAAGTTCCTAAAAAATTTAGGAACCTGTCAAACATGTTAGGTTCCCGTTCAAAAAATCATACCCTGGAACTAAAACCGGGAACCATTTAAGACCGACAATATTTCCAACATTTTTAGTTTTCAATTTCTAAATATGAGGCCCATACAATTTCAGTTTAATATTTAATTTGAGGCCCAGATTAGAAACCCTAATACTAGTATTTTCTCTCTCCTCCCTCATTTATGTGTTGTTGCTGCTCCTCTTCACCTCCCAGCCTCTCATCGCCTCCCCATTGTCGATCCCACCTTAACTCCCAGCAAGCAGACGGCCTCCCAAGAACATGACATCCCCACCCCACCACACCCCACTCGAGTCTATCTCTTCTACTGCTAGTTTCTCCCTCGCCACCCTCATTGCTGTTCTCTCTCTTTCTCCGATGAAGTAGCAGCTACTAGGCAGCTCTCTCTCTCTCTCTCTCTCTCTCTCTCGTGGCATAATCTACGGAGTGCGGCAATCAGAGCTCGTTTCATCTAATCAAGTAATTTGCTTGAGTTTTTTTAAGGGGGTGTTTAGGATGTGGGGTGCTTGAGTTCTTGTTGTTTTCTTAATTTTTGGTTTTATTTTCTTTCTCGTAAGCGGATTCAACGAAGTTTGAACTTGTCTTGATTTCGATTGTTTTTTTAATTCTATATGTGATGGTGCTTGCTTGCATTTTTTCGATTTAGACTTAGTTTTTCTTGATAATCATCAATTAGTTTGTGGTGTTTGTGATTTTTTTTTATTTAGACTTTTTTATGATTAATTACTTTGTGGATCGTGATATTTACTCTATAGATGCACGAGATATGCAGAAATCGACGTTTTGCTTCTTGTTTCCTTTTGCCTTGGATGTTTAAATTCTCTTCTAACTCTTCCTATGGCAAATTGATTTGCTATTTATAATGCTTGAAATTTAATTACTCCAAGAATATATCATTTTTAATTCACTAATGTTTTTTTTTCATAAGAATAGTGTTATGGACGAGGCACCTCGGAATCGAGACCACATGTTCGGGTTCGGGTTCGGAGTTCGGGTTCAGGGTTCAGGGTTCAGGTTCAGGTTCAGGTTCAGGTTCAGGTTCAGGTTCAGGTTCCTAAAATTCAGGAACCGGTCAACAAGGTCAAATTCAGGTTCCTAGTTTTTCTCCCAAAGTAGCCTTCCCAAGCACAAGATGTTCCTCGAGTAGAACTAGAAACAACCCAAGAGACACCCAAACAACTAAAGGCTAAGTCCCACAAAGCTATAGCAAAAGGGCAATGCAACAGCAAATGATTAGTGGATTCCAAATCAGCTATGCTCATAGGAGAACTATTCACCAAAACTTGTCCCTTTGTAAATGATCACAAGCTAAAATACTCAAATGACAAGCTTAGCACACAAAAAAAAAAGAAAGTTTTAAAGGTGCCGGAGACTTCCAAAATGAGCTTCCAAGGTAGATGAAAATTTGAGGGGAGTTGTAAAGATGGAGCCCAATTGAAAGTGAGCTTCAAAGACTTACCGGACTTAACAGAGAAAACTACTTTGTGATTGAGATCCCATCTAACCAAACATAGCAAGTTACAAATTTTGTCTCGGTGAACATGTATTTCTATTACTATGAAATTCATAAATGAAGTGGTTAATGGTGGGGTTACAATTATCCTTTTGGAGTGACAAGTGTTGTATGTGTTCCTAAGAAAAGGAATTTGTCCATTTTTGGGGTCTCAGGGGGCATGGAAACACATAAGAACTCTTGAGAGGAATTACCTACAGTAATCTCATTGTGTTTGACGAGGAGGCTAGGAACAGTATCATCATCATAATGGGCTTCTAGAATAAAAACAGGAGACCGAAGTATACTTTCAGACCCTCTTTCTAAATAATCAGCCCCGAAGCACCCTTATTCCTCACCAAGGCAAAAAGAGAAAGGAAAAGATCTTTCGAGGGAGCACCTTCACTCCACCAATCATGCCAAAAATATATGGAGCCAACCCCACAAAGGAAAAGTGGGATAGAAATCTATCCCATTCTTTAGAAATATACCTCCAAAGGCTTTGTCCATAAGAATCATTCTATCTAGAAGGATACCACCCAAAACCGTCTTACGTGTATTTAACTGTCACCACCTTGTGCCAAAGACTCTCCTCATTTATGAATCTCCACAACCACTTTCCAAACAAAGCCTTACCAAAGATCGTTAAGTCTTTCACACCTAATCCCCCTCTTGAACCGGGAGCTTAACAATATTCCATCTAACCAAATGGTACTACTTATCTTAGTTTAAAAAAGCTCAAGGTGAAGACTCGGTATGAATGACTAACCCCTTGAATGTGATTTGATTTCATGCATTCATCTAAATTTAGGATAAAACAAGAAGCATCCTAAAAGAAATTCATTTAACTTAGTCATATGCTTTACAATTCATTATTTCAATATGACTTATTGTTGATCTGGACTCGAGACTTAGAAAGTAGAATCCGAGTTAGTTATGCCGGATCGAGTAAGTCCGACCCACTCAAATCTAACCTACTCGGAACTCGGATTCTAACCCACCGAGATCCGACTCACATCTCATACTCGGATCCGACCCACTAAGAACCAAATTCGGACCCACTCGGAACTCGGATTCGATCCACTAAGTCGGACTCGGACATTTAGTTTGCCTATGCTATTATTTGTTTAAATCATACGTAATTGTAAAATGTCTATATAACTTATGTGCCCATTAAGATTGAATGATTTATTTATGAGTTTTAGCATATCCGGAATCTAAGTATATTGAATATTAGACTTGAAGTATTCCACATTAATAGATTAACGTAATTAGTCAATAAATGCTTTATTTAGACTATAATCCTTATCTAATTATGGACCAAAGTATATTTATACTTTGAGAACCATTGTGCTTAATGTCTTTGCGGGTTTTTCTAATGTCAATTATCTCAAGAAAAAGCAAAAATAAAATGCTTCGACCAGTTAAAGCACTCGCCGGACAAAAAGTTGGAATTTCTAAAAAGCTCGGAACTTACCGAGAGCCTTGTCTATTACTTGTTTTGGGTAATATTATATTTCTTAGTCTAACGGTCTTTTCGTTTTTCTTTTCCAGTTTACAAAAGTTGGAAAAAGAGTTGTTGGAAGTTAGGACCAAGGTACAACGGCCATTTCAAGGTGGTCCGAAATGCGAGTGACTCGGACTATACCGAGCAGCTTCAACACGGAAAGACGTTGGAGGCTCAACGGCTATCTCTTCAAGGCGAGACTATTTATAGAAGCCTTAGCACAAGATTTCAATCGACAAATGGAAGAAAGAGAAAGACCATATTGAACATCTTCTCTAGCATACAACTCCCAAACTATAATTCTAATACTATGAGTTGTATTTTTACGAGTCGGTTGTATTGCAATTCTTACTACTCTTCTACTCTTTCTCTCTGGTCGAGTTGTTAAGGTTACCTCAACTCGGTTGTCCCAAACTTGTAAAGGTTACCTCGGTTTGGAAGTATCGAGTTAGATAAGGGAACTTCTAACCTCGGGAAAAATTTGGAGGATCCCAAGTTGATAAGGTAACTGGAAGTACTAGGTCAATCAAATGAGGTAAATTCTAAGCACAGGAAAATTGTAATAGATTTGTTTGGGAACAAATCCGGGTAGTCATATTCATTGGAATTGAGGATTCAATTAGTGGATTTGATTTGGTGTCCGGATTGACACTCGTCCGTAGTTTTACGGCCGGGAGGGTTTCCACGTAAATGCGAGTTCATACTTTTACGAGTCCAATCTAGACTTAGAATCTATTTCTGTCTCTATTCTGTTCAAAAGAGTTTGATTTTCTCAAAAATTTTACACCACCCTATTCACCCCCTCTAGGATGACTTAACTTGTCCAAGAGTAAACCTTCAATTGGTGCACAAAAGCGCAAAGGGTCCTAGGGCTCGGGCCTCGGGCTTCAAGGCGAACGAACCGGCCTTTTGGAACGAGGCGCACTTACTAAAAAATGCTTGAAAATCGTTAACAAGCAATATTTTTGGTTGAATATGCTAGATGATGACATCAAATAAGTAATTAGATATCATTGTAACTACGAAAAATACCATAAAGAGCCTTAGATTGTGATAACACAATGAATTCTCTACGATTTTCACCAAAAAAGCAAGTAGAAAAAAGAAAAAAATATAGCACAAATTGAAAAAAGGGGGCAACTAACCACTTACTCAAAGTCTAACAAAGACAAAGACAAAAGAAAGAGGAAAGGGGAGGGAGAGACAGTAAAATTGCAAAAAACAGAAAAAAGCCCCTGCGGCACAAGAGGCGCAACTACGTATCGGCGGAGGCGTAAGCCGAGTCACGTGCCTCGGAGGGCTTTTTGGATGGGCTGGGCTTCACCCTTGCAAGGCGCAGGGGTGGGCTTCCGGCTTTGTGAGCCTAGGGGTGTGCTTTTTAAACTAAGATCCTTATCACTCCCAAACGAGCCCCAAAGAAACTTTATATGAATGGCCTCTAACTTAGAAGCCACCGAAGAAGGGATCCGGAAGAGGGAAAGGAAGAAGGTAGAAATGCTAGAACATACACTTTTGATTAGAGTCAATCTTCCTCTTTTGAAAAGATACTTTGATTCCACCCGAAAGCCTTCTCTAAAGCTTCTCAACAATCGGTTGCCAAATGTCTTTCTCCTTGAATTTTGCTCCCGGAGGTAGACCAAGGTAAGAAGTACGAAATGACTCAACACCACACCATAAAACACCAGCACACTAAAAAACACCAGCAAGCAACTGAGTGTTGTCAACATGTCCAACAAGAATGATGGAGCTTTTAGCCAAATTAACTTTCGGACCAGAATCTGCTCACAATCATTGTCACAAAAATGATGGTATCATCAACAAGCAAACAGAAGATGAGAGACATTCATATTAGTGGAGTCCCTACGACACACTAAGAAACCAGAAATGAGGCTAGCTCTAGAAGCTGACTGAAGAAACCTCGTAAAAACCTCCATAACCAATAGAAAAAGAAGAGGAGATCCCTGGCGAAGACCTCTAGATGCAGTATAGAACTCTGTGGGTGAACAGTTAACAAGCACTGCAAAGGAAGTCGTAGAGATGCACCAAAAAATCCAGGCACACTACTTCTGCCCAAAACCCATTCTTGTCATGACATAAATAAGAAACTCCCAATTCACATGATTATACGCCTTCTCTATATCCAATTTACAAACAACCCTTAGCATCCTTGATTTTGTGCCAGAATCAATAAGTTCATTAGCAACTGCATCCAAAATTTGGCACCCTCCCACAAAAGCATTCTGATTCTCACAAACCAGCATCTCGATAACACCTTTCAATCTATTCGCTAGAACCTTTGAAATCAACTTGTAAATGCAACCCACCAAACTAATAGGATGGAAGTCTCTTATATTCTCGGCTTATTTTTCTTAGGAATAAGACCAACGAAAGTCGCATTGACAGAGGCCACAAATTTCCTTGTAGAAAAAAACTCCGAATACATTATGAGAACATCACCTTTGAAAGTTTTCCCAATTTGCCTGAATGAAAGCCATAGTCATGCCATTGGGGCTTGGAGTTTTATCACCACAACAAACGTGAAGAACTCTAGTGACTTCCTCCCGATGAAACTCCAACTCAATATCTTGCGTAGCAAAATCGGAGAATGATGGCAAATCAAGGTGATCAACTTTTGGTCTCCAAGGTTCGATTCAGTCAAAGCCTTGGGTAGCAAACTTCATGTCATCAATCGTATCCAACCGATCCCTATTCACAACATCAGAAGGCATAAAGTTGTGTTTCCGACGAAGATTAGCCGCAATATGGAAAAAGATTCTTATTATGATCGCCGGCGCTAAGCCTTAATGCCCTTGATTTCGCGTCCAGGAAATCTCTTCCATGATAATGACCTTGGCTAACTTATCTTTAGCAACAATATCATCACTATTAAGACCCGAAGACTCTTCCTTAAAATCAAAAGAGTTCATTTTACCGATCAGGTTATATTTACGTGACATCACCAAAAACATCTTTGTTCCATTTCTTGAGCTCTTCGTTCACAAGCTTCAATTTTCTCGCCATCTGCAAAATCGTGGCTTCTTGCCACCACCATAGTTACCAGGAATGTGGTACGCTCCGGTACACGGGAGGAATTCAGGTACGCAATCCGCCACTTAGGAGAGAATCCGATACGTCGGGACGTTGTTTATTATTTTATTTTATTTATTTTGGGTGATAAAGACATAACAAAAGTTATTAAATTTTTTAATTAAAGGAAAAAAGCAATAGAGTTATATAAGCCAAACAAAAATAAACTCAGCCTATGTTAGAAAATATATGGGCCTTATCCGATGGCCCATTCCTACTTTTGCTTAAAAAATCGGAAATTTGACCCTGTTTCAAAAGAAAACCCTAACCGCGCTACTCATTAGTGGAGTCGAGAGAGAGAGAGAGAGAGAGAGAGAGCGCACCGAAGATGAAAATAGAGACAGGCACATATGAACTCGCTCTTCCCCTTCGTCTTCTACGACTACATCTTCCACCTTGGGAAACTAATTAATCTCATGTTTTTCAATTCTCCTCCTTCCCTGTCTTCCTCTTACCAGATTTCCATGTGCGCAAAGCGGTACGCTCAAAGCCACGAATTGGTTCGCAACTCGGAGCGAATCGGTGCGCCCAAGAATCGCGTTTTGAGTCGTGCGACCCGGAGGCGGGGGTGGGAGCGAATCCGGTAACTATGCTCACCACTTTTTAATGAGATCGGTGAAGCTTTCCACTTCAAGCCACATGTTCTCAAATTTGAATAGAATCTTGCCCCTGTCCATAACATATTTTCAAGGCAAACAGGAAGTGATCTAACAAAGGTCTAGGAAATCTCTTCGAAATAAATCCGAATAAGCTTCCTCCCGCTCCACATAAACAAGGAAATGGTCCAATCTAGAATGGACAGAAACATCATCAATTCTAGACCAAGAAAAGTCCTCCCCCTCCAAATGTAACTCGAGATCCACGAAAGCTAAATAATTGATTAAATAATGGAATTCTCCCATCATATTGGCAGGACACACTCCCAAAGACCTTTCATGAGGATGCAAATTCTCATTGAAATCTCGTGCCACACACCAAGGACCACCGCTAACCATCTCTAATTTGGTGAAGCTCTTCCCAAAACCTAAGTTTGTCAACTGTAGTTTGAGGACCATAAACCCCATAAAAACCCACAACTAAACACCATCGACCAATTGAAGGATGCAAGTAACAGGGAACTCCCCGCTAGTAGAGGAGATTAATTGGAAGGTACTGTTATCCCACATAACTAGAATACCCCCACAGCACCTATAGACTTAAGGGCGGTAAAATCTGGACTGTAATTACCCCACAAACTACACATATCAGGAACATAAATTTCTTCTAATTTCATCTCCTAGAATACAAATAAGATCACATTTCCAATCCCTTGAAAAAATTTTAAGCACAACCCTCTTACTACAATCATTGATTCCTCTTACACTCCCACTCAACAATCTAACCATATGGCAATAAAATCCCACTAGTAGAGTCCAAAGACTTGTCATACTTAACACTGAACTCCAGCCTCTTCAAATCCCTTTGCCTTTGAATTGCTGGTGGCGTTCTGTGCACAGTTGGTTTGGGCATAACATAGTTCCTTTCTATTCTGGAAAGAAGTACAACAAACTCATTATCAAAACCTAGAACGAGAGCAATGCTTTTCAGTTTGGAGCCAACCCACTTTTGACACATTTTCAGAATTAACATTAGTGCCATCCCAAACATCTTCGGAAAAGATTCACCTGAATTGTGAAGAAAAGAGAAGTCCATAGGAGTTTCTAATGCTAGCAGAATCTGACCTTGAATCAAGAGAAGGACCCATTAAGAGTTGATTCACTGATAGGAGAGCCCTCGACGATAGCCGCATTACTGCAAGACCCAACATTCATGGCAAGGGCATCACAGACCACATCTTGAAGTAGCTCACACGGGACAATCCATATAATCCTAATCCTAATGGAACAGAATTACCCAAAGAGAGGAAGAAGGGTCAATCATCATAGTAAAGTCAAGCTTTTCACTTAGCCAAGGAAGATTGTAGATGAAGAGGTTGTGGCTGTCACCACTACCACCATCTGGACTGAGAACAGGATCATCCCTAGCCAAAGGAGCACAAATACCACAGCCTAGCTGCCCACTTGTCTCTGCTTCATAACGTGCTAGATCAAAGGGAGAGCACTCAAAAGGCATGGAAGAGCAAGAAACACAGGCTAACTCGTCCTTAGAGCAATTGCACCGGGCATAAACTTGAGTGCGTTTAGCACTGTAGCACTTCCTCAACTCTCCAAATTAGCCCTGGTGTCCTCATAAAGTTATTATCCACTTGCAACAAAGATACAGAGGCAAGGTCCTGACCAGTGGACACATTCTCCATGTCAACCCTGAGGAGTAGAAAAGGCTACACCAACAAAAGACCTCAGTTCATCCAAAAATCCACACTTGGGACAACAATCAGGGGACGGAGGAGGTGGGATACCAGCCATAGACTGTGAAATTGGAGGCCGGGAAGAAAGCCCTTTTGGTTTAGCCAATGGCTCCAATGTTGATACGCCTACCATCTCAGCAAGGACTTCAAATAATTTAGTCCAACCCCTGCCATCCCACCCTACTGGGAAGATAACAAATAACTTTCTACCCTCTTTGATCTCAGAAAGTTGCAAGAATTTACCAGCCCGATTCATCTTGGCCTCCGGCAAGAAATCTTAGAACCCCAAGGAATTTGGTTGCACTAATTATGAGACTTAGACATCTGGAACCTGCCCCAAGCCCTCATCAACCAATGAGCAATATCAACAGGAAGAAAAATAGAGTATCTCCAGCCTCTACCATTCTCGGAAATTTTCAAAAAATCCTCTTTGTTCCCCACTAAAGCAAAATCAAAGGACTTACTTTCGATAGCCACAAACCTACTACTACCTCCTCTCATGCTACAGACTCAGAACTCTAGGAAAAAGATCCACAGTACAAAAGGAAGGCTGAAGACAAACAGTAGAAACACCACAAGCGCAAATAGCACAGCAGGGAAACAAAGGCCAAAATCGGCCTTTTCAAAGTTAAAAAAAGAAGAAAAAAAAGGAAATTCCAGCAAGCCTCGGTTCACTAGAAATGTCGATGGCAGCAGATATTCCAGCAAAAACCTCACCGGAGGAGACAGAAAAGGTCCGTAAACACCTTGGTAACAAATCCTAGCGCAAGCAAGAAATGGTCAGCGATTGAAGCCGCCATCCAAACAGAGGAGCTGAAAAGGTGGGCAACTAAGGCTCCCGGAGCCCAAAGGCCCAACAGACGTCAAGTTGACCTCCGATTACCCTCTCTCTCTCTCTCTCTCTCTCTCTCTCTCTTGGAGGCATCTATTTATGCAAAGGGTCAAGCAACAATATGTTAAGTTAGGAGATTCTCATAATGCTTATTTTAAGCCTGTCTTAAGTTTAAGCAAGCAAAGAATAAAATCCACAGCATGGTATGAATAATGCACATCTGTGCATTACAAGGATTGAAAACTGGGAGAAATGTTTGGCGGGTAAAATGTATCATCAGTTGGTGACCAGAACGAAGGAAATGCTGGTGGAGGAAAACTGTGTAAGATCCCATTATCACCCCAAGCCATTCATACATCACATGGCAAGCAGCACACCAAAGGCTCTTAACTGAAGAATGATGGGCTCAGACTGTGCAAACGGAAACTGGTATGTGCTGTCTATATCTTCAGATGGCTGGTTCATGCCATCACTTGTTCTTTAAATGTGGTTTCAGCCATCAGAATTGCATTCTGCAGTGGTGAGGATTGCAAGACAGACACTAGGGATGGAAGCATAAGCTTGACTGATTTCATAAGAAGGTAGAAGAGAAGACATTGAGGATTGAGCATTGAGGCGTGTACTATGTACAGTTGTTTACCACATCTAGCAGGAAAGGAACTACAAAAAGTTTAGACAGAACTGAATTCCAATCAATACAACTGTCTATAGGATAAATAATTTAGTTAGCAATACAATACACCAAATTGCACAGGATGAGGGTCTTAATAAATTCGTATGGAGACTGAATTCCCCCAGGTATGCCCAGCTCTAGCCTGTAATTATTTCTTACTTTGGAGCAATGAAATATTTTGGCTTGTTCAAAACCAACAATAACAACAACAACAACAGAAAAGAGGACCTCTCCACACTGGTAATGGCTGACAACATAATATGTGCAACATGAATTCAAAAAGACAGCGAAGGAGTAAGATACCGAAATTGTAAATCTTCCGATTTTGCCAAATGCAGCTTGACCAATATCTGGATAGGTCTCTAACCCAGGAGAACTATCCAAGCAATAACGTAAAAGAAGTCCAGTGTAGAAAGAAAGTACAGCATATATCAATAATATAGCAAGGCTAAGCCATCCTCCCTCGTTTACAGCATAAGGAGTAGAAAGTATTCCAACTCCGCATAAAACATTCATACCTGATAAAAATTCCAGATAAAGTTCATCAGCCATTTAATTAATAAAAAACACAGACTATTCTCTTCAGTCTTTTTCTGTTCAAGCTGGTTTATGCACAAAATTGGAAAGGGAAATAATTTGAAACAGGACCATGATCAAGTCTTTCAGACCACTACAAGATAGTCTTCCAGATAACTTGCAAGGAGATGTACCCCCTCCCCCTTTTTTATTTTTTCCTTTCATTTCCCGATAAGAGACTGCATGCAAATATTTTGTTTATCATGAGGCCAAATCTTGCTATATCGCATTCTTTATACATTAAAGAAAAAGGTTAAATCACTAAGCAAAAGCTAGATTCCCCATTTTGGCCCAAGGTAAATTTTGTCCTGCATCGGTCAGGCTTCAATCAGCTAGAAGAGATTGGTCACAATTGGATCATGAGAAACACAAAGAGTAACATGGC
Organism: Talinum fruticosum; assembly: GCA_021018815.1. Taxonomy (NCBI): domain Eukaryota; kingdom Viridiplantae; phylum Streptophyta; class Magnoliopsida; order Caryophyllales; family Talinaceae; genus Talinum; species Talinum fruticosum. The sequence continues at coordinate 1,326,820 of JAITYX010000082.1, read as the reverse complement.
TGATGTGATTTTAGATAAAAGGAAACAAGAGATATATGATTTACAACATAAATTTATTAGATTTAGGAAATAATTGTATTTTGATAATTTTATCTTACTTTCATATTTAATTTTAGATGGCATTGTTAGAACAGTAGATCTTGAGTTATTAACTTTATTAGAAGGATTATAGGATAAAAATAATATGACCTTTGGGGGGTATTGGACGAAAATAATACAAACCTTTTTTAGGATTTTAACGAGTATGAACTTTAACCCTGTTTAACATCAGCATAACACCATCGAGCTAAGGGGTTCAAACTCGGTGGCGGGTGAAGTCACCGACTTGGATGGAGGAGTTCAAGATTTGTCTTTGACTTCTTTTTTTGGTTTAATAAAGATGTGCTGATGTGTCAATGCAAATAAAAAGGTCAAAGTCAAATCTTCAACCCTGTCATCCACGTCATCGCTCGGCCGAGTCAAAGGCCCCCTTAGCCCCCTTAACTTGGTGGTGTTACGTTGGCATTAAGTAAGATTAAAGTTCATACCGTTGGCGTCCAAGAAAAAAATTGCATTATTTTCGTTCGATACCTCCAAAGTTCGTATTATTTTCACCCAAAAATCTTTATTATAATCAAGAAAAGTAGTATCTAATTATTTAATTATATCATGATATTAGGTTAGTTGTCTTGTTAAGAGTTTTACACTATTGATACCCCAACAATTTTGTTACGTAGTTAGAATAAAATCGAAAGTTTTAATTTTGGAGTGAATCTCCATTAGTTTGGTATCAAAGCAAGCTATGTGCCTACGAAAGGCCATCCTTACGAACAAATTGTGATTTTTAGTTATCTTCATCAACAAGTGTGTTAATAATTGGAGGCCGAATGGGCAGAGTGGCTGTTGTCATAAAGCACCAATACCAACCTCCACCACATTCCCACATAACCACTTATCCCCATCAACCCCAATTGTCATACGTCATGACCAAACATTTCAGTTATATCATCCATCCACTAGATGTACTCCAACCATATGTCATACGTCACAATATGACAAATTGGGAGCATAGCTCCTTCTAGAGGTATTATTACTTTAGAGGATTCCTTGTGTCTTTTGGATTAGCCTATGGACGTGGCATTATTGGTCCTCATAAAAGCCATTATTTTAGCGCATATTTTATAGGCATAGTGGTCTATGATAGTATTACTAAAGGATATTATGGAATCACATATGCTGATATCTAACCCCTATGTTTCTAGGTGGACATAGTTTCTATCCTGGTCAAATTCAAAAAGAATATCGGGATTTCATACATGAAAATCATCATAGATCTATTGTGGAGTTTAGAGAAGAAACTTGTCATGATTGAGAAAGGGAAGCGACGAAAAAGCTTGTTCATGCCACATATAGGAAATCAACATCCAAATCTAATAAATCAACTCCAAAACCTAAGATCGGTGAAGATTCTAAATCCAAGTACACTATGGCCCCTTTTTTGGCTTTAGGTTACAACTTACCTTCTAAATCCTTACAGCTCTTACATCTATAGCTCCTTAGCACTTACACTTCCTTATAGTTACTTACAATTGCTTATACAGTTTTTTATAACTAATATTACAATTATTTTATATAGTTCCTTACATCTTCTTAGAGTTTCTTCCAGCCTTTTAGGCTTACACCCTAAAAGTTCCTTACAACCAAAAGAACATTACAACTAAAAAGAACAGGTCCTATACACGAAGAAAAAGATATCTTACCACTAACAGAGTCTTTAGTTACATCTCTATAAGTTCTTTGGAAGTCTGAAAGAAGTACAAGATGTTAAATTTTATAAAGAGATTAGCATAAGAACAAAAGATAGTGCGCTAGAAGCGGAACATGCATGTGTTGAAGAAAAGGAACCTATGTTTCTCATTAAGTGTCGTATAAGTCGATGAACTTTAAGGTTGTTAAATGCTTCAATACTTCACTTCAAATCTGCATTTTCCAGTCCTCACCATCTATAGCCACGATATTTAAGGGTTAATCTTAATTTCACGCTGCTGATTCTCCTTTTGTCTAAAAATCATGGTCAAATTTTTTCCAACAGGGAAAGAATACTACTATTGACAAGAAATAGAAAAAAGAGTGTTATCATTTTGAACATTAATTTATTCGGTTTAGGAAATCACTATATTTTGATCTTTTTTGATATTTTCGGATTTAATTTTAGAGGATATATTTTGGATAGTAGATCACTAGATCTTGAGTTGTTAGCGGTATTATCGTCTAGGAAAGTAGTATTTGAGTCATATTGTAATATTAGGTTAGTAGGTTGATCTTTTTAGGAGATTTACATAATAACCTATACGTACTCCTATAATGTTGCTCTATTGTTAGAGTTGAGCATCGAATAAATTTAAGAGTTTGGTTTTGGTGTGAAGCCCTGCAAGTTGATCTATGATGTTCTATTGCAATCAACTCTAAGAATTTCCATTCATTGACGAATATTGATGTTTCTAACATATAAGCAAGCATGCCCTAATAATTGCTAATAGCATCCCTATTGCTATATGAATATTTTTCAATCATAGAAGGATGGTAGAAGTTGTTAATTGTACCATCTAAACATTGAATTCCAAAGTTCTAGAAAATCATAGAAAAGATTGTTGCATTATAGTGATAGTGCGTAACCACACCCAATAACTATGACTTAAACTAAATTTTGAATCCTTAAGTAATGGAGATCTACGAAAAACTGAACTCTCAGCTTTTCCATAATCAACTCTAAACAAAATAGCATTATAAGGATATGGCATAAAAGCACCTAACAAGATAAGGGAAATAAGTCCTCCAATACACCTAGAATATAACTTTCCCAATCCTAATATGACTTATGTTATAAAATATACTATCCTGAAAAAGATAAACCTACTAATAAAATTTGAAAATACAATTAAAAATATCAAAATACAATTATTTCCTAAACCTAATCGCTTATATCATAAATTATGAACCCATTATTTCCATTCTTGCTAGCGGTGTCGTTCGTAGACTTTGTCTCAATTCAAACACGCAAAGACGAGAATAGGAAGTTTGTATTGTATAGGGGTCAAAAACAGTGTTGATAATTAGCTTCTTGATTTCGAAGCTAAACTAAAGCTGAATGTCCGAGGAATGGCCACACGAGTTCAACATGAGGCTAGCCGGTTAGCGCCTCCGAGAGGATGAAGTGTGCCTCGAGGATGCAAGGGTATATCTTTACCCTTTTTCGTGTCTTTATTGACCTTATCTTTACCTTTTTTTTCCTTCTTTTCTTTCCTTAAGGGTCATCTCAAGGATGAAAGGCACATCCCCTTTATTATTTTTCTCAAAGGGACACATCTTCCTGTATCCTATCTTTATCCCTTTTCTTGTCTTTCTTATTGTGAGCTGAAACGTGAGTTGTGAAGTACACAACCCTCCCCTTCTTTACCTTTTGCCTTGATTACATGTTTATCAATTAGCCCTAGTTAGACTCGTCAATTTGGGCGGATGGGTTAAATACGGGTCGGGTATATTTGGATTCGAGTAAAATACGGGTCGGGTGTATTTCGAGTTCGGGTAAAATACGGGCGGTCGTATATCGGGTTATACGGGTTTCGGGTTGACTCGACGAGGTTGAGACCGCCTTTTTATTAGTTATTTTTCTTTTTTAATTATGAAATTGAGCATGGTTTTTGCTTAAAATTGCCAATAATTCTTCGAAAAAGTATAGTATTTGTATTTTCTATAAAGAATATTCAAAACTTTCATTATCATATTTGTGTGAAGACCTCATTGAGTCGAGCGCTTGGCCGCTTGACCGGTTTAAATAAGGCCAATGAAAGATTGGGTCAATAATGAGTTGAATAATCATGACTAGTTCCGCTAATGATTCGTTTAAGGTCCCGATGTTTATTTCACCTCTTCTATTATACTAAGAATATTTATATGCATATTTACATCATTTTAAAACACATCGAGAAAGAATTGACTCGGGTAGACATAACCGACCTTTATTCACTAATAAAAGTTTGACTTTGTTTTAACCTGGCCCATTGCCCATCCGAGGAGTTATGGTTCGAGTTGAGCTAAAACAATTTCAAATAAATAAGAATTAGAGATTTATAATAAACTAAAATTATTATTTTTAATTATAACATTAAAATTTTACATTATTATAGTAATATTATTTCTACAAAAATAAAGAATATTATTTAAGATGTGATTAGGTATATTCGATTCACCAAAAATACAACGAGTATAACTTGTGCGTTTTTAGAATTGTTAATATATCACGCCATTTGAATCCAAATATATTTTTATTGAAATTAACTATGCATAATTTTTGTATATAATGGTTTTTTTTGGGAGGAAGAAGTTGAGAAATGAAACATTATTAGTTTTCGTTTGTAAATGATTGCGATAAATATGTAAGATCTCTACAAATGATGTGATATGATAAATAACCATTATTAAAAGAGTGATAAAGTGAAGGGAAAATCATATAATGTGCATAAAACATTCAATTAACAAGCCACAAGGCTAAAATAGTTGTTTTATTGCCTCAACCCAACAGGTCGAACCTCAAGTCGGGTTTGACCCGCTAATTTGCGGGATTTTCGAGTTCGATTTTTTTGGGTTCGGGTCGAGAAAATCGAGTCCAAAACCCAAAAATTCGAACGGGTTCGAGTTAGATTTGACCCGCTAATGCAAACAACTCTACGATTGCCGGTGAAGGTGATTAAAATTCACAAACGAGTCCCAAAGGATAGCCTTTAGTTGGCACAGAACCCACTCTTATACCAAACTAATACATATCCACTCCAAAAACCAAACGCTCAATTATATTCCAAAATGAACTATGAAAAATCAAATAGCATTATCGGGGTATTTATAGCTTAAAAACACCTAATAAGTTAAGGAAAATATTCTAGTGTCATAATATACCTAAAATTCTACTTTCTAATCCTAATATGACTTATATTGGAAATATACTATCCTCAAAAACACCCCTAAATCAAAATCAGAAAATACAATTTACAACAACTCCCAATGTGGGCCCCATATCATCAAGACACTTATGCCATAAATCATAAACATATTAGTTCCTTTTCTTGCTAGCCACATCATTAAGGCACTTAAGCTAAACACTTCAATTTCCACTGCAATTGTCTAATTTGTTATCACTCATCTCCATCTTGTGGATTATTTACTGCTTTTTGCTACATGAAGTCTTGATTCTCTGCAACGATTATCAATGCTATTTCCATCTTTCTCCTCTAGCCTTAAAGTTAATGTGTCTAAGAGCTTTGTTTAATTTGGTGGGACGGATGTAGATGCTAGAGATGAAATTATCTCAATTTTTGAAGCTGCCTAATGGCTAGCTACCCTTTTCTTCTAAAAAGCTATGTTTTTCTCGATTCAGATTTCAGTGTTGTTTTGTCCCTGTCCAACTCTATCATGCATGTGCTCTTTTGAATACAAACTTTCTTTTGGAAACTTTTTTCTAATGATTACAAAGGTTGTGCATGGTATTCGATATACGTTGAAGGTTTCGACTCGTTAGCTGAGCATGAAAGCTATGCTGGTTGGGATGGAGTTTTCACACAAAGGTTATGTGGTGATATTGATATTATTCTCTGCCACAGAACCAAGACTACAATTATCAAATCTCTTCCAAGCCAAGAAAAGGATAGGTTACATATTGAAAATCAGGAAACAAGACATGGAGATTGCAGTCAATGATACATGGATGGTCCAGAAAATATTTGAGTTAACATGGCAAACTGAAAAATTTGATGTTATATCGCAGTGCATATTTTCTATCAAAAAGGTTTACGCCAGAGGTAACGTTCAGAAAGTGACTTTGTGCAGAAAATCCATAAACAGAGAGCCTTTGACAGCTGTTTTTACAATTATTTTATTTTAAACATGTATGCTTGCTTTATTAGAAGACTTCCTACAACTGATTGATTGATGAGCTATAATATAGAATTTATCACGTGAGTCTGATGGAGAGAGCTCTGCATGTTTGTTTCTCTGGCGCAGAACTAGGATTCTACAACTGAGAACTATGACTGCAATTGGATATGTTAGATAAATTAGCTCTTGGCAAGATGAATTGCAGTGGATTTCAAAGGGGTCACCCAAAGACAGAGCTTTGAATTGCTCTGATGCTGCATCTACAGTGTCTAGAATGAAAGAAACCTCAACGTTTTTCTAGGCAAAAGTAGCATTAAGGAAAAACTTTTGAAGTTAATTTTCAGGATAATGATGGTTGATTGTGCATTTTTGTCAATATGAATTACTTCTCCTTAAATGCACCTAAAGAAAGCAAGCATTTAGTGCCCTTCAGAACAGTATGTTAACTGCTGCATGAAAATGGAACATCTGTATTGGTTTAACAGTGTTTTTGAGTCTCAAACAGCATCACACATATAACACTTACAGGAGATTGATACAGTTTATTAAATTACAAAAAAGAAAATAATGGAATGTACTCAACACATAACTCTGTCCTAAAGGAATAAACTAAAACCATACCATATAAAGATGCTCAAGAAAAGAATGTTAATAGAATAAGCTAATTTCACTTATCTATATCTATTGTGCATTCCACAGCACAAAGCACTATATATTTCTAACATGGTTTAATGCTTCACCCAAGAGAAGGCTAGCTAACAACAAAGCTATAATTACAAAAGAATACTTTAGTTAATGAGGCTCTATGCTCAAGACTATGGGGGCTATGAACTGTTTATCAATGAAAGCACTTTAGTATCTGCCTTCACCTTTAAAAAGCTAAAGCAACAGGAAATTTTCTCCCTGAAATAGTACTGCTTAGCATGCATTCAGGAACACAGACACAATCCTTGAAAAAAGAAAATGAAAACAAATGAATACAGGATGTACGACTGCATTACTCACCATTAAGCACAGCCTGCCCATATGTGCTTTGCCGACTCATTGGAAATTCATGTGGTATTTTTGGGGGCTTGTGCTCAGAACCAGCCTTCTTTATCACAGAAGGCCTCCTTGATGGAACAGGAGGTAATAGAGCATGAGAGCTGAGTCTTTGATGTTGTTGCCCTTCTGCTGCTGTTGGTAAGAGCGGTTTTGTCACTTCAGCAGTATGCCTCTGAGTTAATGATGAAGACAGAAATGAACTACCAAACCTTGATAACGAAGAAGTGCCCAGAAAACCAATATTGGGCGATGGCACACTACTATACAAATCAATCGATTGCCTGAAATAATTTAAGCACAAATGAGTACCACAAAGCAAACAAGCCTTACAGAAACAGAACCACAATGAATTAATACCAAGAAAGGAGGGTGAATAACACCTACTGCTTATCACAATTTACAAATCCGGATGATCTGGCTGGTATAGGTGGTTCAACACTGAACTAATAAGACTGTTGCACGAGAAAAAGATACATTTTCATCATTAAGCTCTATAACTATAATCCTTTCTCCTTTTCATGTGATGCAACCGCAATTCTGGCTCAAACAGCTTTATTAAAGATATGTCAATTCTGTCATTTAGCCCTTATGCTTGAACTCCAGTTCCATGTTGGCACTTTGAGGAGATCCTGAGGCCCTAATGACCATCATTAATTGATCATTTATCAAATTTAATATCTTTCAACTTCATTTTGTACCCATCAACAATGGAAGTTCTGGTTCATGGAATGGAAATTCTAAGAAAGTTACTCCGTAATTTGAGTACCAAATCTGCCTCTCTAATGTGTAGTATGTGAAAATCAAGCTTGGTGAGCTATTTGCTTGTTTGCTTCTTCATAAGATTTTTAGATTGTCATGTACTGATTTAATCAAGAAATACAAAATCCTAAATGCTCAAAACTCATTATAAATTTGGTAACATTAATCTACATGACTGGGGTGAAGATCATGGCTAGTGAAGAATAACTGAGATTTTAAACAATGGTTCAAAAGTACAATACAACCTTATTGACCTGGTTAGGATAAACTAAGTTCGCTTGTATCAATATCCCATTATCGCTGTAATCTAGGCTTTGTCCACTTAATTAGGAGCTAAATGAAGAGGTTCTTAATCATTTAACAAATTCTGGAAAGTTCACAACAGTGGTTAAGACATGTCAGCCTCATGAGCTAGACAGCTCCAGCTCCTTCCTGGTTTCGCATAAAGGGAACAAGCTGGAGTTTATTTTTAGAGAATCCGAACAATCACTGTGATCATGTCATAAATGACCCTGGCATGCACTTCCAGCCACTTGGGCCATTTCTTACCTCAAGAGCATGGGAATGACACCGGTTGGACAGTAAGACGCAGGTCATGCAAGCATCCTTTTATTCTTAAATGTTTTGGGTCCCAATTGTGATAAACACGATTCTTATTGGTGTATTACATTTGCCCCAGAGAGGGGGTGGAGAAAGAAAACAATTCCTCAGGTGGTACTAGAAGACTAGAATCTCTAACTTCTTGAGTGGAACAGTCTGAAAAAGAGTTAAATCCTGTCTAGCCTTCTAGAGTAAGTAGATAAAAGAAAAGTGAGGATTATTTTGGTCCAATTCCATAAACTGAAGTTGATCAGAGTTCCCATCCAGCAACTCCTCCAAACTCCTATTTCTGTCTTAAACAACCCCCCAAAAAAAAAATAAAAAAAGACCCACCAAGACAAAGGAACATATTGAAAAAGCTCAACAGTTACTAAGCCTTGAACTGTGAAGAAAGGTACATGAGCAGCCACGAGTTAGGAATCTTTACTCTACATGAACGGCCATGAGGCATGTATCTCCAGCCATTAGGGTCATTGCTTAGCTCAAGTGAAGAGAAATGAAGACTCAAAGCAGACGCATCAAACATACAGCAAAGTAGTAGGTCACTGCCATCAATTATAGCAGAAAAAAGAAGCCTACTTCTCAACTCTTTGCTCTTGTTTTTTCCATTAGCTCTGAATACAGAAAGAGTAGGGTATGGTTATTTTCCAGCTCATAATCCTCTACAAATAACCTTGAAAACTGCTGCAAATTTGAGAATATGAACTGTCTGAAATTATGAGAGTAGTTTGCTTTTGTATTTGCAAAAAACATTTTCCTATAAATTATAGCTGGTATCTCTACACTTACCTAAGATTGAGAGTGCTTAAAAGATCAATTTCCAAGAAGGCCAAGGCAAATCATAATAGAACCAGCCTCTCGCATGATCATGGTAAAGCTGCTACATTTAAACTGCCGATGCACCCCCCACTCTTAAAAAAAAAAAAAGAGAGAGAGAGGTGGGGGACCTCTGCCTAGGCAAAATTTTCAGGGTACAGGGACGCAAAACACAAACATAAATTGAGAGATTTCAAAACAATAATCATGTAAGCTACTGTTTACTATGGATATGCTACACCATTAATAATAACTGCCCTGGGGACATTACACCTCAAACATTAGTTTTCCCGGCTTCATATGTGACATAGTAATTTAGAATCACCGCAAACTTCAAAGCTATTTCCATTAAACCAAATTCACTTCAATATAGACAAAGAAAAAAGTACCGGTAACTTTGCGGCCAAGAGGTAGTGTATGAGTTAGGTTTGCTCTGCTGACGGTCTCCCAGTGACGAAATGGACGAGTCTGAATCATTCCCATCCCCATCATCCCCCTGTTTGACGATTTCTCTTGGTCTTCTTCGTCGCTTTCAATGTAAAAGCTTTGATCCGACACCGAATTCTTCATTTTTCTCTCCCCTGCTTTATTACCAACAAAAAAGCATCGAATTAAACTCCATAAAACACAATGATCACAACAAAACTACTGACACGAGATCTTAATCTCGATAAAAAAATTTAGATGAATCTATGATGCACCTCAATCAGAATTCTTCTCCTATACAAAATTGTTGACCTAATCACAAACGTAACAAGTAGCTTACAGTGCATCGAGCAATAAGGTAACAAATAGCCTACAGTGCATCGAATGGCGAATCAACCACCCCACAAAGAAAAAAAAAACCCAAAAAAATAAATAAATATACGCCAAAAAATTTCCTCATGGCCCAGTTGCATTCATGGAATAGGTATAGATCTTCTGTTTACACTCTAACAGATAAGAGACAGAGAGAGGGAGAGAGAGCGAGCGAGGGAAGATTAGTTGCAGGGAAGCACTAGAACCTTCCGCTTTGAGAGTGGCACGGAGATTGTAATCAATCAAACAGGCAATTCAAACTGAAAGTTCTAGGATTTTGCGTGGGCAATGAATCTTTATCTATCCCTTGGAAGATATTGAGGGAGCTGGGAAAAGATATGGCAGCGGGAAAGAAGGAAGCAAGGAGTGGAGACCTACTAAAACTCAAAGAGGAGGGAGTGATGATTGTCTTTTACGTATGGATCTGGACGCCGCCAGTGGTGCAAGTGCAATTAGCCCACATGGTGACAGAGGGACTCCTTTTGTTGTATTTGGGTTTCTTTCTGTTAATTAAACCACTTGATTTTATATTCGTTGAGGACCGTGACGCCGGGGATTTGCCAAACCGGTAAAACCTGACAAAGAAAGGGCCTGCATGTAGCTCCGTCACTTTCTCTATAAACCCAGCGCATGAATTAGGTGATGTGATATAATTTTATAAAAGTGTAATTTTTTAGAAAAAAGAATTATTAGGGAGTAATTTAAAAAATAAAATAAAATACCATATCTACTAATTTCAGTCTATGAATTTAAATTTATTGTATAATCCGTATCTAACTTTATTTCATACGTGATTACTCTTACTAACTAATCTGCTATTCGAATAAAGAAATTTATACTTATTTCAATTTATATTTACAACTCAAGTCAACTTTTTCGAAGTTTGGTTCAAATTAATATGGGATTCAAAGTGAAAACAACACATTTGTCTTTACTTTTGAGTTTAATCTAATCTCTCACCCCTCATCTTAATTTTTACACTAAGATCAATAAAAAGGCAAAAAAATTATTTTTCTTTTTCTTTACCCCCAAAAACCCCACATTTTCTCTCCGTCCTATCATTTATTGACATGTGACATGGGATTGTTGGTGTCCGGTCCATGATATAAACATTGCCCCTTATCCCCCTTCCTAAATCTTAAACTTTGTGTAATCTATAAAAATTGCATGATGAGAGAGAAAAAGGGGGTGTATGGGTAATTTTTTAATAAGTTCGATATTTTTTTATTCAAAAGTTTAGTCTTTTTTGATGGAAGGTAAAACATTTATTTTACTTTTTCAGTGAATTATTCTTTTAAAAAGATTTTGTAATTTTCTTATTTAGGTAAAAATTAATTATTTCGGTTATAAAATGATTTTTTTAACCTTTTCAATGAAGAAATTACTTCACATTTTAAATTTTAACTTTGTCGAGTCATTTCTATTGTTATAAATAAATTAACATATAAATTTTATGATCTAAACAAATTTAGACTTTTAAAGTAAAATTTTCAATTAATTCGTTACTTTAACATTTTATTTTTTAATTTTATTTTCTTCCTTGTATCAACTAAGGTTATTTTTTAATGCGAATTTCAATTTAAGTTATAATTATAGGAACAATGTCAAAATGTATTCTAAATTCTAAACTTTGGTTGCTCAACTCAAAACACTAAACTAAAAAGCAAAACCCTAAACCCTAAATTTGAATATTTAAACCTTATGTAATAGTTAGAGTCCTGATTAATGTTACTTGTGATACATATAATAATTTATATGTGTTAAACCCGAAAATATATATAAAACAACTTGAGGTTAATTGATTTTACTGGATAGAATAACAAATTATAGTCTCGTGTGTGTATTAACGTGAAAATATGAGTACAATAACCTATATTAATTGAGGTGGATTTGAAGGATTAACTATAAATCCTATTATAATTGAACAATATTAAAATATAACTTAATTCCTAAACTCTCACCCTTTAGGTTTACAATCTAAACACCTGTTGTTATTCTTTACGGTTAGGTACAATGAACTTCAATAAATATTGGTGATTTTGTGCTATCATATAAAACATAAAAGGAAAAACTTAAAACGTTTTTTTGGTGAATAGGAGGGGCCAAAGGCTCCTAAGAAAGGAAAAATTACATCATAATCTCCCTATCCCACTCAAGTCCCGAATTATCTTCCAAGATCTTAATCGACACACTAGGTTCTTCCACATATGTGAAATCTTCTTGTACCATGAGGCAATCCTTTGCCAACTAGTCGACGCATGATTTGCTTCTCGAAAGCAATGCTTTATGAGGTATTTTGTTCCTTCTTCAGCCATTACAGACCTTGCAATTTCCAACTATACGACAACATAGGCTTGTTTTGCTAAGCACATTCAATATGAGCCCAATAGCTACTTCGAATCCAAGTTCACCACGACCTTGTTGTACTTCTTGATCATGGAAACCCTTAAATCATACCAAATTGAGGAAACGTTCTACCCGGAGAGGTTCACAAATTCCACTTTGACTTGGAACCCAAACAATCATTCACCTCGGTGAAGACTCGGACTTTACTCTGCACATTTCGAGTACTATCAAGGGAATCGGTATACGACTTTCTCACTTATAGAGTTTTAATTCCAAGTCATTCTCTCGTACCTTAGAAACTTTTCCGAGTGATATAGTATTGCCTCTAAGTGAAATAGCAATTATTTCATGTATTTATGCATGACTCGTCTCGACTCGTAAAGCATATCTATACTCACTTTTGTACACTCGGTTCCGAGTCTCTCATCACTTAGAATTATCACATGTTCAAATGACTAGTATTTGCATAACCGCACTCGAGTCCGACTTCATGTTATAGGTCTTATTCAATTAGAGTCGGCGCTTCTAGTCCGAACCATGCTTAGTCTAGATCAAGTTTGTTTGACTCGATATTCTTTATTTAGCTTGATTCTCGCTTAGACTAACTCGGATGGAATTTCGAGTTTCATGGATATTAGACTTAGAAAATTCCATTCCTTTTTCGACTCGGATAATTAGTCACTTAATTATCTTAATTATGTTATTATCTCGTGTCTAATCTTGGACCAAAGTATTTTATACTTTGAGAACCAATTTGATTTACTTTTGTAGGTTATTCAAACGAGGCTACACTTTTTGAAATACAAAAGTAACCGACTTCAAAACGTCAATTCACCAGACAAACAAGGCTTTTTCCACCTCCGACCTAGCCCCAAAAGATCGTGTCGTGGCTGTCTATTTCCAAAACTAGAAATCTGCAAGACCAAGCTAAACGGTGGTTTCCACCTTATCTTTCAAGACACCACCAGTGGTTTTGGGACTTCCAAAGAAGACAAGAACCATTGTCCAACGTTCATATCTCAACGGATATTTTCCGAGTGACTTAGAAAACCCTTAACAACGGTCACAAAGGACTCTCAGTCGGAAGATTGACTCAACGGCTAAGCTGCTTACTATTTCAGGGCTGAGGTAGTCAACACAGCGAATTACACACTCAACAAATGTCTCATCATACCCATCTTGAAGAAAACGACCTACGAGCTTTACAAAGTAAAGAAACCCAACATTTCCTTCTTCGGACCATTTGGGTGCAAGTGTTTTGTCCACAATAATGGAAAGGAGTATCCGACTAAGTTTGATGCTAGGTTAGACGAAGGTATATTTCCGGGTTATTCATCTCATACAATGTAAGACCCGGAAATTTCAGGTGCTTGCTTGCTAATGAATTAAATTATTAAAAATTAGGTCAAAAGTTCAAAATTATTAAATCAAGTGAATTGAAATTTTTCCGAGTCGAAATTAAAACCCAAGAACTAAAACCCGAGCATGGGTTAGCTTAGATGGGCTTATTGAAATTGAAGTTGGGCCCAATTGGTCAAAGTCCAAAGCGAGAAAAATAAAAATAAAAAGAAAGGAAAATGAGAAATGTGCGGATAACTAAGGCAAAGGTGTTTAGAGGGGTCCAATTAAGTTTGGGCAACAAAGCTAATTAGGTGGAATAAGGAAATTAGGACAGAGAAATCAAAGCTGGGATGAAGAGGAACCGGCCAAAGAGAGGAAAAGAAGCGGAAATAGAAACAGGGAAAGCGAGAGAGAGCGAGAGGGAGACCGAAAGGAAGGAGAGACTGAAGAAGCGAAGAGGAAACCGAAGGGAGAGACAGAGTAAAGAGAGCGAGAGATCGAGAGAAAGGGCGAGAAGGGTCGAGGTCGAGACCCCGAAGCAAGGAGCGAGAGCAAAAGAGGGATTGAACGGGAACAAAGAGGAAGAGGAGCACGACGTGCTCGTGCGGCCGAGCGAGCGAGCGGGAGACGGCGAGACCAATGGAATCGAGATCGGGGCGGGGAGAACGAGGAGCAGAGTAGAGAAACAAAGGAAAACGAGAAAGAGATCGAGAAAGATACTGTGAAAAGCGAGAGCGAAAGAAGAGAGTTTGAGGAGCAGGAGCCGGACTAGAAATCGAAAGGCGAAGAAGAAGCAAACCCAATTCGAAATTCAATCCTCCAAAACCGAAATTCTTAGAACCTTTAAGAATCTAAGGTGAGTAATCTGAATTCATCCTCTAAAATTAAAATGAATTAGGTGGATTAAGCTTGAAATTGAAGTATGAAATTGGAAACCTTAAGTTAATTAAAGAAGTTAGAGGCCTAAATTCACAAAACTAGCAACTCACGAATTTCATGTTGCGATTTATGCCTATTTCATGAATTTAATGATGATTGACTATTGTTGAGCATGATTATTGAGCTATATATTGAGAATTTGATGAAAATAGCTTGAATAGGTTTAGTGAGAAAAATCGAGAAAATTGGATTTCATGATTTAAGTGAAGATTTTTCATGAATTTATCCTGTTGTCTCGAATTATTGTGAATTTATGTGTAGCCCAAAATTGCTGAAACTTTTATTGTAGCTTCCTGATAATTTATGAGTATTGTTGAGCATGATTATTGGATGAGTGAATTGGAAGATATGGATTTTTGAGTGAAAATGTGCTTGTTTTGGGCAAAATCGGAACCAAGTGAGTAACTGGATTAAGAACTAAAATTTAAGAAGTTATATGGCTAGATTAAGAGATATATATCGGCTAAGGAAAGTTATGAAACCATAAACCACTTATGCGCGATAATACACAATCACGAAATGATAGGTTCGTAATTAGAAGTTGCAATTGATATGCTATGTGATGATGTGTTTATTTTAAAATACATAGACTATAAATAGCATAAGCGTGTCTATATGAATTGGATTGATCATACTTGAATTAGAACTTGCTTATGTGAATTGTTAGTTGTGAAGATATTGCACATGAAAGTGTCGAGCATGAACTATACGAATTACGTGTATCTCGTTGAAGTAATAAGAATATAGTAACAAAATAAGAAACATAAAGAACTAAAGAAGGGAGAAAGGATTGTGTTATTGATCTAAGACTCCATGAATTAAAGAACCCTCTCGAAGCTATAGCCATAGACGTGTCTCGTCAACCGAAGCCACGAATTATTTTGCTTCCTCGAATTATTGACAGTATGTGTCCTTCGAGTGTGAGGCAAGCCTCGAGGCGACGAATTATTTTTCCTCGAGGCTACGAATTATTTTTCCTCCAAGAACCGAGCCCACGAATTATTTTGGCTCTAAGATCCGGGTCTTTAGAGCATAACATAAATCTTCTTTCCATTCGAAGCTGAAAAGACTTAAAGAATTACGATATGAGGAAACGAATGATTATGCATTATGAATAAGAAAGAAAGAAGCAATGATTTATGAAATGCATAATTGAACTCTAGAAGAAGAATGAGAAGAAGAACAAATCCTGATTTCATAAGAAATGAATACGATAAGAAGTAAGATATGATTTACGTGATGAATGCCTTACATGATGAATGATTCTATGACTTACTTGAGTAGAAAGACGAATGAAGTATGTTTGATTGAATTCATGAGTAATTGATGTCATTGTGCTTCTCGGCAAATTGATAAGTTTAGTATCTCACGTGTCTTAAGCATGCATGATCCGAATCGTATGTTATGAATGAATTGTGAACTTACGTGTGTTTGTTAATGAATTAATGTGCAAAGTGAAACCCGGGGTTGGGTTTGGGTTGTTCACTAGGCTCGTGGAGCTCATGGCCTCACCAACATTTCAGGTACAGAAGTTAAGACTCCACGGAGTTGCTTTTGGCTTTTAGAAGAAGCGAATCAACAGATAGGACATCTCCGGACTTATTATATGCCTTATGTTTTTGTACTTGTAAAGATTGATTGTATGATTGGACCAAATTTTGACTATGTATAATAAAAGCCCTATGTAATTACTCCGAGCATGTGACTCATTGAGCTTGTGTTGTTGATACTCCGAGCGTGTGGCTTGTTGAGTTTATGAATGTGTTTCGTGCAAGGTTAAGGCTTTAAACCTATGGGATTAGCTATATTACGGAGGAAACTCGCCAAAATTTCCAGAAAAACCTTTGAAAACCTAGAAACACGCTTCCGCCAATCTAAGAAAGGGTTATTAACTCTAAGTTGAGATCATAAGTAGCCTTAGGGGTTCCTCTCGAGGAACCTTGCATATAATACTCCTAGGGTGGGTCTAGGGGTGTTACAAAAATGGTATCGAGTAAGAATCCTGCGACCAGTAGGTTTTCCTAGAATCGAGTCTAGGACTTGAGTGATTGCTTATGTGAGTGATTGAAACATGAGTATGTGATTTGATTTGTGAACCTATGTGCCTATATGTGATTGAGTAAATCTCATATGATTTGATTTGTGAATATATGTGCATATGTGCGATTCTATGAATCTATGTATAGTAATGTAGTGAAGAATTAACAATGATCCCTTAACTTACCTTTGTTAGATGGCTCGTGGGGAAGGAAGTGGTATAACCGATGAGCGATTAATGCAACTCGATCCAATGATAGGTATTAACCTTCGAATAAGTTTTTAAATTACAACCTTCTAAGTTTAGGGGTACTGCAAACCCTAGTGAGTTAGATGAATGGATGAGGGAGATCGATAAGACTATGTTGTGTCCTGAAAAGTATAAGGTTGGATTAGCTATGCATCTTTTCGTTGGAGAAGCCGATCATTGGTGGGATGCGGTTAAACCAAGCTTAGAAGATGAACGAGTAAGGCCAATAACTTGGGAAGAACTAAAGGAAAAGATGAATGGTCGAGTACTATCCTAGGGATGTGCAAAGAGCGAAGGAGTTGGAGTTTATTTGAAGGTTTGCTCGGGGAGAGTCCGAGTCACCCTAGAGGGGGTGAATAGGGTGATGGAAGTTTTTCGTGGAAACTTTAGCTCTTTTGTCAAAGATGAGATAGAGACAGGTTCCGAGTCAATCGGTAGGGTCGAAAAGTTTGGACTCGAAATGCTATCACGAATAAATAAGTTAAACGAGAGCTATAACACGATCCGAGTCTAGAATGAACTCGGAAAGATAACACTTAGAGATTACGTGGAAACCCTCCTGGGGCAGAAAACCACGGACCGTGCTAATCCAAGCACGAAGTGAAATCCATTATTTTGAGTCCACAAAATACCGTGAACCGACCGAACCCGAGTTGCTCCCTTAGACAATTCTTTACAAGTTTTCCTAGACTCGAAATTCCCTTATCCGATCTAGTACTTCCTAGCTGAGATAACCCTTACAGCTAGGGACAACTAAGCTGAGTTAACCCTTACGGCTTAGTCAAGAGACCTTACAGAGAAAGTAAGAAAGTGTTTGTAACTAAGTACAAGACCTTACAACTCAAAAAGTAAAGATTTACAAAGTGGGAGTTGTAAGTAGAAGATTGAGAATAAATACAATGACTTTACTCAAGTACGTGTATTAACAATAATTTCGGCAATCTTCAAGTCTTGTGAGGTGGCTTCTATTTATAGATGACCAGGCGAGTAGCCGTTATCTTCATCTGCCGACCGAGAGTCCTTTGTGACCGTTGATGAAGGTTTCGAGTCACTCAGAAAGTATCCGTTGAAATGTGAACGTTGGACAACGGTTTAAACTCTCTTGGAAGTCCCAAAACCACTGGCGGTGTCTTGAAAGATAAGGTGGAAACCATCGTTAAGCTTATCGTTCTAGTTTTCCAGATTTGGAAACAAACGACCTCGACACAATCTTCTGGGACTGGAGCGAGAGAAGGTGAAAAGCCATGTCTGCTGGTGATTTGACATTTTGAAGCCGGTTACTTTTGTATTTCGAAAAATGTATCCTCGTTTAAATAACCTACAAAAGTAAATCAATTTTAGTTCTCAAAGTATAAAAACGTTGGTCCAAGATTAGACACGAGATAATAAAATAATTACGATAATTAAGCAACCGATTATCCGAGTCGAAATGAAATGGAATTTTCCGAGTCTAATATCCATGTAACTCAAAATTCCATCGAGCTAGTCCGAGCAAAGAATCAAGTTAAGTAAAGAACATCGAGTGATATACCTTGATATAGACTAAGCATGAAACAGATTGGGAGTACCGACTTCAACAAGATAGACCTTATAGAAAGGAGTCGGATCCGAGTGGAATACCAGTCTATTCAACATGCGATAAATCTGAGTGATGAGGGACTCGGAACAAAGTATCGAGTTTCGAGTCACTCAAGGATAAGCACGAAATACATGAAGTGAAAGCTATATCACTTAGAGAAGATACCATGTTACTCGAAAAGTTTCTAAGATACGAGAGAATGCCTTGAAATCAAAACTCTATAAGTACGAGATTGTTATACCTGATTCCTTTTATACAACTCGGAAAAGTATTGAGCAGATGTCCGAGTCTTCATTATTGACTTGAAACAAGGAAGAATGAGTGTTATGGAGTATGGTGCAAAGTTTACTGAGCTTAGTCGATTCGGGAAGTATTTGGTAGATACGAGAACAAAGAAGGGTTGACTGGTTTGAGGATGGGGTAGCATTAGACATACATGAAAGAATAGTTGGCCAAACCATTACCACATACCAAGATATGTATCGAGAGCAATCCGCATAGAACGAGTTCTACAAGAATGTAAGGCCGAGGAGGCTGCTAATGCTAGAAGGTCCGGAAGTGGGAATGTGAATTATGGGAACCAGAGAAACAACCAAAGGGGTGTTGGGCAAGGCCAAGTTGGCCATAATGATAGTGATATGGCAAGAAAGCCATGCCATTACTATCACAAGGTTCACGGAGGGAAGGAATGCTACATGGCAGCTTGAAAGTGTTTCAAATGTGGGGAAAAAGGACATATTGCTAGGCATTGTCCTCGGAGGAACAATGCGCAAGGCACCGAGGTGGTGGGCACCAAGAGGCCACACCAAGGTGAAGGAACAAGCTCGCAACCACGGAACCGGAGAACTGGATACAACAAGAGCGGTGAACCCCCACGTGCCGGGGTAGAGTTTTCGAGCATCATGGAACCGTACTGTAAGGTCCCGGGTAACTTAAAGTTTCAAGTTTCAAGGACGAAACTTTTTATAAGTAGGGGAGAAATGTAAGACCCGGAAATTTCAGGTGCTTGCTTGCTAATGAATTAAATTATTAAAAGTTAAGTCAAAAGTTCGAAATTATTAAATTAAGTGAATTGGAATTTTTCGAGTCGAAATTAAAACCCAAGAACTAAAACTCGAGCATGGGTTAGCTTAAATGGGCTTATTGAAATTGAAGTTGGGCCCAATTTGTCAAAGTCCAAAGCAGAAAAATCAAAATAAAAAGAAAGGAAAATGAGAAATGTGCGAGATAACTAAAGCAAAGGTGTATAGAGGGATCCAATTAAGTTTGGGCAACAAAGCTAATTAGGTCGAGTAAAGAAATGAGAAGAGAGAAACCCAAACCGGGATAAAGAGGAACCGGCCGGAGAGAGGGAAAGAAGCAGAAATAGAAACAGGGGAAAGCAAGAGAGAGTAGAGGGAGACCGAGAGGAAGGAGAAACCGAAGAAGCGAAGAGGAAACCGAAGGGAGAGACAAAGCAAAGAGAGCAAGAGATCGAGAGGAAGGGCGAGAAGGGTCGAGGTCGAGACCCCAAAGCGAGGAGCGAGAGCGAAAGAGAGACCAAAGGGGAACGAGAGAGGAAGAGGAGCACGGTGTGCTCGCGCAGTCGGCGAGCGCGAGGACGGAGACGACGAGACCAACGGAATCGAGACCAGTGGCGAGGGAGAACGAGGGGCGAGTAGAGAAATAGAGGAAAATAAGAAAGAGACCGAGAAAGAGACGCGTGAAAAGTAGAGAGAAAAAGAAGAGAGTTTGAGGGAGCAGGAGTCGGACTAGAAATCGAAAGGCGAAGAAGAAGCAAACCCCAATTCGAAATTCAATCCTCCAAAGCCGAAATTCTTAGAACCTCTAGGAATCTAAGGTGAGTAATCTAAATTCATCCTCTAAAATTAAAATGAATTAGGTGGATTAAGCTTGAAATTGAAGTATGAAATTGGAAACCTTAAGTTAATTAAAGAAGTTAGAGGCCTAAATTCACAAAACTAGCAACTCATGAATTTCATGTTGGGATTTATCCCTATTTCATGAATTTAATGATGATTGACTATTGTTGAGCATGATTATTGAGCTATATATTGAGAATTTGATGAAAATAGCTTGAATAGGTTTAGTGAGAAAAATCGGAAAATTGGATTTCATGATTTAAGTTCGATTTTTCATGAATTTATCCTGCTTGTTTGAATTCTCACGAATTTATGTGTAGTCAAAATTGCTGAAAATTTTATTGTAGCTTCCTGATAATTTATGAGTTCCTGTAAATTTTGGTATGCGTTGGATGAGTGAATTGGAAGATATAGATTTTTGAGTGAAAATGTACTTGTTTTGGGCAAAATCGGAACTAAGTGAGTAACTGGATTAAGAACTGAAATTTAAGAAGTTATATGGCTAGATTAAGAAATATATATCGGCTAAGGAAAGTTATGAAATCATAAACCACTTATGCACGATAATACACAATCACGAAATGATAAGTTCGTAATTAGAAGTAGTAATTGATATGCTATGTGATGATGTGTTTATTTTAAAATATATTGATTATAAATAGCATAAGCATGTATATATGAATTGGATTGATCGAACTTGAATTAGAATTTGCTTATGTGAATTGTTAGTTGTGAAGATATTGCACATGAAAGTGTTGACCATGAACTACACGAATTACGTGTATCTCGTTGAAGTAATAAGAATATAGTAAGAAAATAAGAAACATAAAGAACTAAAGAAGGGAGAAAGGATTGTGTTATTGATCTAAGACCCCACGAATTAAAGAACCCTCCGAAGTTATGGCCATAGAAGTGTCTATCAACCGAAGCCACGAATTATTTTGCTTCCACAAATTATTGACGGTATGCGTTCTTCGAGTGTGAGGCAAGCCTCGAGGCCACGAATTATTTTGCCTCGAGGCTACGAATTATTTGGCCTCCAAGAACCGAGCCCACGAATTATTTTGGCTCCAAGAACTAGGTCTTTAGAGCGGAACATAAATATTCTTTCCATTTGAAGCTGAAAAGACTTAAAGAATTACGATTTGAGGAAACGAATGACAAAGCTTATCGAGTTTTTAACAAAAGAACTAACAAAGTGGAAGAAAGTATCCTTGTTGTCTTTGATGAAATTAATCTTGGCAGGATAAGTGAGTCCACATACTCGGATCTCAGGCTGAATAGAGATGAAGACGACCTTGCTGAAGCTGAGCTCGAAAGAGTTAAAATAGAATTACTAAGGCAACTCGAGAATGGAGCAACTCAAAATAGTATGACTCGGATCGAACAAACTCAAGAGCCAGCTCAGAATCGTTGAAGAACAAGTCAATACGAGAGACTCAACAAGATCAACCAATCGAAGACCACCTATTCAACCAACAAACTTGGTGAATCGGAGGACGAGTAGAACTTTTAAATATGCATCCAGCCACCCACCCATACAAGAAGAGCTCAATTAATTTGAAAGAAACCAAGTCCGGACTCCGATCAAACAACCATCTAACCACCCGAGTAATAAGAACCAAATGGGTTTTCGGGAACAAACCTGGATGAGGAAGGGTTGGTAGTCGAAACAAGGCTAGACTTGTTGCTCGGGGATACAACCAAGAGGAAGGAATTGATTGTGGGGAAACCTTTGCACTGTTGCTAGGATTGAGGCAATCGAGAATCTTGTTGGCATTTGCATCTAGCATGAATATTAAGCTTTATCAAATGGATGTGAAATGTTCTTTTCTGAATAGTTTCATTCAAGAAGAAGTCTATGTTGAGCAACCCTATGGATTTGAAAACTTAGAATTTCCAAATTATGTTTTCAAATTGCAAAAAGCTTTATATGGTCTTAAACAAGCTCCCGGAGCTTGGTATGAAAGACTAAGCGGTTTGTTGGTTGAAAATGATTTACTTTGGCTTTTCACTCTGCCATAAGCGCCTATGTGGGGCACTTGACAATTAGTCATAATAACACTTAATTCTTCATTTTATGTATTATATGTGTATAGATTTTGAAGGTTCGTTTGGATATTGGACATTAAACTCAAAGAAGTGAATTCATACTTTTTAGAACTTTTCTTTATAAACTTAAATATTTTACAAAGAATCATATATAAATAGATTTCTCAAGAGTTGTATAATTGCTTGTAGTATAAAATGAATCCTCCCCAAAGTACACAAAAATCGAGGGACGAACTATGATGAACAAAGAGAAGTTACCTCAAAGCGAGACGATCCAACTTTCCTTACACGGGTCCAATTTGAGAGGCACAGAAATGTTGTAGGTGATCAAGTAGCTCGCTTTAGCTATGTTGGTGCAACAACCCGCACATACGTCAACATCGTAATGCCCTCAATCAACATTACTTAATAATCCCCTAATTAGAGAATATTAGGTATGGTCACAGGTGGAAGTTGACGATCGAAGGCGTTATCGCCACCCTAATAATAGGACCGAGACTAAAATAAAATACAATAAAAACCTGTATCCATCAATTATTCTATAGTGAGTCCCGATAGCACTAATTATTATGTCCCAATGGGGTAAACCATACAACATAATTAAACCAACCCCAAAATATAGTTCCGATACATTTATATTATATAAGCCCATATAATCGTTAGTAGTAAGAAATAAGCAACATGTAATACCCTCCGAGGTCAAAGCTAAAACCGAGATAAGGAGATAATCACTTTGTGAGCATCTAGACCCATCATGGATTTATAGACACGACACATCCAACTAGGTCTTCCTTCCGTCGAGGCTTCTTAGGCAATGGGTTGTTGATAGAACCTTTTCCTAAAAAGAAAAACAAGTAAAATAATTCAAACAAAGAGTCGAAACTCGGTACGAACATTCCTGCACAGTCAAATATCTTTGAAAGCATTTTAATTGAGCGCGCACATTTCATTTCATTTTAGTTCGAAATCGAGAGGGAGAGAATATGAGTCAAACTTGCTTGCTGGTTATTATCCGAAAGTGGAACCCCTTGTATAATTGATGCGATCTTTGAATAAGGTGCACACCTCCCGGGCGGACCGAGAACCCGAGTTGAAGCCACGTGGGTGAAATTGAAGGGCGTAAGCCACGATAATTGATAATTGATAATTGATCGGGGACCATTTAATTAGGTGACAAAATTTGATTTGAAAATGATTCATTATTAGTTATATATATAAGAATGTTGAGATTTTTTGAAATATGTGAATTTTCGAAAGGTATAGGCAATGAACGTCACTGGACTGAAAATCTTTGTTTCTCCCCTTATAGAAATTTAAGTTACGAGCTAGTCGGCAACGGAAGTGACAGCAATACTATTTCAAATAGATTTTTGTTGTTAATAATGTTTCTTGAGTTTCAATAATTGAATTTGTATAAGCGTTGACAATTTATCTCATTTCCTATATTTATTATGTAATCGGTTAAACTAACGTTTTTATTACTCAATTTTACTTGTATTAATTCCATTTCGAATCTTGACTACAACGCATATTCACTAAAGAAGTTGATTAGATTAATCGATGATATTTATGTAATTCATTTCATTAGTCGACTCGGATTAAAAGGTATATATATATTCAAACAATTATCTTAGTTATTATAACCATTAAAGAAAAACGTAAGGTATGCTCCTAATGGTTATTGTTACCGATCATCGACATTATTATTATTTACAACTAATCCAATTAGTTCGCCAAGCCTAACTTATTTTCAATGCTTATCCCTATCTTAGTCCTTACTTCTCACTTCGTTACACTCAAAATCCATAGTTAAGTAATTAACTAACCCATCACATGCCTTTCCATGGGAATGTTTCACAATTTACTTAATTGCTCAAAATCCATACATATACTACTTTAAGGTTATGAGCATTATTTTCTCAACAAAAATTCACATTCACAACCACAATTAGGTATACTTAATGCTCAAATTTTCTCACACCTCTATACTTACTCATTATCTAATTTCAATCTCAGCATACACATTCTCTTTTGTTTGCTAAATATATCCATTTCTAAGATACAATGAAATCCATCAAATTACTCAATTCTATATCAAAACCTCCCCAATTTAATTCACTAAATCATAATTTTCCAAGAGAAATCACATTCATTCACATTCATACACAATCACTCCACCAAAATACAAAACCTCAATCATTCACACCATAAACATCTTTCTAAATCATATAATTCAATTTACAACTACAATCACTAAGTAAATAATAAAGTGTGCTAAGTTAGGGTTTAGGGTTTTACCTTCAAAACCCAAGAGATGAAAATCAAGAAGGAGGAGGTGTAGTGGCGGTATGCTTAGGCTCCAGCGGACACTGGGTAAGCACCAATGACAAGCTTTTGCTCTTGCTTGTTGCGGTTGGTGGTTGGTCGCTAGGTGGGCTGCTGCAGGGGAGCGAGGGCAGGCAGCGCCCGCTAGGAAAGAGAGAGAGAGCGAGAGCGCGATAGAGAGAGAGAAAGAAGAAGGAAGGCCGACGCCGGTTTTCCAGCCGGTGTCGGTCGTGCTAGTGGCCGGAGGGCGTGGCGGCAGCAAGGAGGGAGAAGCGGGGAGGGGAAACGCAGGCACGGGAGCAAGGGGTGAGGAAAATGAAATTGGCGAGGCTAATTGAACCTGTATATTCTTATCCCCATTTTTATTTATTTATTTTCCTTTTTTAAAAGTTCTAGATAAATCCATTCTGGATTTTTCTTTCAAAAAATTGATTAGTTTATTATATATATATATATATATATTTATTTATTTATTTTATTGTTACTTTTTAATTTTATTTTAATAATGATGTTTATAACTTATAAATGTAATGGTTCGCTTGCGATATAATATTAACGACCTTATAATCATATACCTTACATTTATACTTCAATATACGTATATATAAATTTTTTAATTTCCTCTTTTAAACATATACGTAAGTTATAATCATTATTATGAAATTTTCATTAGGGCCACTTCGTTGCCTTAGCTACATAACACATATATAAAAATAATTTAATATAAAATATAGAATTGAAGTGCACGCGCTCAATTATATAAATTTTGTAATCAGTAAAATAAATAATGTGGTTTAGGGTCGAGTTGTTACTGATCTTCCCCCTTAAAATAAGTTTCATGCTCGAAACTTGCACATTCGACAATAAGGTTTGCGAGACTTACCTTAAACATGTGGCTTCCGAGGATGTATGGTTAGTCCACAATACTTTCACCAAAGGAATGCTTTTATTACGGATTTTCTTGACCCTATAATCCAATATTTGCACTTGAAACTCTTCATATTAAATTTTCGAGTGATTTCTAGTAGCTCTGTGACAATATTATGGCTTGGAATGGGTATATAACTCCCGACCTGCTAAATATGGAAGACGTTATTCTCATGTTCTAGTTTAGATGACATAGCTACATATAGGATATTGGATTGAACTTCTTTATAATCTCATATGACCCAATATATCTAAGACTTGATTTTCCCTTAACTTTGAATCTTTAACCCCCTTCTAGTGGGGACACTTTCAAAACACTTTTATCTATATAGCTCTTTTGTCGACTTTAAGTTTCCTTGATGTGGTCTTAAATCTTGCTAACCTTTTCAGTTGTTCCTTAGGTCAACTCGGGCCTATAGTCAATGCTTCATTCAACTCACTCCAACACAATGAGGTTCTGCATTTCATTCAATACAATGCTTCAAATGGGGTGATTTTAACGGTGACTTGATAACCGTATTATAGGAGAAGTCCAACAAAGATAAATCACCTTCCCGTTTTCCTTAAAAGTCGAATATACATGCTCTTAGTATATCTTCTCATATTTGATTAACTCTTACAATGTGCCTCACTGTTCCTGGATGGTATGAACTACTAACACTCGGTTTAGTTGTAAAAGGTCGCTATAGAGCTTTGCGAAACGCATTTGAAACCTCTTGTCGCTATCGGATATGATGTTCTTAGGTATTCCATGTAACCTAACGACTTCTTTAATGTATAATTGTGTCGAGTATCTCTACATTCTATGTTTCATGTGTTGGTACAAAATCTGCAGTTTTAATAAGTCGATCAACAATCACTCAAACATTTTTCGTTGAAGCAATAATAGGTAATCTTATGGTAAAGTTCATTGAAATTGAATCTCATCTACAGGTAGGAATCTCCAAAGGTCTCAATTCACCAACAGGACATTGATATCGCTTTTCATATTATACTCTCCAATGTTCTGTCTTAACCATTTGACAAATAAAGCACTTATCTACATATTTTGTAATATCCTCTTCATATTATTCCACAAAAATATTGCTTCAACTCTCTATACATTTTTTTTTCTGGGCGTACCGAGTATTTTGTATTGTGAGCTTCCTCAAGAATTCTTCTTTTTAATTCCTCTTAATTTGGTATATATAACTGATTTTGAAACCTCGAGGTTCCATCCTCATTTACTACAAACCAGGAGATTTTTCCCTTTTTAATATTTGGCTTAATACTTTCTCTAACTCAACATCATCGTTTTGTCCTACTTGGATCTCCTTCATTATAGTAGGTTGTAACTCTATGGCTGCCGAAATCCACCTATTTGTCCATCCGAGACTAACTCAACACCCATATTCTAAAGGTCCTGTAAAATAGTGGGTTGGGTTATTGCCATTGCGTTAAGACTATGTTCTGTCTTTGTTACATAGAATTAAGTCTTAAATTTATTAACCGCAAGTGCACGGTGTAGTTGTAGCTAGGCGACAAGCACGGGTCCTGTCCACAGAGAGTTGTGTTTCAAATATTAAAGCTAACTTAAACTTCCTATCTAGGCCAATCAACACGAGATGAGATAGATATGGTGATTAAACTAACCTAGAAAGTAATAAAAATAAAATACTCGGGGTTGTGATTTTACCACTTAATAAACTAATTAATCAAGTCAAGCCTAAACCTACCCAAGTTTATACAAATATTTAGGAGTGATCGGTTGCACCATCAAAACCTACTCAAGCCACACTTTCGAGGGTCAAGAGCTAGTCTAATTATTCTAACCACCTACTTTCGTGGGGTTAGCCCAACTAAACTACAAAAATAACAACCTCGAGACCTAGCTAGAATTTAGGCTATTTTCATGCCCAAATCCCAACTATTCTCTTTACCCACACTAGCAAATTGACTCTACCTTTCAGTGATAGACTAACCGCCTAAAAATCAACATGAAAAGACCCTTTCGGGCATCTCATCGAACCTATGTGGCGGGTATGAGAAACAATCCCAAAATACTAGCATAAACCAGGTAAGTAAAGGCCTAAACAAAATTAATTCGCCATCAAGGAGGTTAATCACAACCAAAGTGACACAAACTAATAATTAATTAACATGAAACAAAATTAATCTAATAACTACTAATAAAAATTGACTAAAAGAACGACATAAACTAACAAAATAAAATTAAACATGAGATTAAACAATTAAACTAACTACTACTAAAATCAAAATATAATAAAAATCAAATGTTTAAACTAAATGAAACAAACTAAAGAGAAGGGAGAGATAAAAGGATAGAAGTTACCAGGAACAAATCTAACCGAAACCGAAAGCTGTTAGGAACCGAACTTTTGAACTAATAATTAAAACTAAAACAAATTGAATCTCAATATTTACAAGAGGAAAACTAATATAGTTAAACTAAATTAACTTAATAATAAAACCTAAACTATGGCTCTGCATAAAAACCTCCTTGCTACGGCGAAAAAACCAGAGCTACCCATTTATAATATGTTCGCTGCCCTTGATTTTCTTTGTCTGATGATGACATCATGATGATGTCATCAACAGAATTTTGTTTTGTTTTCTTTTTTTCTTTTTTATTGTTTTCTTTGCCATGTATATGGGTTTTGGGCCTCGTATTTCCGCATTTGATCAACCCGATTTGCTCAACTTTGTCTCTCGATCCGCCTTTTCGCTTTATTTCGAACTAAAATTATGGAATCCGCTCATCCCAACTTATCACCTACAAAATCAAATAAAATAAATAAAAATTCTAAAAATTATATTATTTTACGAGACAAAAACTAAATAAATAGGGGTATAAATGACGTAATATTTGGACCGAACAAATACCCCACACCTAGCTTTTGCTCGTCCTCGAGCAAAACAAAATAAAACCTAACTCAATTTCGCAGGAATTGCGATTGCACTTAGCATGTGCAACAAGCCCTTTAAAGTGGACGAAAGAGGTCTCGTGAGAGTTTGTAGAAGATATACCCACAAAATCTTGAAAAAGAAAAACAAAAGAGAAAGAGAAAATAGAAAATCTTTTTGGTTTTTCGAAAATTTTTACAAACTTATGTACAAAGTGGGAAGGAATTGTGCATATTTTAATCAACCATATCACCTTCGTACGTCGGATATTAACATGCATATAAAGACAATGCATACATCAAGACATTTGATCCTCCATTAATGACATCCACATACCAATTTTTCCCCCAAACAATAAATAATGAGCAAGTTAGACCGGTAGAACTTCACTTTAGGATAAAGTGGAACAATCACACTCATGTGTTTAGAAAATATAATGAGGGTTCACTCAAAACTCATTCCAATAGTGCACCCTATCATAGGCTTGGTCATATTCTCAATTCTCCACCACTATGTAGGCAAAATGCAAATGCAATCAAGAGGACTTTTTAAGGGTTGTAATGGGGCTAAGGTTCATGGGTAAGAAAGGGAATCAATTTGAGAAATGTGGAGCTAAATAGCCAAGGCCTAATGACTAAGGAGCAAAAAACACTTCCAAACATGACTTAAAACTTATCTTCCAATTCACCTTTTCAAGTACAAACAAACCCCGATAGAACCTAAGGAATGAGCATAACAACTTTTGAACTTTCCTCATGCCAATCACTTATTCTTTTTTTTTTTCTTCTCTTATTCTTTTTTTTTTCACTTTTTTTCATTTTTTTTTGAAAACAAATACTATTGGCTTGGGAATCATGAACACAACTCAATTCCAAAGGATTTATCAACCTCTAGGGGATACATCTAATTTTTCATTAATATAAATCCCCTTTTCAAACCACAGAAACAAACAAAACATCATTTATATACGACCCAAAACTACCCATCTCAAAAGTGTTGCTCCACTTGGACTCGGCTTAGGTATAGAAAATATATATGGGCCAAGGGTAAAGTGGATGTAGGTATAACAAAGAATAGGTTAAAGCTCAAAGGGCTAGCAAAAATGGTATATATAGTAGGGTGGCTTTTTGGCTCATGTAGTTTGAAAACAAATGAATGAATGCCTCTATCATATTACATAATGCAAATGCCAAATGTGATTTCAAAGAGAGACAAAGCAAGTTCTAGAGGAAATGCACCAAGGAAGAGTCACACATGAAATGAAATATGAGACTAAAATTGATGAATTAGTCTATAAGGCTCAAAATCTCACAGGTTCCTCTACCATAGTCAAACTAGCTCAATAATTGAATGTCGGGATTCAAAAGGGACATAGAATGACATATTTTGGATCAAAGCCTATTATATACATCATAAATATATACAAACTAATAGCCAAGTAATAAGGGTTCAAATCTAATCAAAATTCCACAAACTCCCCAAAAATAATTTTTAAAAATCAAAAATCTTTTTGCAATTTTGAAAATTTTATCCTCTTTTTTTTCTTTTTAAAAATATTGAAGCATGGCTTCTCCTCCCCCACACCAAGATCTCACAATGTCCTCATTGGGAGCCAAGGAGCAACCACACTAACAAAAGAGACTCAATTATGTACAAAAACACTACCACCAAAAAACAAAATAAAAGCAATAACAAAACACGAATATATACATATGGGTAATCATCGCCATCATGGCTCAACAATATCCAAAATTTATCCTCAAAGTGATCACCCCACAAAAACACTATCCTAAATATTCACCACTAAAAATAGAGAAAAAAAAAAAACAAAGAAAGAAAGAGAGAAAGAAAGAAATATAAGAAAAGAGAAAAAGAGGGAACGAGTATACCGGGTTAGGTGCCAAGTGCACCTAAACTAATGCCTCCTAAAATAGTACTAAGAAGGCTCGAGGAGCATCGGCCACTTCTTCCTCATCTCAAGATCAAGCTCCAACTCGGATGCTTGTCGAGCTCTAAAGAACTTATCGAATTCCTGAGCACAAAACTCGGAGGAATGTAAATAAGAGAACACAACAGACAAATATGTCGGTGATATTTAGTGATCTCTTAAATTTATCGAAGCCTTAGAAAAATCAAAAGAGTGATCAAAGAAGGTAATCCACATGATTTTTCTAGGTATGTCCTCTAGGTAAACATGAAAAGGGTCAAAGGAAGGAATGTAACCTCCAAAGGTACTTAGGGACACAATATTGTCAACCACACCCCCTCAAGCATGTCAAATGAGTTATGTACATACCCCACATCCAAATCGGAATCACAAATCACATAATAGGTAGTCGGCTCGGAAAAATGATATTGGGGAAAAGGGAGGGTGGTGAACAAAAAAATGAAGTAGGGATTAAAGCAAGTAGGTCGGGGGACACATGATCATTAACACCAAGACTAGTAGGCGATGCCTCGACCACAACCACCTCACACGACTCCCTTAAAGGAGTCTCCGGATCAAACACCTCAACTAAAGCATCTTCGATTCACAATATAAATCATCCTCACCATCTAAACAAGCATCAACACCAAAGGTAGACTCAGTGTTGTCCTCATGTGTACTAGGTAGGGTCAATCTCTTTCTCTAGTCCGGACTCTAAAGAAAAGGAGGACTCATCATTGTCATCATCATAGGAAAATGCCTCAATTTTAGCGAGAACCAAGACTAAGATCGGTTTCATGTGATAGGTCGGACTCCCTAATTTTAGTAAGACATGCAAGTTGCTCATTTTGTTCATCCATAGCCCTTATCAATTTATAAATATCAGCATACTTGTTAAGGAGATGAAATATAAGGACAAGAACTATTATCATGATCGGAAGAGTTACACTTTTCACACCAAAGAGACGTAGGATTAGGAATCCAAGGGGATTTGATGTAAGATCTAGCATGATAATCATAAGGGTCGGGACATGAAAATCCAGAATCGTACACTGCCTTTTCAAATTCACAAGTATCCCAAGCAATCCATTGAAGTAAATCCCAAGCTTCATCAACACTTTTAGCACAAAAATCCCAATACTCTAAAATAGTACGGGTTTCACTATTCACACTCTCATAAACAACATTCAATACTTCCCATTTCTCCAAATAGTTACCAGAAAGAGCAAGAAGAGCAAGTCGATCAAAGTACTTGATAAAATAATTCATGGTCATACTGCGGATAATGGTAAGTAGACATGCTTTCAATTTTTTTAATTTTTTAATTTTTCAAATTTTTTGGATTTTTTAATGAAATGCCTAATTTAGAATGCTCAAGTAAGCTCCAATATTGAAACGAAACAACTCCCGGCAACGGCACCAAAAACTTGTTAGGTAGAATTAAGTCTTAAATTTATTAACCGCAAGTGCACGGCGTAGTTGTAGCTAGCCGACAAGCACGGGTCCTGTCCACAGAGAGTTGTGTTTCAAATATCAAAGCTAACTTAAACTTTCTATCTAGGCGAATCAACACGAGATGAGATAGATATGGTGACTAAACTAACCTAGAAAGTAATAAAAATAAAATACTTTAGCAATCTTCAAATCTTGAGAGTTGACTTTTATTTATAGATCACCAAGCAGATTAGCCGTTGTGACTATCTTCGACTGGAAGTCCTTTGTGACCGTTGCAATGGTTTTTCTTAGTCACTCGGAAAATGTCCGTTGAGGTGTTAACATTGGGCAATGGCTCTTGACTCCTTTGAAAGACCCAATCCACTAGTGGTGTCTCGAAAAGTAGGGTGGAAACCACCGTTCGGCTTAGCGTTGCGGATTTCCAGTTTGGCAACGAGATAGCCACGACACAATGTCCGGTCTTCGCTCGAGAGGTAGAAAAAGCCTTGTCTCGCTGGTGATTCGACATATTGAAGCTCGTTACTTTTGTATTTCAAATATAGGATAGCCTCGTTTGAATAACCTACAAAAGTAAATCAATTCGATTCTCAAAGTATAAAATACTGCGGTCCAAGATTAGACACACATAATAATTTAATTAAGATAATTAAGTGGATAATTATCCGAGTCCTAAAAGAGCGGAATTTTTGAGTCTAATATCCATTATACTCAAATTCCATTTGAGTCGATCTAGAAGTAAAGCAAGTCGGATAAAGAACATCGAGTAGAAAGACTTGATCTAGACCGCCAATGTTCAAACCAAGCATGCTTGACTTAGAAAGTTGAATTAACAAAATAATTCAATCGGACTTAGATCATGAAGTCGACACTGAGTTTATGCACATTAGAGTGAGTGTTTGAACATGCAATATATCCGAGTGTTGTCCGAGTGACTCGGAACTGTGTGTGAGTAGATTATGCTTTACGAGTAAGTCGGAATCAAGTGAGAACATATGCGATAGTTTCTATAACACTCGAAAAGATTCTATATCATTGAGAAAAGCTTCTAAGATAGATATAATGACTTTTAATCAAAATCTTATAAGAGATGAAGTCTTATACCTGATTCCTTGATGGAACTTAGAATGATGTATATGTAAGGTCCGAGTCTTGAGAATACTTTCCCTAGTTCTCCAAAGTTAATTTGGCTAAATATATTTATACTTTGGAAGAAAAGTCCAATTCGATTCTTTTCAATTCAAAGAACAATTTGAGTCTCTCACTTCGAGAGCATTGGTTTCGAAGTGAATTGAAAAGCCGAGACTAACTCTGAAAGAACTCAAGACTGGTACTCAAGCTAATGAGACTAAGTTTGAGTTACTTAGAAGAGAAAATGAGCATTTGAAAAGAAAGCTCAATGAATCTTAAGACCTTGTTTTGAAATTTACTCAAGGTCGGAAGAACCTTGACATGCTTTTAGGCTCTCAATGTGTCTCCTTCGGGAAAAAAGGACTTGGTTTTAACAAAGAAGGAGAATCTAATTCCTACTCAAATCTTTTCAAAAAGGATTCCAGAATTGTGAAGTTCAAGAAGGCTAAGCATGGTCCTATTCATAAGAATGAAAGAAGGACTGAGCCCAGATTAGTTTACAGGAGAAAACCTTCTCCACTGTTTGTAAAAGAAAAGATTTTCAAAAGAAAGAGACACAGACTTGCAGGTATTTCGAGAAAAGACAAATGGTCATATCATGTTTTTAATAAAAGGACTAACAAAGTGAAAGAAAGCATCCACGTTGTGTTTGATGAGATTGATAAGGGAAAACCGAGTTAACCTTCTTTGATTTGAAACTCAGTCGAAATATAGATGATCTTGCTGAAGCTTAGCTCGGACAAAAGAAAGCAATTTAGAACATCGTGACTCGGATCGAACCAGCTCGGCTTAGAATGTCGAAGATCAAGCGGATGTGCAAACTCAACCAGATCGGACCACCGAAGACCAGCCATTTCAACCAACAAATCTAGTGAATCGGTGAATAGGTAGAGCATTCAAATATGCTTTGAGCCACCCACTCTAGAACATTTTGTCCGACATCAAAAGTGGGGTAAGAATTCGTTCTTCTTTGCAAAATCTATGTGCATTCACTACATTCATATCATTAACTAAAACCATAAATGCACCAGAGGCCCTAAATAAACCTCGAATGGGTATAGGCCATGCAAGAGGAACTAAATCAATTTGAGAGAAACCAAGTCTAGACTTTTACCAAATGACCCTCCGACAACCTAGTCATAGGTACCAAATGGGTTTTCAAGAACAAGCTGGATGAGGATAGGTTGGTAGTGAAAAATAAGGCTAGACTTGTGGCTCAAGGTTACAATCAAGCGAAGGGATTGATTATGGCGAAACCTTTGCACAAGTTGTTAGGATCGAAGCAATTAGAATGTTATTGGCATTTGCATCAAGCGTGAATATTAAATTGTATCAAATGGATTTGAAATATGCTTTTCTGAATGGTCTCATTCAAGAGGAAGTCTATGTTGAGCAATCCCCGGATTTGAAAACTCGGAATTTCAAAATCATGTTTTCAAGTTGCAAAAGGCTCTTTATGGTCTTAAACAAGCTCCCGAGCTTGGTATGAAAGGTCGAGCGAGTTTCTTAGTTGAAAATGATTTTAAAAGAGGTCAGATTGATAAAACTCTCTTTCTAAAAACCATGGGGAAAGACTTTCTTATTGCTCGATTTATGTTGATGTTATAATTTTTGGAGCTACTAATGAAAATCTCTGTCGAGATTTTTCTAAGTTGATAAGACAGAATTCAAAATGAGCATGATGGGAGAGCTCAATTTCTTTCTTGGTCTACAAATCGAGACAAGATAAAGATGGAATCTATGTCCATCAATCTAAGTATACTAAGGAGTTTTTAAAGAAGTACAAGCTTCGAGATACAAAACATGCAGCGAACACCAATGAGCAAGCAGCATGAAACTAGACTCAAACGAAAAGGTAAAGTAGTAGATCGAAACTCTATCAAGGTATGATTGGATCTCTCGTCGTATCTCACATCTAGTAGACCATTTGTCTTTTCTCATCACTCAAGCAAAGAGAATCCGAATTCTAAGATTCTTAAAGCTTTATTTGATATCCTTGAATGCTACGATATAGACATCTTCCCAGCCATCATCGAGCAAATGGCCACTCGTGCCAACTCAATCCAAGAAAACCTCTCATCTTCCCTTCGGTGCCCTTTTAACTATAATCTTCAAGAAGTTTAAGGTTCCCTCCCCTCGGACCCAAATGCGAGTGTCCGAGGCTGCCATTGTTGTTGGCGGGAAGGAACTTTTGGACACGGGTACCAGGAAACCAAGCCTAGTGTCCGGTCCATGGGTCGAACCGAGGCCCCCTTCACCCCCTCCTCAAACTCGGACTCGAGACTCCCTTGTCTCTCTCTTCTCCACCTGGTGGTGCTTTCACCTCAGGTCCTCCTCCTCAAGCCACCGCCACCTTGTCTATAGTTTTGATAGACAAGCTCTCTTCGATGATCGAGGAATTTCGAGCCACCATTCGCTCCTATAAAACCGTCCTTGCGACGATGTTCATTAACCAGAAGACCGTCCAATCTCGGATTCGGGAGCATCATAAACTGCTCCTTGAAATGAAAAGCCTGGTCAAGGAGCAACAGGAGCAACTTGAGCTCCTCCGAGAAAGGCGGACCAAGGCTTCTCGGGACCCAACCAGCTTAGCTACCTCCGAGGAGTCCTTGAGCCTCGCCAAGTCTCCCTCCAAAGAGGCGAAGAAGAAGAGGAAGTTGCGGCTAAAGCGGCTCTTTCTCAGGAGAAGGAGAAAGAGAAGGAGGAAGAGAAGGAAGAGGAGAAGAAAGAAGAAGAAGAAAAGAATGATTTATTGTGAATATTCAATGTTTCTCTGTGAATATCGAATTTGTCATGAATTTGGAGTATCTTTATTGTAGAGTAGACCTCGTAGTTGTTTAAGATTGAAATAAGAGCTTATAATGGACTTAGGGAATTATTAGGGCTGAATCGGGACATGAGAGGAGTTACTTGGGTTAAATAGTAGAATTGAATTAGGAACTTTGAAGAAATATAGTAGTTACTTAAAGTTGAATTGGAAACCCGGTGATTTTGATGAAGTTCGATTGTATAGGTCAAATGAGTAGTATTGAAGTTTTGATTAGCCATTAAGGATGAAGGAGTTGGGACATGGATATGAGTTATGAGTTAATTAAGCCTTAGAGATTTCTTGAACATGCGGTATTGAGAGCTAATTACGAATATTGGGGAACGATAATTTGAAGTATAAACAGGAGTATGAATTCATATTGATTGATGCACAATTGGGGCATGGGAGTGAGAAGTGGGTGATGGTTAGGTTAATGGAGTTCAAAATATGTTTAAATCCTCAAGTTTGAGCTAAATGTGAAAGTAAGTGAAGCTAGCGAAAATTAAGTGATGAAAAGTGATTAAGAACTATATAGCTGAGGTTGGACAAACAAGATTTGATCAATAAGGAAAAGATGTTAAATGGGAATTTGAGGTAGGGAAATGGCAAGTCGGGGACGGTGAGGTTAAACTAAGCTGAAGGCATATCTAAGATCTTTGAGAATAAATTGAACTAAAATGTAAATGGAGCTAAAGGAAACGTGGCAAAGTAAGTTTAAGAGTTATATGGTGGAATGTGGACAAAAGAGGTTGATTTATAAAACAGAGACATGAAATGAGGAATTGAGGTAAAAGACGATAAATTGTGAGAAGTTGAGACGTTTAAATTAAGTGGTATCCACTTGTGGTTATTGTGGCTCGAAAAGGAATTAATCGACTAAATTGGGGAATTAAGAAAGGTATAGTTGGAAAGAAGTTGAGAATGACTATCGGTGATTGAATCACATCTATTTGTGCAAGTGATTGTGTTAATCAATGTCCAAAAATAGTGTTGAAAGGAGTTATGTATTTTACGCGAATGATTCTTGAATGCAATTTCTTGAGAACTGCCTTTCAAACATGAATGTGTTTTAAAGAAGTGAAACCGATTAAAAAGCGAATTTAGAGGGGTGGCACATAGTGCTATGCCTTCTACGATATTAAACTGATTTGAGATTGTGGTTCAAAACCAAATTTGATAAGTCGGTTTTGAACAGATTTTAGGCTAAGGATTGTTTAGACTAGAGGAAGGAGGTGGTGCACCAACCAGAGGCCGTGGCTGGTGAAACCATCTTCGATCTCGGCCTAGTGGGCAGATCCAGAACCCGATATCATCTTTCCTGCAACTAGAAAATACCGAGATGCAATGCAATAGAAATAAAGCAAAAGAGGAGTCACCAATTAGTTTTTAGAAAACAAAAACTAACAAAAACAAAATTTGCTCTTCCAATCTTAGTATGAGAAAACTAAGACTGAAAGAGGCTAAAAGATGACTCCATCGATCTTGAACCAAGAATCGCATTCGGGGCGAAGGTACGAAATGTAAGGACAAATCCCTAAATTCCGCCCATCTAAAGACGGTAATTACTAGTTCAAGTATTGTATTAATAAAGATGTAAGAAAACAAGCATACAACATGCGAAACAAAATTCAAGCAACCAAAACATAACAAGGAAAACGATAAAGAAAAGCGATAAAGAAAGTGATAAAGGAAAGAAAAGCGGGAAATAAAAGATTACATCGATCGGGCAGGAAATTAAAGCGATTAGATCTCTTAAACCACAATACGGAAAGCAAATAAAATTGAAATATATATAGCCGTTCGAAGGTTGAAATATGGCCCTCAAGTTGTCCCACCTTGCTGATTTGGATCTCCTTATTGGATTTCACGATGCAATGGTGACAATATGAAGAAAAGGGCTAGTTCTATGAATTATGTCTATGGTATGGTAATGATCAGTTGAATGAGTGCCAAGATATCTCATGATCTTGTGAATTTCTTTTTAGAATGCATCTTGATTAGTCCTTAGGTTAGATGACTTTTAAATAAAAATTAATTAAGCGGTTAGTTCATACACGAGTCTTCAATCTCCCCTTTTTGATAAAAGGCATTCATAACTTAGATAAATTCAACAAGTTAAAGATATCAAAAATAATATTGAATATTAGAGCGAAAGTTAATAGTATGTGAAGGTTTTCTCTTGGATAAAAGCAATAAAGGAAAGCGAAACAAAGAGAAACAAAAATAAAAGATTAGATCGGGTGGGGAGGAATTAAAAAGAAATTACATTCTTTCTCGACAATACTAAAAGCAATAAATAATGCAAATCAAATAAACCATAATAGATGAAGGCAGATTTGGTGCCCTCAAGTTGTCCCACCTGCTGATCCGGGTGTCAAATTGGATCTGTCGGCATGACGGCGGTAAACTAAAAGTGGTTTTTTGTGAATTTTTGTAAAGGTGGGAGGATGTATGTAACCGATGAAGGATTAAGGATCGAATATTGGAAATATGATGGATATTAGCTGAAAGGAAACGAAGAGATCGGAATGCGTGAAGCATTCAATAGCTCTTACTTAAGTTTCGATGAGAGTTTCGCAACCTAACGCATTGGAAATGGCCATCTTAAAAATGAGAGCATAAGCTCTTTATTTATAGTAGATGATGAAGGTTTGCTCGGGGCGAGACTAAGTCACCCTAGAGGGGGTGAATAGAGCGGTGGAAGATTTTTTTCGAAAATCAAACTCTTTTGAACAAGCTGCGACGAAGCGGATCTATATTGGGGTCGGAAAAGTATGAACTCGGAATACGGTGAAGGGTAAAGAAGCAGATTGAACTGAAACTTTGAGTCCGTCCGAGTCTAGAATGTACTCGGAAAGTGAAGACACAAAAAGTACGTGGAAACCCTCCTGGGGCAGAAAACCACGGGCCGTGCTAATCCAAGCACGAAGTCAAATCCACTATTTTAAGTCCACAAAATACGATGAGACGATCGAACCCCGAGTTGCACCCTTAAACAACTCTTTACAAGTTTTCCTAGACTCGAAATTCCCTTATCCGATCTAGTACTTCCTAGCTGAGATAACCCTTACGACTAGGGACAAGCGAGCCGAGTTAACCCTTACAACTCGGTTAAGGGATCTTACTTGGAGAGTAAGAAAGAGAGTGTTTGTAACTAAGTACAAGACCTTACAACTCGGAATATAATGAATTACAGAGTGGGAGTTGTAAGTAGAAGATTGAGAATGAATACAAAGACTTTTGATCAAGTATGTGTATTAATAATAGGTTCGGCAATCTTCAAGTCTTGAGAGTTGGCTTCCTTTTATAGATGACCAAGAAGCTTAGCCGTTATGT
Source organism: Talinum fruticosum (assembly GCA_021018815.1). Classification (NCBI taxonomy): domain Eukaryota; kingdom Viridiplantae; phylum Streptophyta; class Magnoliopsida; order Caryophyllales; family Talinaceae; genus Talinum; species Talinum fruticosum. Next base: position 1,287,679 of record JAITYX010000082.1, on the reverse strand, counting down.
CCATCTTCGATTGGAAGTTCCTTTATGATCGTTGTGTAGGATTTTCCGAGTCACTCGGAAAATATCCGTTGATATGTGAACGTTAGACAACGGCTCTTGACTCCCTTGATAGTGCCTAAAACCACCGGCGGTGTCTTCGAAGTAAGGTGGAAACCACCGTTGAGCTTAGTGTTGCGGATTTCCATTTCGGAAACGAGAAAACCCCGACGAGTGTCCGAGGCTAGGTCGGAGGTGGAAAAAGCCTTGTCTACTTGGTGATTTGACATTTTGAAGCCGGTTACTTTTGTATTTCAAATATAGGATAGCCTCGTTTGAATTACCTACAAAAGTAAATCAATTTGGTCCTCAAAGTATAAAATACTTTGGTCTAAGATTAGACACGAGATAATAATATGATTAAGATAATTAAGTGGCTAATTATTTGGGTCGAGAAAGGAATGGAATTTTACGAGTCTAATATTCATGAGACTCAAAATTCCATCCGAGTTAGTCTAAAAGTAAATTAAGTTGAATATGAAATATCGAGTAGACAGACTTGATCTAGACTAAACACAATTCAAACTAAAATACCAGAGTCGAGTACGTAAAAGATAGTGTTTGAATCATGCGATATGTCCGAGTGTTAGGTGACTCGGAACCGAGTGAAACATGTAGAGATGATTTACGAGTCACACGAGTCATGCATAAATGCATGAGAAAGTTTCTATAACACTTAGAGAAAGTACCATATCACTTAGAAAAGTTTCTAAGACACAAGGAATGACTCGGAATCAAAACTTTATAAGTGAGAAAGTCTTATACCGATTCCCTAGATAGAACTCGAAAGGTGAGATGTAAAGTCCGAGTCTTCAATCTCCCCTTTTTGATGAAAGGCATTCCATAGTTAAACGAAACTTTGTTAGTGATAATATATTGAGTTTGTAACCTCGCTGAGAAAAGAAACTTAAATTTTCATAGATAACAGAGCAAGAAAGAGATGTAGAACAATAATTGTTAATGATGCTAAGAAATAAGACATATTAGATAGAAGCTTAGAAGTGCTTGCATTTAACAATGTACTCGGAATTGGAACAAAATGCATAATTTCATTAAATTAGAAAAATATGTATAGAGGTGAGAGAGAAAACTCCCCAAGACAAGACAACAAATTTTCCAGTTATTCTCCCCCTTGCCTTTCAACAGAAAAACAAAAAAAAATGGGAAGAATTCAGGAAATACAAGTTTGATGTCTGGAAAAAAAGAAAAAAAATGTAAAAGAAGATGAAATTAAGAAGGAGAAGGGTGTGTCCGAGTGGAGGAGGAAGGACGAGCGGTGCGCCGCGCTGATAAGATCTTGACGATGTGCTTGAGCGCAGTGGAGGGAGGACAGGGATCTCTGGCATAGGCTCGGTTCTAAGTGGCTGACCCGGAACAAAGGGATCAAGAGGTTCTTCCTCTTGTAGCTCGGCAGCTGGAGGGGATCTGCTCAGCTCGACCCGCTGCGATTATCCTTGTGCGGCTAGGTCTTCGACTCTCTCGAGCGCTGTCATCGAGCTGAGTACTTCCAGTTGAGCTTGAGGAGCACTTGTTCCCTCACTGTTGCTCCTTGTTGTTCCTTGTGTTCCTCCCCTTGGCCGAAGGAGCTGCCTCGATCGCGAGCTCCTCGGCTTTTGCTTATTCTCGATCTTCTTCTTCTTCTTCTTCCTCGCCTCTTTCCGAGGAGGCCTTAGCCGGGCTCGAAGACTCTTCCGATGTGTCCGAGTCGCGTGGGTCCCGAGCGGCCTTGGACCGTCTCTCTTGAAAAAGCTCTATTAGCTCCCTCTCGCTCCTTTACCGGGGCCTTCATCTCAATGAGTATGTTCTGCTCGCTCTCGGATTTGAGACTGGGCGGTTTTACGGTTTATGGTCATAGACCGATAGACAGTCTTGAGTGACCGGAGTATGTCCTTGAATTCTAAGGACACGGAGCTGATTTTGTCTATGAAGGCGGAGGACAAAATGGAAGTGAGAGATTTAGAGGCACCTGAGGTGGAAGCACCACCAGGTGGGGAGGAAGAGAAAGGGGGTTTCTTTTTGAGTCCGAGAGGGCCTCGGCTCCGAGCCATGTACCCGGATACCGGGTTAAGTCTCCTGGTACCCGTACCCTCGAAGTTCCTTTTTACCGACAACAATGGCAGCCTTAGAAACAGCGTTTGGTTATGAGGGAAGAGGAACTTTGAATTGTTTAAAAACAAGGGTGAGAAGAGCACCGAAAGGGAGAGGGGTGTTCTTTTTGTTTTGGAGTTGAGCTGGCACAGCTACCATTTGCTCGATAATGGAGGGGAAGAGGTGTACTTTGTAGCCCTCAAGAATGTCAAAGACAGACTTTGAGGTATTTGGAGTTGGGGTTCTCCTTACTAGAGTGTTGAGAGAAAAAGGTTCTCATCGGCAAGAAGCTACGTAAGACGTGCTTCGACCTTAGGTGAGTCACGGAAAAATTCTTGTGTGACCCAGGGAACTCTTTGGCATACTTTTCAAAGAAGTTGTCAGCGACCTCGGTGAAAGGAATTGGATTCCTGTTCAAGAAGAGAGAAGTGACCTTGAACAGACGATGAAGAAGAGAGTTGTTTATGCGGACTGTGATGTTCGAACCACTGGAGGTTAGGACACCTTCGAGCTGGTGAGATGAGTGTAAAACTCGGATACGAGTTCGGGGTAGATGAACTCGCTGAAACAAAGAAAGTTATAAACCCTTGTTGTTTGGATGTGGGGCAACCACGAGAATTTGGTGGTTAGGAAGAACTTATCATCCAGCGACAAGATGCTTGGGTGACAACAGGTTTAGAGGTTGAAGGGCCTTCTTGGCTTTTGGTTTGAGGTTTCTTTGTGGCGAGCCAAGAAAGTCGGGTGAGAACCTCTTTTAGTCATCTTTAAGAGAAAAGGAGAAAGTAGAAAGGCTTGAGAAGAATGAGAAGAGAAGAACTCGAAGAGAGTAAAAGTAAAAAGAGTAGAGGAAGGAGATGAGAGCAATTGAGCTTACTTGAGATGAACTTAACGAAGCTTGAAGTAACCAAAAATCACTCGTAGATGCGAGAGAGCTTGTGCGCGAAGTTTTAATTTCGAGAGAGAGAGTAAGTGAAAAGTAAAGTAACCAAATGAAGGAGAATAGTCGCTATTTATAGGGAAAATAATCGTCCTTTAATATCCATTCCGACTCAGCTCTTTCATCGGTCACCTCGGACCGGTGTGACGGTTCTCTCCTTCAACGGTTAGAATTCCAGCGGTTTGTCTTCCAACGGCTAGTTGTCCGATGATAGCGCTTGAGAGAGAGAAAAGATTTTGAAAATAAATTCTGAAATTCTCCACTTATCTAGAGATGATTTCGGAAAATTGATGTCCATTTTTCTCAACGTCCGAGTCCGACTCAGCTCGGTTTCGAGAGACTCGAAACCGGAAGCAAATAATAACTATCGGCTCGAGTATCACTAAGTCAACCTGGACTGATGGTTACTATAGGATTCTAAACACGGAACATATAATCATGCGAAGAAATTTTCACATAGCAACCACATAATTATGCATTTAACATACCAAGCTCATTCTTAATAAAACAGAATTGATCCTCACTAAGAGGCTTAGTCAAGATATCAGCTAATTGAAGATTAGTAGGAATGAATTCAAGTTCAATATCACCTTTCTCAGAATGGTCTCTTAAGAAATGATACATGACCTCAATATGTTTTGTCTTTGAGTGCTTGA